>BSBM01000159.1:17212500-18672500 GCA_027924585.1 Larix kaempferi | reverse complement strand
GAGAGGAGGGAGAGAGAGAGAGAGGATTTGTAGGGAGTGATAAAGAGAGATGGGAGGTTTGGTTAGAGGTAGTTGGAGGTGTAGGGAGGAGAGAGAGACTGAGAGAGCTCGGGTTAGTAAGGGCTAGGGAGAGGAGGGGAGAGAGATAGAGAAGAAGGGGTTTAGGGATAGGTGGAGTAGGAGAGAGATAAAAAGAGTAGGACGGTTAGGGATGGGGGAGAGGTTATGGAGAGGGAGAGGGGGTTTAGAGAGAGAGAGAGAGAGAGAGAGGTGTAGAAGCAGGGAAGAGAGAGTGAGAGAGGGAGGGTTAGTTAGGGGTAAGGGGCTAGGAAGGGGCTTAGCGAGGGGGAGAGAGAGAGAAAGATGGAGAGAGGGGGTTAGTAATGGTTAGGTGGGGGAGAGGAGAGAGAGAGAGAGAGAGAGAGAGAGAGAGAGAGAGAGGAGAGGGTGTTAGTTGTAGGGAGTGAGAAATAGAGATGGGAGGTGTGGTTAGAGATAGGTGTAGGTGTAGGAAAGAGAGAGAGACCGAGAGAGGGGGTTATTAAGGGCTAGGGAGAGGAGGGGAGAGAGATAGAGAGGAGGTGGTTTAGGGATAGGGGGAGTAGGATATAGATAGAAAGAGTAGGATGGTTAGGGATGGGGGATATGTTAGGGAGAGGGAGAGGGGGTTTAAAGAGAGAGAGAGAGGTGTAGAAGTAGGGAAGAGAAAGTGAGAGAGGGAGTTTGTTAGGATTATGAGGAGAAGGGGATAGAGAGAGGGGGGTTAGGGGTATGGGGATTAGTAGGAGAGACAATAAGAGACGGGAGGTAGTTAGGTGTGGGTTGAGTGGGGCAGGTTAAGGGTTTATAGAGAGATAGAGAGGGAGGAGGGTGTCAGGGGGTTAGAAGAGAGAGAGGAGTGGGGGATAGGGGTTGGTGGAGTAGTACAGAAGAGATAGAGAGAGAGGGGGTTAGTAAGGGTTAGGTGTAGGAGGGGAGAGAGTGAGAAAGGTTAGCAGTGACAAGATTATGAGAGAGATAGAGGGAGGGGGGTTTAAGAGTGGTGGGGATTAGGGAGAGGGAGAGGAGGGGTTAGGGAGTGGTGGGTATATAAATTTATTAAACACTTAAAAACATAAATTTTTGAATTTAATGCAAAACGTGCGTGCGTTATGTACATACAAAACCATCATTGCAGCCTGAAACCATCATTTAGGCACTGAAAGGCTACACCCACAAAAACATATACCTTATCATTTACCAAAAAAATAAAAAGTGACTGTTAGAAAAAATGAGATTTGGCATAGTTATGTAAATTTTCAATACTTAAAACTTATATATTCGGAAACGTGACTCAATTTCCAACATTTCATTTTTTTTACTCGAGGCAAGATATATTGTGTAAGTATCTCAAAAAAACAAAGTATGTTGAGGGATGCCTGATTTTTCAATTTTCTATTGCATCTAATGTGCCAAAAGTGACCCTCATTAGCTTGCACATGCCCTACGCAGTTCAATCTTCTTGACTGCGCGGTGTGCTTTTCCCTTGAAAGAGATTCTCTAGTGTTTTCCTTTCCAATGTGGTATCCAATGGATTTGAAGGATTAGTCACCAAGATTCCTTTTACAGTAATATCTCGTTGCTCGTCTTCATGATATGCTTCTTCAAGCGCATTAGATGTAACCTGGAATTTGTTTATGTTGTGGCAATGGACTGAGATGATTTCCACGTGGATTCTCCATCTCATATGTCTTTCAAAACTGCACTTAAAAATAAGTCTATCCGTCAATAAAAATAACACTTCCAATGTTTCCAACATATTAAATAATAAATTTATTTTGGAAGAAGATGTATTAGGTTACCCTGTATAATACGGAGTTGGCACAAGAAAAACCTCCCTACTGTTTGCTATACACAATTTAAGCAACTCATTGGTTGTCGTTGCTCCAGTAGTAAGCACAATAAGATCTAGATCAAATCTAACTTTTCTACTCCTCGCCTGTTCAATGAATCTTAGCAATGCCTACACAAAGTAAGCAAATTCAAATACTTTCAATAATCTTAGACTTTATGTTTAATGTTAATGAATACAAAATGGCTGGAGTAACAACTCATTCATAGATATATATATGCACACCTCTATGAAGGAAGGAAATCCGTGGTAATCTTGATGCATGCAATGTCTCTAAAAGTTGTCTTGCCTTCCTACCAAATTGAAGCTTGTGGATGCTCATCCAACCATGCTTCTAACATATCAAAATATACCTACAAGTAAAGAATCCATCATTAAAAAAAATGATATGTGACAAACGCTGATTGTAACTTTAAAATATTATAACATGCGAATAGCTATAATATAATTGTTGAATTCAAAATATGAACTTAAAGTAATGGAATGTGATTTTAATAAAGTTATGTATAAAAGATACTAATTATACTAACATATATTCATGATAAACATGTAAAATGATTAAAATACATTTTCTTAATTTTATTCTCATAAAAAATTCTCAATAAAATTATATCACTTTAACAAGTCTTTTTATTGGATTTTGTTAAATATTAATTAAAATACATTTTTTTGAGTTTATTCTTATAAAGAAATCTTTTATAAAATTATATCATTATGAAAAATATTTTTATTATATTTTACATTATTATGTGCTGCAGAGGATTATATAGTTTTAAATAACTCTTATTAATCTCCATGGCCGAAATATTTATGCTTTCCTAATTTCATAATAGAGTTATAATTTTTTATATTAAATATTTTTTTTTAATATAGAGGAAGTAAGAGAGTTGGATTCATGTTATTGAACCCTAAATTTAGTTCTATCCAATTATTGATTCCACGGTTTATTGCTATTTGAAGTATATTCAACCGTGTGATTGCAGTGTTGGCTGCATGGCTTCGTTTGAAGTATCTTCAGCCCCTCTTGTTCCACAACCTTGAAGGTTGGAGGAAGAAATAAACAAAGATAATGCGGAATGAGCTACGGCTCTTCAATCTTTATTCATAAACGGAGATCAACTGATGTAATACAAACAATAATGTAATGTGTATTTAAACACTTATGGAAAACCCTAAAAGCTCTAACCTAGCTTTTGCATGCATGCAAAGCATGTTGTTGCATTTATTAACTAAACTTCTAAATAGTAACTCAAGTAAAAGCTAAAGCTAACTGAAGTAATTACTATTTCTAACACTTCCTCTTAATTACTACTGCTGACTACTGCAGCTTTTACAATGCCTAAATTATTTCTATGAATTTCAAAAATATCTTTTGCCAATGGCTTTGTGAATATGTCAGCCAATTGGTCAATCGATTTACAATGCTCAACATGAACTTCACCATTGTTCACAAGCTCTCTTATGAAGTGATATCTAGTATCAATGTGCTTGCTTTTTTGGTGAAAAACATGGTTCTTGGATAGAGAGATTGCTGATTTGTTGTCACAATAAACTATGGTTGGTCCTTCTTGTTTCTGTTGAAGACCTTCCAAAACTCTGCGTAACCAGAATGCTTGACATGCTGCTGATGTCGCTGCTACATACTCTGCTTCTGCCGATGAAAGTGTCACAATGGGCTGCTTCTTGGATTCCCATGAAATCACCCCTGATCCAAGATGAAAAACATGACCGGAAGTGCTCTTCCTGTCATCCAAACTTCCTACAAAATCACTGTCAGTGAAACCTGTCAAAACATCATACTCCGTGCTTGAGTATAAAATTCCATAGCTTGAAGTCCCTGCAACATATTGTAATATCCTTTGCCAACTTGCCAATGTGAGTCTTTGGGAGACTCCATGAACCTTGAAATCAAGCTGACAGCAAACATAATATCAGGTCTCATAGCTGTGAGGTACATGAGACTTCCTACAAGTCTCTTATACAATGTTGGATCTACATTGGGACTGCAATCTTCTTTGCTCAACTTAGTACCTGTTGCCACTGGTGTAGGTGTTGTTTTGCGATTAATCATTCTGAATCGCTTAAGAACTTCATTAGCATATTTATTTTGAGAAATAAATATACCCTTTTCTGACTGTTCTACTTCTAGGCCAAGAAAGAACCTCATCAATCCAAGGTCTGTCATCTCGAACTCTTTCTTCATAGCTGCCTTGAACTCATCTACTGAGAGGCCACCTGTAAAAATCATATCATCAACATACAAACAAACTATTAAAATCTATCCTTGTTGATTTACCTTTGTGTAAAGTGTTGGTTCGCTGCTGCTTCTGCTAAAACCATTTTTGATCAGATAAGAATCAATTCTACTGTACCAAGCTCTTGGAGCTTGCTTGAGCCAATATAGAGCTTTCTTCAACTTGTAAACTTTCTCTTCATGTTCTTTTATTTCATACCCATGTGGCTTCTCCACATAAATTTCTTCTTCAAGAATTCCATTCAAGAATGCCGACTTGACATCCATCTGATACACTTTCCACTTTTTTTGTGTTGCAATTGCGAGGACTGCTCTTACTGTGTCTAATCTTGCCACTGGTGTAAAAGTTTCTCCAAAATCAATTCCTGGTTGTTGCGAGAAACCCTTTGCTACTAACCTTGCCTTGTACCTATCAATCTCACCTTTTTCATTGAGTTTGGTTTTATAAACCCACTTCACACAAATGGGTTTCTTATTCTTTGGTAGGTCAACTAGATCCCATGTATCATTTCTCTCAATGGTATCTATCTCTTCGTCCATAGCATTTACCAAATGCTCTTGTTTTACAGCCTCTTCATAAAACATAGGGTCACTAGCAATAAAAACATAATTGGTATTTGCATCCAATTCATCATAAATATCTGTCAATCTTCTAGTCTTTTTATTGCTGTGATCAGATTCAATACCTAACTGCGGACTTGATGCTTCACCTCGAACTAAGTTTCTAGGTGTTCTTTCTGGAGTATTTGCTACTGGTGAAGATGCTACTGGATCTTGTTGTCCAATCAGCTCCTCATCTTCTCCATCTTCTGGTTGGGGTATTGCAGCTCCCATACCCTTGTCAATGGTTCCATTCCATGACTCTTCCTCGTTGAACAAAACATCTCTGTTGAGAATAACCTTTTTGGTAATAGGGTTATACAGCTTGTAGGATTTAGTTTGTTGACCGTATCCAAGAAATATACATTTCTCACTCCTGTCATCTAGCTTTTTTCTTAGCTGTTTAGGAACATGAGCATAAGCAACACAACCAAATACTCTAAAATGAGAAACATTACAAGTCATACCTGACCATGCTTTCTCTGGTACTCTGTTCTTCACAATTTTGGTGGGAGATCTGTTCATCACATGAACAGCACAAGCCACTACGTCTCCCCAAAATTCACTGGACACATTTCTTCCTTTCAGCATGCTCCTTGCCATATTCATGATGGTTCTGTTCTTGCGTTCCGCAATACCATTTTGCTGAGGAGTATATCTTGTAGTGAATTGCCTCTTGATTCCATGATGCTTGCAGTAATCATGAAATTCTTTTAATTCATACTCTCCCCCTCCATCAGATCTCAATACTTTGAGTTGATAACCACTCTGTTTTTCAACCAAAGCCCTAAATTCCTTGAACTTGCCAAAAGTTTCATCCTTCTGACGAAGGAAATACACTCATGCTTTTCTACTAAAATCATCAATAAATGTAAGGAAGTAATAGCTTCCACCAATCGATTGAGTTTGCATTGGTCCAACAAGATCAGTATGAATAAGTTCTAAAGGTGCAAGTGCCCTTCGAGACATACCTTTAGGAAAGCTATCCCTGTGCTGCTTTGCAATGATGCAAATCTCACAAGTGCTTTCTGGCTCCTTCATAGGGGGCAATCCCTTTACCATCTTTTTCTGCTGCAAAAACTTGAGACCACCAAAGTGAATATGTCCATATCTAAAATGCCATAACCAATAATCATCCATGCAAGTGGCTTTTTGAGCAAACGAGGTTACCTTGCTGCTGCAATTCATGACTAGTGGATACATCCTGTTCTTAGTCACTTGTATTTTGATGATCAAATGTCGATTTGGGTCATAAATTTCACAGTCTGATCCATCAGAGACAAGTTTGTACTTCTTTTCAGTGAGTTTCCCAATGCTAAGTAGATTATGCTTCAATCCTGGAGCATAATAGACATCTGAGATTGCCTTTTGTTGGCCTTGTTTGGTCAGAATGTTGACCACTCCTTTTCCAAGAACTGGAACCATCTCATCCGTGCCAACTTTGACCTCTGTCTTCACTGATTCATCTAGGTCTGCAATTAGACCTCTGTCACCTGTCATATGGTTACTGCAGCAACTATCTAAAAGCCAAAGTCCCTTTGGGCTTTCGTGTGCAGCATGACATGTAAGAAATAACATATCATCTTTATCCTCAGAGGTATTAGTCACATTAGCATTATGATTTGCTTGATCAACCTTTTTCTTTTTGCATTCATGAGCACAATGCCCAAATTTATTGCAATAATAACACTGAATATTAGATTTATCTAACCTTTTTTTTGTCGCAGTTTCTTCCTTCATGGTTATGATGGTGATCTTGATCTCCATTGCCATTACTTCGGCCACTTCTGCCTCGTCCTCTTGATCCTCCTCTGCCTCTTGAGAATGAGACATGTGCTTTGAAAGCATTCTCTTGAGAGGATTCTTCATTCCTGTTGAGTCTGGATTCAAATGAAAGTAAAGATCTGGTCAACTCGTCTATAGAGAGAGTACTCAGATCTTTTGCTTCTTCAATCGCTGAAACTTTCGACTCAAATTTGTGGGGTAGGGATCTCAGAACCCTTTCAACCACCTTTTGATCTCCAATCTTTTCACCATATATATTCAGCTGATTAACAATCCCCATGACTTTGGTCATGAAAGAGTCTACAGAGTCTGATTCTTTCATCGTCAGATCTTCAAAGTCTCTTCTTAGGTTTTGGAGTGTTGCTGTTTGAACCTTACCAACACCTTGATAACTAGTCGCCAAGGTATCCCATGCTGCTTTGGAATGTAAAGATGCTGATATCTTTGGAAATACGTTGTTATCCAAAGCATTCATTATGAGATGCAATGCCTTTGCATCCTTCTTCCTATGTGCTCGCAGGAAATCCTTCTCTGCATTTGAAAGGGCTTGAAAAGTTGCATCATCTGCAGGTTCGGAATAGCCATACACGACATATTCCCATGCATCTTCTGACCTGAGATAAACCGCCATCCTTGTGGCCCAGACATCATAGTCCTTTTTCCCTGTAAGAGGAGAAATCTATGATTGATTGCTACTAGAAGCCATAGACGTTGTGGTGTCTTTCACTGGCTCTATTCAAAATAATCTCCCTTCCTCTTTTTTTTTTTAAAACAAATAATAATTCTCCCTCTTAAACAATATTTGAAAAATATCTTCAAATATCTTAAATTCTTCAAAGCTACGGCTTTGGCTTCTCTGAAAATTGATGCTACCAATTTGATCTTCTCCTATGCTCTGATATCAAACTGAAGGTTGGAGGCAGAAATAAACAAAGATAATGCGGAATGAGCTACGACTCTTCAATCTTTATTCATAAATGAAGATCAACTGATGTAATACAAACAATAATGTAATGTGTATTTAAACTCTTATGGAAAACCCTAAAAGCTCTAACCTAGCTTTTGCATGCATGCAAAGCATGCTGTTGCATTTATTAACTAAACTTCTAAATAGTAACTCAAGTAAAAGCTAAAGCTAACTGAAGTAATTACTATTTCTAACAAACCTCACTCCTGATTTTAGCTTTTACGCTGTTGTTACAAAGGATTTCAGAGTAAGTTTCCTTCGTTAAACTATATTTTCTTTGAAATCGTTACATATCTGAGACCTTGTAACTGTGTTTCCATGCAAATAATCACAGGACACGAGCGAGAGTTGTTATCGCATAATCAAAAAATCGTGACGCGAGCGAGAGTTGTTATCGCACAATCAAAAAATCGTGGAGCGAAATGGACAAGCTTGCTTTTCCATCCCGGAGACCTCACTAACATGGGTAGTTGGTGTGGTCTTCCCTGCCTAGACACGCTGCCTTATACCATATTTTTTCATTTTATGTAATTCCATTGCATCATGTATGCATCCTGGAAGTAAAATATGTTTATTAAACCCTAGTTTACCCTCTTATTCTTGGAAAAAAGATTCCAAGTTACCAAAAACTTTTTAACAAAACAAAATTATTCAGTTAAATTCGTCTAGAGGAAAAGGGCATAAGAAAAATATAATATTATATTAAAATTAAAATATATATAATAACAAGTAAAATTAGCACCAAAAGTGCTTATAATCCAAAGTTAAAAAGTTAAAATAATGATGAAAATTAAACTAAAAGCTTTTCTCAAATCAAAAATTAGAAATTTGTATTTCTAAAATTTAAAAATTATTTTTTATTTTTTAAAATATTTAGATCAATATTTTATTTTTTATAAAACATTTGAAAACTATAGAAAAAATATTTTGCAAGTTGCATATTAATTAAAAAGTCAAGTAAAATTGACTACAAACCAATTGCTATATACTTTACCTTCAACAAATATAATAAATACAAATTTTAAAAATAAATTTGATTGAAAATAAAATTAAAAAAATATATTATATTTAAAAAAATTATTTATATAATAAATAAATAATGAATAAGCATCCAACCTCAAAGTAAAAGTTACCAGCTACATTTCTAAGTGAACCCCTCCGTCATTAATATCAAAATTTAAAAATATATGTACGAAACAATTAATATTATTTAAAAACTCATTAATTTAAAAATATAGTGAAATAGACAAACATAAAATAAAATTTAAAATTAATTATTATATTTATATTTTTATAAAAATATAAAGCAATGTAATCAGGTGTATTTATATAATAGATAAGGGAAAGTTGTTATCTCTTTTCATTTGGTGTTAAATCTAAGATTTTTGTGAGTCAAGTTTTTAACGTTAAACTCAAATTTAACTTGAGTTTCATCTTTATTATAAAAGTATTTGGTTTCATATTTATTTTCATGTGAAACACCTAAAAAGACCGTGGGTAATAACATGGTCTGTTAACAATATCCCTCAAACCACATCTCTTCAGTGAGAGGAACTTCACAAAGTCTAAACGAATAATTATAAAAAAATGCAATAATCCAAGAGACATCTTTCAAATTTCTATGTTTTTACTTATTCAAGGGTATACATATATTATGCTTCCCTAAATTATATTATAGGTAAATAATTCAATGTTAACAAATATTTTAATTATTAAGTTTATTTTTTATGAATTTGTGTAGAGTTTGATGATGATTCTTTAAATCACAAAAAATTCCTACACCAATTCACACTTTAGTTATGATTATTCAATGGTTAATAAGATCATAGCTTAAAAAATAAATTATTATTATAAATATCACATCAATTACATAAAAATTTTAAAACATTAATACAATATAAAATTAAATTCAATATAACATGGTATAAATATCCAAAAAATAAAGTGTGTTTGGGATAGATGAAGTGCAAATTGTATGTTTTAAAAAAATTATTGTTTAACAAATTGATTTAAAATAAGCAAAATCTACATAATATATAACAAATTATGATGAAATTTTAAGTTTCATCATCTTATTCATTGCAGGAAATTTGGAGTTAGATGACTAACTAATTTTGTGGAATAAATAATGCAAATGTTCTTTTATTTGTTGAATAAATAATGCAAATATTCTTTTATTATAATTGATTTATTAATATTTCAATGTGTTTCCTTACAATTATGTTGTAAGAGTATCATATTTCAATAGCTTATATATCATAACAATAATTGTTCTAGCAATTGCGGGGACATTGCCACCCCATAATTTTTGTTGAATAAATAAGATAAATATTAATTTATTACAATTGATTTATTAATATTTCAATGTTTCTCATTAATAATAATCACAATTCATTTCAAATACTTTATTTGAATGATCTCTAATTATTGATATCAATGACATTCATTTAGTTTTTCATTTTTTTATAGTTTTAAATATAAACTTTAACACTATTTTTAAAACTTTTTAAATAGTTTTAAACTTTACGTTTTTGAGTTTGTAATTTTTTTTAAAGTTGTTTTTATAAACAAATCCTCTGTAAAATTATATCACTATGGGAAATTCTTTTATTATATTTCACATTATTGAATAAATAATGCAAATGTTCATTTATTATAATGGATTTATTTTCAATGTTTTTCATGGATAATAATTACAATGGATTTCAAATGCTTTATTCGAATGATATTTAATTATTGATATCAATGACATATATTTTAGTTTTTGATCTTTTTATACTTTTAAATATAAATTTTAACACTATTTTTAAATCATTTTCAATAGTTTTAAACTTTTCATAGTTTGTAATTTTTTTAAAATTAGTAATGTTTTACAAATGAAAAATAAATTATTTCTATAATATATAAAGATCTATCTTAAATTTGTATCTATCACGTACTGAGAGGGATCCAATTTCTTGAGGTGTAATTTTTTTTAATTTCAACTCAAAAAATTTGATATCTCTTAGTTGATAAATCTATGTTTAAGTTTAAGTTTTTACATTGATTTTTAATTATTTTTTATAATTTTTTATTTCATGAGCCAACATGGATTTTTTTTAAATACTTTCCATCATTTTTTATTTTATAAGCCGACATAAATTTTTTTAATTATTTTGTTATGCAAGAACGTTACAACATCTCCTTCATACTAGGTTGTAAAACACCTTGCTCCTCTTAATGCAATGATTTTATAATCTTATTTTTTTTGTTTATACAAATACAAAGTGAGTTAACATATTTATAAAAAATTCAAACACCATCAATTCTTACTTAATTCAATATCTAGTCTATTTATGTCTTATGTAATTATTTTTTCGCGATTTGTAAGATTATAAAAACGAATATATATTATAGCTAGGAAAGTCATCGTTGTTTTATGTGTTTCCCTTAAGTTATCATCATTTTATGTTTTTTTCCTAGTAAAATAAGATTAAAGAAAGATTATCCCCTACATAAATTAGTGATTTTTATTCAAGAGCATGGTCTGGTCCGGAAACAAGAGTGTATGGGGAGATGTTTTAATTTTTCATGTTTTTGTCGTGTGCGGTGACTTTTTAAAGGCTAGGAATCATTTAAGGCTTTAATTTTTTTCCTTGTTTTCCGTGAACCAAAAATATTAGTCCAATGTTCATTGTTGGGAAGGGGCACTCTCAAAATTATAAAATAAAACAAGAGAAATAGCTGCAAAGTAGCTAGTCCCCGCTTTAAAATTATGTTTATGATTGAAATATGGTTTATGTGGAATATTAAAAAAGTAAAGAAGCAATCACATGTGATTATCATAAAGATGTAAAACCAAAATTCACAACCAAAATACTTTGTTTTATATGGAAGAAGTCTAGCAAAAGCTTTAACCACATCTACCATATTCACAAGATTTGACTTTATGCCATTACCTCATCCCTCAATTTTTGACATCAACTTAGGCATCTTATACCTGTAAAAAGAAACATCCCTCTTTCCCTCACCAATATTTAGAAGATCCATTTCTTCTAATTAGTGATTCGAGAATTTAAACATAATACTGCTTTATGAAGCTTGAGATGCCACTCGAGAATCAAGGGGATGCTTCCATTGATAATTTGAGAATTTAAATATAATGTCACTTTATGAAGATTTAGATGTGGCTCGAGAATTAAGGGGATGCTTCCATTGATAGAGACAACAATTTTACAGGAAAAAGGGGAAAGTAGGATCCCTTTCATAAGGAATCAAATCAACTTTGGATGAAAACAGTAAGAAAATTATTTATTTTAATCTTAATTTAACTAAGAAAAGAATCTAAAATGGCATGAGAAGTATTGCAGTATGTTAGAGCAACGAGTGGAAACAGATGGATAGTACTTGAAAGAACATATCCCAAGTATATGAATCGATACTACAATATGGATCCCACAAGTGTGAATCTATTCTAACTATGTGGATATTCCCTTGTTTGACAACCTTAATTTCTTTGAGGTTTGGTGAGTATAACGGAAATACTTATCTCAATTGTACAAACGTGAAATATATTAGTAGTAGAAGATTAAAGCACGACAATAATTAATCATAGCATTGATAACATTGGTCAAGTTATATCAAATTGTTGGTGACATAAAGTGTGAGAGTAGTTGATTTTGAAATTTTCAATCAGTAGATTGAAATATTGTTAAAAGTTAATTTTCATAATGTATATATAAAAAATTAAAAAAAATAAAGAAATTAAGATATAAATTAAAAATATTTTAATCATAAATGGATATGTTAATAAATTATTTAAACTTATAACTAAATTGTTATTAACTCATCATTTTTAGAACCTTGGTTACAACTCTCATATTCAAAAAATTTGGATGTTCTAAGGTTTTTGAAATCATCAAATTTTTAGACTTTATGTGAAACTATTATTCATAATTTCTCACAAAATAAATTCAAATTTTTCAATGTTCTAAGGTTTTTGAAATCATCGAATTTTTAAACTTTATGTGAAACCGTTATTCAAAATTTCTCAGAAAATAAACACCATGGAAATCATTTCCAACCCACCATCTTAATCTTCCTGGAAATACTTGCACACAACTTCACCAGCCATACTTGTCACTTCTGAAGCGTCTGTTATAGTAAACCAATCCCAAAGCAGCGAAATGGAATTTGCTGAATAGTATCTTAAGCAAGTTGTCAACATATGCACAGAATTTCTGGAATCATTTGTTGTAGGAACATATTCTATCATTTGAAATTATGAAAATATTGAAAATTGAACATGTGAGCAATAGCTTTGTCCTTTTTGGATTTGGACTTGAAACCATTGGTAGCATTTTGTACTCCTTTTTTTAATTGTGAAAATTCTCACCCAACCATGTGAAAACCACAAACCAACCTCCTACCTTATTTGTGTTGGAATAGAAGAGGATTTTCCCAACTAAAATATAATTGTCACTGTGGAGTACTAAAAAATTTTGTATAGGTCAAATTGACCCCATAGGATTGTCACCTGCATCTCCACTAAGGAAATGGATATTAAAGTCCATGCAAACTAAGTTAACTAATTAACAGTATGCTTCTCCCTTAAAGATTAAATATTATGTTATTTTACAACATCATCATTAAACATATTTTGGTATAAACATTGTAAATATTTAATGAATATGATTAATACAAATGTCTGAATGATTATAACAGAAAATGTTATGTGTAGATACCTATTTGATTAATTCAGAAATGACTTCATCAAGCTTAAGCTTGATCAATTATTAGCTTACTTCATTATCCATGGACGAGTTACCCTATCTTATTGGCCCACCGACACGGTTTGTTTTATCCATAATTGTTTGGATATCATTAAAATTTTAAAATTTAACTAACCACGACAAGGACTTGCATGGACACGTGACCACATCCATGCATGAGCTACGCGTGGCATGACCTCAATCTATTCACAAGAACCATTCTCTCAACGTGTGGCCTCATCAATTCATCACCTCTCCCTCTAAGTTTTCACACCTCCTCTCATGCACGATAGGTGGTATCATGCATGAATTACTCTCGAGGTGGCCTCAGGCATGAATTACCCTCCACGGTCTCACGGAAAATGAAGGAAATTATGAAAGCAGATGGAGATGTGAGGATGATTTCAGCTGAGCCACTTGTGATTTTTGCAAAAGATTGTGAAATGTTCATTTTGGAGCTTACTCTTCGCTTATGGATTCATACAGAAGAAAATAAGCGATGCACTTTACAGAAGAATGACATAGCAGTTTCCATAACTAGAAGAGATATCTTTGATTTCCTCGTGGATATTGTGCCAAGAGATGAGTTGAACGAGGAGGGTCTTGGAATTCCTAGAGGTAATGTGCCTGTTGGAACTCCAGCTAACGCTATACCATATTATTATGTTCCTCAGTAGAATCTAGCACAGGTTGTGCCTCCTGAAATGATCATTGGCAAGGTAGTGGATCATGCAACGTACTATCAACAACCTCGTCCTCCTGTTTCTTATATGCCGCCGCAGATGTGGCCATAACAACAAATGCTAGAGAAGTCCAGGAATCCATCCTCTAGCAGTTAGGTTATTTGGGTTATTTCTTGTTGCGTGCAGCAGGTAGATGGTAAAAGGGAAATGACAAATCCCTATTTTGATTATGTGGAAAGGCGTATGCTCAAGTTCAATCTGGTAAGAGTTGTTTGACCTTCCCTATAGAAATGATTTATAAACCAAGGATCGACTCAAGCAAGCTCTTGTATTTTTTCTTGAACTCTCCAAGCCTCCACAACTTTAAAATTCTTGATGGATATTTTAAAGAAATTATTTCATGCCCATTGTCATGTGTACGGAATTAAGAGATGCTGTGAACATTTTTGTTTTTTGATACATGCTTTATTTTGTCCACTATCTGGTATAGAGTTTTCACGGTTCATAATTTTATCTTCGATTTCTATTCAGCGGATCTATCATAAATTTTAGGAGGATTGTATATTAGTCTATTGAGTTTACACTTTTACTTACTTTTTATTTGACTTTATGTACCATATGCATCCTAAATTTTGGGCATTTGTTATATCCTGTGTTCAACAACAAAAGTGATGGTTTTATATCCCTTTGTTCCAAATCAAAAGTGACTACACAGGTCATTATTGTTTGTTAGGTCTTAGATGAAAATTTCTCACCACACAGGGAGTGAAGAAGCATATGATTCATTTATGCAATTCATGCACACTGGCCATTCTCATTACTCATGGCATTGAGTTTTTTTTATTTTAGTGACAACTATCCATGCACATAAACAAATAGAGGTACTTCTCCTTCTTTGTCCAAACTGAAATCTTTTTAACACAACATGCATAGAACTATGTCACTCTTGATGCAAAAGAAGAAGAGGGAAATTTCCATCAGTATCATGTGTGATGGAAAGGTCCATCAATATCATGTGGGACGCGGCCAGGAGATCACTCAAGGAGTGCGGAATGTACCATGTGTGCTGCGGCCAGGATATCACTCAAAGAGAGAGGAATGTACATTCCACTATGGAGAAAATATTGTTACATGCAAGCCTAAATGGGTGGGTGATTACAAGAGGACTAGCAACCTAGGTTTGAGGGCTGCACAAGGATTTTTTCTTCAATTCCTGGTGGGACTTTGTTGTGTGGTCTGATGTGATATAGCCTTCACAAAGGGACTTAGAAAAAGAAATTCGGTCAGCAAAGTGGATTTGTATGGAATTGCTAATAGCGATGGAAGATAGTAAAAAGTAGGTTGTGACGGTAACAACAAATTCCATCAAATTCCAGTATCCTTATTCTATGGTGTGAGCCATATCAGAGTCTCTCCTGCCTCGACATTAATATGATATGATGACATTCTGCCTTGACATTAATATGATATGATTATATTGTGCCTCAACATCAATACATGATATGATGATTATTTTTGACTAATTATAAATAATATTTTCCTAACAAAACTTCAAATTATAAGTTATTTAAAGATCTAGAAATATTAAAAAGAAAAAAAACAAATTTGTTTTTATTAAAATAGGTTTTCCACTAGAGAATAAAATAAAGGTTGAGGTTGAGTGTTAAATATGTCCTAAGTGTTGTTACAATGTCCACTATACAAACTTAGTGGCCGTTAAAAGCTACACCAGCCTAGCTCCAAATCCTAGGTTGTATCAAGCGTCGAGAGGGATCAAATCTCCCAAGGTGCAAACCTCTCCTTGAGTGCAATACCTAAGTCGAGGTTTGCACCTTGGGAGATTTGATCCCTCTCGGCACTTGATAGAGCCTAGGATTTGGATCTAGGCTGGTTTCAGTCGTGAGCGGTGACACAAAACTGGAGTTTGATCAACATTGTAAGGAGCAGGGTAAGTTGAAAATGCAAAAATACATTTATGATAATTACCATAATGTAAGTAATAAGTATTAAGGATTGAGTAAATTGTTAAACTAGAAAATAGAGACAATTCGCTTAACGTTTTTTTTCGATTCTCTTTTTGTTGATCTGCATTTTGTTTTGTTTATTCTTCTCCTTCTTCTGCCATCATTTCATACATTTTGATTTATTTGTTGTTCTACAAACTGATTTTTTTGTTCTTCCAATTGCTTCAACTTTCTCTCTCGATACGCTCTTTGTCGATCAACATTTTGTTTTCTTTGTTCTTCTCGTTCTTCTGCTGTCAATCCGCCTAACTTTTTTTTTTCGATTTTCTTTGTGTTGATCTGCGTTTTGTTTTGTTCGTTCTTCTCCTTCTTCTGCCGTCATTTCTCCATTTCATACATTTTGATTTATTTGTTGTTCTACAACTTTATTTCTTTGTTCTTCCAACTGCTTCAACTTCTCTCTCGATACACTCTTTGTCGATCAACGTTTCGTTTTCTTTGTTTCTCTCGTTCTTCTGCTGTCAATTCATCTAACTTTCTTTTTCGATATTCTTTTTTTTTATCTGCGTTTCATTTTCTTCGTTCTTCTAGTTCTTGTACTATCATTTTGTCCAACTTCCTTTTTCGAAATTCTTTTTGTTCTTCTTCTTTTCATTTCAAGTCTTTTTCTCATTTTTTTGTTGTCATTGAAATCAATGCATCCATACACTGAAATCAATCCGTCCATACAATGAAATCTATGTGTCCATACACTAAAATCAATGCGTCCACATAATAACATCTACATTGAAAAATATGCAATAAAAAACCCCATACACTGAAATCTATGCATCCATTCACTAAAATCAATGCATCCATACATTGAAATCTATGCATCCATTCACTGAAATCAATGCGTCCATACACTGAAATCTATGCGTCCATACACTGAAATCTATTCATCCATACACTGAAATCAATGCATCCACATAATAACATCTACACTGAAAAATATGCAATAAAAAATTTCAACATTGTAAGGACGAGGTTAAGTTGAAAACACATAAAGAATTATGAGGATTATAATAATGTAAGTAATAAGTATGAGTAAATTGTTAAACTGGAAAATAGAGACAATAATTTTGTAAGGATTAAATAAATGAAAATATGGTTCACATCGTGATCATTCTCAATCTATCTTCTTCATCTTTTCTTATCTTCACACCTGGTAGTTTTGACATTTTCTCATATCGATCATATGAGAATCTACATTGGACCTGTACTTGCATAACGTACTTGTATTCTAGCATATGACTCTTGGAAGACATGACACATTTGAACTTCTTCTAATTGATCAATTCGTTCACGAAATTTTCAATGTCTAGTATACATTTCTTCAGACTTGGTACCGATATTGTCAGATTTCAGATATGAACTGTAGTGCACGAGTGGAAGTTTCCATATCAACAAAATTAAAGTTCAAATTTTTCTTTTTAACACATTCCATGTATCCAAGTATGTCATATTCATTGGTAGTTATATTGATTCTTGTATAACCCTGAAATTATCCCCCATTCATGCTTTTGAGAATCCCTTTTCACAAATAACACTTCTTCACGATCTCTTTAGTTCGTGCTTGTGTTTTCTTTGTTCTTCTGTATGTTCTGATGCTTCTTTTTCTGTTATAAATTCAAAATGTTGACTAAAGAACACGGATACTACGGATTCTCCAAAACATCCTGAAATCAACAACCACATAAATCTTGCTACAAAGATTATTTTTATCTTTCTATTCTATACATTTGTCGTACTTTTCTTCTATGATAATCAATATCTTCATTATTTGCAATATTATCATGAGGATCCACGATATACCCTGAAATAGAGAACACCAAAATTTAATTTGTTGAAATCATTGCAGAGTAGTTTTTCTATTAAATTGATAAATTCAACGTATAGATGTAAATTACAAAAAACAATGCATTGTTGAAATTAATGAAAGATTTTTTTATTTATTAAATTGATAAATTCAATGCATACATGTAAAAAACAAAAAAAATGCATTGCTGAAATCAATGCAACGAATGAAATAAATATGCATCTTTTGTTGTTTAACAACATTTGTGTGTAGTCTATTGGTAGGAATTAAGGTTATTGGGATTGTGTTAACCTGGAGACCAAGGTTCAAAACCTTTTTTGCTTGGAGTTATAGTTAGTTATCAAATCTAACTATTATTATGGTTGCTTTTCTTTTCTATTCTTATATCGGCTATAATATTATTTTTACTTCTTTGGTTTCTACTTGTTATGTCCACTATAATATTCTTTTTTACTTCTTTATTTTCTTTACTTTTTAGGTTTTTAGTTTTTATGTTAGCTATAATATTGTTTTTTACTTCTTATGTTTCTAGTTTTAATGTCGGCTATAATATATTTTTCTACATTTTTGTTTACTTCTTTATTTTATGTTGGGTATAATATTATGTTTCTACTTTTCATATCCACTATATTATTTTTTTTAACTTCTTTATTTTATGTCGGCTATAATATTTTTTTAACTTCTTTATTTTTTAACTTTTTTTTGTTAATGGCCGACATAATATTTATTACTTTTTACTTTGTATTATTTTTTTTATGACCTACAAACGTAACGTTAAAAGTTGTCACTCATATTATAATTTTTTACTTTATATTAAATTTTATTAATGGCCGACAAACTTACTTCTTACATTTAATTAGGTGTAATGTTACAGGACACGTACATGTTACAAGATCTCCCTCATATTATCATTTTTTACTTTTTAGGTTTTATTAGGTGTAAAGCTACATGTAAGGGGACACATACAGGTTACAAGATCTCCCTCATATTATCATTTTTTACTTTTTATGTTTTATTAGGTGTTCCGTTGCATGTAACTGGACACATACATGTTACAAGATCTCCCTCATACTAGGATGTAGAGCGCCTCTCGGCACAACAATTATAAATTTTAAAAGAAGAAAAGAAAGTTATTTAAATAATAATCTTAAGGTTGAAAGTTATATTTTACATTTTGCTATAATAAAGTTCATATAATGATAAGTATTATATCCTTAAAAGAACTACCGTTTACCATTTCTAATATATATATTATATGTATATATATGTAAGTATGGACATGTATTGTTCCATGAAGGAAGTAGTAAATGTTACCAATTGGTTAAAGAGAAGTTACAAATAGGGATACCTTTATATTAACCTATGAATATAGGTTAGATAATATTTTTAGACGGTATCGTTATATTATAAATGTTTTTATGGATATGAGGAGTCGGAAAATCATATGTATAATTAATTTCGAAATAGTAAATAAAATTGGTAAGTAAAGTGGATCCTTTGAAAAAGAAATTTAAAATGTGGAGACTTGAATTTGAGTATGAGTTAGCATATCTCTGAAATTAAATTAATAATTAGTGAGATAATATATATATATATATGTATAAAATGATAACGGTTTTTTTTCTAAACTCTTATTTAAGGTATCACTCTTGTTCAATAGGAAAAATATTTATATATAAATAGTATAACTTTGTTGGAAAGAAGGAAAAGATTAGATTAAATGATTTCCTCTTGGTTTGGGTTATAAACCTTGGTTGAAACATATAAAAGTTATATATGTTAGATAAAAAGGACGAAATGGACGTTAGATGATTTCTTTTAAAGATAGGATCATTCCTTTAAAAAGTTATAAACGTTGGTCAAAGAAGAACAACTGATACATGGGGGTTGGTGAAGGTCCGATATAGGTATTGACCTACGAATACATAAGTCCAATAGAACTCTATTAATGTAAATAAAAGTACCAGCATGGAGAAAGTCCACATCTTCTCTCAGTACTGAAGTTAACTTAAATAAAGAGAGAACATCAAAGGAATTTATTCAGTGATTGAAGTTAATTAATGTTCAAGAGATACGTTACGCCGTTACAAAGACTCTTAAGAATTTTTTTTATAGTGTATTTTGAGGGACATTACATTCTATTGCCTAAACACAAAGTCGGTGCATTAAAGGGTGTGATAGAGGCAATTATGGACACCTTATTCAAGGGCTGGCCCTCCATCGAGGATTGAGGATCCACTGCCAACTTCAAAAGCGCCTCATTAACGAATTCAACCTACTGCACTAGATTACTGTATGTATAATATTGCATGGATACTCTTAATATTAATTATGAAGGCATTGCAAACTTTGACTCATTGTAAGCTATATTAACACAGACTTCAACTCCATCTTCTAAAATATTCTTTGTAATTATCAGTATATATCTATTGTTTCCTTCTTTAAGAAGAAAATGTGCAAAACATAGATAAAGGAAAACATATCTTAAAGACAGAGGAAACCATATTTGCAATTAAAAATGCATTGAGATTGAGTTTTCAAACATACAGATTGAGTTTTTAAGTGCAGGTATCAATGCCTAGGCCCAAACTGTAAGTGCAACCAAAAATTCTTTGTAAATATCAATATTATCTACTATTTCCTTATTTAAGAAGAAAATATGCAAAGTAGAGACAAAGGAAAACAAATTAAACCAAAATGATTGAAAACACTAAAGTTTCTGGATTCGTATAAAAGATAAAAAAAGAAATAAGAATAAATCCAATTATGAAAAATATAGGCCTGAATTTAGCAGCGTAGTTGCCTTAATTATGGCCTTCCTACTCAATCCCATTGAAATATTTAGCAATACAATAGGCTCCAAAGGAAATAACTAGCCCTAGTCCCAAGCAGGAAAGGCAAGAAAGAAAGCAATTTCCTAGGTATCCATGCTATTCCATGCCTCGATGGATTGGTTTAAAAGCACGTATTTCTCTTTAGTTTTCTTTACTTTAAGGGATAATTTCTATAGTTGATCAATATGATTATTAAATTTGTTGGAGTAAATGCAAAATCAACACGAAAGAATGAAAAAATATGAACCAAATTAATCGCGAGAATCTCATATATAATTACTGCTTAGTGATCGAATGACTAACTCTTTTTACATATATAATTGCGTCTGCTAAGAAGAATGCGCGGCGAGGCCATGGAAGAGGTTGATGCAGAACGCGGGGTGCCAGTTGCCAATCCAGAGGTAGGGTTTCTCCACGGTGGTTCTCCAGACGGTCGTCAGGACTTGCAACATGTCCTGCTTCGCTGCGCAATCGAGGGCGTCGTAGTAGGATTCAAAATGGAGACGTAGCCGTTAGACTTGAGCCTCCACGCGGATCACGTCCTCGGATTGTAGGGCTTCTTTGAGGTGGGCGTGAAGCTTCTTCAGCTTGTGAATCCATTGGAGATAGTAGTCCTTAAAAACTTGATTCAGGTCTATTCATCAAGAAGGAAAAGAAGCTGAGATTAGGTTAAATTGCTCATTTTTATGCAGAAAAAGTTGGGAATGTAGAAATATTATAGTCTTGAAACTTATTGCAGAAAGAAGGAAGAGAAGCAGTCCCGTACATACCTGGGATTTTGATGTGTTGTCCTTAGTCGAAGAATGAGATGAAAGGATTGAACTGTGTTTTTCTTGGCAGCAGAATAAGATTTGCTTCATAGCCTGACATGCAAGGCACGCGACATGTATCCACTATCCTTTTGCATGGCGGTGAGAGGCCGCTTGGTCTTTATACATACACCCCCTGCGTGGCTGGGGACTAGTGGGGAGTCCGCAGACTTAGGCGCATTAGGGTGTAGGTTTAGGTTAAACCAAAAAATATTAAAACAGTGTGTGCCTCGAGGATGTGCCAAGTAAGGCTTGCAAATTGGGTATTGGGTGGAAGGGAATATACCTCATAAAATTTAGGTTAAATATTTTTGAAAATTGTGCAGTGATTAATACAATGACCCAAAGCCATTTATATAGTCCCTGCTGCTTGGCAGGCCAATATCGACTAATAAAATACATTACCCTTCATAGTAGACTCACTATCTGTCTATGTAGAATATGTTTACAATTGAGATGACCATCAGATCATCAGCAGTTAACTAATCAGCAAGTGACCATCTTGCCATTCGTCGAAACAGTTCGATTACCCGTCACTCCGGATCGGAAGCAGGTTTACAAGGATCGAAAGACGTAATACACCAGATCTGGCTAAAGCTATTGGTACAAGCATATGACATACACTGGTAGATATGCAGGCCAGCAGGGACTAATAAAATACACTAGGAGCAGAGCCTTTTCCAAATGAACCAGTATGAATGAACTAGTATGAGTGTATGCATATAAATCTTGGGTGTAAAGCAAGGTTTTCCTTCGAGATTTAATGTCACGTTGAAAGTTAAAAGCTGTTTAAGTATTATAATACTGAATAAATGTTATCTATCTTGAGCGTGAAGGGTCTCTCTCAATTCATGAGTTATAGAATGTTCTCATTGATTCCAGCTCAAAAGTGTTTTTTAAAGAAAAAATCATCCAAAGGTATCAACATATGATCCAAGAATCACCTCTATGTCGAAGACTTTCTTAACACTTTAAGCGATTGCATAACTAATATGTCAACCTTTAAATGTCCTTCATAATGGTTGTCATGTTGTATTTAATACCACAAATAAGTGGAATTTTTGGAGATTTTTGTTTTAAAATTTAATTTTTATTATTTTTAAAGTTACAAGTATTCCTTAGGGATTTATGTCCTATAGGACATGTCCTAAACCAATCACAAAAAATAGAATATAGTATTTTAGAAATTGTTAAATTTATTTAAGTTTTAAAAATATTATCTTTAATATTGAGATATAGTAAAACTTTACAAAACTTTGCAAAATTTTATATATATATATATATATATATTTAATTACCATAAAGCATATATACTATTAACATTAATGTTATGTAGGGTAGGGGCTATAGGCCCTAGTGTCCATTCATGTGGGGTAGAAATATACCATTAACACTATGTTGACTTAGTTAATAAAACATCATAAATCTGTTTTGAATAATTAAAACATTTTCAATCAGTTTATCACACTACTCAAAAATAATAATAACAATAATCTCTAAATATGTAACTAATGAAAATATATAATATTAAATAAATATTTTATATAAAAAAAACTTATATACATAGAAACAAAGTCTCTATTCAATTGTTGAATTACAACCAACTAAATTACTTTTTAATACTAATTACTAAACTCAAACAAAGAAAAACTCTCCTATTAACTCATATAATATCAAATTTGAAAATTTTAAATGACCAATGAAAATATATAATATTAATTAAATGTTGCATATAAAACAAACTTGTTTACATAGAAAGAAAATCTTATCTCAAGTATTAAATTACATGCAACTAAATTACTTTTTAATGTTACTTATTAAACTATAATAAAGAATAATTATTCTATAATTTTTAGTTATTTTATATAATAAAATACTTTTGTTATGGCCATTTAAATACAAGCTAATGAGGGTCACTTTTGGCACGTTAGATGCAATAGAAAACTGAAAAATTAGGCATCCCTCAACTTACTTGGATTTTTTGATTTACTTACGGAAAATATCTTGCATTGAGTAAAAAAGATGAAATGTAGGAAATTGAATCATGTTTCTGAATATATAACTTTTATGTATTGAAAATTTGCAAAGCTATGTCAAGTTTCATTTTTCCTAAGAGACACTTTTTATTTTTCAGGCAAATGATAAGGTATATGTTTTTGTGGGTAGAGCCTTTGAGGGCCTAAATGATGGAATCAAGCTACAAAAATCGGCATGCATGTAGAGAACACATAGCACTTGTGCGTCATTATTTTTCGAAAATTAAATTAGTAATTTTATAATTTTTTAATAATTGTCTAAGTGATCAAACCTCAAAAATAGTACCTCTTTTGTGGGTAGAGCCTTTGAAGGTCTTAATGCAAAAATCTTGAAATGGGTTTTTCATAGAACGTGGAGGTTAGTGTCCTCTTGTGCATCATACAATTTTTTTTTGAAATGATTGAGAATTGAAAAAGTTATGGAAGAAACACTAACAATGTGTTTCACGAGTTAAGGAGGTAGGACATAAAAGAAATTGAAAGAAAATAGGAAAAATTAATATTTCAAAATAGAAGTTACATATTTGGAATCTGCAGAAAAAATGCTATTTGTGTCTAAGATTTCGTCAAAAATGACTGTGTGTAGCATATTGTAACGAGTGGCTAAGCACAGGTTTCTCCAGAAACTGGAAGAAATACCCAATTAGCTTTGGTTTTTCATTAACATAGCACAGGTTTGGAATTACCGAAGCAAACTCCAAAGCATACACATAGGATTATTGTTGACATGTGAGCATGTGACTCGGCCTGTTTAAATTCAAAAATATTGCCGCGCTTTTAGTTTTAAATAATGCATACGTGTTATATAACTAAATAACGCGTGCGCGTTATATCAATACTTAACGCGTACGCGTTATATAACTACATAACACGTACGCGTTATATAGTTACAAAACGCGCTCGCGTTATTCAAATCATAAAATACATGTTTAATACTTGAGAAAGAGGGGGTGTGGAAGTCAAGGGAATTTTTGTTTAATATTTGAGAAGGGGTGGGGAAGGGTCAAGGGAATCTATGGTTAATATTTAATAGGGGTGGGAAAGGGTCAAGGGCTTAGAAGGATGTTGGAAGCTTGAGTGGGGAGAGATGAAGGGAATGAGAACATGATGGGATACAGGGGGTGAAGGGAAGTGGAGCTTGAGAGCACTATTAGGAGTAGAATAGGTTCTGAAGAGGTATAGGGTTAGAAGTTGAAAGTGAGACTTGAGTGACAAGGGGGAATGGATGGAGGCAAGGGGGATGTGAGAGAGAAATAAAGAATACAAGGGGGGGAGAGACATAGAGTGAGGGAGGGAGAGGGACAATGGGGAGGAATGGATTTGGAGGGAGTGAGAGATAGATGGGGATATAACGAAATAAGAGATAGGAAGGGAGGGACAGAAAGTGTTGGTGGGAGACATGCAGAGAGTGGTGGCGATGGAGAGAGAGGGAGTGATGGAGAGATTGGGATAGGTTGAGGGAAATATGAGGGAGGGATAGAAGGTGAGAGACAGGCGATGAGAGAGGGAGGGAGAGAAGGTAGGGTGAGGGATGGAGGGAGAAAGTTGGAGATAGATATGGATGGAGGGGGGATGGGTTTGAGAATGGAAAGTGACATAATGTGTGTGTATGTGTGTGTGTTTGAGAGAGAGAGAGAGAGAGATTGATGGTTGGGGAGAGAGAGACTGGAGGGAGTTGTGAGCATCATATTCTCCATCAACATCATATTCTTCATCATCATCATCTTCATGACCATCATCGTCATCATCAACATCTTCATCATCATCACCATCATCATCATCATCATCATATTCCTCATCAAATCAACATCTCCATCATCATTATCATCATCATGATCATCATCTAAACATCACCATCACCATCATCATCAACAACTTCATCATCATCACCATCACCACCATCATCAAAATCTTCATCGTCATCACCATCACCATATTCATCATCATTGTCATCTCTAGGTTCCCCATCAACATCAACATCTCCATCATCATCATCTTCTTCATCATCATCATCTTCATCACCATCATCATCATCATCAACATCTTCATCATCATCACCATCATCATCATCATCATCTTCCTTGAATCAGATCAACATATCCATCATGTCACCATCATCTTCTTCATCATCATCTAAACATCACCATCACCATCACCATCATCATCATCATCTTCATCATCATTACCATCACCATCATCATCAACATCTTCATTGTCATCACCATCATCATCATCATCATTGGAATTTGTAGGTTCCTCATCAACATCTCCATCATTATCATCTTCTCCATCATCATCATCTTCATCACCATCATCATCAGCATCAACATCTTCATCATCATCACCATAATCATCATCTTCATCGTCATCAGGTCAACATCTCCATCATCATCATCTTCTTCATCATCTTCACCATCATCATCATCATCATCATCTTCATCGCCATCTCCATCATCTGCATCATCTCCATCATCATCACCATCACCATCATCATCATCTTCATGACCATAAACATCTTCATCATCATTGTCATCTCCCCCTTCCTCATCAACATCTCCATCATCATCATCATCATCATCATCATCACCATCTGAACATCACCATCACCATCATCGTCAACATCATCATCATCATCATCATCATCATCATCAGCATCAGCATCATCATCAAAATCTTCATCGTCATCACCATCACCATCTTCATCATCATTGTCATCTCTAGGTTCCCCATCAACACATCTCCATCATCGTCATCTTCTTCATCATCATCATCTTCATCACCATCATCATCGTCATCTTCTTCATCATCATCATCTTCATCACCATCATCATCGTCATCAACATCTTCATCATCATCACCATCATCATCATCATCATCTTCCTCATCAGATCAACATCTCCATCATGTCACCATCATCTTCATCTTCATCATCATCATCATCATCATCATCATCATCATTACCAACACCATCATCATCAACATCTTCATCGTCATCACCATCATCATTGGCATCTGTAGGTTCCTCATCAACATCTCCATCATCGTCATCATTGGCATCTGCAGGTTCCTCATCAACATATCCATCATCGTCATTTTCTCCATCATCATCACCATCATCACCATCATGATCTTGTGAACATCATCATGATCATCATCTAAACATCACCATCACCATCATCATCAACATCTTCATCATCATCGCCATCAGCATCATCATCAAAATCTTCATCGTCATCAACGTCACCATCTTCATCATCATTGTCATCTCTAGGTTCCCCATCAACACATCTCCATCATCATCATCTTCTTCATCATCATCATCTTCATCACCGTCATCATCGTCATCAACATCTTCATCATCATCACCATCATCATCATCATCATCTTCCTCATCAGATCAACATCTCCATCATGTCACCATCATCTTCATCATCATCATCATCATCATCATTACCAGCACCATCATCATCAACATCTTCATCGTCATCACCATCATCATTGGCATCTGTAGGTTTCTCATCAACATCTCCATCATCATCATCATTGGCATCTGCAGGTTCCTCATCAACATATCCATCATTGTCATTTTCTCCATCATCATCACCATCATCACCATCATGATCTTCTGAACATCATCATGATCATCATCTAAACATCACCATGACCATCATCGTCAACATCTTCATCATCATCGCCATCAGCATCATCATCAAAATCTTCATCGTCATCACCATCACCATCACCATCACCATCTTCATCATCATTGTCATCTCTAGGTTCCCCATCAACACAACATCTCCATCATCATCATCTTCTTCATCATCATCATCTTCATCTCCATCATCGTCCTCATCAACATCTTCATCATCATCACCATCATCACCATCATCATCATCATCTTCCTCATCAGATCAACATCTCCATCATGTCACCATCATCTTCATCATCATCATCATCACCATCATCATCAACATCTTCATCACCATCATCATCAACATCTTCATCATCATTACCATCATCTTCATCAACATTATCATCTTTATCATCTTCATCTGCATCATGATCATCTTCATTGTCATCACCCTCCTCCTCCCCATCATCTTTATCATCTTCATCTACATCATGATCATCTTCATTGTCATCACCCTCCTCCTCCTCATCATCTTGTGCACTTATGCACTTAGGGATTAATGTTTAGAAGAGGGTCTAAAGGCCTTTATGGGGGAGGGGCTCTAGGAACAAGGTAAGACAGAGAGGGCAGGGGGGAGGGATAAAGGCGTAGAGGGTTAGTGATTAAGGGAGAAGAAGGGAGAGAGTGCTATAGGGAGGGATAATGACGAAGATAAAGAGAAGGTGGAGAGATGGAGAGTGGGGTGGTAGAGACATGGCTGAAGGGAGAGAAAGAAACATGAAAGAAACATGTAGGGAGAATGAGGGACAGATATTTAGAAAGAGATAGGGGGTATCTAGGGATTATTGGGAGAGAGCTAGGGGGTATTAAACCATACAAAACATTTGTTTTGTATGCAATCATATAAATTATTAGTTTTCTTTGATTTTGTTCGTTGCCCTAGCCGTGCACCTAACCTATTAATTGTGCTTGACTATATCGCGTTCGCATTTTTTCACTACATATCGCGCACGCGTTTTGTATTTATATAACGCGTACGTGTTTTGCAACTCCGGAAATAATGGCATGTTGCTGTCCGAGAGAAACTTCACTCTGTCCGAACGAAAGCAATAATCCCGCGATTTTTCGAACAGCACGAGCCCGCGTCTGAAAATTTTCACATTCTACACCAACTCCATCATTTTTTTTTATGCAGGTGCAGCATTGAGGACATCTTTCATGGTTGCTCACTGTGGTGTTGGGTTATATGGCCATATTTGAAGAAAATAATTAGCAAGCTTGAAGAATCTCCAATTGAAGAACACCAAAGATAAGGCCTTTGAAAGATTCATTTGGTTATATTTGAGGAGCACACAAGATAAGATATCAAGCTTCAAGACCAACAAGGAAGAACTTCCATTTGCTTATTATTGAAGAGCTTGTAATTGAGGAGCAACAAAAACAAATTATATTGAATTGATCATTGTGGTGATGGGGAATGCACGTAATCGAGTAAACAAATCAACAAGGAAGAAGAGATCTCAAGAAGTCATTGAAGAAGAGAAAGAAAAGAAAAGAATATACATGATGAATCGGAGGCTTTCTTTGGAAACTAATCCAAATCCAATTGTAGATGATACCATGGTTCATCCTATTAATCCACGACAAGAGGGACCTTCAATTTCCACAATAGTTGTTGAACAAGCACCCCATGGAAGTAATCAAGAAGCAAAACGTAGGTGCTCATTACGGGATGTTTCAATTCCCACTTCAAGTCAAAGTGATAAGTTACCATCTCAAGATGAAGCTCACGAAGAAACACCCAATTTGCTATCCGGATGTGGTTATACAAGCGATGAAGTCAGAGAGGCGTTGGACATTTTGCCTACTGTTGAAGAAGAGAATGTTATCCACACCATCGATGAGGATGTTGGACTTCCACAAGGGGATGTTGGACTTCCACAGACCATGGATGAGGATGTTGGACTTCCACCATCCAACTACCAGGAAGAGAATGAAGGACACCAAGCTACTACTGAAACGCCAGAGCGTCTTGGTGATGCGCTACATGGTACAATTCCAACCCCCTTACCTCCATTAGCAAGCACACGTCGAAGAACTCCGAAGCGTATACAAGTTGATGAAAGACTTATGAATTCCATTGAAGGTACGCTATCTAAACGTAGTATTGCTTATCAAACTCAACAGATACTTGATAAATATTTTGTTTCTAAATGTGATGGAGATAAATGTAGATTATTTTTATCATTGTTAAAATCTAGGAGCATGAATGTTGTTAGGAAAAAGTTAGGGATAAAGATGATAAAGAATTCTGAACCAAGTTCTCATATAGTTAAAATCCTAGTAGATGCATTTGGTAAAATTGGTAAGAACACACGTTCAAAGGACCGCAATGCTGCTCGTCGTGTGTTGTCACAATCAATTGCAGATAAGAACACCAGGGCCCTTCGTATTCTCAGGCCTACATCCGAACTAGTTAATTTGAATGTAAAAACCCTCCGTAGGTATTCTATTAGAAGAGAACATCTTGACACAACCGATCAGACAGATTTTTGGGCCTTTGTTGGTCGGTTGCCACGTCGTGACATGAAGCTAGTTGATGCAGTAAAGGGACTAGTGCACAGTTTTTGGCATGATCACACAAGGCCTTCTTCAAACCGAAAGGATGTACTAAAACTAAGAAGGGGTTCAAAGGATCGTGAACCACATACTAAGCATCTTCTTGATATAACAAAAACAGAGCTTTACGAGAAATTTAAGATTGAGCATAGACAATTGAACTTGGGGCAAAGATCTTTTGAGAAATGTAAGCCATGGTATGTTAGAATAAATACTCTTCGTAACACTTGTTGTTGTAGATACCATGTAGAATATGAATATTACTATGAAACATTTTTGTACATTCGTCGTGTGTTGCATACTAACATTGTGCAGGATTGCTCCATGACAATACCACCGACTTCATCAAGAGAATTCATTCATAGCATCATGTGCAATAGGCCCGAGGGGCAAACATACTATGCAAAATCTTGTTTGGATGGAACATGCTCCAACTGTGCTGGAATGGCATTATTGAGCCAATGTATGCACGAGAATGGAGACAGTGAATTTGGGAAAATGGTTACAGACATGAAAAGTTTCAAATATATCAACTATGAAATAGTCCCAGGGAAAGAAAGCAAAAAAATACAATTGGTGACATCTCAGGTATGCATTTATATCTATAAAATTATGTTGTAACGGTTACATTTCAATCCTTACTTACAACAAAAAACTGACATTGAGATCATTTTGTGTCACCAGGTACAAGTTAGTGACTTCATCAAGGAATGTATTGAAAAGACACATCAATATGTTCAGCATGTCCACGTGGCACGATGGCAGGATGAGAAGTTTAGAATATGCAGAGATACATTTCCCCTTGGTACTATACTTTCAGTTGTTGATTTTGCCGAGAACTACACTCTGCAACCTCAAAATGAGATCCAAAGTCAGTATTATCACTCTGAGCAGGTTTCCTTGATGGTCCATATCACATATAGGCATGGCCCAAATAGCACTGAAGAGCAAAGAGAAATTCTGAAGGAATATCACTTCTACATAAGTGATGATAGGTGCCACGACTTCCACTATGTACGTCATTGCTTCACCATGTTCTATGATCACTTGAAGGGAAGGAACATACAGATGGACCGACACTGGATTTGGTCTGATGGGTGTGCTGGTCAGTTCAAAAATGCACGCATATTTCAGTGGTTGTGTTCATTGCATAAAAACTACAAAGTGCCACATATGTGGAACTATTTTGAGACTGGGCATGGTAAAGGAGAGCATGATGGAGCCGGAGCATGTGTCAAAACAGCCCTACGAAGAGAGGAATTGAAAGTATCTACAGAATCTACTATTCTAAATGCTCAATCTATAGTCAGGTGGTGCATGTCACTAATGGGAGAGGAATCAACTATGAGAGTAGAATGCACAAGAAAGAGACATGTGGAGAGATTTTTTTGGGAGGTGGTAGACATAGATCGTTCACATGCATGGGAATGCAAGACTGTGCCTGGGACTCGTGGCTTTCATTCGGTTCGAAGCTCTGATAACCCAGTATTTGAAATTTGGACCAGAAAACTCGCTTGTTTTTGCCCGCCTTGTTGTGATGGTGACTGGGATGGGTGTGAATCATTGGATTGGGTTGATGGATGGGATCGCATATCACTTCCACTTGATCAGCGTGCAATTGTTGAGTTAACTCCGTTGGAAGAAGACCAATCATCTATTTCTGCAGATTTTGATCATGTCTCAGACCTTGTACAACCCGGTATGATGCATTTCCTTAACATTTTTTGTTTGTTTACGTAGTCTTCAAATGCACATTAATGGCCTTGTATCGCACGAAAAATATTTTGATCATATACCTACAATCATATAATGCAGGGCACATATACGCAGTGGTTGCCTCAAAAGATACTGAATGGGGTGATGAATACTGGTTGGCACGCTGTATAGATGGAAAACAAACCCTCATTGTGTCCATGACTGACGATGAAAACAACCACTTTCCAACTGGGTCTATGGTTGTTAAAGGTGAATACTTGACACGGGATAGCAATGGAAGAAAGAAGGGTGGATATGTTTACAGGGATTACAAACCAGGTGCAAGTGTGTATCACTTTACCAACTTAATCATTGGCACAAACCTTCAGGTACGAACAATGCCTAGTCGAAATACATCGAAGGTACGCTACTTCTTACCGGATACAGAGCACGAGAGACTAATGGAGACCATCAGTATAAGAGATGATCCGGAGGGCTTGGTTGTATGATAATAGGTGGGATCTAGCATGATGAGGTATGTTACATACTTTTAATACTATACTATTTATACTATTTGTAATTGAATATTGATATATGCTCAATTTTCACATGTATGTTTCATATGAATATGTCAATTTTGCGTTCTTGATATGCCAAATTTACGTTTACGTTGTTTATAAATATGCCAAAAGTTCTCTTGTATGTCAAGTTTATGAATATGCCATTTTTTACATATGATCAGTAAACCCTAAAATTATATTATGTTCATCATGTTGGTTATTGGCTTCACCCAACAAAATTAATTCAATTCAGTGATTAGATATTATCCTTTAATAACCATCAAACTGATTACAAGTTGATCACCATTGTCATCTATTAGTGAGACATGAGGGTTTGGTTCGCCTTTAAGGAACATGCCAACAAATAGTGAGTTCCCCATTCATTATCTTTCAGGGAAACCATTGCATATATGTTCATTTTAAAAAACATCAGTTCCAACGTGTGAGTCCACTAAATAGACAAAATGTAATGTATTCATGCTAGTTGATAAGATTTAATCTCATATTCCCTAAACTTGGTTGTACAAGATTTGAGACATGATCATAATGTGGTGAAATGGTTGATTAGTCCTCATCCAACTAGGATAATTCAATATTTATACCTAGAATAATGGGGAGTGATAGAATTTTCTTGTCCATATTTCTACTATAACATTGTTTGAGTTTCAAACTAAATGAAATCCACAAATTCCATGCATTATTCTATGTGATTGATCTACATCAACCACCTCCCAAAAATATCTTTGCACATGTCCTTTCCTTATTGAGTCCTCTTCTCGTCTTCTTGTTCCATCTACAATTATTGAAGAACACCATTCAACAATAGATTTTGTGTAACTAATGAGAGAATTTCTCGTAAACTTCCATTTTTACCTGCAAAATGTAATTTTTATGCACACAACATCTCGATCATGATCCCCTTTCCCACACTCAGTTTCAAAAGTCCTATAAAGGCAACCTTTACATTTACATTTGCATTAACATGACAACCAAGTCTCAAAAATGAGATTGATGGTGTTTATTCTCATGCAATGTATACAGTTAGGATTAAGACAACTGTATAAATCTATGGAATTATAAATGGAGATATTAATCCAAAAGGAAGCCAATGTTGGCCTTGCCAATCTTTTCTTCCCAATGCAAATGAAATATTAGATTCCATTTTGCTATGTTTCCATGTAAAATATATTTGAAAAAAAACATATATTTGGATTATATGGAAATCCTTCTTACCTTTGACATTGTTTGGGATCTGCAGGATGGGAATGAAGTATTTTTTAGGGATTAAGAGGAGTATTCAATTACACAAACTTATGAATGCCTATTGTGACAAGCAATCCATTGATTTCAACTCCATCACATTTCTATTTGATGGATGATGTTTGCAAGGTGAGCAAGTTTAACCCACCAATGTGAGATTGCATGCAATTACACTGAGCAAAACCCTAGTTTACGAAATGAATGCACAATGAAGGCACTGGGCCATGGGGAGACGAGGGAGAGGGATCCCTAGAGGTAATCGCATGCCAGGAGACCAACGGAGTCGACGGTTTGTTGGTCCGACGTTCGGTTTCCGAGTTATGTCGAGTTGCAAGTCGCATGAAAATGCCATTCAGGGACACTTGGTGAATTTCCGTCCGGGAGCCAAAAAGAAAACGGAGCAGGAAGATTGCGTGCCGTTGGCTCCTGCAAGTGTGTGTGGGCAATGCCGACGTGGGAACACTACCAACACTGGCTCGGGGGAGGTTTTTGCAGAGTTGACCCACCAATGCGAGATTGCATGCAATTACACTGAGCAAAACCCTAGTTTACGAAATGAATGCACAATGAAGCCACTGGGCCATGGGGAGATGAGGGAGAGGGCCCCCTAGAGGTAATCGCACGCCAGGAGACCAACGGAGTCGACGGTGTGTCGGTTCGATGTCTGATTTCCAAGTTATGTCGAGTTGCAAGTCGCATGAAAATGTCGTTCAGGGACACTTGGTGAATTTCCGTCCGGGAGCCAAAAAGCAAACGGAGCAGGAAGATTGCGTGCCGTTGACTCCAGCAAGTGTGTGTGGGAAATGCCGACGTGGGAACACTGCCAACACTGGCTCGGGGGAGGTTTTTGCAGAGTTGACCCACCAATGCGAGATTGCATGCAATTACACTGAGCAAAACCCTAGTTTACGAAATGAATGCACAATGAAGCCACTGGGCCATGGGGAGACGAGGGAGAGGGCCCCCTAGAGGTAATCGCACGCCAGGAGACCAACGGAGTCGATGGTTCGTCGGTCCGACGTCCGATTTCCGAGTTATGTCGAGTTGCAAGTTGCATGAAAATGCCGTTCAGGGACACTTGGTGAATTTCCGTTCGGGAGCCAAAAAGAAAACGGAGCAGGAAGATTGCATGCCGTTGACTCCCGCAAGTGTGTGTGGGCAATGCCGATGTGGGAACACTACCAACACTGGTTCGGGGGAGGTTTTTGCAGAGTTGACCCACCAATGCGAGATTGCATGCAATTAAACTGAGCAAAACCCTAGTTTACGAAATGAATGCACAATGAAGCCGCTGGGCCATGGGGAGACAAGGGAGAGGGACCCTAGAGGTAATCGCACGCCAGGAGACCAACGGAGTCGACGGTTCGTCGGTCCGACGTCCAGTTTCCGAGTTATGTGGAGTTGCAAGTCGCATGAAAATGCCGTTCAGGGACACTTGGTGAATTTCCGCCCATTTTATAATTTAAGCCACTTTTAAATATTTGAACTTCCATATTATTTTGGAAAGAGTATAATATTTCAAAACTCCTAAAGAGACAAAAATACATGATCAAAACTCCTAAGGCTGCAATTTAGAGTAGTAATAATGGGGGTGATGGAGTTGAATTTGATCCTATGGAAGATAATGATACTAATATTATTGAGAATAAAGGGATAATAGGTTGATCCATGACACCTTTGTTTGCATGGATGAGGATGCACCTATGTATGAGACCTATGATAATATTCATGATGTACATCTTATTGATAAGGCACACAAAGGCCTATACAAGAGATCAAAGATGAGTCACTTTGTCTACTAATTTGATGTTGATAAAATTGAAGGTATTGAATGACATTTCAAACAATGGTATGACAAAGATCCTAATGTATACACAAGGTTAATATATAAGGTGCCCCATAAGGTTCTTTGTCATATCCCTATAATTCTAGGTTTTTGATGATTGTTTAGGTTAAAAAACATAGCACATTATATGGATTATCATGTACAAAGATAAGTGAAGATGGTATTATATGAGTGGCTACAAATGGTTCTCAATTTACGATCATCAAGGAAATATTACTCATTTTTAAAGAAGAACCTCATAATGTTAGACTTTCATTGGTAGTTGATGGCAATGGGTGTGCATGAGTGAGTTCGTTGAAACCTTGAAAACATTGTATTGCATTTAGTTTGATTAAATTACACGAGCAAGAACTTTGACATAACTTGTAATGATCATCCAAAATCACAAATTTTAATTAGATACCAATTAGTGCATGCATGTAGTGAATTCGTTGAAACCTTTGAATATAATAGTTTGTTCTTTTGACATAGTGCATTCATGAGTAATAGATAATCCACACAAATCAACACATTAGATTGACACAAGTACATGTATCCAAAAGTACATATATATCCAAAAGTGCATGTCTCCAAAAGTACATGTATATCCAAAAGTCTCCAAAAGTGCATGTCTCCAAAAGTACATGTATATCCAAAAGTATCCAAAAGTACATGTATCCAATGAAGTCAATGTACATGTCTCCAAAAGTACATGCACAATAAAGTCAATGTACATGTCTCCAAAACTGAATGTATCGAAAAGTACATATGTATACAAAAGTATCCAAAAGCACATGTGTCCAAAACTATCCAAAACTATCAAAACTCAAGCTTTCTCTTGTTCTTTCCCGATGTTGATCCTCTAGGCACATCCCTAGGATCAATGTGCATCCATGGATCCTGCAAATTAAATATCAATTGTTAAATTCAACTAACTATGTACACTAATACATTATCTCAACAATTATCAACTGGTGCATGGAAAGTGCATGAAACACTTGGTCACTGAAGGACATCTCACCTCAACTGACAAAGGAGATTGCGTTGCTTGTGTAGCAGATGGAGCCGTCGGTTGAACATCCAAGATGGTTGAACCAGGGGGGCCAGGCACTGCTCCTGTTGGTGGTGGCTACAATGAAAAAATGTTGAAATAGTTAGAAATGCATGAATAAACAATAGGTCCAACAATAATAAACTATGTAAAGATAATGTTGAAATAGTTACATACCTGTGTGTGATCAGTCGCCACTGCAGATGCGGCACTAACTGCTGCATCAACCATCGATGTGAGTTTCTCAGTAGACAACTCGGGTTCCTGATGCAGTAAACATGCAATTCAAACATTAACAAAAACGATTTATGCACTGGATTTCAAGTTAAACAACAAATATCATCGAAGGATATACATTACCGTGGTGTGAGTAAGCCCATGGTCGTGGGCAGCTGGAGTCTTTCTAGGAGTAGAACGCCTCACATACACATGACCCTTGTTCATGAATGGCTTGGAGGGAGATGCAAATCCAGGCAATGGGCCAGATGTGTCAGATGGTGCCTACAGTCAGCAAGTGTTCATGTAGTTAGACATGCATGATTCAACAAACAAACATGTATTTAAAAAATGTCATTTTTAATTGTTTACCTGGAGCCCAGACGTTTCAGGGGACGGTATGACCATGGGTACTACCTCCACATTACCTTGCCCCAGTGAAGGATCTACCATCTACAAGTTTAATAATTGTAAATATTAGACCGTAGATAGCATTAATGAACTAAAATGTAAAGTATGTGGAAATTAACAAATTAACAAGTATTAAAAAATTGAAATTTTAAAATGTTTACCTCGGTGTGAGATACGGCAATAGGTGGTATATAAGATGGGCCTACCGAATGGGTAGCATCATGCCCCCCTGTAGAGTCTGGAACATCCGGATCTAGGGTGTCACTGCCGGCATAAAGCATCAACTGCAAGTTCACAAAATTAATATATTAGCTCAAACTATATATATGTGTACAAAAACGAAAATAAATGAAGAATTTATTACAATTAACCATCAACATACCTCTCTCAAAAACCCACTGAAGGCAACATCTGAGGCAATACCATAGCAGGGACGACCACATGATGTGCACTCGTGAGGATCAGTACTAGGATGGGGAATAGTCGATGGTCCTGCACTAGTGGATGGTCCTGATGGTCCTGCACTAGCTGATGGTCCTGCATGGTGATGAGCTGGTGTATGTACCACACCAGGGACAGATGTCCCTTCCTCACCCATATGTTGAACCATCCTGCCATGGCGAACAACCGCCCGTGCCAAACTAAAAAATGCATCCCATGTCTGCGGAATAATGCAATGTGCTGGTGGGACATCTGGCCCAGGCAACTGCCTGCGAGGTGCAGGGATAGGGCGATCCTAGTCTGGAAGCCTGGCATTGGGTTGGTTTTGGGGCATCCCCCCACCGATCCCCTGAAACTGTAAGATGTCAAAATAGTTAACGTGTTTATGCAACACGAAATCTGTGTACATCTTTCCAAGGAAATATAAGGGAATTTCCCTGTTGTTGTGTGGTGGCATATCAAAAAACCATATACCATTTGTCCATCCAGTTATCAACAAATGGTTGAAATGTGCACCACTCAACGGAGATATGCGGCCTGCTTGCATTTGGGATTTCCCCCGTCCGAGGGTCCCTAAACAATGCAAATATAATCTCTTTGGATATTTTCAACTTTTTTACTGCATTGTAATCTAGCCCATTAGCATATTGTTGTCTTTTTCTTTCTCTGTAAGATGCAATATCATATAGGACATTCGTAGATTGTGAAATGGTGTCCACAATTGCATCCAAGGTTGATGCAAGTGAACGGTGAATCCTGTCACCACCACTAAAAGCTGCACTTATGCCCCTCAATTGGGCAAGCTCAATCAATATCTCGGCATTAGTATCCATAGCCGCAACTGCAATAAAGACATTAATACGAAAATCATTAGAAACATATACATGGTATATAATGACGTCTCTTCAAAATTGAACATGTATTAAATCAAACTCACATAAGCAATTTAATGGCATTCACTTACATACATTTAAAACTTAAAATTAAACATTTGACAATTAAAAAGTAAGTTAGTCAGATTGGTAGAGAGGAGGAGGAGGAGGATCAGGGCAGTGATGAGTTTGTTGATTCAGGCATGGAGGAGGAGGATCAGGGCAGTGATGAGTTTGCATCTATGTGTCTCAATGTCTCATTGTGATTTGTGATTGTGAATGACAAATGTGTTGTGATTTGTGAATGATCTAATTTCTATTGAATATTTCATATTAGTAATTGTAAATGTAATTTCTATTGAATATTTGTAATTGTAAATGTTAAATTTTATTGGATCTATATGTCTATATTTTTAAATTTTAATATATTTTAAAAATATATTAATTCTGGGGGTCACCGTGTCCTACGTGTCTTAATTCTGGGGATCACCGTGTCTAGTGGGGACCAGGGATCAAATTTGAAGGGTGGGGTCCCATTTCACTATGAAGGGCTATGAGATATTGAACATTATTGAAGGGCTATGAGAAATTTATTAATATTTATTCTATGTGTATATATGGATGTGTTCATGTTGCATGGATTGGATTCTAGGTTAACCGAGGCCTTTTTAGAGCAAAGAATGGGGTAATTACTATTTGGGAAGAAGTTTTTTATCAAATGTAAATTGCGGTGATGGAAGATATTGAGGGTGCCACATGTTGTGGAGAAAGTAGTATTGATTCCTATGACGTAATAGGGAGTTCAAAAAGTCTGGTTTCAAGTATTATCATGCGTAGCTCGATTGATTTTTCTCGCGCTAGGGTTGTAGCAACTGTTATGGCCATTACTGTTAAAAGGATTGATGGGGTGGAATCCCGTGAAACGATGAGTTCTTTTGTTAAGACGTAGATTCAGTGAAATTTGGTGGGAGTCTTATGTTCATTTTATGCACAAAATTCGATTACGTGATTTTGTTGCATTGTTAACTCTCCTCCTAGTCATAGGTACAATCTCTTATATAATTGTGAAGGTTATCAATCCACTCAATATATTAAAGTTGTAGTAGGCCAAAATCATCAACATATTTATTGTACTCACAAATGTTGACATTCCAATTTCTATGTAGAGCGCCCATTAACATTAGATTGTATGGGACATGTTTTTGAGGCATGATGTCATTATCTCATAACAACAAGCTTTTTATCCATAAATATGTCATCTACAAGCCAATGGAATTGTTCCTAATCCTTTATAAAACTTTGTCATAATTATATCAATACCAACATCCCTACCTATTGACTTAGCTTAGAAGATATTACACCTTCGGATAACCAAACCTGATTCCAAGGTTTGTAATCATAAACGTAAAGGCATCATCATAAGGAAATAGCATGTTGTGTTGAGGAAATTCCTTTTTTTCCATTTCCTTCCCAGGATAATATTTGGTTGTGGATCATTTAAAATGTATAATTTATTTTAATATTGGGAAGCTAAATTCAAATTCATTAATATATTAATGTGATTTGATTTTTTTATTAATAATAAGTTATTCTTTTCATTTGAAAATGTAATAGTACATCAAAATTTCAATGTTTACTGACATAGTAAAGTTGAGAGGCTTTATTTTTCAGTGGATATAGCAGACCTGTAAATTCATAGGATGTCAAAAATCTAGTCAGCCTTGAAGTTGAGCTCCTCAAAGAAAACGAATTTCTTTAAATATGTTTATGACAAGCTGGCATTGCCAGCTTCGCTTCGCAAACTATCCTGGAGGACTGGAGGAGATAGGGTAGGTGGAACTTGGAAGTAGCTCAACCACAGTGGAATAGGCGTATAAGAAAAAGCTTGTTTCTATTCATGCAATATTATATATTGATGGTCGGAGCCATGGAAGCATGGAATTCGCACATTGACTTGATACAACAAAGAAAACAAAAGGTGGAACTCGGGAGCTGCAGGATTGACTTGATACAACAAAGAAAACACAGGGTGTGAGGTTGGGAGCCGTAGACGGTAGGATTAACTTGATACAACAAAGAAAACACAGGGCTATAGGTAGGGGCCACGGGAAGGAGCAACAACCTGCAACATTACAAGAAGTTTATGGATTGTGGATTTTGTCTGAAATGCCAAATTCGCGGGGGCACATTAACATAATATATTATACATTGAATACTCAATTAACTCACGGAGTCAGCATTCACGAATTGGTATGTGATAACTTGTAACTTGGTAAGCCCGCTAGCAACAACACGTATGAGCCACCTACCAGGTTTAATAATTTTGTTGATGCCATGAAATGTGTTAAAAACGTAAGCGCTCGCTACAAACACGAGAAATTCGAAGCGTTCAAGCCATGGGTTGCTCAGTGTAAGCCCGTCCACGTAAGTTGCACAATGATATTATTAGAGGCCCAATGGTCCATGATCCATGGATGATCGAACACATGGATATTGGAGAGTAACCGAGTCCCACTCCCAAGTCACCTAGCTAGTAGCCGCATTCCCAATTTCCCACTAAAAACTGTTGATGGGTGAAATTTGAAGCTACCCTTCTGTTGCAATTTTAAAGAGTAGTGGTTAATTTAATTATTGAAGGGCTTACCATGAAATTAAATATTTTTTGCATGGTAAAATTTGAAGTGGCCTTCTATGACGTGTAAAATGACTTCTGAAGGGCCCTAAAGGCTTCAAATTTGAAGCCTGGTTACAAAGAAGCGGGCTCAGAGCGCGCTTCAGGCCCGCTTTTTACCTCCATGTGCGAACCCTATCCGGCTGCACAAAACCACTGGTAACTCAACACCTGCATCCACCCAATAGATCTCCAACTCAGACTTGTGGACGTGCTTGCTCGACTTTATTGAGTTCAAAGATGCTGCCTGACATAATCCCTTTCGAGGAAGGGTCTGCGGCATGCTTCCCCTCTCCGATATTCCATAATTCCCGTCCTAGCGAACTCATCGGCACATTTTGCCGGCATTGGCCTCCTGATATCTATCGGTAGGAGAGTGTTACATGAGAAGCAGAGGCATCTGAGAAATCAGAAGTGAAGTAATTTGTTGTTGTTTCTTTTCTAACCTTTCTTTCGTCTCCATTTCTAGCAATTTCTCTTCTTTTGCTTTTTAAATTTTCCACTGTTCGTCAGGGGTTCGATTCTCGTTCGGATTGTTTTATTCCACAGCAAAAAGGGCTTCCAGGCTGGATGGTATTATGAAAACCAGCTACGGGATGGGGTGTACTGCGTTATCTGTATCAGTTGTTATAAATTTCCTTTCAATCGTTTCAGCATTATATGATAATTGTATGTATTTGGATTTGATGTAAACATGCATGGTGCAGATGTACCTATCTCTTGAGAATGACTGCAAGTGGGGGCCAAACTGCCAACAGTCGCCACACCTGATTCCACAGCAGTAGTCGCAGTCTCTCCAATTGGTGCCTCATAAGTTCAGAGTATCATTATCTTTTCACATGATACGAAACCTTGCCATCTAATGAAAAGACATGAGTGCACTCATTTTAATTATATTTAGTGAGTTGTGGCTGGCGGTGGGGACACTCGTGTCCCGTGTCCTCGTGTTGGGTGACTTAGATGGATACATTGTAGAAAGGGGGTCCGAGTTCTATTTTTTTCAATTTTAGGTTGGATTACGAATTTTTGAGTTTTTTAAAAACGATGCATTTTAATTATTCATTCATCTTGGTTGAGGGAGATTGAGGGAGATGTGAATTTAATGAAAGATTGGGTTATTCCCAATTTTATCAATATTAAAAAACTAGGTTTTTTTAAACAAAAAAATAATAATAATTTAGGTTAAAAATGATAAAAAAAGAGTATGGGTGAATGAATTACCTAATTGGATGACAATCTACCGGTGAATTTGTCCCCTCCAGCTAAATCGAGCAACACCGATACTTGAGTGGGCCACAAACCGTCCTCGTCTAGGGTCAATTTCGCGTTTTTGATGCGTGAGTGCTGCGGGTGGTCGGCAATCGTCGGGACTGTGTATTTAAATTGTTTTTTAGATTTACATAACGCGTACGCGTTTTGTAACTACATAACGCGTACGCGTTTTGTAGTTATATAACGCGTACGCGTTATTGTTACCTAGCCTACATGTCCAATGACATGTTACGCTCGGGTCTTACCATGGCAGGTGCTAAACATCATAAACGCGTTATGTTTTATGTATCAGGAACGAGTTTTGAAAAAGTAGCATTGCATCTAAAGTGACCCTCATCTTCTTGCACACACCCTGTTTCTTCATGTCATTCGATTTCATAATATTTTTGTCAAGAGGGAGTTGTTTTCTTTAATTCATTTGAGAGTCATGATGGTATTTCTTTTGAAACCCAAGAAGAGCTTCGGTTTTGTCAAACTAATGTACATGTGATTGATTGTCCAATGTCTCCTACTAATCAAAGGATTTCATCTATTGAGTTATATAAAGAAACAAATCTACATGATAGTATTGATGTTTCATCTGAATATTGTCATGAAAATCTAATCCATGTACTCAACATAAAAGACAAAAGAGAATTGTATACCATTCAAAATTTTTCTGAAAATCAGTTTGGCAGATTGCAAATGGAATTGCGATTTGAGCGGCCTTGTTATGGCATAGATAATGCAAGCAATCAGAAAGGACCATCTAAAGATGCTCTCATGGTTGTTCATAAAGAAATGGGAGTCTTTCATTTTCTTGAAGATCCTTTCACTGGTTTGTTGGAATCATCAGAGAAGAGGGAGTTTGTGTTGTTCAAGGATGTAGGGATTGAAAAATATTTTCAGTTTGAGTTATCATTTGGTGAGTCCTTTTTTCGGTTTGGAGGGGTTGAATGTGAATATCAGTCAAGAAGACATTTGCTTAACTAGCTTCATTGGAAGTGTGAGATCACCTAATTCAGCCTTTATGCTCAGCAAATAGGGTAGGATCATTTGTATATAAATAAGCTTGAAGGTCAAGCAGTTTCATTAATTTCAATTTTATTCTTGAGTAGTGTGTGTGTTCAGTTTGCATCATTTTCAGCGAATGTACAGTATGTTTTTTAGTTTCAAGTTTTCAGTTGCAGTGTTCGAATGAAGGATTGGTTACAGGGTATAGGTTGCAGGTTGCAGTTTTCAGGGTTGGGAGTTGCCCAATGGATCAGTCACCGGTCTACCGGGGGTTCTTTGCTACCTTGTAGGGAGGATAGCATCCCCTATTGGAGCCAGTTGTTAGCACTCCATAAATTTTTACGATTAATTTTCTTTTGGTAGCATTGGCAATGCAAAATAGAGTATTTTTTTCATGGTAGGGTTTTCAAACTTGGCCGAAAAGAAGCATTTTTCCTTGGGTATAGACACAAAGGTTACAAAAGGAAGATTGTTTGAGAAAAAGGAGGGAAGGAAATCTTCATAAAAAGGAAAAATTTGTCTTATAACCCTATGATTAGCTCTATCTATTTGTGAACTAAGCCTTTAAGTTTTTATGAGGGACCTAGAAGATTTTTTAAATTTATAATTTAGTCTAAGCCAGAACTTTATGGACAAAGGCTTTGATTTTTATAATATGGAAAAAGTTAAAGCTTTATGGGGCAAAGATTTATTTTAATGTTGGGCTTGGGTCCAAATTTTAATAATAGTTGGAGCAAAAGGTTAATGGGATCAACCCATGCGCTCAGCACCAAGAGCCTACCAAGGGACCGAGGGCCGAGCCAAAGGGGACCCATGCATCACCCATCCTCCAAGCATCAAGGCCTAGAGCCTACCTTTCGTTTGTTGCTTGGTATATGTTGGAAGCCATTGGATATGTAAAGAGTGAAGGGAGTCTTTTCTCCTTTCATGTGGGATAAGTCCCCCAGGATTAAAAATGAAAATGTAAGCGATGAGTGAATATTCAAGCCAGCATTTTGATTTTAAAATCCAAGTCACACGGTGAAGGGTGCCATGGGTTCTACCACAATCGACACCAGGCAGCATTCAGGTGACACGATTGAGTCATTAAAACAAGAAATATGGCTTTATGCAATCGTAACTGCAATAATGAAGGGAATTTTTAGAATCATCAATATGGGATAAAATCCCTGAAATAAAAATGAAACCTTGCATCTGTTTGACAAAGCGCCATCATCAAGATTAAAGAAGAGTGTCAAGCCATGTGTCTAAGCGCCAGCTTACAAAGAAGCTTGACGTCGTCCTGGTAATGGGAGGGGCAGGTGACTCCTGTGCATCGACATCATCTACCTTCGTCCCTGAAAGAAACACTTAGTAAGAACGAAATGGAGCAACCGATATTCTGGTGATAGATTTGAAAATTCAGAGGAGAGGAGCGAATTGGAGATGGGAGATAAACACTTCGTTTTGATATCGCTTCGCCAAAGTGCTTAGAGGATAAGAAAGGAGGCAACCTGCGATATGAAATCCGTTAGCCAACGTGTCATTCTCTAGACGCGTCGTATGTGCATAAAGTTGTATTAGAAATGACTTGAAGCCCGTACGATACCATCTTGTTTTTAGCAATAAAAAATTTGCTTGTAGGGTTATAAAGGGAAGTGGTCCCAGTTTTAGCGATATGTTTTTTATATGACCGAGGTGTCCAGCTCTCGAAACCCTAATGCCATTTGTCCAAAAACCGGGAAGGTTGCTGCAACGTTGGGAATCTGAATAGGCAAAGGAAATCAATCATCTTCTCTAATATTGTTTTTCAGGACTTGTATTCACGATTTCCCTCCCGTCCATCCAGATTTGGCATTTTACATCCAGGATTTGATACTGTTGCCAATTTTTGTAGTTGAGGAGGAAGTGTAGCCAAACTACGCTATGTCAGACCAAATTGATCTGGGAGATGATTACACTAAAGCAGATGATTGATAGAGATGGTTTTTCATCCATCTTCATGATATGATGGCCGCGCGGTGTATATTCGAATGTAACAGGTTTTTGGGTGGCGTTGTTAATTGCTCAGGTCTGTCAAGTCTATCCCAGTGTTGTTCCTAGCATGGGGGTATCTCATCTGTTTCATATCCATACTCAGTGGCGCCAAATCATGTGGTGTTTTCATTCAATAAAGGAGGAGGATTTAGGGTTCCAGTGTGGGATCTTCAAACAAATGCCCTCTAGATAGGACTCGTCGTATGTCCATCATAACACCTACACATAATTTAGGCATGAGATTTGGTCACCAAATGCATATTCTGGAGCTCGTAGAGCTCGAGGCATGGGTGATAACACCTATAATATTTTCATTTCAAGGGAAGAGGAGGATACACCTAAGATGTGGGCTCAAATCTGTATCCAAAGTATGGAGTAATTGACCAAATAAACCACTACAGTGTAACGTCTTTTAGAACCAATATTTCCATACTTTAACATGGGGGGGCATTGGCCTCCTGAGAATGGATTGACTGTTTCTATTCTTCGCGACATGTCATACTTATTGCAGGATACATGAAATGACGGTTTGCTCTTCTTTGTCTTCATCAAACATCTTGATCACAAAAATGTAGTGCACCAGCCTCAGGTGAAAACTGATATAGTCGAAATTGCTGCTATCTTGGCTAGGAAGTCTTCAGCGATCTGTCTGGGAATTTAAAGAAAGGGTTTCAGGCCACGATGGAGACTGTGGGTCCTCTGGAGGCTAGTTGGAACATGTCTCTCCAAAATGCCATTGAAGAATATTTAATGGAACTCATGAAAAGGGGTGGAGATCTTGGACCAGTATTTGATATGATGGCCACACTATTGGAGAAGGTCTCAGCTGTGCCAGTTGCAGCTAGGGCCACAATTAGGGAAATGGTCATTCTTGCTTAGATAATAGTTCCTTTATCTTATCTGTCATGTGTAGAGCGGAGTTTTCTAGATGCTCTTCTCCACCAACTTTTACAGGTTATGTTGCACCCTGTTGCCCAAACACATGTAATAGATCGTCAAATGTTCCCTGTTATCCTAGTACCAACATCAATTTCTCCAAGATCTGAATGTCAATCATTCCAAATAGTCTCTCAGTATGACTCAAAGAGGGCATTTTCCAAGCCCACATTAGCATTTTCTTTTGCAGCTGCACGTTTGAAGAGCTAAAGAAGGAAAAGGTAGTCTTACAAGAAAAGAAAGGTGGCAATGAGGCGTCCGATGAAATAAATCAAAGGGATGGCATTGTGGGAGAATGGAAGCTAGGTGATTCTTGCCATTTTTATTCACGGCCTAGTTCTGCAAATGGTACTATGAAGAGCCTAATCAGTTTTTGCAGTTGCTATTACATGTCTTGGGGTGAAACTCAAATAATTTAAAGATTAAGTGATGTAACACCTGGCATTTAAATGATGGACAAAAATGAGGAGTTCGAAGCTAGTGGGAGAGGTAAGTTAGTGGGGCAGCCACCTAGACAAGCAGCTCCAGGAGGAATTTTTGTCTTTTTGTATGAGTCAAGTATCATTTAGTAAAAAGTGGTGGTAAATGTAAGAAAGCAGTTAGGCCTATCTCTCACATTCTGGTTTAGTAAATGAGGTGGCAAATATGCCTTGATGATGTGTCCCTCAAACTTGTAACTGTTTTCAGATCTGAATGAGTCGAGCAGGAGGCTCAAGGAAACTATAAATACAATGTAATAGAGACGTTAGGGGTTGGAACATGAAGTTGCCAAGGACTTGGGAGAGGTCTACTCTATATTGAAGCATTTTATTAATAGAACAGGAGTGCTTGAAGCTGGTTTTAATGGAAAAGATTTCCATGTCATTTAGCTTACAGTCTGTACCTTCTTTTTCTCATGTGCATGTGCTTCTTTTGATTTACTTCCATTATGTTTGTTGATTCATGCTTGAATAAGAGTAGAATTGGAATGGGATTTATAGAAACTATGCCCTGTTCTTTTCATTTCAAGCATCCACCACCAATTTCTACCAAAGTTGACATTGAATTCATCCTTGTTAGATGCTCATGTCAATTGACTGTTCATCTCTTCTTCCTTTATCACCAGAAAACAACATTTGGACTGTGAATGGGTGGCTACCTTGCCTCTGTTTTGACATTCCTAGCAGCAGCACTGCTATTTGATTTATGTTTTCTATTTTGACTCCATTTCCCATGTTTCTCTCATGATTTTCTCTCCAAACAATTTAAACAATCTGTTCTATAGAAGTTTGGCCTTCTGGATGTGCTTGAATGATTATCTTGAGAAATGAATGCTGAGCATTTGTTTTATTTGCTAAATTATTGATCATTTTCATATTTCTGTGAGTTTATAGAGAGATCCCTCTCTGACTATGTTGGGTCAGTGGCATTAGTCCAAAGTAGTTAGTGGTTACCCCAGCTTGCCCTCTTCACAACCTTGGGGGTTAATTTGGGTGTTAACAGAAAGGATGGGCGTTGACATCTTTTTCTTAATGAAATCAAGTAGGATGTCAATGGCTAAAGGTAGTGAAAATCATTATTTATCTTTAAATGAAAATCAAATAGGTTAATTCATAAAAAATGGTCAAATATGCTATAGAGGTTTTAGAGTGCTTTTTTTTGGTTTTCTGCACAATTGTGTGCTAATGAGGATCTTTCAACAAATTCTCCTATTAACTATGCTTCCCTGCAAGATTTTATTGTTGCATGGTATTTTTTGGTGAGTTCCGTACTCCTATAATACCATGAAGGGTACACTTAAAGTTGTTATTTAAGTGTTATTGATGTCAAGTGGAAGGCTCCCTTCTTGTTAGCAATGGATGGATATCGTACCCTCTAGACCTAGAATTGTAATAACATAGTGGATAAATTACTGCAAGATTTAATGTTCTACTTTACGGTGCACCATTTTTTCTTCTTACTGCCATCATCTTTTTAAAATGGAGAGCACATATTGATTAGGAGTGTTAGCACTGGGATTGTGCTAAGTATTCGAGGGAGGTTTTTGGGTGAAAAGACAGATTTGCTGAACCTGGGAAACTTTTGAAGTGAGCCTAGCTCGGTCTGTGTCCACCAGATAGAAAAAATCCACGCCATGCGCAGCAAATCCAGCCCGAAGAAAAATCATTTGGAAAGAAATCAGGGTTTAATAATGGTCGAAAGGTAAAAAAAATTGAAGGAATGCGCCCACGTCCTCGGTTGATCAGGATGGACAGCTTGGATCAGATGCGACGAGATCCAAGGCCACAATCTTCTATCGCAGAATAAGGTGGTGAAAGTTTAAGTGCGAGCAAGCCGCTTGTCAGCAGGTACGTGAGAGCTGGATCAACGGTGGGCATTGAAGATCAACGGTCGACATTTACTTCGCAATTTGAACTTGTGCGGAGAAAGTCATGACTCAGATTTGTGAAGTTGTGTTATCGGGATGCACCTTTCAAGGATAGGAATTCAATCCGATGCAGATCTATGGCTCAGGTTCTATTCACAATTTCAACTTCTGCACTAGGCTGACACGGCTCAGATTTGTGAAGTTGGTAAAGGGCGCATCTATAGATGGCCCAGATCTTAGCAAAGGGGAAATCCATGGTTAGGAGGGCTTCGCGGATAAAGGGCGCTGCCCAAGTTGCACATAATAGAGTTGCAGGCCACAGAGGTGTTTAAAAATAGAAAAGGAGGGAGGATCTGTGGCTATAGATGGCCAACGTGGATGGATGGATGGAATGTCTCCATCGCTAGCTTACTTGTAAGGAAGATATTGGCCATTTCATATTATAAAAAGAAGGTCCGTGTAGGGATCCACACAAGATTTGTCCTGTGTGCATTGGATAGTGGAGAGAGTTGTTTTAGTTTTTCAGAATTTAATTCAATCTGATCTAAGATCTTAACTAAGAGGATAACATGTATAGCATATATATAGCATATCTACAGCATATCAATCATGGACATAATAATGCAAGCACACAAGAGACACATAGTTTCACCGGGGAAAACCAAGAAGGTGAAAAACTCTGCAACTTCCTCAGAGATAGATAGAGCAATGATACAACCAAAGTACAACCAAAGTACAAGAGATACTCTTCTCCTAGAAGCAGATCTTCCTCCTCACATGTGCACCACTTTTCGAGTGATGGAAGAGTGAGTAATGAGTGATCAAATAGAGATCTCCCGATCTCTATTTATACTTGTCCCGTCCTGCCCAATAAACTAATGGGGATGACTTGTCTAGCTTAGCCTAATAACCCATGGTTAACTTAATCCGAGCCGACCCCACACTTGGTGGTCTAATAACCCATTTATCCACATGACTCATACATGGTCGATCCCATCAGGGTGGTCTAATAACCCATCAAGTAGAAGTTACGACACTTACAATATAAATGACGACACTTCCGTATATGGGAATAATAAAATCTCTATAGGAATACAAACACTTCCATATAGAGGAATAATAACATCTCTATAGGAATACAATACACATGGGTAATATACATTCTGAAGTTACACATACGTCAACACTCCCTCTTAACAAGGAAGGTATTTCTCAACATAGGTCTGCTAGCACAAGTCTTCTTCTCTGGATCATCATCAACGAATCATCATTCTCGAATCATCGTCATCATCACTGTTGCTGCTATCTCAATCAATCTCCAATCTACTCATCATAGGAAGTTCTAAAGAGCTGTCCTTTTTCATACTGGATGTAGGCCCACCATCTGTAGGTCTTCATCATAACTGGCCATACTGTGGAATCCTCAGGACTTATTATGTGCGTCACAAAACCTGGCTGAAGCATCCCAGGCTGTTACAAGCACTCAGCTCTACCTGTCAGATCTCCCAGGAGCACATTAAATGTGACCCCATCACAAAACCTGGCTGCAGCATCCCAGGCTATTACGAGCACACAGCTCTACCTGTCAGATCTCCCAGGAGCACATTACATGTGATCTCACCACAAAACCTGGCTGTAGCATCCCAGGCTGTTACGAGCACACGACTCTACATGTCAGATCTCCCAAGAGCATATTTCATATGGTCATGGCAAAACCTGGCTGTAGCATCCCAAGCTGTTACGAGCACTAAACTCTACTTGTCGAATCTCCCAGGAGCACATTACATGCCATAGGACAAAACCTTGAAAGAGCATCTCAGGATGTTACGAGCACACAGATCTACCTCTCGGATCTCTTAGGGCTAGATTATATGTCCTCCCAAAGAAAAACCTCGAAAGAGCATTTGCCAGATATCCCACCGCCACATTACATGCCATAGGAAAAACCTCAAAAGACTATCAGCCAACCTCCCAGGGCTGGATTATATGCTTATCTACACAACCTATCCAAGGCTATAGGGTATCATCCTGATACTCTCCATACATCATCCTGATGTACACATTTGCATCCTGATCATCATCACTGCATCGTCCTAGTGCATGTCATTTGGAGCAACATCCTGAAGCACATCATCCATGATCATCCTAATCATACAATGCATCCACCTGATGCATATCTGATACATATCATCTAGAGCAACATCCTGATCATACGATGCATCCACCTAATGCATACTTGATACATATCATCATCCATGATCTACCTGATCATACAATGTATCCACCTTATACATATCATGCATCTACCTGATGCATATCACATACATGATCCACCTGATCATACAATGTATCCACCTGATACATATCATGCATCTACCTGATGCATATCACATACATGATCCTCCTGATCATACAATGTATCCACCTGATACATATCATGCATATACTTGATGCATATCACATACATGATCCACTTGATCATATCCAGCATCCAACATGATGCATATACATATGAATGATCCAACTGATCATATAGAGCAGAAACTGGAGCATCATCTTGATGCTCATCATCCAACGCTTACATCCACATCCATGGGAAGGATCCTCCTCTCACCATGCTTGGAATGGCTCCTGCAAATGTCTCCATCACTTCTTCCTCGAAGTGTCATCAATCTGCAGAACACCAAGCCTCTGTCTGAATTACTCAAACTTCACTCTGGCTAGTGGTTTCATCAACACATCTGCAATCTGCTCATCTGTCACAACATACAGGAGCTTCACTGCTCCTCTCTACACCATATCCCTGATATAGTGATATTTGATCTCAATGTGTTTCGACCTGTCATGTAACACCGAGTTCTTAGATAGCTTCACACAACTCTGGTTGTCACAAAAGATACCAGTAGCCTCCAGCGGGAGATCAAATAACTCAGAAAGTAGCTTCCAGAGTCATACTGCCTCACAACTAGCCGAAGAAGCTGCAACATACTCTTCTTCAGCTGTACTCAGTGCTACACAGGACTACTTCCTGCTAAAATAAGAGATCACACCTGATCCCATACTAAAGCAACACCCTGATGTGCTCTTCCTATCTGCAGCACTGCCTGCCCAATCTGAATCAACATAACCTTGCAGGTTAAACTTTTGATTCTCATCATACTTGAGCCCATAATCAATTTTACCCTTAAGGTACCTCAGAATACGCTTTACAGCAACCAGGTGAACTCCTCTGGGATCCATTAGAAACTGGATCAATGTGTTCACCGCAAAGCAAATATCTGGTCTCATGTTGGTTAGGTACATCAAGGACCCAATCATCTGACGATACACAGTGACATCAACTAGATAAGATGAAGCATCACACAGAAGCTTCAGGTTTGATGCCATAAATGTGGCCATGTCCTTGCAATCCATCATCCCGAACCTCTTCAGGATCTCTACTACATACTTCCCTTGTCCAAGGAAGATTCCATCTGCACTCTATCACACCTCCATGCCTAGAAAGTAGTGCATCATCTCCAAGTTCTTCATCTCGAACTCGGCAGCAAGCTTCCGCTGCATGTCGGCAATCAATCTATCCTCACCTATAACAAATAGGTCATCCACATTCAAAAGTAGTATCACTAGATTTCCTTCCTCAACCTTGTAGTAAAGGTTGGAATCCTCTTTACTCTTGGTAAATCCCAAACTGGATAGAAAGCTTATCTACCATACCAAGTTCTGCACATATATGACTTCCCGTCATGTGTCTCAAAACCAAGTGGTTGCTCCACATACACTTCCTCCTCGACTACACAATTCAATAAAGTTGTCTTGACATCCATCTGGTGTATCTTCCACTTCATCAATGCAGCTAGAGCAAGTACTGATCTAATGGAAGTGTATCTAGCCACAAGAGAAAAGGTCTCTTCATAGTAAATTCCTTCTTTCTGGGAGAAGCCACGAGCTATAAGCCTTGCCTTATATTTTTCTAATGCTGCCATCTGCAACATGCTTGATCTTATAGATCCACTTGGAAGTCACCATAGACTTCTCATCTGGTCTTGGGACCACATCCCAGAAATCATTCTTCATGATCGACTGGTATTCCTCGATCATGGCATTCTTCCCAATTCCTGGGAACTTCAATATATTCAATATCTTCAATAGATAACTTTGTTGCTGAAACAAATGTTGTAGTCCCTCTTTTGTAAGTGCTCGTATACGATCTTTCCTACAAAACAAGGTAAATTGCATGATTAGAAACTTCTCATAGTTTTCAGAACAAATTCTTACACATAAAGAAATATGTCATATAGTCATGCAATTATTTTAGACAATGCTTCAATACAACATTCATCCATATCTTGTAACTTTCTAGATGCCTTCCAATCTTTACTAGAACATTGTTAAGAGTTTTGCACTACTCTCAACATGTCAACAAAGAGGTTTCATTCTAGATAAGTAGCAATGGAATGTTGTACAGTGCCATAGGCCACTTACCCATTACATGCATATTAGTAGTATGCTATTCATTAATGTAATTATTCTAATATGCCAAAATACATAGGCTAATTATAGGAACATTAGTATATACATCATTAAACAGTATTAAACAATCAAATATGCAAGAAATGATAATTCCAATACTTATCTTTGTTTTTTTGTTGGGTTGACTCCCTCTCAGTCTTTGCTTCCTTTCTGCAACTCCATTCTGATGTTGATTGTGAGAAGTGGTTGACTCCCTCTGAATATCTGCATCCTTGCAGAAACTACTGGAGTGTGCTCCCTCTTGATCTCATACATAATCATACATTCATTAGTATAATCAAAACAAAATAATCTTAAACATGTATAGTCATGATCATTTCAACCACAGATTATAAACATTAGTATTCAAGGTTTTAGGGAATACTTCTTTTACTCATGCATATTCTTATTTGACCAAAGGACTTTTCTGGTTAGTCATATCATCAATCAAAGTAAGAAGCATAATATGCCTAAACCCATGATTACTAACTTCAATGAATAATCATTATCAATCATGCCATGTATACTTATATAAGAGATCCTAACACAAGGTAGGATTCTAACTTGATATAGGAAAAACATACCTAGATTAGCATGCTAGCTAGTTATGTCTAACATACCTGCATAATGTCTTCTTGTTCTCTTCAATGACATGTGCTAGTAACCTACATATCTCATAGGTTAACCATTATAGAACCAAGTTATACATACCTCGTAAGTAGATCTTCTATGTGATCCATTGAAATGGATGAACCTTTCTCTTCATGTCACCATGGTCATATGTTCTTGAAATAGAACATGATTTGTCTTTCTTGATGTACCTTTCATGTTAGCGGACAAAATCAACCTCATACAACACCACAATGCATTAGTACAATCATAAGTGTCAAAACCCTAATCAATGAATATCTACATTCATAATTTTATTAAGGTGATACGACAAGTCTAAAGTTAATCAAGATTGTACTAATGAAGACAAACATACCATAAACTTAATCATGAATAGATCTCGAAACATACCTCGATAAGTCATACCTGTCGAGTTTGCTTGTAATCTTCTTATGTAAGGTCTTAGCCTCATCTCCCTCTGAAATAGCAACTTCTTCACTTATGCAGGTGACCAAACGATTCTTTTCTAGGATTAACCCAACCCACTTGATTTGTAGAAATTGGATCTGGAGTTGGATTAGGGTTTGTCAAAGAAACCCTAAAAATTCGAACTTTGAATTTCAAATTCTGAAAGAATAGAAGGATGCACCTTGATGAGTTGATCAAGCTGGTATACTCAGAATTTGAAAACTGCAAAGTTTCACCCCTCAAAATTTCCTTTGAAACTTCGGGATCTTCTGAACAGGATCCCGAACTAGGGTTTGATAAATCCCACCCTTCCTCCCAACCAAAAGGTTCGATCCAAAGCTCTAAACTTCTATTTTTCTGAGGAGCTTCCAGCCGTGGTCACAGACTTCAAAATTTCCAACTTTTGTAGAAGCCCTAATTTTCCACTTTTCCAATCAAAGTCCCGAACTAGGGTTTGATCAAGCTCGGCCTTTTGCCCAACCACAAAATTTGATCTTGGTCTCTAAATTTTGATTTTGATGAGTAGCATTCAGCCATGGTCTTCGATTACAAAAATTTCAACTTTCTCTGAAACCCTAATTCCTGGAGCCATGAATGAAGGTGCTCGAAATCCAATTCTGTTTTGACAAAAATATGCACCTGATTGTTTCTGGTGTAGCTTCGAAACTATGAATCCACGGGGTCTGAAACTTCTAACTATGGTAGCCCAAACTGTCATATTTCCAACCCCATAGGTTTGACCTGAATTGTATTCTCTGAGAGAGAGTTATGCCAAGTGTCGCAACGTGACCTGTTTAAGGGATAAAACAAGAGAGCGAACTTGTACGGAGTGCCACGTGCCACTCGTTCACTTTCGGCCTCTAAAACTTTGGCTTGTGAAAGTATAGTCCATTCCCTACCTGCCACATTTTACGAAATTTCATTTGGAGCTTCCTAGCCCAAGTTATGACCTTTTTTCCTAGGTCACCTATCTATGACTCAGATCTAGAAGAGGCAGAAACCCTATATTGTACAGATCATAAAACACAAAGTACAACGAATTAGGAGTTTTCCTTTGGACAAAAGGTACATGGGGATCGGATCTTCGACCTATAAAAGTTTCAGATCTGAAAACTTTTCCAAAATGGATTTATAGTGAAAGTGCTATGATGACTGATTTTTTCTATATCAAGCCCTAGCATCGCAAGTGCAACAAGTGTCATACATGCCATACCATGTCTTCTTTTAGTCTAGCTCTGATGCCATGTTAGTTTTTCATAATTTACTTCAATCTAATCTAAGATATTAACTAAGAGAATAACATGTATATCATATCTACAACATATTTATAGCATATCAATAATGGACACAATAATGCAAGCACACAAGAGACACAGAGTTTCATCGAGGAAAACCAAGAAGGTGAAAAACCCCGCAACTTCCTCAGAGATAGACAGAGCAATGATACAACAAACGTAGTACAAGAGATACTCTTCCCCTAGCAGCAGATCCTCCTCCTCACATGTGCACCACTTTCCGAGTGATGGAAGAGTGAGTAATGAGTGATCAAACAAAGATCTCCCAATCTCTATTTATACTTGTTCTATCCTGCCCAATAAACTAATGGGACTTACTTGTCTAGGTTAGCCTAATAACCCATGGTTAACTTAATCTGTGCCAACCCCACACTTGGTGGTGTAATAACCCATTTACCCACATGACTCATACATGGCCGACCCCATCAAGGTGGTCTAATAACCCATCAAGTATAAGTTACGACACTTACAATATAAATGATGGCACTTCCGTATAGAGGAATAATAACATCTCTATAGGAATACAAACACTTCCGTATAGAGGAATAATAACATATCTATAGGAATATAATACACATGGGTAAAATACAATCCGAAGTTACATATACATCAACAAGCTGACGATGTAGAGCCGACCAACCAACTAGAAGCCCAGAGAACCCTCCCAACTGTCGGGTGACCAGGTAAGCCATTTTTCACCGAAAGCTATTTAAATGGCAGAAGCTGTAGAACCTCCAGGTTTCGAATCTCCTCAGTTGAAGGACCTAGTAGAAGAGAAAGACTGACATTTTTGACACCATGCTAATTAGTTGCCCCTCCGGAAACCATTAAAGAAAAACTAGAAGCTCTGAGGATTGGCTAGCCAGATACCTACCAGGTTTACCAGTCCTTTTTCCACTTGTTCACTACAACTCAAACCCCTAGCTATCCCGAGTTCGTGGACTAGTGCAACGACCATTACTCCCCCGAGTATAGAGCCACCCTGGATGCATCAGGCTCTAAACTCCTATGCTATGTAAATGCTCCGACCGTTAGGAAAGCCTTGGCCATTCCCTTAGATATCTGTCACAAAGCCCAAGATTATAAAATGGAATACCTCATTCAGTATTTTCGTCAAGCCTCTAAGGACCTTAAGAAGAGTTTCTACCAAGAAACCCTACTACCTAGGATTTTCCCTCCAGAAATCCCTTTCCCTGGTGAAGCCGAGCTGTTCAAACAAGAATCTAAATATGTTATCTCCATATTGGCCCAATTCCTAGGGATGGATAGCGACATATACTTAACTGATCCCCTATTCAGCCTCATGTTAGTCTTGGGTACTTGCCCCATTGAGTCTTCATACCCTAACTCGCTCGCTCAGTGATCCTACGTAAAGTTTGACGAATCCCTAACAGATAGTATCCATGAAAAACTCATTGAATTCCCAGAACTAGGTCTTTTAGGTTTTAATACTATCTACTGAATATCTTTCTAGCAGCACAGGAAGAAAACCTACAGAGACCGGAGCTACAGATCACTTAAGAAATGTACTCAAGTTTGCAAGTCTTCATGGATGATCTCATGTCAAAGGTCTATTTTGTGCTTTTCCAAGAGAAATTACCAAGAGTCCTTCCTGAAATGAAAGATTTGTTACAACCTTCTATGGAAAGGAGGGTTGGGGACTGGTTCCTGTTGAAAAATGGGACTGTAATCAGGGTATAAGGTTTTTCTTATGCCCCCTATGTGTTTCCAGCTTTCCTAACTCCTAGATTGTTCACCCTGGAGTTCATAAGACAAAAACTACAGGTGGAATGTGAAAATTTCCTAATGGACACGAAATCTGCTGATATCAGTTTCCCATGGGCGATGGGTCCTTTTGTTATAAAAAATAAAGTATCCCTTCCTAACATTGAGTTGATGATGAGCGATCAGGGTTTCTCCTCTAGATTTGCAATAAACTACGACCCTCACCACATAATCTCTGAGAGGAGGAGGGAAACAAGTAGAAAAGGATATGAGCATTTGGAGCTCCCTGGCCTGGAAGAAATGGCCAATTGGCTGGAGTATGTAGAAAACGGTCAGATGGACATCGACCCACTAGGAGGCCCCCTCTCTGTGGTACCAACAACCATAACCTCAGTCCCGAGTTCACCAAGAAAGGACTCAGAATTAGTAACATCCTTGGCCCTCGCTAGCATTCCAGAGAAACTCTGACAGTAGAAGGATGGTGAACCCATGGATGTAGACATGGAAGGTGAGAGGGAAATTAAGAGACAAAAGGTGGAAGATCCGGAGAAGCAAGTAATAAAGGTGAAGGAAAAGCATCCAAAGAAGAAATAGGTAAAGTTCTCGGTTCCACGCTTTTAGGTTAAGGAACATGTGTTCAGCAAGACCCTTACTGGGCCTGCAGCACTAAGCATGAGCAGGATGGAATTATTGGAACAGTATGAAGAAGACCCTGAGACATTGTCAAAGGAAGAAAAATTGTATGATGATGTTAGGAAACTCTCCTCTAAAGAGCTAACCTTGCCTACCAGCATAAACCTTATGGTGAATAGCCTGAGTCTTTCCTTGGCTACCAAGAGTAAGGCAACAGAGCTAAAGGTGAACCTGGAAGACTTCCCATGGCCAGATGTGATTAACCTACACAAAGAGACAGGGCAATTTCTTTACGACAAGATGCTCAAATATGCCCTCGACCTGTCGAAAGCACAAACCAACAAGACTAAACTACAAAGTCAATTAAGAATGAAAAATTCTGAGAACAAAAGTCTAAAGGCACATGTGAAGAAACTCTAGACCTCACTACTGGCCACTGAGACTATTGAAGACAAAAGAAAAAGCATCCATACACTGTTAGGGGAGAAGGATCAGGAGATCCTAAAGCTGAAAAAGATGTTAAAAATGTTAGCTACCCAGTTGGTAGATGCTACAGAGATTGCAGAACTGGAGGAAGAGAAGGAAAAGCTGCAGACAGAGCTGACAAGCTGCAAAGGAAAATTGATAGAATCTGATGAAAGAGGGAGAAAATGGCAGGAAGACCTGAAATTGGTTATCGATAGTGATGAAGCTCTAAAATTTGAAGTCGAAAAGTTAGAGAAGCAACTCAAAGATAAGGAACAAGAAATAGAGGTCATGGTCACACCTTCAGTAGAGGATGGGGATTTCTCCATACTAGGACAGATACCCCAGACTAGCTTAGACATCGCAGAAGTAATAAGACTAAAGAAGAAAAATGCCAACCTGAAAGCTATGAGGGATTCTGTTGAGCAAGAGAAAGAAGAGGAAGAAAAAGACAAGAAGGCCTAGGAAACCAAACATCAGGCTATGCAAGAGGAATTTTATCAATTAAAACAACAGGTCATAGGAATGGAAGCATTACAGGAGGCAAGGAAAGTCATATAGGGCATCATCATTGTACAAGCAGAGAAAATGAGGCCATACCTAGACTTTATAGTAGATAAATGAGGCCATACCTAGACTTTATAGTAGATAAAGAGGCCATACCTAGACCCGGTTTGCGCCCTAAATGCAGTAGATTTTCTGAGTGGCCTGTCTGAAAGCCAAATGAAAGTGACATATATTAAAGATAGAATGACCATCATCACATGGGCCAAGAAAATAATGCTAATGCATGAGCAGGTGAGCTCCGTGCATACTGGAATAAATATCTTGACCATGAAGGTGAAAATGTTTAAGAAAGTTTTCGATCCACTGCTTAAGAAGCGTCTGCCTCTATTTTGGGAGGAAGAGAGGACCATGATGACAAAAGAAGAGTACCAGGAGAAACTGGAGGAGTGTCAGTCATAACAAGAATGTTTTGCAAGTTTGGTGTAGCCCCTGGAAGGAAAAGTTGTGGTGGAGAAGATGACCCAATATTTCGAGCTCCTCACCACGTTCAAGCAGTCCCACACGCTCCTCGAAGGGTTTTCTTACAATGAACACACTGAAATGAGAATTCTCTTCAAGAAGCTTGCATCCTCAGACCTACGAACAACAGAATAGTGGAAGTGGATTGAGAAATATGGTAAGGGAAAACTAAAGCTAGGTGCATGAAGACCCAGGGGAAGTGGAAGCGGCTAGCTGGAGCAGCTACCAGACTTTTTGTCTTTTTGTTTGAGTCGACCGTCATCTAGTAAAAATGATGAGTGAATGTAAAAAGGCCGTTAGACCGATTTTTTCCAGCTCTGTTTTCATGTAGTAGTTGCGAATGCTCCCGGGTTAGGTGTTATCAAAGGATGTAGCTATTTTTGTTCAGACTAGCTCGAGGCTGAGAGCTCAGGAAGATCTATAAATTCATTGTAATCGAATGAAGAAGGGTTGAAATTTTTTGGAACCTGTGTACTGTTTTGAACCAAGCATTTTAAGACTATTTTTATAAATTTGGCAGAGACTTACAGGCATTTCTTTTTCAAATATTCATGTGTCTTCATATTTACAGTCTGTTTATCTCTTTTCTCATGTGAATGTGTTTCCTTCATTGTTAATTCATCCTGTTATGCTATTCGTACTTGGGCCAGTGTAGTAATTGGATAAGATTCATAGAAATCATGCCTTATTCTTATCGTCCTAAGTATTTCATAGTTTGTTCTGCTAAAATCGACGTGGAATTCATATCTCTATTCTCCATATCGATGGATAGTTTCTCTTTCTTCTAAATCACCCACTTAAAAGGACTTCGACTGTAGATTGGTGGCTTCCTGGCCTTTGGATAACTGTACCTACAAAGCATTGTCATGATCTTTATTATCTGTGGGTTTCGACTCCAATGCCCAATAGAAATCCATGTTGCTTTCAACCCAATAACAAATTAAATGATTTGTTCCAGCAGAATTCTGACCTTCTGAATAAGCTTTGAATGATTGCCTTGAGTTATAAGACTTTTGTGTGTTTGTCATTGTTAAAGTTGTGATTATTTCCAATTTTCCTTGAGTTTAAGAGAGATCCCTCTCAAACTGTGTTGGGTCAGTAGCATAAGTCTAAAGTGGTTTTGTGGTTACCCCATATTGGCCTCTTTGCAACCTAGAGGTACGATTTGGGTGCTAACATAGTGGCGCCGTTGCGGGGGAGCAAGTTGTCTTATCATCCAGGGAGAACGAGAAAGGATTTTCAACTATTAAGAGGAGGTTTATGTGGGTAGATAGAAGTTTCCAAATCTGAAGATAGGTTGTGCTTTTGCCTTGGTGACTCCACTCATTTGTATTTCCGTTGGAAGAAGACTCCACTGGGAAAATCGACAAGCCCAGGTTTCACTTCTGAAGAAGTCCGAGAAGGCATTGTGGCCCCTAAAAAGATCCATACCAGAGGTAATCCATTCTTTGAAATTCTACTAGGCGTGGATAATCCAGAGGTCTTGCTTAGACATAGAAGTGATAGATGTAAGGCTAGTGCTGCTGATATTGAAGAATCTGTGTCTAAAGAGTCGTACGAGTTCCATGAGTTAAATCTAGAAGTGGATATTGGGAGACCCTTGCTTAAATCCAAATCATAATCAAACCTGCAGTCTGCCGAAGAAGGGGTAGATAGCCTCGAGTCAGATCTATTGGATCCCGTTTGGTACAAGTTGCAAAATACTGTAGGATTCGAAAAAGATAGACCTCATCTTCAAAACCTTTAGCCACATAACTAGATCCAAAACCCCCCTTTAGCCCAAAATCCACCCAGGCCGATGGCTGCTAGGTTTTCCCTTTTCGTTCTACCAGCTTCCCTACATGACCTCCCTCAGAATTACTCACAGAGGATTATCACATACGACGGGGAGGATAATATATCGGCAAGGTAGCATGTAGATAATTTTGAAGATTTCATTAACCGAGAAGAAGTGGACTATGAAGATGCTAAGATGAGGCTATTCACACAAAGCTTGTCTGGAGAGGTTAGAAAATGGTTCAGAGATTTTCCAAATGCATCTATCCCCAACTTTGCAGCTTTTAGGACACTATTCCTGGATAGGTGGGAAGCAACCAGGAGTCCTTCACAAATCTTATCCCAATACAATCACTTGAACAAGGGAAATTTTGAGTTCGTGCATGAGTTTTCTAGTAGGTTCATGAAGGTATACAATTCTATCCCTGATGATATAAAACCCTTGGTAGGCGCTGCAAAGCTTCATTATGCAGATGCATTTGACAAAGATTTCTCTTGTTTGTTGAGAGAGAGAAAGTCACCCTCCCTGCCTGCTATGCTAAAGGATGCTATAGAAGTTGAGGTAAACATGATGGCTTCGAGAAAGCTGAAAGGAAAAGCAGAGGTAGAAAAGAGGAAAATAGAGATCCACACTTCCACTTCCACTTCTTCCTCTGCTAGTGATGTGAAGTTTGAAATGATGATGAAGACCATGGAAAATTTGATGGATAGGTTTGCCATAGATAACAATCCCCCTAATAGAGAGCATCGTAAGAATCCAGTAAGAAACACAAAATTCAGAAGACCCCCTCCCCAAAGGAATCAAAGGAACCCTAATGACCAGCAAATAAGGCCCCCTTTCCCTAAAAATATGGTCGATGGGGAAGGGCTAGAATACCCAGTGAATGAGTAGATTCATCTATTTGACACTCTTGATCATGAGATATATATGACTGAAAGGGAGCATCATTTTTTCACCAAATAGGGTTCTAGTTCAATTCCAGAGTTGGACTCAAAGCAATATCAATTAGGATACTAGAATGTTGTAGATGATTTTCAAAGGAAAATCAAGCTAAGGAATAGAGAGGTGAATGTAAGCAACATAAAACCTAGCCAGATCCAGCCCCCTGATGCTCAGCAGAGCATTGATAAACCAAAGGAGTAGCAAGAAACTGTTGCACAAAAGGAGAAGTAATAGGCTACTGCACAAAAGGAGCTAGAGAGACCAAAGGAAAAGCAGCAGGGAACCGCTCACATAAGGATTCAGAAATAAAAAAGCAATAGTCCAAGGAGGAAAGACAATCGAAGCCTGCAGATACGGGTAAACTAGTTTCGTCTTTTAGTTTGAATACCAAGCTATCGAAAGTAAAGATATCCATACCTTTTGATGAGCTGCTGAGAAACAATGAATACAGGGAGCAAATCACCAAAATGGTCAGTGTTCAAGGTGACTTCCAGCAGGATATTTTGGAGGTGAACGATGATGCTCCTACCATTGTTTTCGGGCCCAAGCTTGAAGAAGAAGATGATGAGGATGTTCCCCATTTCTATTTGAGTTTAGATATTCATGACATGAATTTGCATAATGCACTAATAGACTCCGATGCCTCTCACAACTTAATGCCCAAATCAGTGGTGGAAGAATTGGGTTTGGAAATCACCAGGCCTTATAAATATTTGTACTCCAAATCCAGGAAGGTTAAGTGCTTGGGGTTGATAAAGGACATCGTGGTGACATTGACATAGCTCCCAGCCAAAAGCATCATGGTGGACGTAGTTGTGGATGACATCCCTGCAAATTTTAGCATGCCGTTGTCCAGATCCTAGGCGTCGAAGCTGAGAGGCAACATGCATCTAGACTTATCTTATGCCACCATCCTTCTATTTGGAGGAAATAGGAGATTGTACAGAGAGAAAATATTGGCTTACATTGTCAACAGCCCAAAACAAGCCAGAAAGCCATCCCACCTATTCTATTGCTACTGATTTAGGGTCTTCTATATTTTTTAATGATGGGCCTTGAGTTGATCCCAAGGTCCCTATACACTTGGAAGTGGTGGAAAGACAAGGAATTTGCAGCGAGGCATGAGGCTCTAGAAAGGAAGAAAAACGAGGAAGGATGGTGGACGATGTATTTTGATGGATATTTGAGCAAGAATGGAGCTGGAGCAGGAGTCTAAATCATCCCTCTCGATCTGGAATTTAAGGCTTTGTCATACAAATTAACATTTGAATGCACGAACAATCGGGTGAAATATGAAACCTTATTGCTGGGTATGCATGGTTTGAAGGACATGGGAGCAAAGAGAATACAAGTGTATGGAGATTCAAAGCTGGTAATAAACCATGTGAACGATAGTGATCAAATGAAGCATTTCAGGATGAGAGCCTACAGGAATGAAGTCTGGGATATGTTTAGCAACTACTTTTCAGAGCATAAGATTAGCGTGATCCCCAGGATTGAGAACTAGGTGGCAGACTCCTTGGCCACTACATCTGAAGGGTTCAAAACACCGATTTACTCCTAGACAAAGTAGGAGGTGGAAGTAGTAAATAGATCGTCCATCCCAGATAATTCCAGATATTGGCAAGTGTTTGACGATGACTTGTAGATAAAAATATTTATGGAGCTGTCTGATGAGTTTGTCAATACCCATATTGATACTGAGAATGAGAACGTGGAATGTCTCCTAGGCGGTGAGTCAGCTGAGGACGAAGGAACTGAAGGAAAGGGGTGGAAGAATATGATAGGTGGGAAGGATGTCATCTAGCTAAAGAGTAATTACATCCCTAAGGGTTTAATACCCCCGGAGAGGCTATTTGACCAAAACGATGTGGCTAAGAATCCTAAGGTCGAACCTACCAACGATGCTGTGGAAGTCCTGGACCTAGGCACTGAGGAAGATCCCCAGATCGTGAAGCTGTCCAAAAAGCTACATAGTAAAGGGAAGGAGAATTATAAAAATTTAATGAAGAAGTACTTTGATGTGTTCGCTTGGAGTTATGAGCACCTAAAGGAGTACGACACTTCCATTATTCAGCACTCCATCCCAATCAAGCCAAGAGAGAAGCTGTTCAAGCAGAAACTGAGAAGGATAAACCCCAAATTGCTTGCTGTGATAGAGAAAGATATCATAAAACTATTTAATGCCAAGATCATTGTCACACTAAGGTTCACGAAATGGATAGCCAATTTGGTGCCTGTCAGGAAAAGGAATAGGGAAATCGGGATTTGCATAGACTTTAGGAACCTTAACAGAGTGTCATTAAAGGATAAAAACCCCCTGCCAAAGATGGAGCATATCCTACAGAAAGTGGTGGGAGATGAAAGGATCTTGACCATGGATGGGTTCTTAGGATACAATCAAGTCAAGGTATTCCCAGAAGATCAAGAAAAGAATTCCTTCACCACTCCTTGGGGCACTTTTATGTATGGTAAGATGCCCTTTGGGATAATCAATGCAGGGGCCACATTCCAGAGAGCAATGGACATATCCTTTGCTGAAGAGAAGGACAACTTTGTGGTGGTATACATGGATGATATAACAGTCTACTCTAAGTCTGATAGGGAACATATCAAACACCTGGAAAGGGTTTTCATCAAGTGCAAGAAATATGGCATTTCTTTTAATCCCAAGAAGTCAAACTTTGCATTAGAGGAAGCGAAACTCCTGGGGCACATTATTTCAAAGGAAGGTATCAAGATCGACCCTGAGAGGGTTAGTGCTATCCAAAAGGTTGGAGAGCCTAGAAGTAATAAAGAAGTGCAATCTTTCATTGGGCAAGTTAGTTTCCTAAGGAGGTTCATTCCTAGTTTTGTTGAGATAATGAGGAGCATTACTAATATGCTGAAAAAGGAAAATAAGATAAAGTGGACTGAAGAAACCCGAGATTCATTCAGGGGCATAAAGAAATCCATCACCGAAGCCCTAGTGCTTGCAAGCCCAGATTTTTCTAAGGATTTTTTTATTTTTTCCTACGCGTTCGAGCATACAATAGCAGGGGTCCTTTCGCAAAAGAATGCCCAGAACGTTGAATAGCCCATTGCATTTTTCAGCAGAGTGTTAAGAGATGGAGAGCTCAAGTATGATATAATGGAAAAGCTAGCGTACACTTTGATAAAATCATTGAAGGATTTCAGGGTTTACATCTTGCACTCGCACATTTTTTCCCATGTCCCAAATAATGTTGTGAAGAGTATCCTCACCTAGCCAGATCGTGAAGGGAGAAGGGCCAAATGGATTGTTGTTCTATTAGAATACGACCTGGAGATAAAGCCTACCAAGCTAATCAAAGGACAAGGACTGGCAAAGTTGATGACTGAGGCGAATTGTGAACCCTTGGAGCTGAATTTCCTGTCCAAACACTCAAATCAGTTGGACGCAAGGGTGCAGGTAATGCCTGAATTTTCTATGTCTCCTTGGTATGCTGACATTGTGTATGTACTGCAAAATTTGCAAGCTCCTGTAGGTTTGAGCAAGACATGGGCTAGGTCTGTAAAGTTGAAAGCTGCAAAATTATGTGTTATAAACTAGTACTTGACTGGAAATATCCTGGAGCTATATTGCTGAATTGTTTGGTAGAGAATGAAGCCCAATAGACAATGAAAGATTTCCAGAAGGGAGACTATGGTGGCCTCCAGTCATGGAAGTTGATAGCCAACAAGATCTTGAGGGATGGATTCTACTGGCCTTCTTTGTTTGCTGATGTATACAAAGAAACTGTCACTTGCCATCAATGCCAGATTTTTGAAGGCAAAAGGAAGCTGGTCTCACTTCCCCTAAACCTAATCTCAGTTGAAGCACCTTTTTAGCAATGGGGATTAGACTTCATTGGTGAGATAAACCCAAACTCCTCTGGTCAGCACAAGTGGATCCTCATGGCCACAAATTATTTTACTAAGTGGATTTAATCTATCCCCACTAGGAGAGCAACAGAGAATGCCATAATGGATTTCCTTGAGGATAACATTCTAGCCAGGTTGGAGTGCCCCAAGAGAATTGTGACAGACAACGCAGCTTCCTTTAAGTCCAAGAAAATGATAAATTTCTACCACAAATACCACATCAGCCTGAGTCATTCGACTGCCTACTACCCCCAGGGAAATGGGCTGGTAGAATCCTCTAACAAAAGCTTTATGAGGATAATTAAGAAATTGTTGGAAGAAAACAAGAGAGCTTGGCACACAAAATTGAAATATGCCCCATGGGCCGATAGGATCAGCACTAAGAGAGCCACAGGGGTATCACCTTTTCAGCTGGTATATGGAGCAGAAGTTGTTTTCCCCACCTCATTGGGGTTGCCAGTCATGAAACTGTTGCAGGGACAGTAAGATGAGCCTAATCATATGCAGAGAAGGATAAATCATATTATTGAGCTAAATGAGCTTAGAGACATAGCTTATGACAAGGTCTAGGTGCACCAAGAGAAGATGAAGAACACCTCTGATAGGAAGGTGAAGGAGGAGCAATTTCAGGTGAATGAATTGGTTTTGAAGTGGGATGCTCCTAGAGAAGATAAACATGGAAAATTTGACCACATGTGGGTTGGCCCATATATCATTGCGGTGAACATGGGTATAAACTCATTCATCCTGGAGCATCAAGACAGGTCTCCCGGGATAGGAGGTCCGGTGAATGGGAGGTTTTAAAACATTACCTGTCTTGATTGGTGACAGGTGACCTTTTGTACTATAGTTTGTATATATATCTATGAGTAACGTCTTCAGTTGAAAAGAAAAGATAGGTGGTCGGCTAGAAGATCTGAAGCCTAAGGTGAAGACCCTATGATCTTAGAAAGGTAGCCACTGTTTTTGTTTGCTTCATATGTTCAGAAATAGACCAAATAGATTATAATGTAGAGTTTCTGTTTTGCATAAAGGGTAGGATTCTCCTGCATAAGTCGCCAATGGATTAGGCACTGGTCTGCAGGGGTTCTTTGCTACCTCGCAAGGAGGATAACATCCCTAATAGGATCCTATTGTTAGCAGTGGGATTGTGCTAAGTATTCGAGGGTGGGTTTTGGGTGAAAAGACAGGTTTGCTGAACTTGAGAAACTTTCGAAGTGAGCCTAGCTCGGTCTGTGTCCACCAGATAGCAAAAATACATGCCATGCGCAGCAAATCCAGCCCGAAGAAAAAGCATTTGGAAAGAACTCGGGGTTTAATGATGGCCGAAAGGTAAAAAAAATTGAAGGAATGCGCCCGTGTCATCGATTGATCAGAATCGATAGCCTGGATCGAATGTGACGAGATACAAGGCTGTAATCTTCTATCGTAGAATAAGGTGGCGGAAGTTTATGCGTGAGTAGGCTGCTTGTCAGCAGGTATGTGAGAGCTGGATCAACAGCGGGCATTGAGGATCAACGGTCGACATTTACTTTGCGGTTTGAACTTGTGCGGAGAAAGTCACAACTCATATTTGTGAAGTTGTGTTATCAGGCTGCACCTTTCAACGACAGGGATTCAATCTGATGGAGATCTACGGCTTAGGTTCTATTCGCAATTTCAACTTGTGCACCATGATGACGTGGCTCATATTTGCGAAGTTGGTAAATGGCACATATACGTACAGCTCAGATCTAAGCAAAGGGAAATCCATGGTGAGGAGGGCTTCGTGGATAAAGGGCGCTACCCAAGTAGCACATAATGGAGTTGCAGGCCATAGAGGTGTTTAAAAATAGAAAAGGTGGGAGGATCTGCGGCTATAGATGGCCAGCGTGGATGGATGGCTGACATGTCTCCATCGCTAGCTTACTTGTAAGGAAGATATTGGCTATTTCATATTATAGAAAGAAGGTTTGCGTGAGGATCCACACCAGATTTGTCCTGTGCACATTGGATAGTGGAGAGAGCTTACTGTGCAGAGCTGACAATCCAACCAGACGCCCAGAGAACCCTCCCAACTGTCGAGCGACCAGGTAAGTCATTTTTCACCGAAAGCTATTTAAATGGAAGAAGCTGTAGAACCTACAGGTTTCGAATCTCCTCAGTTGACCGACCTGGTAGAAGATAAAGACTATGACATTTTTGACACCATGCTGATTAGTTTCCCTCCGGACACCATTAAAGAAAAACTAGAATCTCTGAGGACCGGTTAGCCAGATACCCACCAGGTTTACCCGTCCTTTTTCCACCTATTCGCTACAACTCAAACCCCTAGCTATCCCGAGCAGAGAGCCGTTCTGGATGCATCAAGATCCAAAATCCTATGCTATGTAAACTCTCTTGCCGTTAGGAAATCCTTGGCCATTCCCCCAGAATTATGTTAGAAAGCCCAAGATTATAAAATGGAATCCCTGATTCAGTATTTTTGTCAAGCCTCTGAGGACCTTAAGAAGAGTTTCTACCAGGTGACCCTACTACCCCGCCTTTTCCCTCCAGAAACCCCTTTCCCTGGTGAAGCTGAGTTGTTCAAAGAAGAATCTAAATATGTTATCTCCATACTAGCCCAGTTCCTAGGGATGGATAGCGATAAATACCTAATCGAGACCCTAATCAGCCTAATGTTCGTCCTGAGTACTTGCCCCGTTGAGCCCTCAAACCCCAACTCGCTTGCTCAGTGCTCCTGCCTAAATTTTGACGAAGCCCTAGAAGATAGTATCCATGCCTAACTCATTGAATTCCCCAGAACTAGGTCTTTTAGGTTTCAATCTTATCTATTGAATATCTTTCTAGCAGCATAGGAAGAAAACCTACAGGGACCAGAGCTGTAGATCATTGAAGAAATGTACTCAAGTTTCCAAGTCTTCATGGATGATCTCATGTCGGAGGTCTATTTTATGTTTTTCCAAGAGAAATTGCCAAGAGTCCTGCCTGAAATGAAAGATCTGTTACAACCTTCTATGGAAAGGAGGGTTGGGGATTGGTTCCTGTTGAAAAACGAGACTGTAATCAGGGTATATGGTTTTTCTTATGCCCCCTATGTGTTGCCAGCTTTTCTAACTCCCAGATTGTTCACCCTGGAGTTCATAAGACAAAAACTAAAGGTGGAATGTGAACATTTCCTAAAGGACAAGAATTCCACTGATATCAGTTTCCCATGGGCGGTGGGTCCTTTTGTTGTAAAATAAAGCATTCCTTTCTAGCATTGAGCTTATGATGAACGATATGGGTTTCTCCTCTAGAGCTGCAATAAACTACGACCCTCACCACATAATCTCTGAGAGGAGGAGGGAAACGGGTAGAAAAGGATACGAGCATTTGGAGGTCCCTGGCCTGGCAAAAAGGGCCAATTGGCTAGAGTACGTAGAAAAAGGTCAGATGGACATCGACCCACTAGGAGGATCCCTCTCTGTGGTACCAGCAAGCACAACCTCAGTCCCCAGTTCACATAGAAAGGACTCAGAATTAGAAGCATCCCTGGCCCTCGCTAGCATTCCAGAGAAACTCTCATAGCAGAAGGATGGTGAACCCATGGATGTAGACACCGAAGGTGAGAGAAAAATTAAGATAGAAAAGGTGGAAGATCCGTAGAAGAAAGTAATAAAGGTGAAGGAAAAGAAGCCAAAGAAGAAATAGGTAAAGTTCTCGGTTCCACCCTTTGAGGTTAAGGAACATGTGTTCAGCAAGACTCTTGCTAGGCCTGTAGCACCAAGTGTGAGCAGGATGGCGTTATTGGAATAGTATGAAGAAGACCCTGAGACATTGTCAAAGGAAGTAAAATTGTATGATGATGTTAGGAAAATCTCCTCTAAAGAGCTAACCCTAGCTACTAGCATAAACCTTGTGCAGAATACCCTGAGTCTTGCCTTGGCTACCAAGAGTAAGGTAACAGAGCTAAAGGTGAACCTGGAAGACATCCCACTGCCAGACGTGATTAACCTGCACAAAGAGACAGGGGATGTTCTTTACGACAAGATTCTCAAATATGCCCTCGACCTGTCAAAAGCACAAACCAACAAGACTAAAGTATAGATTCAATTAAGAATAGAAAATTCTGAGAACAAAAGTATGAAGGCACAGGTGAAGAAACTCCAGACCTCACTATTGGCCACTGAGACTATTGAAGACAAAAGAAAAAGTATCTAGACACTGTTAGGGGAGAAGGATCAGGAGATCCTAAAGATGAAAAAGATGTTAAAAATGCTAGCTGCCTAGTTGGTAGATGCTGCAGAGATTGCAGAACTGGAGGAAGAGAAGGAAAAGCTACAGACAGAGCTCACAGACTACAAAGAAAAATTGATAGAATTTGATGAAAGAGGGAGAAAATGGCAGGAAGACCTGAAATCGGTTATGGACAGCAAGGAAGCTCTGAAAGTTGAAGTCGAAAAATTAGAGAAGAAACTCAAAGATAAGGAACAAGAAATAGAGGTCATGGTCACACCTTCAGTAGAGGCTGGGGATTTCTCCATAGTAGGACAGATAGCCCAGAACAGCTTGGACAGTGCAGAAGTAATAAGACTAAAGACGCAAAATGCCAACTTGAAAGCTATGAGGGATACTGCTGAGCGAGAGAAAGAAGAGGCATAAAAAGACAAGAAGGACTGGGAAGCCAAACATCAATCTATGCAAGAGGAATTTGATCAATTAGAACAACATGTCATAAGAAAGGAAGCATTACATGAGGAAAGGAAATTCATATGGGGAAGCATCATTGTACAAGCAGAGCAACTGAGGCCATACATAGACTTTATAGCAGATAAAGAGGCCGTGGTAAAATTAGTAGACCCGGTGATCGCAGTAGAAAACAAGAAATTGAACAAAAAACCCTTGGTATGCACCCAAAATGTAGTAGATTTTCTGAGTGGCCTGTCTGAAATCCAAATGAAAATGACAGATATCAAAGATAGAATGGGCATCATCGCATGGGCCAAGAAAGTAATGCTAAAGCATGAGTTGGTGAGCTCCATGCAGACTGGAATAAATATCTTGACCAGGAAGGTGAAAATGTTCAAGAAAGTTTTAGATCCATTGTTTAAGAAGGGTCTTCCTCTATTCTGGGAGGAAGATGAGACCATGATTACAAAAAAAGAGTACCAGGACAAACTTGAGGAATGTTAGTTAGACTAGGAATTTTTTACAGGTTTGGTGCAGCCCCTGGAAGGCAAAGTGGTGGTGGAGAAGCTGACCTAAGATTTAAAGCTCCTCACCACGTTCAAGCAGTCCCACACGCTGCTCGAAGGGTATTGTTACAAAGAGCACACTGAAATGAGAATTCTCTTCAAGGAGCTCGCATCCTCAAACCTGCCAACAACAAAACAGTGGAAGTGGATTGAGAAATATGGTAAGGGAAAACTAAAGCTAGGTGCATGAATACCCAGCGAAAGTGGAAGCAGCCAGTTGGAGAAGCTACCATACTTTTTGTCTTTTTGTTTGAGTGGACCGTCATCTAGAAATAATGATCAGTCAATTTAAAAATGTCGTAAGGACGATTTTTGCCAGCTCTTTTTTCATGTAGTAGTGGCGAATATGCCCGGGTGAGGTGTCATCAATGGCTGTAACTGTTTTTGTTCAGACTAGCTCGAGGCTGAGACCTCAGGGAGCTCTATAAAATCATTGTAATCGAATGAAGAAGGGTTGAAAACTTTTGGAACACATGTATTGTTTTGTACCGATCATTTTAAGACTATTTTTATAAGTTTGGCAGAGCCTTATAGGCGTTTCTTTTCCAGAGATTTATGTGTCTTCATATTTACAGTCTATTTGTCTCTTTTCTCATGTGAATGTGTTTCTTTCATTGTTAATTCATCCTGTTATGCTATTCGTACTTGGGCTAGTGTAGTATTTGGATAAGATTCATAGAAATTATGCTTTATTCTTATCATCCTAAGTATTTCACAGTTTGTTTTGCCAAAATCGACGTGGAATTCATATCTCTATGCTCCATATCAATGGATTGTTTCTCTTTCTTCTAAATCACCCACTTAAAAGCACTTTGACTGTAGATTGGTGGCTTCCTTGCCTTTGGATAACTGTACTTGCAAAGAATTGTCATGATCTTTATTATCTGTGTGTTTCGACTCCAATGCCCAATGGAAATCCATGTTGCTTTCAACCAAATAACAATTTAAATGATCTATTCCAGCAGAATTCTGACCTTCTAAATAAGCTTTGAATGATTATCTTGAGTTATAATACTTTTGTGTGTTTTTCATTGTTAAAGTTGTGATTATTTCCAATTTTCCTTGAGTATAAGAGAGATCCCTCTTAGAGTGTGTTGGGTCGGTAGCATAAGTCTAAAGTGGTTTTGTGGTTACCCCATATTGGCCTCTCTACAACCTAGAGGTATGATTTGGTTGCTAACACGGAGTATTTTCTCTTATTCTGGAGGAGATTATTCTTAGATTCTTGTTCTTGCATTTATATGATCAGTTTCTTTATCTGGAACTAATGTGTATTTGTTGTAGTCTACTCTACCACAATTTTGTTGGTGAGTCTCTTTTCCCTGACTGGATTTAATTTTTAAACTATATAGATGTGATTATCTTGAATTTTAGTAAGGTGGGCATAGATCCCCGAGTCCTTCAGTAATTTAAATGGGAAATTAAAATGCATTTTGTGGATTTCTTCTTTTTCGTTTTGTGAGTAAAGAAGTGATTACGATCAAATATGTTAGTTTACGAGGTTATTGTTATTTTACTTCTTTTACATAGGAACACAACATATCAACTTTGAAAGTATAATGGTCTCAAGTTGAAAGTTTATTGTCAATGCATTTTAACCATGCATATGCTTTTCAATGCCGAATAATACATGTAGAAAAAGCTCTTTCTACCTTTTGTTTGCCTCAATGCAGCTTTGTATGTGTGATTATCCAAAGCTAAAAGTATATTATCAATATATTTAAACCATACACATGTTTTCAATGTTGGATAATGCATCTAAAACAGGATGCAACATATGCTTGTGATCTACAATATTTTTGTAGATTACAGTTTTATGTGTGTATATAACAAAATAACACAGCCAAGAACTAAAAGAATACAAATCCAAGTATTTGAGACTCTTCTATTATTTACATTGTTTTAAAATATCATATCAAATTTCAAAACTTGAAATATTTCATCATCTTCATTAACATTACCATAATAATTAACAATTGATACAACCAACAAATTATGATCACAAGCCTACATTTAATTTTATTATGATCATATTGTCAACTACACTACATGATAATGCCATTGTTTACATTATGACATATTTTTAATTGTTCTCACTTTGTTCCTTCCTTTGACCTTAGTATGGACACAATGTGTAGGAACAAGTGCCTAGAAAAACTCCTGCAATAGTGGACAACTTGAGATTAACTGTTCTTTTTTGTTGTACATGTTATCCATCTTGCTCCAAGAATGAGCAATTTTAATTTGCATTTGCATAAGTAGAAAAATAAGACATGCTTTGTCAATGTCAAAGAACATTAATGAATCTAAATTCTACATAAAAAAATCTATTTTTATCACTCATTTGTTATTTCAGCTATAGTTTGTTTTTGTTGCCACAATAGAAAAGAGACACAAATACATATGTACATTGTATACTCTTCGCATATCAGCCTCTTGTATATAATTAAATATCCTTATGGATAGTTTGAGACTTTGTCATTGATTTTTTCATAGGGTACTTCTATATATCTGATGACATTTGTAAACCAAAGACAATTTTTTCTCCATATAAATGGTTTTGTCAAATGCATACGGTATCTTCTTAAGTCACCATCTTTATTTTTGGAATATTTCAATCCATGACATCTGCTTCGGCTTTAATTCAACCCTCTTTAAACATCGAACAATGCAAAATTTTTAGCTTTGTTCACATATATCTACAATAGAAAATTTCTACAACGAAAAATGGAACAATACCAAAGAATATAGCTATCGGTTCATGGTTTTTTTTATCATGCATGTCAAGGTAATGATGTAATTTTTCATATAGGAACTGTAATAGAGTGAAGCTCTTAGCTCTCTGTGCATTGTTGAACTTAGCTTCTGCATTGAATATATCTCACTTACATGTATATGTAATTGGTCTTTTGTCCTGAAATGCATCAATGATGAATTTCATCTTTAGCCACATTTATAAGGATCTGAATGCTTATGCATATTATTTATCACAATAAAATTTGACTTGAGTTCCACCCTATTCATTGTACTATCTTGAACTATGCAATGGAATATTAATTTCTTGTTGTATCGATGTGTGTCATTTAAGTCAGTTTACTATGACATTTTTATTATGTTTTTCAACACTATGATAAGTTTGTATGAGGGATATTTTTGCAACTACTTCTTTTTTTGGAATTGTGTTGACAACCACTATTTGTGTTGCTTTATAAACACATGTGATAATTATTAGGGCCCTTCCACTTTTCATTGTTTTCGATCATAGCATACTCGGCACATAACTCTTTGAAACACTTCATGTATGTATATTCACTCTACTATATCAAAAGTGTTGCATATGTTCTTTACAATCTCTAGTCTCCTTCCAAATGCACTCACAAGAGACATTGCCACCTCATGGCTCTTGTTTAGGATCATATAAAATTTATTTAATATCATATATTTTCATTAGTCATAGGAAAAACTCTGTAAAAGAAAATTCCTTAATGTATTTTCTTGTTTATTGTAGGTGATGAAAAATGGGAGAGGTGATACCCAATTCAACGCTCTGTCTTGTTCTTGATACTTTGGCACTCATTAAGAGGCTTTAGATGACTACAAAATTTGATTTGAGCAATAAGAGAGATGCTGTGCTTTTTGCAACATCTCTGGGTCATGGTGGTTATATCTCAAACCCATGGAAATTCTCTCGAAAAGGTATAAATATTCATCCTGTAGGTTTTGTTTATCATTTTAAATGTTTTAGAGTTTAATATATCAATTAAGAAAATAATTACTTGCGTAACTTATTTACACAGGGGTTTTACAATGATGGAGGTGACCATCCCTCTTATGTTCGATGTACAATTGATAAAAGTTCTTGGTTCAAGGTTTTACCCATTTGGGGTTTTAATGATGAATCGGTGCTTGCTTTCTTCTGAGATAGTGGAAAACAGCTTCTTGAACTGGTTATATCCTGGTTTTCTCAAGACCTTCAGTTAAGAAAACGTTGGTAGAATTTTAACTCATTACATTGTTTAAGTTCTTAATACTCTTTGAGATTTTCTGACTTCCAGAATTCTAAACTGGTTTATTTGCTATGTTTCTAGGTATGCATTTGACAGTGTGAACCTTACCTCGACTGCGTGTTTTGGAAACTTGGCTCCATCACTCAGGTATGAAATGAATTCCTTAACTTTGTTGATAGGATGTTATGTATCAAAACTCTTATTTTAGAAAGGGTTTTGGAACCCACGAAGAAAAGATTATCTTCCTCCTGCAACCTATTGATAGATTTTTAATTTAAGTTCTTAAGTATGCCCATGGCGTGGGAATATAATGATTCTGGGATTTTACACTTTTAAAGTTGTAATTTTATATGTATTCCAAAGACTCTATCATTTGGTCAATTGGTTAAACTTTGACTTCTGATTTTAATGTTACTGTGTAGACTTCATATTTTTCTTATATTAATCTGTGGTTGGATTTTGAGTTTTAATATGTAGATGAAAAGCCTTCTAGCACTACTCTCGATTTCGATCCATTCTTCGTGAGGATCTAGATTAAATTTTGGAAACTTCAAATCTTAAAAGTAGCCTAAATCCTCTCGGCTTAGGTTTATATTTACTTGTATAAACTTACAGTTTGATAAAATGAAATGTTCAGGGTTGAAACTCTTTTTGCTTGGCATGTTTACGGTATCTTCTTATTCTAGAATGTTTTTAATATTAAATAAGCCTCTCGGATTTCTCATTAACTCTATGCATTTTCCTAAGATATTTAACCATTTTTTAATTTGAAATAAACTTGGAGGGAAAAAACTAAAATCAAGTATGGGAGAAAAATTGAATTAATTCATATAACATCAAAGAAGAAATGATACTTACTTACAACCTTGCTTAAGGTGAATCAATTCTCCTTTTCTTTGAGATATCCTTCTCCATCATTACCTTTGATCCAAGTACTTTGTGTTGAATATGAGCTTTCCAACCTTTAAATCCTTCCAGCATGCCTTTACTCTCACTTTCTGTATTTTCTATGCCCCAAATGCCTTTCTTTTATAGCTTTCGGAATTGGGAATTCAGGAATAGAACTTAAATGTGGGATAATACATTTTTCCCAAATATTGATTTTTCCATTATTAAACCCCCTCTCTATAGTATTTTCAGGGTTTTTTTCACAAATCCATAATTTTTAGGCACAATTAATGCAATTTTTGTGCATTTCTTCTCACTGTTGACAGGTGGAGACTAGATCTGAACCTTTAAGCAGGCCTTTCCTAAATCAATCCTTCTGATTATGGAAGTAGTGGTTAGATAAGAGAGGATTGTTCTCTTATGTACATGTCTTCTGTCTTCATGTTGTGGGTGAATAGTAAAATGTGCTTCTAACCTTTATTTGTTAAGGGTGTCAATTTATGTATTGCAATTAAGTATCACTTCTTCTTTGCTTTGAGCTATACTTGTCCATCCTTGCATGTGATACAAGTGCTTTGTGTTGAAGATGAGTTTTCCAACCTTTAAATCCTTCCAACATTCCTTTACTCTCACTTTTTTATTTTTCTATGCCCCAAATGCCTTTCTTTTATTGTTTGGGAATTGGGAATTCATGAATAAAACTTCAATGTGGGATAAACCTTTTTCCCAAATTTTGTTTTTTCCATTAGAAAACCCTCTTTCTATAGTATTTTCAGGCTTTTGGTTACAAATCCAAAGTTTCCAGGCATAATTAATGCAGATTTTGTGCATTTCTTCTCACCGCTGACTGGTGGAGACTAGATCTGATCCTTTAAGTAGGCAATTCAATTACTGAACCTTTCCTCTTTAGGATTCCTCTTTCTTGACTCAATCCTTCCAATCATGGAAGTATTGATTACATAAGAGAGGATTGTTCTCTTATGTACTTTTTTTTGTCTTCATGTTGCAGGCGAATAGTAAAATGTGCTTCTAACATTTATTTGTTAAGGGTGTTAATTTGGATGTTAACACCTTTTGACAAATGGGGGTTTGAATTTGTGGGGCTAATCAGTGTACCATCTAATCGGAAGAACTACATCCTAGTATGCACAAATTATCTTACAAGGTGGGAAGCAGTAAAATCGGCTTGCTACAACATATGAGAAAAGTGTGGCAAAGTTCTGTACATAATAGATATTCATGAGGTTTGGATTCCCTAGGGAGCTAGTCTCTGATCAAGGAACATAGTTTATATATAATTTTTTTGAAGATTTTCTGAGCATAAATACGATAAAGCATAGAAAATATTCCTCCTACCACCCTCAAGGAAATGGATAGGTAGAGGTGACCAATAGGGAGCTTGAGAAAATACTATCTAAAATAGTCCATCTTCACAAAAGGGATTCGACATAAAGGAGACCATTTGGGCCTACAATACAACCTGAAAGACTACTATAGGGTTTACTCCCTATAAACTAGTTTTTGGAAAAAAGGTAATGTTTCCCATTGAATTTGAGATAAAAACACTTAGGACAACTGCCACTCTCAACTTAGATCTATCAAAATCATAACAAGACATGATTTGATAATTAAATGCACTTGATGAATATAGAGAACAAGCTCTCTCTTATACTGAAATGGTGTAGTGACAAAGAAAGAAATGGAATGATAAGTATAACCAGATAAAGAAATTTAAATAAGGGGATTGGAAATTATTATATGATTCAATGTTCAATAAATTCAAAGGGAAATTGACAACAAGGTGGTTAGTCCCATACCAAATTGATGCCTACTATGACAATGGTTCAATTAATGTAAGGACTATTGATGAGGCTCAGACCCCATTCTTGGTGAACGGTCATCGACTAAAATTGTATAATGAACCACTCTCTTAATATGAGATCACCCAAAGTCTGTACAAGAAAATTTTGATGGTGATTGAGGGCACTGATGTGCCAATGACCATATGTGCCCTAAAATTCTCTTCAATATTTCCCTAATCGAACAATAAGAAGATTATGAAGAATGTGAAAGCATCAATAGAGGTAGGAGAAAGTGGCTAATATCTCATTGTGATGACAATAGAGTGATGGTGGAATATGACTTGTATGATGACTACTATCGTTTCATTGACATGGATTACTTTGGTAACAAATTTCTCTTTTTAGGATGAGAAATCCTAGCCATCTACTATGGCATATTATTGTATTTGACCTCTACGGATGGAGTCTCTTCATGGAGTCATCATCTTCTTAATTTCAGAATATCTCTATTCCGATTGGAGGTGGATCATTGTATATAGATACAAAGATGAGAGGATTAACCTTTCTATGGTGATCATAAGGAGGGACACCCATATATTGCAGTAGTGGGAGGATGCAACTATTGACTTGTGCCGGGAATGTAAGGAAGGAGGTTTTTCTCTCACTCAACTTAATCTTGCTCCTCCCCTAATGCCCCAAATTCAAAACAGTTCAGTAGTAATGATAGATACTTTGAGATTAAGGTAAAGAATACCGCCTAGTTGTTCAAGGTTTTATTAGCCTGTTGTTCAAGCAAGAATATGTTCGAGAGGTAAAAAATCCACCAGGTCACATACCAACCAAGCGGGTCACATTCTGATAGAAATTCAAGGGTTTATCACCTAATAACTGCAAGCAAAAACAACACTTACTAGAAGAAGGGATGGCTCATTGTTGCTGAGCATAATAATTTTCTTACCCAAAGGAGTGAAGAACAAGTTCTTGTGTCCCCGTTGAAGTCCCTGGATTCCTAAAATGGTGGAGATGAGGGGATTTTAGGGGAAGAATGCATCCAGCTTCCATGTGCAACATGGTGTTTTAGGTTCAATTCAGAATGCAAATAACTTGGGGTCTCCTAATGTCTTCACATCATTCAATGGATTATAATTTCCTCCATAGGATCCAAGATCAATATCCAGACTCTATTTGGAGAAACACAACATTCCAAGGAAAATTAAAACATGGAGCACCACAAGAATGTAGCTTGGAAATGGTTGAATGACCTACTGAGGTTAAACAAGTTTGAACAAATGGGAAAAACGACCAAGTAAACTCAACAAAAAATTTAGAAATTATTAAGACCCTTTCTAAAGGAATTCGCAAAGAACAAGACAATCGAAAAAATCCATCTTACAATAGTTGGTTTAGAATATGTTGTCAAGCTATCATTCTTACTCTTACCTTTGCTATCCTCCTTGCAATAACTCTCTATCCACCATGAGTTTTTTTTTCTGCAAGAGAAAGAAAGTAAATTTCAATAAATCCTTCTTCTCGACAACCAAATTCAAAATCATATTAACAAGCTACTTCAATAATTGGTACATGAAATCTATGTCATGATCTTGGAAATTGACTGCAATAGCCAAATGTTTGTCCCTCGAGTACAATTGCTCTAAGTTTCTGGAAAAAGGTTTATCTAGTCCAAGAAAAATTGAAGTTTTGAAGACTTTATTTACATGCAATTTTATCAAAACAAGACTAGAACCATTTTTCCCTAGAATTACGAACTAGACTGGAACTGGACCATCTTCAACCAGAGAAGCAGTGCAAAAATAAATGAATAAAAAGTACATAAAATATTCAAATTTTAATTATATATATATATCTAAAACAATGTAAATCCAAACCATTAGGTCCATCAAATATGCAATGTTTACTGTTTATATTGCATGTAAAAGTGGAAATAGTAAAATTTACAAAATTCACAATAAAGTTGTAAATTTACAACAATTTACACTAAATATCATGGAAGAATGGAAGAATGCTCCAGATGAGTTGTACAAAAGTTATTGTAAATGCTAATAGATTCTCCCTTTAATTATTTCATCGCAATAATATATTATCCTTAAGCTTGCTTTGAATAAAGAAATTCTTCTACTTCATGTGAATTTGAAGTTGAAACCTAGTCCATAATTGTATTAAATCAATTAATTAATGTTGGGATATTTCAACTTTTTTGTTCAATATATTAAAAGAGCAAAGGAAAAAAAATTGGTGGACGATGTCACTCAATGAAATGAGTCTATTGAAGATAAATTTAAAATAAGAAAAACCAACAACTTAGATTACTGGACCTAAGCATTTATATAAAAATATAAAAATATAATCTTAGAGGAAGAGATAAACACAATCTACCTATTTATTACAAATCTAAATCCCCTATTAAATAGTGTAAAAGGACACACTCAATGGACAATTCTAGAAACCTATTGGAGTATAATAAGGACAGGTGCACAAAAAAACTCTTTCTTGCCTTTTCCACCATGGCCAGGCTTCTTCAAGGATATTTCTAACAAACTAGCAATGCAATTACCACTTGAGATCTCCTGATGTTTATATCAACAATTAAATTCCCATAGTTTACAACTGCTACTACTTTCCAGCCCCAAGCAAATTTTATTATTATTATTAATTGAAGTATGCTTACCATTCCCAAGCAAATGATTTATGAGAATATACATTTTCATTTGTTACGTATTATAGTTAAAAATTAAATACACAATATACTTGAAGAATAGAGGTTGACTTAGAAGACTTTCTAGGATCACATAGAATCCATAGAAGGGAAAATAACTCAAGTGAAAGGTGGGTGTTAACACTAAATCTACCTTGGCAATTTTTTTTCTCCTCTTAGGTTAAATTACCCTTGGTTTCAAATTCCACAACGAAATTCATCACATTTGTCAAAGATGTGCTACAAAATTTATGGAATGGGTTCCAATAGTTTTCAGATCTCTCATCAAGCCTTGTTGAAACCTCATTCAGCTTGAAAAACTCCATTCTAGTCATTTGCAATGTATGTTTCTCTTTGGCCTAGGTCCCTTTGCTTAAGATATGAGTCTCATCTTACCTTGTTCTTCTCAAAGCAAATATTTTAAAATTAATATTTTAAAATTTGGCAAATTAAAAAAAGGTCTTTGCATCCAAGCTAAGTTTTTATTTCAAATCCATACCAATGTAAGTACTCGAAACTTAGAGCTTTGATCTTATCGGTTTCTTTCTTGTTTGCTTTTGAAAATTTTATTTTATAATTTGGCAATAAGAGCTTTCATCTTACCAAAACTTAGAGCTTCCATCTTACCTTTTTCTTTCTAGTTTGGTTTTAAACTTATTATTTAGAGCTTTCATCTTACCAAAACTTAGAGCTTCCATATTAACCCATGCAAATTGAATGGCATGGAGATAGTTGGCATGAAACAAACCCTTCCTTTCCCTTGTCTTTTTCTTAACTGATGTTTTCCTAATTACTCTATATCAATCAGATTAATGAGGCGCTTCAGAGAGAGGTAGGTATCACTATTGACCAAACCTAACATGGAATAGCATATAATAGCTTGATACAACCTTATACTCCCCCTTACTAAAGTGTTTCCTAACTACCCTATACCACTTGCATGAATTAAGTGATTAGGAAGCTTGCATGAATTAAGCGCTTAGACAAGGTACGATATTGCTTTCAACCCGAACAAAGGGAATAGCACGGCATGATACAATATACCCCCTTCCTTATTGTTTTATAATTTCGCAAATAAAAAAACAAAAGGGATTTTGCATCCAAGCCAAGTTTTTATTTCAAATCCATACCGATACAAGCAACCGAAACTTAATCAATTGGATTAATGAGGCGCTTTAGAGAGTGGTAGGTATCACTATTGACCAAACGTGACATGGAATAGCTTATAATAACATGATACAACCTTATACTTCCCCCCTTACTAAAGTGTTTCCTAACTACCCTATAATTAAGTGATTAGGAAACCTGCATGAATTAAGCGCTTAGGCAAGGTACAGTATTGCTTTCCACCCGAACAGAGGGAATAGCAGGGCATGGTATCCAAAAGAGCACTCACAAGAAGAGCCCAAGGTTCTAACTTTGAGCACAACACGACATTGTGACACGAAACCATTAGTGTATATATAAAGACCAATAAAACATGTACTTTGGCGATGTGGGATATTTCCTATAACGCAAAAAACAAAATCTAAAGTCAAATGCCAAGCAACAGTTGTCGTTTGCATTCACATGTGCGTAAAGAGGTAAGGCCGCCCAGTTGCGAAAGGATAACTTAAGTGTCAAGCGTCGGGTTCACTTTGCATTGAATGCATTTTAAGAGCTCGTCGGGTTCACCTTGCATTGAATACATTTTAAGTGCTCGCCATTTATTGCATTTGCCAGATAAGTGCAGATGCTGGTTCGAAGGAAATACTCTTTGTAGCCGATTAGTCTGCATTTGATGGAAGTTGTCAAGCAGGTCAAGAAGAAACCACATGTATTATATATTATAACGTCATTATTAAACCAATCCGGTAGAAACTTCTCCGATAGCTTCTTCAATCCCCGTGTATAAGCTCCTCATCATCCTCCCTTTGCTCTAGAGCAGTTGTTGAAGCAGTCAGTCCAGTTGTTTATATATACGATGCAGGGGGTGGGTTTTGATCGATGGAAGATCTGTTGCTTGTGAAATTTCTTGGGAGTGTTGTCTTCAAAGATCAAGTGAGCGAATCAACCCGCTAGAACATAGCCTAGTTAGCTTGCAGAATTAAATATATGAAGGGGTTAGTTTGCCAAATTCATAAAGGGAGCTCTAGAGCACGAAATATGGATCCAAGATTAAAATTGTCTGTCAATTCAAGGACTCAAATAAAAAAGAAATGCACTGGATATCAAAGGGAGGAAAACGAAATATGGGGTATATGCTATGAGAGAGTCAATTTGAATCAACTGCACGAAAATATTATTTATCAGCATACAGCATATATACTGTTTTTCTTGTATGTCACGATAAGTTGAGCTCGATTTGATTAGATATGACTTTGTGGATCTATGTGTCCAGGTAACAAGTGCTCTTCTGAACTGACTAAAGATGATTGTGAGAAATTGTTGTGGCCCAAATTGCTTGAGCCATTTATAAAGCAATTGAAAGACGTAAAAATTCCAGGTTCTGAGAAAGTATATTTCCCCTATTCTAACTGCTTAGCTTTGATGGCTCTAATCAGGATTAGAGAGGTGCCCACAACCTCCGTCTTCCATCTCTTCCTCATCAAATTCTTTTCCAACAACAATAACAAGAAAGTGCGAGGAATGCAACCAATTATTTTGTATAGAGTGTAGGTTTCCTTAGCACACGGGCATGCCATGTTAGTACAGGTAGTTTGGAATCAATGAAGCTAAGTAGATCCATATCAATCATATACGGTTTATTATGGTTAAGTAATCCTGGTGCCGTAATTGGAATGAACACGTATAATGTATAATAAAATATGGAGGGAATTACTCATATCTATCATAGTTACGGCTATGCTTCTAAGTTGTTTGGTGTAGAGTCAGAGTTGAATTTTCTAGCAGAGAACAACAACTGGAAGCTGTGCTCGAGCTGCTATAACATGACTGAACGGTTTGAAGGTTGCATCCACAATTTAATTCGCCGATAGGCGCTAGAATGAACATTTGTATATGGATGACGATCGCAAGCTTTTAACGAGGGATTAAGGATGGGCGGTAGTGATTAAGGATGGCACCATATTCTTTCGTGGAGCACATCATCCAATGGCCCGGATTTAGGGTTTACTAAGAGGTTACCGAAAAGTCAATTTGCTAATTACAAATTGGGTTACGTTTTTTTTGCTAATCACACTGTTGCCATGCGGCGGGGAAGGGAATCGATCGGTCATCCTCGGCGGTCCTGCGATCCGGAATCTTCAATGGGTTAAATGAATCATTTCAATTTCAATTTGCCTTTAGGTTTAATCTTTAGTCGGACACATTCCTGGCTCTCTGGGCACATCCAATTCTTTGATTCGATTCTTGGATCTCATTTAAATGGTTCGATTCCTGCAGGTTTGCTATACTGATTGCGATCGAAGTGCAGCTGGAGACGGTGGAAAGGCAAGCTGACTGCGATCACACTGCGATCAACCACATTTAATTATACGACCCCAGAATTATCAAGATCCGTGACACTACATATACCAAAGTGTATGTGGGAGGGTTGGCATGGGAGATACAGAAAGAGAAATTCTAGAGGCCGTCGTTATCATGGATAAGAATACGAGGCGATCTAAAGGATATGGCTTTGTGCGCCTCCAACCCTATTATACCCTTAGTTCCAGCAATTTAAACAAGTCTTGTAATTCGATTGTGTGGATAAATAGACTAGATTTTCTAGCTGTTTTTGTTCATCTTATCATTCAGTATTCCGATTCTTGTTATAACTGGTATCCATCCATGGATAATATTGCAGGTAACATTTCATGATCCAGAATCCACCATGAGAGTTTGTGTTGATTCCTCTCCAATCATTGATGGACGAAGGGCTAATTGCAATCTTGCTTCTCTCAGTGCTCAACGGCGCCCTTCTACTCCCCAGCTTAGTTAGTATATGAATTCATCACCACAAATTATTAATATGATATGTGATTAATCTGTCGTTTACTTCATTAACAATCCAATCTGCTATTGGCGATATGAAAAATTATGTGAGTTTCCATGATTTTCTTTACAAGCAAAAGAATCAGTACTATGAACTTTAGTTTTGACAACATACATGATCGATGTGATTCTATGATTCATTGGCAGTGTAAAAGAGTAAATTGAAAACGTTATCATAATTTGTGTATGTAGATTGATCATATATGTGCATATCTAGGATTGAATATCTCATAGAAAACCCCACGTCCCGGCTTTTCTTAGGGTTCTTAAAACATCTCTATTAAAAATATCTCCATTAGAGAAGAGAAAAAAGGAGATTTTATATTGGTCGAAGCACTTTCAAAACGTTACAAGTAGGTATATTTTACTATTGTTTCACCATATAAAAATCCCCACATATATTTTGCAATATTTTGAAAATCACAAAAATTTAAAATTTTTCAAAGTAGCATTAATTGCTATAATTACCGCGCGGAAGTATAATAAATGTTGGTTTGTTTAACTACTTGTCACAATGTACTAAACATGTTATGTCGATTATGTTTGTATAAAGTAATTCAAAATATGCGTCATGCGTTTATATCTATAGTCTACTAATGTTGGATGTTGTTACCACAATACAAGCAACCTAGATGAGTCATACTTTCTTATACAGATGTCGATACTTTATAGACCTGATGATGAATTCATTATATGTGCTAACTGTTTCCTTTGCTTGTTGATGATGTTGCAGATCGCACGTAAGAAAAATACTATTTCAAAAAGCATAAAGAGATCCTATTTAACTTCAGTTAGCCTTCAATGTTTATAAAAGGAATTATAGTAATTTGAAGTAATTCCGGGTGAGATCTATCCTAATTTGATCTTCAATTTTACTCAAGTTGTTTATGTAACTCTAAGTTATAATTCGAATCTAGAATTTGTATTCAATATTAATACATTTGCCTTGTAATAAAATCATGTGGAAGGCATTAGAACTTTGGTGTTATGTCTAAGTATTTAATTCCTACTCCTCGGAACTATACCAAGTAATTAAATTCATATTTAAAGGAAGCATGGCCTATGCTTAAATACTAGCAATGTAATACTAAACTTATCTTTAATGCCCTATATTCATAACCTATGTTATTATGGTGACTTGACAATAGTCTATAGTTATGAACTATACACTATAAGCACTTGTATGAATTTATACCATGGATGTTTAACTACTAGAGCATTATAACATTAGCTTATACAATAGTTCCGATAAGCGCTTTATAGCCTTTATACTATATACAAGGGTTTGTTTGAAATATAAGTCTTACGTAATACTTTAGCCATTACTTGCAAAGATTGAGAATATGCAAAGTTCAAATGATAAAACATAACTATGTTACTTTATGGTTATGAGTCTCCTACGTCGATGGTCGAGATCTTACCTTGGACATTAAACAATGGTGTAGCACTTTGGATAGATTATAGGATATTGTTTTGATTTTGGTGACCTTATTATATTAATATTGAAATGTTTTAACTATATAGGAGGTCGATCCAATATCTTGTCGCATGGCTATGCTGGCGGTTCTTCATACTTGTGGTAGCTGTGATCATTAAAGTGCAAGAAAGTGTTGTGAGTGGAGAGTCTAGTGGCATCCTCCGTGGCCATCCTTCAAGTGGTTTCCTTGACAGTGATGCTAACCCTAACTATTTTGGGCTTTACCTCGACGTGAGCAATAACTCGTCATTCATTTGGCAGGGAGTGGGTTTGGAGAGGCCGATAGGCTGCGAGTTCATAGGGTTTGTAGAGATGTTTAAGAGGCACCTCTCCAGTGTTCGATACCCTGACCTGTAACTCAAAATATTTGCAGAGTGAGCTCTATGAGCTGTATCCTCCTTCGCTGAGTTGCTATGGTGTAATGGGTTCTAGTTCTCGTTAAATGTGGGCATGTTAGGCTTAGGAACAATGTTCCTTCAGAAAGGTAATTCATTAGTCTCAAATATTGCTAGCTACGGTAGCTCATAATGTTTGCAGTTGTTTGTATTTTGTTTGAGCTTCATATGCTATCTTTTTATCCACACTTTGTGTTGTATGGGAGGTGCTCCTCGGCTTTGGATTTCCATGCTTGAAACTGAGTGGGAAATGTGCTTAAAATTTGGTAAGCCTCAGTGATTTTCCTGTAGGTTTCAACTTGGAAACTCTTGGTCGTTGTTTCGTTTTAGCCGAAACTTCGGTTTGTGGTTTGGCTGTTCATATTGCCACCATTTGTAAAGTTTGTAAGACGAAATGGAAAGTGTAGGGAGGGTTGAATCCTCGACCTACCTCGGTATTGACTCTATAGCGTTTTACTGTGTAACAAATTTGTTGAAAGTGTAACCACTGCGTGAAAGGATTTCAACCCTTGTCTATTTTGATGAATGAAAAGGTTTTGGTAAATGTAACTTACTGTTGTTGATGAGAACCATGCCTGAGAGCAATGCTCCCGGCAGTCTGTGTGATTTTAATCAATGTTTTGTTATAAAATGATAAGGGTGACAACCCATTTCTGAATGTTTATAAAATGTTGAGTTTTGTCGAAGGTCGAAAGCCGAATGGCTAAATGCCTAGTCGTGAAGATTCAAACCCTGAACTTGTTTTTGAAAAAGGTTAACTTCTAAAAGCTTGTCAAGTAAATCTTAAAGCCGAGAGCTAGTCTCGTATGTCTATTTTTGTTTTGTTGAGAACTGATTGTTAACTTAGATTTGTTTGAAACTTAATCAAGTGCTTTGTTGTCAATGTCGAATGTAGTTCCTGCGTTTAGGCTTAGATTTGTATAGGATGTGACTATGTTACTATTATATGTTATGCAAGGGATAATGCCTTGGTTCGAAACCCTTCCTAAACAATTTATGTGTTATTAAAGTTAAAGGGTTTCGGTTATCAGGATTGTGAAACCAACACTAGTATTATTTTGTTTTACTTACTGTATAGATGATAAGGTTTTTGAGTGAAAAAAAACATGTAACCAAACTCGGTCTTTCTATTTTGTTTTGATAAGGAAAGTTAACTTAGTTTATTTGAAAAATAACAAAGGTTTGAGACTTAGGACATTCGTCTGAAATAGAAGTTGTTCTGTGTTTTATTTGATCTATGATATTAATCATAAAAAGAGTGATAGTAGCTCTGCATACTGGGTATGTTTGTTTTTCGATCTCCTTATGGTTATTTCAATTCATAATTGTTGATGAACTTCGACAGTGAAAGTTTCGATACTACAATGTAGAATACTCATATGTATTAATAGAAATAATAAGAATAAATACGTATTATTCGTCTATTGTAAAGAAATAGTTATTTTATAATTAAACCTTAGGTTTTGTACAGAAATATGGAATGTTTGTGTATTTTACTTATGTTGCTATGAAGGAAATGATATTACATTACCTAAATAAAATGATTGTTCCTATGTTTATCTATGACTAAAACAAAAGAGGTTTCATTTGCAATTGTAAGCAGAAAATAGAATAAAGGAAAACATGGTAGACTTTATCTATGAATGTTATTCAATCATTCTATCTATTTTTAAACACCCTTCCCTGTACTAGAGTACGACACAAGGACAGTTCGTGAAAAAATACAGGGAAGTAATTTATTCTATCATTTCATATAATTTCTTCAACAATTTACAGAATCATAATTAGTTCAAAAAATCAAACATTTACTTCTACATGATGATAACTATCAATATTTAGCTAATAAATCATAATTAACAGTTACAGAAAATAAATTATAACTACTTAGGAAATGAAATAACAAGTAGAACCTACAAATGTAGATAGGCTAGACAAACACCCAAAGAGGCATGTTCCTCCCAACCTTCTCCAGAAGAAGCAACCAATATCACTTGCTCCTTTGGACCCCCGAGCCTGTTTACTAAACCACTAGGTAGAACACTCTGTGTAGAAGCAAGGCACTCAGGTTGTACTTCCAGCAATCAATGGAGACTTGCAATACTCCTCTAAATAACTTCTCTGCACTCAACAGTAAAAATCTGCATTCAACAGAAGTGAAACAGACTTACACTACAACTCAAAACATAGCTTCCTCTCATCAAATCTCTTGTGTGCATACAACATAACCACAAGGTAAATTTTCTCGTCAAAAAAAGTGTGAGCCTTTGCTCAAATTCGATGGCTTATAAAGATGCCTAGGTCTTTTAGTGGTTAGTTTCCAAATAAATGAGCCTCAAGCTCCAGTCCCATCTTTCAGGGAACTTTGACCATAATTCAAGGGAGTTGTCCCATAACAGCAGCTAGTTACTAAGTTCCTGATGCTGCCACTTGTCCATTTTCTTCTACCCTAGATTCCATTCCACTTGGTGGGTCAGTAAACACTCTTTCAACAGTCTCTTTGGGTGAGTGTCTCCTATTTTATTTTATTAAATAATAATATTGTGCAATTATAGTCATCCTTGGCCACTTGGCCAAATATAAAACTTTACAATAAACATTAAGATAATGTTTTTCTCAAACATAAAATGTTTCAGTAATGGGTATGTTACAAACACCCCCACTTAAGCTCAACATCATCCTCGATGTTGCTTATTCTCCCTCAAAGCCTCTCTGGAACAGAATTGGATATGCTATCTGCATATTACTTTCCAATTCCCAGGTAGCTTCATCAGGGCTAAGGTGCTTCCATTGTACCCTTACCTGCCCTATGGTACGATTCCGGAGCATAACTTCCCTCTTGTCGAGAATAAAGTCCGGTTCCACCTGAAAATATCCTTTGTGTTCCACCTTTGATCTCAACCATAGAAGTTTGATGGTCTGCTTGTCGATTTTCCAACGCTGCCTCAATCCTGGGCATTTCTCTTGCTAAATCACCAACTGTCGGTTCCGCTTGTATGGTGTGAATGTTGTTGACTGTGTTTCTTCTAAGTGGGCAGTTTGCTCTGGTATGTGGTCCATTGCCATCAAAATACTTCAAAGGTGGCATTTGTTCAGCATTTCTGGTATTATTATTATTATTATTAGGCACATTCCTTGCAGCAGTAAAATTTTGTGTTGCATTACCTCTGTAATTATTATTATTCTGAAAATTTTTGTTATTGAAATTTTTATTATTTCCAGAATTCTTAAAATTAAAATTTTTCTTCTTATGCTCATAATTACTTGATTTATTATTTTTCCAACTCGATACACCTTCTCTTCTCTTATTTTGTTCAAAACATAAATTAGCCTTCCTCATGGCTTCTTCAAGAGTTGAAGGATTATCGTATTCAATCCTGTCCTTTATGTTGAAGGGTAAGCAGTTTAGAAACCTTTGTATCTTAGGATTTTCTTTAGCTAGGTAAGGTACATACCTTAACAAGGTGAGAAATTTGCTACATAACTCCTTTATGGTCATAGAACCGATCTTTAAATCATAAAATTCCTTTGGCTTATCGTCGTAATATTGTTTGGATAAAAACAACTTCTTAAACAACTTCTTAAATATACTCCATTTTATATTCTCCTCTTTAAGGATTTTAACTCTTTTGATATCTTGCCACCAAATGTCTGCCTTCTGGTCAGATTGGATATGGCCATCTTAGCTTTTAATTGAGATGAGTAATTATAAATATGAAAATACTTCTTCATTCCAGACAGCTATGCTTCAGCTGCCTCTCCCTTTTCATTTTTGCCATTAAAAGTTAGAGGTTTTATCTTTTTAAACTCTCCTGAAATTTGTTCATAATTTTTACATCTTTTCTTAGGACCACAGTCACTGCCACTGCTCTCCTGATCAGAATTATATTTTCTGTGATAAGTTTTATCATCCAATTCAAAAGAAGAAGAGTTACTTTCAGTTTTATAGTACTTCATTTTCTTATCTCCGTGTTTGTAGGACATTATTCCATATTCAGATTTTACTTCCGTTCTCTTATCTTTTTCATCTTGATGGTATTTTTTGAGTAGAATCTGATTTAATTTCTCCCGTGCTCTTAAAATTCTTTCATTTTCTTCCTTAACACTTCTTATTTCAGTTTTTAAATCCTTAACAGTACGTAACAATTCAGATGATTAATCATTTAGTTCTACATATATTTCTTCATTAATATTTTCATGTTCGTTATTATTATGTTCATTATGAGGAGATCTGTCCTCTATTGATTCTTCCTGCAAATTAAATGTCAAGTTGTTCTGTACATAAATAAATTTAAATAAAAGAAGAGTAATGAAGTTTTTTGTTTTCATTTTCTGTTTTGCGCGCGTGAGCCTATTTCAGGCCTAGAGTTTGAACTCGCACTCTAATACCACATGTAACATCCCAAAAATCACAAAAAATTAAAATTTTTCAAAGTAGCATTAATTGCTATAATTACCGTGCGGAAGTATAATAAATGTTAGTTTGCTTAACTACTCATCACAATGTACTAAACATGTTACGTCAATTATGTGTGTATAAAGTAATTCAAAATATGCATCATGTGTTTATATCTATAGTCTACTAATGTTGGATGTTGTTACCACAAAACTAGCAACCTAGATCAGTCATATTTTCTTATACAATTGTCGATACTTTATAGACCTGATGATGAATTCATTATATGTGCTAACTGTTTCCTTTGCTTTTTAAAGATGAAGGGGTCCTATGGGCACCCTGAGGCTTACTTAGCTATTTAGCTAAAGCATTGAACTTATGTTTCTGATCGCAGGTAAGAGAAATACTATTTCGAAAAGCATAAAGAGATCCTATTTAACTTCAATTAGACTTCAATGTTTATAAAAGGAATTATAGTAATTTGAAGTAATTCCGGGTGAGATCTATCTTAATTTGGTCTTCAGTTTTACTCAAATTGTTTATGTAAATCGAAGTTATAATTCGAATCTCAGAATTTGTATTCATTATTAATACATTTTCCTTGTAATAAAATCTTGTCGAAGGTATAACGCCAGTTTCATTCAACTTGGACTTATTCCAGTCCAAGTCACTTTGAAGACGAGTCAAAATCCACCTTTCTAAACTCCAAAATCAAGCAAAATCCGGTTCCAAAATTATCAAATCTAGGTTCCAAAAGTGCCAAAACTGGTTACGAAAGTGCCAAATCAAGGTTCCAAAAGTGATCAAACCAGTTTCTAAATAGCCAAAAACTAGTTCCAAAAGTGCAAAATCTGGTTCCAAAACCGGTTCCGAAATTGCCAAATCCGTTTCCAAAAGTGCCAAAATTCAGGTTCCAAAACCATATTTTTTCTTTTGATATTTGTGTCTGTATAATATGATGGTCATTTGAAGTTGAATGTCAGTAAACAACACCCCATTTTTGAATGAGGCTCGAGCTAAATGAATGAAGGGGTGGTCGACCCTTCTTCTGCCCATTATTATTTTCATTATAGTCCTAGACTATAAGAATGGTAGTTCGATCTTTCTTGTGTTCACCATTCTGGATACAAGTGAATTGTTGGGTATTGGTGTTCACAATTATCTACTAAAATAAGGGGTGGCCGATCCTTCTTTTCAGCAGTCGGGATAAATATTGTTTACATGTTATAACATAGGCAATGTCCCGATACCTTCCACATAACATGGAAGTCGGTAGTGGTGAAATGTTGTCCCAACCTTCATAGATTAATTGTTCTTCATTTCTTTTTTACATGAAGGGTCGAACGACCCTTCTTGTGCTTAGTATTTTTGCAGTCTTCAACATTTAGGATATACATGAATTGGTAGCCTATACTTCATTGGTTGAATATTTGCACAATTCCCTCATAAATGAAGGGGCGACCGACCCTTCTTCTTCCCAATATTATTTTCATACTAGTTCTAGACTACCAGAAGGGTCGACTAACCCTTCTTGTGATTTATATTTATCCAATCTTGGCCCTTATGGTTATACGCGAATTGATCTCTATTTTGGTAGGCAAAAATCTCACACGTGTGATCCTCAAAGAGAGAACTGACAACATAGGAAGTGATGACATGGCATGTATGAGATGGCATCTATGATGACATGGAATGTGTGATGATGACATGGCATGTATTATGACATGGCATCGAAAGACACATTATGGTGTTCTGGTGTTATCATTAAGTCAATGTTGCAATGTGACATCATTCTGGAAAAGTATGGCAAGTTTGTGAAACTTTGGAAATTGACAAAGTATGGAAAAACATTAGAGAGATTTTGAGGTCAAAAAAGGGCCTCCTAAGAGATGTACTACAAAAATATGAGATATATTAAAATATTATGAATTGGGGGTTTTATGGGGTAGGTATATATGACAAGTCACCTCCCACACTATTTTCTATGCACAATATAAATAACCATGGTTGAGTTACTTTTCAAAATTCACTAGAAATAAAATTAATAAAATAAGTCTACATTGATGTGACTAAGATTCATTGTAGATTCCCAAAAATGTATTGTCCTTTAACATTTATTTGTCTTGAACTTGCAAATGAAATTAAATAATAAAAAACATTTTTAAGAGTTTTTTTTTAAATTTTATGTTGACTTTTTATATTTAGTACTTTTCTCATGAATTTAATAATGTAATTTAATTGAGAATTTATTTACATGTAAAATGTCAATAATATTATTATAATCCACATTGCATTATTATTATTATTATTATTATTATTTATTAAATCTATTATTATTCTTTATTAGTTTGACATTATGTTATTAAATAGAATGGAGTGAATATATAATTTAAAATTAAAAACATAAAAATGATAATATATTATTTTATAAAAAAATGTGAAAGGACTTTCTTTATGAATTAAGAGTACTTCACTTGAAAATGACAATAATATTATTTTATGTGAAAGTGTGAAAATACATTCATTATGAGTACTTTACTTGAAAATGACAATAATATTATTTTATAAAAAGACTATCATTATGAGTACTTTACTTTATGACTTAAAAGTACTTACACCACTACCTTGGTTAACTATGTGTTTTCATCCACCATAGAAAATTTGACAAATAAGCATTCTTAACCCATGCAATGCCACCTCACCAAGGGGGATGATGTCATCTACTAGAATGTGATTGGTTGTATTTTATAGTACATTTTCTTTGTTTTGAGGCCCTTTTTTGACCTCAAAATTTCTCTAATGGTAGTAAAAAATGCTCTGAGAGAATTCTCGCCATAATTCATGGTTTCAAAAAAATGCATGCACCATCATATCATGGTATAGCTTGTTGAAGTGGCTATATAGTTATACATGATTGCGAGAACTGTTTGAGTAATGGATTTGTAACATGCGTTTCCACAACCTGCAATTCGGATTGCGGATTGCAGAAACTTTGGTTTGTTTTTATTTCGAGTTGTAGTCCCACAACCCGAAATTTCGGATTGCGGGAATGTTGTATATATTTCAAAAAAATTAAACCCCCGCAACTCGTCTTCCGCATTCCCCAGATTACATCTCAATCGTCGAATCGTCTTAATCCTACGACCCAAAATTAAGCCGACGAAATTAATAAATATCTTGATTTTGTTTATGTTTCCTTTTATTATTTTCCATCTTTGAAAATTACCTGCTGTGTGGATTTTACTGCTAAATCCGTTTCAAAAATTACCAAATCCAAGTTCCAAAACCATACTTTTTCTTTTGATACTGCCACTTTTGCGGTGTTTCGATATGATAATTGTGACGGTCATTTGAAGTAGTAAAAAGTATACAAATTATCAAATGAATCGGTGTCTGCATAATATGACGGTCATTTGAAGTTGAATTTCATTAACCGACACCCCATTTTGAATGAGGCTCGAGATAAATGAATGAAGGGTCAACCGACCCTTCTTCTGCCCACTATTATTTTTGTGATAGTTCTAGACTGCAAGAAGGGTGGTACAATCCTTCCTGTGTTCATCATTCTGGATACAGGTGAATTGTTGGTTATTGGTGTTCACAATTATCTACTAAAAGAAGGGTTGGCCGATCCTTCTTGTCAGCAGTCGGAAGTCCCAAGAAATATTGGTTAGATGTTATAACTTAGGCAATGTCCTGATCCCTACCATATACTGTGGATCGGTTGTGGGGAATTGTCGTGCCAACCTTTGTAGATTCAATATTTTTTCATTTATCTTTTAAATGAAGGATCGACCGACCCTTCTTGTGGTTAGTATTTTTGCAGTCTTCACTATTCAGGATATAGATGAATTGACAACATATACTTCATAGGTTGAATATTTGGACAATTTCCTCATAAATAAAGGGGCAGTGGACCCTTCTTCTGCCCAATATTATCTTCATACTAGTTCTAGACTGCAAGAATGGTCATCCAATCCTTCTTGTGTTCACCAATCGGGATACAGGTGAATTACTCGATATTCGGATTTGATTCCTGCAACCTGCATTTGTGGATTGCTGGAATAGTTTGAATAATGGATTTGCGATTCTCCTCTCAACATAGTTTGTCATTGCAGAGTCTTGATCAAATTCATTGGTGGTATAGTGAAGAGGATCAATGGAGCTATACGCATTCCAGGTTTTGTGTGTAACCTAGTATTATTAAGAAAATGTATTCATGTTTGTGTCAGGTTCCTTTTATCTAACAAAGGGTGTAAAATGGTCTAGTAATCTATGGTGTTTGCTAAGGGTGATTATGTGGGAACTCTATTCAATGTTGATGCATGTATTGTTCAATGTAATAGTTATTCAATTTTTATAGTGAACAATCACTAGGATCTACAACCTCACAATTAGAACCTGTACATACCTCTAATAGTCATGAATTTTAGGTACCTAAACAATCCCTTGCTTAAGAAATGAAGTTACCTACAAAGGTGAAAAGTCTAATGTCTAAAATATTCACTCATTGTTTGAATAGCCAGTCCATCGGCTAAGTTATAACATATAAAAATGGTTTGTCCCGACTTCCATTTTCCGATAAGAAGGATCAATTGCCCCTTCTTTTCGTAGTTAACTGTGAAAACATGTATCCAACAATTCAGATATATCCATAATGGAGAACACAAGAAGGGTCGACCAACCCTTTTTGCAGTGTCGAACTATTATGAAAATAATATTGCTAATACGAAGTGTTGGCCAACCTTTGAATTACAAAGCAATTTTCAAAATAGAACACCTTGGATGTTTTAACATATAAAAATTGTTTCTCCCGACTTCTGTTTTTCGACAAGAAGGATCGACCGCCCCTTCTTTTCGTAATAAATTGTGAAAACCTTTATCCAACAATTCATCTATATCCATAATAGAGAACACAAGAAGGATCGACTGACCCTTCTTGTGGTGTCAAACTATTATGAAAATAATATTAGGAATAAAAAGGGTCGGTCGACCCTTCATTTATGGGGGAATTGTAACAATAGAAGACCTTGGACAAAGAGTGACTGCTCTTTCTCTGAGAATATTTCCACTTGCCAACCAAGCCTTTGAAGCAAAACATCTATAAATTTTGTTGTTTAAATGTTGGTATCTAGTATCCCAGGGTGACACGTGGAACGATCATATTGTGACATGTGGCATATTTGATTTGGTAAATTGAGTATTAGAAATATAGTTTAATTATAGTATTGACTCGTATAGAATATTTTCTCCTCTGAGCACCACTGGATCCATGCTACGTTTTATTTTCTATTAAACACTATGTTTTAAATATGCTTGGGCGAACTGCAAGAGGAAGTGAATAATTATAGTAGCGTTTGTGGTCTCACAGTATCACTGCCTCTCTAGTTGTTGGTACACCCTATTATCTTGGTCATTCACATTGAATCATCTAGATACTTGCAATCATTGAGACCTATGGATTGGAAATATTGACACCTAAATCCTCCAAAAACAAAGGTATCGAAGGAAAAGACCGTGTTTTGATGTTCTGTGCCTATGTTTCATGTTCTAATCGGCCATCAAACCCAAATGGTTTCATGCGCCCATCTTATGAGATATTGAAAAATATAAATACCTGGCAATTGAAAAACTAGATTTATGGTTTGAATAATATAAATACCCAATAATTGAAATGTTCTGTTACAAATTTAGATATAAATATAAATACCTAGCAAGTGAAATGTTTTGTTACAGATTTATTATTAAGACATAAAAATCAGTAGAAGTTATTCTTGGCAATTGAATTTACTTCGATCTTTCAACTTTTACAGAGCTTGGGCTCTCAATACATTTCACGACTAGTACGAGATTGAGCTCACAAACACAGACCCTTCTACTATAGGATTTATATTAAAAAATTTCTTACTAAGAAATAAAAATCAGTAGAAATTATTCCAGGTTAAAACAGTGCAACTTCACCACATTACACAGAGATGAAATTTACTTCAATCATTCCCCTTTTAAAGAGCTTGGGCTCTTAATACATTTTAGGACTATGAGATTGAGCTCACAAGCACTGACTCTACTACAACAAACTCTGCTACAGAGAATTTACACACACTTTATTTTTGCTTCAACTAGAAGCTATACTTTATCTTTGCTTCAAGTAGAAGCTATACTTTATCTTTCCTTCAACTAGAATCTATGAGTCACATTAGCGACAAATGCTGGCCTTGGGGATTCGACAGTGCTCAAAATTCCCATATATCATGATGTGGTGAGGATTTGTAAGGGAATTGCTGCCTAAATGCTCATATATCAGGAAGAGGGTGACCATAAGACTCAAGTATTTCTGATAAAACAACAAAGGAAACAGAACAAAGGTGGTGAAGAAGAGTGCCATGACTTCGTGAAGATTTCATTTTGCTGCAATACTAGGTATACTTTAGTCATTATATACTGAATTGGTGAATTGACTTGGATGTTATGGATGGGGAAGGATAATTATGACAGTATGGCGGGGTGATGGTCATAAATATCATCTGTACCGACTATAGATTTTGCTGGAGTAATTGTACATGTATCACCCTAATCGATGCCTTGAGAAAGGAATGTATGCTGACATGGCGATGGTCTATACGATGAAATTCTGAAATGGCGGTTATCCTAACGGTGCTAATGGTGAATGATGGCTTGTATCACGTGTGTGAAGAAAATAATCACATCATGCTTTAGTCGAAATTATGACTTGTCACAAACACCAAGATCACCGCCATCATTTACCATTAGCGCCATTGGGACAAACATTTTTTATATGTTCTAACTAAGCTAATGCGATATTATTTTATATTCTGTTAATTGTAATGTTGTGATTTCTCGGTTATTTAATTCTATAATATGTATGTTTGAAAAGAGAACACATAAAATCTTGAGAACTATTTGGAAAGAAAGAACACATAAAATTTGAATATTTTAATGCCCCTCAAAGGGATTTAGACTTTGAAAGCGTGAATTTAGACTTTGTAAGTGTGAATATCAACCTTTCTAAAGTGCAAAAACGGGTTCTGAAAGTGGCAATATTGGATTTGAAAAGTGGGTTTTTCTATTCGAATAGTGTGTTTTTTTACTACTTAACAACCTTAAAATTGTAGTTTTTTGTTATAAAACTATGAATTTCAATTGAAAATGTATGAATTTGAACACTTAGCCAAATTTTTGTTCTTAATATGCAAAACAGAACAACCTTTTTCTCATTTTGGCAAGTTTGTATTTCAGCTGTGTGAACTCCAAAGGCAACTCTGATCCTATAAATAGATAGTCAGTTCATCACTTAGCCATGTGAGTTCAACACTTAAGCAGATTTTTGTTCTTTATATATAAAATACTTTTGTTCGTAATATGTAAAATGCTTTTGTACTTACTATGTAAAATGCAATGAGTTACATTCAGAAAGATATATTCATCATTTGGCCATATTTCTCTATAAAATACTTCTCTATAATTATATTGAAGCATATAGATGGATTTATTCAGAAGGATGTGCACAACCATTCATTACAAAAAGGAAAGCCTGAGAGCATGAATATATTTCCCAGTATGGCTCTATAAATTTAACAAGATGATGCAAAAAAAATTCCAAAATTGATGTAAAAACTAATCCAAGCAGGGATCTCTTCTACAAAAAATTATGCCATTGAATAGAGGTTTCCTCGGCAATTCTCATGTCCACAGAGGGGGAGTCCTGACAGTGGCTGCATTGTGACATCCTGGCAGTGGCTGCACTGTGACATCCTGGCCATCTTCAAAATTTGATCTCTTATAAAATCCTCTGTCCCCATAAGTTCAATTTGATTTTGTTCCAAATCATCAATTCTGGAGTCGTAACAGGTTAATTATTTTATTTTAAATAGAAACATTCTTTCTTTTTGTTCGTTTAAATAGAAGCATTATTTCTTTTTTCTTTTTTTAAATAGAATGAAATATCATAAAAGGGAGAACACAAGAAGGATCGACCGACCCTTTTTGCAGTGTCGAACTATTTTGAAAATAATTCTGGGAATAAAAAGGGTCACTCAACCCTTTTGTAGTGTTGAACTATTATAAAAATAATATTGGGAATAAGATGGGTCGGACGACCCTTCAATTATGAGGAAATTGTAAAAATAGAACATGTTGTAAGTTATAACATATAAAAATGGTTTCTGAGTAATTTTGTTTTTGATCCTTATTTTTCGACAAGAAGGATTAGCCACCCCTTCTTTTCGTAATTATTTGTGAAAGCCTTTATCCAGAAATCCAACTATATCCATAATGGAGAACACAAGAAGGATCGACTGAGCCTTCTCGCAGTGTCAAACTATTATGAAAAGGATATTGGGAATAAGAAAGGTCGGCCGAACTTTCATCTACAAGGGAATGGTGAAAATAGAATGCCTTAGAGAAAGAGCGACCACTCTTTCTCTGAGAATATTTCTACTTTCCAGCAAAGCTTTTGAAGCAAAACTTCTACAAATTTGGAGACACGTGGAATGATTATATTGTGACACATGGCATATTTGATTTTTAAAATTAGTTTAAAGATTTTTTAAATGAATATTAAGGATATTAATGGTACTAGGAATGTTGGCCATAGGATTTTCAATGAATCGATTGGAGTAATAAGTGTACAATTACTCTAGAAAAATCTATACTTGTTATAGATGATATCTATGACCACCATGATCCCGCCATACTGTGATAATTACCATACTATGATAATTACCATTGACCCCATCCAGATACTTTGTTGGTGACAAGACATAAACATTATGTGGACTAAAACCATGATGAGATTATTCACACGAGTGATACAATCCATCATTTACAGCGAATATTATTAAGCCTATTGTAGGCCATTTAATGCGCTGGAAAAAGGCATGTTGGCCGTTGGATTTTCAAGCAATCGATTGGAGTGATACATGTACGATTACTGCAGCAAAATTTGTAGTTGCTACAGATGATATCTTTGACCACCATGATATCACCATATTGTGATAATTACTGTTCGCCATCCATCCCAGACTCCCATCCCATTCAATCCATCAATATAGTGGCCACTCACTATATATAGGCTAATCCATCAACACAGTGGCCACTCACAGCAACTGAAATGGAATTTTTCAGTTTGTTCGCCTTATGTTCCTTGGGTATGCATGGATTTGTCATTATGTTCCTGCAACCAGGAGGGGAGATAGGGAGATTAAGAAACATTCTCATATAGGTAGATGAAGAAAAGTTCTCATATAATGGATCTAATGGACTATTTTCCTGCAGAGAAATTTGAGGAGATAATAGGTAGCTTGAAATCATTTAAGAATCTTGCTATCCATATTCGGAAGCCTCTTCCTCTTCTAAACTTATTGGAGCAACTTCCTAACCTTGAAAGACTACATATCCACAAAAGGTTTTCTCAGTAAGAAAGAATTTTTCTAGTCATTATTATACACACGTCTAATTTAAGTGTTTGCTTATCATTTGCAAAGTATATTTCATTGGTTGAATGCCTTTGTTGCCACTAACTACGGGATTAGGAGCTAACTCGTCCAAGCGGGATGCCCAGAACAACTGTGTTAGGATCTAACCCGTCCAAGCGGGATGCCCAACCAACGGTTATGGTGCACTTGGCAATTTAGGAATAGTTTCTCTGTTTTTATTGTGGATGATGATATGTGTGCTCATGCGTTGGCTGCAATAAAATGATTATTTTTGCATTTGTTGGAAATGGTTTCTTTTTACGGCAGCATGATAAATAGTTATTTGTTTTTTATGCAGGTATTCGAGAGAGATGCAATACCGCCATGTCTAGGCTATCTTTGAGTCTCTGTGCCTCTAGATCATGCTGTCAGCTTCTTCTAACTGCGCATAATTTGTTTCACTCATTTTAAAGATGTGCACCTCACCCATTTACACTACATTTTATAGTCAGTCCCATGTCAGTAGGAAATCTCAAGACTTTCCAGCTCAGCAGAATGAAAAAACAGAATGTTATCAATCGTTTATGTTTCTTCCTCGATGAATTTCAGCTCACCAAAGTTCAGCTCACCAACTTAAGATAGTAGTATCAGACTTAACAAATACTAAACTTGGTGATGATGTAGCATCAGAGCTCGATGATATAGTATCAGACTTAACAGATAGTAAACTTCTTATCACCATTGCACATTTTTTGTACTATTCATCAACAAATAACTACATCTGGCCCGAAGAGCTTACCAATCTTTGCAAGAATATTCCCTTTGTAGTTGAAGGTGGCAAAATCATTAGGGTAGGAGGCTTTATAAAGTTTCTCCAGGTGCCTGCATCCAAGATTAACTAGGCCAAGTTAATGGTATGGAAATTGGAATCCTTGGATGACTATGGGATTTTCAACACTTTTTGAAGGTTACCTTATACTACCACCTTGTGCAGGAGGTATGATGTATTCAGTGAATGATTTGGTTTCATTCTTTCAAAGACACTTGCAGCAATCATTGAATGTTGTTTTAGTACATTCCTTCATGTCTGGAATGAGTCTAGTGATTCTAAGTCTACAAGTCAAAGCTCCAACAAAAGTTTATTCTTTTATTACTCCTTCAAAGGAGATGATCTGATTAAGGATAAGGATAATATAAAACATTCAGCAACTTTAAATTATTATGAATTTGAATTTAAAATAAAAAAATGCAATTGAAAAGGACCTTCTGAAAGTGCCAATATTGGCTTTGAAAAGGGTGTTTTTCTATTGGAATAGTGTGTTTTTTTACTACTTATGAACCTTAAATTGCAATTTGTTGTTATAAAACTATGAACTTCAATTCAAAAAGTGTGAATTTAAAATAAACAAATGCAATTTCTGATTTGAAAAGTGTGAATTTCAAATCAAATAATGCAATTTTTTATTTGAAAATTGCAATTTTTATTTGCAAATGTTCTAAATTTTAAGGTGAAAAAATCAACGTTAAAATATTCCAGTCACTTTGAAGACGGGTCAAAAACTACCTTTCTAAACTCCAAAACCAAGCAAAATCCGGTTCCAAAACTGCCAAATCCAGATTCCAAAAGTGCAAAAACCAGATCCAAAAGTGCCAAAACCGATTCCAAAATTGCCAAAACCGATTCTGAAAGTGCCAAGTCAAGGTTCAAAAAGTGACAAAACCTGTTCCTAAAGAGCCAAAACCAGTTCCAAAAGTGCAAAATCCGGTTCCGAAAGTGACCAAATGGGTTCTGAAACTGCAAAATCCGTTTCCAAAGTGCCAAAATTCAGGTTCCAAAACCATACTTTTTCTTTTGAACAAGGCTCGACATAAATGAATGAAGGGGCAGCCAACCCTTCTTCTGCTTACTATTATTTTCATAATATTTCTAGACTGCAAGATGGGTGGTTCGATCCTTCTTGTGTTCACCATTCTAGATATGGGTGAGTTGTCAGATATTGGTGTTCACAACTATCTACTAGAAGAAGGGGCGGCCAATCCTTCTTGTCAGTAGTCGAAAGTTGGGAAAAATATTGTTTACATGCTATATCATAGGCAATGTACTGATCGTTGCCACATACTGCGGAAGTTGGTAGTGGGGAAATTTTGTACCAACCTTCGTAGATTAATTGTATTTCATTTCTCTTTTAATTGAAGGGTCGACTGACCCTTCTTGCGCTTAGTATTTTTGCAGTCTTCACCATTCAGGATATACATGAATTGATAGCCTATACTTCGTAGGATGAATATTTCCACAATTCCCTCATAAATGAAGGGGTGATCGACCTTTCTTCTGCCCAATATTATTTTCATACTAGTTTCATACTGCCAGAAGGGTCAGCCAACACTTCTTGTGATTTATATTTTTCCATTCTTGACGATTCTGGTTATACATGAATTAATCTCTATTTTGGAAAGGGAATATCTCACACGTGTGAGCCTCAAAGAGAGAACTGACACCAAAGGAAGTGATGACATGGCATGTATGATGAAATGGAATGTGTCATGAAGCTGGAAAGACACAAGATGGTGTTCTGGTGCTATCATTTAGTCAGTGTTGCAATCTGATATCATTCTCAAAAAGTATGGCAAGTTTGTGAAACTATGGAAATTGAGAAAGTATGGAAAAAGTAGTCAAAACTGCTCTGATAGAATGCCCTCCAAAATTCATGGTTTCAGAAAAATACACGCACCATCATATTATGATATGGCTTGTTGAAGTGCCTATCTAGTTATACATGATTGCAGATTGCGGGAACAGTTTAAATAATGGATTTACGACATGCATTTCTGCAACCCGCAATGCAGAATACGGATTGCGGAAACTTTGGTTTGTTTTTATTTCTAGTTGTAGTTCCACAACCCGCAATTGCGGATTGCGGGAACGTTGTATATATTTCCAAATAGTTAAACCCCTGCAACTCGTCTTCTGCATTCCCCAGATTAGATCTCAGCCGTCGACTTCTCTTAAACTTACGGCCCAGATTTAACCCGAAGGAATTAATAAATATGTTGATTTTGTTTCAGTTTCCTTTTATTATATTTCATCTTTGAAAATTACTTGCTGTGTGGATTTTAATACGAGTTTTTTCCAGGGGTCGTTTTTGTCATTTTTTCCTGCTTTAATGAAGGGTCAACTGACCCTTCTTATGCTTAGTATTTTTGCAGTCTTCACCATTTAGGATATACATGAATTGACACTCTATACTTCGTAGGTTGAATATTTGCACAATTCCCTTATAAATGAGTTGGGAGGAATTATTCCTCGAGAATGGAAAATCTCCCTAGTTACAGATGGAGCAGAGAGAATGGGGAAGCTCCCCAGTAGACACAGAGTAGAGAGAATGGGGCTGATTTGAATGTGTAGCGGGCTGAGGTAGCAGAGTTGCAGCTAGCTAGCCGGTGAAGGGACTTGCGAGCGAAGAATCGAGAAGGATCCATAAAGCCGCACATGTGAGGGAAGGCAGGTGGAAGAGAGGGAGGTGGTATATTGCATGAGGCACGTGTGCCAGTTACGAGCACCTGGGTCGGGGCTCCTCCCCCACGTGCCCTCCTCGTGTCTAGCAGGTGGCCCCTTGTGAGTCATGAGTCGGCCTATAATTTGACGTCGTAGAGGATGTTTTTTTCATTCTAGCATGTATTTGACAGATAAATTTGGAATGGACATGTCAATCATGAGAGCTACCAAAATATTCAAAACGTCTATTCGACATCCATGAATTTACATTTCTCGTCAGAAATTTTAATACTTGTTGTACTATACCCTATACCTTGTACTTATTAGTAATTAATCTTGGCCATTATGTTGTGCCGCTCTTGCATTGCTCGTTCAGTTTATAGGGTATAGTATAATTACTAAGAAGTACAGGGTATAGGGTATAGTATAACAAGCATTAAAATTTCTAAGGAAAAATGTAAATTCATGGACATCAAATAGAACAATTCAGCTATATCCATAATGGAGAACACAAGAAGGATCAAACGACCCTACTTGCAATGTCGAAATATTATGAAAAGAATATTGGTAATCATAAGGGTCAACCGACCCTTCTTCTCGTGTCAAACTAATCTGAAAATAATACAGGGAATAGGAAGGGTCGGCTGACCCTTCAATTACAAGAGAATTGTAAAAATAAAACACCTTGAAAGTTATATCATATAAAAATTGTTTTTCCTGACTTCCGTTTTACGGCAAGAAGGATATGCCGCCCCTTCTTTCCATAGTTAATTGTCAAAACCTTTATCCATCAATTCAGTTATATCCATAATGGATAATACAAGAAGGATCGACTGACCCTTCTTGCAGTGTCGAACTATTATGAAAATAATATTGGGAATAAGAAGGGTTGGCTGACCCTTTATTTAGGAGGGAATTGTAACAATAGAACACCTTGAAGAAAGAACGACCACTCTTTCTCTGAGGATATTTCTACTTTCCAGCAAATTCTTTAAGGAAAAACGTCTACAAATTTCATTGTTAAAATGTTGATATCTAGTATCCTAAGGTGACACGTGGAACGATCATATTGTGACACATGGCATATTTGATTTGGCACATTGAGTATAGTGAGGTTACTAATGGGGGTTTAACCACAACACAACCAGGAAATGAAAATTCACTCATAGCAAGAGCACCCTCTGGAAATTGAATAGCAACACTTTTCCTATGGAATATGACGACTAACAAATTTCCCATATTGGTCTTTGTGTTTAAGAAGAGCATTAAAGATCCCATAATGATTAACTATAATGAATTGCCAGGCAATTGATTAGAACCTTTCGGTCTGAGAAATGCAATTATTACATCTATAACAAAATAACATATAGCATGCGCAAACAAAAATTGGATTAAGATGAAGTACAATTTTAATTATATCACATGTCATGATTTGATGTCAAATCTAAACAACTTGCCATTGATCTTCATCTGTCTTGCATATGGGAGATTAATGCGGACTAGTCCCAAGGTTTGCAGAGGCTATTTCATGCACGAAGGTGGCGCATTCTGTATCTTGCATGCCCCTCTCTGCGAAGGTTCTCCCTATGATTTTCTCTGAATTCAGTCGTTTTGTCTGAATATGGAGGAGAGAAATTTGTGTATGTCTGCTCTGTAATGTCGCAAATGTAGGAAGTCTGCAAAGGGGCAGTCCGGGGGGGTTGGCTCGAAGCGATACCTCTCTGATATTTTTCATGGGCACAATACTGGTGGTAATGAGCTCTCTCGTGGTGGCTTGACAAATCATGCTAACGACTCTGGCAGCGGTAAAAGATGGGTTCCTCTCAACTTTGGTTAGGGTCAGGGAATCAGGGGCTCGATGCAACATTCTGGCTTCAGTTTTGATTCTGGAAGCAGGAATTGGAAGGTCCTCTCAACTCCTGACTTTGGGTTTATCTCAACCCCCTATGAAGCTGGATGTGATCAAAGTGTTCCTACGCACTAGTTTCGTGGTACTAGACCGAGAAATTGGCACCATGCGTTGGCTGATAATGGTGGTCTGGTTAACATTGATTCTCCTCGTGGGCAGGACAACCCTTCCCCAGAAATTCTCATGCAAGTTCTGGACCTGAAATCCCAGGTCCGTTGGTTATGAGGCAACTTCTCCGAGATAAAGATAGCCATATCTCACCTCGCTACCTTCATTCAAATTTCTAACGTTCAAGCATGAAATAGCAATGGAAAGATTAAAGACTACTTCGAGAAGCTGGTTGGCAAGTTAAGCTTGTTCCATAGCTGCCTCAGGATCATGGAATATAAAGTTGATTGTATCAAAACTAGTGGCAGAAATAGCCCATCTGTCATCTTGAACATTGACGATAAAAATATAGGTACAACAACAGGAGGCAAGGATAAGAACGCTCGTCTCCATCGTTGCGACTGACTCCTTCTTTGTGTTCTTGTCTTGACGTTTTAGAAACTATGTTTGGGCTTGAATTTTGTAATCCTTCTTATATGTATTACTCTTGTAAGTTTCTCTTAGGTCAGTTCGTTAAAATTTTCAGTAATAGCAGGCATTAGGCCTTTTTTGAAGATCACAGACTGAAATATGAAGAGACTGTTTCGAAAGATCTTGTTTTATGGGACCAATCTCCCTTATGCTATGTAATCTGTGCTCTCTTTTTAATATAAAAGCTCGTTAACCATTTGTAGGATCAATGACTATGACTTCAAATTTGGCCGAAGGTGAAAATCGCAGTTACGAGACTAATTGCAATTTAAAAAAAATTTGGTAGAGGGTAGCAATAATGATAAACTATGGATCAGGCACAAACATGAAAGCTGAACTTCTTGGCCTATGGTGTATGTTGAAAGTTGCCAATCTTTTTGGTTTAAATGATTTGAAATTATTTGGTGATTCGAGGGTAACAATTAAATGGGCGCAAGAAAACTACAAGCTTAAAATCCTCGAACTTGAGCATTGGTGTCAAATGATCCGCTCAGAAATCAAGTTTTTCAAAACCATCTCCATTGAGCATATATATAGGCAGCACAACAGCGATGCAGATAAGCTTTCAAAAGATGCAATGAAAAAAGAAGTTGGTTATTTGTTTTGGGAGGAAATTATTGATCACTTATGTTTTGATAACGGATCAGTAAAGTTATTTGACTAAGCCATATTTTGGACTGCTTTTTAACCTAGAAGGGATAAGTTTCTGAATAGCTTAAAGTTTTTTATTTTTCTAGCAGAAGGATGAAATTCTTAGACTGTTTTTGAGAAATTATTGTAATTTTCCAGGAATTTTTTTTGACAATATTTGGTTTACTTCAGCTCTCTAGTGAGTCAAGGAACCTCATGGAACATAATGTACTATTTGATTAAGTTTTGAATAACAATAGTATGATTTTTTCTTTTTAAAAAAAATGGATTATAATGTTCATGTATTTAATTATGCTTGATATGTTCAATCTGTGGAATGAAATTATGTGTAAATAAATGTACGCCATGAATATGCTATGTTAATCCTGTTAGAAGGTTATATTCATGAATGAGGTTTCTTTCAATTGCATCAGCTATCTGCTGTATTAATTTTCTATGTGAATGATGAATGGCTAAACTCCATTTATATAATACATGCATGCTTATGCTACCACAACCTCGTTGATGGATGGATGCCTCCTGTATGTTCTTAGAATGATAGGCATAAGCCTAGTTATGAAGCTGTTAATTAGATGCTTAGTAACTTAACTTAGCAAATTAACTTAATATGATGATATTAATGACTTTTATGTAATAGCAGAATGTGAAACAATATGAATCAATTAAAGAAATTTACTGGTGCATAACCTGCACATAAATCATATGAATGATAAATCAAGCACATAGATTTATATGTTTTATGATTTAACAATACAATTTAAACAGAGTTACATTTTCGGAAACCAAACTCGACACTTTACAAGAATTATAATCACAGTGAAATTGGACATACTAGTACAAACAAACATTCAAGTGTATTATTTTTAAAAATACTTCCATTTTTATTTGATTCACAAATGGCCTCACATCACTCATGCCATCCAGGTGCATCAAGCAAGGCCATAATCGATATAACAAAAATGTGTCATTGACATCGTCGGAATTGTAAGTTTTTGTTATAATACAGTTCCCTTCATCATTAGAAACATGCTTTTCTCTGGAGTCATCGACAATCACAGTATTTGTCCAATACCAACCATGGTTCGAAGTGTCCCAAACTATACTTAAAGGATTGCAAAATACACTAGGATTTCCAACACCCTGAAAACCCTCTCTGGCTACAGAAGAACAATTTTCCTGTGTTAAAATTAATCTAAATTGTTCCCTTTTCAATCTTGTTCTTTGTAATAATCTAGGCAAAATCTCGTCAATGTTTTTTCATTGAGCAGATGTCCATACCCCAACCTCAAAAATACAAAAGCATTTTTCAAAAAATTCCCTTAAGCCTGGCCGTATAAAATAATACTTTGTTGATGTTTCGATGTCCGGTGGTCGTCGCAATCCGAGTTTCTGTTTTCTATGTATTGCATGTAACAAAACACCATTGAAATAAAAAATGATCAATGGTTTACTAGAAACAAATCTTCTAGTACTATCTGCAAACAAAACACACACACACACAAACCAGTCAATAAAATATTATGGTTCAATGTTTCTAAGTATATTGCTTTCATGTTCAACAATTTTTTAAACACATTACCAGATACATGGTACGATGTCCATAAATAAGATGAGAACTGTGCAGTAAAACTTACATCAATTAAATGTAGGATTAACTATAAAAAATATACAAATCACTAATTGAATTTTTTTTGTACAATATGACGGTCATCTCAAATTCAATGTGTTTAACCAATGCCTCATTTTTTAACGAGGCCCAAGATAATTCAACAGAGCACACAACATTGTTTTTATAGTTATATATCTCTCTTGTGAACCATCAAATTTCCAACTAGTTGGCATTTTCAAGCAGTTTTCCTTACTATTATCTGCTGATTGATATTGCCCTTCATCTATAAACAACATGTCCGTTTGTTTATATATATCTCCATATTGGATAAGTACATCCATGAAGGACTTTTTGTATATGTTCGGTACTTCACCAACATTATAGTATGCAGACATTGAGTGATTATAAATAGTACTAGGTTCACATTTCTCTCGACCCCAAATAAATACAAATTCTTCATTTTTCAACCATTCAAATACACCCAATAAATTTTTAATTTCCATGTTCTCGAGGCAAGAAAACCACATAGCAACGTCAAAATTCTCTCTGGCAACACTGATAATTTTGCGTCCGAACATGCATGTATAATAACGATATCATTTAAGGACAAAATGAGGTTGTTTGGAAGAATCTTCAATGTTGGATAACATCCGAACTCCAAAGAACAATCCCTCTACTCCCAGGACCAATAGTTTCTTTTGTGGTGATATCCTCACTGCATACAAGAACAATGACTATATATATAACAACAACAACAACACTTTGTTCATGAAGTTAATGATCACAATAAATTCGATTGATTTAATAAAAACATCACACTGAACTAATAATATGTTACATTCAGATGAAGATAGCAACGTCTCCAGAAAAAACAGAAAACACATTGAATGATTTAAAATAGGCAATGATAGATTACATCTAGAAATAGGCAATGATAGGTTACATTTGATAGTTTCTGATATTAGACGATTCTTGCATTTTACTCAAATGCTTCCAAACTCCATGTACCAATTCAATATCTGTTTGAAGGGATGATCCAATAAAGGGCTTACACAAAATACAGTTTTGAAATGGAAGTGCTTTCTCACTATCACCCTCCAAAACAATCATTGATGTATTAATTTATGAAGTTTGACTTGGGAACTCCTTCCACGCACTCTCCATATTTTTTTGTGTATTTCCTTCTTGATCGTAGGTACATCTCTCTCGAAACCAAATAAATAAAAAAAATTCTCATATGATTTATCTTTACAACATGCCAACAAAATTTTTGTAAGTAGTACCTTCCCCTCATTGACACCACATTTAGATTACCAAATCCCAACATTGAATTTGGAAAGAAGTAAATCCAAAAATTGAATGGCATGTGTTTGTGACTCATATGAAGTTTTTCTATGTTTAAATTCACCACTTATTAGAGTAATCTCTTCCCACTTTTTTACTCTTTCCCCTTTTTTTCTCTTTTGGAGTCATTTTTTGTGACTTTATTGCGAAATAGAAAACCTTCCATTTCTAATATCAATAACATTTTTGTATGGGGAGTTGCAGAGAAATATTGTTTGTCATTATATATACTTCAGAATAAATTTGTTTTATCAATTTAAGTTGAAAATATTTTGTCTTTTACCTGTCAATGGCAGGCCAACATTTGACTGGTGAGTAACATCGCTGGAGACACCACATTTTGACACCAAGGCACCCTCTCCAGGTTCAATACTGCCCAAGTCCTCTTCTTGTGCTTCATTGTTCAAGCTCTTGCCTTGTTCATTATTGTCCAAGCTCCCGTCTAGTCCCTTATTCTCCAATGTGATTTGCTGGCCAATCTCTAGGGACATCATCAATGCCTGCTCTGGTTGTGGATGATGCACATGTTGACCTATAAATGTGCAGGTATACATTTTATATAATTTTTTGCAGGACACTATCCCCTTTCATAATTTACTTAATTTAACCACGATTTGTGAAAAATATTCTTTTACCTTCTTGTCTTGTTTGGTAGTTCTTTGTAGATTCTCTATCACATTCAGTTTCGTCATCATATTTTGTAATTCTATTGGAGGATACCTGGGTATGCTCTTTATTTGAAGTTGTAGTAGAATAGAAATTTAAAGAATTTATTGAAAATAACTGACCGAGAAAAGTAAAATAAAATCAAAGACATCTAAAAATGTTAATAGAAATACCTTGTTTGAGAAAAGTAAAATAAAATCAAAGACATCTGAAAATGTTAATAGAAATAGCTTGTTTTATACCCAATTCATGATAGAAACTATTCATGAACAACTCTTGTTGTACTGTCTCCACAATAGAAATAACTATTCTATCTGGAGACCTGGTCAATGAACGAAGAAGCCTACCTCCTATGTATAGCAAAAGAACTGTTCCTTCAGAAGAGACCTGTCTAGAAACTATGTGATCCCGGAATTCCTGTGTCCTTTCTTTTTGAAACACATGGCTCCTCGCACTATCGTTGTTAACCTTGGGATGAGGTAAATCAAGCATCGGTAGGCCCTCATCTTTGCAATCCATATCAACTTTAGAAGTAGATAAAATATCCTCATCACTTCTGATGCTCCAACAATGTATAATAGAGAATCCTATAAACAAGTCCCTAGAGAATTCTCTATAAAATCCCATTGTAGGATTCACCGTAACATGTTTTTTTATATTTCTTGACCCAACTTGTGAAAGCTTTAGAAATCATACAAGAGTTCTCCATATCAGCTAGAAAAATACAAGTACATGTCTCTTGATTTCTTTCTAAGTAGTACAAAAATGCCAGCATGTCTTGTTATGTCCATGGAATAGCACAATTACACATATCCACAGCAACAAATTCACAGCTGACTGTCGCACCAAAAAATTGGAATTGTTCTGAGTGTGGTGAGTAAAGAATCAAGGTAACAACATTGACAAATAAACTGTGAACTATTTTCAACGTCGTCAATGGAAAACCTCTCTTTATTGATATATAAATTCATTTTTTTTTTAGCATCAATTGGTATTTTGGTACCAATATCCACTTAAGATTCATTCTTTTTCTTTTTACTCGGAGATTTTTCTTGCTTTCCAGAGCATAAAATGATGCACAGTTGTTGGAGATGGTTTGGTGCAATTTTATATATTTCAATGACATTATGGTCAGTGACATGCTATGATCGATCAATTTGAACATCATTAACTTTGAAATATTTAATGATCGAATGCCTGGTTGACCTCTCGTCCTTGATTTGTTTGCAATATTGACTTAAAGTTTTTGCGCAAATTTTTTTATCGACTGATATGCTCATCCAAACCGATCCGTTAATTATATTGTCAGCCACAACTGTCAATTGATCTTCATCAAGATCACGCAATGGTCTGAAAAAATTAGAGCCATAACTCTTTATTTTATTTAGAACAAAATCATCCTGAGTGATGGTCTTCGGCGAGCATGGAAAGGAGCCACTTTTGTAAAGATTAAATACAGACTGCCATTTTCTCCATAGTTCTTCCGATGTCAAAGCAAGAGTTAGCTTGTCTTTAAGGCTGTCACTTTGGTTAACAAGAAATATATCCATACATTGAGTTTGGAAAGACTGCAAACATATAAAATTGAATATTCCAGTTAATTTCCTAATTTCATAACATATCAATCAATCTAAAGAATTTGATTGATAAGAAGAAAAATTCTATACCTGCCAAGCATCACTGGAAGCGTTTCCCTTTCTCGGGCGGGATGGAGAACCGTAGAATAACCATCTCTCCCTTGCTTTTTCAACTGAAGAAATGAATGTAGTGTTTGAAAATTCCTTGTTTGACAAATTCTGTTGTTTGCATAATTTGTTGATGATGTCCCAAGGAACGTCTCTATGTAGAAGACGAGTTGTTCAATGCCGGTACCTTTTATGGAGATGTTTATATTGATCATCTACAATGATTATTTTCTACACAAAAATAGTATGCTGCCCATCCAATATATAAAAATTTACTGATAGCAGATTCATTTCTTCTTCATTTTCAAGAAGAAAGAGCAATGTGGTCTTCTTATTGAAAGGTAATAGAATAGCATCTCTCAATGTTGTTGTAAATGTCTGGACACGTGATACAACCATCTTTTGCACGACCTCCTCATCAACCTTTCGATATTGTAAGTGCGGAGGTGCAACAACACATCTTGTTATGTCAATGGAAAAAAGATTCTCATTGAACAAAAAAATATTTGATCTGCTATTGTTGAACTTCTTTTGAACTTTCGAAGCTCTTAGTCACTTTCCGCAGCATCACTCTAGAAGGACTTCCTTTGAGTTGTTTCATGGTAGATTTATCCACATCTTTTACAATATATTGGAGAAATTCTATTCTGTTGTACATAAGAATCCTTTCATGGCATACCTTTATCGTCCTCTTATTAATATTCATATAATGTAATACAGAGGAAGTTTTCCCAGCCAACATTCTTTTCCTCCATACCGACAAAATTCCTTTCTTCAAGGATGTCGCGGTATCAATTCCAGAATGATTAGAAACAACATACAAGGGAAAAACCCACCCTTGCTTCGCACAGAAAATCAGATCTGGATTGGGACCATTTTTCATTAGATCTGGTCGATAATTAGAAACCATAAGATCACACTGTAGAAGGCCACACTTTTCACCATTGACCACTTCAACTTGAACTCACAATTTTTTATCAGAATCAATGGGTTCTGCATATGTCAATATCCCAGCTCTAATCTTCTTTCCCTCGTAATCCAAGTAGAATAGATATATATCCGGGTACAAATTATCTGGTTCTTTCATCTCAGCATACCATCCATATGTGAATGGCAGAAGGTAGTGATCTTTTGTCAATTCAAAGCAAGGGATTACCTGATAGTTACTGAGGCTCAACAAATCAGCCATGCTTTATCTACAAAATAGTCAATATTAAGTAGTCAATATAAGAATGCATACAATGTCTATAATTATAGATTAGTGTTTTAATATTAGATGTATACTTGGAAATGTTCATGCTAATGATCGATGGTTAAGGAATGACCCCTCATTTTCAAAATCAATTGATTGATTAAGAACAAATCTGCTAGCATTATCCATGAGAGATCGAATGCACATTTTATAGAGTCATTTGGGATAAGGATCGATCATAGAACGAGCGATCATTATAGAAGGGGTGGCCGATCCTTCTTGTTTATGTGTATGAGTTTATCACATGTTTTGTATTAGAGTTTATGTGAGTTTTTGTGCTTAATTTATATGTATGTGAATGGTAATTGCACATTGATTAATTGGAATACAAGTGCATGATTGTGAAGAAGAAGCACATAGTTTGACGAATTCATAGCAAATTGGTGAATACAATAGAGATTTAGCGTAGTTCTTTATACTGCGATAGCTGCCAAGTGCGAAGTCATCTGGTGTTCTAGTGAATGTTAAATAGAATGTTATGCGAAGATCGTAACGACATCTGTGCATCGCCATGATTAAGAGAATCTTGATTATGCAACCCCCATATTTTCTTTGGGTTAGACTTCAACCTATTTACAAGGTGATGTCGAAGGGTCGGCCAACCCTTATCTTAGTCTTCTTCCAGTGTTCACCATCCTTCATATACATGAATTGACACCCTCGCTTTCGAAGGTTGAATATTTTTACAATTCCCTCGTAAACGAAGGCTAGGACGAAACTTCTTGTACCCAGGATTCGTTTCGTAATAGCTCAATGCAGCAAGAAGTGTCAGTCAATCCTTCATCTGTTCACCATTTTGGATATCGGTGAATTCACAATTCTCTACTAAAGGAAGGGGCGACCGATCCTTTTTTACCGATGTCAGGAGTCAAGATGCGGACAGGGGCCAGATCGATAGTTGATAATAACTACGTAGATCTAAGGTGCGAGGAAGGAAGTGTTTGAGAGATTGAAGACTATGGAAGGCCGTGGGGATAAGCCTGGAAGGAGATCAACGGTACCAGATCAATCATGCAATACGGATGGCTTAGAGAAATTCCTTTATCCCCAGAGGTGCAAGAATGATAGAAAATGATAGATAATATAAAAAATGGAACGCACGGGGATCTGAGTACTGTTTCATTTGGTTTCCCCCTTCCTCCCTTGGTCGAGGTCAAGGGGGAAAGTTAATTTAGATAGACTCAAATAGACTCTGTCACCTTAGTGAATGCACATTCTATCTAGGACCAAGTCCAACAAAACTGATGCAATAACTAAACAACTAGCTCAAAGAAAACTTCAAAGAATTAGGTAAGAGAGCTACAATGGAATGTGACATTACAAATATGGAAAAAAATTATATTCATTTTGAATCTTTGATATAATATAAGCAAAATTAATGTAGGGGTTTAATCTTGTTCTCATGCATGCAAGAAAATTTCCCACTTCCATAGGTATGTTCTTCCTCCATCGGATCAAATGAGCTAAGACTTAAAATTGGACAAAAGTATTTGCAGGCCACCCGATAATTTGAAAAGATTTATGGTATTAAGAATGGAATTTAGATGCATTGAATAGATGGCAACCTTAATTAAGCTTGGACAATTATTGGACAACAAGGTCTACAAATCATACAGAGATAACAAATAAAAATTATTAAAGAGTATTGATTGGATTGTTTCTTATCTCTTCTTTCCCACCAGACCAAATCATTTTGACAGTAACTAAATGGCTACCTTGCCTTTGTTAAAAATTGCCATGCAATGAAGGGGCGACTGACCCTTCTTCTACCAATTATTCTTTTCATAATAGTTCTGGACTGCAAGAAGGGTCAGCAAATCTTTCTTGTCTTCAACATTCTGGATATAGGTGAACTCTTGGATATAGGTGTTCACAATTTTATACTAAACAAAGCAATGGCCCTTCGTTCTTGTAGCCAATCTCCGTTTCCCACTATTTATTGCGGATGTAGGCAGTCGGGAATTGTTGTTCCATCCCGCACTCTGCATTCTGGGTTGCGGGATAGCAATATTGATGGAACGTTTTAAGAAATCTAGGTATCCGCAATATGCAACATATTTGTGTCTTCGGTAAAGGCGATGAAATCATCATGCAGGGTGCAAGAAGGGTCGGTCGACCTTTCTTGTGCCGAGTATTCTGTTCAAAATAGTTCTAGGCTACACGAAGGGTCGGTCAATCCTTCTTGTGTTCACCATTTCGGATATAGGTGAATTGTAACCTATAGGTGTCTACAGTTCTCTACTAAACGAAGGGGCGGCCGATTCTTCTCATCGCATGTTGGGACAAATATTATTAATATGTAACTTATCCAATATACCAATCCCAACTATAATTTCATTGCAGAAGTCGGAAGTCTGGAATTGTTGTCCCAGCCTACGCGGCTTGAATATTTTTACAATTCGCTCATAAATGAAGTGTTGGTTGACCTTTCTCCTGTTGAGTATTTTGTTCAAAATAATTCTAGACTGTAAGAAGGGTCGGTCGATCCTTCTAGTGTTCACCATTCTAGATACAGGTGAATGGTTGGATATAGTTGTTCACAATTTTATAATAAATGAAGGGGCGGTATATCCTTCTTGTCGGAGGTCGAAAGTCAGGATAAATATTGTTTATATGTTATAACTTAGCCAATCTCTGTTCTAGGATGAATTCTGCATTAATTTGGAAGAAAGAACATTGACAATATTTAAATGTGTGGTTCAGAGCATATAAAATGAATTCTAGCTCAGGTATTACAGTCAATTATGAGGCAAAGCGATAAGAGGTGTAACAAGAAATACATCCACAAAAGAGAAATTAAAAGACTAAAGAAAGTAAAAACATATGAATCTCTGTTTCGGATATACTTGTACTTATGCTCTTCATTAAAGTCTTCAAAAAATATTATGTCACTGTATTTTTTTCTCTCGGATCCAACCCCTATTACTCTGTAAAATCAAAATTTATACAAAACGTTCTTTGAAATCGTCGCTAAAAAAAGAAATTTCAAAGAAATATCTCTGATCCAACCCCTATTATCATGTTCAAATTTGAATAAATTTGCCATTTATTTCAATCCTTCTACTGTCTGATGATCATAAGCCTTGTTTCCATTTAGATGTCTCCTTTGCGATATAATTTTATGAGGATCATAATTAATCTATAATCTTCAGTAATTTTTCTACTATAGAGAGGGCTTCCTTATTCTTAATGATGATTGGACCAACTTTAAGGGGGAATTTCACATCCGATGCTCTTTTGAAAGCATAGAAATGTTCTTATGAATGCAACCTTTGTCTAATAAATTCCAAGGCAAAAACCCTCGCTGTTAAAAAGGATGGGAATAGATATGGTGCTATAGTAAAACTATACACCGTAATTATAGTATGTTCTCTATACAAGAACCAATCACCTATTTGGAATTCTGATGTAGGCTGCAAAGTTTCTTTCATTTCTTCTAACACTTGGGGAATTTTAGGATTAAATATAATTCTGTAAATTTCTGCCATGATTTTATGGGTGAACTCAAACATATTGACCTGTTTACGAAGGTCATGAAAAAAGATGGTAGCAAGAAACTTGGATTCCGAAATGTTTGAACACACGAACAGCTTCAGGAGATATGACTGATACCTGAAATGCTTCAACTGGTTGAAATTCACCAACTGGACATGAATCACTTCAGCTAAGAATTCATCAAAATTAAAACAACACATCGGACTCGACTGTGACTCTGGTGAAATTACTTGGAGAAAGAAACCTAACATAACTTCCATGATTCGACTTATCACTATCTAGACATAAAATTTGACTCAACAAGGACAAAAATAACTGGCTATCTCACTGAAAGACATCAATACTCAAAGGGAACTATAGGTTTTCATGCGACTGACCATCTTTCAAGACTTGTAATAAAAACTTGTCTTTTTCTGTAGGACAGTTGTTTATATAAACTTTGCCAAATTTTCTTCGATAAACGAGTCAAGGCTTTTGGGAAATGTTTCAGGTGAACTTAGAACCTCACGGATAGTCTGTGCATTTACTAGGCATAGAATTTTGGTCGTTTTTACATTAATGACCCTTTCGCCTTGCGAATAATTCACCGCACACCAACAAACAAATTCGGGGAAGTGTAGGCTTTGTTCGACACAAAAATAGTACAAAAAAGAACCAAAAACATTAAATCCATCCTTTCTCTGCGACTTAAATTCCATTAATTTCTCCTTAGACTGTGAAATACTACACACAGACATAATGGGGTCAAAAATATCCCTTTCCCTGTCAAATACAAGCTTCTCATTTTCATCTAAACTTTCATTAAAGGGAAGAAGGTCTTGGGTTTTCGCCATTTGGGACACAAAATCTAAACACTGAGGGTTTTAAGCTACCTGTGAAGTGAGCTTCTTGGGTGCTATTATAGTTGATGAAGAAAACGACGTGTTTCCCATGGACCGTTCTTTTCCTCCATGTAATAAGCGATAATTTTTTTTTATAACTTCGAACAAACCTTTTATAGAACATATGCTTAGGTGGTTTCTGAACTTGCGATGAGCGGTTTAAATTTAACCGCTTTTCATAGCGGACTCCACCAACGCTTTCTACATGGTAAGCGGTTTAATTTCCGCTCTACCTTTTCCAAGTTTCACCACCGTGCACTTTCTAGTGCGGGAACCCATTTCCACTGTCGATTTACTTTTGGGTGTGTCTGCCACGTTGCTACACGTTTTCAACTTTTCGTGTGAGTCGTCCAATTTTTTAGCGCCTTCTCCACCTCCGCCCTTGGAGTGAGATACCTTATGTAGAGACCTTAGAATAGTGACAATATTTGCCTTGTTCCTCTCTATAAACATTAATAACCCAAGAATCCATATAGAATACATTTAAAAAACATAAAGACAAAAATGCTAACAATATGAAGAAATCACTTGTTTGATGAATTATACCAATTATAGACGTTGTTTGTAGATGGGTTTGTAGAAGATCTAGTGTAACATGGGAAGAATTTTATGAAGAAAAGGGAGAGATGACCATAAGATATAAGAGAAGTCTAAACAACAAGATCAATCTTCTAAGATGGCATTGATGGCATTGAGATGAAACATTAAATTAGGAAAAGAAGGAGAGATCACATGTCATAGCCATAACATCTAAGGTTGTGTTGTTTGTTTAAACAACCCATTTCATATTAGCTCCATAATTATATTGTTCATGTTTGACTATTAATAACTCAAATGCTTCCAAATGGCTCCAAATGCTTCTGATTTGGGTCTCAAGGTGTTTGAAAAGTATTAGGACATAAAAAGCGACAAAATTTTCATTGTTCCTCTCTACGGCTTTTAATAAGGAATGTCTACCCGAGATAAACCAAGAACCCATATAGAGGAAATTTTAGAAACATAAAAAATACCTAACAATTTGAAAAAAACATTTGAAAAATATTCATAACCATTGAGATTGAATTGACAAGTAATCAAACTTCTAACAGAAAAACCAAGGTTAGATGCAAATGGAATACAATCTATGCAATTTCCAATGAATACGGAGATCGATAAACACAAAAGAGGGAGTGAATCTAAAAAATATGTTCATGAATACAAAAGCTATTATCTTGAATCACTTCATTAACAAACGCCACTCCTTTGAAGCCCTTTGTAAACTTGAAAGTGGACAACAAAGTGCAAAGGTAACATTAACCAAAGCTAAAGCTATAGCCAATTTGTGAGCCTTTACATAGTTTTAGAAAGTGCTTTTGAAAACTACGGGGTTTTATGTTTTTAGTAAGCCTTACTTTCTTGTTTTTTTCAACTTTCCTTTAAGGTATTCTTTACGTTAAATTCTTGTGTAATCTCCCCAACTTGGAACTTTTCCCAATTCAGTCAATTTTCAAAACATGGACTAGTGAAGCCTCAAAATGTCCCAAATGATCGCAAATGCTTTCGAACTATGTCTAGAGTGGATTGAGTTGTAATATGACACATTTATGTAGCTATTATAGGAATAGAAACTTCCAATAGACATCAACCTCTTGCATTTACAATTAGAGAATGAAAGGCATAATCACTAGCAAAAATCTATGTTGAAGCCCCCAAGGGTAGATGGCTCCAAAAGACTCTTTAAAGGATTTCGAATTGGGTCTGAAGGTATATGAAGTGTATTAAGAAATAAAAAGGAACCTCATCAGTGATTATATACTAATATAATAATACTTCTACAACATCCATTTAACTTTAGGAGAAGTTGGGGAATTTTACTAGTCAAATCGAGGTTCAAAACCCCCAAGGGTAGGGGACAAACATGGATTGTGATAGTGAAATCAATACAATGATACATGGATAATGAGATACAGGTACAAGGACATAGATACACATATAGGTTGATGGAAACCATAATACAATGGCATTGGAATATTGTTCTTCTTATTCATATTAGGGTGGCAGGATTGAGAAAGGATAGGAGATTGAAGTCTCTTTTGGTTTGGTGCTTGTGATCTCAGGGAGTTGGGGATTCCATCCAGTTGGGGATTCCATCCAGTTGGTGCTAGTAAAACTCTTGAGTTGGACTTTACTGAGGTTTGGATTCCTGTCTATAGGTTGGAAATTATGAAAACCAAGGGGTTGTATCCTCGTTCTGTTAGCTTCTCATCATTTAATTCAATATGATCTAGGATCTTAACTGAGAGAACAACATGTACAACATGTCAAACACTAGAGACAAGAGACACAAAGAATTTCACTGGGGAAAACCATAAAGGTGAAAAACTCTGCAACTTCCTCAAAGATATGTTAAGATTTAATATGCTAAGACAGAAAATAGCAACATTACATTCCATTTCACAATAATGGCATATATAGGATCACTGAAAAACAACAAGCACAACATAAAGACAAGAGACACAGATTTATCCTGGGAAACCCTCATGGGGTAGAAAACCCAGCAAAGCTTCCTCAATATAGATGACCAGCAATATACAAATATGCAAACCAAAGACATGATCTCCTCCTCAACCATAGTAGACCTCTCCTCCACAAGTGTGCTACATTCTGAGTGAGGGAAGGTTGTGTATAATGAGGAACACACCTCCTATATTTATACACATCTCCGACTTGTACTTTATATTAACTAGGTCAGACCCAACTTTACCATTGGGTTAAACACCCCACTACAACTGACTGGACCGACCCCACTAGGGTGGTCTAACAACCCTTTAACTCACATAACACATACAGGGCCAATCCCCACTAGGGAATTCTAATAACCCGAGTTACCACATTCCAACAGAGGAATAAACATCTCCACATATACAATAAGATCTTCACGAAGGAATGAAACATCTCTAGAATAATAAAGTACAAATATAATATTCTTAGAAGTTACAATATTTCAACACTCTCCCTTAACAAGAAGGATATTATAACAACATGTGCATGAGCAAGGAGTCATCAACATCATACATGATACATCTATAAATCATTGGAAGCTTTCTCAACATCATCAGTAACTCAAGCAGTTACTGGAACATCTTCAATACTAGAACATCAACATCTTCAGTACTGAGTCTTCATATTCTGCAGCAATCGAACGACTATAGCAACATCAACATTTGGATCCTCACGATCATCAACATCGTCATCTCACGATCATCAGCATCATCATCATACGATCATCACCATCATCATCACACGATCATCAACATCATCATCACATGATCATGACCATCGTCATCACATGATCATCAGCATTGTCATCACACGATCATCAGCATCGTCATCACACGATCATCAGCATTGTCATCACACGATCATCAGCATCGTCATCTAGATCATCACGATCAACATCATCGATACAAGTATCCTCAATAACAGCATACTCTGCAAAATACATGATTCATTTAAGACACCATAACATATATAGGGACGATATAGTCCACTTGTCAACTTAGACAAAATCTAAGGACCACATTCTCATAGACATATGTCTATGGATCAATTCAGGGACCGAAGTCCAGGGATGATACAATCCCCTCTCGTCCACTAGGGACCACTTCTCGGAGACATCTGTCTACGGGTCAATTCAGGGACTGAAGTCTAGGGATGATACAATCGCCATCACGTACATTTTGAACTAGTGGTTCTACGATGATGCAATCCCCATCATGTACATTTTGAACTAGTGGTTCCGGGATGATGCAATCCCCATCACGTACATTTTGAACTAGTGGTTCCCGGATGATGCAATCCCCATCACGTACATTTTGAACTAGTGGTTCTGGGATGATGCAATCCACATTAGTCCACTAAGGACTTCATTCACGTATACCATATGTCTATGGATCAATTCAAGGGACCGAAGTTCGAGGATGATACAATCCCCACCTGTCCACTAAGGACTTCATTCTCGGAGACCATACGTCTATGGATCAATTCAATAGACCGAAGTCTGGGGATGATACAATCCCTACCTGTATCCTTATCAATACAGATATCATCAAAACATTTATCTTCATCGATACATCAACAAAACATGTATCCTCATCGATACATCAACAACACATGTATCCTCATCGATACATCAACAAAACATGTATCCTCATCGATACATCAACAACACATGTATCCTCATCGATACATCAACAAAACATGTATCCTCATCGATACATCAACAACACATGTATCCTCATCGATACATCAACAAAACATGTATCCTCATCGATACATATATCATCAAAGTAAAAGCAAGTAAAAAAAAAAATATTCTAAGTATAAGAGTCCTAAGTTTAAATGATCTAAGTGTCCAAGTGTAGTAAACAAGTATCCACATCATCGACCTTGCTGTTGATGAGGCAATCTCATCATCAGTGACCACATCACTCCCCCTTTCGAGGAGGGTCCTTCCAATCTTGTCTCGGAAATACTCAAACTTTTCTTGAGGTAGAGGTTTGGTTAGTATGTTGGTAACTTGTTCACTTGAGGTAGAGGTTTGGTTAGTACATCGGTAACCTGTTACAAATTCAAACTTTATAGTTCCTTTCTGCATCATATCTCATCTGTGTATAGAAACCATATTCAACCTTGTTGCAAAGGTTGAGATCCACATCACCCATGGTGATCATTAAGCTCATCAAATTACTATCGATCCTGAGTACCCATATAGAACCTGAATCACACTTCTTCTTTAATTACACCATTAAGATACTGGTCTTATCTAGCCACTTGGAGCAAACATCTCGTCATGATTCTCTTCCTCTTTGTAAGAGAATCTTCTAGCCACAAGCCTTCTATATTTTGTTTGATTTGTAAATCTTCTTGTTGAACATCCATCACTTGTTCGGTGTTCATCATTCTTCATCATCTTTTCTACAAATCAAGATTAAGTATATGATTAGTAATACTTCATAATCATCAAATCACGTTGACATGATAACCTATTATGATATCATTTACATAGTTATGCAACTATCTTGACCAATACTTTGGTAAAAAACTTTTCCATATCCTGTATGCATACAGTGGCTATCTAGATGCCTTCCATCTCTACCAGAACATCCTATCAATAGTGTGCATAGCTCTCAGCATGTTAGCAAAGAGGTTTCATTCTAGACAAGCAACAATGGAATGTTTGTCCAACTTACGAATCATATGCATATTAGTAGTATACTGTTCAATGCTATATGAATGTTTACACTCAGCATGATATATTCTAAACATGCATGTAATCTATTACAAACAATATCATTTACTATTTCAAATAACAACTCAAATACTTATCTTTTATGTTTGTGTGGTTTCCTCCCGCTTGATCTTCTATATGTCTTTTGAACTTATCCATTCTGTACCATTGTGCATGCTCAAGTGTCATCGTCATGATATCATACACAAACATACATTCATTAGTATATTCTCAATACTATCAAAACATGATAATTCTAAGTAATCTTGAATATGTATAGTCATGATCATAGATAATAAACAGTAGTATTCAGGGTTTCAAGGAAGTCTTCTTTTACTCATGCAGATTCTTGTTTGATCATAGTACTCTTCTGGTTAGTTAAATCATCAATCAAGATAAGAGACATAATATGCATAAACCCTTGATTACTAACTTTGTGAATAAGCATAAAATAACAAAGTAATACGTACCTCGTAAGTAGAACAAATATTATGGATGAGTCTTTGTCTTCATGTTGTCATGGTCATGGAACTTGATTTGTCTTTCGTGATGTACCTGTATCTTGTTAGCAGACAACATTAACCGCATACAACACCATAATGTATTAGTACAATCATGTATCCCTAATCAATCAATATCTTCGATCATTCACATGCATTCATATTGTTACTTGGGTGATAAGACAATTCTAACATTAATCAAGATTGTACTAATAAATAATATGAAAACAAACACATTATGAACTTAATCAGGAATCAGATTTCAAGACATACCTAAACCTCCTTAAGTCATACCTGTCGAGACTTCTTGTAGTCTTCTTATGTAAGGCCTTAGCCTCAACTCCCCCTGAAACTGGATTTGGAGTTTGATTAGGGTTTGATAGAGAAACCCTAAAAATTAAATCTTTAACTTTCACACTTCTGAATGGATGGAAGGATGTGTCTTCCTGAGTTGATCAAACTAGCATACTTCAATTTTGAAATCTCCAAAATTTGACCCCTCAAAATTTGCCTTCGAAACTTTAGGATCTTCTGGACAGGATCCCGAACTACGGTTTGATGAAGCTCACCCTTCTGCCCAATCAAAAGGTTCGATCCAAGGCTCTAAACTCTTATTTTTCTGAGGAGCTTCCAGCCATGGTTACAGACTTCAAAAATTCCAACTTTTGCTGAAGACCTAATTTTCCATCTTTCCGATCAAAATCCCAAACTGGGGTTTGATCAAGCCCGGTCTTCTACCCAACCAAAAAATTTGATCTTGGTCTCTAAATTTTGATTTTCCTGAGTAGCAGTCAGCCGTGGATTCCGATTCCAAAAATTATAACTTTCTCCAAAACCCTAAATTCCGGAAGCCATGAATAAAGGTGCTCCAAAAATAATTTTGTTTTGATAGAAATATGTACCCGATTGTTTCTGCTGTAACTAAATTTTTTTTGCTCCAAAGGGTCTAAAAAATATTTCTATGGTATCCTGACTTGTTGTCTTTCCATCCCAACAGGTCTGACTTCAACTGGATTTTCTGAGAGATATTTATGCCAAGTGTCGCAACGTGACCTGTTTATGGGATACAACAGGAGAGCAAACTTGTATGACGTGCCACGTGTCACGGGTTCCGCTTAGGCCTCTGAAAACGTTTTTGGAGATAGTACAGTCTATGTACTACCTTTCACTTTTTACAAAATTTCATTTGAAGCTTCCTAGCCAAAGTTATGACCTTTTTTCCTAGGTCACCTGATTTTGACTGAGATCTGGAAGAGGCAGAAACCCTAACTTGTACTGATCATAACTCACAACGTGCAACGAATCTGAGGGTGTCCTTTGGAAAAAAGGTACCTGGGGATGTTATCTATGCCCTGTAAACTTTTTAGAGCATGAACCTTCTCAGAAATGGATTTATAGTGAAAGTTCCAGGATGATTGCTTTTTGCTATGTAAAACCCAAACCTTGAAATTGTCACAAGTGAAGCAAGTGTCGTAAGTGCCATACATTTCCTTCCTTCAGGTTAGCTCTGATACCATGTTAAGATTTAATATGCTAAGACATAAAATAGAAGCATTACATTCCATTTCACAATAATGGCATATACAGGATCACTGAAGAAACAACAAGCACAACATAAACACAAGAGACACAGATTTATCCTGCGAAACCCTCATGGGGTAGAAAACCCAGCAAAGCTTCCTCAATATATATGAACAACAATATAAAAAGATGCAAACCAAAGACATGATCTCCTCCTCCACCATAGAAGTCCTCTCTTCCACAAGTGCGCTACATTCTGAGTGAGGGAAGGTTGTGTATAATGAGGAACACATCTCCAACTTGTACTTTATATTAACTAGGTCGGCCCCAACTTTACCACTAGGTTAAACACCCCACTACAATGGACTGGGCCGACCCCAATAGGGTGGTCTAACAACCCTTTGACCCACATAACACATATAGGGCCGACCCCCACTAGGGAAGTCTAATAACCCAAGTTACCACATTCGGACGGAGGAATAAACATCTCCAGATATACAATAAGATCTTCATGGAGGAATGAAACATCTCCAAAATAATAAAGTACAAATATAATATTCTTAGAAGTTATAATATTTCAACAAGATAGAATCAACACCAATACAAAGATCACAAAGATGAAACCCCAAATGATAGATGTCTCCAGCAGTTCTTCCTCTAGGCTCCTCCACTCGTGCACACTCCTCTCTCTCAACTATGCGAGTTGGATGTGTGAGTGAATGAGAAAATATAGTGGTGCAACCACTCTATTTATACTTTAAATTAAATTGACCTGCCTTTTATCCTAACTGGGTCGAACCCCTAAGGGAGTCTAATAATGCTTCCACTTAACACATACTGGGCTAACCCGTATATGGAGGTCTAATAACCCATCAAATATAAGTTATGACACTTACAATAAAACTTGTGACACTTGCAAATACAAATGACGACACCTCCGAACAGAGGAATAAGAACATCTCCGTCGGGGATACAATAAAGTACAAATGTAATACATACACTATAAAAGTGAATATCTTATGAAGTTACAGATAGTACATTAAGACTCCCTCTTAACTAGGAAGGTATTCTCTTGACACAAGCGTCAATGCATATAGGCACAAGTCATCAATACCGGAGCTGGATCATCAACACTGGATCACTAGAGCATGATCGTAGGTCTTCATCCACGTAGGTCTTCATCATCTCTGCGAGCAAGCCATCAAGTAGGTACATCTTAGGACTGATTAAAATGTCTCTGCAAAAATTTGTGTACCCTACTATCACCCCATAATATTCAGATTGTTCAATGATTTCTTCAATTTGCACACATGAGTATCCCTATCGTGTGTCTCAAACCTGAGTGATTGCTCCACATATACTTCCTCTTCCACTACACCATTCAAGAATCATGTTTTGACATCGATCTGGTGTATGATCTTCCTTTTCACGATCTTCATTATCTTTTGTTTTTACTTCATTCATTGTTGTATATCGATTCCTGAGTACTTCTAGTTCTTCAAAGTCTTCTTCTTGACTTCATCAATCTTCTTGCTGAATCATCGTCACTTGTTCTTCAAAACAAGTCTCTCTTGTAGGTGATGGTACAAGGTATTTCCTATAGGACAAGTTCAATTGCATGATTAGAAACATCTCATAGTTTTCAAAATAAATTCTTACACATAAAGACATATGTCATACAGTCATGCAATTATCTTAGCCAATCATGCTTCAATACAACATTTATCCATATCCCGTAACTTTCTGGATGCCTTCCATCTCTACCAGAACATTGTTAAGAGTGTGCACTACTCCAACATGTTAGCAAAGAGGTTTCATTATAGATAAGTAGCAATGGAATGTTGTACAATACCATCTACCACTTAGTACCCATTACTTGCATATAAGTAGTATCTTTTTCATTAATGCAAATTTTTTCTAACATGTATAATATACATCCTAATTAATCTAGGAACATAAGTATGTATATGACTGAACAACATTATTGAAGTAATAATATATACAAGAAATAATAATTCAAATACTTATCTTTGTTTGGTTGTTGGGTGGACTCCCTCTCAATCTTTGCTTCCTTGCAGGAACTACTGGAGTCTCCAGAAGAGTGATCTTCTTCTTGTGGGAGATGCTTTTGTTCCTGGGACAATCTCCTTCTTGTGATGAGGATGAGACCTCTTGTTGTAATTCTTCTTGGCGTGTTCTATGAGAGCCTGGTCTTCACTACCCATGTTTTCTTTTCGAGCTACAATTCGAGCTTCTTCCTGTGAGCATTCCTCCCATAGCCTACTGAATGTGATGAGCTTCTTCCTAGCACAAATTCCTTGGATGAAGGAATCCCATGACCTAGAAGGACCATTCAAGGTGGTGACTCATCACTTTTTATCCATTCTCTATATCTTCTTCAATGGCTTCAAGTTGTTCTTTTATCTGAGAGACCCTTGTAAAGTGTGACTGCATGGTCTCTGTGTTAGTTTATAATCATTAATTCAATATGATGTAGGATCTTATCTGAGAGAACAACATGTACATCATATCAATCAATCACAAGAGACAATAGACACAAATCATTTCACCAGGGAAATGATAAAGGAGAAAACCCTGCAACTTCCTCAGAGATAGAATGAGAAATGATACAAAAACCCAATAACAAGAGATAGTCTCCTAACAGCTTGTCCTCCTCCACTTGTGCACACTATTCAGTTGAGAGAATGAGTGAGTGAATGAATGAAGAAATAGAGAGGTGCTCCTCTCTATTTATACTCAATGTCTTCCACTTTCCTTTTACCCTACCTGGGCTAACCTCTCTAGGAGAGTATAATAACCCACTATAACTTAACTCAGGGCTGACCCCACTAGGAAGTCTGATAACCATATCACATACAATGATGACCTTTCTGATCGGAGGAATGAAACCTATCCGTCGGAAGTACAATGTCATATGAATACAATATAAAATGTACAAGTGAAATACAGTCCGAAGTTACAAATACATCAACACTCTCTCTTAACTAGGAAGGTATTTCTCGACACAGTTATTTAACACAAGTCTTCATTGTCGACTACACCATTCAAGAAAGTTGTCTTGACATCCATCTGGTGTATCTTCCACTTCATCATTGCAACCAGAGAAAGTACTGTTATGATAGAAGTGTATCTGTCTACGGGTGCAAAATTTTCTTCATAATCTATCCCTTGTTTTTGGGAGAAACCACGAGCCACAAACCTTGCCTTGTATTTCTCCTCCTCCACTTGTACGCACTACTCACTTGAGAGAATGAGTGATTGAATGAATGAATAAATAGAGTATAATAACCCTACCTCCTCCACTTATTTATAATTGTCTTCCACTTTCCTTTTACCTTAACTGGGCCGACCTCTCTAGGAGGGCTACAGGTGAAATATGATGAATTAATAAAGCAAGTTATAAGTGAGACCTCCCTATAGGAAGCAACTCAAGTCATTTGGGACATTATTGCGGAGGCAAAGATATTGAGGCCATATCTCGATTTCATTCTGGACAAAGAGGCTGTAATAAAGTTAGCTAGGCAAAGCATAACAACAGCCAAGGAAAAGTTCAACAAGAAGCCCATGGACTGTGCAGAAAAGGCCATAGAATTTCTGAATGGGCTGATAGAGGATGAGGTGAAAACAACTAGCACAAACTTAGGATAGAGTATCTACTATTATTTGGGAAAAGAAGGTGGTGAATAAGTATCACCAGATGAACACGATTCATGCAAGGATAGAAATTTTAGCACATCAAGCAAAACTCTTCAAAGAAATGTTTGATCCATTATTCATGAAGGGACTTCCTCTCTTTTGGGAGGAGGATGGCACCACGAGGACACAAGAAGAAGAATATCAGGGAAAGTTGTGGAGATGTTGATTCAATTTGGATTATGTATAATTTAGGTAAATTTATTCTAATGTTTATGTATTGATTAATTGTAATTTTTTGCATAATTAATGAAATTCAGTCGGTTTCTCTTGGCCATCTTTTTTGGATATTAATTTGTCAAATTTCTTTGAACTATGTTTTATGTTGTCAATTTAATGAATACATCGATCTGTAGGTTGGATATTGATTAATATATGATTCATGTGTTATTATGTGTTAAATGAATTTCTTCGTTTAACTCATTTTATCTATAATTTCCTGCAATTGATAAACAACCACACATTTATATTGATGCTAGTAAGTGGAAAAGAACTCTTACAAAGCCACTTGTTGGATCTGCGTTGGATAAAGATAAGTAATCTTATGTGTTTGATTCTGATGCGTTTTTATTTCATTCTTGCATGTTGTGATTGTGTAATTGAAAGGTTTTTAATTATGTTGTGATTGTGTAATTGAAAGGTGTTTTCCACTATGCATGTGCAAGTTGACGTGGAGAAGCCACGTGGGAAGGAAGTCTGGCGCGGAGGAGACACATTGGCAGGAGTCCCGACGTGGAGGAGTTGCGTGGGCATAAGGTGTGATGTTGAATGGCCACATCATATCAACACGTGCCAGCGACCGTGAAGTATGGGTGAAGGTGGTTTCACAAATGGAGGACAGTGGTTTTCCTTACCGCCCTTCCAACTTGCGAAATCATGTGGTACTGCCATGTGGAGAGCTGTTTCAGATTTTGCAACCACCTATCCCTTCGTTCTAGTGCGCATGTTGGGGATGTTGAACGGAAGTGGGACCCTTGATCTTTCATCGCCCGATTGATATTTTCCGCCATTTAAAATGGTTTGTACATTGGCATGGAGGTGATCTTTTCTGCCATTTAAAATGGTTTGTACGTTCGCATGGAGGTGATCTTTTCCGCCATTTAAAATGGTTTGTACGTTCGCATGGAGGTGATCTTTTCTGCCATTTAAAATAGTTTGTACGTTTGCATGGAGGTGATCTTTTCAAACATTTAAAATTGTTTGTACGTTGGGATGGATTTGATCTTTTCTGCCATTTAAAATGGTTTCTACTACGCTAATGGTAAATGATGGATTGTATCACTCATGTGAATAATCCTATCACGTTTATGATGGATTTTGTTTATGTGTCATGACGTATAGATGATATCCCTCCACACCATGATAATAAATGTCACGAACTTTTCTGCATTGATATCCCGCCACACTACTCTTCCCAGCCACACTGCTCTTCCCGCCCACTGCCTACATTGAAACTTAAAGTTCAAACTCTCTTTGTTTGCCAGTTTGGAGATCTGTTTTCTCTAAGGACCTAGGTTTGATTTTGATGAGGTGGAACCGAGAAGAGTGTTGGGTAGGTAGAGCAGTAAGATTGGTTTGAAGAATCGACTGCTAGTTTTTCAATTGGCAGGTATTTATATTATTCAAACCATAAATCTAAATCTGTAACAGAGCATGCTTACTCAGCCTCTAGGCTAAAAATCCATATCTTCCATGGTTGTCAAAAATCAATGCAATGACAGTTTGAAGTTCACAATAATTTAAAGTCATTGAACGTTTTAGATTCTTCAGATTTCCTTCCACCCTTGTCTATCTTCTTCAGATTTCCAGAATTTATTTCCTTCAATTCCAGGTAGTTATCTTCTTACAGTCCATTAATATGAATTCACAACGTTATATTTGCAAAATCATGCGTTACTCATTGCTGGGCTAAATTAACGGAATTAACAGGTTTAATATCGATTCCCTCCAGCTTGCGTACATTTTCTGTCTGGTGATGTAGCATATTATTTTCATATATTCCATATTGTTTTCTGCAAATCCTCTAGCATTTGGATAGGTTCGTTGGATAAAGATAACGACAAATGAACTTGGAAAATTGAAACATGTTTTTTCTTTTTAATATCATTTTGCAATTAATATTTACTATAGTATATTGATCTATGTAAATGTTAATACTTTATTTGAAATATTTGAAATTGATAATTTATGTCTTAATTTATATAATATTGATTACATTTCTTTTAATATAAATATATATAATTTAAGTATTTAATTTAATGGAATAAAATTAATCAATCAAATAGCTTTAAACAATATTAAGGTATAATTGTTTGCCAATATAGCATCTTGGCTAGAAAAGTCCCATGTATTGCGTAGTTGGATGTGGTGTATGACTCAAATTGTTGGCTGCAATGAGAACACATGTGAGTCTTGCATACAATACCAAGGCATTTAGTTTAAGAGAAAAAGCTGATAAAAATGTTCTTTGTGTTGGAAAATGAATTTAATAGTGATGACAATGCAGATAGTGATGCCATTAGTTGGAAAGATTCTGACTGCGATTAACCAGACAGAAACATTCTTTCATACTTTTGGCTCATGAATGAGGTGAATGATATAGCAGCTTCTACTTTGCCGAGTGTAGCATAGATCAATTGTGGAATAATCAAAGCCATGTGGCACAATCTGAACGTTCCACATGTCACCCTAGAGACTAGATTTTGACATTTGAACGAAAAAATTTACAGACGTTTTGCTACAAAGAGTTTGCCGTCAAGTCAAAATTTTGTCAGTGAAAGCGAGGTCGCTCTATCGTCAGGTTGTTCCATTTTGGGGTGTTGGAAGTAGATACTGAGGAGAAAGAGCGTCCACTCCTTCCTCTAGGGATGAGTTTTTCAAAGTGGCTAAAGTAGATATCGGCACTCTAAACACATATTTCATAGGAACATTGCTTCGCACATTTTGTTGGAGAGTGGAAATATCCAAAGAGAAAGATCGGCCGCTCTTTCTCCAAGTTCTATTTTTAGAATTCCCTCGTTACAAAAGAAGGGGTGGACGATCCTTCTTCTTCCCAATATTATTTCCGTTATAGCTTGAGACTACAAGAAGGGTTAGTCGATCCTTCTTCATCTTCACCATTCTGGACATCGTTCACTTTCTAGATAAAGGTTTTGATAATTATCTACTAAACTAAGGGGCGTCCGATCCTTCTTCTCGAAAAACAGAAGTTGGGGCAAACAATTTTATATGTTATAAATTAGCCGTGCTTAGTATTAGTCCGGTGTTCACCATTTTACATATAGATGAATTGACATACTAGCATTTGTAGGTTGAATAATTTTACAATTCCCTCATAAATGAACGCGGGGCCGACCCTTCTTCTGCCCAGTATTGTATTCATAATAGTTCTAGAATGCAACAAGGGTGGGTCAATCCTTCTTTCTTTCGCCATTCTAGATATAGGTGAATTGCTGGATATAGTTGTTCACGATTATCTCCTAAACGAAGGGGTGGTTGATCCTTCTCTTCGAAAAATGGAAGCTGGGACAAATATTTTTATTTGTTGTAACTTAGATGGTGTCCGAGTCCTTACTATTTACAGTGGAAGTTGGAAGTCCGGAATTGTTGACATAGCCTTTGTAGATTAAATATATTTAAATTTATTTCGTAAATGAAGGGTCGGCCGACCCTTGTTGTGCTCACTATTCTTCCCTAGTTCACAATTTTGGAAATACATGTATTGATGGCCTAGCATTCGTAAGTTGAACATTTTTAATATTCCATCATAAATGAACGGGTGGGAGACACTTCTTCTACCCATAATTATTTTCATAATATTTCTAGACTACAAGAAGGGTCGTTCGATCCTTCTTGTGTTTGCTTCTTCTACAAGAAGGGGCGGCCAATCCTACCATTCGGAAAATTGGAAGTCTGGACAGCCATGTTTTGTATATTATAATTTATGTTATATCTTTGTTTAAAATAAATATGATTGTTAATGTGCTCCTGTTATTTTATATTTCATAAAATGCTTCTGAACTGGATTTTGGTTTTGAACAATGTGTGTTGTTATTTTATATTTCAGATATCGTTTACGAAATGGATTTTGGTACTCAACAATGTGTGGACCTACTTTTGAATGGATTGAAAGTTGCTCAAGGAATCTCGTTTCTAGAAAGAAAATTTTTGCAAAATATCAGCATTAATGAAGGATGTATCATTGTAAATGTTACCATGTCTTTGAATGCAAGTCTTCCATTGCCCTATTGATCAGAAGGTGCAGATACATTGTCAGAGGCTGTTGGTCGTTATATTCAATGGATGTATTTGAGATCGTTAATCATATTGGGTTTGCTCTTCGCAAGAACGAGGTGAATGATATACCAGCTTCTTCCTCAACGAGTTTAGCACATATCATAACAACTCAGAATGAGGTGAATGATATACCAGCTTCTACTTTGATGATTGTAGCACATATCACAACAACTAAGAATAAATCTTCTTTTATTATGAGAAACGTTAAGTTGTTACATAGGTGTTCAAAAAGAAAGGATTGCATTTCCATAGGTTTTGTAACAAATGTGAGTGAGACTAATTTTGTTGGGGGAACATTTTTGGGTGACTTCTCCTTTGGTATTTTGGTCGATGAATTGGTGTTTTCTTGTATGGCATGTTGTCCAGGGGTGAGCAGTGGATCTTTTGTTGTATGGTCGATTAAAAGAATCATCGATTTTAATATAGAAACATTGCTTTTTGTTCCAAGTGCTTTCAACAATAATCAATCTGAATCTACTAGTTAATTTGATACATCAATGTTCTTTAAAGCCACAGTATGTTGCTTGGGGAATAGTGTCAACTGATTTTGAGGGAGACATTGTACAATTCAAAGTACTAGATGCTGGTGAGTTTGGTATTTTAGTTCATAAAGTCTTCTGCAATTGCGAGGATTGTGGTGTATTTGAAGGCTCCCTTATAAGATGGCCTGCAAACACTCTACTTGACCTCGATATTGTTCCTTTGGATGTTATACTTTTGGAATGTTTTTGAGGAATGTCCTTTGCAAATGGTCCTTCCAGGTACTCCCCATTGTGAATATACAGATGTTAAAGGTAATGGAACAAGGCCATACAATTCCATAAAGCGGAAAGCTGGAACTAAAATTTCCGAATGAAATTCAAGATCGGTACCTTATAGGCCTACAATAAATCAGGGTGCACACCTTTCAAACAGTGGCATAGAACATTGTTGCTCAAATTTTTGTATATAAAAAATTCCACTTCGATCAATAGTTGAATTTGTTCAGAAATTTGATAGTTGAATGTTATAAATTGTATGGGATCAAATTCTCCTGTGGCCAAAGAAGGAGATGACAGAAAAAGAAGCTTGTTTACAATGAGATTAGACACAATAGACATCTGTCAAAATGCATGGTATAAATGCCATCAGATAAAAAAGAGCACTTTGGTTAAGGCGATTGGTGATATTTATTAGGAGTCAGATGCTAGTACTGTCATATTGGAACCGTCATGTTAAACTGCCACGTTTTTGTCCAAAACTTATTTTTGATGGGCACTTTATTCTCTAAACTGTCAATAATTTTTGTGGGTTACTCTTAATAGAATTTGGATTTACATTTTATAGCTAACCTTTCTAATTTCTTTCATTTTTTTTCCATGATAATTAATTTGTTTGATAAGTTAACATAAACAACTTGGCATTAAAATAGAAAATTCCAAATTGTTAACTTGACACGTAACCATTGGACCTTTCCATGCATATCATACAGGGAAATAAATGTACACATTTTAAATATTTTCAGCCATGAGGATTTGCTATATAGTTAAAACTTTTATTTTCTATGTAAATGTGAAATATTAATCAATTTTAAAATATATATTAATAAAAAATTTACTATAGACAGGTAATTATTTTATCTACTGAAGGGAAAAATTTAAACCAGACCGTTTTTGGATAGGGAATATATATAATCAAAACGTAAAAAAGAATTTGTTCGATGGTTAAAGTTAGAACCAAATTCCAGCCCTTGGTAGAACCCAATAGGAGCATCGAAGGATCTGAAGGTCTTGTACAAAAAATGCTTAGATAGACAACAAAAATGGGTTGTTGGTGCAGAAGAAAATATAAAGATCGATGTAAATAGCATCATATGGGCATGGTCACCAAGAAGGGCCTTGCAGTAGAAAAAAATAGAATAACGAGAACTTGCAGAAGTCAAGGAAAAATGAGAAAATATGGGGAATAATGTTCAGAGTGGTGGATGTTCTGAAGGGTTGATAGCAGACAAAATTGGTTTCTAAATTTCTCTATGTGGCAGTTTTAAGCAACAAAATTGTTGTGTTTCTAAATTTCCACTTGATCAACAAAAAGTTGTATTTTCTCATTTTCATTAAAATTTTATAAAAGGAAAGATACAACTTATAGCCATTGGGATTGATAATGGATGGTTATTTGTTACAAAATTGGATTTGTGATACATGTTGTAATTTGTGCACTAACTGTCGTTAAGTGTTGTAATTGTGCTTAAGAATAATTGGCCTTTAGAAGTGATTTATCTGCTGCACTTAAAATCAAGTAATTATCCTCAGAGTAACTACATAAATACTAAAATATGATCTGCTATACTCAAATTGCCAAATTCAACGGTACTCATAGGAAAAAATATTCTATACGATCCAATATTCTATGCGAGCCAACTATATTTCTAATATTGAATGTGCCAAATCAAATATGCCACATGTCACAATATGATCATTCCACGTGTCACTCCGGGATACTAGATATCAACATTTAAACAACAAAATTTATAGACATTTTGCTTCAAAGACTATGTTGGCAAGTGGAAGTATTCTCAGAGAAAGAGTGGCCACTCTTTCCCAAAGGTGTTCTATTGTTACGATTCCCTCATAAAGGAAGGGTCGTCCGACCCTTCTTATTCCAAATATTATTTTCATAATAGTTTGATACTGTAAGAAGGGTCAGTCGATCCTTCTTGTGTTCTCTATTATGGATATAGACGAATTGTTGGATAAAGGTTTTCACAACTAACCACGAAAAGAAGGGGTGGCCGATCCTTCTTGTCGAAAAATGGAAGTCAGGAGAAACCATTTTTTATAGGTTAAAACTTCCAAGGTGTTCTATTTTTAAAATTGCCTCATAATTGAAAGGTCGGCTGACCCTTCGTATTCCCAATATTATTTTCATAATAGTTCAACACTACAAGAAGGGTCGCTCGACCCTCCTTATTCCAAATATTCTTTTCATAATAATTCACCATTGTAAAAAGGGTCGGTCGATCCTTCTTGTGTATTCCATTATGGATATAGCTGAATTGCTGGATAAATGTTTTCACAATTAACTATGAAAAAAAGGGGCAGCCGATCCTTCTTATCGAAAAATAGAAGTTGGGACAAACGATTTTTATATGTTATAACTTAGCCGATTGACTTACTATTCGGAAAACAGAAGTCAGGACAAATGATTTTTATATGTTATAACTTAACCGATTGCGGAATCTTGGTTTTTGGTTTTGATATATTTTCTTTCCACAACCTGCAACCCGCAATTGAGGATTGAGGATTGTGGAAAGAATGTATATATTTATGAAATAAAACCCCACAATCCTTCTTTTCCTTCTAGAATTTTTACGTTTTAACCATCGATTTGTCTTGATCCCACATATGAGATTACACTGGTGATTTAAATGAAGTTTAGCTTGCCCGTTTAGCTTGTCGATGATAGCACTAGCGTTGTCCTGGGTGAAACTAGGAGGCTCAATTTCTAAAAGAACGGAGAAAGCCCCAATGGTCTGAGCAAAATAGAATCATCTAGGTAGGTATTGACGGCCTCAAGGGTGAACTGATCAAATCCCAAGCCCAAAAATTTGCAAGGAGAATTAAATTGCGGAGTGTTGACACCTATAAATTTTTGCTCGAATCCTAAGAAAAGGGTTGACTCCACTGATGAATTCCTGGAGGAAATGGTTGAAACCCTGTCCCAAATCATGTCTAGGTTGCCACAACCAAGAAAAAAGTTCAGTTGGCAAGGAAATAAGGAAAAAGATGACGGGTTTGGACCCTTTAGACATAAGGAAGTAGCTCGAATGACCAAAAATGGGTAAAAAGACCAATAATATATAGTCCGAATGAAAATAAAGTGGTAGATAAAGCTCAGACTTGTCCCTACCGTTGATCTAGCGTGCAGGAGAGATCTATGGCCCAATGATTACCTTCACATTATAAACTTGCAATAGAGAAAGCGCAAGAGGGTGGTCATGACAGAAAAACCACCAGGATAGATGGCAGTCGAAGGAGCTCTCGCATGAGCATTTCGGTGGTAAGAAGAAACCGCCTGAAAGCTCGCGATACCACGGTGGTAAAAGAGGCAAGGTATAAGATCGACGGCACGGGTTGTATAATCAGAAATCTGATAGCATGGATGAGCCTTTTTCACATCAGCGAAAGATTAGAGCAAATCAATGACCTGAAATGAAAGAGATCAGATCTACGGTTAAATGGATGCAGGAGATGCAAGGTTGGTAATGTAATGGGCTCCACTTGCGAGAGTACTAAAGACTGGACACGTGAATAACTCCTCGCCGTAGATATATTGAAGTCGAGATCAATGCTCCTCATTGATCATCGCAAGGTATAGAAGCATCCTAGATAAGCATGAAAGGTGGTCGCGAGATTGTATACCATCTGCCATGTGTCATCACCTGAACACCTCGCCAGGGAAATTAAATGGTAATCCAAAACAAGAAGTCAGGTCGTGAACCACCATACCCCTATGTACGGTTAAGTACAATGGATGGCTAAGATTTAAGGTTGGTAGGAGATCCTATGGCGGAGATTAAGAGATGTCAAATCAAAGGGGTAAATAAGAGATTAGATCAACAAACCGGAAGTAACGCCCAGTAGATCGATGGATGGAAAAGAGGGTCAGCTGGCGAAGATGAGCAAAAGTTATTGGAAAAGGTTTTATATATATATAACGCGGCATGTGAAGAACAAACATTTCTCTCTTGGATCTATCAGAGTTGGAAACTTCTGGAAGTGCCGAAGCTGAAAAGGACGATAGGTGAAAAGGTTGCTCTCAAGATTTTCGTGACAGGTAGGGTCCCAAACTCCTTTGTTTATAGTGTGCAGTGTGTTTTAATAATCATAAGAATGGTAGATGAACAAATTTCTACTAGTTCTAAGGTCTGAGTAACCCTAGAAGACAAGGACTGTGATGTGTTTGACCCAAAGCTTCGTTTCCCTATACCAGAGGTTAAAAGAAGCTTGAAAACCCTGCTTGAACAAGGGTTAGACATCCATAGAGTCCAGCAGTCCTTTTTCATATTTTATTGTCTGGAATAGATAATTCCCTTTCTAGAGTTTGTTTCATGGTGTTCATTGAATTACTCAGAACCCCAACTAGTGATAATGAATACCAGGAAGTCTAAAATCGTCTATAGTATCGATGTTGCCGTCATCCGGAATACCCTTGTCGTGCCAGAATATCCAACCCTAGCCCCCGAAAGCTCTTCTGAAGAGTCAGTCGTTACTTTGTACAGACAAATTTCCCCTGAAATTCATAGAGCTTTCCTTGATACCTTTCTAAAACTTGATGTAGAAATTCCAGACATCCCTTACCCACTGGATGTCAACCTTTTTAATGACAATACCTAGTTGGTCTTTTCTTTGATAGCTCAGTTTTTAGGTTCAGACTCAGATTTGTGGATAACTGAAGTGAAACTAAGCCTGTTATTCAAGATTAGTGTTAGTTCCCCTGAGGCGGGATGTGAGTCAGTACCCTCCCTCAAGTTTGAGGAAATTTTGGCAGAAAAGATACATGCACAGTTAAGTTGTTTTGAAAGTACCATATTTTTTTAGTTCCAAGCCTATTTGACTAAAATGATTCCGCATAGCAGTGCATATGAGTTAAGATTCTCTCAGATAGTCTTCACGGGGAATTTGTAAGATAATGTTTTTAATTACATGAATTACATTTTATCTGTTGTATATAAAGTTATGTTTGAAGAAACACTAACTAGATTATTACCAGAGATGCAAACCCTAATGTGGTTGAGGGATGAACTAGCCATTGGTGACTGGTTCCTGTTGGAAGATGCTACAGTGATAAGGGTGTATGGTTTTGTCCATGAACCATACTTTTTACTAGCATTTTTGACCTTGAGAGTTTTTTCCCTTGAGTTCATCCGTCAGAGGTTGATTGCAGAGGAGGAGCAGTTTGGGTAGCATAAGAAAAGTTCTGATATAAATTTCCCCTACAAGTCGGCCCTTTCATTGTTAAATTTAAAGAGGCTATTAGCGAAGTAGAAAAATTATTGAAAAATATGGGGTTCAGGAAGGACATAGTAGTCACATATGATCCTCTGCACATCATAGCCGAGAGTAAGAAGAAACATGGTCTGAAGGCATGGGAACACCAAGAATCTGAAGGCCTGTCGAAAGGGCGAAATTCATTGCAGTATGAGCCCGAAGAGGTTGAAGATATAGATTTACAAGTACAAGCCCTAATCACAGCTGATGACCCTATCGAGACAGACCAACCACTTAATACTCAGGAGGTATGTGGGAAGTGAGATTCACAGGAAATCATTGAGACAGAAGAAGAAGAAGAAAGTGAAAAGAAAAGACTCAAATTGGAAACACCAGATGAATTAGCTATCCAAATAAGTGACAGTGATGAACAAGAAGACGGGCCATCGGCCCCAGTTATCCAAATCCATGAGTATAAATTCCAAGATGCGACAGGAGGGAATGAAGACAACAGAGTTAAGTCCCAAGAAGACATGTTTAAGTATCATGGGAAAAATAAGCAGGCCTCTGCACAGAAACGTTTTGAACTAATGCCCACTGTGAGGAGTTTGTCTAAAACAGGAACGTCTTTGACAACAAGTAGAGATATCCAGACACACACTTTCAATCTAATGATATCTGACAAAGACCAAATAACAGAAGAAAAGATAGACTGGAAGAAGATACCTTTGCTAGATAGGATTTAGTTTCACAGGAAATTGGGAGAAGGTTTATATGATGACTTAGTAGAAGCGGCCTTGAAGATCTCTAATTTAGAGGTCACTATAAATAAGATGAATGCCGAATTAAAATATGAAAGGTCAGAGAATAAAGCCCTTCAACAACATATCAAAAAGTTGTAGTTTGACTTAATTGAAAATGATGGTGGAGGCAAAGCAAGCCATAAGCTATTAAAGGATAAAGACAATTTGATCCAGACCCTATAGAAAAGAATGAAAATCTCCAACACCCAGTTAATACAAACTCTTGATGAGACAAAGCCGATACAAGAAAAAGAAGATTTGCGCAGGGAAATCAGCGATAATAAAGCCGAATTGTTAAAGTTAGTAGAGAAAGAAGGATGCTGGGAGAAAGAGAAGATGAGTTTGAAGAGGAAGATCGAAGAGTTAAAAAGCGGCTTGTCAAACATATGTTTGCAACAAGCAAATGAAGGCCCGAGTAAAGAGAAAGATAATATAGACAACATTGTACATGCTATGTCCCAGATCAACCTAAAAGATGGTGAGATACGGGAACTAAAAGAGGAAAATCAAAGGTTGAAAGAAGAAAATGAGGCAAAGGAAAAAGGGACAAATGAGCTACAACAAAAGTATAGGGAATTGGTAGAATTAACAACAGGTTTTCTCAACAGGTTACAGGGAGAGCAGATATGCAAGTATGCAAGCATTTGATTTGGGATTTAATTGTCCAAGAGGCTGAGATATTCAAACCTTATCTAGATCTCATGAGAACAAAAGAGAAGATAGTCACTGACGTCTTTAAGAGTTGTACTGCTATGAAAAAAAAATTGCACAAAAGGACAAAAGAGACTGCTTATAATGCTATACATTTTTTGAATAGTCTGATAGATCTGGAAGTCATAGATTTGAGCGTCAAGGACCGGGTCACAACCATTGTAGCGGAAAAATGAACTGTGGGGAAATACACATTGGTCGAAGCTGTGGAAACCAAAGCAAATGAAATGAATGAACAGTTGACATAATTCAAAGGATAGTTTGAAGGATTGGTAGAGAAGGGGTTTCCTACATTCTGAGATGAAAAGCAAAGATTGATTCCCCTAAGTGAGCAAAAAAGGTTGATGACTAGCAAGCGAATGGATCATTCCAAGTTCAAACATCTGAGCCATCTGCTTTCAGGGAAAATCCTAATAGCCAAGCTGGATGAAGATTTCAAGATGTTGTACAGATTGATTTCTATTGATGAAGAGCATCCACCTATGTCTTATGTTGATCAGCTTAACATCAGAGTCCTGGAGAAAGAGATGACGAGTTATGACATCCAAGCACCTGAACTTTGGGCACCTGTGGAGAAATACGGGAAAATGAAATATACCTATCATGCTCCACCGACAACTACTGTCTCTTAAATCTCAGATCTGTTCATTTTTAAGTATTAGTTTATTTTTGATAGAAAATCTTAGGAGATATTTTAGGATTTTGATTTTCCAGGACGTGGAAGTGGGTTGCTCGTTATGTAATGAAGTTTCAGCATTGGACATATACTTTAATATTTTTCATATTGTTTAACAACATACTGGCAAATTCAAGAAAGTGATTGAGCTTATCTTGTTATATTTTCTGTTTTGTGATAATGACATCTGAACTATGATGAGGTGTCCCTAAATTGTAACTAATTTCTATTTCAAGTGAGCCGAGTATGAGACTCCAGGCCACTATAAGTTCCATGAATTTTCAAATGGAAAAGGGGGGAAAACTTTTGAAGCTCTACATATTTGGTCTATTGTTGTTATCTTGAGATATTTCTTGAATAAAATTGTCAGAAGCTTACATGTGCTTTTTAGAGATCCCTGTGTAATTGGTCTGGTGGTCTGTTTTTCCTCTTCTATGTGATATGTGTTTCTTTCCTTTGTTAATCCATATTGTTAACATTCCTTCGTACTTGGTTCAGTGTAGTATCTGAGCGAGATTCATAAAGATTATGCCTTATTCATTTCCTACAAAGTATTTCATGAAATATTTTTGCTAAAGTTGGTATAAGATTCATCTGTGTATGCCTTACATCAACGGATTGTTCATCTTTCTTCTATTTCACCAATTAAATAATTTCGACTACTAGCTGGTTGCTACCTTGCCTCTGTGTGAATGTATCTTCTAAGCATTTGATAATAATGTTTATGTTATACTTGAATTGACTCCATTTCCCAATATAGATCCCTGTTTTTCTCCACCAATGGTTTACAGGAGTAAAACATGTCCTACAGAAGTATGACCTTCTGCATATGTTTTAATAGAACATCTTGAGAATGAATGCTAGGGTTCCTTTTTCATGGTTGATGCCCTTGATTATTTCCAGTTTTTCATTAGTTTATTGAGAGATCCCTCTCATACTATGTTGGGTTAGTAACATCAGTCAAAGATTGGTTAGTAGTTACCCAGAATTGCCCTCTTTCAGCCTTGGGGGTCAAATTTGGTGTTAACAAATTGGCACTATTGCCGGGGAATGCAAGTTTTCTTGTTTTTTTTTTCCTTGCAAGAACAACAAAGAATTTCGAAAATTCGAGGAAAAGAGAGATCCTTGTGGGAAAATAGAGATTTCTATATTTTTTGAAGGCTCTACAATTTTTCCCTGGCGACTCCACTCGTAAAGACTGATATTCAAGAGAGCACTCCACTGGGGAAGACCGCTAAAGCTAATTTCTAGCTCTAAAGGAGATCTCGACAAGGCATCCTGGCCTCAAGAAAGATCCATACTAGAGGTAATCCTATTTCTGAAATTCTGCTAGTTGTTGATAATCCGGAAAGTTTGCTTAGGCAAAAGATCGAAAAAGATAACACTAGTACTTCAAACAGTGAAAGAATTGTGTCTGAAGAAAGATTACTTGTTTTTCAAGAATTAAATATAGAAATTGACATTGGGAAACTTGTACCAAGATCAAGATCCAAGTCTTATCTAATCCTAGGTGAAGGAGTTCTAAATAACCCTCAATCCTACATGTTAGATCCCACCTGGCATGATTTACTAGATACTATCAAAGCTAAAAAAGCTAAGCCCTGTTCCCATAATATCCCACCCCTTTCACAAAATCCGCCTGTGATCATGGCTACTAGATTTTCACCTTTAGTCCTACTAGCTGTCTTACATGACCTATCCCAAAACTATGCATAGAGGATCATCTCCTATTATGGAGAAGGAATTTTTTTTGCCAGACATCATGTAGACAGGTTTGAAGATTTTATTGATTTGGAGGAAGTATATCATGATGATGCAAAGATGAGGTTATTTGCCCAAAGTTTGTTTGGAGAACCTAAGAAATGGTATAGTTTGTTACCAAATGGTTCCATAAATGATTTTGCGGCATTTAAGACGTTGTTCTTAGAAAGATGGGAAATGATAGGAAGTCCTGCCCTAGTCTTGTCCCAATACAATCACATCAAGAAAGGAGGTTTCGAGTCTGTACATGAATTTTCTGCTAGATTTATGAAGGCATACAAGTCTATTCCAGACAACCTAATGCCCTTGGCAAGCACTGTGAAACTCCACTTTGCAGACGCCTTTGATGGATATTTCTCATGTACTTTAAGAGAAAGAAATTCTACCTCTCTGCCTGTCTTGCTAAAGGATTCCCTAGAGGTAGAGGCAAACATGATGGCCTCAGAAAAAATAAAGGGTAAAACAGAGGCTGAAAGAAAGAAGCAAGAGACCCAAACTTATACCTCATCTGCTTCTAATGATGCAAAATTTTATACCACGATGAAAACCATGGAAAGGTTGATGGATAGATTAGCTGTAGATACCAAACCCCCTCCCAGAGAAAATCCTTAAAACCATATCCAAAATCCAAACTTTAGAAGACCACCACCTCCTACAAGAAATCAAAGAAATCCTGAAGAACAGCCAATGCGCCCTCCTTTTGCTGAAAACATGGTAGATTTGAAGTACCTGAAGATCCCACTGAGATCCATATCCATTTTGTTGACTCCCTAGACCATGTACCTGACTGAAAGGGAACATGACTTCTTTAACTAAGGAAGTACTAGCAAAAAACATGAGTTAGAATCTGAACAATACATAATGGGTTATCAAAATGTTGTGGATGATCTTCATAGAAAGCTGAAATTAAGAAATAAAGAAGTTACCATGAATAAGGGGAAGCTCCCTTTGAGCCAACCTCCAGTCATCCAACAGGTTGTAGAAGAATCGAAAGAAAAACATCAGAGAGCTGTTGCAAATAGAAGACCTGAAAATAAAGAAGAAGGTGGTCAACCTTCAAAGGAAGTTAAACCACCAGAAGTCACAGAGATAGTCAAGCCTGCCCCCTCTTTTAGCCTCAGAGCTGAACTGTCAAAGCTAAACATCTCCATCCCTCTTAATGAGTTACTAAAGAATAATGAGTATAGGGAAGAGATAACAAAGATGGTTAAAGGAAAGAATGAAAACCAGCATGTTATCCTAGAGTTGTCCGACGATGCTCCTACCATAATCTTTGGATCTAAGTTGGAAGAACCAGGCGATGAAGAAGTTCCCCCTTTCTATTTAAGCCTAAATTTCCATGATCAAATCTTGCACAATGCCTTAATAGACTCTGGGGCATCTCATAACCTGATGCCAAAATCTGTGTTGAAAGAGCTAGGATTAGAGGTGACTAGGCCATACCAAGACCTTTTCTCCTTTGACTCAAGAAAAGTACCATGTTTGGGGCTGATTAAGAATATGGTAGTGACTTTAACCCAATTCCTTGCTAAAAGTGTTATGATGGATGTGGTAGTGGTTGATGTGCCTGCAAAGTTTGGGATGTTGTTGTAAAGATCCTGGGTTTCGAAGTTGAAGGGAACTATGCAGATGGATTTGTCTTCTGCCACAATTCCCTTTTTCGGAACAAATAGGAGATTATATAGGGAAAACATGATGGAATATGTTGTCAGCAGCAAAAGCAAGCCTGAAAATCACCCTATATGTGCAGTTGATACAGACATGGGCTGCTCCATTTTTATTGTTGAAGGTCCTCGTTATGACCCTAACCCTCCCCCATATAGGAAAGTTGATGAAGATAAGGAATTTGCAGCCAGGTATGAAGCTTCTAAAAGAGAAAAAAATGAAGAAGGTTGGTGGAAAATGTATTTTGATGGTTCTATGAGCAAGAATGGTGCAGGAGTAGGAGTTTGGATCATTCCTCCCAACATGGAGTCTAGAGCACTTTCATACAAGCTAACATTTGAATGTACTAATAATTTTGCCAAATACGAAGCATTATTGTTGGGATTGCGGGCTCTAAAAGACTTGGGAGACAAGAAGATAGAAGTATTTGGAGACTCTGAGTTGGTAGTGAATCAAATAAATGATAGTTACCAAGCCAAACACCCAAGAATAAGGGCATATAGAAATGAAGCTTGGGATTTCTTTGGGAATTTTTTCACAGAACACAAGATTAGAGTAATACCTAGACATGAAAACGATGTAGCAGTCTGTTTGGAGACTACTGCTGGAGGATTTAAGACTCCGATTTTCTCCCAAGCCAAATATGAGGTTGAAATTATAAAAAAACCCTCTATTCCTGATAATTCTAAATATTGGCAGGTATTTGAAGATGACTTACAGCTCAGGAGATTTTTGGAACTCTCTGATGAGTTTGCAAATGTGCATATTGATACTGAAAATGAGAACTTGGAAAACTTTGTGGAAGGAGAGAATGATGGAGAAGAAGCTAAAAAACAAGGGTGGAAAAACATGATGGGTGGTAAGGATGTTATTCAATTGAAGAACAATTACATCCCTAAAGGTTTGATACTCCTGGAAAAGCTATTTGATCAAGATGATGCAGCCAAAAATCAAGAATTTGAACCTACCCGAGAATCAGTAGAAGATCAAAATTTGGGTACAGAGGAAGATCCTCAAATGGTGAAACTCTCTAAGAGACTACAGGCTGACAAAAAGAAACACTATGTAGAATTGATGAAAAGACACACTGATTCTTTCGCATGGACCTATGAAGACTTAAAGGAATATGATACATCAATTATACAGCACACCATTCCACTCAAGCCAGGTGAGAAACCTTTAAAGAAAAAATTAAGGAGGATCAATGCTAAGTTAATAGATATCATAGAGAAAGAAGTCAAAAAACGTTTCAACGCAAAGATAATTGTTACCTTAAGATTTTCACAATGGATAGCAAATCTAGTCCCAGTCATAAAGAAAAGTGGAGAAATCCGAATCTGTATTGATTTCAGAAATCTGAATAGAGCATCCATGAAAGACAATTACCCTTTTCCTAAAATGGAGCACATCTTACAGCAAGTGGTAGGGGCCAAAAGAATTTCCACCATGGATGGTTTTTCAGGATACAATCAGATTAAAGTACGCCCAGAAGACCAGGAAAAAACCGCTTTTACAACTCCTTGGGGAACCTTCATGTACGTTAAGATGCCATTTGGATTGATGAACACTAGAGCCACTTTCCAAAGAGCTATGGATATTGCATTTGCTGAAGAAAAGGACAAATTTGTGGTGGTAAACATGGACGATATAACAATCTTTGCAAAGTCAGATGAAGAACATCTCAAACATTTAGATAGAGTTTTTATAAAGTGTAGAAAATATGGCATTTCCTTGAATCCCAAGAAATCCTTTTTCGCTCTGGATGAAGCTAAGATTTTAGGGCATATCATCACCAAAGATGGGATAAAAATTGACCCAGAGAGGATCAGTGCTATTCAGAAAGTGGGAGAGCCCAGAAGCAAAAAAGAAATATAATCTTTCATTGGCCAAGTCGGATTTTTAGGGAGATTCATACCAAGTTTTGCTAAAATAATGAGAAGTATTAAAAATATGTTAAGAAAAGAGAATCAAATAAAGTGGACCGAAGAAGCCAGGGATTCTTTTAAATGAATCAAGAAAGCCATCACCGAAGCTCCATTATTGGCCAACCCAAACTTTACTAAGGATTTCCTAATTTTTTCATATGCATCTGAACATACAATAGCTAGGGTGTTGTTGCAAAAAAATGATCAAAATGCTAAGCAACCTATTGCTTTTATCAACAGAGTACTGAGAGAAGGAGAACTGAAGTATAATATCATGGAGAAACAGGCTTATGCTCTCATACAATCTTTGAAAGATTTCAAGGTCTATATTATACACTTGCACATTATTGCTTATGTCCCAAATAGTGCTGTAAAAAGCATTTTGACCCAGTCTGATCTTGAAGGCAGAAGGGCCAAATGGACTGTAGTATTACTGGAATATGATTTGGAGATAAAACCCACAAAACTGATGAAAGGTCAGGGGTTAGCGAAATTAATGACTGAAGAAAATTGTGACTCTTTGCAGCTAAATTTTTTGGAAGAGCATCCTAACCGGCCAAATGTGAACATACAGGTGAAGCTTGAATTCTCTGAATCTCCTTGGTATACTGACATTGTTTTTGTACTACAAAATTTACAGGCACCTGCAGGGCTAAGTAAAAGCAGAGCCAAGTCTGTAAAACTAAAAGCTGCCAAGTACTGTATCATGAACCAATATATGTATTGGAAAGACCCTGGAGGGGTGCTGCTAAACTGTCTGGTTGAAGAAGAGGATAAACACATAAAGGAAGAATTCCACAAAGGGGACTGCGGAGGACATCATTCCTGGAAAGCGACAGTAAACAAAATCCTGAGAGCAGGGTTTTACTGGCCCACTATGTTTTTCGATGTTTACAAAGAAACTGTGGTTTGTCACCAATGTCATATTTTGGATGGAAAAAGAAAGGTTGTTTCCCTCCCTCTACATCCTATTATAGTTGAAGCACCTTTTCAATAGCGGGGTTTAGATTTCATTGGGGAAATAAACCCAAACTCCTCTAGACAGCACAGATGGATATTGACAGCTACTGATTATTTTACAAAATGGATAGAAGCCATACCTACAAGGAAAGCGATTGGAGTAATCATCGATTTTCTCGAAGATAACATCCTATCCAGATTCGGATGCCCCAAAAGAATTGTGACTGACAATGCTCCAGCTTTCTATTCCAAAAAGATGATTAATTTCTGCCATAAGTACTATATCAGCCTAAATCATTCCATGGCTTATTACCCTCAAGGAATCGGACTAATAAAGTCTTCAAATAAGAGCCTCATAAGAATCATAAAAAAGCTGTTAGAGGATAACAAGATGTCCCGGCACACAAAGATGAAGTATGCTCTGTGGGCTGACAGAATTAGCACAAAACAAACCATCGGGATGTCACCATTTCAGTTGGTGTATGGAGCATAAGTGATTTTTCCAGCATCCCTAGGTTTTCCTGTCATGAGGTTATTACGCGGAATAGAAGAAGAACCAAATCACATGAAAAGAGGAGCAAATCAGATAGTCGAGCTGAATGAGCTAAGAAGTAAGGAATATGACAAAGTAGAAAGACATTAAGAGAAAATGAAGGAAGCTTTCGACAAGAAGGCCAAGGAAGATTATTTTTAGGTCAATGACCTAGTTCTGAAATGGAATGCCCCTAAAGAAGAAAAACACGAAACGTTCGACCACATGTGTATGGGACCGTATGTTATTGCAGTAGTCTGAGGAATAAATTCTTTTGTCTTGGAACATCAAGACAGATTTGCCTAGTCCGGAGGTCCGGTCAACAAAAGATTCTTAAAACATTACCTGTCCTAAGGGATGCAGGTATTCCATGTACCATATCCTATGTACATATTTTTCATTTGTTTTTCAATTGTTTTAAAAATATGACGACAAACCTGGAGGACTTGAAACCCTAGAGAAAAGAATATGAAGTCTAGAAGGCTAGACATGGTTCCTTTCTTTTCATGTGTGGACAACCTAGCTATGCAGTAGATACAGTTACAGTTCTAAGAAATGAGAAGAGGTCGTTGACTCCGATGTTGGGAGCCACGCAATTGATCAGGCACTTGGTCTACAAGTTCTTTGCTACCTCATAGGGAGGATAGCATCCCTAGCTCGAGCCAGTTGTTGGCACCTATAAATTTTTGCTCCAATCCTAAGAAAAGGGTTGATTCCACTGATGAATTCCTATAGGAAATGGTTAAAACCCTGTCCCAAATCATGTCTAGGTTGCCACAACCAAGAAAAAATCTCAATTGGAAAGGAAATAAGGAGAAAGATGAAGGGTTTGGACCCTTTAGACATATGTAAGTAGCTCGAATGACCAAAAATGGGTAAAAAGACCAATAATATATAGTCCGAATGAAAATAAAGTGGTAGATAAAGCTCAGACTGGTCCCTATAGTTGATCCAGTGTGCGGGAGAGATCTACGGCCCAATGATCACCCTCGCATCATAAAGTTGCATGAGAGAAAGTGCAAGAGGGTGGTCGCGAGAGAAAAACCACCAGGACAGATGGCAGTCGGAGGACCTCTCACACGAGCATTTCGGTGGTAAGAAGAAACCACCAGAAAGCTCACCATACCACCGCGGTAAAAAGGCAAGGTATAAGGTTGACGACAAAAGATATAAGATCGACAGCGCGGATTGCATAATCATAAATTTGACAGTGCGGAAGAGCCTTTGTCACATCAGTGAAAGATCAAAGCAGATCAACGACTTGAAATGAAAGAGATCAGATCTACGGTTAAGTGGATGCAGGAGATGCAAGGTTGGTAATGTAATGGGCTCCACTTGCGAGAGTACTGAAGACTGGACACATGAATAGCTCCTCGCCATAGATATATTGAAGTTGAGATAAACTCTCCTCATTGATCGTCGCAAGGTATAGAAGCATCTCAGATAAGCATGAAAGGTGGTCGCGAGATTGTATACCGTCTGCCATTTGTCATCACCTGAACACCTTGCAAGGGAAATTAAATGGTAATCCAAAACCAGAAGTCAGGTCGCAATACCACCATACCCCTATGTACGGTTAAGTACAATGGATGGCTAAGATTTAAAGTTGGTAGGAGATCCTACGGCGGAGATTAAGAGATGTCAAATCAAAGGGGTGAATAAGAGATTAGATCAATGGACCAGAAGTAATGCCCAACAGATCGATGGATGGAAAAGAGGGATAGCTCGAAAAGATGAGTGGAAGTTATTGGAAAAGGTTTTATATATATATAATGTGGCATGTGAAGAACAAACATTTCTCTCTTGGACCTATCGGAGTTGGAAGCTTCTGGAAGTGCAGAAGCCGAAAAGGACGACATGTGAAAAGGTCAGTCTCAAGCTTTCCGTGACAGGTAGGGTCCCAAACTCCTTTGTTTACAGCGTGCAATGTGTTTTAATAATCATAAGAATAGCACACAAACAGGTTTCTACTAGTTCTAAGGTCCGAGTAACCCTAGAAGACAAGGACTATGATGTGTTTGACCCAAAGTTTTGTTTCCCTATACCAGAGGTTTAAAGAAGGCTGAAAGCCCTGCTTGAACAAGGGTTAGACATCCATAGAGTCCAGCAGTCCTTTTTCATCCTTTATTGTCTGGAACAGATAATGCCCTTTCCAGAGTTCGTGTCATGGTGTTCATTGAATTACTCAGAACCCCAATGAGTGATAATGAATGCCAGGAAGTCTAAAATCGTTTGTAGCATCAACGTTGCCATCATCCGGAATACCCTTGTTGTGCCAGAATCTCCAACCCTAGCCCCCGAAATCTCTCTTGAAGAGTCAGTCATTACTTTGTACAGAAAAATTTCCCCTGAAATTCGTAAATCTTTCCTTGATACCTATCTAAAACCTGACGTAGAAATTGTAGACACCCCTTACCCGTTGGACGTCAACCTTTTTAATGACAATACCTAGTTGGCCTTTTCTTTGATAGCTCAGTTTTTAGGTTTAGACTCAGATTTGTGGATAACTGAAGTGCAACTAAGCCTGTTATTTAGGATTAGTGTTAGTTCCCCAGAGGCAGGAAGTGACTGAGTACCCTCCCTCAAGTTTGAGGATATTTTGGCAGAAAAGATACATGCACAATTTAGCTGTTTTGAAAGTACCAGATTTTTTCGGTTCCAGGCCTATTTGACTAAAATGATTCTGCACAACAGTGCAGATGAGTTAATATTCTCTCAGATAGTCTTCACATGGAATTTGGAAGATAATGTTTTCAATTACATGAATTACATTTTATCTGCTGTATATAAATTTATGTTTGAAGAAACACTACCCAGAGTGTTACCAGAGATGCAAACCCTAATGCGGTTGAGGGATGAACTAGCCGTTGGTGACTGGTTCCTATTGGAAGATGCTACAATGATAAGGGTGTACGGTTTTGTACATGAACCATACTTTTTACCAGCATTTTTGACCAGCATTTTTTACCTGGAGAGTTTTTTCCCTTGAGTTCATCCATCAGAGGTTGATCGCAAAGGAGGAGCAGTTTGGGCAGCATAAGAAAAGTTCTAATATAAAGTTCCCCTGGCAAGTCGGCCCTTTCATTGTTAAATTTAAAGAGGCTGTTAGCGAAGTAGAAAAATTATTGAAAAATATGGGGTTCGGGAAGGACATAGTAGTCGGGAAGGACATAGTAGTCGCATATGATCCTCTACACATAATAGCCGAGAGAAAGAAGAAAATTGGTCTGAAGGCATGGGAACACCAGGAATCTGAAGGCCTATCGAAAGGGCGAAATTCATTGCAGTATGAGCCCGAAGAGGCTGAAGATATAGATTTACAAATACAAGCCCTAATCACAGCTGAAGACCCTATGGAAACAGACCAACCACTTAATACTCAGGAGGTATGTGGGAAGAGAGATTCATAGGAAATCATTGAGATAGAAGAAGAAGAAGAAAGTGACAAGAAAAGACTCAAATTGGAAACACCAGATGAATTAGTTGTCCAAATAAGTGAAATGGATGAACAAGAAGAGGGACCATTAGCCCCAGTTATCCAAATCCATGAGTATAAATTCCAAGATGTGACAGGAGGGAATGAGCACAGCATATTTAAGTCCCAAGAAGACATGTTTAAGTATCATGGGAAAAATAAGCATGCCTCTGCACAAAAAAAATTTCAACTAATGCCCACTGTGAGGAATTTGTCTAAAACAGGAACGTCTTTGACAACAATTAGAGATATCCAAAAACACACTTTCAATATGACGATATCTGACAAAGACCAAATAATAGAAGCAAAGATAGACTGGAAGAAGATACCTTTGCCAGATAGGATTTTGTTTCACAGGAAAAAGGGAGAAGGTTTATATGATGACCTAGTAGAAGCGGCCTTGACAATCTCTAATTTAGAGGTCATTATAAATAAGATGAATGCCCAATTAAAACATGAAAGGTCAGAGAATAAAGCCCTTCAGTAAGATATCAAAAAGTTGTAGTTTGACTTAATTGAAAATGATGGTGGAGGCAAAGCAAGCCATAAGTTGTTAAAGGATAAAGACAATTTGATCTAGACCCTACATAAAAGAATGAAAATCTCAAACACCCAGTTAATACAAACTCCTCATGAGACAAAGTTGATACAAGAAAAAGAAGATTTGTGTAGTGAAATCAGCGATAATAAAGCCAAATTGTTAAAGTTCGTAGAGAAAGAAGGATGCTGGGAGAAAGAGAAGATGAGTTTGAAGAGGCAAATCGAACAGTTAAAAAGTGGCTTGTCGAACATATGTTTGCAATAGGAAAATGAAGGCCCGAGTAAAGAGAAAGACAATACAGACAACATTGTACAGGCTATGTCCCAGATAAACTTAAAAGATGGTGAGATACGGGAACTAAAAGAGGAAAATCAAAGGTTGAAAGAAGAAAATGAGGCAAATGAAAAAGGGACAAACGAGCTACAGCAAAAGTATAGGGAATTGGTAGCAATTAACAATAGGTTTTGTTGGCTTAAACTGACCCAGATATTTCCAATTAGACCCAGGTTCTTTGCGGTTCTCTCTTTTGACCAACAAAACCCCTTTGCATTGGCCCTTTCTTCAACAACCTGCGAGCAGGTTGAGGTCTCACCCGAGGTGTATCTTATGGGGTACTGCAGAATCAGGTTTCCACAGTAAATGATGAGTTGTTTATATGAACAAGCTACGCAGCGTAGGACAGAAGGATGGTGCTACGGGGTAAAGCGATGTGGTACAGAGCAGGATCTACGCTGTGAGCAACTACGGTGTGGTGATGGAAACACTGCGGGACTCACTAATGGGCTTCTTACTACTATGAATCTTCTACTGGAACTGCAGATCACCCACACTTATCCTCTACTTGGAAGATCTTGAAAATGTTAAGGCACTGAAATGAATATCACTCATCCATTCATTCAAGCACTTACTAGTTATCTTTCTAGCATTCATTCAAGAACTTGGATTTTTACAACATGAACTGAAATGATAGACATGACTAACTGTGTCACATTCCTTCACTGTGTTTAAGAAAGTTTTTAAACTTAAATGACTGATTCACGATCTTAACATAGAATTGAAATGTTTGCCATTCATCTCCTTCTGTGGAACCTAACATATCATTCCCAAACTTCTCCTATTGGTAAATGCATATCAAAGTTCTCATATTACAACATGCAAGGAAACATTCAAGCATTCATTCTACAGAAAATACAGACAATCATTCATTCATAAATATCATCGCATAACACAGGATTTAACGTGGTTCACTTCCCCGGATGGAAATCTACGTCCACGAGAATGGTTGGTAATATATTTCTTTCAAAAGGGATGGGGCAGCCGTTCTTAGTCTACGCACTCAGCTGCAGACTCTCCTTTCTCTCGGCTAGGTCTCCACGCACATAGCTACAGAGCCTTTACAATATTCTCAGCTCAGAGAGATTTTACAATATAAAAAGGTTATCTCATGATTACTCTAATAACTAGCATCTAGTATCCAAAAATAGAGAAACCCCCATCCCATACAAAAGTGTCTTCTTAAATAGATCATTCCCGAAGGTGATGTCTGTACAATGTCGAAGACCTAAAACCCAAAGCCCTGAGGGTTTCCAAAACTATGTCGGTTTTCCAAAACGGCTTGCTGGCTCCTGATAGCATCTGCTTGATCATGACGAATCTCCACATCCTCATTTTGTCGCTATCGGCCTTCCTGTTGCATGCGTGCCTATAGGCTTCTTTTACCAAACCGGTTCTCTATAACGGTTTTACCTTCTAAGCGTGCCAAACGTTGCTTTCCTTAACAACCCACGCATGGCCGTCTTCCTGTTTTGCCTATGTCCGTCGCTCGTCAATCCTGGAATGCCTTTCCAGAAATGGCTGCTACCAGTCGAACTAGTAGCTACACTTGATACTTGTCCAGCACACCTTTTTGCTTGCTCCATGTGGCCTCCTAACTCCACAGCACTGCTTCGGTGCAGTACTGGTATTCACATCACGGCCAAAACTTCGATGCTGCACGCAACTCCATAGTCTAGTCAAAAGTTGGATGCTGTGCGCAACTTCGCAGCATCGTCAATACTTAGCCAAAATTGCATTTCTGAGTTGCGCTCAACTCAGCTTTCCCTGCTTGCCTCAAAAAGGTGCTTCCAAAACTTTATCTCAACCTGGGCCCAACATGCCCCTAACACTTACATGTGGCTCGTCCCCAAGCCACTGATTGCTTCAGCTGTCTCACTCTGTGTTGCCACCGGTGGAACGAACTTGGCCGCGAACACGTCATATGTACCGCACAACTGCACCACTGCTTCTCTTGTATCATGCTCAACCTGTTTAACTATCTCAAACAGTGTTGGAGTTATTCATTTTCCAATTTGGTCTTGTACCTGTGTGTGGTTATCGTGCAGTTCTGCTAACTTGTCTTCAATCTACTGCGATACCGCCATGGCATTCTCCAGGAACTGCTGCAATTGATTATCCATCTCAGTCTCTTTTTGTCATAATTCCTGTACTTCTTTCTTTAAGCCGGATATCTTCTTGTATCTCCGCATCCTCTCCCTGGGTGGCAGAGCTTTAACCTCTACGTTCAACTTGTCCAGTGCAATCTGTTTTTCTTGTACCACGGTTTTGACTTGCAGCAACCCTTGATCCTCTTCAAGGGTCGTGATTTCCTATGAAACCTTATCCAAGAGAGATTGGCACTTAGCCATCTCAATTGTAATGCTTTTCGAGGCAACGCTCACTGCTTGCTCTCTGACTTGCTGTTCAGTTAATGGCACCTGCTTATTTAGCTTATCCTTCAATGTGGTAATATCGGCCTCATAATAAATCTCTTTATCCTGCATCTCCAACTGCAAGGATCTCACCTTATCTTTGATCCTCAGAACTGTGTCTGCATGATCATCCTGGATTTCTATGCCTTCAATATCCGTTGTCACATTAGATATGGTAGTTTCCAAATTTTGTCGACGGTCCAGTTCGTTTCATAGCTGTATTTCTGTGTGCAGCTGAATTTGCCTATTTGCTGCAGTGAGCTCTGCTTGTGAATTCATAGATTCAACCATTCCTTCATACATCTCCTCAACAATCTGCGTGTGGATGAAGTGCAATCCTGGTAAGGGGATTTTGGCTAAGTCAAGCTCTACCCTCTCAACTCCCTTTGTGTCCAAGACAACTTGTTCTGCCATTAGCAACGCAATATCCAATGGGTCCACATGGACAATTCTAGTCTTCGACGGTAGCGTTATTGCTAGTTGTTGGATTCCTTACTGCTAGGTCCCTACCGACCTCCCTTAAGCCCCTGCTTCCCGTGGCAAAATAAGGCTTTTCTGGACATCGTCCATTTTCTTCATTAGGCCTTTCATTGCGAGCCGCGTCTTGTGCAGGTCATCCTGGATGACCATGTCCTTCTTTTCTTTAGCCACCATAAGCTCCTTCATCTGCTCTAAGACTGTTTCGGCTATCATCTCATAGTCATCATCATTGAGGAATGCCTCCGATTGAATCTTTGTGGCCTTCACCTTCTTCCTCGATTTTGGCTTCTCCGAAGTCTCAACTCCTTTTCTTTTCCCTATTTCTTCAATGATTGGGCATGAGAGCGAGATCAACTCATCTTTTGCTGAGTCTCTCTCTACATCCATAACCTCTACGTGAACTTTGGTGGCCAATCTTTCATGAGGTCCTCAATATCCTTCTCATACATGATGTAGCTCCCTGGGTACCACTCCGGTTTCTTCGTTTGTGCTTTCGGTGGTTTCTTTGTTTCTGCTTTCAGCGTTATGAAGATACATTTCATATCTACCTCAAAGTCGATGATGTGGATATACTTTGTCGTGACCTGCTTTGCAATGCAGGGTGTCTTCGTGATTGCATCATGCAGCTGAATATAGTACTGGTAAAAGACTTCTGCTGGCGCTCTGCATTTGTGTTTGTCTAGAGGTTAATGAACTTAAACCCTGTAGGATCCTTGGTGTCCATAATAACGCCCTCATAATCTCGTGGCTCCTTCCATCCACACAAATAAATCAGGATGATGAGCCAGGTGAAATGGAACTGGCCGCCATTCACCTATGTGTCATTGAGTTCTTCAAGGAACTCATTCAACAGAAACTGACACCAATTAAAGTTGTTTCCTTCAGCCGCTGTGACACCAAGGAGTATTGCACCTGCAGGCACCTCCAAACACCTAGCTTTTTTGAGTATCTTGCCTGCAAGGAACTGCATTACAAATCTTGTTGCTCTGTCCTTTATATCTTCTATCGGGAAACCTCTTTTTTCCTTCACCACCGGATGGGTTTTCTTCATCTTCTCAACGGCCTCTTTTTCTTTGCTCTTCCCCTGGAAGAATTTCTTAGGATCCTTACTGCGTTGTCTTAGCTCGGTGATGTGGTGGATCAAATCGATGTTAATATCAATGTTCCTGTCCAGCCATAGATAACCTTGGTGGATTCGCGCCATGAGTGTGCGAACCACGATATTAAGTTCTGGAGAACAATCAAAATGTGGCAATCTCAGCAAGTTCAATTGCCCCAACTGAACGACAGGTGCTAGCCAACTGTTAGCTACCAAGTTCAGAGTTCCCTTAGCGTCCTTTTTCCAGCACATATACAGGTCTAGTTGAAAATCTGGGTATTTGGGAACATTTGGCTCATCTTTCATCATTCGCAAGAGGTCATAATCCTCCCATTTACAATCTGCTATCTTTCCCAGCAGATTCTTAGCAGTGTTTACATGCTTTGAGATAGGTGACAGTGGGATGTCGTATCTCACATTTTTGGACACTTTAAACACAAGGGTATTCAATGCCCATGGGGAGATATATTCGGGTGTCATCTTCAAGGTTTCTATCTGAAAGACTGGCAATTTCTGTGTCGAGGAGACCATCTTTATGATGTTGGATCGAGGTGCAGTTACGACTTTTCCTTTATCTTTTGCTTTTTCCTGCATCGTGAGATTAATTCTTGGTGATCTGCGGGATCCTTCACCTTGTTCTACGGTGACCTTCTTAACTGGAGTTTTCATTAACTGTTGAATCCCTCCGTGCTGAAAGATCCTCAGTGCTTCTTCAATGGTCAGTTCTTCTTCTCTATAGGAAGGTTTGGACATTCAATAATGAGATACTGGCTAAGGCAGACAAAATACAGATGGATACTAGCTTAGAGAGGTTAATCACAAGAAAAATCTAAGTGCATGGTAACGCCCATGAGTCTCCCATCGTTCTTATTTATAGCCACAACAGACCCTCTCCCGCACTCTTCAACGACTAGATAAGCATTTAATGTGGTGTCTGTTGGTGAATTTGAGCAGATCCTTCGGTCTTTTCTGTCGTTAGCGTGCTCAGAACGGCTATCTTCTCTCTAAATGCTGAAGTGGTTGCTGCAACGGTCATCTAATGGCTATTTTTCTGAAAAACCATGCAACGACTATTTTTCTCTGAGTGTTGCATCGAACTACGTGGCAAGCCATCTGCAACCCTGCATGGCTACTTCGCAGTGTTAAAACTTTCCAACTGCGCAGCTTCCTCTCTCTCTCTCTCTCTCTCTCTCTCTCTCTCTATATATATATATATATATATATATATATTTTTGCGCATCTTCAGCAATGCTGCGTCGTGCATAGATCATTCTTCTTATCATATCTTCTTCCTTTTATCATACATGTACAGACTCTTTTACGTTTCTAGTGTCCACTTTCAACTGTACTTGACAGTTAGAACTTACTTCCTTGGCTCATTATTTAGGGTTCTGCGAAGCAGTGCTATCATGGTATAGCTTTAGCCTGCTTCCATTTATCAAGGTTGGTAGAGTATCACCAGGTAAATTGGCTAACTAGACTGCACCAGTGTTAGTAACATGTATCACAGTATATGGTCCAATACAATGCATCTTAAATTTACCTGGGAATTTCATGAATTTGCTATCATACAGGAGGACTATATCACCTACCTGAAAACACTTGTTATTTATATGGCGATCATGCCATGCTTTCTCGCGGTTGTTCTGAGCTTGCTGGTGGAAGCCTACAATGAAGCGATCTTCCTCCAAGCCCAGTAAGTGTAGTAATATTTCTTCTAAAGCTTTGCAGTCTACCATCCCTGCAAAATGCAACAATTCTTAAACTAGGGACAATATATTCCATAGGCATTATAGCGTCTTGCCCATAAACCAACCGAAAGGGTGTCTATCCTATTAATTTCTTGCATGTGGTCCTGTATTCCCATAACACAGATGAGACGCGCAAGTCCCAATCGTCTCTATTTACATTGCACACCTCAGTGAGTGCGTTCTCCAATATTTTATTGAAAGCCTCTACAGTACCATTCGCCTGTCGATGATATGGAGTACTGCGCTGATGACAAATGTGGAATTCCTCTGTAAGTGCCTCAATCGTCTTGTTCAAAAAGTGAGTACCTTGGTCACTCATCAAAATCTTTGGACAACCAAATCTGGTGAGTATTTCTTCAAAAATAAACTACGCAGCAGTACTGGTGCTGCAGTCCTTAACTAGTTTTGCTTCCACCCATCTGGTGAGGTAATCCATAGCAGTAATAATATACCTTGCACCCGTTCTTTTTCCTTGTGGGTTTATAGGACCCACAAAGTCTATTGCCCATTTTTCAAATGGCTACAGTGTCAACTGTGGATTCAATGGCATCTCATCTCGGCGTGATGGTTTTCCTGTCCTCTGATAGACATCACAGTTTCTGCAATGTTCTTTGGCATCTTTATGGAGCATAGGCCACCATAGCCTTGCGCGCAATATCTTCTGCGCAGTATCCTTTCCTGCATAGTGACCTCCTACGATTCCTGAGTGTGCGTCAGCTAGAATAAAAGGCTTCTCATGATCGAGTACGCACCTGCGCAGGACTTCATCCAACCCAAGTTTGTATAACTAACCTTCAATTATAGTGAAGTATGTGGCGCGCACCACTAATTGTTTTTTCTGGTGGACCGAGAATTCCTAGGGTGCCAGCCCTGTGGTTAGGAAGTCAATGATATCCTTGTAATAATAATCAACAACCTGTATACTAAATAACTGCACATCAGGCAGACTGTCTTCAATATTCATAGGCTCCTCTCCTGACTCGATCCTTGACAGATGATCAGGTCCCAAGTTCAGTCTACCTGGCTTGACAATAATTTCAAAGTCATATTCCTGGAACAACAATAGCCATCGGCATATGCGTCCCCCTAACACTGGCTTGTTGACCAAATATTTCAATGCAGAATGGTCAGTAAACATAAGGATGTGCGATCCCAACAAGTAGTGTCTAAATTTTTGTAGGGCATATACCATCGCAAGGCCTTCCCTCTTAGTAGTAGTATAGTTCTTCTCTACTGTTGAAATCTTTCTGCTAGAAAATGCAATAGGGTGGTCAATACCTCCCTCTCCTGGCTGAGCTAACATGATCCCCAGGAAAATACATGATGCATCAACATGGACATGGAATGGCTTTGTCCAGTCTAGAAAGACTAGAATTGGCGCAGTGACCATCTTTTCTTTTAATGTGTCGAAACCATGTTTGCATTGTGCGTTCCAAATGAACGGTGCATCTTTATTCAGCAACTTTTCCATTGCTGCAGTTATCTGTGCATAACCCTTTATAAATTTTCTATAATATCCAGTATGGCCTAAGGTAGATCGCAACATCTTGACTGAATTTGGTGTTGGTAAGTTTGCAATAACTGCAATCTTCGCAGGGTCTACCATCAATCCTTGCTTACAGACAATGTGGCCAAGTAAAATTCCATAGGGCACACAGAAAATACACTTCTTCAAATTCAAGGATATTTTATGCTATCGACACTTCTCGAGCATCATGCAGAGATTCGCGCAATGATTTTTCAATAGACTAAACACAGTCCAATGATCGAAATACGCTTCTAAAAATTTGTGCACAAAATCTTTAAATGCTGCGACAACGACTCTAGAGAATATGGCAGGTGCGTTCTTCAGACCAAAAGGCATAACAGTGTACTGGAATGACCCCCATTTTGTAGCAAATGTCGTCTTATGCATATCCACAGGATCAATCCTGATCTGATGATAGCCAGAGAAACCATCAGTGAAAGAATACGCCTCATTTCCTCAAACGTTATCAAGCACTTCATCTATGAATGGAGTAGGAAATGGGTCATGCATGGAAGTATCATTCAGCTTTCTGAGATCCACACAAATCCTGATCTCTCCTTTTTCTTTCTTGTCTTGAACAACCATGGGGCTAATCCATTCGGATTCTTTGACAGGTTCAATGATTCCTGCCTCTAGCATCTTATCTAGCTCTGCGCGGACTTTTTCCTTATAGCATGGATTCAATCTGTATGGCCTCTTCTTGACAGGCTTAGCACCTGGTTTTAAAGGTATTTTCATGACCCCTAGGTCTCCCAAAATTCCTTTCATCTCTATAAATTTGGTTGGAAATAGTTCTTGATACTCATGTAAGGTATCTGCGATCTCTGCAATAGTTTGATCGTCCAAAAAATCTCCTATTGATGCGAACTTCGGCTCTTTGTCTGTGCCAATGTTTACTTTTTGTGCTTTTACTGGTCCAGTCATATTTGGGATTTCCAACGGAGGTCCTTCTAACTCACGTGCGCCTTCTGACTCTGGTATATCTATGTTGCGCGGGTCCTCCTCATCATCTTCATTTGTATCATTGGTATCTTCAGCTAAGTTGTAACACTCGATAAAGTGCTCTTCATGTTCCTTCCATTCTGACTATAAGTGTGCAGGAACGCACTCTGTCCCAAAAAACTCCTGCAATGTTATGTTTTGATGAGTACGGTCATCCTGGAATATGTGCTTCTTGATTAGCTATAATGCTTCATGGATTAATGGATTCTCGTCTTCAAAACTGAAGTCCTTCCGGAAGTTCCCAGCGAGTAGCTCCCAATCAGTGAGTTCACTGCGTAGCTCCAGGTCGAGGTACCATTTTTCTCGGATACCCACATCCAATGTATGTACAAATAAATGTACCCATTCTGTAAGTGGTCTTCCCACCCATGCCATTGAACAGACTTCAATATGCTGACTAGGGTCTGTCTGTCCATTAGACTTTTTGAAGGTAAAGTAACCTTTTCGGTGAACCGGATCTACATCTTAGTTCTGCATTGATCCCAAGTGGTCAAGGTTTTCTTATGTGCATTCCACCATCTGGCAGGTGTATTGTGAAATTCTATACCTAAAGCTGGCAGTATATGATCATCTGGTATAGCTATAGTATATTCCCTTATGAAACTGTAAACATTAGCAGAACCATCATATGTGGGAATAGGACTAACCTCTTTTCCAATCCAGCGCAGTGATTTCATAACCTGCGCACATCTTCTTGTTGATACTTCATGCATGCGACTTTGCCAATTCTCCAGTCCTGTATCCGAGTAAGAGATACAAGAAGTGTCACATCGCCAACTGAGCGTACCGTCCGCAGTAGGATTAATGTAGTATTCCTTGTTCGCAGTCAGCTGGCATAGTCGGTCTAAATCTTGAGCTTGGGATTCCTCCTAAATCAGCTCACTGTATCTGTCACCATCTTTAGGATCCAATGGTGCGATGACCCTAAGTTGCTTCCCTTCAAAGATCATCTTCTTTTTCTTCAATTTTATGATATCCAAGTTATCCATAGCCCAATCAATTCCCAATATTGCTGGAAAAGGTTGACTATCATCCACAATTTCAATAACCTCAAAGTCTGCATGACTCTGTACTCCGTCGATGTCAACTACTACATTAGCTAACCGGCCAAAAGGTATGACCTTCTCTTGATTATCAATTCATAAATGGATAGGTGACCAGAGCAACTTTGGTCGACCCATCTATTGCCATGTCTGCTTAGTCAAGACATTCACTTCTGATCCCAGATCAAGGATGACTCAATCCATTTCAAAATCTCCTATCTGCGCAGTAAGTCTCATCTCTCGGCCTGTTCTTTTGTGCTTTCTTATATGATGTACAATGCTATTTGGAGTCTCTGTTGCAATCTGAGGTTCATACTGGCTGATGAGCTTCTGGAGCTCTACTATGGCTTTTTCACTTTTTAGTAACTTCATGCAGCTTCGCAAGAACTGTGCAACAGAAGTACGGACATTTGTCGCAATACTTGTTTTGTGATACAGAGCTGGCATGTCTTCAGCATGCGGTGTTTTACTACGTAGCGGGATCCTTGATGACTTATCTGCTGGTTCTCTAAAGGTATCCCACGCATCAATGAAGATCTCCTTGTTCTTCTGTAGGTTAAGAGGGGGTGCTTTTCCTGGAGCTTTCCTTATCCATACTGTTTTAAGGGGATCCTTTTTCGTATGTGCCTCCCCTGATGTTGAAGCTTCCGCTCCTCTGTCGTGGCCTGTCACAGCGCCACTTCATGTGACCACATTGATGCTCGGATCCACTGGTCTATTCTCTACTGCAATCCACTGGACGTTTGGATTTGGAGCCTCTGTTCGTCTTCTCTTTTGCATTTCCACCTCTAATACTGGGAAATATTCAATGACATGCTCAAATTATTTACAATAATTGCATGTAGTGCATGGGTTAACACAATCTCTAGATACGTGCCCGGGTTGGCCACAATTATAACAAATGACTTGGCCACAGCCTCTTCCCTGCGCCGGACCAACATTTCTTCCTCTGCCGCGGTATCCACCACCACGACCTCTGTATCCTCCTTGGTCATATTGTGCATTTTCTTGTTTCGGCTGGGTATCTTCTTGTACGCGGTACAAGCCAGCGCCTCGCCTTGAGTCCATATCCCTTTTTCTTTCATTCATTATTTCATATGTGCAACAGTTGGATTCATCATGTCCAACTGATTTACAGAAGTTACAGTATAAATTCTTAGGAGTTTTCACATATTTCTGGATGAGGTAACAGTCTTCAGGTCTATGTCCTGTGGTTCTGCAAATTTCACACCATGGGGTCTTATTCTGATTTAATGGGTTAGGCGCACCACTGTTAAGATAGTCACAGAATAGAGAGTAATGCTCACGGTCATGACCTTCTCCTTTACAACTTGTACACCATACCTCCTATCTAGGTTCATATCTTTATTCTTTATTATTTTTCATACTTTGTAGTTCAAGTGTCATGGTGGTCAGCTGGTTCATGATTTGAGACATCCCAGAACTAGTATCACGAATCGGCGAAGCTTCCAGCTTAATTGCAATTTCCAAGGCCTCTTCCTGGGATAGAAACTTCTGGTGCATCAATGGTAATCTGATATGAGGTAATAGCACAGCAATGAACCATTCTTTATGCTATTCTGGCGGTATAACAAAACTTTCTTGGTCTAGTAAGGTCTTAAATTTCTGATCAATTTTCCAGACCGTTTCAATTGGTCTTTGCTTTATTTTCTTCATCTCAGTTATACACTGAGACTCAGTCTTAGGTTTCTTGAACTTCACCTCCAGTGCGGATTTAATTTCTGTGAGGGTTCTCAGCTATACGGTAGAGTATTTCATAAACCAATGTAGCGCTCTATCCCCGAAAGTGGTGATGAGCTATGCCTGCTTCACGACATCATCCTGGATTTGTCTTACACTCGATATAGCTTCGCAAAGGAACCAATCTTGATTAGGGTCTTCTAGGCCAGTTCCTTTGAATATTGGGAGTTTCATATTAGCGTTTTCCATTGTGCTACTAGGTGGCGGGGCATTGGGATTAGTGCGTGGCTGGTGTAAACGGATCTGCACAGTAAATACAAATGGGACTATCGGGAGAGATGGACCAGTCTGAGTCTTCTGCAGGGTGGGATGCGTAGCGGGTGGGTTCTGCGATAAGGGTGGCGCAGTTTGTGCAGCTAGTGGATTCTTAGGTGTAAATGGTTGTGCAACATCGTTATCAAGATCGCAGGGGATCTCAGTATCTATATGAAGTTTAGGGCCTTCCGGATTCTTATTAATTTTATATCTCTTGCCACTTCTAAGAATATGTGTCTCTTCGTCAGAATCAATATATGTACTGTTTATCATGACAAACTTCAAGAATATTACTGCATTCTTAGAACACCTTTCTCAGCTAACAACATCTTAATGTATAGACTGAGATTGTTCAAAAACTTACCTTAGAATCCTCTGAAAAAGTGTGCTTCTGCTTGGCTATAGGATTTGAGAGTGTCTACAGCAAATTCTGTTACAAATCCTTCTAGCATATGATCGACTCAATAATCAATTGCACGTGACAATGGGCTGTCTAACGCTTTGAGTTGCGCTGTGAGCTTGGGAGTCCACTCTGTAGGAACTCCTCCTTGGAAATATTTTTTCTTCTCTGCGAGCTGCGAGATCCACACATGCAGCTCGTTTGGAAGTGATGCCCAAAAGATCTCATGAATGTCCTCCAATAGATATCTATCAGACCACTGTGTGTCGCTTAGACGCGGATGTCTGTTTTCTTGTCTGTTAAAATATCTTATGGTCTTATCCTACCAAGCTTGTATTTATGTCTTTCCAGGATGCCAATAGTCAGATCCTTCAGGGAACTGATATTCTTGTTCACACATCGTGATTGCAACTCATCATGGATTCTAGCGCGGCAATGAAACCATTTGTTGGCTTAAACTGACCCAGAGGTTTCCAATTAGACCCAGGTTCTTTGCGGTTCTCTCTTTTGACCAACAAAACCCCTTCGCACTGGCCCTTTCGGAAACAACCTGCAAGCAGGTTGAGGTCTCACCCGAGGTGTATCTTATGGGGTACTACGGAATCAGGTTTCCACAGTAAATGATGAGTTGTTTTTATGAACAAGCTGCACATCGCAGGACATAAGGATGGCGTTCTGGGCCAAAGCGATACAATACGCAGCAGGATCTACGCTGTGAGCAACTATGGTGCGGTGATGGAAACACTGTGGGCCTCACTAATGGGCTTCTTACTACTACGAATATTCTAATAGAACTGTGGATCACCCACACTTATCCTCTACTTGGAAGATCTCGAAAACGTTAAGGCACTGAAATGAATATCACTCATCCATTCATTCAGGCACTTACTGGTTATCTTTCTAGCATTCATTCAAGAACTTGGATTATTACAATGTGAATTGAAATGATAGACATGACTAACTGTGCCACGTTCCTTCACTGTGTTTAAGAAAGTATTTAAACTTAAATGACTGATTCACGATCTTAACATAGAATTGAAATGTTTGCCATTCATCTGCTTCCATGGAACCTAGCATATCATTCTCAAACTTCTCCTATTGCTAAATGCATATCAATGTTCTCATATAACAGCATGCAAGGAAACATTCAAGCATTCATTCTACAGAAAATACAGACAGTCATTCATTCATAAACATCATCGCATAACAAAGGATTTAACTCAGTTCACTTCCACAAATGCAAAGCTACGTCCACGAGAACAGTTTGTAATATATTTCTTTCAAAAGGGATGGGGCAACCATTCTTAGTCTGCGCACTCAACTGCAGACTCTCCTTTCTCTCGGCTAGGTCTCTGCGCACACAGCTGCAGAGCCTTTACAATATTCTCAGCTCAGAGATATTTTACAATATAAAAATGTTATCTCAAGATTACTCTAATAACTAGCATCTAGTATCCAAAAATAGAGAAACCCCCATCCCATACAAAAGTGTCTTCTTAAATAGATCATGCCCAAAGGTCATGTCTGTACAATGTCGAAGACCTAAAACCCAAAACCCTAAGGGTTTCCAAAACTGCACCGATTTTCCAAACCGACTTGCTGGTTCCTGATAGCATTTGCTTGATGATGGTGGATCTCCACATCCTCATTCTGTCGCTATCGGCCTTCCTGTCGCAGACATGCCTATAGGCTGCTTATGCCGAACCATTTCTCTCTAACAATTTTACCTTCTAAGTGTGTCAAACGTTGCTTTCCTTAAAAACCCACGCATGGCCGCCTTTCTGTTTTTTCTTATGTCCACCACTCAGCAATCCTGGAATATCTTTCCAAAAATGGATGCTACCAGTCGAACAAGTATCTACACTTGATACTTGTCCAACACACCGCTTTACTGGCTCCACGTGGACTCCTAACTCCGTAGCACTGCTTTGGCATAGTAATGGTCTTCGCATCACGGCCAAAACTTTGATGTTGCGCGCAACTCCGCAGTCTAGTCAAAAGTTGGATGCTGCACGCAATTTCGCAGCATCCTCAATACTTAGACAAAATTACATTTCTGAGCTGCACTCAACTCAGCTTTCCCTGCTTGCCTCAAAAAGGTGCTTACAAAACTTTATCTCAACCTGGGCCCAACAGGTTTTCTCAGTAGCTTACAGGAAGAGTAGCTATGCAAGGATACAAGCATTTGATTCGGGATTTAATTATCTAGGATGCTGAGAGATTCAAACCTTATCTGGATCTCCTGAGAACAAAAGAGAAGATAGTCATTGAAGTCTTTAAGAGTTTTACTGCTATGAAGGAAAAATTGCACAAAAGGCCAAAAGAGACTACTTATAATGCTATACATTTTTTGAATAGTTTGACAGATTAGGACGTCATAGATTTGAGTGTCAAGGACAGGGTCATAACCATTGCAGCAACAAAACGAATCCTGGGGAAATACGCATTGGTCGAAGCTGTGGAAACCAAAGCAAATGAAATGAATGAACATTTGATAGAATTCAAAGGATAGTTTGAAGGATTGGTAGAGAAGGGGTTTCCTACATTCTAGGATGAAAAGCAAAGATTGATTCCCCTAAGTGAGCATAAAAGGTTGATGTCTAGCAAGCGAATGGATCATTCCAAGTTCAAACATCTGAGCCAGTCGCTTTCAGGGAAAATCCTAATAGACAAGCTGGACGAAGGTTTTGAGATGTTGTACAGATTGATTTCTATTGGTGAAGATCTTCCACCTATGTCTTCTGTGTTAAATTTTCAGAATTTACTTCAATATGATCTGGGATCTTAACTGAGAGAACAACATGTAGAGCATATCAATCATGGACACAATAATGCAAGCACACAAGAGACACAAAGTTTACTTGGGGAAAACCATAAAGGTGAAAAACCCCAATAACTTCCTCAGAGATAGATAAAGCAATGATACAACCAGAATACAAGAGATAGTCTTCTCCTAGCAGCAGAGCCTCCTCCTCATAAGTGCGCCACTTTCCGAATGAGATAAGTGTGTGAATGAATGATCAAATAGAGATCTCCCGTTCTTTATTTATACTTGTTTTGTCATGCCCAATAAACTAATGGGTCCTGCATGTCTAGCTTAACCCATGGTTAACTTAATCCGGGCCGACCCCACACTTGGTAGTCTAATAACCCTTTGACCCACATGGACGACCCCCAATAGGGTGGTCTAATAACCCTTTGACCCACATGACTTATACAGGGCCGACCCCAACAAGGTGGTCTAATAACCCATCAAGTATAAGGTATGACACTTACAACATAAATGACGACACTTCCATATAGAGGAATAATAAAATCTCTAAAAGAATACAAATACTTCCGTATAGAGGAATAATGCCATCTCTATCGCAGTACAAAATACATATATGAAATATATGGTTGAAATACATTCCGAAGTTACATATACATCAACACTCCCTCTTAACTAGGAAGGTATTTCTCGACACAAATCGGCTAGCACAAGTCTTCTTCTCTAGATCATCTTCAGTGAATCATCATCCTCGAATCATCATCATCATCATTGCTACTGCTATCCCAATCAATCTCTGTATCTACTTGTCATAGGAAGTTCTACAGAGCCAGTCCTTTTTAATACTGGATGTAGGCCCACCACTTGTAGGTCTTCATCATCTATGTGAATGGTCTGATAGAGGTGGTCTCTCAGGACTAATTTTATGTGCAGATGCAATACCAAAAAGAGTATCCCAGGAACATTTATGTGCCTAAGCACAACCGGCAAGATCTACCGGGACTGATTACATGCATCTCCTCCAAAATACCTTTAAAGAGCATCCCAGGAACATTTATGTGCCGCAGCACGATCGACAAGATCTCTAAAGAGAATCCCAGGACTTATTGCGAGCACACAGCTCAACCTCTCGGATCTCCAAGACTGATTACTTGTGGATAGAAAAAACATTTAAAGATCATCCCTGGAACATTTATGTGCCGCAGCACAACTGGCAAGATCTCTAAAGAGCATCCCAGGACTAATTACAAGCACACAACTCAACCTCTTGGATCTCCAGGACTGATTACATGTCTCCGTAGTAATACCTCATCCCAGGACTGATTACGAGCACACAAATCAACCTATCATATATCTAAGGACTGATTACATACTACATAGCAATATCAGAAAGAGTATCCCAGGAACATTTATGTGATGCAGCACGATCGGCAAGATCTCCCAGGACTGATTACATGCTATTTGCACAACCTACCACATACCATCTATGACCTCCAAGTATCAACCTGATACTCATGATCCAACGGATCATCATCGCACAAAGTGTCATCCTGATGCTCATGATCACACTGATCATCATCAATGTACCATCCCGATACATATCATCTGGAGCAACACCCTGAAGCTCGTCATCATGATCATCCTGATCATACAATGCATCCACCTGATGCATACCAAGTATCTACCTGATACATATCATCATAGATGATCCACCTGATCATACACTGTATCCACTTGATACAAATACAAATACATGATACATATCAACAAACATGATCTACCTGATCATACAATGTATCCACCTGATACATATACAGATACATGGTCCAAGCATCCAACATGATGCATATACAAAATACATACAAATGATCCAACCGGTCATATCCAGCATCCAACATGATGTGTACATACATATACATATAAATGATCCAACTGATCATATCCAACATCATCCTGATGCATATACAAAGTAGTAACTGAAGCATCGTCCTGATGCTCATCTTCCATGATCCTCCTCATCATCATAGCATCATCCTCTTCAGCTCATCTCATCGTCCATGAAGCACATCCCAGATGCACATCATCCAACACTTACACCACCGAAATGGGAGAACACATCTACCACCATTTGGGGAAGGCTCCAGCCCTTACTTTTTCACCATGGGAGAACACATCTACCACCATGTGAAAAATGGCTTCAGCCCTTACATCTACACCATGGGAGAACACATCTACCACCATGTCAGAATGGCTTAGTAATTACATCACGACCATGGGAGAACACATCAACCATGTTAGAAAAGCTCATGTGCATCTGCATCTTCCGGACTCATCACTTCCCTTTGGAAGGAACCTCGATCTGAAGTGCACCAAGCCTCTCTCTGAAGTACTCAAAATGCACTCTGGCCAATGGCTTGGTCAATACATCTACAACCTGCTCATCCATTGCAACATACTCTGCTTCGGCTGTACTCAGTGCTACACAGGACTGCTTCCTACTAAACCAAGGGATCACACTTGATCCCATACTGAAGCAACACCCATAAGTGCTCTTCCTATCTGTAGCACTGCCTACCCAATCTGAATCAACATAACCCTGCAGGTTAAACTTTTGATTCGCATCATACTTGAGCCCATAATCAACCGTACCCTTCAAGTACCTTAGAATATGCTTTATAGCAACCAGGTGAACATCTCTCGGATCCGTCAGGAACTGGCTCAATGTGTTCACCACAAAGCAAATATTTGGTCTCATGTTCATCAGGTACATAGAGGACCCAATCATCTAACGATACATCGTGACATCAACCGGATTAGATAAAGCATCACATAGAAGCTTCAGGTTCGATGCCATAGCCTCGCAGTCCATCATCCCGAACCTCTTCAGGATCTCTACTGCATACTTCCCTTGTCCAAGGAAGATTCCATCTGCACTCTGCCACACCTCCATACCAAGAAAGTAGTGCATCATACCCAAGTTCTTCATCTCTAACTCGGCAGCAAGCTTCTACTGCGTGTCAGCAATCAATCTATACTCACCTATAACAATCAGGTCATCCACATACAATAGTAGTATCACTGGATTGCCTTCCTCAACCTTGTAGTAAAGGTTGGAATCCGCTTTACTCTTGGTAAAGCCCAAACTGGATAGAAAGCTGTCTACCATACCAAGTTCTGCACATATATGACTCCATGTCATGTGTCTTTGAACCAAGTGGCTTCTCCACATACACTTCTTCTTCAACTATACCATTCAAGAAGGCTGTCTTGAAATCCATCTAGTGTATCTTCCACTTCATCACTGCAGCCAGAGCAAGTACAGATCTAATGGAGGTGTATCTGGCTACAGGAGAAAAAGCATCTATGCTACCACCTGCAGCATGCTTGATATTGTAGCTTCTCTTGGAAGTCACTACAGACTCCCCTTTAGGTCTTGGGACTACATCCCAAACATCTTCGTGATCGACTAGTACTCCTCGATCATGGCATTCTTCCTAGATCCCGGGAACTGCAATATCTTCAATATTTTCAATAGATAACTTTGTTGCTAAACAAATATTGTAGTCCTTCTTTTGTAGGTGATGGTATACGATCTTTCCTACACAACAAGTTAAATTGCATGATTAGAAATCATCTCATATTTTTCAGAACAAATTCTTACACATAAAGAAAGATGTCATACAGTCATGCAATTATCTTAGCCAATGCTTCAATACAACATTTATCCATATTCCGTAACTTTCTAGATGCCTTCCAATCTCTACCAGAACATTGTTAATAGTGTGCACAACTCCTAACATGTCAGCAAAGAGGTTTCATTCTAGATAAGTAGCAATGGAATGTTGTATAGTTCCATAGGCCACTTACCCATGTATATTAGTAGTATACTGTTCATCAATGCAACTATTCTAATATGCATAATACACAACCTAATTCTAGGAACATAAGCATATACATCATTGAATAACATTATGTAAGAAATGACAATTCAAATACTTATCTTTGTTTGGTTGCTGGGTGGACTCCCTCTAAATCTTTGCAAATCCATTCTGATGTGGATTGTGAGAAGTGGTCAACTCCCTATGAATATCTGCATCCTTGCAGAAACTACTGAAGTGTGCTCCTTTTCTTTCTTGCAGGAACAACTGGAGTGTGCTCCCTCTTGATCTTTTCTTCCTGGATTACCTGCCCTTGAACTTACATCCATCCTTAATCACTATGCATGCTTATTAGTATCATCATTGTGTTATCCTTTAGGTCTCATACATAATCACACATTTATTAGTATAATCTTAATAGTATCAAAACACAATAATCTTAAACATGTATAGTCATGATCATTCACAGATAATAAACATTATTATTCAAGGTTTAAGGGAAGTCTTCTTTTACTCATGCATATTCTTATTTGGTCATAGGACTCTTCTGATTAGTTAAATCATCAATGCATAAACCCGTGATTACTCAAACCTATACCTTCATGATTCTTCTGGTTAGTCATATCATCAATTATGGTAGGAAACATAATATGCATACAGCCATGACTATTCAAACCTATGACTTCATGAATAATCATTATCAACAACACAACAGTATAAGATCCGAACACAAGGTAGGATTCTAGCTTGATATAGGAAAAACATACCTGGATTAGCATGCTAGCTAGTTATGTCTAACATACCCACATAATGTCTTCTGGTTCTATTCAGTGACTTGTGCTAGTAACCTGCATGTCTCAGAAGTTAACCATTGTAGAACCAAGTTATACATACCTCGAAAGTAGATCTTCTATGTGATCCATGACAATGGATGAATCTTTGTCTTCATGTCACCATGAGCATATGTTCTTGAAGTAGAACATGATTTGACTTTCTTGGTGTACCTTTTGTGTTAGCAGACAACATAAACCTCATACAACACCATAATGCATTAGTACAATCATAAGTGTCGACACCCTAATCAATGAATATCTTCTATCGTGCATTCATAATTTTATTAAGGTGATACGACAAGTCTAGATTTAATCAAGATTGTGCTAACCGTAATAATATGAAGACAAATATACCATAAACTTAATCATGAACAAATCTCGAAACATACATGGATAAGTCATACCTGTCGATATTGCTTGTAATCTTCTTATGTAAGGCCTTAGCCTCATCTCCCTCTGAAACAAGAACTTCTTCACTTACGTAGGTGACCAATCCATCTTCTTCTAGGATTAACCCAATCCACTTGATTTGCAAGAAATGGACCTGGAGCTGGATTAGGGTTTGTCTGAGAAACCCAAAAAATTCAAACTTTGAATTTCAAACTTCTGAAAGGATAGAAATATGCACCTTGATAAGTTGATCAGGCTGGTATGTTCAGAATTTGAAAACTGCAAAGTTTCACTCAATTTTTCCTTTGAAACTTTCGGATTCACTGTAAGTGACCCCAAACCAGGGTTTGATGAAGCCCACTCTTCTTCCCAATCAAAAGGTTTGATCCAAAGCTCTAAGCTTCTAGCCGTGGTCACAGATTTCAAAAATTCCCATTTTTACAGAAGCCCTAATTTTCCACTTTTCTGATCAAAGTCCCGAACTAGGGTCTAATCAAGCCCGGCCCTCTGCCCAACCAAAAATTCTAATCTTGGTCTCTAAATTTTTATTTTGATGATTAGCATTCAATCGTAGTCTTCGATTACAAAAATTCTAACTTTCTCCGAAACCCTAAATTCCGAAAGCCATGAATGAAGGTGCTCAAAAATAATTTTGTTTTGACAGAAATATGTACCTAATTTTTTCTAGTGTAACTCTGGACTTTTCGATCCACAGGGTCTATAAATATTTCTTGAGATACCCAAACCTGTCATCTTTCCATCCCGACAGGTCTGACCTCAATTGGATTCTCTGAGAGAGATGTATGCCAAGTGTCGCAACGTGACCTATTTATGGGATAAAATAGGAGAACGAACTTGTATGGTGTTCCACGTGTCACTGGTTCAACTTCGGCCACTGAAAACTTTTTCTGAGATAGTACATTCTGTGTACTACCTGTCACTTTTTACAAAATTTCATTTGGAGCTTCCTAGCCCATGTTATGACCTTTTTCCCAAGGTCACCTGATTTTGACTCAGATCTGGAAGAGGTAGAAACCCTATATTGTACAGATCATAAATCACAAAGTACAATGAATTAGAAATTGTCCTTTGGACACAAGGTACATGGAAATCTTACCTTCAACCTGTAAAAGTTTCAGATCCGTATACTTTTCGAAAATGGATTTATAGTGAAAGTGCTACGATGACTGGTTTTTTCTATATCAAGCCCTAGCATCGTAACTGCAACAAGTGTCATACATGCCATATCATGCCTTCTTTCAGGATAGCTTTGATACCATGTTAAATTTTCAGAATTTACTTCAATTTGATCTAGGATCTTAACTGAGAGAACAACATGTACATCAAATCTAAAGCATATCAATCATGGACACAATAATGCAAGCACACGAGAGACACAGTGTTTACTTGGGGAAAACCATAAAGGTGAAAAACCCCAATAAATTCCTCAGAGATAGATAGAGCAATGATACAACAAGAATACAAGAGATAGTCCTCTCCTAGCAGTAGAGCCTCCTCCTCATAAGTGCGCCACTTTCCAAATGAGAGAAGTGTGTGAATGAATGATCAAATAGAGATCTCCCAATCTCTATTTATACTTGTTCTGTCATGCCCAATAAACTAATGGGGCCTACATGTCTAGCTTAACCCATGGTTAACTTAATCTGGGCCGACCCCACACTTGGTGGTCTAATAACCCTTCGACCCACGTGACTTATACAGGGCCGACCCCACACTTGGTGGTCTAATAACCCTTTGACCCACATGGCCGACCCCCAATAGGGTGGTCTAATAACCCTTCGACCCACGTGACTTATACAGGGCCGACCCCAACAAGGTGGTCTAATAACCCATCAAGTATAAGTTATGACACTTACAATATAAATGACGACACTTCTGTATAGAGGAATAGTAACATCTCTATAGGAATACAAACACTTCCGTATAGAGGAATAATACCATCTCTATCACAGTACAAAATACATATATGAAATACATGGGTGAAATACATTCCGAAGTTACATATACATCAACATTCTGTTGATCAGCTTAACATCAAAGTCCTGGAGAAAGAGATGATGAGTTATGACATCCCAGCACCTGAACTTTGGGCACCTATGGAGAAATACAGGAAAATGAAATATACCTATCATGCTCCACCGACAACTGCTATCTCTTAAATCTCAGATTTGTGCATTTTTAAGTATCAATTTATTTTTGATAGAAAAGCTTAGGATATATTTTAGGATTTTGATTTTCCAGGACGTGGTAGTGGGTTTCTCATTATGTAATGAAGTTTCACCATTGGACATATACTTTAATATTTTTCATATTTTTTAACGACATGCCGGCAAATGCAAGAAAGCGATTGCGCTTATCTTGTTATATTTTATGTTTTGTGATAGTGACATCTGAATTATGATGAGGTGTCCTTGAATTGTAACTAATTTTTGTTTCAAGTGAGCTGAGTATGAGAGTCCAGGCCACTATAAGTTCCATGAATTTTCAAATGGAAAAGGGGGAGAACTTTTGAAGCTCTACATATTTGTTCTATTGTTGTTATCTTGAGATATTTCTTGAATAACATTGTCAGAAGCTTGCATGCATTTTTCAGAGATCCCTATGTAATTGGTCTAGTAGTCTGTTTTTCCTCTTCTATGTGATATGTGTTTCTTTCCTTTGTTAATCCATATTGTTAACATTCCTTCGTACTTGGTTCAGTGTAGTATCTGAGCGAGATTCATAGAGATTACGCCTTGTTCATTTCTTACCAAGTATTTCATGAAATATTTCTGCTAAAGTTGGTATAAGATTCATCTGTGTATGCCTTACATCAATGGATTGTTCATCTTTCTTCTATTTCATGAATTAAATCACTTCGACTACTAGTTGGTTGCTACCTTGCCTCCATGTGAATGTATCTACTAATAATTTGATAATAATGTTTATGTTATACTTGAATTGACTCCATTTCCCAGTATAGATCCCTGTTGTTCTCCACCAATGGTTTACAGGAGTAAAACCTGTCCTACAGAAGTCTGACCTTCTGTGTATGTTTTAATAGAACATCTTGAGAATGAATGTTGGTGTTCCTTTTTCATGGTTGATGCCCTTGATTATTTCCAGTTTTTCATTAGTTTATTGAGAGACCCCTCTCAGACGGTGTTGGGTCAGTAACATCAGTCCAAAGATTGGTTAGTAGTTACCCAGAAATGCCCTCTTTCAGCCTTGGGGGTCAAATTTGGTGTTAACATGGAGGTTTTCCTACAGTTACATATTTGTAGAAATAAACGGTCTAGATCGGCGGTGGTGAAGATCTATAGTCATGAGCACGCTTCGTGGAAAAAGGGTGAGGTGTTCTAGATGGAGGCAGGAGGTTTATCCCATAAGCATCTTAAGTAGTAGATCAACAGCCAATGGAGCAGATCGACGGTCAAGAACTACTTCTTCGATGTGACATGCGCAGAGAAAACAAACTTTCAGATCCGTGAACTTTTGGTAGAGGTCCACGGGTTTGGACGGTGCAATTCTGAGGAGGCCGAGATCTATGGCCAAGGTTTTCTTCGCGGATCTAACTTGCACGAAACATCAACGCAAGACAAATCCGTGAAGTTGGTAAAAGTCACAACGTTTGACGGCCAGGATTCGAGGTGACATGTGGCAGGATTCAAGGCCACCATGGATCAAGACAATGGACGTCAAGGGAAGCTTCCACGCTGCAGGAGATGCAAGGGTGATAGGAGAGGATAAATAATATAAAAAAATTTCCTGCATGGATAGCTGGATTCCTATTTTGCATCTGAAAGCGATAGGAGCAAGCTGTGAAGAAACAGACAGGTCAACCAGGGGCCCAAGCCAACCTCAAAAAAACAGGTAAGTTATCTTCTCTATAGTAAACTATTTAATGGCTGAATTGAGTGATAGAGAACCCATAGAAACATTGTTTACAGACAGATATGAAGAGGTCTATGACACTATGATGATCGATGACCCCATGGAAACTATAAAAAACAAGTTGAAACTGATTAGGGAGCAAGATATAGACGTGCACCATGTCCACTAGTCCTATTTCCATTTGTTTATAGTTGGGCAAACCCATGGTTTTCCCAAATTTGTTGAATGGTGCACCTCTAACTACTCTTCTACCGAGAGGGCAATCATGGATGCTTCGAAGTCCAATATCCTTTACGAAATCGATACCCAAACCCTTAGAAAAACCCTGTCAGTCCCAAAAGAGTTTTTCCTGAAAGCTATAGGGTATCCCTAATCTGGGTTTCTAGACAATCCCCTATTGAAGTAAAATATAATTTCTACAGGTCTTGTTTGAATCCTACTATTCAAATACAAGAGCAGGATTTCCCAACTGAAGCCAGACTATTCATGGAAGAATCCAGAGGTGTTATCACCATGATGAGCCAATTCCTAGGTCTAGACTCTGATATGTATGTCATAGAACCTCTAATAAGTTTTCTTTTTGTCTTAGGCACTTTCCCCCTGGAATCAGATGACCCAAGCTAGTCTACCCAATGTGCATGCCTCAGGTTTGATGAAGTTTTAGTTTAAAGTATACACTCCCAGCTAAAGAATTTTCAGGAAACAAGGATTTTCAGATTTCAGTCCTACTTACTAAAAATGTTCCTAGAATTCAATGAGGAAAACTTGCAAATGCCTGAGGTACTACTTACTCAGGATATGTGCACTGATTACACCAAGTTCCATGATGAGCTCATGTCTGATGTTTATCAGGTCATTTTCCACAAGAAGTTGCCTAGAGTATTACCAGAAATGTAGGAGTTACTACAACTTTCTCCTGAGAAGAGGGCCAGAGATTGGTTCCTTTCAGAGCATGGCACAATCATTAGGGTTTATGGGTTTGCTTATGCACCCTATGTGCTACAAGTTTTCCTGACCCCCAGAATGTTTGCATTAGAATTCATCAGACAAAAATTGAAGGAAGAAGCTGAGCACTTTCTAGATCATAGAAAGGGCTCTGATATTTTGTTTCCATGGACTGTAGGTCCATTCTTAATAAAAAAAAAGGAGCTCTTAAAGCCATCGAATTCAAGATAAAGGAGATGGGTTTCAAAAAAGAAGCTCCCTTAAACTATGATCCCCACCACATCATTTCCAACAGGAGGAAGGAAAGCAACAGAAAGGATTTTGTGCATTTTGAAATTCCAGGCATGGCAGAAGCTGCAAATTTATTGGAATGTCATAGCAGGATCCAGATGGAAATAGACACACCTGAGAGCTCCTCCCTGTTGACATAAGGGAACACACCCACAGTGTCTTGCTCTTCTATCCTAGTCCTATCAGTGCCAGCAGCCATGCCTATGGCCATCAACTTAATAAAGTCTAGCAAGGAAGATGATAGTGTCACTATGGACATAGGAGGGGAAGCTGAGAGAGCCCCAAAGAGGCAGAAAACTGACGAATCTGAGCAACAGATAGTACCTATGGGGACTGGTAAAGGAAAAAAGAAACAAGTGGATAAGATTCCATCATTTGAGATCAAAGAGTATGTGTTTAACCTAGCAGCCACTGAGCCTACTGCCTTAAGCAAGACTAGAGATGAGTTGATAGATGAATACAAGGTGGACTCATGGGAAACCTCAGAGGAGTCCAAGTTATATACTGAAGTAAGGAAAATTTAAAGCAAAGAAGTGTCTCTAGTGACTAGCAGGAGCCTCGCTCAAAACACCCTGAGTTTGGCCTTGGCCACCAAGAACAAGGCCACTGAGCTAAGGATGAATTTAAAAGACATCCCTGTCCCAGATGTAATAAACTTGCACAAAGAAACCGATGATGTTATTTATACTAAACTATTTAGGACATATTTGGAGCTATGAAAGGAACAGGTCAGTAAGAGTAAGGTTTCCAGCCAGCTCAAGCTGGAAAAGATGGAAAACAAAGCTCATAAGGAAAAGATCAAGAAATTGCAGGGTGACATAGTGGCCATTAAGGAGCAACCTGATAAAAGAGCCAGAATTCAAAACCTACTCAATGAAAAGGACAACATCATCTAATCTCTAAAAAAGGGGTTGAAAATCCCCTCTACCCAGTTAGTAGCAGTCTCTGAGCTAACAAAACTGGAGGAAAAGAAGGAGAAATTGCACACTGACTTGGCAAACTGTAGGGCCAAGCTATTGAAGCTTGAAGAGAAGGAAAAACAATGACAGATAGATATAGCCACTGTGGTGGCAAGTGAGAAAATATCAAAGGCTAGAGTGGAAGAGCTTGAGAAGAGACTGTAGCAGAAAGAGCAAGAAGTAGAAAGCATGGCCACACCATCCATAGAGGATGGTGATTTCTCCCTAGTAAGGGCTATAGCCGAAGCTAGTATGGAAGATGTGGAAATAACAAGATTAAGAAAGAAGAATGTGAATCTAAAAACCTAGAAGGATAATGCAGAAAGAGAAAATGAGGCCTGGGAAGCCAAGCACCAGGAGTTGCAGGGTAAATATCATGAGTTGGAAAGACAAGCTACAGGGAAGACTTCCTTTCTAGAGGCCAGGTAGGTCATCTGGGATGCCATTATTGAAGAAGCAGGAAAATTGAGGCCCTTCCTCGATTTTGTCTTGGACAAGGAAGCAGTGATAAAATTAGCCAAGAGTAGTGTGACATCAACAAATGAGAAATTGAACAAAAAACCTGTAGAGTATACTAAGAATGCCATCGAATTCTTGAATGGCTTATCTAAGGAGAAGGTCAAGACAACTAGTGTAACAGATAGGGTTTCCATCATCATTGAACCCAAAAAAGTGAATCATGAGCACCAACAGGTAAAGGCTATTCAAGCTAAAATAGATGTCATGGAACAACAGATCAAGTATTTCAAAGACATGTTTGACCCTTTATTCAAGAAAGGGTTACCTCTCTTTTGGGAGGAGGATGGAACAATGCTCACATAAAAAGAATATCAGAAGAAATTTGTAGGATGTAAAGTACATTTCAACGATTTTGTAGGTGTGGATCAGTTGCTATCAGGGAAGACAGTGGTGGAGAAAATGGAAAAGGATTTTGAGTTAAGCATGATGTTCAAGGAGGCTAGTGCGCATCTGCAAAGCTACTCTTATAGGGACCACACTGAGATCCGAGTCTTAATAAAGGAGTTGGCCACCTCAAAGGTTCCAGCTGTCAAGCTATGGAAGCTCGTTGAGAAATATGGGAAGAGAAAGCTGATATTGAACCACTGAAGATTCAATGATCGTGGGATAACAACATGGAGGAAATATTCACTAAAGCATTTTGTTTATTTTGTTAGAGTCTGTTGTCTTTCGGTAAAAATGCTCAGTAATTTTGTAAAAGGAAATTGAGCCAGTTTTACCAGCATTGTCATTTTGTTGTAACTAATTCCTAAGCATGACGAACCTGTTTGAATAGGTGTCACCTACATTGTAACAACTTCCTGTTGAGGCAGCTCGAGCCAGAAGGATCTGAGCATTTATGTAAGCAATGTAATAGAAGGAGAAAGGGTTGGAAACTTTGGTTGGACTCATGAATTCCCTGTGTTATTAAGCACTCTGAGATATATTTTAATAAAATCTGGCTAGGCTGAGTAAGGTTTTCTATCAGAGATTCCTGTGTTATTCGTCTTACAGTCTGTTTACGTCTTCTCTTATGTGATTGTTTCTCTCACCGTTTAATTCATACTGTTATGCTTTTTCATGCTTGGATAAGTGTTGTATCGGGACAGAATTCATAAATATTATGCTCTGTTTCTTTCATTTCAAGTATCCACTACCATTTTCTATTAAAGTCGACAAAGAATTCATTATCATAAGCTCTATATTGATGGGTTGTTCATATCTTCTTCTTTAATCACCAAACAAAATCTCTTTGACTATGAGTGGGTGGATATCCTACCTCTGATTAGTTTTCTTTGCAAAGCACTGTCATGTTTAATCATATCCTGCCTCCTGCCTTTGATTAGTTTGATCTATAGTTTGGATTTGTCTTTACTCATGATATGTGTGTTTTTTATGTTTCAAGTGAATTTATTTAATTAAAACATTTATCTATTTCTGCAAATGATTAACATAAATTATGAAATTCATGTTAATTTTTCAATTAGCATTCCAACTACAGGGTAATCTTGCATGTGCCTAATCCTTAAAACTACTATGAGTGAATTTTCATTTCCTAATAGTGTTGTGGTTAAACCCGCATTACTAACTTCACTATACTCAATGTGCCAAATCAAATATGCCACATGTCACAATATGATCATTCCACGTGTCACCCTAGGATACTAGATATCAACATTTTAACAACAAAATTTGTAGACGTTTTGCTTTAAAGACTTTGCCGGCAAGTGGAAATATTCTCAGAGAAAGAGCGGCCGCTCTTTCTCCAAGGTGTTCTACTATTACAATTCCCTCCTAAATGAAGGGTCGGCTAACCCTTCTTATTCCAAATATTCTTTTCATAATAGTTCGACACTTCAAGAAGGGTCGGTCAATCCTTATTGTATTATCCATTATGGCTATAACTAAATTCCTAGATAAAGGTTTTGACAATTAACAACAAAAAAAAGGGGCGGCCATTCCTTCTTGTCGTAAAATGAAGTCAGGACAAACCATTTTTATATGATATAAATTCCAAGGTTTCCTGTTTTTACAATTCCCTCGTAATTGAAGGGTCGCCCGACCCTTCTTATTCCCCATATTATTTTCATAATAGCTGGAAACTGCAAGAAGTGTCGGTCGACCCTTATTACCAATATTCTTTTCATAATATTTCGACACTAAAAGAAGGGTCGGTCGATCCTTCTTGTGTTCTCCATTATGGAAATAGCTAAATTGTTGGCTACAGGTTTTCATAATTAACTACAAAAAGAAGGGGCAACCGATCCTTATTGTCGAAAAATGGAGGTCGGGATGAAGCTATTTTTATATGTTATAACTTTTCACCTTAAAAGTTTGAACAATTACAAATGAAAATTGCAATTTTGAATACTTTTCAAATCATAAATTGAATTTTTTAATTTTAAATTCACATTTGAAAGTTATATATTCATACCTCCCTTTTAGCATGAAGGGCTTTACTTAAAAAATAATAATAACTAAAAACACTTTTCATTCTTTTTATGAGATTTCATTCTATTTAGAAAAAGAGAAAAAATAAATAATGCTTCGATTTTAAAAAACAAAAGGAAAGAATGTTTCTATTTAAAAAAAAAAATGTTTCTATTTACAATGACTTCCACAAGTAAACTTCAGTTCGAGGAGCATTATCCCCCAATTGCGGATGCTAGCATTCTCTATGGGGCCATTCCCCTAGCACGTGGAGAGCACGAGGGGAGGGATCCTCGCACCCCACACCCTTAACGCTGTAAACATTACCCTACCCAGTCTTAGACCTGCCTACAATGATGCATGCCTCCACACTTGTCTGCCCACCCATCCACCTTCCCTACAATCTGTCTGCCTCCATAGCTGGCCACTCTCACACTTGTGTCTTAATGGCATCGTTATGCACTATTGCTCACAATTCCCCTCGCATTTACTTTGGCCGCCACCCTGGTACATCTCGACTGCACCTCGGCCCTCTGCACATTCATTTCCGCCCTCAGCTCTTTCAATTCTGCTCTCTGCTCTTAACTATAGCTCGTGTGAACACCATCCACGGCATACAGTCTCCCCGCTATTTAAACGATTCCATGCACACCATAGACAACACTCACTCTGCCTCCTCGAACCTTTGGTTCGACTCTGTTCATCCTTATATTTAGCTCCACTTCTGGTTCTTGTCCCTCACGGCTTCTTTCACCATGACCAAGTCCCATGGTCTTTCACGTCGAGGTGGGGGGAATTGTTGCTCTAGGAGCCATAGCGCCCAAGCTCTAGTGATGGTTTTGACATTGGCATTTTCTTTTCCAGTAGTAACCTGATTGAAGATTGGGAGGGGCAACTGGTGGTAGATCACTTGGCCTCTGACTCCAATGGCGGTTCAATAAATCACTATTGGCTCATGAAGAATATGTTGGGGAATATTCTGGACGACATGCTGGGAAAATAGGGTTCTACTCGGAACCAAATGCTGGCATAGGTCTTTTCTCAGAAGTGCAATGTGAAAAGAAGACGTATGTAACCTTTTTTACCAGTATATAATACAAAGTTTCTTTTTTTATCAATGAATTAGTAACCTCTCTATACTCAATGTGCCAATTCAAAACAAAATAGTAACTTAGCTATACTTGATGTTCCAAATCAAATACGCCATGTGTCATAATATGATTGTTCCACATGTCACCCTCGGATACTAGATATAAACATTTTACCAATGAAATTTATAGACGTTTTGCTTTAAAAAATTTGCTGGAAAATGGAAATATTCTCAGAGAAAGAGCGGTCGCCCTTTCTCCAATGTGTTCTATTGCTACAATTCCCTCCTATATGAAGGGTCGAACGACCCTTCTTATTCCACATATTATTTTCATAATAGTTCTACACTGCAAGAAGGGTTGGTTGATGTTGGCTTACAAGTTGATCTAAAGGGTTTTCAATATAGACCCAAGTTCTTCGGGGTTTCACATAACCAGCAAAACCCCTTTCGCACCGGCCCTTTCGGCATCCACCTGCAAACAGGTTGAAGTCTCACCCAAGGTGTAGCTATGGGGGCACTGCGGCATGAGGTTTCCACAGTGGGTGATGAGTTGTTTAACCAGACTAAAAGCGCAGCGCACCGATGGACTGGCGCTACGAACCAAAGACAGCACGATAATAGACTACATTGTGGTCTGCGGTACTCCAACTGACTGCTGCGATACCCGCAAGTCCAGAGACTGCACGGTCGGCCACAATGATAATAAAGGGGCAGCATCACGGAATTACGTGCCTTCTCACCAGACTTGGCAAATACTCAATTTCTATACTTAATATTCTTAATCAATCACCTATTGTCTTAGGTTAAGTGACCTTACAAAAATTACAAGTAGATGAACAAGATAATACTGTGCGCAGCCATTGGTGTATGTCATAGGAGTACACGATCCAACCTTTCATACACAACTGTAATTGTTCTATAAACTGATACTTGTGCAAACTTGAGTACTAGGCATTCAACATCCATTCATCCATACAATGCTTAACATATTATTCCCACCTCTCTTTCTTAAGGAAAATACATACAAAAGCATTAATATACCATTGGTAAATCGAGATCCAACATTCAATATAAGCAAATAAGTAACAAAGCATACACACAATGACATTACACAAACATGGTTCACCCCCCGGATGGAGTCTACATCCATAAGAACGGTTGTTCATATTGATCTTTTTGGGAAGGGTACAATCGTTCTTAGTCTGCACACTTAGCTGTAGACTCTCTTCTCTCTCAGGTAGGTCTCTGCGCACTCAGCTGCAGAGCCTTAACAATAGCTTCTACCTCAACAGGCTCTAACAATATGCAACAATGACAAAAATGAGGAGTAACCCTTTCCTTACAAAATCATGCCTTACTTATAGATCATGCCCGTAGGTCATGTCTTTACATTCCGCAGGCCAAAAGCCCTTAGGGCTTGCAAAACAGTTATAGATTCCAACTCAGTGAGATAGCTAGCGCCTGGTAGCGAATCTTCCATCATGGCCTGCCCTTCACGTATGGCCACGTCGATATTTGCCTTCCTGTCGCATGCATGCCAATAGCTTGCTTTCATTGAGCTGTTATGCCTTTAACGGCCTTGTGCGACTGGTTCAGGTAGTGGTATCTTTTGCATGTGTGTCCAGTCGCTTTCTTCCCCATTTGCTCCATCTTCCCGTCCAACACTCTACCCTGCTGGATCCTTGTAGATTGGACACTTCGCATTGCTTCATCCTCACAACACTTCTTCTACCACGCTGCGTGCATCTTCATAGCACTTTCTCTACCATGCTACGCGCATCTTCGCAGCATCCCCAAAACATGTAAAAAAGAGTACTTTATATGAACTGCACTCTGCTTTGCAGTTCCAAAATTCCTTGCTCAAAATTGCCCTGCTTGGGCTGGGCCTAACAGGCCCCTAACACTCACATGTGGCTCGCCCCCATGCCACTTGTAACTTCAGCTTCCCCGAGCTCTACTTCTTGCTGGGGAGTTAGCTTCGTAGCGAATTCATTGTATGTAGCAGTCAACTTCTGGACTACCTGCTTTATGTCTTGCTCAATCTGGTTAACTGTCTCAACCATTTCAGATGTGATCTCCTCACCTGTCTGTCCTTCCACCTGATCCTGATTCTCACGCAGCTCCTTTAGTTTTTCCCCGATCTCTTGCGAGATCGTACTGGCATCTTCAAGTAATGGCTGCGATTTGTCTCCGATTTCTGTTTCTTTTTCCCTCAACGCCTGCACTTCCTTCTTCAGCACGCTGATTTCTATGTACCTCTGCAACCTATCTGTTAAATTTTCAGAATTTTCTTCAATCTGATCTAGGATCTTAACTGAGAGAACAACATGTACAGCATATCTACAGCATATCAATCATGGAGACAATAATGCAAGCACACAAGAGACACAAAGATTTACTTGGGGAAAACCATAAAGGTGAAAAACCCCAATAACTTCCTCAGAGATAGATAGAGCAATGATACAACCAACCAATAGAGATAGACATAACCTAGCAGCAATCCTCCTCCTCCATAAGTGCGCCTCTCCTCCTTGAGAGCATGTGTGAGAAGTGAGTGAGCAAATAGAGTGCCTCCCGCACTCTATTTATACTTGACTTGACTTGCCTTTTTACCTAACTCATGTCGGCTCTAACTTAACCACATAACATAATGCTGAGTGGGCCGACCCCCAATAGGGTGGTCTAATAACCCTTTGACCCACATGACTTATACAGGGCCGACCCCAAACAAGGTGGTCTAATAACCCATCAAGTATAAGTTACGACACTTACAATATAAATGACGACACTTCCTTATAGAGGAATAATACCATCTCTATAGGAATACAATATACATATATGTGAAATACATTCCGAAGTTACATATACATCAACACTCCCTCTTAACTAGGAAGGTATTTCTCAGCACAGTTCTTCTAGCACAAGTCATCTTCTCTGGATCATCGTCACTGGATAATCGTCATCGAGTCATCATCATCGTCACTACTGCTGCTATCTCAATCAATCTCTGAATCTACTCGTCATAGGAAGTTCTACAGAGCCAGTCCTTTTTCATACTGGATGTAGGCCCACCACCTGCAGGTCTTCATCATCACTGGCCATACTGTGGAATCCTCAGGACTTTTACGTGCGTCACAAAACCTCGAAAGAGCATCCCAGGCTGTTACGAGCACACAGCTCTACCTATAGGATCTCCCAGGGCACCAAATTACATGTGACCTCACCACAAAACCTCGCAAGAGCATCGCAGGCTGTTACGAGCACACAGCTCTACCTATAGGATCTCCCAGGGCAACGAATTACATGTGGTCATGGAAAAACCTCGCAAGAGCATCTGCCAGATATCCCAGGGAACTGAATTACATGCCATAGGCAAAACCTCGAAAGACTATCTGCAGATCTCCCAGGGCACCGAATTACATGCCATAGGACAAAACCTCGAAAGAGCATCTGCCAGATATCCCAGGGAACCGAATTACATGCCATAGGCAAAACCTCGAAAGACTATCTGCAGATCTCCCAGGGCACCGAATTACATGTCCTCCCAGAGCAAAACCTCGAAAGAGCATTTGCCAGATGTCCCAGGGCACCGAATTACATGCCATAGGCAAAACCTCGCAAGACCATCTGCAAATCTCCCAGGGCAACGAATTACATGCTCATCTGCACAACCTGATCCACGGCCACAGAGTATCAACCTGATACTCACCATACATCATCCTGATGTATCCATGATCATCCTGATCATCATCACTGCAACGTCCTGCTGCATGTCATCTGGAGCAACATCCTGAAGCTCATCATCTATGATCGTCCTGATCATCACTGCAACATCCTGCTGCATGTCATCTGGAGCAACATCCTGAAGCTCGTCATCTATGATCATCCTGATCATCAATGCAACATCCTGCTGCATGTCATCTGGAGCAACATCCTGAAGCTCGTCATCTATGATCATCCTGATCATCAATGCAACATCCTGCTGCATGTCATCTGGAGCAACATCCTGAAGCTCCTCATCTATGATCATCCTGATCATCACTGCAACATCCTGCTGCATGTCATCTGGAGCAACATCCTGAAGCTCGTCATCTATGATCATCCTGATCATCACTGCAACATCCTGCTGCATACCAAGTATCTACCTGATACATATCATCATACATGATCCTCCTGATCATCAATGCAACATTCTGCTGCATGCCAAGTATCTACCTGATACATATCATCATACATGATCCTCCTGATCATCAATGTATCCACCTGATACAAATACATGATACATATCATCATACATGATCCTCCTGATCATCAATGCATCTACCTGATGCATACCAAGTATCTTCCTGATACATATCATCATACATGATCCTCCTGATCATCAATGTATCCACCTGATACAAATACAAATACATGATACATATCACCATACATGATCCACCTGATCATACAATGTATCCACCTGATACATATACAGATACATGGTCCAAGCATCCAACATGATGCATATACAAAATACGCACACATGATCCAACTGATCATATCTAGCATCCAACATGATGCATACATACGTAAATGATCCAACTGATCATATCCAGCATCCAACATGATGCATACATACATACATAAAAATGATCCAACTGATCATATCAAGCAGAAACCAGAACATCATCCTGATGCTCATCATCCAATGCTTACATCCACAGCCATGTGAAGGATCCTCCTTCCAACATGCTTGGAATGGCTTCAGCAAATGTGTCCATCACTTCTTCCTCGAAGTGTCCTCGATCTGAAGAACGCCAAGCCTCTCTCTGAAGTACTCGAACTTCACTCTGGCTAGTGGCTTCGTCAGCACATCTTCAATCTGCTCGTCCGTCGCAACATACAGAAGCTTCACAGCTCCTCTCTGCACCATATCCCTGATATAGTGATATTTGATCTCTATGTGTTTCGACCTGTCATGAAACACTGGGTTCTCAGACAGCTTCACACAACTCTGGTTATCACAGAAGATACCAGTAGCCTCCAACGGGAGATCAAATAACTCAGACAGTAGCTTCCATAGCCATACTGCCTCGCAACTAGCTGAGCAGGCTGCAACATATTCTGCCTCAGCTGTACTCAGTGCTACGCAGGACTGCTTCCTGCTAAACCAAGAGATCACACCTGATCCCATACTGAAGCAGCACCCAGATGTGCTCTTCCTATCTGCAGCACTGCCAGCCCAATCTGAATCAACATAACCCTGCAGGTTAAACTTTTGATTCGCCTCATACCTGAGCCCATAATCCACTGTACCCTTCAGGTACCTCAGAATATGCTTTACAGCAACCAGGTGAACACTCCTCGGATCCGTCAGGAACTGGCTCAATGTGTTCACAGCAAAGCAAATATCTGGTCTCGTGTTCGTCAGGTACATCAAGGACCCAATCATCTGACGATACATAGTGATATCAATCGGATCAGATGAAGCATCACACAGGCGCTTCAGGTTCGATGCCATAGGTGTGGCCATAGCCTTGTAGTCCATCATCCCGAACCTCTTCAGGATCTATACTGCATACTTCCCTTGTCCAAGAAAGATCCCTTCTGCACTCTGCCACACCTCCATGCCAAAAACAAATAGTGCATCATCCCCAAGTTCTTCGTCTCGAACTCGGTAGTAAGCTTCCGCTGCGTGTCGGCAATCAATCTATCTTCACCATACCAAGTTCTGCACATATATGATTTCCTATCATGTGTCTCAGAACCAAGTGGCTGCTCCACATACACTTCTTCTTCAACTACACCATTCAAGGAAGCTGTCTTGAATCCATCTGGTGTATTTTCTATTTCATCACTTTTATATTTCTCTATGCTGCCATCTGCAACATGCTTGATCTGATAGTTCCATTTGGAAGTCATAGCAAACTTCCCTTCATGTCTTGGGATTACATCCCAAACATCATTCTTCATGATCGACGGATCATGGCATTCTATTTCTTCATCCCAGATCCTGGGAACTTCAATATCTTCAATAGATAATTTGTTGCTGAACAAATGTTGTAGTTCTTCTTTTGTAGGAGATGGCATACGATCTTTCCTACACAACAAGTTAAATTGCATGATTAGAAAACATTTCATAGTTTTCAGAACAAATTCTTACACTTAAATAAATATGTCATACAGTCATGCAATTATCTTAGCCAATGCTTCAATACAACATTTATCCATATTCCGTAACTTTCTAGATGCCTTCCAATCTCTACAAGAACATTGTTAAGAGTGTGCACAACTCCCAACATGTCAACAAAGAGGTTTCATTCTAGATAAGTAGCAATGGAATGTTGTACAGTGCCATAGGCCACTTACCCATGTATATTAGTAGTATACTGTTCATTAATGCAACTATTCTAATATGCACAATACATATCCTAAGTCTAGGAACATGAGCATATACATCATTGAACAATTTTAATTAAACAAACACATATGTAAGAAATGATAATTAAAATACTTATCTTTGTTTGTTCATTGGGTGGACTCCCTCTGAGTCTTTGCTTCTTTGCGGGAGATACTGGAGTCATAATCTGAAGTAGCTTCTTCTACACCTTTGTAGAAATATGTTCAACTCCCTCTGAATATATGCTCCTTGCAGAAGCTACTGAAGTGTGCTCCTGTTCTTGAACTCATATTCATCCTTGGTTCCTATGCATGCTTATTAGTATCAAGATTGTGTTATCCTTGTGATCTCATATAAAATCATACATTCATTAATACTATTAAAACACAATAATCTCAAGCATGTATAGTCATGATAATTTCAAACAGAAATAATAAGCATTAGCATTCAAGGATTCTTATGGTTAGTCAAATCATAAGAAACATAACATGTCTAAACCTGTAATTACTCAAGCCTATGACTCTTCAGGTTAGTTGAATCATCAATCAAGATAAGAGATATAAAATGCATAAAACCTGTGATTATTCAAACCTATACCATCATGATTCTTCTGGTTAGTCATATCATTAATTATGGTAAGAAACATAATATGCATACAACCATGATTATTCAAACCTATGACTTCATGAATAATCATTATCAACAATAGTATAAAATCCTAACCCAAGGTAGGATTCTAGCTTGATATAGGAAAAACATACCTGGATTAGCATGCTAGCTAGTTTATGTCTAACATACCCACATAATGTCTTTTGTTTCTCTTCAGTGACTTGTGCTAGTAACCTGCATGTCTCATATGTTATCCATTACAAAACCAAGTTATACATACCTCGTAAATGGATCTTCTATGAGATCCATGACAATGGATGAATCTTTGTCCTCATGTTATCATGACCATATGTTCTTGGACCAGAACATGATTTGTCTTTCTTGGTGTACCTTTCATGTTAGTAGACAACATAAACCTCATACAACATCATAATGCATTAGTACAATCATAAGTGTCAACACCCTAACCAATGAATATCTTCTATTATGCATTCATAATTTTGTTAAGGTGATACGACAAATCAAAAATCAAAATTGTACTAACCGTAATAACATGAAGACCAACATACCATAAACTTAATCATGGACAAATATCGAAACATACCTCGATGAGTCATACCTGTCGAGATCGCTTGTAATCTTCTTATATAAGGCCTTAGCCTTATCTCCCTCTGAAACAGGAACTTCTTCACTTATGCAGGTGACCAATCCATCTTCTTCTAGGATTAACCCAATCCACTTGATTTGCAAGAACTGGACCTGGAGCTGGATATGGGTTTGTCAGAGAAACCCCAAAAATTCAAACTTTGAATTTCAAACTTCTGAAGGGATAGAAATATGCGCCTTGATGAGCTGATCAAGCTGGTATATTCAGAATTTGAAAACTACAAAGTTTCACTCCTCAATTTTTCCTTTGAGACTTCTGGATTCACTGGACGTGACCCTGAACTGGGGTTTGATGAAGCCCACTCTTATGCCCAATAAAAATGTTTGATCCAAAGCTCTAAGCTTCTATTTTTCTGAGGAGCTTCCAGCCGTGGTCACAGATTTCAAAAATTCCCATTTTTACAGAAGCCCTAATTTTCCATTTTTCTGATCAAAGTCCCGAACTAGGGTCTAATCAAACCCGTCCTTCTACCCAGCCAAAAATTCTGATCTTGTTCTCTAAATTTTTATTTTGATGAGTAGCATCCAGCCGTGGTCTCCGATTACAAAAATTCCAACTTTCTCCAAAGCCTTAAATTCCGGAAGCCATGAATGAAGGTACCAAAAAATAATTCTGTTTTGACAGAAATATGTACCTGATTGTTTCTGGTGTAACTCCGAAATTTTTGATCCACAGGGTCTGAAAAAGTTTTCTGTGATAGCTTGACCTGTTATCTTTCCATCCTGACAGGTCTGACCTCATTTGGATTCTCTGAGAGAGAGTTATGCCAAATGTCGCAACGTGACCTGTTTTGGGATAAAACAGGAGAGCGAACTTGTACGGCGTGCCACGTGTCACTGTTTTAACTTCGGCCTCTGAAAAAGTTTTCTGAGATAGCTCGTCCTGTTACCTTTCCATCCTGACAGTTCTGACCTCAATTGGACTCTCTGAGAGAGAGTTATGCCAAATGTCGCAACGTGACCTGTTTATGGGATAATACAGGAGAGCGCACTTGTACGGCGTGCCACGTGTCACTGGTTCAACTTCGGCCTCTGAAAAAGTTTTCTGAGATAGTACAGACTGTTTACTACCTGTCACTTTTTATGAAATTGCATTTGGAGCTTCCTAGCACAAGATATGACCTTTTTCCCAAGGTCACCTGATTTTGACTCAGATCTGGAAGAGGTAGAAACCCTATATTGTACAGATCATAAATCACAAATTACAACGAATTAGAGGTTGTCCTTTGGACACAAGATACCTGGAGATCTTATCTTCGGCCTGTAACAAATTCAGATCCGAAAACTTCTCCAAAATGGATTTATAGCGAAAGTGCTACGATGACTGGTTTTTGCTATATCAAGCCCTAGCATCGTAAGTGCAACAAGTGTCATACATGCCATATCATGCCTTCTTTCAGGCTAGCTCTGATACCATGTTAAATTTTCAGAATTTTCTTCAATCTGATCTAGGATCTTAACTGAGAGAACAACATGTACAGCATATCTACAGCATATCAATCATGGAGACAATAATGCAAGCACACAAGAGACACAAAGATTTACTTGGGGAAAACCATAAAGGTGAAAAACCCCAATAACTTCCTCAGAGATAGATAGAGCAATGATACAACCAACCAATAGAGATAGACATAACCTAGCAGCAATCCTCCTCCTCCATAAGTGCTCCTCTCCTCCTTGAGAGCATGTGTGAGAAGTGAGTGAGCAAATAGAGTGCCTCCCGCACTCTATTTATACTTGACTTGACTTGCCTTTTTACCTAACTCATGTCGGCTCTAACTTAACCACATAACATAATGCTGAGTGGGCCGACCCCCAATAGGGTGGTCTAATAACCCTTTGACCCACATGACTTATACAGGGCCGACCCAAAACAAGGTGGTCTAATAACCCATCAAGTATAAGTTACGACACTTACAATATAAATGACGACACTTCCTTATAGAGGAATAATACCATCTCTATAGGAATACAATATACATATATGTGAAATACATTCCGAAGTTACATATACATCAACACTATCCCGCGGTGGCAGTGCCTTCGCTTCTGTATCCAGGTGCTCTAATGCAGCTTGCTTTTCCTTCACCACATTCTTGACTTCGAGCAGTCCTGGGTCTTCTTCGAGGGCAGTGAATGCCTTCGATGCTGCTTCCAACAGATGTTGGCACTTTTCCACTTCGACAGCAATGTTCCTTGCTATGATCTTTACTTCTTTTTCTCTCAGTTGCTGCTGATATGGTGGGGTCTGTGGGTTTATCTGTTCCTTCAAAGCATCAATGTCAGACTCATGGAGAACCTCCATGTCTTTCATTTCTATCTTCAAATGGGTCACTAGCTCGCCAATATTGACAATAGTATCCATTGGTTCTGCTTGTACTTCAAATTCATCTATGCCATCGGCAACTGCGCTGACCATGGATTCGAGTCTTAACCGACGATCCTGTTCGTCCTGGAGCTGCATAGCTTTCTGCGAGCTATCTTACTCCAACTTCCTGTTAGCTACTTCCAGTTTAGCCTGTCCTTTGATCCCATCAATAGTTCTTTCATGCATCTCTCCTAAACACTGCAAGTGTAAACAATGCAAGCCGGGTAATGGTATCTTTGCGAGATCCATCTCCACATGCTCTACATCATTTGTATCTAGCAATAACTACTCTTGCAATGGTAAAGTTACAGTACTTGTGTCCAGATGGATGATGTGTGACTGTGCAGGAATGGTCATAGCTAGCTGCGGCTATTACGAAGTCCCTCCTGACTTCCCTTCGGACTCTGAGTCGCACGGGTGGGGGGGGGATTAATCTCTTGTGTACTTCATTGATATTTAGCGTAATTCCCTTCAACGTGATCAGATTCTTCTGTACAAGCCGGGTAATGGTATCTCTGCGAGATCCAGCTCCACACACTCTACATCCTTTGTATCTAGCAATAACTGCTCTTGCAATGGTAAAGTTACAGTACTTGTGTCCAGATGGATGATGTATGACTACGCAGGAATCATCATAGCCAGCTGCGGCTGCTGCGAAGTCCCTCCTGACTTCCCTTCAGACTCTGAGTTGCACGGGTGGGGGGGGGGGTTAATCTCTTGTGTACTTCATTGATATTCAACATAATTCCCTTCAACGCGATCAGATTCTTCTGTAGAGTATCCTATATGGATTTATCTTTTTTCTCCTTATCTATCATCAGATCTTCTATTTTTTCGTTGAATACTACACCGATCATTTCATAATCATTGGTCTTGAGGATGGTGTCTAGCTTTCCTTTATCATCTTTTTGCTTCTTGCATGCTCCCTTTTTCTGCATGGTACTCTCCATTGGCTCCTTTCTTTTTTCTGTCTCTTTTTCTTCAACTATCAGGCATGGACGTGGAATCAGCTCGTCCTCCTCAGAGTCACTGGGAACATCGACAACCTCTACATGGAACTCAGTAGGCCATTCCTTCATTATATTTTGAATGTCCTCTTCATACATGTGGTAGCTTCTTGTGTACCACTCTGGCTTCTTCTTCTGCGCTTGAGGTGAAATATTGATACTGCGCACATCAACATAAAAATATACAATGCAAATGTAATTGCTAGTTACTTGTTTTGTGATCCTAGGGGTTTCTACAATCGCATCGTGCAGCTGGTGATAGTACTGGTAGAACACTTCTGCTATTGTGTGTTGCCTCTGTGAGTTGAGATTGACCCATAGGTTTTCAAAATGGGGCCCCCTGTAGTCATTGGAATCCGTGATCACGCCAACATAATCCTTTGGCTCTTTCCATCCGACAAGAGCGATCAGTAGTATAAGCCAAGGATAGTGAAAATTACCAACGCTGAGCTGCATGTCATTGAGTTCCTCCATGAACTCGTTCAGGAGATACTGTGACCAGTTGAACTCTTCTCCTTCTTCTACCGCAGTTCCAAGTAGTACTGCGCCCGCATTTACTTTTATAGGCCTGCATTTCCTTAGGATTTTTCCTGCTAACAGCTGTGTGGGGAACTTTGTCGTCCTATCCTCAATGTCTTCTGTTTCAAAACCCCTCTTCCCTTTGACAATAGTGTGGGTTTTCTTCATCATGTCCATAGCTTCTCTATCCTTTCTCTTCCCTTGGAAAAATATCTTTGTATCTTTACCCCTCTTACTCAAGCCCGTAACATGGTGGATTAAATCAATGTTTGGGTCCACGTTGCGGTCTAGCCACAAGTAACCTTGATGCATTCTTTCCATCAGCATTCTAACTACTACGTTTAGTTTCGGTGTTCTATCAAAATGCGATAGCCTAAGTAGGTTGAGCAGCCCAGATTGGACTACTCCAGACAGCCAACTTTCGACAACCAAGTGAAGCTCACCCTTCGTGTCCTTCTTCCAGTACATGTACTGGTTAGGCTAGAACTGTGGGAACTTCGGCTTATTAGGTTCCTCCTTATGAATTTCCATCAAATCATAGTCCTCCCATTTACAGTCTGGGATTTTGTCAAGTAGATTCTTATCTACCTCAACGTGCTTGGAGATCGATGATAGTGAAATATCATATTTTTCGTTCTTTAGCAACTTAAAGATCGGTGTGTCCAGTGCACGCGGTGATATGTAATTTGGGGTCATGGTTAGTGGTATCTCTTTATCCACTATCAGTGGCTTCTGCACTATGGAACCCGTCTGGGCGACCTTCGTTCTTGGTTGCACAGGAGTTTTTCCTCTATCTTCCATAGTTGGACCGTGCCTCGGTGAGCTTTGTGATGCTTGACCTTGTTCAAAAGCAACTTTCTTAGCTTGGGTTCTCATTAACTCTTCGATCCCTCCGTGCTTGAAAATCCTCACATTCTACTCAAATGTGAATTCATCTTCGCTCAAAGAGCTCTCAGACATCCACTAGTTAAAGCTCACACAAAAAATAGCTCACTCAGAAAATAGCTCACAAAGAAAATAGCTCACATAGAAAAATTTGTTGAAAATTCTAACTGTTTGGTAACGCTCGTGAGACGATATGCAGCGTTATTTATAGGCACAACAGATCTCCTCCACACCCCTCAACGGTTAGATGAGCATTAATGGTGATATCCGTTGGCCAAATCCGGTGGATCCTTTGGGTCTTGTCGTTCAAAATTCGGTTCAGAACGGCTATCTTTGCGTTAAATGTCCAAGCGGTTGCTGGTAATGGCTATATAATGGCTATTTTTCCGACCGACATTGTAACGGATAATTTTGTGAACATTGTGTCGAACTACGTAGTAGGTAATTCTCGGTCCTACGTAGTGACTTTGCGGTGTCAGAACTCGGCCTTCTGAATTAAGTCTCAGCCTCATGTGACTTGATCCTTCCAGTTGCATTGTTGAGCTTCGCAACTACGCTGTTCTTCTTTCCTTTTTCATGTTCTTCTTCTTTGTTTATTTTTTTCTTTTTCATAGCAGCACATTTTGACTGTGCTGCGTGGTATATACATACTCCCTAGTATATATTGCGTATAGACTCACTTAGGTTTCAAGTGCCCAATTTCAACTGCACTTGGCACTTAGAACTTTTTCTTTTTCTGATCGTCACTGGTTCTGTGGAGCAGGACTATCCTAATAGGGTTTTAGTCTGTTTCCATTGATCAAGGCAAGGTATCTTTGGCTAAGGTGGCTAACTGAACTGCACCACCATTAGTAACATGAAATATAGTATATGGGCCAGGCCAATGCATTTTAAACTTTCTAGGAAATATCATGAACTTGCTATCATATAGGAGGACTAGATCACCTACTTGAAAGCTCTTGTTTTTGATGTGGCGATCATGCCATGCTTTTTCTCTATCCTTCTGCACTTGTTGGTGGAATCCTACAATGAAGCAGTCCTCCTCCAGACCAACCAAGTGTAAGAGCCTCTCCTCTAGTGCTTCTTGATCTACCATGCCTATAAAAGCAGCTATTCTCAAGCTGGGAACAATATACTCCATTGGCATTATGCCTTCCTTTCCATAGGCCATTCTAAACGGTGTGTGGCCAGTCAATTTCTTACATGTGGTTCTGTATGCTCATAATATTGCGGTAATGCACATGTCCCAATCATCTTTGTTTACGTTGCATACCTTAGTAAGCGCATTCTCCAGTATCTTATTGAATGCTTCCACGGTTTCATTCGCTTGAGGATGCTAAGGTGTACTGCGCTGATGGTGAATGTGGAACTCCTCCATTAATGCCTCAATAGTCCTGTTCAGAAAGTGAGTACCCTGGTCACTCATCAGAAACTTTGGGAATCCAATCCTTCTAATGATGTTTTAAAAAATGAACTGTGCTGCTATCGTTGCACTACAATCTTTCACTAGCTTTGCTTCTGCCCATCTGGTGAGGTAGTCAGTTGCAGTGATAATATACCTCGCACTAGTTCTTTTTCCTGGTGGGTTGATAGGTCCCACAAAATCAATGGCCCATTTTTCAAAGACCTATAGTGTCAGCTATGGATTTAATGGCATTTCATCTCTATGCGATGGTCTTCCTATCCTTTGACAGACATTGCAGTTATGGCATTGTTCCTTTGCATCTTTATGAATAGTAGTCCACCAAAGATCTGATCTTAGAATCTTTTGCGCAATGGCCTTTCCTGCATAGTGACCACTTGCGACTCCTGAGTGTGCATCTGCTAATACGAATGGTTTCTCATGCTCTAATACACATCTGCATAGGACTTCGTCCGGTCCCAACTTGTATAGCTGACCTGTGATGATAGTGAAGTCTACGGCACGCACTACCAGTTGCTTCTTCTACTGTGTAGTGAAATCCACAGGTGTGAATCTAGTAATTAGAAAGTCTATGATATCCTTATAGTAGTCATCGAAAACCTATATAGAAAACAATTGTGCATCAGGTAGATTGTCCTCAAAATTCACCGACTCTTCTTCTGACTCAATTCTAGATAGATGATCAGGTCCCACATTCAACCTTCCTGGCTTAACCACAATTTCAAAGTCATACTCTTGGAAGAGTAACAACCACCAGCATATTCTCCCCCCTAACACAGGCTTATTGACTAGGTATTTAAGCATAGAATGGTCAGTGAATATGGCAAAGTGTGTGCCAAGAAAGTAATGTCTGAACTTCTGCAATGCATAGACCATATCGAGTCCTTCTGTTTTATAAGTGGTGTAGTTCTTCTCAGTCGATGAAAACTTTCTTCTTGAAAAGGAAATGGGATGATCAATACCTCCCTCTCCTGGTTGCGCTAAAACGACCCCAAGTGCTATACATGACGCATCAACATTCACATGGAATGGATTCTCCCAATTTGGAAAAACTAGGATCAGTGCAATGACCATCTTCTCTTTTAGTGTATCAAAGCCTTTCTCACAGTCCTCATTCCAAACAAACGATACATCTTTCTTTAATAGCTTTTCCATAGCTCTCGTTATCTGTGCATACCCTTTTTATGAATTTTCTGTAGTAACTGGTATGTCCCAATTTGGTGCACAGTTGCTTGAGTGAATTTGGTGTAGGCAAGTTTACAATGACTACGATCTTCTCGGGATCAACCATCAAGCCTTGTTTGCACACAATGTGTCCCAACAAGATTCCATAGGGAACACCGAAAACACACTTCTTCAAGTTCAATGAAATTTGATGATGTTTGCACTTTTCTAGCATCATCCTGAGGTTCACGGCATGGTTCTTCAATAAACCAAAAATGATCCAATCATCAAAGTAAACCTCTAAAAATTTATGTATAAAATCCTTAAATGTTGCGTCTACCACTCGAAAAAATATGGCAGGTGCGTTCTTCAGACCAAAGGGCATCACTGTGTATTGGAATGACCCCCATTCTGTAGCAAAAGTTGTCTTGTGCCTATCTGCGAGATCAATTTTGATCTGATGGTATCTGGAAAATCCATCAGTAAAAGAATACGCATCATTCCCTCAAACATTATCTAGCAGTTCATCTGTAAAAGGTGTAGGAAATGGGTCATGCATTAAAGCATCTTTCAACTTTCTGAGATCCACACAAATCCTAATCTCACCCTTCGTCTTCTTATCCCGGATAAGCATCGGGCTTATCCACTCAGATTCTTCAATTGGCTCAATGATCTCGGTATCGAGCATCTTATCGAGTTCTGCCTTAACTCGTTCTTTATAGTGCGGATTCAATCTATATGGTCTTTGCTTCACAGGCTTCGCGCCGGGCTTAAGAAGAATTTTCATCACTCTTAAGTCTCCCAAAATACCTTTCATCTCTGTGAACTTAGTCGGGAACAATTCGTGATACTCCTGTAGTATTCTCGTGACCTCCTCGACTGGGTCTTCATCCCAATAGTCTCCAATAGCTACGAACTTTGGTTCATCACTGGTGCCAATGTTCACTTTTCTTGTTTTTACGGGTCCGCTCATATCTGGAATTTCCAGTGGAGGTCCTTCTACCTCACGTGCGCCCTCTGATTCAAGTATCTTTATGTTTCACGGGTCCTCCTCATCACTGTCTGCATGAGCTGTTGATTCATCAAAGAGGTTATAAAAATCAAGAGCAGGCTCTAACTGCTCCTCCCATTATGGGTGTTGATGTGCAAGTATGCTCTCTGCGCCAAAGAATTCTTCTACGGTCATATTTCCATCAGCGTAGTCTGGTTCGAATATTTTTTCTTAAGAACCTGCAATGCATCATTGATGCTCGGATGTTCATCTTTGAAACTGAAATCTATTTGGAAACACACGATCAGGGTAGACCAATCTCTTGTACCCCTACTCAGTTCCAGGCCTAGGTACCACTTCTTTGGAATTGGTTCTTCCAGCGTATGCACAAACGAATGCACCCATTCTGTTTTTGGCATTTCCCCCAAGCTTATGAACAAGTTTCAATGTGATCCCTTCAGTCTGTCTATCCATTGTATTTTGCAAACGGTAATGTAACCTTCTCAACAAATATGATTTGCACCTTAAATTTGCATTGATCCCATGTAATCAATGTCTGCATGTGCGCAACCCACCATCTAGCAGGTGTCTCACGCAATGCTACATATAATGCTTGTAAGCAGTGTTCATCTACAATTGCTGCAGTATAATCTCTTATGAAAGAATAAACATTAGATGAACCATCATATGTCGGGATTGGGATTACCTACTTTCTAATCCAGCGTATCGACTTCATGACCTGTGCGCATCTCCTTGTAGATACTTCATGCATGCGGCTTAGCTAGTTCTCCAAACCTACATCCGAGTCTGAAATGCAAGAGCTGTCCCATCTCCAGCTGAGGGTACCATCTGCAGTAGGATTGATATAATATTCCTACTTCATTGTCAGTTTGTACAACCAGTCCAAATCCTGAGCTTGGGATTCCTCTTGAATCAGCTCATTGTATCTGTCTCTGTCCACAAGGTCCAATGACACAATCACCCTGAGATGTTTTCCTTCAAAGATCATCTTCCTGGTCTTCAGATTTATGATTGTGAGGTTATCAATAGCCCAGTCAATGCCAAATAGTGCCGAGAAAGGCTGACTATCGTCCACAATATCAATAACCTCGAAATCGGTGTGACTCTGTACTCCATCAATGTCGACAACCACATTGGCTAACCGTCCAAATGGTATGACTTTTTCCTGATTGACCATTCACAACTAGATACGTGACCATGATAGCTTTGGTCGCCCAATCTGCTACCATGTCTACTTAGTCACGACATTTACCTCTGATCCCAGTTCAAGAATGATTTCATCCATTTCATACCCTCCTACCTATGCATTGAGTCTCATTTCTATGCTTGTTCTCTTATGTTTCTTGATATTATGAACTACACTATCAGTAGTATCCTCTCCACTACATGGTTCATACTGATCTATAACCTTCTACAGTTCTGCTATAGCATCTGGGTTCATTAACAATTTCATGCAGCTTCTAAGGAACTGCACAACAAAGGTGCAGGTCTCTACTGCGGCGCTTGTGTTGTCATAAGCAGCCGGCATGTCTTTGACATACGGAATTTGACTACGCAACGGGATCCTCGGTGACCTAGGTTCCGATTCTCTAAGGATATTCCATGCTTCCGTAAATGCTCCTTTGTTCTTCGGCAGGTCGAAAGCAGGTGTTTTCTCAGCAGCTTTTCTTATCCATTGTGTCTGAAGGGGTGTTTGCTTAGTCCAAAAATCTCCCGAAGTCAAAGCTTCTGCTCCTTGATCGCACCCTATCGCAGCACCACTGCGCATTACAATCCTTAGGTCTCCTCTTTGCTGCGATCCACTGAATGTCTCGAGTAGGTGGGTCTATCCTTCTGTGTTTCTGCATCTTGACCTCTAGTATGGGGCAATCTTCAATAACATGCTCAAAATATTTACAGTAATTGCACGTAGTGCATGGGTTGGTACAATCCCTAGAAACATGACCTGGTTGGCCACAATTATAGTAGATTACCTAACCATGGCCTCTTCCTTGCGTCGGGCCTCTTCTTCTTCCACGGTATCCACCACCATAGCCTCTATATCCTCCCTAGTCATACTGCGCATTCTCTTGCTTCACCTGGTTGTCTTCTTGGATGCGGTATATTCCAGCACCTCGCATTGATTCCATATCTTGCTTCCTTTTGTTCATGAGCTCATATGCGCAGCAGTTGGATTCATCATGTCCAACCGATTTACAAAAATTACAATACAATCTCTTAGGTGTTTTTACATATTTCTGAATGAGATAACAGTCCTCTGGTCGGTGTCCTCTGCTTCTACAGATTTCACACCATGGTTCCTGGTTCAGATTAATCAGGTTGGGTGCACCACTGTTAAGATAGTCTTGAAATAAAGGGCATTGTTCTCTGGTGTGACCTTCTCCCTTACAACTTGTACACCAGACTTCATGCCTTGTTTCATATCTTTGTTCCTTTCCATTCTTCGGGCTTTGTAGGTCTAGTGTGAACGTGTTCAACTAGTTCTGGATCTGCGAGATCCCAGAGCTAGTCTCGCCGATCAGCAAAGCCTCTAGCTTCATCATGATCTCTAAGGCCTATGCCTACGATGCAACCTTCTGCTGCATCAATGGTTGTCTGGTGTGGGGTAGCAGCACAACGATGAACCATTCTTTATGTTGTTGTGGAGCTATCACAAATGTTACTTGGTCTAGGAGTGTTTTAAACTTCTGGTCAAATTCCCAGACCGTCTAATTAGGTTTCTGTTTAATCTCTTTCTGTTATTTGATACATTGCGATTCGTATTTTGGTTTCTTAAACTCTGCTACCATCGTATCCTTTATCTCTACTAAGGTTCTTGGTTGTGCTTGAGAATATTACATAAACCAATGAAAGGCTCTGTCTCTGAAAGTAGTGACGAGCTGTGCTCTCTTCACACCATCATCCTGAATTTGCTTTACCTCCATATGGCTTCACATAGAAACCAATGTTGATTAGGGTCTTCCAGACCCGTTCCTTTGAATATCGACAGTTTTATGTCCTTATCTGTCATTCTCCTTCCTAGTGGTGTATTGGTGTTCTGATTCTGGGGAGGGTTTTGAGCGGAAAAAGTAAAGGGGGTATTCGGAATAGTGCTAGGGATACCACTCTGCAGACTATTCTGAGGCTGGGTGTTCTGGACTGGAATGTTCTGAGTCATATTGGCCTATGCACCTGTGCCTGCGGTGCTTCCAGTATTAATATTCTACGGGGTGGGCTACGCGACATTCGTAGCGGATTGGTTCTGAGATAGAGGTGGCGCGGTATTTGCAATTGGTCGACTCTGTGGTGTAATAGGATGACTGATGGTTGATGATGGTGCGGTCTGATTATTAAGGTCACATGGGAGTTCGGTATTCAAGCGGAGTCCAAGTCCTCCCGGATTCTTTTCTTTATTAAACTTATGTGTCTTTCCACTTCTCAGGCTATGTCTCTCTTTGTCAGATTCACTATATATGTTATTAACCATGACAAATGCAAAAGTATTACTACATTCTTAAAACGCCTTTCTCAGCTAAAAGCATTTTAATGTATAGACTTAGATTGTTCAGGAACTTACCTCTGAATCCTTCAAAAAAGTATGCTTTAGCTTGGTTGTAGGACTTTAGTGTGTCCACAGCAGATTCTGTTACAAATCCTTCAAGTATGTTGTCGACCTAGAAGTCGACTGCTCGTGTAAGTGGGTTGTCTATTGCTTTGGGCTGCACCATGAGCTCTGGATTCCACTCTGTAGGAACTCCTCCTTGGAAACAGGTTTTCTTCTCTGCAAGTCGAGATATCCATGCATGTAGCTCGTTTCCAAACGAAGCCCAGAATATCTCGTGAATCTCATTCCACAAGTCTCTATTCAGCCACTGTACGTCGGTAAGGCGCGGATGTCTGTTTTCCTTTCTTGCAAAATATTTTTCGATCTTATCGCACCAGTCCTAGATCTTTTTCTTTTCAGGATGCCAATTTTCTGAACCCAACAAGAACTGGTATTCTTCTTTGCACATTACTGCGTCAACTCATCACGGATTCTTAGCGTGACAACAGAACCATTTGTTGGATTACAAGATGATCTAAAGGGTTTCCAAGATAGACCCAGGTTCTTCGCAGTTTCACTTAACCAACAAAACCTCTTCGCACCAGCCCTTTTGGCATCAACCTGTGAACAGGTTGAAGTCTCACTCGAGGTTTATCTATCGGGGCATTGTGGAACCAGGTTTCCACAGTGGGTGATGAGTTGTTTAACCAGACTAAATGCGCAGTGCACTGATGGACTGGCACTATGAACCAAGGACAACACGACAATAGACTAGCTCGTGGTCTGCGGTACTCCAACTGACTGCTGCGATACCCGCGAGTCCAGAGACTGCGTGGTTTGGCCACAATGATACTAAAGGGGTGGTGTGACTGAATTACACACCTTCTCACAATACTTGACAAATACTCAATGCCTATACTTGATATTCTTAATCAATCACCTACTATCTTAGGTTAAGTGACCTTACCAAAACTATAAGAAGATGAACAATATAATACTGTGTGTGGCCTATGGTGTATGTCGCAGGAGTACACGATCCAACCTTTCATACACAACTGTAATTGTTCTATAAACTAATACTTGTGCAAACTTGAGTACTAGGCATTCAACATCCATTCATCCATACAATGCTTAACATATTATTCCCATCTCTATTTCTTATGGAAAATACATACAAAAGCATTAATATACCATTGGTAAATGAAGATCCAGCATTCAATATAAGCAAATAAGTAACAACACATACACACAATCACATTACACAATATTTAACGTAGTTTACCCCCTGGATGGAGGCTACGTGCACAAGAACGGTTGTTAATATTGATCTTTTTGGGAAGGGTACAACCATTGTTAGTCCCCACACTCAGCTACAAACTCTCTTCTCTCTTAGGTAGGTGTCTGCGCACTCAGCTGCAGAGCCTTTACAATAGCTTCTACCTCAACATACTCTAACAATATGTAACAATGACAAAAATAAAGAGTAACCCTTCCCTTACATAATCATGCCTTACTTATAGATCATTCCCGTAGGTCATGTCTTTACATTTTGCAGGCCAAAAACCCTTAGGGTTTACAAAACAGTTATAGATTCCAACTCATCGAGCTAGCTGGCGCCTGATAGTGAATATTCCATCGTGGTCTGCCCTTCACAAATTCCCACGTACTTATCGGCCTTCCTGTCGCATGCGTGCTAGCAGGTCGCTTTCACTGAGCCGTCATTCCTCTAACGACCTCCTGCGACTGGTTCAGGTAGTGGTATCTTTCACGTGTGCGACCAGTCACTTTCTTTCCCGTCTGCTCCTACCCACCTCTTGGCATTCCTAGAGCATCTTTGCCAAAAATAGACCGTCGATGGTCTAACCGGAATACGTGCCATCTTCCCGTCCAACACTCTGCCTTGATGGATCCTTGTAGACTGGACACTTTGCAGTATTGCATCCTCACAACACTTCTTCTACCCCGTTGCGCGCATCTTCACAACACTTCTTCTACCGCGTTGCACGCATCTTTGCAGCATCCCCAAAACATGTACAAAAGAGTACTTTATCTGAACTACGCTTCACTTTACAGTTCCAAAAGTCCTTGCTCAAAATTCCCCACTTGGGCCAGGCCCAACAATCGACCCTTCTTATTACCAATATTCTTTTCATAATATTTTGACACTACAAGAAGGGTCGGTCGATCCTTCTTGTGTTCTCCATTATGGATATAGCTGAATTACTAGATAAACATTTTCACCATTAAGTACAAAAAGAAGGGGCGACCGATCCTTCATGTCGGAAAACGGGTGTTGAGACAAACCATTTTTATATCTTATAACTTAGTCGATTCACTTGTTATTCTAACAATGACTTGAATATTTTAGACATTCATTTTTTCACCTTAAAATTTAGAACATTTATGAAATAAAACCTCGCAACCTTTCTTTCCTTTCCTGCATGTTTAAGTTTTAACCGTCAATTTGTCTTGATCCCACAGATGAGATTACACTAGGTGATTTAAATGAAGTTTAGTTTGTCCATTTTTTTACTGTTTTTATGAAGTTGTGGGAAGCTTTGAGTTTTTCCACCAATTCGTTTTCATCCTGCAATCCTGCTTATTTCTTATTGCGGGAAGACTTTGTAAATAGCTTCTGAACTTTTCATTCTGCAACCCTTAATTGTGGATTGTGGAAAAGTGGTTCAAGTAATAAGGTGTGTTGTGTGGCCCTGCAACCCCCAATTGTCGATTGCGAAAGATTATTTGAATTATAAAAGTTTGTTTGTGCTCCCACATCCTGCACCTGGCATTTTCCAATTGCAGATTGTGGGAACCTTTTTGATTGTTGGTTTTCTAAGTTGTGATCCAACAACCTGTGACCCGCAATTACGGATTGCGGATTGGGGGAATAATGTACATAGTTCCAAAATAAAACTCCCGCAACTTGACCTTGCATCCCACAAGGTTTAATCTCAGTCATTGATTCATTTTGCATCCTATCATCTAGATTTGGCCCGTCGAAAAGCAACAAATATGTGATTTTCGCTATTTTTCCTTGTCATTTTTACTTTCAGAAATTACCTTGCTGCTTGAATTTTACTGCGAAGTTTTTACCGTGTCTGTTACCTGTTACTTTCAGCTGAAACAGGTTGGTCTTGCTCATTCCTCTTATTCAGTTATCTACTGTTTCAAGATTTTGAATTGTTTTTTATTTTTGTTCATTCATTTATCATAAAACCTCCAATTTTAAACATGTCAAGCAATACACGTTGTAAAAAAGCTCAGAAGGATTTATTGAACAAAGACCCAAATTTTGGTATTTTCTCGGACACTAGTGATAAAATCACTGAAACCTATCAGCTAGACTAGTCCAGAATCTATTCAATTTTTGATAGTGATGATCTATCAGACATTTAGAATGACCAGCTGGCATATGAGAAAATTAGGGATTCCCAGATTCATGCCATTGCTGCCAGACCCACTATCTTGCCTTATACTGACGCGGTTAAATGGATTGTGGACCACGCTAACCCTAAAGACCGGTCATTTAATGACAATGCATGGTCACAATTGGCTACCTTGCTCCCTAAGGATTTCATCAGATCTTATGCTCTTAAACATTCTATGCAACCCCTTAATGTTGAGTTCATGGAATCTTCTAATACCAGGTACAATTTCAACGAAATGTTGAAGTCATGGATGAATAAACCTAACAGTTTCATCCTTAGGGCTGATAACTTGTACCCGATTTCCTGGTGTTATCTCTCCAGGAAACTCTTCTAGGTTGTAGCTCGAAGATGCCTGGTAACTTAACTATTCTTTCAATGGTTCACTCGATAATGAGTGTGGGGTTGGATCAAGATGAATATCTAACTAACGGGACTGTGTATTCAATACTGTCTAGGGATATCAAACACTACGAGGCCTTCGAGAGATGAAATCATACAGGTTGTGTATCAAATGGAACAAAAACTAATCACCTAAACCACATCACACATATATAAAACAATAAGTATGATTGGTCTAGAAAATAGTATGACAACTTATGATCCTTTGCCAAATAATCATATAGTGAGATGATAGTCACCTATGGATCATATAAGCATAGACAGAGAATTACATTCAACTCATAAGCATAAATAGATAACAAAGAAGAAATCTGATAACAACAATGAAAGAAGCTTGCAAGTTTCATATATTAAGAAAAGGTCTCTGTTTATAGTAGCAGCATAGTAGAACTCAAAATCGACCTTTACTTCTTATGAAGTCTTAGGCTTTATAGCCTTTACACGATAGTTCCAGATCCTAAGAAGTTGGATCTGATTTACTAAAAATAGATAGTCGAACACAAATTACAATAAACTAAGAAAAGATCTTATTTTAATGGTCAAACTTTATCCTGATAATCTTCATAGTCTTCGACAACTATAGTGATCTTAAGATACTGATAGAGGGGATAAAAAATGCTACTTGGCAAATAGTTCATCTTTTTATAAAAAATAGGCAAGAAGCCTTACCACTTCCACTTTTCTGGCACCTTCAAAACTGAAACATAATCTTAATATTAATGCCTTTAATATTTATCTATCATTATAAATCGTCCTCAAGGCATCTGGATTAGAAAATTTCAGATCTGTGCAAAAATGGTAGCTTTCTTCCCTATTCTGTGCTTTTGGTGGTATGGGAACAAAATTTAGAATGGTTAAGCCACCGAAAAGTATGCTCTATAAAAGTTCACAAAATTGCAAAAAATGCATTTTCCCCCAAGCTTCCTGATCTTACCTTTCAAGCATTTCAAGCAGAAAATAGAACAAAAGAAAAATATGGAAGCCCAGCTACTGTAGCATGCTTGGTCTTGAGTTTTTTGACATTTGGAGACACCTTCGAGAGTGACTGTCATCATGTGCAACCTGTAAGTGCTAGAACATTGTTTCCTAGTAGCCATCTTTCAATTGTGCAATTGTTGCTTAAAACAGTGGAACATTGTCTTCAAGTATCCTGAGATCATTTATTTCTGCCCTTTCTCTAGTTCCTTGAGCCTTGCTCGATATGTACCTTTAGTATTTGTGAGTAACTTGGATTGACTTCTAGTTTGTGAATGAAATACAATGTACTAAATAATTCTAGGAATTGCCTCTTTATTGTAATATTGTGTGCATGAAACATTTGCGTATATCATCACATGTTTGATCAAAGCATTTCCATATCCTCTGCAACAGCTGATGCCATCGGTTTCACTAAACCTAGTCAAAAGCTTCACCAAGATATATGATTAGCGATATTCTTTCTTCCCTATGGCCTTGCAATGCCATAACCAACTAGTTCATGACAGGTGGATATAGTCATAAAAACTAACCAAACCCTGAACCTTTCTTCAGAAGCTTGGGATCAAAGTGTTGAAACCCTTTGAACTTGCAAAATATGGGCATTTCATTCTATTTACTCGAAGCAATAAAATTCAATCTCTGTAACTTTGACTGGAAACTGGCATGAAGATTCCTTGCTCTGTGTGTTTTATATTTAAAACTCTTATGATCAGACACATCCTGAATACCTAGGGATCTTGAAGATTACATCCTTAATGCTATCATAAACCTTTTTATGAATCATTAAAAATGAAACTCAGTGCTTGCACTTGGGATGGTGTATCGACCTATGGTTTAATTCATGACTTAACTCATGGATTGTTGATTGTAGACTTAGCATGAGAGTTAGGCCCGTGGGTTATATGGTATGACTCAGCTTGACTCGTGGCCTAACTTTGGCTTTTAGAAACTCTAGATTTAGGATAAATAAATAGATTTACTTGTAGGATGATATATAGTAGGATCGAAGTTATAAGCCACTTAAAGCACAAATCACCTATTATTTTACTTGGTAACGGTAACAACTTCAAATCTAAAGAAGCAGAAAGGAAAAACTAATAAAGCTTTGGAAAGCAGGTAAAAATGATCAATGAGAGATTTGATGAAGAAATAGAGTATGACATTGGCCAAAGGATCTAAGAAAATGAAAAATCAAATAGAGAGTAATGATGATGCTCTAAAAAGTACCAATGCATTTTTTTGGTCACTAACATCTGGCTCCTACTCAGGGATGAAAGCCTTCCTATGAGGTTTCAAGAGCCTAGTAGTTTCAGTCTCCTTTACCATTGGGCTATGAAGTCATTTATACTGCCACAAGATCTCCGAAATCTGTCCACAAATGTTCAACTGTAAACCTGCTAGCAACGCCTTGCATCCATTGGGCTATGGAGTCTCAAATGCTGCTTTCAAAACTTGATCCAAATCCTGCAACTCTGCACATCATTTGACGCTAAACTACCCCTACCAATAGTGCCTTATATCGATTGGGCATGGAGTCTTTATTTCAAGACTAAAACCATAATACTAAATGCAAGCCTCACACATTATGCAAACTTGAAATGCTCAACCATGAGCTTATTCATCTATGCTACCCTACTCTAGCTGCTGCAAATTAATGTTTTAGGTATATACAAATTTCCAAAAAAAGAATTTAAGCAACAAATTGCTTGACCTGTCTTCATGTATACAGCAAAAGACATGAAAGGAGAACAAAATATGCAATAAGAAAGCTGCAACCAGCTCATATTTATTGCTGCAAACCATCATGCCAAACTTTCTAATATATGGCATAACTGACAACAGTGACTCCATGCATATAGAAACTGGATAATAAAAACCATGTATGATCTTACCTTGCTATTTAAATTCAAAGGACTGCTTTTCCTCATAGTTGATCTCAAGAGATGGCTGATCATGAATGTCATTTCGAAGTTCTATAAACTCATATATTGACTACTCAACAACTGACACAGAATCAAGCATCGAATGTTTTTGGAACTTTTCTCTATCAGCTTCATGATGCTCCTGATCAAATCCAGGGCTACTGCCATATGCGATCTGCTCTTTATCATCTGAGATCTCAAAAGAAATGTCCTTGTCTTTATGAAAAATAGATACATTTGATATGATGTCAAACGTATCTACAAACTTACTGTCAAAATAAAGGTCATCTAACACCTTTTAATCTTTATGAAAAGTATCTTCTTCAACCATAGACTTTTCAGCACAACCATACTTTTCATGTTTATTAATTTGATGAAACAAATTATATTCATGACAACATTCTGGAAAAAGGGCATCATCTAAAAATTTATCTTTACAGAACAAATTGAAAGCATCATGAAAACCTTTCAAAGAGTTGATACTGGCGTCTGGAAGAGATCTGCACCAGTCAAGGGCTGCTCCCTTCAACGAGTATAGGAAAAGTTTAATTTGAACATTCTCATGTATAATTTCAAGCCGATGAATAAAGTCATGAAAATCCAGCAAGTGTTCAGCTAGCACTTCCCACTCTTCTCCTAAAAAACTGGGAAGACTATTTTCCCATTCATCTCTACTAGGTACTCGATGAGGGTAACCAAACATACTTGAGAAATTGAAAAAAATGCATACCTCTTGTTCATTTCATGCCAGTGGAGTCACCAACATATTTTTGAACAATGGAGTCGCCACTGAATTCGTCCTTCATGGAGTCGCCAAATAGATGATTACAACCAAGAAAATGTCCAGGCTTTGTCTATCATCAAAGATGGATCTATGTCATTCTCCCAAGGAAGCTGAGCATCAATCTCCTCTCCCCGGAAACGGCACCAAATGTTATCCCTCAAGGAAACTCTTCTAGTTTGTAGCTCGAAGATGCCTAGTAACTTAACTATTGCTTCAATGGTTCACGCAATAATGAGTGTGGGGTTGGATCAAGATGAATATCTAACCAACTGCACTGTGTATTCAATATTGTCTAGGGATATCAAACACTAGAAGGCCTTCGGGAGATGAAATCGGACAGGTTGTGTATCAAATGGAATAGAAACTGATCACCTAAACCAGATCACACATATATAAAACAATAAGTATGATGGGTCTAGAAACTAGATGACAACTTATGATCCTTTTCCAAATAATCGGATAGTGAGATGACAGTCACCTATGGACTATATAAGCATAGACAGAGAACTACATTCAACTCATAAGCATAAATAGATAAGAAAGAAGAAATCTCATAACATCAACGAAAGAAGCTTGCAAGTTTCATATATTAAGAAGAGGTCTCTGTTTACAATAGCAGCATAGTAGAACTCAAAATTGACCTTTACTTCTTTTGAAGTCTTAGGATTTATAGCCTTTACAAGATAGTTCCAGATCCTAAGAAACTCGATCTGATTTACTAAAAATAGATAGTCGAAAACATATTACAATAAACTAGGAAAAGATCATATTTTAATGGTCAAACTTTATCCTGATAATATTCATAGTCTTCAACAGCTGTAGTGATCTTAAGATGCTGATAGAGGGGATCAAAAATGCTACTTGGCACACACTTCATCTTTTTACAAAAAATAGGCAAGAATCCTTACCACATCCACTTTTATGGCACCTTCAAAACTAAAACATAACCTTAATATTAATTCCTTTACTCTTTATCTATCATTATAAATCGTCCTCGAGGCATATGGATTATAAAATTTTGAATTTGTGCAAAAATGGTAGCTTTCTGCCCAGTTCTGTGCTTTTGGTGGATTGGGAACAAAATTTAGAATGATTAAGCCGCCGAAAAGTCTGCTTTATAAAAGTTCACAAAATTGCAAAAAATGCATTTCCCCCCAAGCTTCCTAATCTTACCTTTCAAGCATTTCAAGCAGAAAATAGAACAAAAGAAAAATATGGAAGCCTTGCTAATGTAGCATGCTTGGTCTTGAGTTTTTTGACATCTGGAGACACCTTCGAGAGTGACTGTCATCATGTGCAACCTGTAAGTGCTAGAACCCTGTTTCCTAGTAGCCATCTACCAATTGTACAATTGTTGCTTAAAATAGTGGAACACTGTCTTCAAGTATCCTGAGATCATTTATTTCTACCCTTTCTCTAGTTCCCTGAGCCTTGCTCGATATGTACCTTTAGAATTTGTGAGTAACTTGGCTTGAATTCTAGTTTGGGAATAAAATACAAGGTACTAAATAATTTTGGGAATCGCCTATTTACTGTAATATTGTGTGCATGAAACATTTGCATACATCATCACATGTTTGATCAAATCATTTCCGTATCCTCTGCAATAGCTGATGCCATTGGTTTCACTAAACCTAGTCAAAAGATTCACCAGGATATATGATCAGCCATCTTCTTTCTGCCTTATGGGCTTGAAACTCCATAACCAACTAGTTCATGACATGTGAATATAGTCATAAAAACTAACCAAACCCTGAACCTTTATTCAGAAGCTTGGGATGAAAGCGTTGAAATCCTTTGAACCTGCAAGATCTTGGCGTTTTGTTCTATTTACTCGGAGCAATAACCTTCAATCTCTATAACTTTGACTAGAAGCTGGGATGAAGATTCCTTGCTCTATCTGTTTTATATTTAAAACTCCTATGATCAGACACATCCCGAATACCTAGGGATCTTGAATATTACAGCCTTAATGCTATCATAAACCTTTTTATGAATCATTAAAAATGGAACTCAGCGCTTGCACTTGGCATGGTGTATCGACTTGTGGTTTAATTCATGACTTGACTTGTGGCTTGTGGATTGTAGACTTAGCATGAGAGTTAGGCCCGTAGGTTATATGGTATGACTCAGCTTGACTTGTGGCCTAGCTTTGGCTTTTAGAAGCTCTAGATTTAGGATAAATAAATAGAATTATTTGTAGGATGATATATAGTAGTATCTAAGGTTTAAGCTACTTAAAGCACACATCACCTCTTATTTTACTTGGTAACAATAACAACTTCAAATCTAAAGAAGCATAAAGGAAAAACTTATAATGCTTTGGAAAGCAGGTAAAAATGATCAATGAGATCTTTGATGAAGAAATAGAGTATGACACTAGCCAAAGGATCTAAGAAAATGACAAATCAAATAGAGAGTAATGATGATGCTCTAAAAAATACCATTGGATTTGTTGGGTTACTAACACCTGGCTTAGAGAACCGTATTCCCTATTGGCTGCCATGCTATGCACACTCTATGGTATCCCAAACTATTATGTATTTAAAGCTGAGTGGGCTCCTATAGCCCATCATTTTCTAACGACTAGTAAGTCATTCCCTTGGGCATCAATCTTGTCTTTTGAACTCAAAATAGCCATTTAAGCATATCAGAGGGCACCGGCTGTGAAGAAGCCACATTTCTTCTTTTCAGCTTTTGTCGTTGATATATTTTGTGCAGAATTCCAATATCCCAACATGGGATGGAATTGGACTCCATCATATCCTCTTGTCCATATTTATCATTCAGCATTATGGGAGAACAAATATATGCTTTTCATCTATGACATTTGTGATCACTTCTTCGGAAGTATTTACTTGAAAATATTCAAAGAATAGGCTCTTGCTTTCTCAGTTGATGCCAGAACCTTCATTGCCTCAATTGGTGATTGGTATGTGTGTGAATCCTTCTCATATGTCAAAGTTTGGGGAGGCAGTACTGTTCATCTGCTACCCAGGATAGTTCCTGACAGATTGGTCATTGAGTAGGTTTCCTATCAAACTGTTACCGATGGTGTGTATTTAAAGCTAAGTGGTCCTAAGAGGAAGGCGTGGCCTAAGTTCCCCTTGAACCTTGCGCCATTGGCCATCCCAAATTCAACTTGGGCTATAGTGTTGGGTGACAAAATTGCTGCTTTAAAATTGGGTTCTGTGACAAAAATAAGACATGATCGTACGGGTGTTCTAGATGCCCATTTCAAGCACAACCATGTGAGGGGTGGATTTGTTCATGAAGAACTTCCTAATGACTCCATCTATCAGGGATTAAATACCTTTGATGAAGTCTTGGCAAGGTCTAAGAGTAAAGATGAATAGAACCATATCATGCAATATCAACATGACCTTAAGACTACGGTTTTGAGCTACAGAGCAATGGAACTAAACCTCATTGAGAAAGCAAGAAAGGATAGAGAGGAGAAAGAATGTCAGAAAGCACCTACTCCACTAATGCTAACATGCCATAAAGGGGATAAAGGCAAAGGTCTCATGGAAGATGCTCGAGAGGTAAAGACTGTTGAACAATTGAAGGTATTGATGCAAGCATCACAACAATCAAAACAGATGTTGGCTCAGATGACTTCGATGCTAGACACTCAAGTAGTTGTAGCTGCTAAGCTTACTGCTGATATTCAAGTGACTGTTGCAGTTACTCAGACTATCACCAAGCCAACCAAAAGGCAGAAAACTTAGACTTCTGCATCTCAAATCCCTACCTTCAATATTAGTGACAGTGATGTTGAAGATGATGTACATTCTTTTGTGCCTATGATTGAGGAAGTAACTGAAACTTCACAAAGAATTATAGATTTATTGAATGCTATTGAAGTGGATGATTCTTTCCCAGACCATCAGTTTCTTGAAAATACCCCTGCTGCTGACACCACAACCTCAACACTTCTACTCCGATCTATTCAAATTATTTCAACTTTGTCATCTGGGGTAACACCTCCATTCCCCATATCCCATCTTTTCCATACTCTAACTACCATCACTACTCCATTCCCATCCATCTCGATTCCACTTCCTATTTTTCCATCTACTATTGCAGAGATCCAGTCTTTGACTATTCCTCTGCAATCACCTCCATTCATTTTATCACCACCAGCTACTGATGAGCAGACTCGAGTTCCTCCTTCTTCATTACCAGCTGATGATATCCAAGTTCCACTTTTTGAAGCCTTCACTTCAATTCCATCCCCAACTTATGTACCAACAATTATTTAAAATATCCCTTCCACCCCAATTACTTCCCAAATAACTATGTTTATACCTGCTCCTTCTACTACTTACACATCTTCATTGGTTTCAGCAGTAAATGTCACTTCATCATTTACTGAATTGGTAGTTGAGTTTGAAGAAGACATTGTAGTCCCTCTTGGGGATTACTTCTACAGCAGAGCTTCCAAGTCAGTGGTAAGAAGAGGTAAGAAGAGAAGCATGGATCAAGGTGGATTGGAAGCACGTACTCCTAATCAAATAATTTGGACCAAGTAGTCTGATGACATACAACAAGAAGCATTGGATGCTGCTGCTGCCATGGGTGCATTTACAGGTGCAAACTATGATTTAGTGAAAACACTGAATAGGGAGATTGATTTAAAGAAAGAAGAGCTAAATAAGCTTGAAGAGAAATTGGCCAAAACCAATGAGGAACATGAATCTTATGTTACTGATCTCAAGAAGGTATTTGAAGATATGTTTGAAGATCTGCTGTTGAAAAATACCTCTCTTCAGGTTAAATTACATGATGCAGAAGTTATAAATGCTGCCAATACACAAAGGATAGTTGTGCTAGAAAAACAATGTGAGGATGCAACTGCAAGTGCAGGCTCCTCTGCATTCTCTGGGTTTTCCCAGCTTGAGTTTAAGGATTTGGCCATTCAGGTCAATGATGACCACTGTAAGCTGCTAGCTGAATTGTTTCACACCTTGAATGATATCCAGGGGACTCACATTGTTTTTGGGAAGATGTCTATTACTCTTGATCAGCAGGTAGCTAAAAGATAGCAGGCCTTTAAGGCCAATGAAGATATTGTGCAATGGCAGAGGTACATTAAGGATAGACCTGGGAATATTCCTACTCTCAGTAGTTTTCAACTGAAGAAAATCAAAACTCCATTGCGCTCTTAGCATGATCTAAATGATATGGTTGGAGATACTATCCAGAAAGCACAAGGTGTTTTCGGAAGGATATGGTACGCTATGGATAGCATCATGGAGAAGTTGCAGTTCCCTACCATGGACCTCATTAAAAGCGCGTGTTCACCGAAGTTGATGCTAGAACAGGTTGAACGTCGATGTGAGGAAGCTAAAGAGAAGATCCAACACCTCAAGCATATCAAGATTGATGATGTGGATCATTTAATCAGGAAACCTGTTGCCATTGAGGGAATGATCCACATTGTTATTGGTATTTGGCATAATTTGGCTAAAAACGAGCTGGAAACTTTTACGTGTGATGTCTAGTTAGGGCTTGAGTCAGTCAATTATCCAAGTATAGATTAATTGTTAGAAATTGTAGTCATGTGGCAAGATTTTCTTGGCCATTAGCCTAGTTCGATTTTTGAAATCCCTGTTTTTTGGGGGAATTTATCCTTTATAACAAAATTGTAATTATTATTTAATTAAGGGTAGTTCTCTCGTATGCTAGGGATCATGATTGAATTTTGAGGAGAAAATCAGCAGAAGAGACTGGGAATACTCTGGTTAATGTAGGGCTTGTAATTTCTTGCAAACTTTTAGTAATACTGTTATGTTATTCCCTTGCATATGTTTTTGTCTATTAATCAAATTTCTTTGATCAATATTGATTTTCACTTTCAGGTTGTTTATCAATACTGTTTAATATTTTGCAATCTATAATTACATTGATCTACAGTTTTTATTTTTCTCTGCTTATGATCTGTGTATCCTTACTGTTTTAAAAGAATTTATTCAATTAAAACTTTTAGCTATTTCTGCAAATGGTTTTTACAGAAAATTATAATTGATGTTAATTTTTCAATTGACATATCAGTTACAAGTCAATCCTGAATGCGCTTGAACCCTTAATTTGCCATCAATTAATTTTAATTGGTTGATAGTAATTTGAGCATATAAGTAATTAATCTCCTTTACAATGTTCATGAATGTTGATTTTCACTTCAGATTATTTATGAACACTGTTTAATTTTTTCAATCAACAATCCATACATTGATCTACAATTTGGATTTGTCTTTACTAATGATCTGTGTGTCTTTTATGTTTTAAGTGAATTTATTTAATTAAAACATTTATCTATTTCTGCAAATGATTAACATAAATTAATAAATTCATGTTAATTTTTCAATTAGCATTTCCAACTACAGGGTAATCTTGCATGTGCCTAATCCTTAAAACTACTATCAGTGAATTTTCATTTCCTGATTGTGTTGTGGTTAAGCCAACATTAGTAACCTCACTATACTCAATGTGCCAAATCAAAGAAAAAATAATAACCTCGCTATACACACTGTGCCAAATCAAATATGCCATGTGTCTCAATAAGATCGTTCCATGTGTCACTCTAGGATAGCAGATATCAACATTTTAACAACAAAATTTATACAATTTTTGCTTTAAACACTTTGTTGGCAAGTATAAATATTCTCAGAGAAAGAGTGACCGCTCTTTCTCCAAGGTTTTCTATGGTTACAATTCCCTCCTAAATGAAGGGTCGGTCGACCCTTCTTATTCACAATATTTGTTTCATAATAGTTCGACACTGCAAGAAGGGTCAGTCGATCCTTCCTACATTCTCCATTATGGCTATAGCTAAATTGTTGGATAAAGGTTTTCACAATTAATAACGAAAAGAAGGGGCAGTCGATCCTTCTTGTTGTAAAACAGACGTTGGGACAAACCATTTTTATATGATATAACTTCCAAGGTGTTCTATTTTTACAATTCCCTCGTAATTGAAGGATCAACCGTCCAATCTTATTCCCAATATTATTTTTATAATAGTTCGACACTCCCAAAAGGGTCGACTTACCCTTCTTATTCCCAATATTATTTTCATATTAGTTCGACACTACAAGAAGGGTCTCTTGATCCTTCTTGTGTTATCCATTATGGATATAGTTGAATTGCTGGATAAATGTTTCACAATAAACTACGAAAAAAAGGGGCGGCCGATATTTCTTGTCAAAAAACAAGGATCGAAGACAAAAGTCGTCTGAAACCATTTTATATGTTATAATTTACAAGGTGTTCTATTTTTACAATTCCCTTGTAAGTGAAGGGTCAACCGCCCCATCTTATTCCCAATATTATTTTTATAATAGTTTGACACTCCCAAAAGGGTTGACCGACCCTTCTTATTCCCAATATTATTTTCATATTAGTTCGACACTACAAGAAGGGTCGCTCGATCCTTCTTGTGTTATCCATTATGGATATAGCTAAATTGTTGGATAAATGTTTTCACAACTAACTACGAAAAGAAGGGGCAGCCAATCCTTCTTGTCAGAAAACGAAATACGTTGGGACAACAATTTTTATAACTTTTCACCTTCCATTTTGAATATTTACAAATGAAAATTGCAATTTTCAAATAAAAAATTGAATTTTTTGATTTGAAATCGGCACATTTCAAATCAGAAATGACATTTCTTAATTTTAAATTCACGGTTTCCAAATGAAAATTTTCATTATTTGATTTAAAATTCACCCTTTTCAAATCAAATTTTGCATTTTTTTATTTGAAATTCACACTTTTCAAATCAAAATTTGCATTTTTTAATTTGAAATTCACACTTTCTAATTTGAAATTCATAGCTTTATAACAAAAACTGCAATTTTAAGGTTCATAGGTAGTAAAAAAACACACTATTTGAATTGAAAAACACACTTTTCAAAGACAATATTTCCACTTTCAGAACCTGTTTTTGCACTTTAGAAAGGTTGATATTGACAATTTCAAAGGCTAAAGTTGCACGGCGTTTTAGATTGTCCTTGTCAGTCACTGAATGTTGGCGGCATCTTTTATTTAGACAGATACAGGTTTGTTTGAAGGGACAGTAGTGGAGCTACCGCATTTAATACTTTACAGCTCAATGCTTAGCTTTCGTTGTCTACACCTCTATCAACCATCATGACAATACTATCAACCATCATGATAGTACTATTCGGACAGATGCAGGCTCTTTTGAAGGGACGGTAGTGGAGAATGACACGGGGCAGGGGCCAGCCAGACGCATTGTAACCTCATGCCTCCAATAAATTACACCCTCAATCATTATGCTAATGCTGGTTTACACAATTCGTTTCTATCATTGCTTCCTTAAGCATAACTGCCTCCATGCTAAGGACAGTAATTCTGGTTGTCCCGCGTTGCCGAGCAAGTACTGCAAAATTATTTTCAACTGTATGAGATGGCCTTTTACATGGATTTTGAGTCATTCAATCTCTACAAAGCCATTAATGGCAATCCTCTCGTATGTGTGGGATTTTGTGAAAATCTCTGGGAGTCAAGTCGGCTCCCTGCCCTGCTTTCCATAAAAATTCCTATAAATATTTTCAATGGAGTAGGCGACCTCCATTCGAGAGAGCTACAATTCAAAGCTTGGCTGAACTTCTGGGTGGATTTTTGGTGGTTCAGTTTTTTTAATGGGTATATCATGGCTGTCCATATGAGGGCATGTAGATGCAGGGGATCCATTAGGGGTGTGGGGTCTTCATGACCTGGGGGGGAAAGTCGCTCTCAGGGAGAAGGCTCGTCTCAACAACACACCATGGGGATGGAAGAGTCTGCCCCACAGACCTTCAATTGGGGGGCTCAGTATCTAGCAGAGACGCCTACTCCAATAGAAGCACAGATAACACACCGTGAATTATCCCTTCTCTGGGAATACGAAGCCCACTTGGGCCATAAATTAATCTCCAACCCCTACTGGGCAGTGAGGATCTTGTTTGCTCATGAAATTCAAGTGAGGAACTAGGTGGCTCAGGGCCTACGTGAAGCCCTCCAAATTATATAATGCAGCCAACAAATTCATTCGGTCAGTGTTCGCTTGCTCAAGTATGCTCTGAAAGATTACATGGATACCTCAAGGGACTTCCCTCATGAAGAACCAGTTTCCCCACAGGGGGAGCACCCTTCTCCCTGATTGGTCTTCCCAGTCTACATTCGTGCCGATCTTGGTGGTCAGTGTCCGGCTCGCTGTTTTTTCTGTGGATTTTTCGTTGGTGGATCGCTGTTTTTTATGTGGATATTGCTATGTCTTTGGAAGTTCGGTCTCAGTGCAGACTCCAGATGTTAGCATGGTTTTGTTATGGAGGCTGCTTGATCAAGATTCAGTTGTTAGAATCAGTCAATATGAACCATTGAATAGCATATAAATATTCAATTGTTAAAATCGGTCAATATGGACCATTGAATAACATATAAATAGTAGTGAATTGTAAGCCTAAGGGCATATTAGAAGAGAGAGAGATAGTGGAGAAATGCTCTTTTTGGTCTCATTTGGATCCGCAACATTATGTTTTGACTGTTCCTGCAATGGGTTTACCGCATAGTTTAATGATGCATGAAGATGTCTGATTATTGTTCTAATTTTGTCTCTGTCTCTGTCTTTGTGTGGTGGTGAATGTTGCATTATGTCTATTATGTTGTGGATTGAATGATAATGGTTCATGCGATTAATTAGAATGGATATGTTATTGTGAATGTTTACTTTATGTTGAATCTGCGAATTGCTTACATAATATGCGAATCATGAGTATATAGTATGTTGTCAAGTTGATGATTTCTAGTTAACTTTCTGCGATAAGAGATTTGTGGGTAAAGCATATTCTCAATGCCACTGCGGAAACTTGGTTCCTGCAGTACCCTTATCCGCCTTGGGTGAGACCTCACTTGCTTTGCAGGTGTTGCTAGGAAGGGTAACTCCTTTCCGGGCCGGTGTATAAGGGATTGTTGGTGCTTGTTGACGACAGTGAGAACCCCTGTCGAGAAGAGTTGAGTCAACATGGGTTTTATCTGCAGTTAGCCTAGTTGTATGCTCCTCAGTTTGATCTTTTCTGGCTTTTTGACCATACTCAATATGGCACGAGCTGCTGGGCGCTCGTTTGTAATTATATTCAGTAATTGTGTCTTCCATTTTGATTCTTTCCAACTTGCTGGATACACCAACATTTTGTTTTGATAGAAACATTTTACTTTTTAAAGAGAAACATTCTTTATTTTTGTTCTTTTTTAAATAGAAACATTTTACTTTTTCTTTTTGCTTTTTTTAAATAGAAACATTTTAGTTTTTAAAGAGAAACATTCTTTCTTTTTGTTTTTTTTTTAAATAGAAACATTTTACTTTTTATTGCAATGGGGTAGATACAAAATCATTGACAATTATATTCAACACTGATTCCATTTATAATTTCAAAAACAAGCAACACATGCATGCATTCCCAGACACACCATAACGCTAATTAAAATTTAAGCAGGATACTGTCTTGGAAAAGGACATCCCCAGATGACAATGCAGATAGTGATGCCATTAGTGATTCTACAAGGAAAAGGGGATATTCAATGCTCATACACAGCCAATTAATCATTTCATCTAAGATAAGCCAGTCCACAGCTGGGTTTATCAGACTAAATTTGAACCCTGGATACTTGCACTCAAGCTCAAGCCAAAACAATGGATACCCATAACCCATACCCCAACATACTCTATCTACACATAGAAAGCACAATCATTAGACAATGGATACACATGTTTAAGAATGGGATTTACAAACAAGATGGCCATGGGCTTTCCCCAAATTGTTTCCAGCCAAAAACGGATTGTGGGATGGGGAAAAATATTCATAGGGAAGAAAAATATTTCTCCCCCAAGTATCTAAGCATTCAGCAGCCAAAACAGTGTCTATGTAACCCCAATTGGATTCCCCCTCTTCCCGATAGGTATACAATAGAAAAATGCCCTTCTCCCAGTTGAGAATCAAGGAAAACACATAATTTCGATGGGGAAAAATGCCCAGCCAACTCCCAAGTCATGATAGAGCAAAACGGGTTGATGGTTAATGGCTTGGGGAGCAATTCATGTCTCTTTTCTTTCCCACAAATCCAAACATGATTTTCCATGCAGGGTGGCTTTCCCATACTCGAATTTGGACAACCATACTTCCCATTCCCCAAGGCATTAACTACCTCAGCCAACTCTTGGGAGAATGAATGATTGCGTACAAAGGTCAACATGGGTAGTTGAGGCTTTAATGGGTTCTCTCATTGACACTTTGCTTGACTTGATTGGTTCAAGGGTTTGAATTTTTTTCCTCCCAACTCCTTGTAAAATCATGCCCCCATCTCTTGTTGCATTGCATAGATGGTTGTGGGTATTTTATTAAATGCATATTTACAATTCCCATGCATCACTAGCACACGAGTAGCATAATATCAAATACTTGCCTCTTCAAGGTCGAGCGTTCACTAGCAGGGCCTTGGCCTTGAGCTACACACTAGGAATCATACATGATATGCATACAATATTTACATTATAGCCCCAAATATTACAAGGGTCATGAAAATTACCAATTAACATCATCCTATAGATATTTAATTTTGTATGTAATGTTTGCAATGGAAAAAAAAAAAATTCTAGAAATTAAAATTAATAGAAAATCTTAACTTTTGAAATTTTAAGCATCTTCAGATTATGTTTATGAATGCTTATTAGATTAAGGGTTGAGGTAGATTTATACTGGTTTAAATTAGTTAATGAGCCAACTAATTGATCTCTATGTGTTTCTTTATAATATGGCCTGGTATAATCATGAACTGAAAACAAATTGTTGTGGTGCAGTTTTAGGTAACCATGATTACAGAGGGAACGTTTTGGCCCAACTGAGCTCGGTTTTGAAAGAAACTGATAACATATGGCATTGTAAAAGATCATTCACCCTCAAATACAACCTCTGTACATTTCCTTCTGCTTATGGAAGTGGTATGCTTATAAATTAATAAGCATTAATTCTATTTGCAGTTCTCTTTATTATTTAATTAGATCTAAATATAAAAAATTATAATCAAACAAGCTATCATATTTAATCCTACCGTTGGAAAACAAATACAAGGGATGGAGTCATTTAAGGATCTCAACAAAGTTTCTTCTACATGAATAAACATGTTTTTTTGGTTTTGGTTCATACTTCATTCTACCTTTGCGAGGAATAAGTGAGGGGTTTAAGGATCTCACCAAACTTTCTTCTACAAGAAAAAACAATTTTATCTGACTTTGTTTTTGGGTATGCAGACGTAGGATGTCCATCGGCTCTGGAGCTATTTTTTGTGGACATAACACCATTTGTAGACAAATACTGGAAGATACTTAACGAATATCACTATGATTGATCGGGCGTTACTCCTAGACAAAGGTATCTCAGTGGTCAATTGTAGGTAAATTTAATAAAAATAGATATTAGATACATACATATTCATAAACTAATACAATCACTTAATTTGTGGTGTATTAATATCTATAGGCCACAAATTAAGTGTTATAAATAAGTTATTTTTTATTTGTCTATCAGGAACTGCGAGTATCAATGCATAAGCTCAGTTATTTTTATATTCTTTTTTCTTTTATAATTTTTTATAAAAGAAAGTCAATCATGGTGAATCTTGGCAAACCAAAGTCAATCATGGTGAATCTTGGCAAACTAAAGTCAACCACGACCAATTTTAGTGAACTATAATAAACATCACATTACATTTTTAAAACAAGATGACATAACCATTATTGAATTGGAATGTGACATGATCAACTTCAACTATCCTCCTCCATGTCAAACCTGGAATCAACAATGGCCAAATATCCAACAACCACATTTTTAAATTATAAATTATTATACTATTTGTAAATTAACATTTCAAATTGCAATGACCATGAAGCATTTCTTTAAATGTGGTTTAAAGGAGAGGGTCAACCATATTTAAACATGAGCAATCACACTCATCCATCAACAACGATAATAAACCATAGTTAGCCATGAACAACCACCATCAATCATAGTCAATCATGAATAAACATAGTCAACAATGGTCAGATAGTCAACAGTGAACAACCATAGTCAACAATGTTCAATCATGGTCAATCATAATCAACCATAGACAAACCAAGTCAACCCTGGTCAACTAAAGTCAACCATGGTAAACCATAGTCGACTATGGTCAAATTGATATTAATATTAATAATGTTAATACATTAATATTAATATTAATAATTATTATTTTAATATTACAATTTTAAGTATAATGAATGATATTTAATGTTTATAATAATAATAACTATATTATTATTTCAATCTTACGTGATGGTGACAAAACAACCAAAGTCAACCGCAGTCAAACATGTCCAAACAATTAAAGTTAATCAAATTCAACCAAAAAAACCAAAGTCAACCTAACAGCCAAGGTCAACTGTGCCTAATCAAACAAAGTGATCCATGCCCAATCAAACAAAGTTAACCATAGACAGTCATAGTGGAAATATAATTAACCATATGATTTTAAAGTCAACCCTTATGTTAGCCAAAGTGAACCATAGTCAAACAATAATGGAATTATAATTAAACATATGATTTTAAAGTCAAGCCTAGTGTCACCCATAATCAAGACAACAAGCTAATCATAGTCAACCATATGATATTAATATCAACCAAAGTCAACCATGCCCACCCACCATCAACCATAGTAAATCATGGTTAGTGTTGGTGTCCAATTTTGTCACCATTTTTTATCATTCAATTTACTCGAAGTGGCGTTATTTCTATCATTTTTCCTATAGTAAGCTATTTTCTTAGCCATTCAGCTCATCAAATATTCCAGGTATGCACAAATTCACTTACCATGCAAATCTTATTATGTTTCGTATATTATGGTTTATTTATGATTAAAATGATGTTTTTTGGGCATAATTAACACTTATGGTTTTAATTGACGGGCTATGATTTGCAAATGACCCATCATTCAGACCGTGCGCTACGTGCTCCACCTAAAACACATTTAGCTCATTGTTCAGCCCGCAAAATCTATTGTTGACACATCTTAGACCATTGAATGAAGAGAAGGGTACATGGGTTCTGTTCGACATGGAATGGGCCTAGTTAATGAGCTATTGCTCTAGAAGATCCATCCTTATGCTCGCCAAGCCTAACAGCACATCTCACATCCACGTGAACACTTTAACCTTTGGTTTGTCTACGCATTCATCCTGGAATCACACTCAGTATGTCGACGTAACTCCTATGCCCATGTCAACACTCCAGCGCACCTGCTCTCTTATTCGTTTGGGAGGGAGTTAGGCACACCTGTTCACACGTGCTCACATTCATTTACGCCGCCGTTCTGGAAGGAGTCCTCCTGCCCACGATTCAGTTTGCCAGCACACTATTCATCCACGTCTGAGTTAGATCGACGCTGTAGCTGCCCTGTGAAGGAACCAACCCCGTCAAAGTCTGAAGGATGCTCCTTGCGTTGGCATGTATCAATTAAATCAACATTTACAGCCATTTAAACACTTCTATTATTAGAGAGGTTGACTCTGTCGACCCTCTCACCCACTGTAACTTATAAATAGTCGTCTTTGTGATTGAGAGGAGTTAATCAGAGTCTTAGTCTAAATTTTGGAATCTAGCTAGTTCGCCAGTTGTAGATAGTGGAAGACAGAGTTCTGTAATTCTTCTCAAGTTAATGGAAGTAGCAGCTTGTTGATGTTCTGCTGGTAGTCGTTTAAGTTGAGATAGTTCACCCTCCGATTGCTGGGAAGGGCCCCTCATCAACTGGAGGTTTTATTTACATTTTCTGCATTTCCTTTCTTGCAATTAACTAGTTTATTTCCTATGTGTGTAATCTAATTCGTTTTCCTATGTGTATTATCTTCATTCCTCCGTAATTAATATTCTGTTGTTAATACAACCTTCCTTCTTTTGAGTTAAAATGGTCGACCAATAGTTCAATAGTTTAATAATTTGTAGTTTGTTTTCAGTCCTTCTTCCATCATCATAGTTAGATGTTGCTTCCAAATTCTTCCATAGTTAGCATTCCTTTCTTTCTTTTCTCCTCTGTTAGTTCTTCTTCCTATTTGTTGTAGGTTAACTCTTCCTTCTTTCTATTCCAACCTTCTTTCTTCTTCTATTCCAACATTCTTTCTTCTTTTTATAAAATCATTCTTCCTCTTAGGTAATGATTCGTATAGATAATTTCTTAGCCTCTAATAATCTCTCTACTGCTTCCTGTGCATAGTAGGATCATTTGCATAATCCAACTGGTAATTAAATCATCCAAAAACTCTTCTTTCCCTCACTTTAAAACATTTTCCTCAATTTGGATCGTCATTTGGACTGCCATTCATACCAGTGTTCAGATAGTCATTGGGACCTGTGTGTTTTCCGTATTATTTTAGGCCTTTTTTCTGAATCTACTTTCTTCTACCTCTTAATCATCATTCTTCGTGTTCCTCCTTAATAGTTTGAGATGTAATTTAATCTTGTTCTATGTTATTTGGAGTTTCTAATTCAATTCTCATCATTATTTCCTCCTTTCTTACTTCCTCCTTATCCTCTTCTTATACTTCTTCCAAACTTTAGTTCTTTAACCTGTTTTGTTACTTAGTTACTGTTCAGAATGTATGAATGTTGTTCCTAAATAGTTTATTTCCAAGTTATAGTTGATAATTATAGTTGTTGAGTTGTTTTAGTTTGTTAATATTACGACTAGTTTCTATTTAACGAAGATGTTCATGTTGCAAGATCTAGAATAATAATAAAATATCTTTATCAAGTTTTCTACTTGCTTCCAAATATAATATAGTTCAGTTTAACATGTTTGTTAAGTTCTTCTATTTGCTTCTAACTTATATTAGTTTCATGTTGTTCACATATGGATAGACAGTAGTTCAGAATGTTTAAAGTTAGTGGTAGTTTGTTAATTTTTAGTTTACATTTGTTTGTAGAAGTTAAGTTAGATTTACTTCCATTTAGCTTCCTTATTACATTTGAAAGTCATTACGATACATTTACTCCAATTCCTATTACATTTGATGTATGTAATCAAGAAGAATGGAATTGGATGGTTTAGTCTAGAATAATTTACATTTACAAGTTCTCCCTATTAAACATCTAATATCTGTAGCTCTGATTCTGTCATAGTTGTTATCTGGAAGTTGAATTTAGTAGTTTCTTACTTTTCTAGAAGTAATTTGTGTTTCAATATTTGTTTCCATCTTTCTTATTAATTAACCATAGAAGTAGAGTAGTATGGTCTAGTATTATTCTGATCTGTGACTTAATTGTATTTTTAAATATTTAACTCAGTTTTTCATTTTGAAAGATCCTTCAATCTTTTTCGTTGGTAAACATTTTTAGGTCCGACAAACCTGAAACTTTAGAACCTTTTCTACCTTGGCATATATTTTAATTCAAATCTAAGTTTACTAATCCTGGTTGATAATTAATATTAGGTGTTTTTATTTGAGATAGCTCACACACCCAACATTTTGGCACTGTTGTCGGGGATTTGAAATAGGTAGAATTCAACTAAAGATAGGTAGAAATTCTCTTCCAAAACTTAGTGATAACTTATATTAGGATGGTGGCGGGTGAGCAATAAGACGAGAGGTAAGAACCTGTGCATCTGTTACAACAGGCATCCCCAAAACCCAGCAGTAGTAGTTATGCAATCGGAGTTTTTTTCAGTTATAATTTGTTTTCATGAATAGGTCTAGAGATTCATAAGGTAGATTTATTAAAACTAGTTCTCTTACCAAAATCTCTACTAAAAATACTACTAACCTATATGGGGGACGTGCTACCCCAACTAGTAACTCAACAGAAAGGTATCGGAAGAGACCTAAAGGGGATAGTTCTACTTTAAAGGCTAAAGAAACCTTTTCTGGAAATATTTTAAGGGAAGTCATAGGGACATCAGAACAGTCTATTCATAAAGAAATTCCACTAGAAGAACCTCAAGCTCATATTGAGACTGAAATTAAACAAGAGGAAACTATGAAGGGTAAAATTTCAAATCTTCTTAACCCTCCATTAGTCCAAAATCCCAAAGACACTACTTTTTCAATAGTAGGTGGTCCAGATTTGGTAGATTTTGTCAATCCTGCACAAGTAGATGCTCTTTCTGGGAGCTCTACAAATCTTGTCATCTCACATATTGACACAACAAAAGTAGAACCTCCAGGACTGGATTCCCATGTAGCTGATCATTCTCCTCCTAAAACGAAGAATACCCTTCCTGAAAAAGAACGTTGGGATATCCCATATTCACCAAGAAAGGATCCACCTAGATTTTCTCTCTTTGGTAATAGAATCTTCATGGAAGATGAAAATGAAGATCGTGTCCGACAAGATGAAGAAGATGGATAAGTTAGAACTGAAGGTACCTTTGAGTTCCCTATACTAGACACTGCACAAGATGTTACTATGAAAAACATCCCTCCCTCCTCATTACCAACTTTTTGTGGGAGAAGTAGTGAGGATCTGGACACATTCCTATTTGAGTTTGACATTTTGTCTAGGAGTTACAATTACCTACAAGATGGCCAAAAACTAAAACTTTTTCCTGCCACATTAAAAGATTCTTCTCTTCGATGGTTCATGGGATTAGGAGAATCTAGTATTAAATCTTGGGAAGACATGAAGAATGCATTTCTTCAGAAATATTAGGTGTTGATTGTGTAGCTAGATCTTCCATTATCATAGATGATATTGTCTTATCCGTGCACCTAGAGGACTATACACTCATTCCCCCACCTTGGGGTTTGGGGGTGGAGCCCCCGAGAAATTTTTTTGGGGCTGTTTTCACCACCAGTTTTTGGGCCCATGGTTTTCGGTATCCCATGGTATTTTCCCATTGTATTTCCCTTATAAAAGAAAGACATTATAATATGGCTAGGGTTGATGTATTAGGTTTTTTGCATTGTAAAGATCTTTGAGATCAAAGAAGAGAGACTATGAGATAGTGAAGAGGAAGTGTAGCAGTTGTGCGGCAAGTTGTATCCCTTCACTTTGCTGGATGAAATAATAATAACGATTGGCAACTTCAGTATGGATGTAGCCCATCTTGGGGTGAACCACGATATATCTGTGTCTCTCTTGTAATGTGTGTGATTATATTTGCATTTCTGTTTATTGTTATTGCTCTGCGATCCTGTTTTTCTAACAATTTGTATCAGAGCCAAAGGTCTACTTGGTAGATAAACCCGCAGGAAGCTAGGGTTTCTAGTTCGAGTGGGAGAAATGGTAGAAGAAGGAAAGTTTAAGGTTGAGAAGTTTAACGGAACTTTCAGTTATGGAAGATGCAAATGGAGGACTATTTGTACCAGAAGGATCTATTCCTACTGTTGGGACGAAAAGCAAAGCAACCGACAGCTATGAAGGACAAAGAATGGGAGGTTCTTGACATAAAGGATCTGGGAACAATATGGCTGCACCTGGCTTTGTTGGTGGCTTTCAATATCTCAAAAGAAACGACAATGGAGGGTTTGACGAGCGCATTAAGTAAGATGTATGAAAAACCCTTGGCCTTCAACGAGGTATTTCTAGTGAAGCATTTATTTAATATGAATATGTCTGAACGTGGATCTGTTACTGATCATTTAAATGAGTTTAATATGATTACAAATCAGCTAAGTTTTGTAAGTGTGAACTTTGATGATGAGGTTAGGGCTCTTTTAATATTGTGTTCATTTCTAGAAAGCTGGAATAGCTTGGTCATGGCTGTAAGTAACTCTATCTCTGGTTCAAACACCTACAAATTTGATAATGTTATTGGTCTTATTCCTAGCGAGGAAATGTGAAGAAAAAGTAGAGGTGAGACATCAGGTAATGGGTTGACCATGGAGAGCAGGGGAAGACAAAAGGAGAGAGGAAAGAGCAAAAGTAATCGCAACAAATGTAAAAAGGGAAGATCCAAGTCCAGACTGGGAAAGATAGAGTGTTGGAACTGTGGAAAGAAAGGACATCTGAAGAAAGACTGTAGATCTCTAAAGAAGAAAGGAGATGCACATAAGGAAACTAGCCAAGAAGCAAATGTAGCAGGTGATGTGTTGCAAGATGCTTTGATTCTTGCATTAGATAATACTAGTGATTATTGGGTAGTAGATTCAGGGGTTTCATGTCATTCTACACCCCATAGGAAATATTTTCATGATTATGTTCCAAGCGATTTAAACATGTTTTATTGGGTGATGATGAGCCATGTAAAATTGTTGGAATGGGCAAGGTATGGATAAAAGTTATGAATGGAACTGATTGGTTGTTGAAAGATGTTAGGCATATTCCTTCTATGAAAATAAATATGATCTCAACTGGGCAGTTGGGAGATGGTGGCTATCTATCTACATTTGGAGAAAAGTCGTGGAAGATCACTAAAGGATCAATGGTGATAGCAAAATGAGACAGGGTAGGTACGTTGTATTTATGTCCTCATAATACTGACCATTCTATCTCTATAGCTTCCACAGGAATAGATACAGCATTGTAGCATCATAGGCTTGGCCACATGAGTGAGAAGGGGATGCAGATTCTCCACTCAAGGAAGTTGCTTCCAGATTTGAAGCAGGTAAGTTTGGAATTCTATGAAAACTGTGTTTATGGAAAAGAAAAGAGAGTCATATTTCTCAGGGTTGGGAAATAGAACAAGAATGAGAAGTTAGAGCTTGTGCATAATGATGTATGGGGATCGGCTCGGCTACAATCTCTTGGTGGCTCTCATTATTATGTTACATTTATTGATGATGCAACTAGAAAAACTTGGGTTTATTGCATTAGACAAAAATCTAATGTGTTTGCTACTTTTAAGAAGTGGAAAGCTTTGGTTGAGAATGAGACAAGAAAAAGGTTGAAGTGTCTCAGATCTGATAATGGAGGTGAGTACTGCGACAAGGAGTTTGATAGTTACTATTCATACCATGGGACTTGTAGAGAGAAGACAGTCCCAGGAACACCACAAGAAAATGGCGTGTCTTAAAGGATGAACGGAATGATCATGGAGCGTGCAGGTGTATGAGATTGCATGCAGGGTTTCCCTTACAGTTTTGGGTGGATGCTTTAAATACTGTTGTTTATTTAATAAACATAGGACCTTCAAGTGCTTTGGATGGTGGTATTTCAGAGGAGGCATGGACATATAAAAAGGTAAACTACTCATTTCTAAGAATGTTTGGTAGTGAAGCATTTTTCCATATTGATAAAGAAAATAGAACAAAGCTTAAAGCTAAATCCAAGAAATGTGCCTTTATTAGATATGGGGTTGATGATTTTGGTTATCATTTATGGGATTATGAAAATCACAAAATCATTAGAAGTAGAGATGTCATATTCAATGAAAAGGTCATGTATAAAGATCAGTTGCAGGGAAAGAAATAGGAAAAGGAAACCACAGAGTACACAGTACTTGATGAAATTCAAGAAAATGAAGTTCCAAAGGTGCCAGAAAATCAAGAACAACAGCAAGTACTTGAAACTCCTACAATTGCAAGAAGATCTACCAGGTTAAGTAGACTCCCTGAATGATACTCTCCTTCAATGTATTATTTGTTGATGACTGATGCTCGTGAACCAGAATGTTATGAAGAACCAATACAAGTGGAAACTAGAAACAAGTGGGAGCAAGGCATGAATGAGGAGATGGACTCATTGGTAGGAAACCAGACTTGGGATTTGGTTCAGTTGCCTGCTGGTAAAAGAGAATTGTAGAACAAATGGATTTACAGGCTGAAGAAAGAAGAAGAAGGAAAGAAGCGGTACAAGGCCAAACTTGTTGTAAAGGGGTTTGCACAGAGGAAAGTTATAGATTTTGATGAAATATTTTCTCCTGTTGTTAAGATGACTTCAATTAGGACTATCTTAAGTTTAGTGGTGGTAGAAGATTTGCATCTTGAACAGTTAGATGTAAAAACAACTTTTCTCCATGGGGATTTGGAGGAAGAGATATATCTGCAACAGACACAAGGGTATGAGGTCAAAGGTAAGGAGAACTTGGTGTGCAGGTTGAAAAAGAGCTTGTATGGCTTGAAGCAAGCTCCAAGGTAGTGGTATTTAAAATTTGACAAGTTTATGACAAAACAAGGTTATAGTTGATGTCATTATGATCACTGTGTTTATTTCAAGAAGCTAGACAATGAAAGATATATTATCTTGTTATTGTATGTGGATGGCATGCTTCTTGTAGGGTCTAACATGTAGGATATAAATGTACTCAAAAGAAAGATAGCTAATTCATTTGCGATGAAGGATTTGGGTGTTGCAAAGCAAATCCTTGATATGAGAATAACGAGAGACAAGAAAAATCACAAATTGACATTGTCTCAGAGTGAGTACATACAAAAGGTCTTGGAGAGGTTCAGAATGTAGAATGCAAAACTAGTTAGTATACGTTTGGCTAGCCATTTCAGTCTAAGTAAGGAAATGTGTCCCAAGACACAGGAAGAGACATATTACATGTCCAAAATTCCCTATCAATCAACAGTTGGCAGCTTGATATATGCCATAGTGTGCACAAGACCAGATATTGCACAAGAAGTGGGAGTTGTGAGCAGATATATAAAAATCCAGGTAAAGAACATTGGAAGGAAGTACAAAGAATTCTCAGGTATTTGAGAGGTACTACCACTCAGGCATGATGTTTTGGAGGTTTAGACACTGTTCTACATAGATATGTTGATCTAGATATGGCTGGTGATAAGGATAATAGGAGGAGCACCATAGAGTATGTGTTTACTGTAGCCGGAACAATAGTAAGTTGGATTTTGAAACTACAGAAGATTGTTGCACTTTCAAAAACAGAAGCAGAGTATGTTGCTATTACAAAGGCTAGTAAATAGATGATTTGGTTATAGAGGTTTACGGAGGAATTGGGTAAGAAGCAGAAGGATAACAGGTTGTATAGTGACAGCCAGACTTCCATTCATCTTGCAAAGAACTCAGCATTCCATTCCAGGACTAAACATATACATCTCAAGTACCATTTCATATGCTTTGTTCTGGAAGATGAACTGTTGAAGCTGTAAAAGATACATACTAGCCATAATCCTGTAGACATGTTCACAAAGGTAGTGACCAAAGAGAAACTGAGTTCCTACTTGGCTTCAGTTGGCCTTCTAGCATGAAGGTGAAGACGAGAAAGTTTCCAAGTCTAAGGTCCAGCAAGTACAATAGCGGTGGATTTGTTTTGATCAGTCTCCAAGTGGGAGATTGTTGGTTGTGGAGCCATATCTTCCAGTCTCATAGATGATAATTTCTTAGCCATACACCTAGAGGACTGTACACTCATTTCCCCACCTTATCGTTTGGGAGAAATGCCCCTAAGTTACGGGGGTGCGGGGGCAGAGCCCCCGTGAATGGGGGTTGGGGGGTAATGCCCCCGAGAATAAATTTTGGGGCTGTTTTCGCCACCAGTTTTCGGGCCCATGGTTTTGGGTAACCCGTGGTATTTTCCCATTGTATTTCCCTTATAAATGAAATAAATTGTAATACGGCTAGGGTTGATGTACTAGGTATTATGCATTGTAAAGATCTCTGAGATCAAGAAGAGAGACTGTGAGACAGTGAAGAGGAAGTGCAGCGGTTGTGCTGCAGGTTGTATCCCTTCACTTTGTTGGATGGAACAATAATAAGTACTGGCAACTTCAGTGTGGACATAGCTCATCTTGGGGTGAACCATGATATATCTGTGTCTCTCTTGTAATGTGTGTCTTATTATATTTGCATTTCTGTTTATTGTTATTGCTCTACGATCTTGTTTTTCTAACATCAGGATTACTGTAGACCAAAGGACTCTCGCAATGATATTTTTAAAATTCAACAGCTTGAAGACGAGAGCCTGGAAGACTATCTCTAAATATTTAACTATGTGTTACACAAATCTAAATATAGTGATCTTCGAGAAAATGTAGTAAGAACACTCTTCCTTAACGGAATCTTAGAAGAATTCTTGGATAACCTTAATCTCATGGTAGCAGGAGACATTTCTGATAAATCTTTTGCAGATATTTGTGAACTGTGTAGGAATTAGTCTAGGAGCAGAGGGAAAGGTTGAAGACACTTTCGAGAATATTATGCTAGGAATTACATAGGAAACACATCCGGTCCTGGTGGAGCTACAAGGGTAGAGTTAGGGAACCTGTTAGAAAACTTCAAAACAGATATTTTAGGAGCTATGGGTTCTTAGCTAGATGCACTACAAGCTAAAAAGAGACAGGATGAAGAGTGTGCAGCAATGAGTATTTTCTTCCCTAGGTGTAGAACTAAACATCCTCAAAGAGAATGTCCATTAAACAATGTTTCAGTTTGTCACCTCTGTAAAGAAGAGCATCCCACTAATAGTTGTCCATCGTTTCTCGGGTTGCAAGTTGTATATAAGAGTGGAAGTTTTGGTGAAACATATAGGAGGCCTTGGAAGCCTAGGGATCAACTTTCGGGTTAGGATCCATCATTCCAATTTCCACCTTACTACCATCCTTATCAACCTCTGCAACAATGGAACACTTCAGGATGGCAGAATTGACCACTGCAGTACCCTTCTCAGAATGCTCAATAGAAGCAATGGCCTCATGGATGGAGAGGACAAGATTTTACTCAACCATCTCCTCCTATTCCTAACTATCCCTACCCACCTAATGTTCAATAACTTTTTCCTGGATATGCACCTCCTTCACTACCCCCTATCGCAAAGCAACCTCATCATTTCCAGAATATGAACCCTCCAAGACCCACAATATTACCCGCACAACCAATATTGAATCCTAACAACAAACCAACTCAAACTCTTAATAACATTGGTTTACTACCTCTTCCATCATATGCTATTTTGTCTGCACCAATACATGAACTTCAATTGCAGTCTGGAAGAGTTTTGCAAAATCATCCTAAGTCATTAGTTGTTATTCAAGAAGAAAATGAAGAAGAAAATATACCTAATGAAATTTTAAATGATGCCATTCTTGAAAATGTGGTTGTTCCTAAATCTTGAACACATAACCTTCCTCATAAAGAAGTAATATTGGGAAATAAATCACCTCCATATCCAGAGCATCTAATAATAGAAAAACCTGTAACTTACCCAAAATAGAACATCATTAATGAATTGAAAAATATTTGTATTAAGATTCCTTTATTACAAGCCATTAAAGATATACCAATCTTCGGTAAAGTGATAAAAGAACTCTGCATTAAGAGACCAGGTAAGAAACAAAAAGACCCTCTAACAATACATGTCATAGGTGAAATCTCAAATTGTATAGCAGAACAACCTAGAATCCTGAAGTTTACAAATCCAGGAAATCCTGTAGTAACTATTCTCATTAACAACATTGCTATAGGAAACACACTCATTGATCTAGGGGCTGCTATTAACCTAATGACTACTACATTTTTAGAAGCTCTCCAATTAGGACCATTCCTCCGCCCTACCCCAACAATGTTAGAACTAGCAGATCGTACTATGGTGCAACCTGCTGGGATTTTAGATGATATTATGGTGTCAGTAGCCCAATGGGAATATCCCATGGACTTCATGGTTATAAAATCAAAAGATCCATCTAGAGGACACCCTATCATTTTAGGAAGACCCTGGCTGGCTACCGCTAATGCATTCATAGGATGTAGGGATGGATAAATGGTTATCTTTGATGGGTTATCTACAAGAAGACTAGCTTTATACCCACCAGCATAGCCCGTGGCTGAAAACTTATTTTGGTTAGATTGCCTTTTTGGAGAAGAAAACCTGGAGGAACTTTCCCTTGTTAGTGATCTTTCTTGGGCACTTCAAGAACAAAGTCTTGAAAACGTGTTGAATCAATTTATTTCCTCCACCACATGTATAAACTTTCCTCATTCTTTTTCCCAACTTGACCATATTTTTGGAGACAAATTTCAAGAAAACATGAGCCTCTCAACATTTACAATTACACCTTGTGTCTTTACAATTGAAGAACAACTAGGATCTTATACCGTGCCATGTGAGGTTAGTTCTGAAAAATTCCTATATATAAATGTAGGTTTAGATGAGAGTCAACAAAAGCAATTGTTAAAAGTTCTCAAAAGTCAAATTGGAGCTTTCGCTTGGGAATACATCGATATGAAGGGTATACACCCAGTGTGACATCCCGAATTTTCATAAAAATTTAAAATTTTTGTTAATAGCAATAATAGCTTAATTTACGATAATTTATAATTGCGGAAAATAATAATTGCTGAATGTAACAACGTTAACTAAACAACTATTTGTACTAAACACAATTAAATTTATGATATAACTAATGCAATAGTGACAACTGAATTACATTCATAACAACTATCATTAAGATAATTAAATGCATGATTAGATCAGACTTTTGATGTGACACTTTTCGATGCAATGAGAAATATGATTGATGTAATAATGAAATGTCAGATTAGAAATATGATATGATACTTTTTCTCTGAGATGATACTGACAGTTTGCTTCTTTGATGTCCAAGGTAGTCCTATGAGGGACCTCGAAGCTTACTTAGCTATAACGCTAAAACATTGGACATGTTCTATGTGCATATGACAGGTAAGAAGTTTCATGATTGAAATAAATTCCAGTTTTCGTGTAAAGTTCAATTCAACATCGTAAATAAAAATAGCATGTTTAGAGATTGTTGCGACTATAAAAATGTATAGGTATGATTCACATGCTTACACCTTTTCTTTCTAAGGTTCATCTTGTAACTGAGTAAACTCAACCCAAGATAACTGTCGAACAAGTATCTTGTTAGCAGCATTGTCGCTGTCGTGGTCATTGTACTAGCTGGTTGTAGTGATAGTTATCTTGTTGTTGTCATTCAGAATGACAATACCAAAATGTAGTAATAGTTATGAGCTTGTAAGCTCTTGCAACCAATTTTATTCAATATATATGATTGGATAACTATACTAAGTTTTGTAAATCAAATTTCCTATCTACCACTATGCAATTCAAATATTATAGTATAATGGAATTCTTACTTAAACACTATATAACAATTATGTGAATATTCAATAATGTGAAATAAATAAAAACAATAACTAAACCAAAAATTATGTGGAATATAGTGCAATTAAGCTTTGGACTATATATAATTGTTATCCTATTTAAAAAAAAACACAACATATCCAAAGTCTTTATGAATACAATAGTGTGACTATACCTATTTTCGGTTTAATGTCAACATTAAACATATATCGAAGATGTTGCAATATATGCAAACGTTATAATCATAACAATACTATTCAAAGTGTTTTGCATTTTAATACAAACATTGTAATATATGGAAGCGATAGAAATAAGGTGCCAACATTAGAATTATAACCATATATTTGCATATGCGTTGTTACTACTATGACGAATACGATATTTTAAAAATTGTTATGTTAACAAATGAAATTGTAATATTTACTATCACATCGAGGTACTGACAAGCATTAGCTTGGTACTTGATAGGTCGCTGGTTCATAAATTTGGCACCGGTCTCAAACTATGGCAGAGATCACTCAACGATCCTGCATTAAAAACTTGGTACTGCCTCCCTGCCGAATTGAATTTCCAAAGATCCACGTAGACATGAATGTCTCTATGCTTACTGTCGTGTAAGGGTATTACGCCTTTGCATTGGTCATTACTCGCTTATACGATTTCCATGGTAGCATTGACAACCTATGATGAAGAATGGAAATAAATGTTGATGTCGTTGATACCAATGTTGACATAGCTGGCAATGTTGTAACCATCGATGATTATGAGTCTACACCATCAGATGATAACCCTAACTTTTACCCTGTGTTTGGTTTTTGAATTGGAAAGTTGTTTCATTGTGTTATTGTTACGGCCTGTATGGCCGACAGGCTGCCGAAAAACTTGTCAAATGTCTTGGGTGAGGTTCGACCTCAAGACCTCCTCAAAGGGTTGAAAAAGCAGGGTTTCTTATTGTAATGTCGATGTAGTTTTGGGAGTTTAAGCCTCTGGTTCGAAGGGTTGTAGTCTTAGCTTTATAATTTCTGAGAAATAGAGTGAGATAAAAGAAATCGCAGAGCTTGTATGAGGATAATGTCTCCCTGGTGTCGTTTGTGACAATGTTCTCGTCAAGTTATGAAGGTAAGCATCCTTCTGAGGAATGGGTGTTTCTTTTGCTGTACTTTCATTTTCGATTTAAAAAATAACAGGTATCTAACTTCAAAACTATCGTTTGTCAGTTGCAAGGTTCGAAAGAAATGATTGAGTAATGTTTTGGCATGGGTATTAGCATGCCTTATTACTGGTAAGCCTCGGGTCTTCCACAACCCTCATAGTGCTCTTGGACGGTCGTTGAAGTAGTTTAAAGGATGAGTAACAAGCTTGTCAAGACTTGTTGTTTTCTCTGTCGATGTTGATAGTTGAAGAACTTCCAAAACATGCTTGTTATTCAGTGACGTAACTCCCATTTTCATTTAAATGGTTCTTGGTTTCTATATTTTGTAATTTTATGATACCGACTAGCGCTGTGACTCGTCGATGCTTGAGAAGAAATGGGTTTTTTTAACTGTTGAGTGATGGTTTTAAACCTTGTAATCAATTTTGTTTGTGGAGACATGTTGTAAACATCTATATTATTCGATTTGATACTGTAGGTTACTAAAATGTATCTCGCGATAGATAGGGTTTAAGCATTTCATCGATGAAGATAACTATGTAAAAAAAAATCTTCTAAGTTACAGATGTAATGCTGTAGATTGAAAATCGTGAAGTTATGAGCTAGGGTTTGTGGACATTGTTGTAGGTGCTAACTGTGTATAGTAAAATCGTGAACAAAAAAAAATATCTCTGTGTCTTCAAACTGGCAACAGGTCATAAACTCATTGTTGTTTAAAAGAATAGAGATCAATCTTTTGATAAATGAAAGGTATAGGATTTTGTCTTGAATTGAAACCTGTGTAAGAGTGATATTTCTATTTGTAGTACGATCATATGGAATACAAAGACTTATTTAGGGTGTGATGGAAAACAAGTTTTATTCTGGAAATAAAACAATTTCATACTGTTTATAATTTTAAGATGTGGATGTATGAGGTATGAGGTGTCGACATAGTATAAAAAAATATCTTGCACTACAGAAATGAAATAGTCTTAGAAACCCTAAATGAAAATCAATGTGTCTTTAAGCAAAAGAGAACTGTATTATGACTGTTAGGCATGGTTTCCTTAAGATAAATACATCCACTTAATTTGCAGCTATAGTATTGAATTGAAAAACATGATATAATATAAAGAGAGATGAAATCTATCTATTTCTTTTATGCATGGAATGATAAGAATAATTTGATATATCTACACATAAATTATACATTGTTTTTTTTTCGTGAAACTCTGATAAAAACGTATATATATATATATATATAAATTCATACCTACTTTTTGCTATATTTAACTATAATGCAGGAACTAAATAACATATATATATACAGAGAAAGAATAGGATTTATATCCTAGGAAACACTACAGTACTTATGATCTTCTAGATTTTATCAATCACTTCTATTACTGTTTAGTATAGAGTAGCATGATGAAAACAAACTTAAACACTTTTATGTCTATTTGATTCATTGACAATTTCCTATCCTCTAATCTATTTTAATTTGCATATCTCTACTGGAGTATGATTCTCCCAAACAACATGTGGAAAAATAGGGATATTGGTTTATCAATTTAACATTAAACTTAAACATTCAGACTTAAACATTTCTAGAGTTAGAATCTTTTTTGAAAGCAGAAAAAACGGAAAATACTAGTTAAACGTAACAGAATTATTTACTGAGAATAAGTTAGAAATTCTATAGAACCTGAGAAAATCTATAGGGCAACAAATAGCCCAAGAAGACTGTTCCACCTAACCAAATTCCTGAAAACAGTCAAGTACTGCCTTAGGACCCCGAGCCTATTCACTGAACCACCAGAAGGAAGAAACTCAGGAATGAGGACTTCTTCTTGCTGTAGCAATTCACTTCTGAATCTTCAATAGATAACAATCCAATAGACTTGTGCCAGTATTTTTAGTTCCTCTCAGCAATAATGCAGACTCAAAATTACAGTCACCACTAACCTCCCTATTCAAATCTCTCTTGAAATAATGTGATTCACAAGAGGAAAATATTCTGTAGAAATATTGATTAAGAGCTGTCTTCCCAATTCGAATTTGCCTTTATAGGCTTCCTAGGCCTTTTTAGATGTTACTGGGTCATGAAATGAGCTTCCTGCTCACTCCCTCCACCTGGAGGATAATGCCCTATTTTAGGGGAAGTTGTCCCATAACCAACAGTTAGTGGTGTGATGCAACTGCTGCCATGTGTCCCATACCTTCCAATAGGTTCCATTCCTCCTAGTGGGTCTGTGAACACTCATTCAACAGTCCTCTTGGGTGTTTGTCTCCTAATTAATTTTTTTAAATAATAATATTCAGTAATTACATTCATCCATGATCAAAACTGATCATAATTACAAAACTTTGTAATTTAAATTAACATAAAGTATCTTTTTTGCAAATAAAATAATAGTTCTCAGAAATTTGGGTAGGTGACACCCAAATACTTCTATTCACCACATTTACATAGACACAAATATACCTCTCGTCAGACAAGCCCAGACAAGAATGAACCTAGCTCTCAAAGATATAGTAAAAGAAGAATTACAAAAACTTCTTAACGCTAGATTCATTTACCCAATTTCTAATAGTAAGTGGGTGTCTCCTCTGGTAATAGTCCCAAAGAAAGTCACAGGTAATTGGCGTATCTGTGTTGATTTTTGAGAATTGAACAAAGCCACCCTTAAAGACTATTTCCCTCTACCTTTTATAGATCAGTTGTTAGATACCCTATCGGGAAAACAATACTTTTCTTTCCTAGATGGGTATAGTGGATACAATAAGATATTAATAGCATCTGAGGAGCAAGACAAGACTACCTTTACTTGCTCTTGGAAGACATATGCCTATCGAGTGTTACCATTTGGCCTTTGTAATGCACTTGCTACTTTCCAATGTCTAGTTCTAGGTATCTTTGCTAACCTTATACATGATTGTGTAGAGGTCTACATGGACAATTTCACAGTCTATGGTAATACCTTCCAAGAAGCCCTTGATAACCTCGAGACAGTTCTTATTCGATGTCAGGACACAAACTTAGCCCTTAGTCATGAAAAATGCAAGATGTTATTAACTGAGGGCATAGTTCTAGGACATCATTGTCTCTCTTCAAGGTATCAAGGTGGATCCTGCCAAGAAAGAGATAATTGTCTATCTTCCTCCCCCGAAGACTCCAAAGGAAGTTAGAAGCTTTCTTGGCCATGCAGGTTATTATAAGCATTTTATAGAAAATTTTACCAAGATAGCCGCACCTATGTTCAAACTACTCATGAAGGACACATAATTTCAATGGAATGAACCTTGTCAACAAGCTTTTGAAACTTTAAAAGCAAAGTTATCAGTAGCACCAGTACTTAGGGGCCCTAAATGGTCCCTTCCTGTTCATATCTCTACTGATTCATCCGAAATAGCTATAGGGGCAGTCTTAGGTCAAAAAGAGGAAAAGTTATCTTATGCCATTTATTTCGCTAGTAAAAACTTGACTCCTACAGAATCAAAATACACCGTTACCAAAAAAGAGTTTCTCATAGTTGTCTATTCCATCAATAAGTTTCGTCATTATATCATAGGATATGAAATTTTCATACATACCGATCATTCTGCTATTAGATTTGTTATGAATAAACCAGTTACCAAGGGCAGAGTGACTCAGTGACTTCTTTTGTTACAAGAATTTAATATCACCATTGTTGACCGTCCTAGTCGAGAGAATGTAGTAGTAGACTTTCTCTCCTGAATTCAAATTGACAATGATGATAGACCTGTTGATGATAACTTCCCAGATGAACATTTATTCGCTGTCTCTATTCAAACCCCATGGTTCGCAGACATAGCCAATTATTTGGAAACTGGAAAGCTACCAAACAAATCACTCCCCACCTGAAAAACGTAGAATTATAGTTCAAAGCTCTAACTATTCCTGGGTGGGTAATGATCTCTTTCGTACCGGTCCAAACCTTATTATTAGAAGATGTGTATGATAGGATGAGATAGAATAGATTCTTCGTGCATGTCATGGTGGACCTTGCGGTGGACACTTTTCTGATAAAAGAACATCATATAAGGTTTTACATTCTGGATATTATTGGCCAAGCATCTTCAAGGATGCTACCAAATATGTCAAGGGATGCGATAGTTTCCAAAGAATGGGTAGACCTACACCATTAGATGAGATGCCTTTGCAACCTCAAGTTATGATCGAGCCTTTTGAAAAATGGGCTCTAGATTTCGTTGGACCAAGTTCCCCTATGTCTCCTAAGAAGAAGTACATCCTAGTCTGTATAGATTATGTCACCAAGTGGGTAGAAGCCAAAGCTTTATTCCAAGCCACAGAGAAATCAATGGTAGAGTTTATGTATGAATAAATATTTACCCGATTTGGTGTACCTAGGGAAATTGTAGCCGATCAAGGATCTCAATTCACTTCCAAGTTAATGAAAGAACTTACTAATAAATATGGTGTTAGACATTGTAAATATTCCCCATATCATCCTCAGGCGAATGGTCAAGTAGAAATCACAAACAAATTATTAGAATCTATCATGACCAAGACCATTTAGTTACACCACAAGGACTGGGCAGATAGGCTCCCATAAGCCTTGCGGGCTTATAGAATAACTTGGAGAAACACCATTGGTCACATACCTTATGAACTTGTTTATCGAAAACAGGTTCTCCTACCCATTGAATTTCAGGTTAAGACATTTCGTATGGCTGCTCAGTTAGGAATGAATTTAGAAGAAGCACAGAAACAACGAATCCTACAAATAAATGAATTAGATGAGATTAGACAGGATGCTATCCAATGAACAATCTGAATACAAAATCAACGTAAAAAATGGCATGAAAGAGTGATTAAGCAAAACAATTTAAAATAGGAGACTGGGCATTACTTTTTGATTCGAGATACAAAAATTTTAAAGGTAAATCGACTACTTGCTGGATGGGTCCTTATGAAATTGTTACATCCTTCGATAATGGATCCATTAAAATTAAAACAATTGATGATTCTCAAACTTCCTTTGTTGTAAATGGACATAGACTTAGACTTTATCACCAACCTATATATAAATAAGACTTTCTGCAGAATGCCTTACAACAGCAGGAGATGGAGCTGGTAGAAGAGGAAGTCATTCCTCCTCCTCCTAGTCCCTGAAATTTCTAAAGGATTGTCTTCATTTGTACATATGTCAATATATTGTGTTTTTGTTTTAATTATAATAATGAAGAGTTATTTCTGACAAGCTGATTCTATTTATACGGGGAATTCATTTGTATGATTAGCTCATGAAATTTCTACCATTAAAAACAGGAAAAAATTTCTTCCTTTTTAGATTTCTTATGACTTTTTGTACATATGTTTTGTTTTGAATAAATCAAAATCATCTAACAATGGTTTTCCAGTTTAATTACAAGGACCTTATCCGCTCATGCAATATTATTGAAAGTGAAGCACTTAAAAGAAAAAGAAAAGAAAAATCAATATCTCCTAATCCCTTCTTTTTTTTCAATTATTGGTTGACATTTTTAGCAAAAGATAAAGTGTTCTTTATATTATCTTGCAACCATTTCATTTATGATTTTGAATATGGTATTTGATTCAAGCATGCACATTTCTGATTATCGTTTAGAACTGTTACTTAAAAGACCTATCTTAATTGCTATGATCTCAAAAAAAAATAAAAAATAATACTATCTTACACCTATGGATCATTGGCTTATCCTAGACTCATTATCAAAACTTGTCTCTTAAAGCATCTTTTAAAGGTAACTTAGAAGTGAATGTTATTTTTATTCTTGTGGGGAACATTACTGAATTCTTATGAAAGAGATAGATATAGATCAAAGAACAGCTTTAGGTTATTATCTTTTGACATGATCCATAACTTTGGCTATTATAAGTAAAAGTTGCTCATAAAGGTTCGTTCTAATATTTTGAATTATGTGTTTAGAAGGATTAGCACACTCTAGTGCCAAACGGCTTCCTTACAATATATATATATATATATATATATATATATATATATATACATCATTACACGAAGCAAACCCCGGGGGGTATTGAACAGGCCTATTGGCAGCGGGTCCATGCTAAGTAAAATCTTAAATAAGGAAGCTAGGTAAATGCAGGTAAACCTGTTGGGGTACTGAACAGGCTCGCTGGCAGCGGGACTATGCTTGCATGGTACCAAGATAAACATGCCGAGGTACTGAACAGGCCTGCTTGCAGCGGGTCAATATCGGGTAAACGAGATCGGTTAATGCATTACTATGCATATGATTCATATATAAGAAACCTAAGTATACAAACACATGTTTTGGCCAATCATCTATACTGTCATTAGAGAATAACTGTAAGTTGAACTTGGACCTTGTCATCTAATTCAAACAATAGCTAGTATGTTATTATCCTAGAAATGGGACCCATAATTCTGAAAATCTCACAAGCTTTACGATGCACCTTATCTATATCTTGGGATGAGAAGAAATCTTTAAAATGAGTCATGGATGGCTAGTTTTCCTCTGGCATCTTTCATATCAAATTATACTATCATTCTTCATATGGTCTTTTTAAGCATTGTTCTATTCTTTATGATAAATATACATATCTGAATCATCTACATGTTTAGTTAATATTTTATTTTCTTGAGAAAAGTATTACAACATTTTTCAGCTATTGATAAAATAATTGAATATGTAATAATCTTTTTGTTGGCTTGAGGACAAGCCATATCTTTGGTTTGGGGGAGGATTAGAACTGTTTTAAACTATTTTTTTATTTTTTCATAAAAATAAAGAAAAAAGTTTATTTATCTCTGAAAGTGACAGATGTTTGCAGGTTAATGCAAAAGTAGAAGGCGAATTGTTTTAATTAGAGACAAACAAAAAGGGGACATGACTTAAAAGTTCTAGAAAGCAAAGTTTATAGCATTTTCTGTGCATTAACATCCTTAAAAATTCCTTGCAAAAATCAGTTCCAGTTGGCTTCAGCAATAAAAGCCTGTATAGACAAAAGTTTGTATGAAAGGTTGAATGATGAATCGAATGCCGATCCAAATGAAGTGACGAATGTAGCAAATAAGCAACGTTTTGAATAAAAGTGCTGAAGAAATTTTGGTTTTAAATAGCATGTTAGATATTTTTGAAAATCCTGACTAACCAATGATGATAGGGATCAATCAAACGTCAAATATCGCACTTGGTTTTATTTCCTTATTCATCTCATCTTGTTAAATGAATGAATCTTGTGTCATTATAAATCATTGTATGACCACTATGGTCTTACCTATCGTATAGATTGCCAGCATATGGATTGGATCCTTATGATCTTCCACGTGTAGAATATCCCATTACGTTAATTTCGTTCAACCAGTCCAAAGCTTAGCTTTGGACATGGTTGAATATGCTATAGCAAACATGCATCTACTGAATTCACGCACTTCAATTTTGGCACTTAACCCAAGATATTCAAAGTACAAGTGTGATTTTCAAAACACACTTTACCTATGATCACCCAGCCATCCAAACAGACTTTAATTTAACTTATGCTTGTGTGAACTACTGCTTCACTCTGTTCACCCTTCATTTCTCTCTCTGCGAGTTGTGTCCTCTGTAAATTCCTTGTATCCCCTGCATTTATCTGTTGTTTCCCCCGTCCTCTATCAGCAATGCTTAACCCTTGCGAGCTAGGTAGCTACCAAGATCTTCTTCATATCCCTATGTTCAAAAGATGCCGTGAGTTATTCTCTCAAGCAGGATGGAATACGTTTCTCCACCGCCTTGATGGTCACAACCATGAGATTTCATTGTTGTTTTCTAAAGGTTTTGATGGCAAAACGACCAAGGTTGGCCATCTTGTTTTCTCCGTAACAAAAGAGTCAATAGCGTTAGCTATGAATCTCCCTAGAGAAGGTGCCCAATGGCATAAGCATTTGTTTCTTCCATGAGAAGCTCACCAGTTTTCTCTCAAGCCCAATTTTCAACACATTACTAGACCCAAAGGTTTTCGTAGAGAATGGAACAAGCCAGATTACTTGGATCTTTTGACCATTATCATTCACTTAGTCACCTGTGAGGGTAAGTTCACTGTTTTTAAAGCTTGCATATTAGATTGTTAGCTCATTTTGTCAATAGTCAGACCTTAAATTTCCCATTCTACTTTCTAAAGAGCTTGGAAAATATGTCGAGTCAAGTTAGGCAACTTATATCACCATTGCCTCATCAAGCTTTTAATCATTCATCGATTAGAGGAGAGAGATCAGATTTGGGACCATTTTGTTTTTGAGATATTAAACCCTCATTTATCTACTGTCAAATCTTACCCTTCTCAAGAACACCTTCACGCCCAAGAAGAACCAAACACTAAACATATACGATTTGGTGAGGGTCCCTTAGATTATATGCACTTTGTCCATTCAATGCATTCTCCTACTGAACCTAGAGAGACAAATTATGACCAATCCATTGATCAACCTGACATTCAGACTATCATTCATCCCTCATGATCAAATATTTAGTTGGACGATCATACCTTTGATTCATCCCTCTTCATACTAGCTAATGCATATGTTCAGATGAGTGAAGCCTGTGCTGCTAGAAGCTCTCCTGCATGTAACAAAGACAAAATCTTTGAAGAACAGACTATTAACGTTGAGACATCTCCAAAAGAGAAGAGTCCTCAAATGGACTTGGAGCATGATATAAAACAACTTATTTCGAGTTAGCAAAATTGGGATCAGTTAACCCAAGAAATAACACAATTAACAGGACAAAGTCAAAGCTATGTGGAGACAATCTCCGAGCTCCTTGAAGAAAATAAGATGTTGCGTAGACAATTGAAAAGCATTGAATGCTCGATTAATGCCAAAATAACATCCAATGTTGTCCTTAGGGTAAAATATAACTCCTTAAAGGGTCGTTTCAAGAAGCTCCAGGCCAAGCATGCATCTCCATCATTCGAGTCGAAAACCACTACTATCACAGCTTAGCCTTCTTCCTAATCACTTTTTGTTTTGCTCAGTGGGACCTCACATGACTCCGGTTTGGGGGAATGTTGGTGTCCAATTTTGTCACCATTTTTTATCATTCAATTTACTTGAAGTGGCGTTATTTCTATCATTTTTTATACAGTAAGTTGTTTTCTTAGCCATTCATCTCATCAAACAGTCCAGGTATGCACAAATTCACTTACCATGCAAATCTTATTATGTTTCGTATATTATGGTTTATTTATGATTAAAATGATGTTTTTTGGGAATAATTAACACTTATGGTTTTAATTGACAGGCTGCGATTTGCAAATGACCCATCATTCAGACCATGCACTACGTGCTCAACCTAAAATGGGTTCAGCTCATTGTTTAGCCCTCCGTTCAGCCCATGAAATTTGTTGTTGACACATCTTAGACCATTGAATGAAGAGAAGGACACATGGGTTCTGTTCGACATGCAATGGGCCTGGTTAATGAGCTATTTCTCTAGAAGATCCATCCTTATGCTTTCCAAGCCTGAAAGCACATCTCACGTCCATGTGAACACTTTAACCTCTGGTTCATTTGCGCATTCATCCTAGAATCACACTCAGTATGCTGACGTAGCTCCTGTGCCCATGTCAACACTCTAGTGCACCTGCTCTCTTATTCGTTTGGGCGGGAGTTATGCACACTTGTTCACGCCTACTCACATTCATTCACATTTTCATTTTGGAAGGAGTCCGCCTGCCCATGATTTAGTTTGCCAATGCGCTGCTTGTCCACCTGTGAGTCATATCGACACTGTAGCTGCCCTGTGAAGGAACCAACCCCGTCAAAGTCTAAAGGACGCTCCTTGCATTGGCATGTATCAATTAAATCAATAGTTACAGTTATTTAAACATTTCTATTATTAGAGAGGTCGACTCTGTCGACCCTCTCACCCATTGTAACTTATAAATAGTCGTCTTTGTGATTGAGATGAGTTAGTCAGAGTCTTAGTCTAAATTTTGGAATCTAGCTAGTTTACAAGTCGTAGATAGTGGAAGATAGAGTTCTGTAAGTCTTCTCAAGTTAATGGAAGTAGCAGTTTGTTGATGTTCTACTGGTAGTCGTTTAAGTTAAGCTAGTTCACCCTCCGATTGCTAGAAAGGGCCCCTCATCAACTAGAGGTTTTATTTACATTTTTTGCATTTCCTTTCTTGCAATTAACTAGTTTATTTCCTGTGTGTGTAATCTAATTCGTTTTCATGTGTGTATTATCTTCATTCCTCCGTAATTAATATTCTGCTGTTAATACAACTTTCCTTATCCTGAGTTAAAATGGTCGACCAATAGTTCAATAGTTCAATTATTTCTAGTTTGTTTTAAGTCCTTCTTCCATCATCATAGTTAGATATTGCTTCCAAATTCTTCCATAGTTAGCATTCCTTTCTTTCTTTTCTCCTCTGTTAGTTCTTCTTCCTATTTGTTGTAGGTTAATTCTTCCTTCTTTCTATTCCAACCTTCTTTCTTCTTCTATTCCAACATTTTTCCTACTTATAAAATCATTCTTCCTATTAGGTAATGATTCGTATAGATAATTTATTAGCCTATAATAATCTCTCTACTGCTTCTTGTGCACAGTAGGATCATTTGCATAAACCAGATGGTAATTAAATCATCCAAAAACTCTTCTTTCCCTCACTTTAAAACATTTTCCTCCATTCAGATCGTCATTCGGACTACCATTCAGACCATCGTTTGGATCGTCATTCAAACTTGTGTGTTTTCTGTATTATTTTAGGCCTTTTTCCGAATCTAATTTATTCTACCTCTTAATCATCATTCTTCTTATTCCTCCTTAATAGTTTGAGATGTAATTTAATCTTGTTTTATATTATTTGGAGTTTCTAATTCAGTTGTCATCATTATTTCCTCCTTTATTACTTCCTCCTTATCTTCTTTTTATCCTTCTTCCACACTTTAGTTCTTTAATATGTTTTGTTACTTAGTTATTGTTCAAAATGTATGAATTTCATTCCCAAATAGTTTATTTTGAAGTTATAGTTGATAATTCTATTTGTTGAGTTGTTTTAGTTTCTTAATCTTAAGACTAGTTTCTATTTAACGAAGATGTTCATGTTGCAAGATCTGGAATAATAATAAAATATCTTTATCAAGTTTTCTACTTTCTTCCAAATATAATATAGTTCAGTTTAACATCTTTGTTAAGTTCTTCTATTTGTTTCTAACTTATATTAGTTTCATGTTGTTCACAGATGGATAGACAGTAGTTCAGAATGTTTAAAGTTAGTGGTAGTTTGTTGATTTTTAGTTTACATTTGTTTGTAGAAGTTAAGTTAGATTTACTTCCATTTAGCTTCCTTATTACATTTGATGTACGTAATCAAGAAGAATGGAATTAGATGGTTTATTCTAGAATAATTTACATTTACAAGTTCTCCCTATTAAACATCTAATATCCGTAGCTCTAATTATGTTCATAGTTGTTATTTGGAAGTTGAATTTAGTAGTTTCTTACTTTTCTAGAAGTAATTTGTGTTTCAGTATTTGTTTCCATCTTTCTTATTAATTAACCATAGAAGTGGAGTAGTATGATCTAGTACTAATCTGATCTCCCACTTAATTGTATTTTTAAATATTTAACTCAGTTTTTCATTTTGAAAGATCTTTCGATCTTTTTCCTTACTAAACATTTTTTTAGGTTTGACAAACCTGAAACTTTATAACATTTTCTACCTTGGCATATATTTTGCTTCAAATCTAAGTTTACTGATCCTAGTTGATAATTAATATTAGGTATTTTTATTTGAGATAGCTCACACACCCAACAGTTAGCAATAGCCAACCATAGCCAACCATGGTCAACCACAGTTGATGATAGTGAATTAGTCAACCAAATTTAACCATAGTCAAGCAAAGTCAATCATACTCAACCATGGTTAACCATAGTCAACCAAATTCTACCAAAGTCAACCATAGTAAACCAAATTTAACCATATTCCATCAAATTAAACAATGGTCAACCATATCCAAGAATACTCAATTAGTTAACCAAATTCAACCATGGTTAACTAACGTCAATTACGTTGAGCCATAATCAACCATGGTCAACCCTATTCAACTAACGTTAACCAGTGTGAACCAAATTCAACCATAGTTAACAATATGGTTAGCTAAGTTTTAATTTGGTTGACCTTGGTTGGTTAATAATAATAATAATAATAATAACAACCAACTATGGTTTTTTAATAATAATATTGTTAACCATGGTTTCATATTAAGCATGGTTGACTATGGTTGACAACGATCAACTATAATTAACCAAAGTCAACCAAATTAAAAAATTCAATCATGGTCAACCATGGCCAACCATAGTCAACCATGGGAAACCAAAGTCGACCATAGTGAATTAAGCAACCACAGTTAACCGTTGTTTACCATAGTCAACCATGGAAAACCATGGCCAACTAAATCTAACCACAATCAATGATGGTCAAACATGGACAACCAAAGTCAACCATGGTCAACCATAACCAACCATGGTCATCCAAATTCAACCATATCGAACCATGGTTAGGCATGGCCAACCAAAGTCAACCATGGTAGACCATAGTAAACCATGGTAGAGCATAGTCGACCATGGTCAAATATAGGAAACCATATGGTTGACTATGGTTGACAATGATTGACTGTGGTTTACCATGGTTGGTTAATAATAATAATAATGATAATCAACTATGGTAAACCATGGTCAACCATAATCAACCAAGGTCAACCATGGTCAACCAATTCCAACCATAATCAACCATGGTTAACCAAGATCAACCTACAAAGTTATCCATGGTGAACCATACTCAACCATGGTCAACTAAACTCAACCATATTCAACCATGGTCAACCCAAGTCAACCACGGTCAACTACAGTTAACTATCCTTAACCAAAGTCAACCATGGTCCCCCATATTTAAATATGGTCAACCATATTTAATTAGTATATTTTTAATTATTTAATTAGTATTATTAAATTATTAATCAACTATAGTCAATTAGTCAACCATGGTCATCCATGATCAACCAGAGTCATCCATGATCAACCATTGTCAACCATAGTAAAACAAAGTCAACCATGGTTAACCATGGTCAACCAAAGTCAACCATATTTAAATGTGCATTTCAACCATGGTTTAAAAATTATTTTTAACAAAGTCAACAATGGCTAACCATGGTCAACCACAGTTAATCAAAGTCAATTATGGCCAACCAAGGTCAACCATAGTCGAACATGGTCAAGCATGGTCATCCATAATCAAACAAAGTCAACCATAATTAAAAACGTACACCTTAATCAACAAATAAAGATAATCATATTCAACCAAAGTTAACCATGGTCAACCATAGTCAACCATATTGAACCATATTCCACCGTAGTTAGCCATGGTCAACTAATAATCAATTATGGCCAAACTAGGTCAACCATAGTAAAAAATGGTTTACCAAATTCAACCACATTAAAAAATTCAACCATGGTCAACCATGGCCAACCATAGTCAACCATGGGTAACCATAGTCGACCATGGTAAATTAGTCAACCATAGTTAACTGTTGTTAAGCATAGTCAACCATGGGAAACCATGGCCAACTAAAGCTAACCATAGTCAATGATGGTTAAGCATGGCCAACCAAAGTAAACCATGGTTAACCATAGCCAACCATGGTTAGCCAAAGTCAAATACAGTCAACCATGGTAAACCAAAGTCAACCATAATTAATCATATGGTTGACCATCGTTGACTATGGATTACCATCAATAACCATGTTGCTAAGTAATAATAATAATATATTATTATTATTAACCGTGGTCGACTATGATTGACCATGGTCAACGAATCAATTACAGCAAAACAAAGTCACGCTTAGCTACCATGGGAAATCATAGTCAACCATAGTCAATTAGTCACAACCATATTAAAAAAGTTAACAATAGTCAACCATGGTCAACCATAGTCAACCAAAGTCAATTATGGCAAACCAATAGTCAAACATGGTTAAGCATGGTCAGCCATTGTCGAATAAGGTCAAGCATTGTTAGCCATAGTCATCCAGAATCAAATAAATTCAACCATAGTTAAACAATGTAAACCGCAGTCAACCATAACGAACCATGGTCCACCAAGGTCAACCATGGTCAACCATATCAAACCATATTCCACCATAGTCAACCATGGTCAACCAAGAGTCAATTATGGCCAAACTAGGTCAACCATAGTTAATAATGGTTAACCAAAGTCAACCAAATTCAACCATGGTTAGCCATGGCCAATCATAGTCAACCATGGGCAACCATAGTCGACCATAGTGAATTAGTCAACCACAATTAATCGTCGTTATCCATAGTCAATGAAAGTCAACCATAGTTAAGCAAAGACAACCATAGTAAAAAATGGTTAACCATAGTCAACCATGGCCAACTAAAGTTAACCATAGTCAACCATTGCCACCTAAGTTAACCATAGTTAACCATGGTCAATCAAACTAAACCATAGTCAAGCATGGTTGACCATGGTCATCAAAAGTCAAACATTGTAGACCATAGCCAACCATGGTAGACCATAATCAACCAAGTTCAATGATAGTCGGCCATCATCAACCAAAGTCAACCATATGGTTGACCATGGTTTCCTTTGGTTGACTGTGTTTGACCATCGGTTGGTTAATAATAATAACAATAATAATAGTAAGAATAATAAGAATGGTCAACCATAGTGAACAATGGTTTACAAAAGTCAACCACATTCAACTATGGTCAACCATGGCCAACCATAGTCACCATGGGAAACCATAGTCGACCATAGTGAATTAGTCAACCATAGTTAATCGTCGTTATCCATAGTCAACCAAAGTCAACCATATTCAATCAAAGACAACCAGAGTCAACCATGGCCAACTAAAGCTAACCATAGTCAACCATGGCCAACCAAAGTTAACCATAGTCAAGCATGGTCAACCATAGCCAACCATGGTTAACAAAAGTTAAGCATTGTTAAGCATGGTCTACCAAAGTCAACCATGGTTAAAGATAGTCAACCATCTTCAACCATATGGTTGACCATGGTTGGTTAATAATAATGATATGATTTCAAAGTCAACCCTTGTGTCACCCATAATCAAGTTAACAGATCAATGATAGTAAACCATATGATATTTATATAAACCAAAGCAAGTCAAATTCAACCATGCTCAACCACCATCAACCATAGCAAACTATGGTCAGTTAGAGACAACCATCATCAACCATGGTTAAGAACACTAAACCATAGTTAATTAGTCAACTAGAGTCACCCATATTGAACTATGGTCAACCATAGCCTACAAAAGAAAACCAAACTCAACCATAGTTAACCAGATTCAAACATATCCAACCAAAGTAAAATGTTAAATGAGTTTAGTGACTGATTAGTTGTGGCAAAAAGAAGTCAACCATGGTGAACAATATTCAACCATCATCAACCATAGTAAATCAGTTAACCATAAACAAAACTTAAATAAGGTCAACCAATAGTCAATTATGACAAAACAAAGTCACCCTTAGCCAACCATAGTCAATTAGTGAGCCAAAGTCAACCATAGTTAAACAAAGTCAACAATAGTCAACCATGGCCAACCATAGTTACTCAAAGTTATTTACGGTCAACCAAAGGAAACCGTAGTCGAACATGGTCAAGCATGGTCATTCATAATCAAATATAGTCAACCATAGTTAAACAACGTACACCTTAGTCAACAAATGAAGACAAGCATGGTTAACCAAGTCAACCATGGTCAGCAATAGTCAACCATGGTCAACTAATAATCAATTATGACCAAACTAGGTCAACGATAATCAACAATGGTTTACCGAAGTTAACCAAATTAATAGAATTTACTTTATTTTTTATGTCATAATCAACCATAGTAAAAAATGATGGTTGGTCAACCATGGCCATCCATGGTTGAATATAAATGGTTGTCCAACCATGGACAACCATGAACCATGGTTGTCCATGGTTGGCCATGGCCATGGGTCAACCATGGCGAACCAAAGTAAACCATGGAAAAACAAAAGTCAACCATAACCATAAATGTTGACTTTGGTTTGGTTGACTTACCATTATTTTTCTTTACATACATTTATTTAATTAATTTTAATATCAATTATTTTCTTCTTGATTTATATTTAATATCAATTATTTCAATTATTTCTAATATGAGTTATTTTATTTTTAATTTACATTTGATATCTATTATTTTACTTTTCTTTTTTCAATAACAATTATTTTTCTTTTCTTTAATATCAATTAATTATTTTATTCTGAATTTACCTTTAGTATCAATTATTTTACTTATCTTTAATTTTTTTACATTTATTTAATTTATTTTTTATTTTTATTTAATATATTTTACTATTTTATTTTTTATTTTACTTTTATTTATTTAAGTTTTTTTTCACTTATATTTATGTATTACTTTTATTTTATTTATTTAATTAATTAATTAATTTAACTTAATTTTCTTTTCTTTACTTTATTTTTATTTAATTTAATTTAGTTTATTTTTATTTCTTTATTTTTTTTTTTATTCTATTTTATTTCTTTATTTTACTTTACTATATTTATTTAATTTAATTTAATTTATTTTTATTCTATTTTTAATTTACTTTATTTACAAATGATCAATATCAATATGAAAATCAAACACCTTATTACCATTCTTTTTTCACATTTACTTTAGTTTATTTTAATGTATTTTAATATATTTATTTAATTTTTTTTTAACTTAATATGCAATTCTTTTCATTTTTATTTCGAAATAACATTTTTATTAAAATTTTAGTTTCGTTATGTCTTTGTTGGGTCGGATGTCTACTAGCAACAACCACATTTTTAAATGTGGTTGATAGTCGTCGATTGACGAATATCAACCACTTTTAAATGTGTGATCATGGTTGATATATGCCGATCAACGAATATCGACCACATTTAAAAATGTGGTTGTTGCTAGTATATATTTTAAATTTTTCTATTAAAAATGGATACATGTTAATATAAGAGTGAATCTGTAATAGTACTAATACACAGAGACCAAGAAAGCGTATGAATGGAAGTTACCAGTATTTCGTTCATCTTAGCTTCTTCAATATTAAAATTTTAATTAACAGGAAATGTATATGCAAGGCTCCAATAAATGGGTATATTCAAGGCAACAAAATTTTAATTGACAGACAATTAAGAATGAGAAGAAAGGAAAGCAACTTTTGCACATGATTTTGAAGATGTGAATTAAACCTTATCTTTCGTTAGAACCAAGATCGCTTGGATGGAAAATGTTCAAATTGTTGTGATATTAGAATGCTTAGAACGTTGCAGTTTTACATTCTTTATGCCGAACCCCTTGGATCTGCCCCAGACTTGCATTCAGAAGCTTGTAAAACCAACTGACATATCTGCAAGTTTACGCTATGCGTAAGCCCTAGATCTCAGAGTATTGATAGGATCTGTGCCTTAGAGCGTTATCAGATGCATAGTCGCTAGGTCTCACCGCAGTATCATCGAATGTGTAAAACCTAGATCTTAGAGTATTGATCAAATGCATTATGCTAAGAGATTTTCTTTAGCCTCATACCTGCACCAAATTCCTTTATATTTGTGCATCCATATATTTTCCTTATTTACAGCTGCACTAGTTAACAGATGTTGTTGCACCTCAGAGATATGAGAAACCCTACCTGCACAAAATGCCTCTAAATTCACGCGTCTAGATATTTTCCGTATTAGCAGCTACACTAGTCCATCTAACCCCACCAACTGGCCACCGTATCCTTGACAAGAAACCCTAAGATAGTTACAATAAGATTGCTTCTGATTCATGATGAAATATGTGGAGTTAGTTTAGGAAGAACAATTCAAAATTGTTGGAAAAACTTATTTACGAGTTGATTGCTTATCTAGTCCGAGCCGACTCTGTAGTCACTCAGTCAGCCTTTTTTTGTTAGTCTGCAATGTCAGAAGTCAAAGTTTGCAGCCAATTCGGCACACGTCTCCTTGTATTTATGTAACCGCGTTTGTATTCCACATGTCAAGAATTCTTAGGTAGAAATTAATTGCAGTCTTTAATATAACTCTTTAGCTTCAAGGTGAAGCAATCTTAAGTCAGTGGTTATGCAATTCCTATATATAGAAGAAGATAATTGAAAATCTGAGAGAGATGTGTGAGAGAAGAAGAGAAGAAGTGAAGAGCAAAAGTGAAAGAAGAAGAAGTTCATACCCATGAAAAGTATGAAGAGCCCAAGCTCTATAGGAAGAGAAAGATCAGAGTAAAATACCATCTTTGTGTAATCCGACAAGTTACTCACTTTTACTACGGTAATATATATAAGTTCATAGTTTTATGTATTCATTCTCAAAAATGTTAAATATTGCATGTCACACATCTTCTCCAGATTTACTTATGTAAAAGTGGTGTACGTTTACACTCTGTAAAAGATATCAAGATTTCCAAATAGTTCACAGTGGTAAAAGTTCTATTCTAACGAGGAGTAACTTCGCATAAGTTTCATTGTAAATGTTTTGGTTCTTATTTCTTAACAAGATATGCTTTAAGATAAAGTTTGTTTAAGATATTTTTGTGAAGTTGCGAAGTTAACTGCATATAAATGCAAAGTAAATTTATCAAAAGTGCAGTTAATTTCCGCACAGTAAAGTGTAAAGTATATGCTACAAGAAGTGAAATCCTAAGGCGAAGAAAAAGAAAATAATTATTTACTACGTAGTTCAATCTTCTTGACTGCACGGTGTGTTTTTCCGTTGAAAATGTTGGTTATCATCTCATGGGTTTAATCAATAAAATGCTATGCGAGGTGAACTCAACACTTTGGCATAAATTGGGTCAAAAAGTAGTTATCATGCCACGTCTCGGTTTTTGGGCATTCGAAATAAAATGGGCTCTTACACGTTTGTTCGGGTATCTAAGACTATAATTTTAATAACTATATTAACTATATAATATATTTATATATTAACTATATATAGTATATTATATTAAACATATTAATTTCATTTCAACACATTACAGTACATAATAACTATATAATATATTATATTAAACATATTAATTTTAATTTGGACACATTCCTCATGGTTAATTTTATGAACAAATCGAGGGAGTGACGATGGGATCTCCCTTATCTCATGTGGTTGCAAACTTATACATGGAGGAATTCAAGAGACAAGCCATAAAATCATTCTTGCTTAAACCTAAGAGATGAAAACGGTTTGTAGATGACACCGATGTGGTCTGGTAGCATGGTGAAGAGAACCTCCATAAGTTCTTCACCCACCTAAACAATGTAATAATAACATTATATTTACCATGGAAGGTGAGAAGGAGAAAAGGCTACCCTTCCTCGATGTTCTAGTTTCTAGAAAAGATGATTGTTCTATTGCACATCAAGTATACGATAAAAAAACTCACACGGATCAATACCTTCATGCCAATTCTCACCATTTCCCTCCTCATGAAATTGGGGTCATTAACACCTTAGTGACAAGAGCATTAAATATCTCTAATCTTTAACACTTGGAACAAGAAATTGAACACTTATCACAGGTCTTTGAAGCAAATGGATATAATAGAAGGCAATTCAATCAGGTGGTTGAGATAGCTAGAAAACCACATTCAAGAAGGCATTGGGAAGAAGAAAGAGATAATGGGAAAATATGCTTACCTTACATTTAAAAAAATATTGATAAAATAGTTAATATCCTAAGAAAAAGAGGCATAAGAATCACCTTCACCCCTCCCAACACCATTTATAAAATGGTAGATGCTACAGAAGGTCCAATCAAAAAAGGCTCTTGTAAGGGTGTTTATTCTATCCCATGTTTGTGTGGTAAGGCTTACATTGGGGAGATAGGAAGATCCATTGAAGTTTGGTTAAAAGAAAATGATGTTTATAACATATTAGACATGCTCAATAAACCAGGATTAGCAGAGCACTCCCACAACATGGGTCACCAAATATGTCTAGATGTAGCGAAACACATTGCAATCATTGAACACCGTACTAAAAGAAAGGTTCGGGAGAAAATATAAATCTCTCTACACCCTAAAATATCAACACGGATGAAGGAACCAAACTAAGCAAGAGCTGTAAACTAGTTCTCACCCTTCTTTAGAAGAAAATAAACAATAATAAGTCAAAGACTAGAGGATATATCACTTGATCCAACATGTTCACGATTATTATTCCAAACGGTTTATGTATTTATTAGGGTTTCATAAATTTCGTTATCCATTGAGCTACATACGTTTCCTGATGATGAGCTAATAGTATGGATTGAATTGTTGAGATAAATTATCAATACTAACAATGCAACTCCACTTCTCTCTCTTGGAAATTCTATGTAGCAATGGTTTATAATTACATAATAGGTTTTTAAATATTAAAAATATTATTAAATTTCAATATAAGACATTAAAATATAACAAATATTAATATACTAAAAGAATAAAATATTGAATCATTAGCAAATCGCACCTTAAGGAAGTTGACCTACATCTACTGGAAGCAAGTAACAATGAAGACTATTTTGACAATGAATTTTTACACTTTTGTAAATTTTGACGTTGTAGATGGATTCAGAGACTCTCCTTAGAGGGAAAGAAATGTTTATGTGGATTCCTTTTCAAGCAGATGATGATCATGCATTAAAATGTCGATGATGATGATCATCATCATCATTGTCGTGATGATCATTATTTTCAACCTCATTGTCATCATAATTGTCAAGATGATTACTAATACACACATCAATGTCATTGTCATGATATAATATAATAAATATGAAAGTGAAACGTGATGTATATATAGAATGTGGGAATGGATGCTAATATTGTTCCCCTACGGCTCAATTAAAAGTACCCAAGGTAGACGTCGTTAGTTTAATTAAATATTAAAAATCATAATCACAATCATCACATGTTTAAGAACACTAAAATGAATATACTACTAAAACTCAATTACTTATAGGTAAGAAATACTACTAATTCATACTCATATAGTTGTTATCTAGTTATATTTTCTATCCCATGACTAAATCAGTCATTTATTTTAGTCAATTTTAGTCGTGACCACTTAAAATTGTTCAAATTTGGTTATATTTCACTTAAAAACATTGTGGTGACCAAATGTTTTGGTGGTTTAGTCATTTATTTCACATGATGACCAACTTTTTTGGTCATCTGGTCATTTATCAACCATTTTTCTACTAGTGGTGGTGAGGATGGAAGGAGTTTGAATTAAACATGATGGAGAAGAGGAAGTAGTTGTAGGACAGAACCAAAGGGAGTTGGAGGTGGATAAGAACAAGGGATACGGGTAAGGTTTCAATACGATTAGCCGAATTACATCATTTTCCTATGAATTTTGAAACCTATGTACCTCTATTGTTGATTAAGAGAATAGTATGTGCATAAGACCTTCATTCGGTCAATTTACTATTACTACTAAGAATAGGTAAATGGTGACCACCTTCAAGAAGAGTGAACCAACTAGTCCATCTAAAATTTATGAAAACCCATAGGTGTTAGAAATTTTTAGAAGTGTTGGGTGGATTACTTACTTTGCTAAGTTAGATGAGTATGACAAGGAATATGCTCTTGAGTTTTCCAAAAAATTGTAACAGTTGAGTGATAGGGAATCTGTTACTAGAGATAAAAGATTAAGAATTCTCCCCAGTGAGGCCAAGATGGCGGAGTATACCAAGATCCAAGGAGGACAACCCTGGAGCAAAGACGAGAAAGAACTATCAAATAGGTTCAAGTAAGAGTTTTTCAAAGAAGGGGAGTTATATGAAGAGGATAGAAATGAAGTAAAGAGGGACACTATGCATAGATGTCCTTGGGGAGAGGTAGTGACTTATCTCATTAGATATGTCACCTGGCATGAGCCAGATTCATGTTTTTCACTTCAGAATTTTAACCATGCTAAGACATAGATCCCATATAAAAGTTGAGGAGAATATTAGAATTCCATATTTACTATTACATTCACTATTGGAAATGGATAAGAAGGTGAAGAAAGGAAATATTGATTCCTTATCCCGCCATTATATCATCAACTTAACTATCAACACTGAGCTAAAGGCACAGATTCCTTAACTATCCAGGGAAGAATTTATTAAAATTTCTGCAGAAGATGTGCAATTAATGAGAACTCTAGGATCTGTGACTATATCTACCTCTTAATTAAGCAATAAAACAATGAGAATATTAGTTAGAACCCCGCACTCGATGCTACAAAAGAGGCGAGCAGAAGCAGCCTAGGTCACCACTAGAGAAAAGAGAAAAATTCAGTTAGAAGACGATGATGATGACCTAGTCAATGGAACCTTAGCTAGGATGAGATAGTTTGGTTCCATCACATCCAAGTTAAATAATACCCCCTCTCCATAGATTTATGAATTTTGAAGACTTCACCAGAAATTGAAAGCACAAGCTCAAGCCTCAAAAGTAGGAGAAGTTGGATATGGAGAGGAGGAAAATGGTGAGGGAAACTATGTAGACCCATCCAAAATCGAGATTGATGATAATATGGATTCTGAACAACCATCAAGAAAGGAAGAAGTAATGCTATGCATAGATCCTTAACTATATAGTACAATAACGGAGCTAAAATAAGTGCAAAAAGAATTAGCGCAATTGAAAACCATGGCATAGTCCTCAACAACTACCCTACACAAGGACAAAGAGGAAATATCCACCAAAGTAGTTGTGTTACAAGAGAAAGTGCAGATTCTAAATGTCCAGTACTCAGATAATAAAAAATGACATGCACATAGAAATCAAGAACTTCAACAAGAAGTGGAGAACTATAAGGAGGAAATAGAGAAGAAAAACTAGCAAATAGAGGATTTGGAGGGAACTATGAACAAGAACACCCAACTATATGAAGATGTCATTGATTGCATATCTCCATACAAAGTATATGATGTTTTTCTAAGAGAGAGATGGTGAAAGTATCAACTATACCATCTGAAGAAACAACTTCCCTATAGACTCGTAACTATGAACAACTTGGTGGAAGCTTGTCAGGAAAGTTTTGAACAAGAGAAATATTTTCTAACTGAATTGTACTTTCACAACATTATTCTCCATCACCCTTATAGATGGAGAATAGGAATGTAAAGGATGTTCAACTGAGAGCCCTTTGTTCTTGGTTAAGCAATGAGGTTGAATTGGATTAGTATGTAGATCTCTATCATTCATAGGAATGTAAAAATGGGTTATGGATATGAGCTGAGACTCCAAACCTTGACATGATCATACAAAACCATAAAACCCTAACCGCTAATCAGGATTTGATTCCAATCCTGAAGGAAAAAAAATAGGAATCGATCACCCATTGTGATCAATTTCTGGAGGGACTAAAAGAAGATCCGCCATTAAGGAAAACGTAGTGAGATGGGTGGGGTTATCACACAACCTGAAATGTAGGGATCCTCACTCCCCAAACAATTTAAAAATTGCTCTGTTTAGAGACCAATTGTATAAGCAAACATTGCATAGAAAAGGGATTGAGTGGATAGGTCTCAAGATGAATCCCCCACTATTGCACCCTCTCAATATAACTATGGAAATTGATGAAGAAACATAAAGAGTGAACTGGGAAGAGGTGGAGAAGAGTTTGGGATACTATCAGTATCTAGAATTTTCGAGAATAATTGCTTATGATTGAAGGGAGATGAGGGGAAAGTAGTAGAAGACAGTTATAGAATGATGGATTGTACAGGGATGTGAAGTCCCTTCAATTGGGGGGAGTGATGAGCCCCAGTTTTGGTAGGTAAAAGTCATACACTAAACATAAAAAATTAGGCAAAAGAGCATTGTTTAAAGGATTGTTTACATATTGTGAGATTGTTTATGTGTTTAACAAATAGAATGATGTTGATTGAAGTGATTATCATTTTACTTGTTTGATTTACCTTAGTTTTTTTATTTAGAACAATCTAATGCATGGGATTAGTGTGTGAATGCGAATGCAGGAAACATAGAGTTACTTGAAAACAAAGTCCCATTTTTTATAAAAAAAGATAGAGTGCAACTATATCCTACCAACAAAGGGAAATCATTGTTAGGAATTCCAAATATTAATGAGGATAACCTATACAACTGATCAAGGTTCTTAATGAGGTCTTCAACAGTCAAATCTCCGAGATATTGACCACTATTGGTCACCTCCAATATTTTAGAAGAAAATGCTCAATTGTAGTCGAGTGTTATACTTCAGTTATATTTTGTATCAGTTTTTAGGTCTTTTATGATTTTTTAATAAATAATACTTATGGCACATAAACAAGGGTTCAAACTTTGAATATTGTGATAGACAAATGCATCATACTTTCATAAGTTTTTATTTGTGAAACATTTCAGAATATAATGAACAACGAACTAGTTTAATGACAATTGCATATTTTCTACATCTCATGATTACATAGTTTGACTTCGCTCCTATGCTTTCATTGGGGAAGGGCCCCTTCAATGCAATAGAAGATCTCATTGGTAGTTTACATAGTGTAGACACATGTTTGATTACATTTAAAAGAATTGTTGTTAGAGATCCAATTTAATTTCGCGATACTCTATTTTGTGTAGTGTAGAATTATAGATGTTGTAGTGTTCTTCGATCTTTCCTATAGTTTCATGTAGGTTACTTTTTAAAAATGAATTAGGCTCATGTTATTTAGATACTTTCCATTGTTTAGTTTATGCAAGTAAAAATAGTTGTAGTTCTTTTACATGCTTCCTTGGATCCATTTCATAACTAACGAGAATCATAGTAATTAGTTCCTTTATTTTTTTAAATAATGCCACCTTTTCAATTAATTAGATATGTTATATACAAAATTCCTGTAGCAACTTTAGAGTAATTGCAGAGTTTTGAATTAATACTTAGTAGATCAATGGTAGATTAATTCTTAGATCTATGGGAATCCGCACGAAGCTGGTACCCAAAAAGGTTGCAATGGAAGCACGCAAGCGAAAAAAAAATAAGGACACGCACGCACCTCTAAACACCTGTGCACACCTATGCTTTGGCAATGCCGGTCGTCCACGTTGGTGAGTTGACATGGACAATATTTGTGCCCACACGTTATTAACATGTATGCAAACATAGGTGTACAAACGTCATTAATGTGTGTATGCACCTGTGTTTTAAATAAAAAACAAAATAGTTCGTGGGTTTGTTATCATGATAACAAACCCGCGAGCAAGCAGTGGAGATATAGGGCCCTCGAGAGAGCGTGTTGGAGAACCCATCGACCTCCCACTCAGCATCAAAATCAACCTCCAATCCGTTGCTGCTAATGCCTCCAGGTAGGTGCTCAACCATTCATTTTTTTATTTTCCATTACAATTTTAAATTAAAAAAATTTACAATCAATTAAGAAACCAACAAATTGTCATTGCAGATAAAATACACCTAACAAAATGAGAAACACACCACAACCATAAGAGGAAACCAACGAAACCGAACCAGCAGACGATAAAATCAACAATTGAATGGACAATGAACCTGATGATGAACCATTTGAAAACCTCGAGGATGAATTAAATCAAGATTTAAACCAATTAAGGGTCTTAAGCGATGCTTTGAAGAACACCAAGGAATCCTCTTGGGTTTCCCTGGATACATCATTGCAAAACATCATTGAATCTATCAACATTTCCCACAGTGATATCACTAATATGAGCCAATATAAGGCTCGAATGAGGGAGCACTATTCCACCGGGATATCAAAAGAACAAATTAAAGACCTCAACATCACTAAATCACAATTGTACAACAAATTCATAGATCCTAGAATAAGGCAACCTTGAGATGTGAGGAAGAGACGAGTTTGCATGGACTGGTGTAATTACCATCCATGGAGAGATAACTGGAGAAAGAGATGGTTTATGGTGTTTGAGAGGCCCCCATGCAATAATTGGGAGGTCACACAATATTTTCTTCAAAAATTGTGGGTTGAGTTTGAGCTAGGTTACCATGTAAGTTATTTTGACATCACTAAGTTTTAGGGTGTCGGTCTTGGCTCTCCCCGAGATCGAGCTCAGGCTCGCCACAACCCACTCAGAGGACCACCTACACCTAGGAGAGATCCAAACCCCCCTCCTCATCCACCTGGGTTTGGTAGTGGCCTAGATGAGATTGATGACTCTGCTAGACATGCCACACGTCATCTTCTTATACATACCACACATTTGTGGCTATGTCTTCACAAATCTAGGAGGACAACGATGAGAAACACACTGCAACATGGTCTATGGGTGGTGGTCGGGATAGACCAGGTACAGGTGGAAACCAGACAGGGCCATCTAGTTTGACTGGAATAATGGCACATTGTTGTTCTCAATGTGGTCATTCTTGTCATGGTACTACGTAGAAACATGCCATAGAGAGCTACATGGACCAGGTTAGCTATTATTTTATTTAATGTTCAAGTATTTATTGTATGTTATTCGATATCGTATTTTTTAATATATTTAACTTTGAATTACACATTGTTGAATTTATTTGTTTTAATGTGCAGTTATTCAGGGCCGAGTCTCCATCCTCTAGGTGGGAGGACATTGGTTCCTTCGACCTAGACCAAGCCATGGTAGCAGCAGAGGAGATTGTTGCACCATACACACAAGTAACTTCTTTAATTTGAATAATTAGATCCAGTTATGAGTAATTTTTGTTCAGTAATTACAAATTATTTAGCACCGAGTAACCATTTTTTATATTATCATCGTTTAAAACTAAAATCAAAATGAATAATTCTCACAAAACATGTCTATCATATTATCATCGGATTTTATAGTTGTGTTTATCATATTGTCTAAATTTTTTGAGAGCTATAAATTCATATAATCCAGCCAAACGAAAATGAAACCTTATAAAACATGAAAACCTAAGCAAACTAGACATGTGTTCATGTTCACTTTAGGCATCCTTTGCTTCTCCATTTTCAACTACTTTCATTTATGATGCTACTTGTTCTTATTCTATGTCTTCATAATCACCAAAATCCTATTGAACTACAAAGTCTTTTGGGCGAATACCATTCACTAAACCTATGGAAACTATAGGGTGTAATGTTACAAGCATTTCTAAATCTGTAGCTAACTTCTCTAACCTTTCACTCTGTGTTGCCATTCTCTTTTCCATATCCAAAAGCCTATCCAATTAGTCTTCATGATGACTACATATAATTTGATTAATATGCAAAATGACCTCTTGTAAGGTGTTCATCTATGGTGATAAACACCGCAGGCCGCTGTGAAGCTATGTAAATCCACAATGAACACACTCATCATGTTGGTTGTTTTCTTCCATAGTACCAATATAAAGTACGTGAGAAAGGGTGCATGGAGAAATAACTTAAATTGCAAATTAATTGCCTAAGTCTCCATTGAGATCGCCTAGATAATAAACCAAAAAAGGATTGCCTAAAAAACAAGAGTTCAAGTTTTCATCCACAAACCAACATTGCCAATTAAAATAATCATGTCATAGTCCAATTCTTAACAAAGAAACAAACCAAAGAAAAGTATTTCCATCCTCTTCACTACCCAACAACATTCACCACCAACATTTGAGTTTGTTTGATCTTCAAAGACTTTGTTACCACGTCAAAAGTTGGGAGGGGCTTTCTTGCCATGCCAAGAATTCAAGCATAAATTATCAATCTTATTTGCCACATTATCTTCAACGAATGACCACATAATGGGTCATTTGTTCTTATCATGGGACCAATCCATTGTGGGTCAAAGGACACGATCCCCACAACCATGTTCTTTACGAGGTCTTTAAAAAATGGGCTCCACCAATACAATAAATTTTTTATATAATATCCAAATCCCATCAAACCACCACATATGTGGCTACAAAGCCTGCAGACATTTTTCATTACAGTTGGCGAGCATTTTTCTTGACCCAATTGTGGGCATTTTCCTTCCAAGTGGTGGGCATAATGCCTAAGATCCTAGGGCATTTTCTTATTGCACATGTAGGCATTTTTCACAGGCCTACGGGCATTTTTCTAGAGGGCCTACTGGCATTTTCTATTATCTCATGTGGGCATTTTTCCATAACGCATGCAGCCATTTTTCAAATGGCTTGCGACCATATTTCAGGTGGGATTGCGGGCATTTTCTATAAGCTCATGTGGGAATTTTTCTTCATGGTTGCAATAACTTTTCCACTGGTCATGCATGCATCTTCTATACAGCTCGCGGGCATATTTCTTAGTCATTTGAGAACATTGTTTCCTTCATGCTGTGGGAATTTCAACCAATGGTGTCAGGAATTTTTCATTTGATTCAACATTAAGAGCTTGTAAAGATCAGAATCAACTTCTTATCAAACCATTGATGAGGGCATCAAGCCATAAGGTCCATGATACCAAAGTGTTCCCTAAGAAGTCATCATCATCATTATTATAGCAAGAGAGATTCAAAAAATCCAACACCATCATAGTGGCCACAAAGACCATCAAGCCACCAAGTGTGTCGGCTTATAGTGTCCCAAAGCCCAAACAACCATGTCCTTCTTGCCATGTCATCAACCTTGTTACTCCTTTGTCATTAATGGCTTGTCATCAATGACAACCATATTCAACATTGTTTTACTTTGTGGTTGAAGATACCCCCCTACACTTATTTCCCCTGCATTCTTATCTCTATTTTTTTTATTGTGGCGATTGATTTAAAACACTAATTGTTGTGTGTTTTAGTGTGGATTCTTGAGTCATTCATTTCATTAATTTGTAGGTTGGTGGAACCTAGTTTTTTAATAGAAGAAATTATTGATAAACCCACGAAAAAGAATTAACTCTACCATATTTTTAAGAAAAACAAAAATAAAATAATGGCACATTCATAGTTTAAACAAGACATACCTTGGAAACTTCTCAAGGATAAAACCAACAAAATAAGAACATAGGATTCTACCTCCAATAAATCTTGCCATCTCTCTCCTAGTTGCATCATATCACAACGTTTATTCACTTCGTATATTTGGGCTCTAATCCAATTTATATTACTACTCTTACAAGGTATTCATAGTGATACTACAATCAGCAAATCAATCACTATTTCACCCACAATACTTTCCGCTTACACCTAAATCACCTTGCCATTTCATCTCCTAAGTCTACCCGCCATACCGAATTGGTATACTTGGCACACTTCCATTCTAAACAAACCATCTCACTTGGTGAAAATGTATATCAGATCTAAGTTGTCTCTATACCATCAAGCCTAAAGCCATACCATAATCTTGTCCTACAACTTTACTCAACTTCCTACGTACCACAAACACACTTACTTCAATCCAAAACTAAACTTGAGGTGATATTTCTACTGCTAGTATAATCATATCAGATTTGGATTAACATTTAAACCTATAAGACAATCACACATAACTCTCATAACAAGGTAATCATTAGCTTATGTGATCATATACTCCCTATTGTTGGACACTATACGTTTACTGCTATTAAGGAAGTAATTGTTGGTCTCTGGTAATCATCTAACTTGAATCTAAAGTATTTGCAGTCATGTTTTTAAGTACTATCGTTTTCATTCTCATTTTCATTGTGTTTAATATTGTTAATACTATTTTTATAAATTCAATCTACATATTGTAGTGTTCGCACAGGTGTCCACAGGCTCTAGCGACCTTCCATCCCCATCGGGGATCAGCAGATCTCCACATGTGCAAGTATCATGTGTATTAAAGTATAAATTTAATTTCACATATGATGACTTGTCTGTGTATATTTATATTTTTCTATATTAAACTATGAGGTTATAAATGTGTATGTAGGTGCGAGCACCTCGACTAGACAGTGCCACTATCGCTCCCTCCTCGGCCTTTCAGCCACCATATATGACAGTTGTATCCCATGGAATACATGTCCCCTTCCATGCATCCCTCCCCAACCCCTTCCATCCATCCCCCCCTCCTATAAAACATCACACTTCCATCCAACTCCCCCTTCCATTTCATATCCCGCGTCCCATCACCCCGTCCCAACCTTTCCACCACCTCAGTTCCAGTTTCCCATGTTTCCACCCTCCCCCATCCAACCATGATATACCACCCATCTACATTCACCCATCCCTCTACCGCAACAAAGAACTCGACCCCCCCCCGCATTCCCCCACCACACTCGTTTCCCATTCCATGGTGGCCCCATCCATATTACAGCTAGTTGGGGTTTATCACCCTAGACATGAATCTCCACTTCACCCACGCCAGTCCATGCTTCCTTCTTCCACCTATCCTTCTTCCATTGTGCCCCCCAGTGGTGTAGCCGCTGTTGATGTGGCTGCATCCATCCCTATACCATTCACCCTAGCATCAGAGCAGGTTGTCTAGACGACTGCTCCATTCGCCAGCCCTGATGGCCAGCCGGTTGTGTTCACGGTGAGATTGAATAGTTTATGAAAATCTTGTTCAATTTTAATGAAAATTACTATATGCATCTAATTTCATAATTTATCTTATTGTTCTAAATGTTGTAGGGTGTCAATGATGAAAGACTTGGAGCACGGAGGAGAGAAACCCCCTCATGACTTACAGTCTCTCCTGCGGTGAGTTATTTAATATTTGAAAACTATTTTTATTTTTAAATTATGTTTCATACTTGTATAATTGCCATGAAAAGTTGTCATATTATTGTTGTCATTTCAGGGCCCCGGGGGACGTGGTCCAAGTTTCCATAAGGACCCAACTTCCTCTAGCACGAAGAAGACGAAGATCAATTTTGGAGATGCACTCGAGAGCTCCGAGGGTGGTGAAGAGGATTGAGAGACCCTCCTATGTACACTAGCCAGGATGTGGCATTTTGGGCACTTATTGCCATATTTTGTATAGGGAACGAGTTTCCATTATATAGACGTTGGGAACGATGTTCCATTTTTCCAAAAGGTGTACATGATTGGATCATTTTTTCATATTAATAGATGGATCTGCACTTGTCTATATGACTTTGTATATGATTACATTTTTGCATACATGATTTTGTCTTGAATAAAAATGTTATGGAACAGTTTTCACATACATACATATGTTATTTCTAGACACCAAGTGACCTCAATATGAGTCCCTTGTATTTGAAAGGGTCTCCATACAATGATTTATACTACATGTTCTATGGGGGTACACCGATAATGTACTAATAGTGTTTGTTAGAGTAAATTGTGTTCACATACAACATACACACATAAACAAAACATCCAACATACACATAAATATGTCACTTCAAATCATCCTTCTAAACTCAGTTATTAATGCATGCCTATTAATTTGTGAATGGCAAAAGAAAAAACAAGGAAAAGTCAAAAGTCATTAATATATGAGTACAACAATGCAACACATAGTATTCACAAGCAAACTAAATATGATGAAAATAAAATTTAATGTATCTATCTTAGTTTTTTTAAAAGATACAAGAAAAATATGATTAGGTTCTATTTATGCATTGTGTCAATGAATGACAGTGTAAAGGAAACTGCATAATTTGATAACAAAAAAAACAGCTTGTCAAATTAGTCGAAAAATCACCCAAGTTTCAGATCTAGTAGACATGAAGTCTATACTGAAAATCTTAGCACATGATATATTGATTGTGGCATGTTTCTTGAATCCTTTGCTAATCAACATATGAATGCTTATTTATAATAGAAACCAAAAATTAACAAGTGTCATATTAGATGCATTTTCCTACTCCTTCTGGGAATTTGTAGAAAAAATGATATATTTGTTTCAAGCCACATATGCACTCTTCTATTTACATTGGCTAGTAGTTAACGATGGATATTGGACATTTTGGGATGCACCATAAACAATTTACATTCATCAACACACATAATACATTGGAATAATTTTTTATTTGCATATGCACTATGCCTATTAGTTTTTCAATGGAAAAGACAAAAAATTAAGCAAAGTCAAATATCATTAATATATCATTAGAACAAAGAAACACAAAGTATGCACAAGGGAACTGAATAGGTTGAAAATAAAATATAATTTAGCTATCCTGATTTTTTCAAATGATAGTAGAAAAAAATTATAATTAAGTTCCATGTATCCATTATGTCAATGAACAGAAGTTTGAAGGAAACTGCATAGTTTCATATCAAAGAAAGCAACTTCTCAAATCAAGTAAAAACAGTAAGACTGAATTATTATAGGTCCAGATCCTTTGATATATTCAAAGTGTCCCTGAATGGCCACAAGGTGCCTGGAAAAAATGCTCATAGCACCAAAATCATGACTCTTGTAGCGAATCTATCGATTTCGATGGATTCGAGACGCCAGGTTTCAGCTAGGCCCCCCCCCATAGCATTCCTCCAATGCTCAGAAACAATGTTAATGTTACATCTCCGGAGCTAGGGTTTTTCCTATTGAAGGCCATGCCAATTTCACTCAAGGGTGCCATTTCTCATCTAAAGGCTCCTGAGTGTTCGTGGCCATCGTGAACACGTCCATAATGGATATATGCACATGTGCGAGCTGACCAAACCCAAGCCTGCTCACTGATTTGGGTTTCGTTCCCTCGGAGCAATTCCTCAAAGTGTCCCTGAATGGCCACGGGGTTCTTGACCAAGATTCTTATAGCACCAAAATCATGACTCTGATAGTGAATTCGTCAATTCTGATGGATCCAGGATGCCAGGTTTCAGCTAGGGGTCCCCCCAAAATGTGCCTCGAATGCTCGGAAACAGTGCTATTGTGCAATCTACGGAACTAGGGTTTTGCTTACTGAAGGCCATGCCAATCTTGCTCAAGGGGGTCATTTATGATCCGAAGGCTCCCGATAATGCGTGGCCACCATGAACAAATCCACAATGGCCATGTGCACATGTGGGAGCTGATGGAACCCAAGTCTGCTAGCTAGTTTTGGTTCCGTGCCCCCAGAGCAAATCCTTTAAGTGTCCCTGAATGGCCACATGGTGCTTGACCGAGACTACCATAGCACCGAAACCGTGACTCTAATTGTGACTGCGTCGATTTTGATGGATATGGGACACTAGTTTTCAGCTATCCCCCCCCCCAACATGCCTCTAATGCTCAGAAATGGTGGTATTGTTCCATCTAGGGAACTAGGTGTTTGCTCAGTGAAGGCCATCACAATATTGCTCAAGGGGGTCATTTAATATACCTTGGATCTCGGGCATGCATGGCCATCATGAAAACAACCACAATGGCCACATGCACGTGTGGAAGTTTCCGAAACCCAAGTCCACTCGTCGATTTGGGTTTGGTGCCCCCCGGAACAAATCCTCAAAGTGTCCTTGAATGGCAACGGGGTTCCTGACAAAAATTCCCGTATCACAAAGAACATGACTCCAATCACAAATCTGTCGATTACGATAGATCTGAGACGTCGGCTTTCAGCTAGCCCCCCCCCCAACACATTCCTCAAATGCTCAGAAACGGTGCTACTATGACATCTCTGGAAATAGGGTTTTGCTCAATGAAGACCATGCCAATCTTGCTCAAGGGGTGTTGGCGGGAAATTCTACCCTATAGAAAGGAAACTAATGCTATCAACTTGGTTAGGGTGACAGGTAAGTGTATTGATGCTATTACAGAGACATTTACAAAAAGAAAAAAGTTGTAGATATTGGGAACACACCTTTCAATCGAAGTTTGATCCTAGCCTTGACTTGATCTCGTGTTCAACTTCCAAATCCACCTTTCCTTCAGTAAACCTACAATAACAATACCTTTCTCAAAACATTTTGGGCAATATATAAAGCTTGAAAGAAACAAAAACAATGTTTAACATTCAGCATTGACCAAAATAGATCCCAATTAAGATGCCATTTCATAACACATTTAAATTGGAACAAGAAAGACACTTCAACCTTTATTTGTCAAAAGTAGAATGATGTACAAGTATACCTGATCATGAAACAGGCTCCTGCAACTTGATTCTGGGCTCTTGCTCTTCTCTGGCTTGGCTGTCTTCAACATCAACTCCTCCAATGTCTTAAAGTTTCTCCATCAATTCATCCTCTAGGTTCTCTAGCTATATTTTCCAACTTCTAACCCTTCTTCTTTAACCTTCTTTGTATTTATAGGATTAAAGAAGTAGTTTAAGTCGATATGTAGTTATGGAGGAAGTTGGGGGAGTTAGGAAACTACCATCAACTAATCCTCCTCAAGGAATTAATTTATTTTTTAATCATCTTTTAAGATGTACGCGACTCTTGTTCAATGGAGTAGCGTATAGGGCGCTACCTTAGTGCTTAACAACTAGCGCTCATTCGATTTTAAATGGTGAGCGCTACTATGCTGAGAAGGAGTAACGTATACTTAGATATGGGTGCTACTATGATACACTAGAGTAGCGTATGGGCGCTAGTCTCTTTAAGTGGAGTAGCGCTCATATCTCAAAATGATATTTTTTGTGTTTTTTCAGTAATGTCAGGAAATGGAATGAGTTGACATATCATCCAAGGTCAACATGCTCCTCCATCCAAGTTGTCCTTTTGTGTGATCAGCAGCTCAGGGTGATCACGGACGGAGAGGTGCAAGTTTGACCTATAACAGATGCCCCCTAATGTGTGAGGTCAGAGGGAAACGATGGCCGAAATACATTATAATCCAAAGCCGGAGGAGGAGCAAAGAACCGCAGAAAACAAGTCACAAGAAACCTGCAACAAAGATCAAGGTCAGCGAGCAATTACATTGTTGACATCATATAGATGTGTAGTGTGATATAACATTATCTCCGATACATAACAAGGAGATGTATATAAAAACATGGCCACTTGGAATACAAGCGTGTATCCATGTCAAACTGAGAGATCATAGCCATAACAACAAACTGGATCTATGTCTCATGGAGAGCCGAATATAAGTGGGGCTCAGTCTTGCGCAACTCGGGTGATAACAAAATGAGGTAATGTCATCCAAAATCCCAAGGTCTTCATCCAAAAACAACCCTAGGTACAAACCCTAACCATGTGAATAGATGAGTTGATAGTCGAACATGGGGGGTATCGTTTGATTACCGGTCATTGATGTATACCGTTAACAAACACGAGGACTTCCACTGATAATGATGATGGGGTCCAAGGTACCAAGTACGATTTGCCAAATGTGAATAGATGGACTTGGAGTCGAACACTTGGGAATCATGTTGAAGAAGAGTCATTTACGTATTCTCATCATTCAACAGCGAGGAAAATTGCCACTGGTGACTGCAATCTCTAAGGTACTAACCGAAACTCTAAACTTCAATCCCAAAATAATGAGTTGATGTCGATGGGAAGAAGTCCGTTGGAAGGGAGGCCTTAAGGCATCCTCCATCATCCAACACGAGGAACATTCAACTGGTAAGAGCAGATATGGAATAATATGTAATAAGACTGACACTAGGAAGGTCGACACATGAGGTCAAGATAAATTGCAGAATGGCCGACACAGGGTATATCCTTGAACATTGAGCACGACACAAAGTGACCCAGGCAGTTTCTGACATAATGGGGTAAATAAGTCTGAAATGTAAGAGACATTAGCAGACCCTCCATATGGTTGGAAGAATAACCAACCGGGGGAGTAAATAACTCGGAGGAAAGGTTCACCCTAAGGTCAAAAACAAAACCCAACCGACAAGATAAGATCAAGTAGGTGTTGTTCAAGGATAGAACTTGACTAAAACTGCCTTTGAAAATAAAGATATGATATGTCTTTCCCATTCCTTATTCTTTTTAAATAAAAGAATACCCTTGTTGTTTTAATGAGTCCAAGAAAGAATGAAAACTCAATAGATCCAACCATGTAAATAGTTTAACGAGCCCATGGGAGGAAGACTCAGGACCTTCTTCATTATTTATAGAGTTCGAAGAAGAGATAGAAGATTACTCTATATTTACTGATCTCTGGATTTTAATATCGAGCCGAGATCTATTCTTGCTCGCCGGTGTTTTCAATTTTAAGGAGTCTGAAAAACTTAAACAATAACTCCATATATCTGCTCGTGGATTTTAGTATCGATCCCAAGCAGATTAATGCTCGCCGGTGTTTTCCTGTTTATAGAGTCTGAAAAAATTAAACAATCCTCTTGTCACCTATCTATGGATTTTATATCTAGCCCGAATTGGTCTGTGCTCGGCTGTGTTTTCTTGTTTATAGAGTTGAAAAACTTAAACAGTCCTCTACTTACCCTCTCGTGGATTTCACATCGATTCCGAGTAGGTGAATGCTCGCTTGGTATTTTCATGTTTAGAGAGCCTGAAAACCCTAAAGAGAGGCTCCAAAAGGTCCTTTTTCGTATAGTTAGTCTCCCTCCCCGAAAAAGTATAAAACAATGAAAGGAGAACTCTTCTAGTGCATACAGGAGTATACCTAGAGTATACCTTTTCCGTAGTTAATCCACTTAGGCCCGGAAAAGGGGTAATTCTATACCTGAGTGGATGAGCCTTCGATTACTTTAACGAGCTTGAAGAGGACAAGCTTGCTCGACAATCTTGTTTAGGTTTAAATAGTCCAAACAAGAGCTTAAAATGACTTAAAGGTCAGCTTCTAGGATCATAGCTTCATACCCTGCCAAAACTAGGTCTTCAACAAAATATTAGTCGATACGGCAAAAAATCTCGAATGATATATGAATTTGGAATATTTAGCTAGTTGACAAGGTCTATCATCAAGAAATTTTAAACTTAGGAGACAAATCTGATAACAATTAAGTGAAAATTGAGCTTGGATCAGTGTTATACCGTATTGTGTGTTTCAATTGATTAATCAGGGTTTTTTGAAAGTTTTGAAACTATAGAAAATTAACAATTATGGGTAAAAATCAAAATCCAATTTATATATAATTTCATTGTTTAAAAATCAATTTTCAATTTGTGTTGTAGGGAAAAAATTGGGGCAACATTTTGCAAATTTCAAATCTCCATTGCGATCGAACCGAGCATCCAACCATCAAACTTCCTCCACCAAGTAAGTTGAAATCTCCCTCACTTGCAATTTCATGGTTTTTTTTTAAATTTTTGAGCAAAAATAGCTTGCAACGCAATGTTCATAAGTATTTATGTGCGGGAGCTACTGTGTAAACACAGGAGTAACGTATAAACTCGATGGGCGCTACTTTGCTCAAACAGAGTAGCGCCTACATGCTACTATGTAGTATACACAGTAGCGTACATACTTGAAAGCTTATAAACAAGTGCCGAACTCAAAAAATTTTGGTTTTTTGTGCAGGATGGTCCTTCAATGGAGGGAGAGGGAGCATGAGGACATGGATAGGTTGTCCATGCAAGACCCGGCTACCCTCCATGCACTCCAAAGATGCGGTTTGTTGAATTTTTATCGAACCGTAAACATGAGGGCTTTAAACAAACTGTTTCGAAGACTGATTCAGTATTGGGATGTGGATACCAACACCTTTGTCATCCATGGGAAAACATTGGAGCTTACTGTTGGTGACATATACTTTATTACTGGTCTCTCAAGGAGAGGAGATGTAATCAATCTGAAAGGGTCTTCTCATTTGGGTGCATGATCAGTGCAAGAATATGTGAATACATACTGTGTTGCCAGAGCGGAAAAATCGGGAAGCCAAGTCTTGATTTCAACTATTGATAGTCTCCCTTTGAAAGTGATAGTGAGAATGATCAACCGAGTAGCTAGTAGTGCATCACAACACTTAGCTTCTAGGCATTCTATGCATATTGGTGTACAATGCTTGCACGGTCATGTTTATGATTGAAGTACTAGTTTGCTGGCAAACATGAAATCTCAATTGACGGGTTGCAAATCCGGCACAATGAAGAATATTGGGTACGAAAGTATTTTGTGTACTTTCTTCTTTGAGAGGATGCCTGCTATTAGTTTGGGGATTCCTCTACCACAGGTTAACCCCTGTGAGCCCAAACTAGGCCGTTGGGGTGACATTTTACTCCGTCAGGGTGGTGGGGAAAGTCACTATTGTTATCATACTGATGATTTCTGGGGGTGGTGGGAGAGGCAAGTACCCGCTTTTGAGCAGTTTCCGTATGCTGGATTGGATTTCCGTCACGATCCAGAGATGGTGCTTCCTCCAGGTGGAGCTTGGGGAGATATTGGTGTGTTTAAATTTTGAGAATTTATTTAATTTTTTCAAACTTTTTCAAGTATTTAATTTTTATGAATGAGTTTTGAAGTTCTAAACAAGTGTCATATGTAGATGTTGGACCTGTTCGTCCTGAGGGACATCCTACCATTTATGTGAGGCCAGCTGATATTACCGCAACAGATGCTATGTTGGGAACCCTGGAGAGGAAAATGAGTCGGTTGACTCATGAGATTCTTGCATGCCGCATGGATCAGATACCTGTTGATATGCAGGAAGATGTTGTAGGGGTGCCCCCGGCATGGCTTATGGTGTTGCGAAGGGTTGCTAGACTAGTCATATGCTATCGCAATGCGGTAGATGATGATGAGGTCCCTCCTTCTCCATAGGAGAAGAAGACATTCTGTGTATATATTTTTGAGGATACTATGCCCAGCTTTTGTACTTTTATGACTTGACTTGAGAGACTCATGACTCAAAACTCATATTTTTTGATACGGTACCGGCTATATACAGTATCGGTTATTTACATGTGTATGCATTTTAATTTTATGTGTGAAATGTTGTTTATGATAATGTATGATGCAAATTCCAGTCTAACACATAGTTTGCTAATGAATCAGCTAATGTGTTTAAACTTCTTGGAATGTGTTCATATCTAATAGAATGAAATTGTCTTTCCAATAGTCTAACATGTAGAAACTGACGTAGCAATCCTGGATCTCTAATATGATAGACACCTATTAACTGAAATACAATTAATTGTGAGTCAAGCCTTACCTCCAGGTATGAAATGCCATGACTGAGAGCATCTCGGAGAAGTTCTATAAATGCACTGTATTCAGCCACATTATTTGTGGTAGGTCCCAAACAAACCCCCCCCGAAGAGACTAGTTGGTCAGCGGGTGAATAAATGACCCAAGCTGCTGCAGCCAACTGATAGGTGTGGCAACTGGCGCCATCAGCAAATCCTAAGAAATGTTCGGTTGACATCTGGTACACGAAACGAGAAACACACATAAGATTACCTAACGAGCATAACAAAACTAGCTTTACAAAAATATACAGCTATTTTACAAGAAAAAGTATTTCAGCCTAGGTGTAGTACTTCTTCAGGTAGGGTCAATGCTTGGATCCTCCTCGTGAGGCCGAGAAACGGTGTTATGGAAATCACGGAAAAGATTGGTATACGGAATGATCTCATCGAGATAACATCCCATTTCAAAAAAAATGTTTCCGTTAACCCGAGTGAAATGTTCACCAGCGAGGTATGTAATCTATTTGCTTCAACAATACCAACCTGTGAAGGAGTGAGACCAGTATTCTCATCGGGTGGTGAACAAAATTCACCTCTCTCTAACAAGTTAAGGAAAGGAAACAAGAAGGACATGCGATCTATATGTTCCCGAGGATGGTCCGGGTCGTTCAAGGCTTCTAACATTTCCTCATCAGAAGGTAAAGTAATTTCTGAACTGTCGAGAGAATGGATCGGGTCTGGTGTCTGAGTAGTGGCACAATCTATGTTTGACTCGACAGACACCAATGGAGTCGACATATGTCCTGTTGTAGCTTGATGAGAATCTAAGTGGGTAACTTCTACAACAGGGGTGGGCTCGGAGGGGTTTGTATTAGTTGATGGAAACTCAAAATCAGTTGTTAGACTGCCATGGAAGTTTCAGATGATGAACATCCCTCAGTCCCAACGAATAAGGTAGGAGACGGTAGGTCAAAAGTTCCTATTAGTGACCCATAAAGTCCTGCTCCTAACCTCTCGCCAACCGAGGTGGTTTGATCAATCAAAGGAACTGTGGTTTCCGAAGAAGTCTAGTTGTTTCTCTCAGTGAAAGAAAGTTGAGCGACTGTAACGATCTTACCTTCAAATGAGAACATGACCACTCGAAAAACTGCCGATGCAATAGCTCGCATGGCATATGTTCAACTCCTGCCTAACAACATATTGTAATCAAGGGAAGCGTCCAGAACTTCTACTTCAACAGCAATTGTCTTACCGACCAAAGTGACATCAAATGATGGTAAAACTCCATGTGGACGGAAAGTTCTACCATCAAATGCAGTAGCAGTGTGTTGGAAGGGGCTAACTCAAGAGAACCTAAAGCTTTCCAACAGAAAATTGACATTACGCAAGTCGATGCTCCCTCATCTACTACAGCTCGTCTGATGGTCATTGTACCATGAACGACCTCAATCTGAAGGGCAACGTGATAGGGCAACCGGTATTTGACATCAGTCATATCAAATCGCGCAGACATGTTTGAGGATTCCATACTCCCAATAGATGCCAGAAGTGCATTTCGTTGTAAAGGACAACTCTGCAAGACTTCTAGAGTAGACATGGCACAAGGGGTCTGGGCTAAATCTTCAACCACATTGTAGTTAGAAGCAGCCCGTGTGTTGGGATTGTGCGATGCCCTCTTCAAGACACCATTCGGAATCTTGGGCATTGGGTCCACAGGTATGTGGAGTGGATTGGAGGATTCGGGAATCTCCTTATCCTTTTTCTGCGCTTCCGAGGTATAGTTCCTGGCTCTAGTTTGCAAAAGTGCATCCGAATTAACCATGTTTATAAATGTTTGATCAACCGAAGCATGCGAAGTGCCCCCAGTTTTGGAGGTGCCAGAAGTTGAGCCTTTCCCTTTAGTAAATGGATCTCTTAGGACGGTAGGCTTCTTTTCTCTTAAGAGCTTCTGGGCTTCTTCAAGTAGAGGGCATTGGTGAGTAAGGTGGTTCTGCTTGCAAAGTTTACAAGAGAACTTAACCTTCTTTTCCTCTTTGTTACCCTCTTTGGCATTGTCTTTTTTGGGATTTTGTTGGTTCCCCTCTCCTTTCTTGCCCTTCTTTTTATTGTTGGGCTGCCGAGGACCCTTTTGATTGTTCTGAATCTGATTGACAAGCTCAGAAGTAGAAGGAGAGGTTGTGACAGAAGAAATATCTGTAGTCGATTGTTTGACTGATAAGGCGTGAACCTGTTTAGTCAGTGCTTCAAAGGCTGCAGAGTCAACTGAACCAGCTATGCCGTCAGCATGTGGTCTAGGTTTGGGTCTACTCAGATCAGTGTTTGATCTCAGTGCGCCAGGTATAATCTCGTACAATAAACCAAATTGTGCATAAACAAGGTCTAACTGTTGAGTCCTTAAGATGGCTTCTTCTTCATTGGACACTCCAGATGTCGCTACTTCCTTAGAAATATAAGGAAGGAGTGATTTCAAGTACCACTCAAGAAGGAACTCCGGAGGTATGTTGGCCTTAATGAGCCTCTTCCGCCTTCGCCACTCCTGAATGTGGTGAGATAAGTGAGTGGCTTTATTTTGTCTAAAAGTAGACAAAAGTTTTGTTCTGGGATCATACCGAACAGGAAGCTGGAAGTGATTCAAAAAGACGGTTGCTAGATCCCCAAAACTAGAGAAAGTAGCCGCAGGTAGCTCAATGTACCATTTGGCTGCAGGACCAGTTAAGGTCCTTTGGAACAATCTCAATCTGATTGAATCCTCGTTTAACGAATTTGAAGAACACCATAAGTGGAAGGTAGTGACATGGTCACCAGGGTCTTCACCTGCTTTGCCTTCGAATTTTGGAATATCCGAAGGTAATTTGGTGGGAACTGATGGCCATGTGGCATTATGACACACAGGATCATTTGTTAGTTTAGAAAGGTCTGGCAAATTTAGAGTTTCCAGAAATGGTAGACGAGGCCGGTAAGATGGTACTTGATAAGGGGAACCACCCATCGTTTGACCCATACAATGTTGGTAGGGGTTTCCCCCAGCCATCTAGTGATAAGGGTTTCCCCCGGCCATGTGCTGAGAGGAGTTGCCACCTACCAACTATTGATAGGGGTTGCCCCCAGCTACTTGTTAGTAGGGGTTACCCCCAGGTATTTGTTGGTAGGGGTTGCCCCCTGCCATCTATTGTTGTTGTATGAAAGAGTTATTTAAATTTCCCCACCCATACGAAAGTGGATTAGTGCTTTGCGGATTCGTCCACTGTGGTTGGGCGTTAGCCCCACCATATTGCTGGTTAAAGATATTACCCCCTCCCCCTGAAAATAAGGAAAAGGGATGTTACCTGCAGGCATGTTACCTTGATTCATGTTAGGGCCTACAAAGGTATTGAAACCAGCAGAAGCTGATGTGGACGGTGCAGTCATGGTGCCCATGACTGGCATGTTTGCAAAAGCACTAGGTCATACCATAGGTGTGGAAACCCAAGTACTAGGAATCTGATATAACGGTTGAGAAGCAGAAGGTGTTGCATAGTTGGTCGTACTGCTAGGTCCAATAGTAGGTGTAGGAATAGATGCCATCGTTGTAGAACTAGGCATACCTAATGTACTAGTGTTGAAACTGAAAGATGGAGTAGGCACAGATGTGGTTTGTGCCTGACTAGGTGTAGCAGTAAAAGAAGGGTTAACTGTATTGGTGTTCATACATAAAGTGGGAGTTTGGGGAACCCCCTCTTCACCTCCTAAGTTAGACATCAGATGTTCAGGAAAGGAAAGATCTGCACTGAAAAGGCGCTACTGGAAACCAACAGGTGACAGAAGCGGAAATCTAGTATTGGTTAAAGGAGGATTGAAAGGAGTGCTATACTCCACGGAAGTAAGATCTTCCACCTCAACTGTACTAAAGTGTTGCTGATTTGTGGTACCTGGTAGTGGTTCCTCAGGAACCCCAATTTCACGGTTTTCTGTTATAGGAATTTCTTCAGGTAATTCAGTTTCAGGAGTAATTTCTGAAAAAATACCGGGGTTTACCCACTGTCATCTAGCTGGTTGTATAGGTTCGGAAACCTCCTCGATCTACGAATTTCTTGATTCTCCATGATTATAAATATAAAATAACAGACTAGAACCTAGTGGCCACTACAACTAGGGGGAAAACAACACGCCAACTAAAAAAGTCCTAAGTATACAAACCAGGCAAACAAAGGTGCCTTCCAGAGAAGAGTCTGGGATGATGAGGGCCCATAATAGATCAACGAAGGAAGAAAGACAGTTACCCGGGGTCCATAATACAATGACTAAGGGTGAAAGCGCTGGAATCACCCAAACGCCCTCCCAAAGACCTGCAAGGGGTTTCCTCCCACGTCTGTCTTAGGTACAGCAGATATACCCTCTGATGTCACCTTTGTATGAACCTAGAGTCAGATACTATGGATACCACAACACCGAAAATTCCTGGGGGAAGAGTCACCGGTCGAATCAGAAAGCGTGGGTAGGGTAGCTAAGCCCGAAACTCGAAAGAGTCCCCAATACGCAATCTGATCCTGGCGTATGCTCGAATAGAAAGTAGGAGGAGTATTCCCACAAACTGATCTCGCAATGACCTACTGCATAGATCCCAGGAAAATTTTGAGTGAGGTGGGTTTACCTATGATAGTCTCACTACGATTTTTGTGCAATGTGTGTTCTTGGGTGGTTTAAGGTGATTTAAACCCAAGATCCTAACCAAAACTAGTTGGTGTAGTGTACCCTAAAAAGAAAAAAAATGTTTCTATTTCATTTTATTAACAAATCTTAGGGCTTTTATTACTCAAAAAGGGTAGTGCTTTTGTGTGGCGTGGTTATAACAAGAAAACAAAAGTGCAATAATATCAAAACTTTCTACAACAAAGCTCTTTTCATTTTTTCATTTACTTCTTTCCAAAACTGAAAAATCGAGTAAACCTACTTAAAAATTTTTATTTTCTTTTTTGAAATTTTACAAAATATCCTAAGTTATCTTGTAACAACAGAAACAAGTTATATTTAAGCTTAAAATACCAATTTTTTTTTGCTTTTTCAATAAACGAAAAAGAACTATATAAAAATGGGAAGCAAAATAAAACTTTATATGCAATGTGTGTAAGTATGGCTAAAAGTTCTTAGGCCTATAGCTGTCGAAACCCTAGCTCGAAAAAGACTTGATCTACAGGTTTTTTGCAAAGCAAAAAGCCTATAAACTTGAGAACAAAGTGGGAGAAAACAAAGGAGAAAGACACAAAAGGACTGACCTAAAGTATCTATCCCTAGCAAGACCACTATGCCAAGCACAAGTAGACAAGCAAGCTGCCTTATTAACACAAAGAAATTGAGAAATGAACTAGCCTACAGCTGTTTAAAAGCACTTGCAACCAGCAAAAAGACAAGAAGTCCAGGAAGAATGAAACTTGACCAAAAAAGAAGACACCCTAGAGGCTCTACCAAGGACCAAACCCTAAAACAAAGGATGGGAGTAGTAGAGAGCAGACAAACATCACCACAAACAGCAGATACAAGAGTATGCAGGTTTGTAAGCTAGCAACAGGTAGTCAGGGTCTAAAAAAGTGGAAGTGCTCAACACCAAACACTCCCTAGTCTTCCAAAAAGTCAATAAACGGTTCAAAAATTCCAACGGTCAACAAGCGGTTCAAAAGATGGAAAAAACTTTAAGAAAAGGTTCTATGACTTGACCAAAAGTTAAAAACCTCATGCAACCATCAAAGGGATCCTACAGCAAAGTCAGCAAATCACCAAAAGGGTTAAAACACAAGCAAACCAAAAATAGAATGCTATAGAAAGTGTACTCTACTGTGTAGTAGAGCAACTCGTGCCCCTACTGAAACGGGTGCTATTGTATATATAGCACAGTAGCATATGGGCGCTACTGTATATATAGCAGAGTAGCGCTCATATCTCAAAGGCTTGAAAACTAACTTTGGAAGGTATCAAAAACTGATGAAAGCATGCAAGAAACAGGCAAGGGATACCTATAAAGTTTCTCAACACATCAAAGAAGTCAAAACAATCTAAGAAGACAAACAAGAACAAGGTTTCTTAGAGCCAAAAACTCAATTTCCCTAGCAGAGTCGCCAGTCTGTTGGCGGGCAATTCTACCCTATAGCAAGGAAACTAATGCTATCAACTTGGTTGGGGTGACAGGTAAGTGTATTGATGTTATTACAGAGACATTTACAAAAAGAAAAAATTTGTAGATATTGGGAACACACCTTTCAATTGAAGTTTGATCCTAGCCTTGACTTGATCTTGTGTTCAACTTCCAAATCCACCTTTCCTTCAGTAAACCTGCAATAACAATACCTTTCTCAAAACATTTTGGGCAATATATAAAGCTTGAAAGAAACAAAAACAATGTTTAACATTTAGCATTGACCAAAACAGATCCCAATTAAGATGCCATTTCATAACACATTTAAATTGGAACAAGAAAGACACTTCAACCTTTATTTGTCAAAAGTAGAATGATGTACAAGTATACCTGATCATGAAACAGGCTCCTGCAACTTGATTCTGGGCTCTTGCTATTCTCTGGCTTGGCTGTCTTCAACATCAACTCCTCCAATGTCTTAAAGTTTCTCCATCAATTCATCCTCTAGGTTCTCTAGCTATATTTTCCAACTTCTAACCCTTCTTCTTTAACCTTCTTTGTATTTATAGGATTAAAGAAGTAGTTTAGGTCGATATGTAGTTATGGAGGAAGTTGGGGGAGTTAGGAAACTACCATCAACTAATCCTCCTCAAGGAATTAATTTATTTTTTAATCATCTTTTAAGATGTACGCGACTCTTGTTCAATGGAGTGTATAGGGCGCTACCTTAGTGCTTAACAAATAGCGCTCATTCGATTTTAAATGGTGAGCGCTACTATGCTGAGAAGGAGTAGCATATACTTGGATATGGGCGCTACTATGATACACTGGAGTAGCGTATGGGCGCTAGTCTCTTTAAGTGGAGTAGCGCTCATATCTCAAAATGATATTTTTTGTGTTTTTCCAGTAATGTCAGGAAATGGAATGATTTGACATATCATCCAAGGTCAACATGCTCCTCCATCCAAGTTGTCCTCTTGTGTGATCAGCAGCTCAAGGTGATCACGGACGGAGAGGTGCAAGTTTGACCTATAACAAGGGGGTAATTTATGATCTGAACACTCCCGGGAGAGCGTGGCCATCGTCAACGCATATAAAATGGCCACATGCATGTGTGTGAGCTGAAGAAACCCAAGTCTGCTTGCCAGTTTGGGTTCGGTGTCCCCAGAGTAAATCCTCAAAGTGTCCATGAATGGCCATGGGATGCCGAGCGAAAATGCCATTATCACCAAAACCGTGATTTCGATCACATATCCATTGATTCCAATGGATCCAGGATGTCAGGTTTCTGTTAGGGGTCCCCCCACAATGTGTCTCGAATGCTTGAAAACGGTGCTATTGTGCCATCTCCAGAACTAGGGTTTTCCTCAGTTAAGGCCATGCCAATCTTGCTCAAGGGGTTCATTTATGACCTGAAGGCTCTTAGACATGCCTAGCCATCATGAACAAATAAAAAATGGCCACATGCATGTGTGGTAGCTGACGGAACGCACGTCCGCTTGCTGGTTTTGGTTCTATGCCCCCAGATCAAATCCTCAAAGTGTTTGTGAATGGACATGGGGTGCCTGAAGAAACTACCTGTAGAACCAAATATGAGACTCTGATTGTGAATTCGTTGATTCCTATGGATCAGAGATGCTGGTTTTCATCTATCCCCCCCACACAACGTGCCTCAAACGCTCATAAACGATGCTATTGTGCCATCTCCGGAACTAGGGTTTTGCTCAGTGAAGGCCATGCCAATCTTTATCAAGGGGGTAATTTATGACCAAAGGATTCCAGGAATGAGTGGCCATTGTGAACACATCCAAAATGGCCATATGCATGTGTGAGAGCTGGAGGAACCCAAGTCTGCTTGTCGGTTTTGGTTCAGTGCCCCTAGAGCAAATCCTCAGAGTGTCTTTGAATGGCCACAGGGTGCCTGATAGTGAAAATGCCCGTATCACCAAATCCATTTCCGATAGAGAATCTGTTAATTCCAATGGATCCAGGACATCATGTTTCAGATAGCCCCCCCCTCCACAATGTGCCTCGAACGCTTGGAAACGATGCTATTGTGCCATCTCCGAAACTAAGGTTTTGCTCAGTGAAGGCCATGTCAAACTTGCTCAAGGGGATCATTTATGATATGAAGGCTTCCAGGCATGTGTGGCCATCATGAACACATACACAATGGCCACATGCATGTGTTGGAGCTGACATAAGCCATGTCCGCTCACCAGTTTTTGTTCCGTGCCCCTGGAGCAAATCCTCAAACTGTCCTTTAATGGCCACGGGGTGCCTGAAGAAAATTACCATAGAACCGAATATGTGACCTCGATCACGAATCCATCAATTCCGATGGATCTGGGATGTCGAGTTTCAACTAGCGCCCCCCCACACCGTGCCTCGAATGCTCGAAAATGGTGCTATTGTGCCATCTCTAGAACAAGGGTTTTGCTAAGTGAATGCCATGCCAATCTTAATCAAGGGGGTCATTTATTGTTGGAGTATTATATATTCCTTGGAAGGTAATAATGTCTTTGTATTATGTCAGAAGATATCCACAATCTTATGTTAAAGAGTAATACATTATATCCCATATTCATTATGGTAAAGTATACTCTTGATATTCATTATTATATAAAGAGATGTTATTATGTAGAATTATATTATCCCACATGTAATATGTGAGAGTAATTCCTCCTCATCTATTGGTATATAATAGAGTCAAGGGAGTCTTTTACATTCATCCATTGTGGATCACACACATGATCTTTACTTATTCATGCAAGTATTGCTATATTGTATTGAGGTTATTGGAGCTGCTCTCTTGTATGCTTGATGGAGATATTTTGAAGATAATAGAAGACTACCTTCCTGTGGATGTAGTCCAATTGGGTGAACCACGTATATCTAGTGCACTCTTTTCTCTTTTTCACTTTCTATACTTATTGTTGATATATTATTGTTTTGCATAGATAGGTAAGTTAGTTTAGTTAGAAACATATCCCTGACATTTATGATCCGAACACTCCTGGGCATGTGTGGCCATTGTGAACACATCCAAAATGGCCACATGCATGTGTGGTAGCTGACGAAACCTAAGTCCACTCACTGGTTTGGGTTCCGTGCCCCTGGAGCAAATCCTCAAAGTTTCCCTGAATGGCCACGGGGTACCTGACCAAGATTCCTGTAGCACCAAATCCATGACTCCGATCGCGAATCTATTGATTCCGATGGATCCAGGATGCTAGGTTTCAGCTAGGGAACCCCCCACACCATCTATGGTTAGAAAAATATTGGCCTTCCAGAACAACCTCTCATCTTGTTTTGCACCTAGAACTCCCCTAAATGGCCTTAGGAAAATGTCCACCATTTCTCACCTGTCAGAGATAAAAAAATTATGATAGCATACGTTTGTAGGAGGATAATTTATTCACTTCACCATTGACTCATTTCTTAAAACAAGAGTCTGGTCAAGGATATATTTTCCTGCCAAAAAAACCATTCATCCTGTTTTTCACCCTGCCAAAAAAATGCTCGCCATTGGAAAATTTGGTTAAGTATTGAAAAGCAGGACTAAGTAGGCTTGGAAAAATGCCCACCATTTCTCACCTGTGAGGGATAAAAAATTTCTAAAAGCATCATCCTGTAGGTGGATGATTTATGCACTTGACCATTGGCTCAGTTTTGAAAAAAGGTCTATGGTGAATAAAATATTGGCCTGCCAAAAAAACCACTCATCGTGTTTTGCACCTAGAACTGGCCTAAATGGCCTTAGGAAAATGTCCACCATTTCTCACCTGTGAGGGATAAAACATTTATGAGGGCATAAGTTTGTAGGTGGATGATTTATTCACTTGAACATTGACTCATTTTTTAAAACAAGTCTCTGGTCAAGGAGATATTTTCCTGCCAAAACAACCATTCAACCTGTTTTTCACCCTACAAGAAAATTGCTCGCCATTGGGAAATTTTGTTAAGTATTGAAAAATGGGCCTAAGTAGGCTTGGAGAAATGCCCACCATTTATCACCTGTGGGGGATAAAAAAATTCTGAAAGCATCAACTTGCAGGTGGATGATTTATGCACTTGACCATTGGCTCGGTTTTAAAAAAAGTCTATGGTAAAGAAAATATTGGCCTACCAAAACAACCACTCATCTTGTTTTGGACCTAGAACTAGCCTAAATGGCCTTAGGAAAATATCCACTATTTCTCACCTATGAGGGATAAAAAATTCTGAGAGCATACGTTTGTAGGTGGATGATTTATTCACTTGATCATTGACTCACTTTTGAAAACGTCTATGGTCAAGGAGATATTTTCCTGCCAAAACAACCATTTAGCTTGTTTTTTATCCTGCCAGAAAAATGCTCAGCATTGGAAAAATTGGTTAAGTATTGAAAAACAAGCCGAAGTAGGCATGGAAATATTCCCACCATTTCTCACCTGTGAGGGATAAAAATTTTCTGAAAGCATCATCTTGTAGGTGGATGATTTCGACACTTGACCATTGGCTCAGTTTTGAAAAAATGTCTATGGTGAAGAAAATATTGGCCCGCCAAAACAACCACTCATCCTATTTGCACCTAGAACTACCCTAAACGGCCTTAGGAAAATGTCCACCATTTCTCACCTGCGAGAGATAAAAAAAATTTGAGAGCATAAGTTTTTAAGCGGATGATTTCTTCACTTTACCATTGACTCATTTTTTAAAACAAGTCTCTGGTCAAGGAGATATTTTCCTGCCAAAACAACTATTCAACCCATTTTTTACCCTGTCAAAAAAATGTTCGCCATTGGAAAAATTGGTTAAGCATTGAAAAACGGGCCTAAGTAGGATTGGAAAAATGCCCACCATTTCTCACTTGTGAGGGATACAAATTTTCTTAAAGCATCAGCTTGCAGGTGGATAATTTATGCACTTGACCATTGGCTCAATTTTGAAAAAAAGTCTATGGTGAAGAAAATATTGGCCTACCAAAATAACCACTCATCTTGTTTTGCACTTAGAGCTGGCCCAAATGGCCTTAGGAAAATGTCCACCATTTCTCACCTATGAGGGATAAAAAAATTCTGAGAGCAGAATTTTGTAGGTGGATGATTTATTCACTTGACCATTGACTCATTTTTTAAAACAAGTCTCTGGTCAAGGAGATATTTTCCTGCCAAAACAACCATTCAGTCGGTTTTTCACCCTGCCAAAAAAACGCTCGCCATTGGTAAAATTGGTTAAGTATTGAAAAATGGGCCAAAGTAGGATTGGAAAAAAGCACACCATTTATCACCTATGAGGGATAGAAAATTTATGAAAGCATCAACTTGTAGGTGGATGACTTATGCACTTTCCCATTGGCTCGGTTTTGAAAAAAAGTTTATGGTGAAGAAAATATTGGCCTACCAAAACAACCACTCATTCTGTTTTGCACCTAGAACTGGCCTAAATGGCCTTAGGAAAATGTTTGTGGCCATAATGAACACATCCACAATGCCCATATGCATGTGTGGGATCTAATGTAACCCAGGTTTGCTTGTTAGTTTGGGTTTCGTGGACTTGGAGCAAATCCTCAAACTGTCCCCAAATGGGCCAGGGGTGCCTGACCAAAATGCCTGTTACAAAAAAATCATGTTTCCGATTGCGAGTCCCTCGATTCTGATAGATTTTGAATGCCGGATTCTAGCTGGGGGACCCCCACACCATGTCTCCAATGCACAAAACAGTTGTAATGTGCCATCTCTAGAGCTAGGGGTTTTTCTCAGTCAAGGCCATTTAAATTTCGATCAAGGGGGCCATTTCTCATCCAAAGGCTCCTCGGCATGCGTGGCCACCATTAACACATCCACAATGTTCATACACACATGTGGGAGATTACAAAACCCAAGTTTGCTCACCGGTTTGGGTTCTGTGGCCCTAGATCAAATCCTTAAAGTGTCCCTGAATGACCCCGGGGTGCCCGACCAAAATGCTCGTTGCACCAAAACCGTGACTTCGATCACGAATTCGTTGATTCATATGGATTCTAGACTCCGGTTTCTAGCTAGGGGACCCCCCACACCATACCTCCAACATCCAGAAATGGTGCCAATGTGCCATCTTCAGAGCTAGATTTTTGCTCAGTGAAGGCTATTCCAATTTCACTCAAGGGGGCTATTTCTCATTCGAAGTCTCCTGGGCATGTGTGGCCACCATGAACACATCCACAATGGCCATACGCATGTGTTGGAGTTGAAGGAACCCAAGTCCGCTCGCAGGTTTGGGTCTGTGGCCCCAAAGAAAATCCTCAAAGTGTCCCTAAATGGCTCTGGGGTGCCTGAACAAAATTCCCATTGCACCAAAATAGTGACTCCGATTGCGAATCCATCAATTCTGATGGATCTAGGACATCAGGTTTAAGCTAAGGGTCCCCCCACAACATGCCTCCAACACTCGAAAACAATTCTATTGTGCCTTCTCCGAAAGTAGGGTTTTTCTCAGTGAAGGCAATGCCAATCTTGCTCAAGGGGGTTATTTATGATCTAAACGCTCCCATACATGCATGGCTATCATGAACACATCCAAAATTGCCACATGCACATGTGGGATTTTACGGAACCCAAGTTTTCTCACCAGTTTGGCTTCCGTTCCCTCGGAGCAAATACTCAAAGTGTCCTTGAATGGCCACAGGGTGCCTGAACAAGATTCCCATAGCAAAAAAAAACGTGACTCTGATCGCAAATATGTCAATTCCGATGGATCCAAGACATCGAGTTTCAGCTCGAGGCCCCCCAAAACCATTCCTCCAATGCTAAAAAATGGTGCTATTGTGCCATCTCTGAAACTAGGGTTTTTCTCAGTGAAGGCCATTCCAATTTTGCTCAATGGGGCTATTTCTCATTCGAAGGCTCTCGGGAATGCATGGCCACCATGAAAAATTCCATGATGGCCATATGCATGTGTGGGAACTGATGAAACCTAGGTACACTCGCCGGTTTGGGTTCCGTGGCCCCAAAGCAAATCCTCAAAGTGTCCCTGAATGGCCCTATGGTGCCTGACCAAAGTGCTTGTTGCACCAAAATCATGACTCTGGTCATGAATCCATCGATTCTGATGGATTCAAGACACCGGGTTCTAGCTGGGGGGCCCCCCATGTCATGCCTCCAATGCCTGGAAACAGTGCCAATGTGCCATCTCCGGAGTTAGGGTTTTTCTCAGTGAAGGCCATTCCAATTTCACTCAAGGGGGACATTTCTCATTCGAAGGATCCTAGGTGTGTGCGTCCACCGTGAACACATCCACAATAGCCATACACCCATGTGGAAGCTAACGGAACCCAGGTTTGCTCGCTGGTTTAAGTTCTGTGGCCCTGGAGAAAATTCTCAAAGTGTCCTTGAATGGCGCCAGGATGACCGACCAAAATTCCCATTGCACCAAAACCGTGACTCCAATCGTGAATCTGTCGATTTCAATGGATTCTAGATGTCGGATTCTAGCTAGGGGACCCCCCACACTATGCCTCCAACACCCTAAAATGGTGCCAATGTGCCATATTTGGAGATAGGGTTTTGCTCAGTGAAGGTGATTCCAATTTCGGTCAAGGGGGCCATTTCTCATATGAAGGCTCTTGGGTATGCGTGGCCACTGTGAAAAATTCCACAATGTCCATATGCATGTGTGGGAGATGATGGAACCCAGGTCCACTTGTGGGTTTTGGTTTTTTCGCCTCGAAGCAAATCCTTAAAGTGTCCCTGAATGGACGAGGGATTCCCAAGCAAAATGCCCGTTGCACCAAAACCATGACTCTGATTGCAAATCTATCGATTCCAATGGATTATGGATGCCGGATTCTTGCTGGGGAACCCCCCACATCATTCCTCCAACACTCAAAAATGGTGCCAATGTGTCATCTTCTGAGCTAGGGTTTTTCTCAGTGAAGGCCATTCCAATTTTGCTCAAGGGGGCCACTTCTCATTTGAAGAATGCCAGGTGTGTGTGGCCACCATGAACAAGTACATGATGGCCATACGCATGTGTGGGAGCTGACAGAACGCAAGTGTGACTTTCGGTTTGAGTTTCGTGGTTCTGGAGAAAATCCTCAAAGTGTCCTTGAATGGCCCCGGGTTGCTCGACCAAAATTGTTGTGGCACCAAAATCGTGACTCTCATCGCGAATCTGTCGATTCCGATGGATTCCATATGTCGGGTTCTAGCTGGGTTAGCCCCCACACCGTGCCTTGAAATCTCGGAAATTGTGCGAATGTGGTATCTATGGAGCTAGGGTTTTTCTCACTAAAGGCCATTCCAATTTCGCTCAAGGGGGCATTTCTCATCCGAAGGCTCCCGGGCGTAATGGGATTCGGTTACCTCTTGCAGGTCCACCAATTCAAGACACACATATACATGAATTAGAAGTATACACACATGGGTGAAATATGTGGAAGCACTATCTTATGGGTAGAAGATTTTAATTCGACACTAATTAAAATAATCTCAGGGACTTATTCACACAATTACATTTGACACTCCATATTTCTTATAAAGGAAAATAAATAATACTCCATTTTAACACCCTTACTATATGATACCTCCATGTTAATATTTTGTTTGATGTATTAACATTAGGATACCACCATGTTGATATTTTGTTTGATTTATTCACATTAGGATGACTTAGCAGGGTTTTAGTGATGTCCTAAGGGTTTTTTGAAGACCTAATAAAACATTAGAAAATGAATATTTTTCTCCCAAAGAGGGTCGCTTAATCAAAAAACAAAGAGGGCATCCAACTAGCCTTTGATAAAATATTGAAAAAATGCACAAGAAGCTTTGTTTTTTGTATTACATTAAAACATTGAAAATAACGCATGTATGTATGTATGTATCAACAAAAAATGCATGTACCATTTATCTCTTATGTGAAAAAATTCTATCTCTTATTTAAAGTTGACTGTCCTCTCTCAATAGATCCATTTGGATCCTCTCTGTTGCTAATTGTCTTCATCAATCTCTCATGCTCTGAATGTTGTAGGAAGTAGCATACCTTGGTTGATATCTTGCTTGATAATGTCTATAGATGGATGTTTGTGCCAACGATCAAGTTTGTGAAGTCATACACCATTGAACCTGGTCTGCAATCCACAAATACATACCCACTAGTCTTTATTGACTTCCCATCTAGTGTAAGATATCCCCCCTTAACCACCATCAAGCCAATAGGAAATTAAGTTCCTTCATCATCGATTAATGATCCATTGAGGGTTTGATTACCTTGGATGCACCATTCCAACCAATAATCTGTGCCCCATTTGTTGCCTTTCAGGGAAACAATTTTGTATATTTGTCCCGGTTGTACCAGATCTGAGATATGGTCGTATTCTATCGAAATCGCTGACTGAACCTCCTCTAACTGCGTTGTTTCAACAATTGAATGTGGGTCTACTGTAAGTGACACACGATCCCATTCGTCAACCCAGTCCATGCATTCACATTCATCCCATTCGCCACTACTACAAGGGCTTCAAAAGAAATCAAGTTTTTGCGTCCATATTTCAAATAACGGGTTGTTTGAGCTTCGAACTGAATGAAATCCACATGTTCCTTGTACTGTGCTGCAACTATAGGAACGCGATCAATCTATGTCAAGCACTTGCCAAGACTTTCTTACCACACGTCCTGTCACTGTTGATGTTTGTTGATCTCTTGCTCAGTCTGACATTATCGCAAAGCACCATTGAACTATGGATTTTGCATCTTGGATATGATGGTTTGTGGTAAACCTCATCTCTTCCCTTTGTAGTGCGGTCTTGATGCATGCATCGGCCCCATCATGCTCTCCCTTTTTGTGCCCGGTCTCAAAATAGTTCCAGATATGCAGCACATTGTAATTCTTATGCAAAATACTTATCCATTGGAATACTTAGGCATTTTTTAACTAGCCCGCACAACCATTTGACCATATCCAATGTTGATCCATATGTATATTTCTCTCCTTTAACTGATCATAGAAAATTTGAAAACAATGTTGCACATAATGTAGATCATGGGTTCTATCATCACTTATGTAAAAAAAATTCTCCTTCAGTATTATCCTCATGCCATTATTTCTCTCTAGACCATGCCTATACATAATATCTACCATGATGCTGACTTGGACTGAATGGTAGTATTGACTCCAGATTTCATTTTGTTGCTAAAGGGTGTATTTTTATGCAAAATCCACAATTGACACTATGGTTCCAATGGGAAATGTGTCCCTGCATTTTTTGTACTGCTCACCTTGCCATCGCACTACATGCACATGTTGAACATACTGCTTAGTTTTCTTGTAGAACTCCATCAAGAAGTCACATACCCGTTTCTATTGCCATGAAAATAAGGGAAATATTACAATGTGGCCTTTGGAAAAATGCATATGCCATAAATTGAACATGTAATATGAAAAATATGCAATATTCATTTGTACCTATGACTTCACCAATGCAATATTTTAACTTTCCCCAGCACTGTCTAATTGATAGGCTACATACTCGAATATCTGCATCTCCATCACCATCCTTCCAAATTCGTGCTCCTCGCTTTCATGAATGCAACGGTTCAAAAGAGAAAACCCACTGCACCTAGAACATGTCCCATATAGACACGATTTTTCATAATATTTTTGTCCTTCAAGCCTTGGACACATGATGTTGTGGATAAAGTCTCTTGATGCATTCGGTGGTAGTATGGATTCATTGCAGCCCTGCACAATGTTATTATGCAAATCACAAAATATATGTTTATATGTGTCATAATAATATTCATATTCTACATGGTATCTACACAATGGGTGTTTCAATCAATGCATATACGAATGTACCATGGTTTTCATTTATCAAAGGAACTTTGGCCCAGGTTCAATTGTGTGTTCTCATTCCGGAATCTCTCATAGAGTTCAGTCTATGTGGTGTCAAGGAAGTGTTTAACATGCGGTTCACGTTCAGTAGAACCTTTTCTCAACTTTAGCATGTCTCTTTGGTTTGATGAAGTTCTCGTATGATCATGCTAAAACTTTTGTACTAACTCCTTAACAACATCAATGAGCTTCCTATCTCCACGAGGAAACCTACCAACACAAGCCCAACAATATTTTATACCCGTAGTGTCAAGATTTATCTTATAATAGTAATTTTTCAGAGTTTTTCTATTTAATTTAAGTATGTGAGAAGTGTGTGATAGCAGGCGACATTTCTTTGTGGACTTTCTTACAACTGATTCCGCTAACAAACGATGAGTCGCACATATATCTTTTGTATGAGATGTCTTCCCAATCACATTAAATGCAGATTGGAGATTTCTAACAATATGGCTGCTAGCCTCTGAACTTTTAACTATCTGTATGCCCAAAATTATCCTATCAACAACTAAACAATGCAAATTTAAAAAACATATCAATAATTGACATTTACCTACATCACCTTTGGATTCAAAATATTCCTTGGCAATTTTGTTGGATTGTGTTAGAAACCCATGTCAACCCTTCTATTTACTTTGTTAGTATATTGTTGTTGGACGCATATGCTTTGTAAGTCATCCCATAGTATTTGTTGATCCATAGTTTGTATTATTGTTGTTGGATGCATATGCTTTGTAAGTCGTCCCATAGTAATTGTTGATCCATATTTTGTATTGGCCCATGGTTTGTATGCACACATGGTATTGACCCATGGTATTGGTGCCTAAACTTAGTATATAAGTTTGTGTTGAAACCAACGAAGGTACCATGAAGTTATTTGTATTGAGCTTGCTCAAAAGAGGTTGCCCCCTAGAAGTGGCATGCGATCAATATAAAAGTGATTCGGAGTTCTGTTATTTCTGCTATCTCGTGTGTTTTCATTAATTAATTATTGCAGGTTCTTCACATCTGGTAGCAGAGCACTTTCTTGGGCTTCCTGGGTGAAATTTCTGCCAAGATTTTTTTTCGCATCTGTTGCAGCTTCAGAACTGGGAATAATCCCTATCCACTTAATTGTGGGAAGTATTTTGGCATAAGCCTTAAAATGCATTGTGAGGAGTACCACAGGAACCCCAAAGTAGCTGGCCCATTGAGAGGACCTACCAACGAAAAGGGCAATGACCCCTACCTAATTGACTAGTTCCCACCCGTGAGGTAAACCAAGAGTTGTCATTTGTGGCAAAGCGGTTATCATTTTTACCTGAGCCGTGGAGTGAGGGGTACTGCCCCAGTACACAAGTCGTCAGATAGCATTGGTGGTCGAGTGAAACCCTTGAACTGTTAGGAAGCCGCACATACCTGGGGTCCATATCTATTTTCAGTTGAACTGTTGTCGATCACTGTCGTGCCATTTCAGATCCATTCTGAAAGCCATTCCAGATCCCTCTGTTTCCGATCACTTCCGTGCCGTTGCAAATCTCTGTTTGAGATCCCTTCCGCGCCATTGCACGGGGGCATATCTCCCTTGTTTTCACTTTGTTTCCCTTTAAGCTTCCCTCACACCCTGGTAATCCCATTCTGCATATTTCATTCCTGAGGACCCTATCCCAAATTCCACTTCCCAAATCCCAAAATCTCACATTAGTATATTTTTAGGGTTTTCCATAACTTCTTCGGATTTCACCCAATCGCCTTCAAATTTTACCACTGAGTTCCTTTCCTAATTCTGCTTCTTTTTCCCTCTCTGCCAAATTTTCTCATTCTTTCACCCCGCTTCTGAAATCACCATTTTTTGCTTCCCTGTCCATCAGAAAGTGTCCAAAACCTACTCAAACCCCAATCACCCCTCCGAGTTTTTCCCAAATCCAAATTTCCCTTCACTAAATAAGCTTTTGTTTGTGTTTTTCTGTTCATTCACCCCCCCCCCCAAAAAAAAAAAAAAAACTCTTGGTTATGGTTGTCACCCGCGTCGGAGCAACAACCATGGAGGAAGCACTTACAACCATCCAAACCAAACTCCTAGATCTTGATGAAAAATTTCTCAGCCTCCATCTTCAACATTCAGCCATGAACAACAACTGACAACACGAATCTTCGACAGCTAATAGGTTCTCTTCTTCCAGCAATTTCCGTGGTCCGAAGCTTGAATTTCCTTGCTTTAATGGTACTGATCCAACTGGATGGATCTATCGTGTAGAACAATATTTCAGTCTGCATAATACTTTTGATGTCCAAAAGTTTCCACTTGCATCCTTTCATTTGGAATAGGAAGCTCTTCAATGGTACCGTTGGTACATCAAGGCTCATGACGAGCCAAAATGGACATATTTTGGCCAACTCCTTTTGCAACGATTTGGTCCTAGTGCTTTTGATGACTTCACTGGAGCACTCACTAAACTTCGTCAAAGTGGCACTGTGAGAGAGTATCAAACAAAATTTGACAAACTAGTCAATCACATAGAAGGATTGTGTGATGAATTCTACAGGAGTTTCTTTATCAGTGGTCTTAACGATGAAATACGGTCAGAGGTTAAAATGTTCTATCCCAACACAATGATGGAATTCCTAGGGTTTGCTAAGTTGGTAGAAGACAATATTGCAGCCCAACAACGCTCCAAAACCACTTTTGTTCCCTTCTTAAATATGGGTTCTCAATCACCTCCCATCCTGCTAAATCCTCAACCAACTCCTATTAAGCATTTGTCTGAAACAAAGATGCAGTAATGTAGAGAAAAAGGGCTTTTTTATAATTGTTATGAGATATTCACTTGAGGACATAGATGTGTTCAACAAAAGCTCTATCTCTTGGATATGAATTCTTCGCCTGCCGCTACAATTGTTCAAGAAACTCCAGATACAATGGATGATCATATCGACATTCAGGAGCCGCCTATTGACCCCCTCATCTCAGGATGAAAAACAAAAGATATCTCTCCATGCTTTATTCAGCGTCACCACCCCCCAAACAATGCGGGTAAGGGGTCACTTCAAGAAGCCTCCTCTTACAATACTCATTGATTCTAGTAGCACTCATAACTTCACTGACCCTCAGATCGCCAAACATGCTGATTGTTTTTTCCATCCTTGCTCCAACTTTGAAGTCATGGTTTCCAATGGGGGCACCTTACCTTGCAAGGGGAAGCATCACAATGTGCGTATCTCTCTGGAAGATTATAACCTACGCTCTGACATGTTTTCCTTGTCCCTAGGCAGATGCGATGTGGTTTTGGGCGTTCAATGGTTACGCACACTTGGCCCCATCTTATTGGATTTTGCTAAACTTTGGAAGCAGTTTTCAGTCAATGGGAAAGAACACAAATTTAAGGGCTTACAAGGAGGGTCTCTTCGCATCATCAGTTCACATCATCTGGAAACGATCCTTAAGAAGATTTCACATGGTGTCATCTCTCAACTCCATTCCATTTATATGCACCCATCAATGGTCTCCCCTACTTCCTTGGATAGATATGCGAGTGTCCTTGCTGAATTGGTGGGCTTGTTGCCTTTAGGAGACCTTTCCGATACGAATTTAGCTGCATCTACATCTTAGTAGGAAATGATGGCTATTTTGCATGCAGTACAAAAGTGGTAGCCATACCTATTAGGGAATTATTTCTGCATCAAGACTGATCTACAGAGTCTGGAAAATTTCCTGGAGCAATGGGTCTCCTCCCCAACACACCTGAAATGGGTTATCCAATTCATGGGTTATGCCTATGCGATCACTTACACGAAGGGTGAGGACAATATGGTGAAGGATGATCCTTCTCACACATTTGATGACCTAGTTTCTCTTCCAATTATTTCTCTGCTTGTTCCAAATTGGTTGCAATCTGTTCAATAGGGTTATCTCTTCCATGAACTCCATGCTTCTTCATCAGCAGGGCACTCTGGGTTCCTCAAAATGTATGACTGGGAACAATGTAACTTCTTTTGGCAGGGACTGAAAATGAAAATTCAACAGATGGTGCCTGATTGTGATACTTTCCAGGTCAACAAGGGTGAAACAATACTCCTTTCGGGACTACTCGAACCCTTTCCCATCCCTACATAGATGTGGATAGCTATTTCTATGGATTTCCTAGAAGTTCTCTAGTTGTACAATACCACATCTAAAAGGACACCATATGAAGTGGTTTATGGATAGGCACCACCATTTCTTCTTCCATAGACGCTCAACAGCTCCCCAGTTCAAGAAATTGACTCGGTTCTTCAAAACCGTGATCAGATTCTTCTCATTCTGCAAGACAATCTTCACATGGAAAGAATTCGACTGCAACAAGCCGATCAACACCATTCTGAATGCACTTTTCATGCAGTTGGTATGGTCCTTTTTTGTCTACAGCCTTCCAAGAAATCCTCCTTGAAACTCAAAAGGCGTCAGTGGGCCAAAATGCAACCCGAGGATGCTATAGGGGAAGCACTCCTTCAGATTCTACATCAATTTCCACATCTAAATCTTTGAGGACAAAGATTTTTCTAAGGGAGAGGAGATGTTAGGAACCCATGTCAAGCCTTCTATTTACTTTGTTAGTATATTGTTGTTGGATAGATATGCTTTGTAAGTCGTCACGCAGTATTTGTTGATCCATAGTTTGTATTATTGTTGTTGGACGCATATGCTTTGTAAGTCGTCCCGTAGTAATTGTTGATCCATATTTTGTATTGGCCCGTGGTTTGTATTGACACATGGTATTGACCCATGGTATTGACGCCTAGACTTAGTATATAAGTTTGTGTTGAGACCAATGAAGTTATTGTGAATTTATTTGTATTGAGCTTGCTCAAAGGAGGTTGCCCCCTTGAAGTGGCCTGCAATCAATATAAAAGTGATTTTGAGTTCTGTTATTTCTGCTATCTCGTGTGTTTTCATTAATTAATTATTGCAGGTTCTTCACTGATTTCCATTTCATACTGCATTTTGGAAACTTACTTGCAAGTCCTAATAGAGCACTTTCATCCAAATGAATATGTCTAGGAGTTCTTCTTCTTGCACTGGATAGACGAGGTAGAGAAGTTGGACATGAGACATGAATACCTGAGATTGTTTGTTGTGTTGCTTCGTTCACACATTGGTCCATATTGCGACTGTGTCCGGCATGGCTATGGTTTTCTTTGGGATACTGCAAATTAATCAATGCTTGTACATCCATCTCTACACACGCAGCATCTCCCAATATACTTGTGTCTTGAGGAACTTCAGCATGACTCGTTGATGGATTGTTGTTTGGAGATTGTGTTGATGTTGTAATTTGAGTTCGGTCTGTTTGATGCAACCGCTTTACTTGTGGTTATGAACTAGAGGTTTTCATGTCAAAAACTGTGTTAGGATTAGTGGTAATGACTGGGCCATGTCTCACTCTTTCCATTGCTAACCTAGACTTTTCTCTTACGTCATTGACCTTTTCAATGGGAAAAATTGTTCTATATTTTTTTTCTCTGATACGTGAGTTTCCCATCTCCAAAAGTATCTTTAACAAAACTATGAGGCCTACCCTTGCAAAAGAAACAAAAAATAAGATATTAGTTCCATTATACAATAAAATTGACACATTCCAACATAACTTACCACTTTACAAATTAACACATACAACTACAAACTATGCAGGTTTATTTGTGTTAGACCGCGTATCTAAGGAAAGAGTTAGGGTGTAGTATGCTAAGGATAGGTAAATTAGCCTAGGATAGTGTTCAGATGGAAATAATATGGTATCCTAGGGGTTTCATAATTATCAAAGAAACAAACTATCAAAGAGACATAAAGACAAACTACCTTCCTTATCATGTATAACAAATTATGTATATTGAAATGATCTAGCGAGTTATGTAAGCCACGCAAAGTTGAATTCACGTGAAGTTTGAATTATCAAGTTATCTAAATAAAGTCTCCCATGGAAAATCAAATCAAATTGTTTTCCAAGTTGAGAACTCAATCACTTCTAATCCAAGTCTTAAACTCAAGTGTCTAGACCGAGTTGAGAACTCAAGTGTATAATAGAGTATTAATGTGTTTGCAGGTATTACAGTTATAGGACTAGCACTATTTCCCGGGACATAAGACTAAAAATATTGCAACAATCATTTAAGAACATAATTGAGGCTCAAGAATAAAATGAATTCCTCTATGTTCAAAAAGTAGTGGAAGTCACAAGAAGAGGACTGAAATATTCTTCATTTCCAACACCCTAGGATGAGATGACATTACACGTAATGAGGTGCATTACCTATGAGGTCAGACACAACATGGTTCTTGGTTATCACTCTAAATTTATTTCCCATCTAAGTCATCCAATAAACATAATTATCCTTTACAATTCTGATCAATATAGATGATGGTTGGTCAAGTATAGAATGGAAAAAGTAGTGTCTTTCCTAGCCATGAATTCATAAAATGTTTGGTATAACACCCTACAACAGAGATTCCTAAGGATGTCCTGGGAATAGTTTGAAAGTTTTTCTACATCAAATAAGGTTAAGAGAATAATTTTACTAATTACCCAATGAGCAGGTTGCAAATTCCCCCAAGTAAGAATAATTCAATGAGGTAGAGGCAAGTAGTCAAGCTCAAAGGTGCGATATTAAAGAAACATTATCATAAACGTAGAATGAAGAGGAGAGCATGGCCAAAATGTCATGAACTATTCAATATGACCGTCTCCCATGATTGCTTCTTAGGATTATCATAAAATTGAAGGGTCTCAAGAGAGAACCTCATCCATGCCATCCTTGTGTGAAATCAAAACATATTCATGGAAATAATTATTGGTTTGCATTGCATACTTCATCTTGTCTAGTGAATATGAGTTTTTTTTAGATGTGAGCTTGGAAATTCTTCTTGTCAAATTCATTGTTGTCTATGCATGGATATTGTTGTAGGAATATGATAAAACAAAAAGGCATGGGAGAATCTCAAATCCTGTGAATGAAGACAGTTATTTGCGGTTCACCATACCTATTGAAATGATCCCCACATGCAATAGAAATTGGTAGCTTGAATGTATCCACTAGATTCCAAGACCACTGAATATGTTTTCTAGATTCCAAGAGTGATTTTGTGTCTATTAGATCAATGACTATCGAAAAGATCAATGAATGTGAGCCAATAAGCAACTTGGAAGAGATTGAACCCACAAACTGAGGGAAAATCCCATGTTTTTGGTAGCTTTCCCGGGAACATAAAACTCCATTTTTTTAAACTAGTAGCAGACACGCATATGTGTGTTTGTAGCGCGTACATTTCATTAGTGTGTACACACTAAAACTCATGCACGTGCCCCTACATAAAATTTACACCATTATTTGACGAACGTTTACACCATTTAATGCCAAACGTTCAATACTTCAAGAATATTTGCATACATTGGACTATACTTCAAAAGTGGATAAATGAATGGCTAAAGAGAGGGGGTTTAATGCTTCTAGGGATTTATGAGTTTAGGAATTAATGTCTAAGGTCTTAGATATTTGGACTTTAAGGATTGTGGGTTAGGTTGTTTAGGAGTTAGGGTTGTGGGATTACAAGTTGAATGGTTCAATGGTTTAGGGGTTAAGGGATGTAGTGCTTTAGGGAGAGTGAGAGGTAGAGAGATATAGATAGATAGATAGATAGATAGATAGAGAGAGAGAGAGAGAGAGAGAGAGAGAGAGATGGGATATGGGAAATATAGAGATAAAGATATCACCAAGTTAAGCAGGGAGCAGTAGCATCCCACGTAATACCTGCAAGGGTTGTTCCCGGTGCAATGCCACACAGGATTTGAAATGTAAACATGCTTAGAGGGTGAAAGAAGAGGATTGAGACCTAAATAAATGTTTCATAGCTCAGGCACTATGATATGAAGATGAAATGATTTGGGTCCTAGTCCCTAAATCATTTGGATATGGGTGTTTTTCACATGAAGGATGGCCCATAGGGCCTCAAACATGGACGAGTAAGGAAATAATACAAAAAAAACCCTCTCGTAAGTCCAACTTTCAAAAAACATTGTAAAGGGCCCCTGGATTTTCCATGGGGGTGTTGTGGCCACAACAGTGCGATACATGAGCCATGAGTAGGTTTTGTAAACTTAAACAAGGGATTTAATCCCTAAATGACCTTCTCAAACTCAATTGCCATGAACAAAACCTAAAAGACACAACATGAGCCCTCTATAAGGTGTCTTTGGAATTAAAGTTGAATGTGAGTGTCATTACAATGTCTTAGGAATCATGTACGAGTATTAAACAAGAACATTTATCAATAATATTTTCTTCTTGGGGATATGGACACCATTAGTTGTCCAATATAGATTATCCCTAACATGCTTTATGCAGTGTGGATGGTTCTTGGGCTCTTAACCCTAGTCTTGGAAGAAAAAAATAGCCTCAAGCCCTTGGCCATGGTTTATGGATGGAAATAACAATATTAGACCTAAAACATATTTTTTCAAGATCAAATACAATGAATGCATCCTCATACTACCATGCAAGACCATGGATATGTTGCAATGCCTTGAACATCGTCATAGAATGAAAACAGGTTCCTCGAGATCTTATTGAAGCATACTGAGCTCAATTGAATTCCAATCGAGCCTTAATTGAAACTTCTTGACCTCAAGCATCGTCAATAGCACATAGAAGCCATGACACTAGCCATCTACAAGGAGACTTTTGCATATGAATTGAATATGGATTCCATTATGATGTCTTGGGCATCAAGGATTTATCTTGGCTCCTTAACCATGGCTAGTGGAGGGAAACAAGAGCCTTCAACACTAACCACATATGAAATCTATAGGGTATTACTCAACTTCAAGTGTGTTATGTGTGCCATGACTAGGTTAGTTGTGAACCAAAAATGGGTGTCAAGGTCTAACCAAGGTATAGGGACAGCAAGAATCTCCTCATGCCTTAAATGAAGCTTCTCAAGCTCAAGCACCATGAACAACACCTACAACTCAAGAAGCTTCTTAGGATACGATGTTGAATGCATCTTCAAAGAACCACACATAACCCTTGTGGGGCATCTCTAGAAAATGTAGAGGGATACATATACCATGATTAGGCTACATCGCATGCCTTAAACAAGATTATGTCTTCGACGCACGCCAAGAATGTTTGTCGAGGCCATGGATAGCGTTGCTTAGTATGTTAGTGGGATACATTCAACATGAGTAGGTTTCATGAATTGGAAATGGATCTATAGGCCTAAACATTCCTAGGGGTAACAAACGGATTCAACCATAAAGAAACCTTTTCAAGCTCAAGTTCCATGGCCTGGGGAGGAAAACACTTCATCCTCGGGGCTTAAACATAGCCTCTTAGGTTCAATATCCATCAACAACATGTGAAAATAATGGCATGGACCCTCTTTAAGGGGTCTTTACAATCAAATTTTGATATGGATTCCATTAGAAGGTTTTTCTTAAAAAGTATGAGACATGGGCCCTTGACCATGGTCAAGGAAGCAAACTTTAAGTGCCTCGAGATATTGTTGAAACTTCTTGGAATTAGTTTCTTTAAGTCCATGGACCAACACAAGAGTCTTTTCTAAGGGTTCTTTGTAGGAATCCAAGTGAAGTATAAGGGCCATGCGTAAGTATTGTGCACTAGAAATGGGTGTTGACACCTAAACATGGTGAAGGGTGAAACATGGGGTTTAAACACTAATTGAACCTTTTTGAGTTCTTGAAGCATAAAAACCACCTACAAACCGCATGATCCCTCATTAGAGAGTATTTGTCCTAGGATTTAGATATCGGTGCCCTTAATATGGTTTGTGCACTCTGGACAGGTCTTCATGCCTTGACCATGGTTGTGGTAATGAAATAAGAGCCTCTATATATTTAGCATGGTTGGGGGAGGAAAACAACAACCTTGGGACCTAAGAATAGATTCTCAAGTTTAAGCACCATGAGCACATCCTTAGATGACCACATTGGACCTTGGATAGATAAAATGGTAATCCCCTTGTACGAGTTATTTATAGGCCTTTAAATGGGATATGGGTGTCATGAGTGGGGATATTTGCACTACAGATAGAGGAGGTTTACCAAATAATGATAGAGTGAGATGGGTGAAGAGGGTTAGATCGAAAGGGGGAGGAACTTTAAGGGGCGAGAGAGAGAGAGAGAGAGAGAGAGAGAGAGAGAGAGAGAGAGAGGGTTAAGGAGAGAGATAGATGGGGGGGACAGAGTGAGAATATTTGGGCCTTAGGACATAAACACCACTTCTCAGTCTCAATCACCATGATCAATTATTGTAAACTGCAACACAAACACTCTCTAAGAATTATTTAGCATCAAATTTGTATACAGGTGTTTTTCACACCAAAGATGGGCCATAGGGACTCAATCATGGACGAGTAATGAAATCCATCATGATATTGTTGAATATTCAAATGTGTGAGAGCCTTCAAAAAGTATTCAAACCAACACATGATCCCCTTGCACGGGTTCTTTGTAGGTTTTTGTGCAGTACATAGAGAGAAGGTTTACCAAATAATGATAAAGAGTGAGATGGGAGATGAGGGTTAGAGAGAGAGAAGGGGGAAGGTTAAGGGGAGAGAGAGATATAGGGAGAGATATTCTAACCAAAATTTATATCCTTACTGTAAGGCATACAATGGATTTGCTCATCCTCTCCATGGTCAGTTGAGGTACAAGTTGCTTGAACGTTATGGGTGAGGTAGGGTGACATTTTCTGTGTGTGTGTGTGTGTGTGTGTGTGTGTGTGTGTGTGAGAGAGAGAGAGAGAGAGAGAGAGAGAGAGAGAGAGAGAGATGGCTAAGGAGAGAAAGAAGGGGGGTAACGTAGCAAATAAGCTGCTACAAAGATGGAAAACAAAAATACCATTGAACCAACTTCCAATTCAATATTTACAAGCATAGAGATGCATAATAAATACAAAAATTGTGAAACTAATGAGAATAAGGAAATGTATGAAAGTTTTTTATTCATTACTCATGCTGCTCCAAATTACATTAATAGGTCCATTCACTACTACTTCAATCCCAACCTATACATTGGCATAATTGAGAACCAAACATCACTACTATGGATCTACTTCTCATCTTTACGCAACCTCTCCTTTACTCTCTTCTATGGCTGCTTCCTCCTATCCCTCCTCGCATACAACATTTACATATTTCACATGGCTATAGGAATTCCAACAGATAGCAAGACCATTCAAATTCCATCATTTAGATTTACATTCTTACCAAGGAACCGTTTCATATTCTATTTGAGCAATTAATCACTTGGTAGATACTTAGGAGTCATACCACTGTTAACCCTTCCTAGGTTAGGTGTAGGATCCCACCTGCTAATATGTTATGCAAATCAATTCCCAAAGTAGCATCACTATTCCTCCTTCATACAGTAGGTGTACCATCCCACCTACTAATCCAATTAGTGGCAATGGCGGCATCCTAGTCCAACGAATTCTCTTCCTTCTTCGCAGCATTGTCCTAATATTGAGCTTGGTCCCATCGGTTCCTTCACTTCCAGGCAAGTTGTGCCATCGGGGCTTGAGTGACCCCATCGTTATACTTCACCTTATGTTCATCTTCTTCCTGGTTCTTCTTCACAACTAGACTTAGGGTTTCTTCCTTTTCCCTCTTGAGGGCCTCTGTTGCATGATATCAACATAAGTACATATAGCGACATCGGGGGTCTTGTCATCCATGGTGAAGGCATCATTTATTTTGGTGAAATAATCTCTATTAAACCTCCTTTTCCTATATTTTTCCTCTCTATCAATAATCCCCTAAGGTTTCTCGAAGGCCAAGTCATCCTCCTCCTCCCTACGCTTCTCAGTAAATCCTTGAGAATTGGTTTAGGGGCAGTATAAAATGCCAATTTGTGGGAAAAATTTGCTACAAGGTATTTCCCTTGTAGTGAGAGAGAGAGAGGAACATTAACGAGAGAGAAAGAGAGAGAGATAGGGACATAATGGGGGGAGAAAAGGGGGAGGAGGGTTAAGTAGAGAGAGAGAGAGAGAGAGAAAGAGAGAGAGAACTTTTATAGAGAGAGAGTGAGAAGATGAGGGTTAGGGGGAGAGGGAAGCATAATTAAGGAGATAGTTAGACAGGGGGAAGGGGGAGGGGCAAGAGGGGGCTTAGGAAGAGATGGGATGAGTAAGAGAGAGAGGTCGATGGTTATGGTTAGAGAGATGGATATAGGATGGAGAGCGAGAAGGAGAAGAAGTTTAGGTAGAGGGGAGGGACAGCGAGAAGAAGAAGAAGCTCAGGTAGATAGGGAGATAAAGGATGATTAAAGGGGGGAGAGAGAGAGAGAGAGAGATAGAGGGGTCGAAATGGGGTGGAGGGGAGGAGGGTTAGGGAGGGATAGGAACAGACAAAGGAGAGGAGGAGGATTATAGTTAGGGAGAGTGGTGGCAGGGGGAGTTTGAGATAGATGAAGATGAAAACAAAACTACATTTTGGATTAGTAAAAAAATGTGTGCACGTGTTACTAGCGCTTACGCACTAAATAGCGCATACGCGCTATTGAGTGAATGTGAGCTATTTTTGCGTACATGCTTTTAGTGCATACATGTGTATTTAAATTAACATGTGTGCACCATTTAAAATTCTAAATTTTGGCGGGAAATTCCTTTCTCACCAACATGGTGGATGACTTGGCCGCTTTGGTGTTAGGTTTGGGTTGCCAAACCAAGTGGCTTGGACAATGTTATATCAAAATAGATCTTATTCTATAACTTCTTATATTTCGAGCATGATTTTGCATATCTTACACTTTCCCACTGCTAATGACATTGCAAACACTTGTATAATTATGTGCACAAATTCCGAATATGTATTTTTTTATTGAATCTATTTTTTTTCTATTTTTTATTTAATGTTAATTGCACTAACATCAATCTTACACAAAAAGTAGGTTGTTTCTTCCAGCTATAACTTTAGATTGGCTCACCTATATTGAAAATGAAAGAGAACCTGCACAAGTACACACAAAGACCTACATCCTACAAAAAAAACAAAGTTCATTGATTATGTTAAGATCTTGATGTCGGGGCCCAACACTCAACCTATTAATTTTAGGGCCCAATAGCGCTATTTAGTGAATGTGAGCTATTTTTGCGTACATGCTCTTAGTGCATACCTGTGTATTTAAATTAACATGTGTGCACCATTTAAAATTCTAAATTTTGGCGGGAAATTCCTTTCTCACCAACATGGTGGATGACTTGGCCGCTTTGGTGTTAGGTTTGGGTTGCCAAACCAAGTGGCTTGGACTGTGTTATAACAAAATAGATCTTATTCTATAACTTCTTATATTTCAAGCATGATTCTGCATATCCTACACTTTTCCATTGCTAATGACATTGCAGACACTTGTATAATTATGTGTACAGATTCCGAATATGTATTTTTTTATTAAATCTATTTTTTTTCTATTTTTTATTTAATTTTAATTACACTAACATCAATCTTACACAAAAAGTAGGTTGTTTCTTCCAACTATAACTTTTGATTGGCTCACCTATTTTGAAAATGAAAGAGAACCCGTACAAGTACACACAAAGATATACATCCTACAAAAAAAACAAAGTTCATTGATTATGTTAAGATCTTGATGTCGGGGCCCAACACTCGACCTATTAATTTTAGGGCTTGGATGACTTCTTTAATTTTAAAAAAAAAAAATTACGTAAATAAATATGGAAAAATAGATCTGCACTAGAACGGCCTGTTATCTACAACTGTATATAATTTGTTTCACAAAATTACACCATTTGCATACCAAACCCATGGCCCAATGCAAACATATTCATTTTGTTTTCCTAAAAAAAAAAATACCAACCTTAGGAGAACCCCAATTTTTGGGAGTTATACTTAATTTTCATAAATAATAGTTCTATATTTTAGAAGGTAATATGATTTTCTACATTTCATCTTCTTACACCATATTCCAAAAAGTTCTGTAGGTAGCTCTAATGTTTCTTTTTGACGTTCATATTTCTGTTTTTACAGAAGTCCATTGCAACTAAGGTGTCATGAGTGGCCAACATTAGCTTGCACTAGCCCCTATATTTCTGACTTATTGCACTTTAGTTTATGCATTATGTGCCTTAAATTAGTATACTATTAGGAACCATTTCATTTTGCAATAGAGTAGAAGCCATTAGCAGTTGCACATATAGTGCCAGTACCTCTTAAGTTTGTGCGTTCTTGGATTGATAAATAAAGTAGGAACCCTGATTTAAATTCTCTAATGATCATCATATCAGAGATCCACCAATAATCTTCCCTCTATATAATTATTAATATTGAAGGACGGTGTAGGAGTTTCTAGATTCCAAGATTGAGAAGAGGGGTTTTTGCAAGAGTAGTACACTCAACAAGAATGATAATGTTTCCTTCCAATGAAGTAATCCTACATAAATATTGATTGTTGAATTAATACCTTTATATACATGTTGACCCATGGCTTCAAATCAACTAGCAACTAGCATTTATTATGTTTATTTTTTTGATGATTTTCCTTGAAAGAAATAGATCTACTTCTTCATGGTAAATCAAATTTAGCAACAAAATTGAGTGCTATAACCTCCTGTAGGTATTTTTGGGGAAGGCCAAGATGACCACAATTCCCATACCCTTGTTCGACATAGTTTTCAAAAATTTATCCTCTAATGCAGAGATTGCATTGCATCTTAGCGTGCAAAACCTTATTTGTGAAAATCATCAAAATAGAAAATGATCGGTCCATTGAATAATGCTCTCTAGTGGTACTCCATCCAATCCTTGGTTTTTTTTATCTATGGTTAGTTTCAATTGGATTTTAAAATCCGTTCAGGGTCGCTCGGTAAATTCAAATGGGGGCATAAAAACCAAATTGAGCAATGGAATTGAATTTCATAAACTCCTGCAAGTGTGATTGGGAAAGGACAACATAATCACAATGACAAGATCCTCATTTGGAAAAATTCCAAAAATTTACAATGTAGAAATTGCATTACATGTTCTTGAGAAAACCCTAGTTGCAAAAATAGTCAAAATAGACAACAACTAGTCCATGGAATCATGCTAGAGTGGTGTCCCTAGTGTTTCTCCAATGTCACAATTCTAATGGAATTGTTGGTTTGTCCATTTTAGCCTTACTTATCGCATTATGGATGGTTTCAACTTGCTTCAAAAATCCATTTAGGGACACTTGGAAAATTTCTATGGGGGGCATAAACTGCATTACATGTGAAAGAGTGAAACCCTAATTGCAAACAAGCATCAAAATAGACAACGTTTGGTAAATGTAGTAACTTGATAGGGGTGTACCTAGTGGTAATCCAATGTCACGATTCCAAGAGAGCTGATTATTTCTCAATCCAAGCGTCGATTTTTGAGTTATGAATATTTTCAACTTGCTACCAAAAGCCATTCAAGGACACGTGGAAAATTTCAATCCAGGGAACAAAAACCAAACCAATCAATGAAATTGAGTTATGTTGCCTCCCACAAAACTAGTTGGGAAAGAGAGAGATAAACACTAATCCCACACCCTTACTTGACACATTTTTCAAAATATTACCCTCTAATGCAAAATTTGCATTGCATGTGAATTAATAGAACCCTAGTTGTGAAAATCATCAACATAGAAAACATTCGTTCCATGAAGTCATTGTATAGGGTTGTTCCTAAGGGTACATTGATATCATGATTCCAATAGAACTAGCAATTTCTCCATCCAATCCATGGTTTTCGAGTTATGGTAAGTTTCAACTCGCTTCCCAAATCCATGTAGGAACACTTGGAAAATTTTAATCAACAGCATATAAACCAAATTGAGCAAAGGAATTGAGTGTCATTACCTATTGTAGGTGTGTTTTGGTGAGGGAAATATGACCACTATGCCCACAATCTTGGCTGAAACATTTTTCATTAAATGACCCTCTAATGCAGAAATTACCTTCCATGCCAATAAGCAAAACCCTAGTTGCAAAAATAATCCAAATAGACAATGTTTTTTCCATGTATTCATTGGATAGGGGTGTCCCTAGTGGTACTCTGATGTCATGATTCCAATAAAAATGACATTTTTTCCATCTAAGCCTCGGTTACTGAGTTATGGAGAGTTTCAACTCGCTTCCAAAAGCCATTTAGGGACACTTGGAAAATTTCAATGGGGCATAAAAACAAATTGAGCAACAAAATTTAGTGTCATTGCCTCCTGTAGATATTTTTGGGAAATATCAAGATGAGAGTGTGTCCACACCATCACTCGACATAGTTTTCAAAAAATTACCCTCTAATGCAAAAATTGCATTGCATGTTAAATTTGAGCAAATCCATAGTTATGAAAATCATCAAAATACATAAGCTTCGGTTCATGTACTCACTAGAGAGGCATGTCCCTAGTGGTTCTCTTATGTCATGCTTCCAACATAATGGAAAAAATGTCTATCCAAGCCTAGGCTTTCAAGTTATGGCGATTTCCAGCTCACTTCCCAAAGTCATTCAGGGACACTTGGAAAATTTCAACTGGGGGCATAAAATCAAACTGAGCAATGAAATTGAGTGTCAATACCTCCTACAGTTGTGTTTGGGAATTTCCTATATGACCACTATTCCCACACCCTCACTCGACACATTTTTCAAAATATTAGCCTATAATGTAGAAATTGCATTGCATGTTACTGAGCAAAATCCTAGTTGCAAAAATCACCAAAATGGAGAATGTTTGATGCATGAATTCACTAGAGAGGGGTACTTTAGGGTACTTCATTGTCATTATTCCAATGAAAGTGATGTTTTTTCCATATGAGACTCGGTTATCAATTTATGGAGAGTTTCAACTCGGGCCTTGTACGAAGTTGAGGGACCTTTTAGGTGCAATCGTGCTTTCGCGGAATGTGCTAAAGTTTAGTAAAACTACAACGCGTGCATGTTTCTTTGAACTAGGCATGGGCGGGAACGAGCCTACCATGTCAGTTAACACGCAGGATAGCAAATTATATCACATGAGCATTATGAATTCAATAATGCGTGAGCGTTATAGAAATACATAGCGTGCACACATTACGGTTAATATATTAAAATCCAAAAAAAAGGTCTGCTTTTGCGTCCACTGTTCATTAATAGAATTAACCAAAACACTTGAGCGATCAGAGCTTCCAATGTCGACATGGAGAAGTGGAGGGAGGGTGAATTCTAAGAGGAAGGAGGGTGAATTCGAAGAGAAAGGAGGATTCAAAATTTACGGATCCAAATGTTCATCATTGCTTCATTTCCTCAATAAAAATATAAATATTTATATTTCCCTAAATGAAAAATCCATTTAAATGAAATTCCAAAACTAAAAATTTTAAAAAATGTTATTTAACATATGGCAATTCCTCCATACTATCAATCCCCTTAATGAATTTTGCATCCACCTAAGCAATCAGGGAATTGAATCCGAACACCAACTTTTCTTAAATATATTTTCCACATCTATTGCAAATTGGAAAAGAAAAGCCATCCGCCATTTGGCTAGGAGGAGGAACTATGGACTATAACCTAGGCTTGCTTTCTAGACTTGACTCAACCAAACCCTATGTTGTTTTCCTACACATTCTTTTACCCTAAAAATTTCCAACCAATGCTTGTGAAGCCAACCCAATGGCATCATGGATTTTACATCATCCCCCAAAACACAAGGGATAGGTTCCCCTCCTTTGTAGACACACCGCTTACTTTGTTGCTAAGATGAACTACCACCTCGTTTTTTACCCCCTTCACCACCAAGACACTCAATCGATGGATTTGTGTCTTCATACCTAGCAACCGATAAGAGATTTACTTCATGTAACAAGTGTGGATCAACCCTCACATTCAAAATATTGCCCCTTATTAATGATGTAGAGAAATTCACCACAAAATGTTCCTCATCATACACTAGATTTTGAGCAAGGAAAGGGCCACGAACATGAAATGAATTAGATACAAAAGAGAAATCTCTGTAGGTAGAGGATGATGAATCACATATTCTCCAATACATCGGCTCTAGAAAGGTGTACATAAAGTTCTTTTAAGGCCCCCATTGTCTCGATCCTTCAGTATTAATTGAATTAGGAGCTCTTTGCCATCGATCATTAATCGATTTACATGTTGTTGATCCTCACTTCCACTTTGGTTTACATGTAGTTGTTATTATAGTATATTGAGATGATATTTATGTTTGTAATGTATTTGTTCTTGCACAAAGTTTTTACATTTTTTATTTTTTTTGAGAGACGTCATTATAGCACATGTATATGTTTCTAATGATTTGTTTTTTTTATTTTTTGATTGTAGTGATGACCATGGATGCACATTCAGACATCCAAAGAGAAATTGAGAGGCTCAAATACATTCAAGCCTCAATAACAATTGTTGATGATAGGCACCGTATGCTTGCATACAATTTGGATGCAATGATAGAGACCTTTAGTAGATCAAATGGTGCACTACAAGATATTTCTACATACAAAGAGAGAAAAAGGCAAGAATATGCTGATGGAATTAGCTACAAAGAAGTTAAGAAGTTGAAGATAACGTAACAACATATCTTTTCCCTTTTTAGAGATCCATGGATGGGTGAAATCCTGAATGTAAACAAAAGGCATATTTCTATAGAGTGGTGTACATATCAACCATTCATAGATAATTGGATGGACCAATGGTACATGGTATTTGATATACCACCACATAACAATAGGGAAATGCCTCTATATTTTCTCAGAAAGATGTACACAAAATTTGTTTTGGGGAATATTTTTAATTATTTTGATTTCTTGGAGTACTAGGGCATTGGGATGGGGATGCCTCAACAATGTCCCAATGCGATCCACAAAGATCCCAATTTCCTAGTAGCTCCACCTCATGGGAAGCTACCCAGGCCAGATGTGCCACATGCACATCAGTTGGTGCCACAGACGAAGGAGTCATTCCTACTGTTGGCACAAGAGGTTGTTCTCCATAGAACATATCTTCAAGGTACGTACTGGGCAAGGCCATCAAAGCCACCATCTATGGGTAGAGTAGAGCCACCACCTTTTGGTGGGGTAGAGCCACCACCTTCCAATGGTCGAGGATCATCTAGTAATTGCACTAGACCTGCACCTCATGAGCATAGTTGAGAACCCCACCCATTCAAATTATGTGGCAATCCTTGCTTTGATCCTATCTAGATAGATGATAGCCTTATTGGGTATTTTACACAAGTAAGTAAATGGTTAGCAATTTAGTGTCATTTGTAAATTATTTTTCCTTACTATATGCATATATAGATTGCTAATATTTTTAATGATTTTAAAACTTGTATTTGTTACAAGAAGGGCATGATGGGAAATAATTTTCGATTGATGATGTAGAGGATAGTCCAGAGGCTCATGCATCAGAACCGTCTGATGTACAATATGTTGTCATACCTTCAACAAAAACAACTCACACTGAGGTAAGTATTTCAACATGACATTATTTTAATACATGTTAGTTTTTTATCACATGTTACTTAATTAATGATACACGATCTAATATTTACAATTTTATAAATTGTAAGTTGTAGATCCCCCTCAGAGGGAAATGATTTGATCTAGTGAGCTCCCACTTGGTTGGAATACAAGTGCTAGCATGCCCATAGAGATACAATGGGTGGAAGAACGTTTATTAAAATTGATTGAAGTATACAGTACATCGGTATGTATTTCATCATTGTCAGTTTGTTAATACATACTATTTCATTGACCAATGCATTTCTAACTATGTCAGTAATTGGTGATTATAGCCATCAACTTCTATATTTAGGAAACATATAGTAGTTTCATTTCCTCATAGTCCAAATGTGCAAAAGGGACAAGTGTATAAGAGAGGCTCCACTCCTAGAAAGGGTGGGGATATCCTCTAGAGAAGACACATGGGAGATCCATCTACCCCTCACCTAACAAGGGTCATTCATGTTGCAATTAGTGCCGCATATGTAATAGAAACAAGTCATACAAAGGTAACTACTTCAACAATTACAATGCATAGTATTTAACCATGTTACTATATTGTTTATTCATGCATGTCTAAATATTTTCCAATTTGGTGATTGTAGCCATTAACGGCAACAGTGCCTGGCCCCTCCGCTCAATCCATTGTTGTGACCGGGTATCCTCTGGTGGTGAGATGTTCATTAATGACCAAGTGTTTTTATTCAATTTACCCAAACATGTTGATCAATGTTGAATTGTTGAGAAAATTGAGATATGATATTTTGTTTGCAGAGCAAAACTATAGAGAGGCCTTCCATGAGCACACCGCAAGCATCTATACCTCAACTGGATTTGGTGAGTGTTTGTCATAAATAATTTGTCCATAAGCTAGTTTTTAATTTTGTTAATGGTAGGGTATTAATGTAGTTATTTGATAAAAATAATGATCTTTTTTTTTGCAGACTCCTGAGATGCAAAGTGATACTAGGGAGATGGTTGATAGAGGAAAGTCATGGAAAAACAAGTGAAAGATTGATTTTTGATGTTGCATAGAAAACTATATATGTATTTTGACATACACGTACATTGTTGTACTTAGGGATACATGTACATTGACAGGCCATTTAAGGGCCGACTACTTTGCCATATTTTGTATTACAAGCATTCGGCTATCAATGCATGATATAATATATTGCATATTTTATCTTGAATTTCCACTTGTTCTTGTGATGATTTATCTCTTCCACAAATTGATAAATTATGCTATTGAAATTTATATAATTACATTTTCAGAAATATTTATTCTCTTACATTCATTGCAGTGATCAAGTAGCATCTCACCATTGTGTTATGAAAACATTATCTTAATGGAACAAACTAATAATATCTTTCAACAGTTTAATGAACTCAGTACATGCATGCTAATTTGATATCTAATTTTAAATTATGGTTTTTGTCAACTCCAGGGGTTCATACCCATTGATCATGATTATGGTTGCAAGGAAAATATGTTGCAACGAAAAAACAAAAGTTAACAAAATAAGTCAAAATATGTTTGAATAACCTCTGTCATATAAAACATGCTACGCATATCATCAATGTAAGACTATGAAATTTTCACAAACTAAGAGGAAGTCTAATAAATGTTACACATGTCATCAATGATACTGTATTTCATCAAACGATATGTACATGAGCATCTATGAAGTTTGGTTAAAGTGTGCCTACTCTAGCATGGTAAAAACAATGGCAAAGTATCAACTACAATGGAACAGAATGCATGAACTAAAGTGTAATAAAATTCATTGGGCCTTCATGTACATATGGTCAAATATACAACAAATATTCCCTAATTTGTAAGACCCTCGTTTGTTCTGATATGCTAACCAATAGCTAGTCATGAATTCAATCTCATAAAATCGTTGAAGATATAAACCCTATCCTTACTAAACCCCTATCCTTACTAAACCCTAGTATGTAAGACCCCGGTTTGTGCTTTATCTCTTTCATATGTCCATTTTCCACTTGTCATAATGCAAAAGTAATCGGACATAATCCATGGAAAATGAAATACCTAACTAGTTTAATGATATTCCTTGATAATGTTGTTTTGATGAAGGAAAAAAATATGTTCATGGTCCTATGTTTGTAAAAATGATGGATTATCCTCATATAAAAATGTATTTAAAATTGAATGTGCTTGATTGATACAAATGCTTATGTAATGGTTGTTCATTGTGATTTGGAAAGTATTCCCCCATTACTTGATGGCAAAGGTTCATGGTGAGTTTGATCTAACAAAGCTAGCAACGATTAGAAGGATATCATCGATGAAACATCACCTCCATTTTTTATTTGGAACTTTGAATTCTTAAAAATGACATTAATTACTCAAAATGGAAATATAGTGGAACACTAAAGAGATGTTAAATGGCATGGTACACTAAGGACATAGAAATATACCAAGGATGTAGTGTGGTAGGTTTGATTCCCACTATTTCAATGTCTAGTTCTAGAAAGAAAATCATTTTTTTTGCAAAGTTGACCCCTATGTGCAAAATTGCATAGTCCCTTACTCAGAAAAACCCTAGTTTCCAAAATGGAGCTAAAAGATGACACATGGGCCATGGGACTGGAGGAGTGGGGCACCCCTAACACTATCATGATGTCATGAATACAATGGAATCGACGGTTTCTCTATCTGATCCACAGTTATCGTTCTATGGCTTGTTCCAACTCGCATCCCAAAGGCCTTCAGGGAGACTAGTTGGATACCTACCTAGGGCATAGAATTCCAACCATGCAACAAAACATGGTTCTAAGAAGTTCTGCAAGTGTGTGTAGGAAGGTTCCAGCTGGGAACGCTAGACATAAGTCCCCAATCAATGATTTTGAAAATTTGACCCCTATGTGCAAAAATTGCACAGTCCCTTACTGAGCAAAACCTTAGTTTCCAAAATGGACCTAAAATATGACACCTTGGTGATGGGATCGAAGGAGAGGGAAAACCATAGCACTATCCCGATGCTTGAATCCAAGGGATTTGATGGTTTGTCGATCTAAGCCATGGTCACACTCTATGGATCGTTCCAACTCGCATCCCAAAGGCCTTCACGGACACCAGTTGGATATTTATTGGGGGCATAGAATTCCAACTGTACAACAAAACCGGGTTCCGGGAAGTCCTGCAAGTGTGTCTAGGAAGGTTCCAGCTGGGAACGATAGCCATCAGTCCCCGGTTGAGGATTTTTCAAATTTTACCCTTATGTGCGAAAATTGCATAGTACCTTACTAAGCAAAACCCTAGTTTCCAAAATGGACCTAAAAGATGACACCTTGTTAAATATTGTAACTTCAAAGAATATAATATTTGTACTTTATTATTCCGGAGATGTTTCATCCCTCCGAGGTAACCCTATTATGTATCCGGAGATGTTTATTCCTCCGAGGGTTAGTATTAACTAGGGTTATTAGACCCACCATGTGTGGGTCGGCCCTGTAGTTATATTTTAGGGGTTATTAGACTTCTCCAGGTGAGGTCGGCCCCAACAGGTCTATTAGTCAGTTGAGATTCAAGTATAAATAGAGGAGGTGAACTCCTCATTAGATCATTCACTCACTTGTGGAAGAGTGCGCACTAGTTGAGGAGATCTGCTAAGGAGACTTAGGAGGAAGGAGCACATCTTGTATTTTGGTTTATCATCTTATTGAGGAAAGCTTTACTGGGTTTTCTACCCCATGAGGGTTTCCCAGGATATATAGTGTGTTTATCTTGTGATTGTGTTTCTATCAGAGATCTTGCTTGTCTATTTGGTTTAAATTCAACATGGTATCAGAGCTAGACTGAATAGGACATCTTTCAAAAGGTAAGATTCTCTCTCTCTATCTTTTTGGTGAAGTTAGGGTTTCAACCCAAAGTTGGTATTATTGATTTTTGGTTGCATGGCTGGATAGCCCTCCTCAATACCTTTCTTTTAAGATCTAGATCGAACTTTTTGGTTGGGTAGAACTCCGGGAATTGCAAACCCTAATTCTACCAAAAGTGCGATACGTCAGATTTTGGTTTCAGAAAAAAAGTTGGAATTTTTGATTTCTGATTGCATGGCTGGATAGCCCTTATCAAGAGCATTCTTTTAAGCTATAGATCGAACTTTTTGGTTAAGTAGAACTCCGGGAATTGCAAACCCTAATTCTACCAAAAGTGCGATAAAATTCTGTTTCAGTTTCCGAAAAAGTGAAAAGTAACTTTCCAAGTAAGTCTACTCTGTCTCTTGGACTCCCCCAAGAGAAGATGGCTCCAAATACTAAGCTTGAAGACAAGCTAGAAGGCTTAGAGAATTTCCGGGCATGGAAATACAGAATTGGTCTCATTCTTGAAGAGAATGACCTTGCTCATTATATCAAGGAGGAGGTTGCAGAACCAGAAGAAGATGAAGCCAAGGAAAAACACAGGAAGGATATGATTAGGGCAAAGAGAATCATAGCTGATTCAATTAAAGACCACTTGATTCCCCAAGTGTCTTCCAAGAAGACTCCAAAGGAAATGTATGATGCCCTAGGAAGAATGTATGAAGGGAAGAACATCAACAGAAAGATGAATCTAAGGACTCAGTTGAAGAGTACCAAGATGCACAAAGGAGAATTCATTCAAGACTACTTCTCAAGAGTCTCTCTAATCAAAGAGCAACTAGATGCCATTGGTGATACTCTTGATGAAGATGAACTTGTGATGACAGCTCTAAATGGTCTCACTAGATCATGGGAATCCTTCATCCAAACCATGTGTGCCAGAAAAGAAAGCATGAAGTTTGATGTAGTATGGGAGGATTGTGTTCAAGAAGAGGCTAGGGTTGCCAACAGAGAGGCATTGCTCAAGGAAGATGACCAAGCTTTGGCCACCCATACCAAGAGAAGAAAGAATCGATCCTACTTTAAGAAGGATAGTCAAAAGGAGTCTCATCCTCCACAGAGATTTCAAAAGAAAAGAGGACCCTTCCAAGGAAGAGACTACTCCTCATACCAATGTTTCATTTGTCACAAATTAGGACACATTGCCAAAGATTGTCCTAGCAAAAAGATTAAGGGTACTCAACACAGAAGACATCATGCACATCTTGCAGAAGATGAGAGTGAAGAAGAAGTTGAAGAAGAAAGGCCTCTCAAGAAAAGATCTAGAAAAGAAGAAGAAGATGAAGAAAGGACTTTCTCCAAAAGAAGATCTAGAAGAAATGAAGAAGAAGATGCAGAAGAGTATGTTCTTTTCTCCGCACTCTCTGGATCTATAACACCAGGAGAAGACACATGGGTAATTGATAGTGGTGCCTCAAAGCACATGACAGGACAAAAGAAGACTTTATCAAGTCTTGAAGAAAAGACCTCTCCACTAAAGGTATCTCTTGGAGATAACTATCAGTATCCCATTAAGGGAGTTGGAGAAGCAAACTACAAACTTGATTCTGGAACCCCCATGAAAATGAAAGAAGTTTTGTATGTTCCAGGGTTGAAGAAGAATTTACTTTCAATATCAGCTTTGGACAAGAGAGGCTATAGAGTTGCATTCATTGATGGACAAGTGTTAATGTGGTCCAAAGGCAAATCCATTAAGGATGCAATTGTCATTGGTGAAGAAGAAGGAGGCTTGTATAAACTCAAGGGTCATCCAGAAGCTGCCCTTGTTCATGAAACTTCTAGTCCCAGTGAGCTATGGCATAGAAGACTGGCTCACATTAACTACAAAGCCTTACCCTATGTAAGCAAGGTAGTCATAGGACTACCAGACTTGAAGGTGGATCATAATGGCTCTTGTAAAGGATGTAAGAAAGGGAAGAATGTCAAGAACCCCTTTCCAAAGAGTGAAACAAAAACTAAGAGTATCTTGGAGTTAATACACTCAGATGTATGTGGTCCAATGCCCACCACCTCTTTAAGTGGTTTTGAATACTACCTTTCTTTCATTGATGATCATTCAAGGAAAACTTGGATTTACTTTCTAAAAGGAAAGAATGAAGTCTTTGGAAAGTTCAAAGAATTCAAGGCTCTAATAGAGAATCTCACAGAAAAGAAAATCAAGATTCTCAGAACAGATAATGGTGGAGAATATACTTCAAAAGAGTTTGAAGAATTTTGTAGAGAAGCTGGAATCAAGAGAGAACTAACCACTCCCTACAATCCCCAACAAAATGGGGTTGCAGAAAGGAAAAATAGAACCATCATGGAAGCTGTGAAGACTATGATACATTACCAGGATCTTCCCATGTATCTATGGGCTGAAGCAGCCAAGACAGCAGTTTATGTGCAAAATAGATTATCTCACAGTGCTCTTGAATTCAAAACTCCAGAAGAAGTGTTTACAGGTAAGAAGCCTGAGGTAAGTCATCTCAAAATATTTGGGTGTCCTGTGTACATCCACATTCCAAAAGAAAAGAGAACCAAGTTGGATCCCTCAGGAAAGAAGGGAATGTTTGTTGGTTATTGTGAAACTTCCAAAGCCTTCAGAATCTACATACCAGGTTTTCATCATATAGAAATAAGTAGAGATGTAACCTTTGATGAGGAAGCAGCTCTCAAGAAATCCAGGAAGTGTCAACTTGAAGAAGTTTATGAAGAAGATTCTTCTCCCAGAGTCTCAGAGACTGTTCATGTCCCTGAAGAGGATACACTAGAGGATCATGACATGCTGGAACCACAAGAACCTCCTGTAGCAGATTTATCTAGGAAGAGAAGACCAGCATGGGCTAGAGATATCATTCAAGGAGCTGAAAGATATGGTGCTCCCGAAGGTTCCACTAGAGAAAGGAAGAAACCAAAACTAGTAACCAACTATATGGCTTTGATGTGTGATCTTGTGGATCAACTACCTACCAGCTATGAAGAGGCAGCTCAAAAGAAAGAATGGGTAGAAGCAATGACAGAAGAATATCAGTCAATAATGAAAAATGATGTTTGGGATATAGTTCCCAAACCAAAAGATAAAAGTGTGGTTTCCTCCAAATGGATTTTTAAGATAAAGCATGCTGCAGATGGTAGCATTGAAAAGTACAAGGCAAGATTTGTAGCCAGAGGATTCTCTCAGAAGGAGGGAATTGACTATGAAGAAACTTTTGCACCTGTTGCTAGGTATACTTCAATTAGAACTATCATGGCACTTGCATCCATGATGAAATGGAAATTGCACCAAATGGATGTTAAGACAGCTTTTCTGAATGGTGTAATTGAAGAAGAAGTATATATAGAACAACCTCAAGGTTTTGAGGTCAAAGACGGAAGGACCCATGTATGCAAACTGAAAAAGGCATTATATGGCTTGAAGCAAGCTCCCAGAGCTTGGTATGGAAGAATTGACAGTTTCCTATTAAGCATGGGCTTTACCAAAAGTAAAGCTGACCCCAACCTCTATCTTAAATTTATGAATGATGAACCTGTTATATTGCTATTATATGTAGATGATCTATTTCTAACAGGAAATGAGAAACAAATCATTGAAAGCAAGAAGAAGCTTTCTTCAGAATTCGAGATGAAAGATCTCGGACTAATGCACTACTTCTTAGGCCTAGAAGTGTGGCAAGAGCCAAAAGGGATCTTTCTAAATCAAGGTAAGTATACTGTGGAGATCCTCAAAATATTTGATATGTTGGAGTGTAAAGCTATGGCCACTCCCATGGACTCCAACTTAAAACTTTTAGCTAATGATTCGTCAGAAATAGTGGATATAACCCTATATAGACAAATCATTGGATCATTGATGTACTTGACAAATACTAGGCCTGATATATGCTTTGCTGTAAATACTCTCAGTCAGTTTCAAGTAGAACCTAGAAAGGTTCACCTTATAGCTGCAAAGCATATCATGAGGTACCTAAAAGGTACAGTGGACTTTGGCCTTTACTATCTTGGAGACAATGAACTCAAGTTGCATGGTTTCTCAGATTCTGATTGGGCAGGTAGTGTCTCAGACAGAAAAAGTACTTCAGGTGGGTGTTATGGTCTTGGATCTGCCATGGTCTCCTGGTTCAGCAAGAAACAATCTAGTGTGGCCCTCAGTACCGCTGAAGCAGAATATATAGCTGCTTGTTCTGCCAGCTGTGAAGCAGTGTGGCTTCGGAAACTCTTATCTGGAATCTTTGACTTAGAAATGGATCCCACTGTGATTATGTGTGACAATCAAAGCTGCATTAAGATGACTGAAAATCCTGTGTTCCATGATAAGTCAAAACACATTGAGATCCGTTACTTCTATATACGAGACATGGTGCAGAGAGGAGCCATCAAGCTCGAGTATATAAGCACTGAGGAGCAGGTTGCTGATATCTTAACTAAACCTCTGTCTCGAGTGAAGTTTGAGTACTTTCGAGACAAGCTTGGTTTAGTTCAGAAGGACCTTCCTCGAAAGGGGGAGTAGTATAGTATTACTATCATTTACTTTTTGTTTTGTTAGCTACCTACATTTATTTAGATTTAGAACTCTTACATATCATTTATGCTAAATGAACACATGTTTTAATGTGATGTGTACATGTTTTGATTAGTGATGTATACATGTTTTGATGTACACATGTTTTGATGTGATGTGTACATGTTTTGATTAGTGATGTATACATGTTTTGATGCACACATGTTTTGATGTGATGTATACATGTTTTGATTAGTGATGTATACATGTTTTGATGCACATATGTTTTGATGTGATGTATACATGTTTTGATTAGTGATGTATACATGTTTTGATGCACATATGTTTTGATGTGATGTATACATGTTTTGATTAGTGATGTATACATGTTTTGATGTACATATGTTTCGATGTGATGTATACATGTTTTGATTAGTGATGTATACATGTTTTGATGTACATATGTTTCGATGTGATATGTACATGTTTTGATGAGATGTATACATGGTTTGATGTGATACATGATTGTACCTGTATGGATAAGAATACAGTTGAGGGGATTGGATCATCCCTGGACTTTCAGTCCTAAAGAGAACCGTAGACGTAAGGTCTCCGAGAATGAAGTCCTTAGTGGACAGTTGAGGGGATTGGATCATCCCTGGACTTTCAGTCCTAAAGAGAACCGTAGACGTAAGGTCTCCGAGAATGAAGTCCTTAGTGGACAGTTGAGGGGATTGGATCATCCCTGGACTTTCAGTCCTAAAGAGAACCGTAGACGTAAGGTCTCCGAGAATGAAGTCCTTAGTGGACAGTTGAGGGGATTGGATCATCCCTGGACTTTCAGTCCTAAAGAGAACCGTAGACGTAAGGTCTCCGAGAATGAAGTCCTTAGTGGACAGTTGAGGGGATTGGATCATCCCTGGACTTTCAGTCCTAAAGAGAGCCGTAGACGTAAGGTCTCCGAGAATGAAGTCCTTGATGGACTTGAGGGGATTGGATCATCCCTGGACTTTCAGTCCTAAAGAGAACCGTAGACGCAAGGTCTCCGAGAATGAAGTCCTTGATGGACTTGAGGGGATTGGATCATCCCTGGACTTTCAGTCCTAAAAAGAGCCGTAGACGCAAGGTCTCCGAGAATGAAGTCTTTGATGGACTTGAGGGGATTGAATCATCCCTGGACTGTCAGTCCTAAAGAGAGCCGTAGACGTAAGGTCTTCGAGAATGAATTGTGTGGATTAAATCATCCTTGGACAGTAAATCCAGTAATTCCGAAAGGAAGGATAGTCCTAAATGAATTGTGGTTGGATTAAATCATCCTTGGACAGTAAATCCAGTAATTCCGAAAGGAAGGATAGTCCTAAATGAATTGTGGTTGGATTAAATCATCCTTGGACAGTAAATCCAGTAATTCCGAAAGGAAGGATAGTCCTAAATGAATTGTGGTTGGATTAAATCATCCTTGGACAGTAAATCCAGTAATTCCGAAAGGAAGGATAGTCCTAAATGAATTGTGGTTGGATTAAATCATCCTTGGACAGTAAATCCAGTAATTCCGAAAGGAATGATAGTCCTAAATGAATTGTGGTTGGATTAAATCATCCTTGGACAGTAAATCCAGTAATTTCGAAAGGAAGGATAGTCCTAAATGAATTGTTGGACTAATCATCCTTAGACAGCAAATCCAGGAGGGATAGTCTTAAATATGATTGTGATTGGACTAATCATCCTTAGACAGCAAATCCAGGAGGGATAGTCTTAAATATGATTGTGATTGGACTAATCATCCTTAGACAGCAAATCCAGGAGGGATAGTCTTAAATATGATTGTGGTTGGACTAATCATCCTTAGACAGCAAATCCAGGAGGGATAGTCTTAAATATGATTGTGTGATGACGATGCTGCTGATCGTGTGCTGCTGATCGTGTGATGACGATGCTGCTGATCATGTGATGACGATGCTGCTGATCGTGTGATCGTGTGATGACGATGCTGCTGATCGTGTGATGACGATGCTGCTGATCATGTGATGACGATGCTGTTGATCGTGTGATCGTGTGATGACGATGCTGCTGATCATGTGATGACGATGCTGCTGATTGTGTGATGACGATGCTGCTGATCATATGATGACGACGCTGCTGATCGTGTGATGACGATGCTGCTGATCGTGTGATGACGATGCTGCTGATCGTGTGATGACGATACTGCTGATCGTATGATGACGACGCTGCTGATTATGTGATGACGATGCTGCTGATCGTGATGTTGATGTTAATGTACTAGTAACTGCTTGAGTTACTAATGAAGTCAAATTGAAGAAAGCTTCCAATGATTTATAGATGTATCATGTATAGTGACTCCATGCTCCTGCAGATGCTGTTATAATATCCTTCTCGTTAAGGGGGAGTGTTAAATATTGTAACTTCAAAGAATATTATATTTGTACTTTATTATTCCGGAGATGTTTCATCCCTCCGAGGTAACCCTATTATGTATCCAGAGATGTTTATTCCTCCGAGGGTTAGTATTAACTAGGGTTATTAGACCCACCATGTGTGGGTCGGCCCTGTAGTTATATTTTAGGGGTTATTAGACTTCTCCAGGTGAGGTCGGCCCCAACAAGTCTATTAGTCAGTTGAGATTCAAGTATAAATAGAGGAGGTGAACTCCTCATTAGATCATTCACTCACTTGTGGAAGAGTGCGCACTAGTTGAGGAGATCTGCTAAGGAGACTTAGGAGGAAGGAGCACATCTTGTATTTTGGTTTATCATCTTATTGAGGAAAGCTTTACTGGGTTTTCTACCCCATGAGGGTTTCCCAGGATATATAGTGTGTTTATCTTGTGATTGTGTTTCTATCAGAGATCTTGCTTGTCTATTTGGTTTAAATTCAACACACCTAGGCCATGAGACCGGAGGATATGGGAACCCCTAGCACTATCTCGATGTTTTGAATCCAATGGAGTTGACAGTTTTTTTATCTGATCCATGGTCATCATTTTATGGCTCGTTCCAACTGATATCCCAAAGTCCTTCAGGGGCATGAGTTGGATACCTACCGGGGGCATAGAATTCCAACAATGCAAGAAAATCGAGTTACGGGAAGTCCTACAAGTGGGTCTAAGAAGGTTCCATCTTGGAACGCTAGCCATAATTCCCCGGTTGATGATTTTTCAAATTTGACTCCTATGTGCGAAAATTGCATAGTCACTTACTTAGCAAAACCTTAGTTTCCAAAATGGACCTAAGAGATGACACATGGACCATGGTACTGGAGGAGAGGGGAACCCATAGCACTATCACGATGTCCAAAATCCAATGGATTTGATGGTTTGTCGATCCGAGCTGCGGTCATCATTCTATGGCTCGTTCCAACTTGTATCCCAAAGGCCTTCAGGGACACCAGTTGGATACCTACCCGTGGGCATAGAATTTCAACCGTGAAACAAAAATAGGTTCTGGTAAGTCCTCCAAGTGTGTCTAGGAAGGTTTGAGTTGTGAACGCTAGCCATAAGTCCCCGGTTGATGATTTTTCAAAGTTGACCCCTATGTGCAAAAATTGCACAGTCCCTTACTGAGCAAAACCCTAGTTTCCAAAATGGACATAAAACATGACACCTGGGCCATAGGACTGGAGGAGAGGGGAACCCATAGCATTATATCGATGTCTTGAATCCAACGGATTCGACGGTTTGTTGATCTGAGCCATGTTCATAATTGTATGGCTCGTTCCAGCTCGCATCCCAAAGGCCTTCAGGGACACCAGTTGGATACCTACCGTGGGCATAGAATTCCAACCGTGCAGCAAAACCGGGTTCCAAGAAGTCCTGCAAGTATGTCTAGGAAGTTTCCATCTGGGAACACTAACCATAAGTCCCCGGTTGATGATTTTTCAAATTTGACCCCTATGTGAAAAATTTCACAGTCCCTTACTGAGCAAAACCCTAGTTTCCAAAATGGACTTAAAAGATGACACCTAGGCCATCGGACCAATGGAGAGTGACACCCCAAGCACTACCCCAATGTCATGAATCCAAAAAGGTCTACGGTTTGTTGATCTGAGCCACGATCATCATTCTATGGATCTTTCCAACTCACATCCAAAAGGCCTTCAGGGACACCAGTTGGATACCTACACGGGGCATAGAATTCCAACCATGCAACAAAACTAGGTTCCAGGAAGTCCTACAAGTATGTCTAGGAAGTTTCCAGCTGGGAACGCTAGCCATAATTCCATGGTCAATGATTTTTCAAAGTTGACCCCTATGTGCAAAAATTGCAAGGTCCCTTACTGAGAAAAACCCTAGTTTCCAAAATGGAGCTAAAAGATGACACCGTAGGAGAGGGTACATATGGTGAAAATACGAAGTAGGGAGGATTACCGAGGATTTATGCAAGAAGCATTCCTATTTGGTTCCTATAGACTCCATCTCAGGGTTTTTTCTAGTTTTTATTGGGGTAGACACCAAGTAAGAAATCCCTCACACAAACAAATCACATATCGATTCATTAATGTAGGGTTAAGGTCCAATTTGGGAAACAATGAAAATGAATCATTGATATTAGCGATTGGTCAATGATAGTTAGTGGCTACAAGCGAGGGTTTCTAGGATTTTTAACACAAAGTAGGCTCTTGGCTACAAACTAGGGTTTCTATGGTTTAGAATTCAAATTAGGGTTTAAGATACAAAATAGGGTTTCTAGGATGGGATTTCTAGGCTAGGGGTTTAGAATACAAATTGTGGTTTCTTGGACTAGGTTTTTTGGCATGGTTTAGGTTTCTATTGCTATGGATTAGGTTGCTAAGGTTATATCTGTTTCTAGGGTAGACTTGATTTCTAAGGATAGATTAGGTTTTTATGTTTGTGGTTTTGGTCTCTAGGTTTCTAAATTAGGTATTATATTTATGTGGATGATGGATGAGAATATTTTGGTGAAAAAGGGGATGGACAATTCGACCTCTATGATTGAATGGGGAGGATGGCCTTACCGAAATAGATGTATTGCAACTAATGGAATGTCCTTTCAATGCACAATTTTCATTTCGTGCCTCCAATTTCATTTAGTTCAAGTGTCTCAAGGAGAGATGGAAAATTCATACTTGGGCATAATAACCAAACCAAGCAACAAAATTGAATGTTGTAATTTTTGGAAAGTGTGTTTGGGAGAGACCAACATGAGCGCATTCTCCATAAAATATCATGAAAACGTTTTATGAATTTGATCTTTATATGAAAAACATTCTTTTCCTCTTAATGAAAATGAATCATTGATATTAGCGATTGGTCAAGGATAGTCAGTGGCTACAAATGAGGGTTTCTAGGATTTTGAACACAAAGTAGGCTCTTGGCTACAAACTAGGGTTTCTATGGTTTAAAATTCAAATTAGGGTTTAAGATACAAAATAGGGTTTCTAGGATGGGATTTCTAAGCTAGGGGTTTAGAATACAAATTGTGGTTTCTTGGACTAGGTTTTTTGGCATGGTTTAGGTTTCTATTGCTATGGATTAGGTTGCTAAGGTTATATGTGTTTCTAGGGTAGACTAGATTTCTAAGGCTAGATTAGGTTTTTATGTTTGTGGTTTTGGTTTCTAGGTTTCTAAATTAGGTATTATATTTATGTGGATGATGGATGAGAATATTATGGTGAAAAAGGGGATGGACGATTCGACCTCTATGATTGAATGGGGAGGATGGCCTTACCGAAATAGATGTATTGCAACTAATGGAATGTCCTTTCAATGCACAATTTTCATTTCGTGCCTCCAATTTCATTTAGGTCAAGTGTCTCAAGGAGAAATGGAAAATTCATCCTTGGGAATAATAACCAAACCAAGCAACAAAATTGAATGTTGTAATTTTTGGAAAGTGTGTTTGGGAGAGACCAACATGAGCGCATTCTCCATAAAATATCATGAAAACGTTTTATGAATTTTATATTTATATGAAAAACACTCTTTGCCTCTTAATGAGAAAAACCCTAGTTGGATACACGTTCCAATAAGATGTTTTTTACTCCACATATGGGTACTAATGCTTTTGCCATGATCATGGAAAGGAAACAATAGACTTAGGTCCGTGACCATGCTTAGAGGAGGGAACCAACAAGCTTAGGCCCTAAAGATAACTTCTATCGCACAACCTTCATGAATGTGTCATTGTACCTCCACATAGGACAATGAATGCATTGTGGGGACTTAGCCATCATCAAGTGATGAAACAAGTGATTTATGATCATATTAAATTTTCTAAATCTTAAGGGCATTGGAAAAGTCCTTTAACTAGAAAATGAGAACTTTGTAGGGGGTATTTAACATCTAACTAGGATACAAGTGCCATTAGTAGGATTTGTGCACTATAAATAAGTGTTGGGTAATAAAAATGGTTGGGGGGGAATGGATTTAATTCCAAAATTAACATTCTTGAGCTCAAACACCATGACAGAATCGCTCTCCAAGGAGTATTTGGAATTCAAGTTGAATATGGACACCATGATCAAGTCTTGGACAAAATCCTTAACTCTACTTGGGAAGAACCATTTATGAGTCCCCAAAGAACCACATTAAACCTATGTAGGTTAATAATCACCTCCAAGGATGTTATTTCCACCAGGAATAGGTTATTTGTGAACCAAGAATGGGTTTCGTGGTGTACCAAGTTTAAGTAAGGAAAACAAGGGGCACATTCCCTACGTGACACTTCTTAGGCTCAAATTATATGGGTTTTGTTTCCTAAATGCTACTTCTAAAATGCAATATCCATGAAACACACCTAGAATCAATACAATATTTGTCAAAGATGCATTAAGGGTTTAGAATTCAAATTATGGTTACTTGGGTTATTGTGCATATTTGTAGCACAATGGTTTAGATACAAGTGGATGCACATGAATACATGAAGTTTTTTTGGCATGCATATATTAGGATTAGGTTTCTATTGTTTTTTTTTGGCATGCATATATATTAGGATTATGAATATGTTTTTTGGCATGGTTTCTAGGTTTCTATTGTTATGGATTAGGTTGCTAGGGTTATATTTGTGTTTATAGGGTAGACTAGATTTCTAAGGCTAGTTTAGGTTTCTATGTTTGTGGTTTGGGTTTCTAGGTTTATAAATTACGGTTATATTTGTGTGGATGATGGATGAGAATCTTATGGTGAAAAATGGGATGGTGATGGTGACAACATGGGTAATAAGAGCATGGTGTTGATGTTCACGGTGGCATGGTGATGGCGACAATGACCATGGGGATAGTGATAATGAGCATGGAGATGGTGATGGTGATAGTGATCATGAAGTGGGAATGAGGATGCAGATAATATGGTTTACTTAGATGGGAGAAAAAAACAAAGAAAATAAATGCATGACGAAACTTGTGCAATTTAGCAATCTATCAAGCTATCAATGTCTAGCTGCAATAGTCAAAATATTAATTTCAATACTCAATGAGACCACAAAACAAAATCATAGCATACATGTACACCACATACCTATAAGATAGTACAAAATAAAACATGCAAACCACATACCATATTACCTACCTATGGTCATTCGACTAGACCATCAGGATCACCCCGAATACCAAGGGTTTCCTTTAACTTGTCGTGCTCAGAGTAAGGAAATAAGTATCGTGCCTTTGATGAGTTCTGCCTTGGAATTTTTTGTAGCTAGAGGTTCGTGTCAATAAATAAGTTTGTATAATGGTATACAATCTCACTTGGTCTATAATATTCATATGTATACCCTTTTCTATTTGATGAGTGGGAAACCTGGTTAAAATATTCTCGTTTTATAACTATCGACCCAATCGAAAAATCATTGGCCCCAGAGTCCTGTAATGGGACATTTAGGGTTTGCTTCCCCTCTAAGCAATTTTCCATCCAATAGTTGGTGCGCCATGCATTGTGTCTCGGGGAAACCACTACGTATATGTTCCCTAGAGAAAATATAGTTCCAACACTCCAGTCAAATAATTAGATGTTAGGATATTTAGACACTTAGGAGTTAGTTAAGATCAAATTGTGTAATATATCCGTTAGGGATAGTGTGTTTCTTTAGTATGCATTAGTATGCATTTGTAAATACTTAATCCGACGGTCACAATATGTTCCCGACATAGAGTGATCCGACGGCTCAACTTCTCTTAGATCAAACCTAACCTTGATTCGTGGCTTAACACCCGATTGGTCCATGATCTCTATTTAAAGAGCATGGAGGGTCATTGTTTAGTTGATCGATTATGAGAAGCTCATTTGTAACTTTTTTTCTTTGCATAATAAATTGTCCCGTAGAAGCTATTTGGCCGGGGCCGTGGAGTGTTTCCCTCAAGAGGGTTTAAACCACATCAAAACATCGGTGTGTTGATCTGTGATCTGTTTGTGTGAAGTGGTTGCTCTTGGTGTTCGGTCCTTTAGTAGTACCCTGTGTACCTGAACATGGTATCAGAGCTTTCCGGGCAAGCTAACGAGATCTAACTCCACAAGTGTGGAAAAGTTTTTTTTGTTTCGATTTGTGGTGTGTTTTGTAGGAAAAAGGGCAAGCACGCAAACCGAGCAAGAAGAGTTAAAAAAAAAGCCTCCTTCCTCATTCCCATATTTTACATACCTTTTAATCTAGCTCACTTGGTTCAAAGTTGCTTTATTCCTTAATAGGTCTTGAGTTCAAGTCTTAGGAAGTTACTTTTAAAGGAAAAAGTGCATGCAATTTCTTTTTTCAAGTTATTTTATTGTAAAAGTGCATCTCACTTAAATAATAAAAAATAAAAATACAAGTGAGTCACTTAAGTTTTTTTATTGTTGCACTATTTAAAAGTAATATCATTGTAAAATTGAAATCACTTATTTTACAAAAGTGGTTCACTTAAAGCAACTTTCTTGTAAAGTGATTGTCAAAAGGTTCATCTTGGGAAGAGGGGGGGTTCTTTTTTTTGCTGGACATTCTCTAGCTGCCACGTCACTATTGGGGATATCTTCAACAGTTTCTTTGTTTAAGCATAAAATCATCATACAGAGTCAGCTTTCAGTGCTGTTTTTTTTTAAATCACCTATTTTTTCAAGCTATTCACATCCAGACTCTTGGTTTCTATTTTTTACAGCCATTAATTTACAAATATGGCCGCCCCTTGTGATATTCTACTTAATAGTTCCAACTATTTCTCATGGAAATCTCGTATGGAGGATGTTCTACGAAGTAGGGGACTTTTCAGAATTACCTCAGGGAAAGAAAAAGAACCCACTGATGATGATAAGAAAATAAAATGGGAAAATAGATGTGATGAAACTCGTGGATTGATTGGGATGTCAATCTCTACTGATTTGCAATTCCACATATCTGGAATTGATGAACCTAATGCTACTTGGGACAAGTTGGAATCTGTGTTTGGTAAACACAATGAAATTCGAGGTCACCAACTCGAAAATGAGTTGATTTCTTTAAATTTAAGTGACTTTTCATGCATTCAAGATTATTTATCTAAGTACAAAACTCTTAAACTCTTATGTGCAGAATGTAAGATTGAGAGGGAAGACAAATAATGCATTTATCATATTCTTTCCAAACTTGGACCTGCATATTTTGTTTTTGTATCTACATTTTACTCCATGAAAGCATCATTGAATGCAGCTAGCTATCAAGAGCCTAGTCTTGAATCCTTTTGTGATTCCTTGATTAGGGAACAAGATAAACTCATTCATCTTTGAATAATCAACAATGCAGATACATTTGGGAAAGCCTTATTGTCCCAACAGAAAGAAAAGTCCAAGCCTCCCAAGAAACAAAATTTTCACAATAATAAGTCAAACAAGAGTCCAAAACCCTCTCAATTAGCTACTTCTTTAAAAAATGACAAAGGATCCAAGCCAAAAGTAAAGAAGACTGAGCATCATTGAAACTATTGCGGAAAAGATAATCATGATGAATCTAAGTGTTTCAAGAAGATGGTAGCCTTGGAAGCAGCAATGAAGAAGCACCACATCATCCTAGATTTGCCTTCAGAATCTACCTCTCATGGACATGCACTTTGTGCTTCTGGTTATTCTTATAATGCATCTTCTTCTTCTACTTCAAATGAATGGCTCATTGATTCTGGAGCATCTTATCATATGGCTAAGGATCAAGCTATCTTTTCTACTATGCATGAATGTAACACCAAACAAATATTTGTTGGTGATGATAGATCTCTTAGTGTTGTAGGAGTTGGAACAGTTCCAGTAGATAATGGTCATTTTAGTGATGTACTATGTGTTCCAAGAATTTCCTGCAATTTGTTATCAATCTATCAGATCACTCATTCTGGTGAAGGTAAAACTGTGACCTTTACACCTCACCAAGTTGTAATCAAGGATTTTAAAGATCCTCAATAGGTCCTAGCTACCGAAATTGTTGATGATATTACCAGGTTGTACAAGTTTAACAACTTTGGGTCATCACCTTTCCCTTCAGTTTTTGTTGCTCATAGTGATAACTTGAGCAAACTTTGGCATGAGCGATTTGGTCACTTAAATTATCGCTCATTGCAACAACTATGTAAAGAAAATATGGTGATAGGTCTTCCGATGGTATCTTGCAGGGATGGTGTTTGCTCCAGTTGTGTACTCGGAAAACATCATCGGGACAGTTTTGACAAACGTGCCTCTTGGCATGCCTCGGTTCCATTGGAGCTTGTGCATAGTGACTTGTGTGGTCCTCTTCCATCTGCTTCCTTTTCTGGTTTCAAATATTTCTTAACTTTCATTGATGATTACACCAGACGCACTTGGGTTTATTTCCTAAAACTTAAGAGCGAAGTATTTAACATGTTCTTGGCCTACAAGGCCCTTGTGGAAAAACAATCTGGTCATCAAATTATTAAGTTAAGATCTGACAATGGAGGAGAATATGTTAACAATAAGTTCACTACTTTCTGCACTGAACAAGGCATCCAACAACAGCACACTGTTCCATATACACCACAACAAAATGGTGTAGCTGAGCGGAAGAACCGCACTTTAAAAGAAATGGCTAATTGTATGATCCAATCTAAGGGACTAAGTATTCAATTTTGGGCCGAAGCCATTAATTGTGAAAATTACATAGTTAATCGCACCCCCACTAAAGCATTACAAGGTATAACACTGGAAGAAGCATGGATTAAAACTAAACCTGATGTAAGTCACTTCCGTGTGTTTGGTAGTGAAGCATGGGCTCACATTCCGGATGAAAAATGGAAAGCATTGCAGCCTAAAAGTGAAAAGTGCATATTTGTTCGATATTCTGAACATGTAAAAGGTTATAGACTTGTTCAACCACATTCTCATGATATAATCATTAGAACAGATGTTAAATTTGATGAAAATCTCTTGGCCTACGAGCCTAACTCAGCGATTGTGCCATCTTTGGCCTGCGAGGCTGATTCGACGTTTGTGCCTTCTTCTTCTTCTTCCAACTTCCTTGACAGGTTTCCAACTCCAGTTTCTGATGATGACAGTGAGGATGAAAATCCACCTCTGCCTGCTCATGTTCCTCCAATTGTACTAGCACAAGTGCTTCCTCGATGGGTCCATTCAACATGTGAAGCAGCTGGTGATCTTGCTGGTGATCCTAGAGATCAACGTCGAACACGTTCTCAGTTTCAGTGAGCCTCTTCTCTTTTGGCTCAAATTTCTGAGAATCATGATCCAGAAACTTTTGCAAAAGCTTCAGGGAATCCAGATTGGGATGCAGCCATGGATGAAGAATATCGTTCCTTAATGGCGAATGATACTTGGGATCTTGTACCTCTTCCAAAAGGAAGAAAACTTGTTAGATGTAAATGGGTCTACAGAACTAAGTATGCATCAGATGGAAGTGTTGAAAGACTTAAGGCAAGGTTAGTTGCCAAAGGTTTTTCCCAAGTTGAAGGGATTGACTACAATGAAACCTTTGCTCCTATCACAAAAATGAACTCCATCCACCTTGTTCTTTCCCTTGCAGCCTTACACAACTGGGAAGTCCATCAAATGGATGTCAAGTCTGCCTTCTTACATGGTGATTTACAGGAGGAAATTTACATGGAACAACCTCCTGGATATGTTCAGAATAACTCTAGCCTTGTCTGCCGCCTTAAGAAATCCTTATATGGCCTTAAGCAAGCTCTTAGATCTTGGTATGCCAAAATGGATAACTTTCTCCTTGACATTGGTTTTTCTAGATGCCATTCTGACCCCAATGTCTATACCAAGAAAGTAGGAAACCATCTCATCATACGTGTTCTATATGTTGATGACCTTATTCTTACTGGTAGTGACCCTAAGCTTATAACCCATGTGAAATCCACTCTTAAACAAAATTTTGAAATGTCAGACTTAAGACATTTGCATTATTTTCTTGGTCTCCAAGTCCTGCAAACCAAAGAAGGAATCTTTCTTTCTCAGTCTAAGTATGCTTCTGACCTTCTTCGTCGCTTTCACATGGAAGATTGTACACCAGCCCCTTCTCCCTTCCAGTCTGGAGTCAAAATTTATGCCACTTGTACTTCACCTAAAGTCGATGCCACCTTGTATCGTCATCTTGTTGGTAGTCTCTTATACTTGACTCATTCCCGTCCTGACCTTTCCTTTTCCGTTGGTCGTGTTGCCCGTTATATGCAGACACCTCATGAAAGTCACTGGAAAGCAGCTAAAAGAATACTTCGATATATTCGAGGTACAGTTCAGTTTGGGATTCATTACAGTACAGGGGGGAAACCTTTGTTGGTTGGTTTCACTGATTCAGATTGGGCCGGCGATCCTGATGATCGAAAGTCTACTGCAGGTTATGTTTTCAGTCTGGGATCTAGACCTATTACTTGGGCTTGTAAGAAACAATAAGCTCTTGCTCTTTCTTCAGCAGAGGTAGAATATCGAGCAGCAGTTAATGCCAATTAGGAAGCTTTATGGCTTCAACAGATCCTTTTAGAGTTTGGATTCGAGCAGCAGCAGCCTACTCCACTTTGATGCGACAATCAAAGTGCCATCAAGCTTGCCAAAGATCCAGTTCTACATCAACGCAGCAAACACATTGAGCTACATATGCACTTCATCAGAAATCTTGTTCATGATCGTGTTCTTGAAGTGCTCTTTTGCCCTACAGATGATCAAGTTGCAGACATCTTCACCAAGTCTCTTACGGAAGCGAAGTTTTCTAAACTTCGATCTATGTTAGGAGTTCAGGAACTTGTCATTAAGGGGGGATAGGCTCTATAGACTCCTTCCTTCTCCTAATAGTGTCACTTTTGTAAATCCTTCAATCCTATCCCAAGTTGTTCTTAAGGGGGGATGTTAGGATATTTAGACACTTAGGAGTTAGTTAAGATCAACTTATGTAATATATCTGTTAGGGATAGTGTGTTTCTTTAGTATGCATTAGTATGCATTTGTAAATACTTAATCCGACTGTCACGATATGTTCCCGACATAGAGTGATCCGACGGCTCAACTTCTCTTAGATCAAACCTAACCTTGATCCGTGGCTTAACACCCGATTGGTCCATGATCTCTATTTAAAGAGCATGGAGGGTCATTGTTTAGTTGATCGATTATGAGAAGCTCATTTGTAACTTTCTTTCTTTACATAATAAATTGTCCCGTAGAAGCTATTTGGCTGGGGCTGTGGAGTGTTTCCCTCAAGAGGGTTTAAACCACATCAAAACATCGGTGTGTTGATCTGTGATCTGTTTGTGTGAAGTGGTAGCTCTTGGTGTTCGGTCGTTTGGTAGTACCCTGTGTACCCGAACATTAGACACAACTAGTTGTCAAAAATATCAAAAATATACACAACTAGTTCTCAAAATTATCAAAAATATAAAAATATTAATTGAACCTAGTTGTACGAGATCTGATATGTGGTCATAGTATGGTGAAATACTTGATTGGTCTTCCTCCAACTGGGATAATTTTGTAGCTATCTGTCGAACAATAGGGAGTGATACACGGTCCCAGATATCTACCCAATCCGTGGATTCACATTCGTCGCATTCACCACTACTTCATGGAGAACAAAAAAAATGAGAGTTTCCTTGTCCACATTTCAAGTATAGAATTGTCTGAAGTTCTAACTAAATGAAATGCACGAGTTCCTTGGATGGTATTGCACTCATATAACTGTGATCGATATACATCCACCACCTCCCAAAAATATCTATGTACATGTGCTTTCCTGGTTGAGTGATATTTTTTCCTGCTTGCTCCCTCCACCATGACTGAAGCACACCATTCAACGATGGTTTTTGCATCTCGGATGAGTGAATATACGTTTGTGAACTTCATTTCTTGCCTCTATAATGTAGTCTTGATGCATGCACCTGCTCCATCATGTTCACTTTTTCTGTGTCCAGTCTCAAAATAGTTCCAAATATGTGGCATCTTGTGCCTTTTGTGGAGCATACACAACCATTGGAAGACATGTGCATTTTTTAATTTACCTGCACAACCATCAGATCAAATCCAATGATGTTCCATTTGTACATTGTTATCCTTCAAGTGATTGTAGAAAACTTGAAAGCTGTGTTGTACAAAAGCCAAGGCGTGACACCTGTCATCACTTATGTAGAAGTGACACTCCTTAAATATAACCATGTTGTCTTCAGTACTATCTTCCCCATGTCTATAGGTGATATGGACCATTATGTTGACCTGGCTTGAGTGATAGTATTGACTTCGAATCTCATTTTGCAGTTGAAGAGTTTATTTTTCTTCGAAATTGACCACTAATAGTATAGTCCCAATAGGAAATGTATACATGCATGTTCTAAATTGCTCATCTTGTCAATGTGCAACATGTACATGGTTTACATATTGTTGTGTCTTTTCAGAGAATTCCTCCATGAAGTCGCAAACCCATACTAGGTAGATCAACAATAAAGACATATATCAATAGATTGTTTCATATGAAATTGAAATCTAGAAGAAAAAATAGTATTCAATAATTCATTACCAACCTGAGAAGTGACCAATTGTATTTTTTTTCTTTCGTTCCCTCCATCAATATCATACGACATATTTGAATGACTGCAATTTTAGCTCTTGGCTCCCAAGTTCATTCTCATCGGTCACATGTATGAATTTTTACAATAATGCCAATCCACCACACCCTAGGCATGTCCCATCTATGCAAGTTTTTTGATAGAATTTGCAACCGTTTGGCCTGCTACACAAAATGCTACAAATAAAGTCTCTAGATGACATCGGTAATAATGTAGCTGAGCATTCCTGCACAAGAGTGTTATGCAATACACAAAAAATATATGTATGTGTGTCATAATGGTAACCATACTTAATGCGGTATCGACAACAACATGTGTTACGAATTGTGTTTATTTTAACATACCATGGTTTGCATTTTTCAAAGGATCTTTGGCCCAAGTTAAGTTCGTTATCAAGAAAATGTTTAATGTGTGGTTCACGATCCTTTGAACCCCTTCTCAATTTTAATAAATCTTTTTGGTTGGAAGAAGGTCTAGTGCTGTCATGCCAAAAAGCTTGCACTAATCCCTTTACTGCATCAATGAGCTTCATATCAGAGGATGGCAAACTGCCAATGAAGGCCCAAACATTTGTTTGACTGGTTTCAAGTTGTTCTCTTCTAACACAATATCTACGAAGTGTCTTCACATTCAAATTAATAATTTTGGAGGTAGGTGTAAGAAAATGAAGTGCCCTAGTGTTTTTGTTCGTGATTGATTGTGACAACACACAGCGAGCCACATTGCGATCCTTTGAGCTAGAATTTTTTCCAATTGTACTAAATGCATCTACTAAAATTTTAACAATATGAGAACTTTGTTCTAACTTTTTGGTCATCTTTATCCTTAACATTCTTCTAACAACAACCATAGACCTAGATTTTAACAATGATAAAAATAATTTTCACTTGTCCCCATCACATTTAGAATAAAAAAATTTATCAAGTATATTTCGATTTTGATAAAAAATAACATGTTTAGACAATGTACCTTCAAGTGCACTAATGAGAGTTTCATCAACCTATATACATTTTAGAGTTCTTCGGGTTTTATCTACTAATGGAGGTAAGTGTGTTGGAACTGGAGCATGTACAACATGAGCAGGACGCTCTGACGTTTCAATAGGAGCCTCTTGTATTTCATTCTCTTGTTGTTCGTTGGATGTGGAAAATTGGAGTTTCTCTTGGACGATATTTATAACATTTTCTTCTTTCATTGTAAATCATTCATTCAATGCCTCCCTAACTTCATCACTTGTATAACCACAACCCAACAAGTCATTAACTACCAAAGTTTGAGGTTGACTTGATTTGGGAATTGAAACATCCCCCATTGAGCCATGGGGTCCTTGTTCATCAAATGTTGTTGAAATTGAGGGCCACTCTAGTGAATTTTTCCATTTTTCTTGTCATGGATGGGTACTAGAAATGAACATGGCATCATCTACTGTTGGAATTGGATGAGTTTCCATGGAATTCCTTCGATTCCACATGTCCAATATTTTATTTTCTCTAACTTTTTCCATGGTTTCTTGAGGATTCTCTTTCCTTTCCGATTTCCTTTTTCGATTGCGTGAATTCCCCATGACCACAATGATAAATACTAAGAAAATATATTCTAGAGGTGTGCTCAACTATTCAAATATCCAAATTCTTTCTCAATTGTGAATATAGGTTCTTCAAGCTTGCTCAATTGTTAATATAGATTTCTCAAGCTTGATCAAATGTTAAAGTAACTTCTACCTCACTTGTGAATATAGAAAATTATTCATTTGTGAATATAGGTTCTCCAAGCTTGCTCAATAGTGAATGTAGATTCTTCTTCAATTGTGTTCATATAGATTCCTCAAGATTGCTTGAAATTGTGAATGTAGAATCCTCTTGAAGATTGAAATTGTGAATGTAGAATCCTCTTGAAGCTTTCTAATTGTGAATGTAGAATCCTCAATTCCCAATGCTAACTATATAATCCTCTTCAAGCTTGTTGACTGTGAACATAGAGTATCAAGATTCTTCAATTGCCTTGATTGCTGATTGTTAACATAGAGTATCAAGTTTTTTTGCAGCGCTGTTGGGGAGACAAAACACAAACTTCGGGTATGAAATAGGTAGAGTATTCTGTTGAATTTTTGCACAGACAAAACATGCTACTGTTATGGATACACAAAATGCGCTAGTGTTATGGATACACAAAACGTGCTAGTGTTATGGATACACAAAACACGCTAGCATTTCTTACAACTAGGAAATTAAAACTATAACGCAATTAATATGTTTGGTGCATGGCTAAATAACATCTAGTGGCCAAAAATGCACGAGCGTTTTTGCATCCAAAAACGTGCTAGAGTTATGGTAATCTACACAATTTTCATTTTCATCAAAACCTTATTTAATAGTTTCTTCCCAAGAAAATAAATTTCTTTTATTTCCCTAGATCCCTACTTATGTTGAAAGGTTTTGGGCTTCCTGTTCTATGGGTCAAGAGGTTAAAAAAGGATTTGGTGTTAGCGACTAAGGTGTCAAGGGGATTAAGGGTTCGAGATGGGGGGTAGTTAGTGGTAGGGGAAGGTGGATTAGGAGAGAGAGGGGGGGGGGGATTAGGAGAGAAAGAGAGAGAGGGTTAGTTAGGGGTAAGGGGCTAGGAGGGGGGTTAGCGAGGGGGAGAGAGAGAGAGAGAGTGAGAGAGGGGGTTAGTAATGGTTAGGGGGAAGAGGAGGGAGAGAGAGAGAGATAGATGAGAGGGTTTTAGTTGTAGTGAGTGAGAAAGAGAGATGGGAGGTGTGGTTAGAGGTAGGTGGAGATGTAGGGAAGAGAGAGAGAATGAGAGAGGGTGTTAGTATGGGATAGGGAGAGGAGGGGAGAGAGATAGAAAGGAGGGGGTTTATGGATAGGGGTATTAGGAGAGAGATAGAAGGAGTAGTATGGATAGGGATGGGGGAGAGGTTAGGGAGAGGGAGAGGGGGTTTAGCGAGAGAGAGAGAGAGAGAGAGGTGTAGAAGTAGGGAAGAGAGAGTGAGAGAGGGGGTTTGTAATTGCTATGAGGAGGAGGGGATAGAGAGAGGGGGGTTAGGGGTATGGGGAGTAGGAGAGACAATAAGAGAGGAGAGGTGGTTAGGTGTTGGTGGGGTGGGGTGGGTTAAGGGTTTATAGAGAGATAGAGAGGGAGGAGGGTGTCAGGGGGTTAGAAGAGAGAGAGTGGTGGCGAATAGGGGTTGGTGGAAGAGTACATAAGATATATAGAGACAGGGGGTTAGTAAGGGTTAGGTGTAGGAGGGGAGAGAGTGAGTGAGGGTTAGTAGTGATAGGATTAGGAGAGAGATAGAGAGAAGGGGGTTTAAGAGAGGTGGGGATTAGGGAGAGGGAGCGGAGGGGTTAGAAAGACATAGGGGGGGTGGTTAGGAGGTGTTTTTAGGGGTTTTCAGATAGAGAGGATTGGGGGTTATGAGTAGGTGGAATATGGTCTTAGGGGTAAGGGTTATGAGGAGGTGGAAAAGGTTTAATTGTTTCTAGGGTTAAGGGCTTAGTGACTTAGATATTTGAGCTTTTTAAGTAATATGGGTTAGACTCTTTAGGGGTTAGGGGTGGACTAGGTATTAGGGATTAGGGGTTGTGGGATTATATATAAAGTGGCTAGGGGGTTTATGGGTTAGCGACCTTAGGAGTTAATTGACTTAGTGCTCTAGGGTTAGCATATTAGGGTTTATGAGGTTAGGAATTAATGGTGAAGGGGTTAAAGGCTTAAAGGTTTATAAGGGGTAATTTAGAGCTTAAAGAGACTAATTCACAATCCCAAGCAAGAATTCCAAATCTGAGAGAGGAGTGATCAATCTAGAGGGAGAGAGCTCAAGAAAACATAGAGCTTTGATGCAAACTAAGACCACACATGCAAATGTAGAGCGCACAAGCAAATCGAGGGCACACTAGAACAAGGGAGGTCGCACATGCAAACGTAGTTAGAGGTAAATAATTGTTTTACCTATATAGGGTAAACTAGGGCTTAGAGGGCTAATGGTTAAAGGATTATAGGTAAACAATTAAAAGACTTAAGGGGTATAGCAGTTTGGGCTTTAGGGGGGAAGGGATTAAGGACTCTTGTCTTAGGGGGTTAGGTTTTAAGAGGTTAGGAATTGAGGTCTAAGGTGGTATAGTGTTAAATGCTTAGGGAATTAGAGGATAAGGACAACAAGGAGGGGAGATAAAGGGTTAATTAAGGGACTAGGGATTTAAGGATTAATACCTTTATAGGTTAAGGGATTTAGGATCAACTATTAATGGGGTATGGGATTATATGTTAAGGGATTAGGTGCTTAGGTGTGTAGGGATTTATGGGGTTTGGGAGTTAGGATTTATGGGTTTAGGACTTTAATTTCCCTCCCTTATCATTACTCTCCCCAACTCCTTCAATTTATGTCGCTTGGCCCCCCTTTGTATCTCTCATCTCTCTCTCACCCCTTTATCTCAATTCAACACTTAAAAACATAAATTTGTGAAGTTAATAACACACGCACGTTATCTGTACAATAACGCACAAGCATTTTGTATATACAATAACGCGTGCACGTTTCTTCTAAAACCAAGAACGCCAACCAAAATATTTGAATTTAAATAGAATGCACGCGCTTGCTGGGCACCTAATAACCCCGTAATCCCGCGCCCGCGTGTCAGCCACAGTTCTATGTGGTTGGTTAAGACTTCCCAAACCCACGCTATGGAATTTACTGAACCATAGCTAATTAGGAATTTCCATCGTTTTTCTCAATATACATGTTTTTTACCGCTCTCTACAACATGACATACATGACCATTATTGACGAAATTTTAGGCATAGATAGCATTTTTTATGCAGATTCCAAATATGTAATTTAAAAAAAAAAAAATTATTTTTTCTATTTCTTGCCTAATTTTCTTGTGTCATCCCTCCTTAAGTCCAAAAACATGTTGTTAGTATTTATTCCGTAACTTTTTCATTTCACAACCATTTAAAAAAAAAATGTATGGTGCAATAGTAGACACCGACCTCTACATGCAATAAAAAATCCAAGTTGAAATATCTGCATCAAGACCTTCAAAGGTTGCACCCACATTTGACGTCCCATTCTCGAGGTTTGATCACTTATATAATTAAAATAAAATAAAAATTAAACATTTAATTTTGGAAAAATAGTGTTGCACTATTGCTATGGGTTCTATACATGTATACCAATTTTTGTAGCCCGAAACCATCATTTAGGCACTCAAAGGCTGCACCCACAAAAACATATAACTTATCATTTTCAAAAAGAAAAAGTGTCTATTAGAAAAGATTAAATTTGACATAGTTATGTAAATTTTCAATACTTAAAACTTATATATTCAGAAACTTGACTCAATTTACTACATTTCATATTTTTTACTCGATGCAAGATATCTTATGTAAGTATCTCAAAAAAACCAAGTAATTTTAGGGATGCCTTATTTTTCAGTTTTCTATTGCATCTAATGCACCAAAAGTGGCCCTCATTAGCTAGCATGTGCCCATTCTCTTCCCAAATCCATTAAGGGACACTTGTCAAATTTCCGCTTAGGGAATACAAATCAAACGGTTCAATCGAGTTGACTAACATTACCTCCTGTAGGTGTATTTTGGGAAGGCCAAGATGACCACTATGTCCACTCCCTCACTTGGCACATTTTTCAAAATCTTACCCTATAATGCATAAATTGCATTGCATGTGGATGAGCAGAACCATGGTTGTGAAAATTGTCATTATAGAAAATGTTCGGTCCATTTAGTCACTAGAGAGGGGTTCCCCTAGTGGTAGTATGATGTCATGAATCCAATGGAACTAACAGTTTGTCCATTTGTCCCTTGCTTATTGAGTTATGGCAAGTTTCAACTCACTTCCCAAAGACATTCAAGGACACTTGGGAAATTTCAACCACGGGAATAAAAAACAAAGCGAGTAATAGAATTGATTGTGGTTACCTCCTACACATAAATTTGGAAAAGGAAGAGATGACCACTATTTATAAACCCTCACTCATCACATTTTTAAAATATTTACCCTATAATGCAAAGATTGCATTGGAGAATGCTAAGAAAACCCTAGTTGCAAAAATAATAAAAGTAGTCATTGTTTGGCCCATGTAGTTACCGGAAAGGGGTGTCCCTAGCTATACTTTGATGTCATGATTCCAATTGAACTGATAGTTTTTCCATCCAACCCTTGATTATCGAGTTATCGTAAGTTTTGAATCACTTCGTGAAGCCATAAAAACTAAACTGAGCAATGGAATTGAGTTTCCTTACCACATACATGTGTGTTTGGGCAAGGCTAAGATGACCATGATGCCCACACCCTCACTTAAAATTTTTTAAAAAAATATACCCTCTAATGAAAAAATGACATTGGATGTTGTTAAGAAAACCCTAGTTGTGAAAATCATCAACATAGACAATGTTTTGTCCATGTAGTCACTGGATAGGGGTGTCCCTAGTGGTACTACGATGTCATGATTTCAACAGAACCGATGGTTTTTCCATTTGAGCCTCGGTTATTTATTTATGGTGAGCTTCAAATCACTACCAAAATCCATTGAAGGAAACCTGGGGAAGTTGAACCGAGGGTATAAAAACAAAACCAAGCAACAAAATTGAGTGTTGTTACCTCCTAAAAGTGTGTTTGGGTAAGGCCATTTTGACCATGATTCCCACACCCTCACTCAACACATTTTTCAAAATATTATCCTATAATGGAGAAATTGCATTACATGTCATTGAGAAAAACCCTAGTTGCAAAAATCACGAAAAATCATGAAAAATCATGAGAAATGGATTTGAGGGCCATTACGTCCTACAGGTGTGTTAGGGAAAGTTTGACATGGCCCTTATACCAACAACCTCACTCGCCACATTTAAAAAAAAAAAGTCTATAATGAAAAAATTGCATTATATAATGCTAAGCAAACCCTAGTCGCGAAAATCGTCAAAATAGACAACATTTGGTCCATGTATTCACTAGAGATGGGTGTCCCTAGTGGTAATCAAATTCCGTGATTCAAATGGAATTGAAATTTTTCCCATATAATCCTTGATTATCGAGTTATTGTGAGTTTCAAATCTCTTTCCAAATACTTTCAAATACACTTGGAAAATATAAACCGAGGGCATAAAAATGAGACTGGGCAACGAAATTGACTATCATTACCACTTGGAGGTGTTTTTTGGAAAGGCTATGATGGAAACAATTCCCACACCATTGCTTGACACATTTTTAAAAATATTATCCCACAACTAAAAAATTGCATTACATGCTATTGACCAAAACCCTAGTTGTGAAAATCATCAAAATAGAAAAAGTTCGATCCATGAGGTCACTAGAGAGGGGTGTCCCTATACATATTATGATGTCCCAATTTCAACAAAACCGATGGTTTGAAAATACGATCCTGATTTATAATGTTATGGTTAGTCTCAACTTGCTTCCCAAACCCATTCAGGGGTGATTTAGGGACACTTGGAAAATTTCAACTAGGGGCATAAAAACCAAACCGTGCAACGAAACTAAGTGTCATTAGCCTATAATGAAGAAATTGTATTGCATGTTATTAATCAAAACCAAAGTTTTGAAAATTGTCATAATAGACAATATTCAATCCATGAACTCAGTAGAGTGGGGTTTTCCTAGGGAAAATATTATGTCATGATTCCAATGGAATTGATTGTTTGACAATATGAGCCTCAGTTATCATGTTATGGTGAGTTTCAAATCATTTCCCAAATCCATTTAGGGACACTTGGAAAATTTCGATTAGGGGCAGGGTAAATCCATGAATGTGCTTCATGGTTTTTGGAAAGTGAGGTGGCAAAAATACATGTAGAAATTTCTCGATCGATATATTTTTAAACCCTCGATCGAGGTTTTAATACCTCAATCAAGGGCTTAAAAATACCTCGATCGAGGGTTTATAATAGACCTCGATCGATCTATTAAACCTAGATCGAGGGCTATTAAACTTAAATAGGAAAAAATGGATCCCACAGGTGGTTCGAGCTCATTTGAAATGGGAAGAGTGGATGATAGAAGAGCTCGAGATTAGGTTGGACCACATTGGAGGATATTCCACAATGTGAATCTTATGCTAAATTAGAGCGATGATTTTAGACAACAAGTTAAATAATTTTCATCGTTTGTTGTCTAATTATTTCTCTAATTTAGCATAATTTTCACAATCCTAGAATCCTTGTTTGTGATTAAAAAACAAATGATCATTATCTCCATTTTCCATCACCATCAATTAATTTATGTGTTGAAATCATCATTGTTCAATTTCGTTGTTAAATTTCATAGTGATCATCATATAAATAATGATCATCTTTTGTATATTTCCTTTACTTGTGTTGTATTAAATATTACCCTTGGTGAAATCATGGCAGTGTTTTCTTATATAAGATCACCCAAAACTAACACTTATTTATTTATAAAATCCAAAATCTTGTTTCTTATTAAATTCAAATAATTTAAAAGTAGTTTTTTTTTACAGGTTAAGAGTATTATTGGATTAAAATGCATTTAAAACTAATACTTAAATTTTGGATCTATTTATCTATTTCCAAGTCCTAGTTTTTTGAGGAAGCAAGTTTCTTAATCAAACCTCTCTTTATACATAGATTTATTCATATTATAATGCTACAATGGATGACCTATGTATGAACAATAATTTTTCACAATTGAACTATTGAGAAAACAACCTTGAACGAGGGTTTGAAAACACCTTGATCAAGGTCTATGTGAAACCCTTGATCGAGGTCTCATTTATCCCTCAATTGATGTATTTTAAAAACCTCGATTGAGCAAATACCTCGATCGAGGGCCTAAAAAACAAGCATAAAGCCCTTTTCTATGTAGAAAGGAAATTTTGTCTTCTTTTCAGGGGCTTAAACTATATCATTAAATACACATTAATGAGCGGACTTGATACCATTAGATTTGTCAATGAATCCTCTATCCATATACATATAATTTACGAATTTTTATCTTCGTATGTTATTTGTTTTCAAATTTATGGTAAAGCTTATGCTAAAAAACCCTGTCAATAACTTCGAATGAGCTCAAAGATAAATAAACAACATTCAAAATACACATCCAAAAAAATTGAAAAATATATAAGCACTACATCAGTGCATCCTCTTCAAAATGATATTTTTAGTTTTCCAAATTATGTAGACAATCAAAATATTTGGCACGCACATGCACATGTGTGCAAAATGTAATTGAAATATTCACAGGTCAGTTTCGAAAAATAATAATAAATATATATTTTTGAGGAAAATTTAAAGAAAAATATGTACGCACTAGTGCATTCAATCTAGATCATGTTCACATATTTCATTTTCCTAAATTATTACTTTAACATTAAATTATTTTGCACAAACACAAGCCACTTGTTAATTTCTCTTCAGATTTGCAAGGACACACGTTTCATTAAATGAAAATTTGACATGATAAATGAAATTGGTATATTTTAAAAAATATATCATTGGAAAGCCAACATAATTCTCTACATTTTGTTTTTAACCACATCTCGAAATTCATATGGAAAATATGAATTTCAAGGGATTCAATTTAATATATGGGTAAAATTTCCATATTTCATTGCCATATTTGGCCAAAAAGAGTTACCCATCTTCATGGAATCACACGGCATAAAAACCAAATTGAGAAACCAAATTGAGTGTCATTACCTCCTATAGGTGTTTCTGGGAAAGCATAAGATGACCATGATTCCCACACCCTTGGTCAACACATTTTTCAAAAATTTACCCTCTAATGCAATTGCATTGGATGTTGTCGAGGAAACCCTAGCTGCAAAAATCATCAACATATATAATGTTCTGTCCATGTATTCATTAGATAGGGGTGTCCCTTGTGGTACTACGATGTTGCGATTCCAATAGAACTGACGGTTTTTCCATCTGAGTGTCATTTATCAATTTATGGTGAGTTTCATGTCATTACCAAATATCATTCAGAGACACTTCAGGAATTTTAACCAGGGGCATAAATGCCAAACTAAGCAATATAATTAAGTGTCATTACCTCCTCTAAGTATGTTCAGGAAAGCATGATATGACCACTATTCCCACAACCTCACTTGGCACATTCTTTAAAATCTTACCATCTAATGTAGAAATTGCATTACATGTGAATGAGTAGAACCCTGGTTACAAAAATCGTCAAAATAAACAACATTCAGTCCATGAAGTCACTAGAGAAAGGTGTCCCTAGCAGTACTCCAATGTCACAATTTCAATGGAAATGATGGTTTGTCCATCTGAGCATCTGTTATTGAGTTATGGTGAGTTTCAACTTGCCTACCAAATCCATTCAAGGACACTTGGAAAATTTCAATCAAGGGTATAAAAAGAAAACCAAGCAATGAAATTGAGTGTCGTTAAATCCTACAAGTGTATTTTCATAATGCCAATATGAACACCATTCCTACATCCTAACTCTGAACATTTTTCAAAAAATTATCCTATAATGCAAAAATTGCATTAGATAATACTAAGAAAACCTTAGTTGTGAAAATAGTCAAAATAGACAACACTTGTTCCATGTAGCCACTAAAGAAGAGTGTCCCTTGTGGTACTCTGATGTCACAATTTCAATGGAACTTTTAACATTTTTCAATCAGAGCCTTTGTTATTGATTTATAGAGAGTTTCAACTCGCTTCACAAAGCGATTCAAGGACACTTGATGAATTTAAAATGCATGCATAAAAAACAAACCAAGAAATGGTTCACTGAGTGTCAATAACTCTTTCAAACTGTGTGTTTGAAAAAGATCGATATGACCTCAATTCCCACACCCTCCTTCAACAAATGTTTCAAAATATTAGCTTATAATGAAGAAATTGCATTGCATGTTACAGAGCAAATCGCTAGTTGTGAAAATCATCAAAATAGACAACATTCGATCCATGAAGTCACTAGATAGGGGTATCTCTAGGGGTAATATGATGTCATGATTCCAACGGAATTGATGGTTTGACAATATGAACCTCAGTTATGAAGTTATGGTGATTTTCAACTGATCCAGGTCGTGTCCAGGAAGCACGAGGGGGACAATAGTTCAACTAAATGAGTCGGATCTGTTATGGAGGAATCTATAAGAAGTAGAATGAGCAAAAAGAAGGATTACACTACACAGATAAATGCAAATACACGTAGACAATATGCAGGAATGCAAACTATTCTTCTCTATTAATTGCAAACAAATACATTGATGATAAGATGGATGTATGTTACAATATTATACATGCTTATATAGAATTCTAAGATGCTTGGGTGCCTGCCTATTACATTCAGTTACAAAGAAGAAGTTAGAACGGTTCAACAGTTCAACTGTTACAGTCGACTGGAAGACAGAGAGATAGTCTGTTGAAGTTCGATAGTCACTGGTCGCATGTCAACACTGCATGTCAAGGTCATGAAACTGTGAGGTTGATGAACATGTCGAATTCGAGACTCGTCGGAGTTGTGTCAAAATCGAAACCTATCGGAGTTGCTGATTTTGTCGAAGTCGTGTCGAGTTGAAACTTGTCGAATTTTTATCGATATCGATGAATTGTCACATTTGATGTTAGAATTAAAAAACAATGCCAACTGTGATGTGGATCAGACCTCCTTCCTTAAGAAACAATGTTCCCCATTTTTTGCTTGCGAAGGTGAGGAAACTTGTCGTTTATTTTAGTAATAGAGTACCACTTTCCTTTAGATGGGAGTTGGCCAGCTTTGACAACCTTAAACAAGGGAATTGTGTTCATCCTCATAAGGTGTACTTGTCATCCCACAATGGTGTCACAAGGAAGAGGCTCTTGAACATTTGGATGGATGTCTTCGGGCTCCTCTGTCAGTAGGTTGTTTTGTTCCAACGGGGGTGCATGGTATGGTCGAAGTAGATCCACATTAAATATTGGATGCAGACTAAGCATGCAGGACTGTCGAGTTGGAAAGCGTTTTTGCGAATTTGTCGAAGAATACTGTACAGACCATATCACAAAGGTTTTAACTTCTTGAAAGGACCTATAAAGTGCTCCTTCTTTAGATGTAACTAGACCTTATCCCCAATTTGGAATGAATGAGTAATACGATGCTTGTCATTTCGGGCCTTAGATTTCTCACTTGCTCTTTGAAACATTTCTTGTGCTTACTTCTGGATGTTGTGATCTCTGAACTTAACTGCTTTATCAACTTCTTGTTGGTTGTAGTTGGTGTCACTCTGTTGTGTCGAGGAGCTAATCAAGTCGATAAGAGCCGAGGGTTGAAATCCATAACAGATATAAAATGGACTCTTTCCTGTAGAGTTGTGTTGAGATCTATTGTAGCTGTGTTGGATGTATGGAAGAATTCCATCCCATGTGCGTTGATGCTTGTGGTTGTACATGCAAAGTAGTTGTATGACCAAGCAATTCACAACTTCCGTCTGTCTGTCGGTTTGAGGATGGAAAGCTATCGACAATGAGAGTCATGTGTCTATCATTTTCCAAAGGGTCTTCCAAAAGATGCTAACGAATCTAGGATCTCCGTGGGAAATAATGGTCGTTGGTAAACCAAAGTGTTTCCAAATATGTGTAAAGAAAAGTTGAGCGGTTTGCTGCGCTGTTGTGGTCTTCTTACATGGTATGAGAATGGCCATCCTTGAAAATTGGTCGACTACTACTAATATCGCGTCATGCTGATTTTTGGTAGTAGGATAACCTGTCATATAGTCGATAGAAACAGATTCCCATGGTCGACTAGGAACTCGCAGAGGTGTGTACAATCCCTATTGTCGATTAGGCGGTTTAGCAATGGCACAAACCATGCATGATCGAATGTACTTGTTGACATCGGATTTAAGTGTAGGCCAAAATAAATACTTCTGTAGAATAACAAGTGTCTTTGCTACTCCAAAGTGTCCTGCATTCTTGTTGTAGTGCACGTCCCGAATGAGTTGTTGTCGATACACAAAGTTGTCCAAGCTTGTATAGAAAGGTGTCTTTCAGGAAGTAGTCAGAGGTCGAATACTTGTTAGTCTGTAACTATCGGTAGAGTGTTGAGAATTCGTTGTCATCCTCATACAACTATGGCCAAGTGGTCGTGTCGTATCCCTGCATACTCATCACTGTAAAAAGGAGAGTAATGAGTAGTCGACTGAGGCAATTGGCAATGGCATTAGCTTTACCTTTTCGATACTTAATCATCTACTTGAAGTGCTGTAGCTAATTAATCCACTAGAGTTGTCGGTTTTTTTGCAAATTTGATTATGTCGGAGCGAACTGTAGAGGCTTGTGATTAGTGAGAATGAGCGTTTCCTTGCCAAGGATATAATTCCTCCATTGCTTGAGAGCTTGCACAATGGCGTACAATTCTTTTTCATACGTCGAGTATATTCTACCTGTGTTGTTAAGAGTCTCAGAATGAATAGAGACTGGGTGACTAGATTGAGTGATCCCTGTGCCCAAGGCATAGTCCGATGTGTCCATATCAATCTCAAAGGGATGATGTAAATCAGGTAACACAAGTACTGGTGCAGTGCAGAACTTGTGTTTGAGCTGTCCAAAAGCTGCTTGATGTGTTGCTGTCCATTAGAAGACATTTTTCCCATTTCCCTTCATCAACTAATTCAAGGGCCAGGCTATGTGACTGAAGCCGAGTATGAATCATCGATAGAAATTTGCCAAACCAAGAAAACTTATTAGTTCTTGAATGCTTCTAGGAATGGGCCAATATTTGAGGATCTGTACTTTGTCTGGATCGACGTGAATTCTTGCAGAGTCAATTATATACCCCAAATATTTGATGTTGGTCATCGCAAAAGAGCACTTGTCCATGTTCATATAGAGCTGATGTTGCTGGAGAGTGTCGAGGACTTGTTGAAGATGTCCGATATGTTCTTCCCATGATCGACTGAAAATCAATATATCGTCAAGATAGAAAATGACCCATTTGCCGATGAAAGTTTGAAGAAGGTTATCCATATGTCGGATGAAGGTCGCAGGTGCATTGGTTAAGCTAAAAGGCATGACTAACCATTCAAACAACCCTTCCTTGGTCTTGAAAGCAGTTTTCCACACATCTAAGGGATCGATTGGAATCTGATGGTATCCTGACTTGAGGTCAAGCTTAGTAAAGAATTTAGAACCTTTCATACAGTCGATGAGCTCGTGTTGGTAGGTGGTTTGGTAGAGTGTTGTTGTGGGAAAAACAAATCCCATGCTTCACTTAAGCAAGGGAACCCCATTTCTAGATAAACGCAAAGGTATTTGGGTGAATTATCTTGCAATTATTCAATTTTGATCTTACCTCCAAAACTCTTCACCCATGCGTTTGGTATGCTTGTTTGTAAGGGTTTGATTGTTCCTTCCAAAGTGTGTTTCGGTCTAAAAAGAGCCAAAATTTTGAGTATTTTGTTGACTGTCATCATCATCGTGAAACCCGAAACCCGCAACCCGACAGGTGCGGATTACAGGGCTATTGTTTTTTTAAGTTTTGGTTTTGCTAATTGCAAAACCCACAACCCAACAGGTGTGGATTGCAGGATCATTCATTAATAAGATTGAGAAATAATCACCCCGAAACCCGAACCCCGCAATGGCGGCATTCAGCTTTCGGGATTGCGGTTTTTCATTTATTTGGTGTGTCTTCCCGAAATCCGCAACTCGTAATTTCAGGATGCAAATTTCGGGATGGTTATTTTATAGTTAATGATTCCAAATCCTGCCGCCCACATAGTCGGTTTTCGGCTTTCATAATGGTTACCCCTCCTCATAGTTTCACATTCCCGAAACCCGCCACCCACATGGTCGATTTTCGGCTTTCAAAACTCTTTTCTCCCACTTCCATTTTCATGAACCCACAACCCGCAAATCCGTACTATCGGGTTTCGGCTTGCGGAACCTTTGAATAAAATTTTCATCAACATACCTGAACCCAATTCCGCATCCGCCGCGGTGAATCTCAGTCGTTCATTTGTTATCATCCCAAAGTTGGTTTTATTTTGGTAAATGTATTTAATAGGGTTTTTACCTTTTAGTTTTACATTTTAACTATTGAAAAAATTACGCTGTCGCATTATCATTTTACTGTGGATTGCGTGTCAGGTGCCGTTTTTCCATTTGTTGGTTATTTCAGGTAAGTCCATTGTTATCCTTATGCTGCTAGCCTGCAATTTTGCTATTTCTAGTTTGAATTTTGTTTGATTTTTTGTATTAATCAGATATTGCAAAGTTCTTCCACCATGTCGAGAAATACACGGTCTAAATCGTCGTACAAAGACCCTTGATCAAAGACCCAAATTTTGGTTTTCTCTCTAACACCAGTGAACGAGTGATCCAGGTGGATATTGGTGGCCACCCACCTTTCCAACTGGCTCAAAACAGTTTTATGGCAACTTTGGTATTGTACTATTTTTAGTAGTTTTTCGGGGTCCTGAACTTCCGGGGCCATTTTGAGGCCCTAAACGACCTTTTTTGGCAATTCGGGGGGCCAAATGGTTGCCTCCGGCATGCATTTGGCCCCAATCGAAAGTTGTAAATCTCGGATAGACCTTTCCAACAGGCTACCGAGCGCCACAAACGGAGATCGTATGCAAAAGTTACGACCCCGGGAAGTTGATGTACTAACTTACCCAAACGGGGCCCACATGACTTTTGGCGCTTCATCTCCTAGGGTTAGGTTTTTGGATGTCTAGGGTTTTTGACATTCCTGTTTATTGTAAAAGGCCATGAGAGCCTCATTGTAACCATATTCTTGCGAAATGAGCGCAGCCGTCACATCTCTTCTCAGAGATAAGCCGCCACCATTCCAGCAAGCTTGTTTTCCGCTACATTTTACAGTTCTAGTTTATTTCCTTATTGAATAGAAAACCAGTTTTACTGTATCTCTGTTATTTTGTGTTAAGCAACTGATAATAATCTATATTCATTTCGTTCTGCTCATAAAATCCGGATCAGTGGTATCAGAGCGGTCTGCTCCTTGTCGTCTTAATGCATGTCCCCAACGAGGTCAGGGTACAAAGAATTGGGTCTCGAGCTTGTTTCTCTTGAGGACAAAAGCTCTCGCACGCCCAAGCGACCTCTCATGGCAGGAGAAAAGAAAGATGACGGGACAGGAGATCCTATCAAAATGTTGCTTGAGGAATCCCTCACGCAGTAGAGGAACGAGATGATGGATAATTTCGCGCAAATCCTTCGGCGACTACCAACAAGCGACGCATCTTCCTCGAGCGGAGGCGCCGCCCCCTTCAAGGTACAAATCAACTTCGATATCCCTATATTTGAAGGACAGATAGACGCAGATGCTGTAGATAAGTGGTTGAATCTACTAGAAGGGTATTTTTCTGTCCATAACTTTTCGAATAAAGAAAAGATTACTTTTGCGCTCCTCAAATCCGTTCCCCATGTCAAAGATTGGTGGGAAACATTCTGCGAGCAAAAGGACACAAAAGAAGCCTCATTATTTTCAGTCACGGCCACCTGGGAATCCTTCAGGGATGCTATTAAGGAACAATACTACCCTGTTGGAAGTTATGACAACCTGTATACCAAATGGACCACACTGCGACAAGAAAGAGACCAAGCAGTGCCAGAGTTCACAAATATCTTCCATACCTTGCGCACCAAGCTGGCTATCAAAGATTCCGAGCGACATCTGGTGCTCAAGTATCACGGTGGTTTGCATAGATACATCCAGACCGAAATGGAATTTCTGGACATCTCTTCCTTGGGCGCGGCCTACCGATATGCCGTCAAAATTGAGCAGAAGCTCAAACAAAAAACGCAGCAATTTGGGCCTGGGAACCCTTCACAGCAAAAGACAGGAAAGGGCGGCCCCAACCCACAGAATAAAGGACAGAGCAAAGATGGACAGCATCAGGACAACCAGTCCAAGCCGCAAGCAAAGAAGGACACCGGAAAAACAAAGAAAGATACCGGGAAGTGGTGCGACTTCCATAAGAGCCCTTGGCATAACACTGCTGATTGCCGCTCAAAGCAGTCACTGGTGGCCGAAGTGAAAGCATCTGAATCAGATGCGGGTTCTGACTCCGAGTTCAAAACAGAAAGGGGAAGACGGATCATTGACGCGGAACCCAGTGCCACCATCGCTACCACCAAGCTCCAGCCTGATGAACCAGACGAGCCAGAAGAAGGAGAACACCTCTTCCATTCACATATGTGGGTAAAGGGCACCCCGCTGCACTTCATCGTTGATAGCGGTAGCCAGAAGAATCTCATCTCAGCGGAGGTCGTCAAGCGCCTGGCCCTGCCGACAACGCCGCACCCACAACCCTACACCATTGGATGGCTCCGCAAAGGAAGCAATCTCCGCGTCAGCCAACAGTGCCGACTACCATACGGCATCAAGCCCTTCAAGGACGAGGTATTGTGTGATGTTGCTCCTCTCGAAGTTTCAGATGTTCTTTTGGGACAACCTTATTTATGGAAACGTCATGCTGTATATGAGTCTAGGCCTCGCAGTGTTATTATCTCTTTGAACAGGAAATTGTACAGGATACCCGAGGCAGTCCCTCCTAGTGCTATTTCCTTGATCTCTGCCAAGCAATGCAGGAAGGTCATCTCTCAGACCGGGAAATTTGTCTTCTTCGTGATTCGCTCTCAGAGTGAAAGAAAGATCGCAGCCACATCCAGGCCTCCACGACCGACCTATCCACACAACAGAAGCAAGTGGACAAGGTGGTGGAAGGATACTCAGATATATTCTCCTCTCCGACCGGGGTACCTCTGCACTGCCAGGTCAAGCATCCCATCAATCTGACCCCAGGCGCACCGCTACCCAATGGGCCAGTCTATCGCCGCTCTCTGTTGGAAAACGAGGAGATCAAGAGGCAGATCCAAGAATTGCTCCGCAAGGGGCACATCCGTCCCAGTTCATCACCTTGTGGGAGCCCAATCGTGCAAGTGCAGAAGAAAGATGGGACCTGGCGACTCTGCATTGATTACCGGGCCCTGAATAAAATCACAGTCCGTAACCGGTACCCGATTCCCCGAATCGACGACCTCCTTGATCAGCTCACGGGGGCCAAATACTTTAGTAAGATTGACCTGAAGTCTGGCTACCACCAGGTCCCAATAGAACAGACAGAAGTATGGAAGACTACCTTCAAGTCAAAAGAAGGTCTTTTTGAATGGCTGGTCATGCCTTTTGGTTTGACAAATGCTCCAACAACTTTTATGAGGATGATGGACGATATCCTACGACCTTTCACCAACAATTTTGTAGTGGTGTATATGGATGACATCCTCATCTACAGCAAGACTTGGGAGGAACACTTGCAGCATATTCAATAGGTTCTGCACACCCTGCGGAAGCACAAACTATATGCAAACTTGGAAAAATGCTCCTTCGGCATGAACAGGGTCCATTACTTAGGCTACATCGTTGATCGACATGGTGTGCATGTGGATCCAGCCAAGATCCAGGTCATTCGTGACTGGCCAGCCCCAACCACACTCACTGAACTTCGGAGCTTCTTGGGCCTCGCCAATTTCTATCGACGGTTCGTGCTGGGATTCTCTCATATCGCATGGGCCCTCAGCCAAGTGACCAGGGGTGGTGGTAAGGCAAAATTTGTGTGGGGCCTGTCCCAACAACAAGCCTTCAATGACTTGAAGAAGCGTTTGTGCTCATCGTCGGTACTCTCATTACCGAACCTGCAACATCCCTTTGAGATCGAGACAGATGCTTCAGATTATGTTGTGGGTGCCGTTCTCACTCAACACGGCCACCCCGTGGCATATCATAGTGAGACACTATCAGATGCTGTCCGCAAGTACCCTACCTACGACAAAGAAATGTACTCCATTGTACAAGCCTTCCGCCAGTGGAGACATTACATTCTTGGGAAGGAGACAGTCATCCACACTGATCACAAGCCACTACAGTTCATGCAGACCCAAGGAAAGTTGCAGAATGACCGCCATCAGAAGTGGTCAACATATTTACAGCAGTTCCACCTCAACATCAAATACAAAACAGGGAGTACCAACCGAGTTGCTGACTGCCTCAGTCGACCACCAGTCGCGGCACTTACCACGGTGCTAGACTCTTGTGGCCACGAGACCTCCGGATGGCCCCGCCTCTACGAGACAGACCCTGACTTCTCCGCCACCTATCAAATGTTGGGCACCAACTCAGTGGTTGCTAATTTCCATCTTCAGGACGGGTTGTTGTGTCGTTTGGGCCATCTCTGCGTTCCATCAATCGAGCGCGCGAAGCTGATTTGGGAAGCTCACTAAAGTTGGGTGGCAGGACACTTTGGCGTCGAAAAGACAGTGGCAGTGTTGCAGAAACATTTCTACTGGCCGAAACTTTGACAGGATGTCGGCAAGTATATCAGGTCCTGCACCGCTTGTGCTATTGCCAAACCGACCACTAAGAAACAGGGCCTATACACCCCTCTGCCTACTCTTGACAGGCCGTGGGAATCCATCTCAATGGACTTCATGTCGGGCCTCCCGTCCACCAAGAGGGGAAACGACTGTGTTTTCGTGGTTGTTGATCGCTTTTCCAAGATGGCGATTCTAGTCGCTTGCAAGAAGAACATCACAGCAGAAGCCACTGCCAAGCTCTTCTTTGAACGAGTATGGGTACATTTTGGGATCCCACAGACCATTATCTCAGACCATGACAGTCGGTTCCTCAGCTCATTCCGGTCAACCCTCTGGTCACTGCTGGATACCAAGCTCACCAAATCCACTGCCTTCCACCCCCAGACCGATGGAAAAACGGAGGTCGTCAACCGGATGGTCGTACATATCCTGCGCATGTACAATTCAACACACCCCCCGCACATGGGATGAGAGTCTCCCCTATGTCCAACATAGCTACAACCGAGCCCTGCATAACTCAACTGGCCACAGCCCCTTTCAGGTGGGGTTGGGATTCCAACCATTGGGCCCCATGGATGTTGCACTTCCCCTTGCGACCACCTCGGTCGACTCGTCCCCAGAAGCTGACAAAGCCGCCCGGTTCATTGAACGGATCCAGCATATCCGCCAACAGGTTCAGGATATTCTACAGAAGTCGAATGCCAAGTACAAGCAGCGCCATGATCAACATCGGGTGCCACATAAGTTTCAGGTGGGCGACAAAGTTTGGTTGCATTTGCAGAAAGAACGCCTTACAGGGCCCCATCGAAAGCTTCGCCCACTCCGTTATGGGCCGTACACCATCACCAAGGCGGTGGGTGACAACGCTTTTGAGCTCAACATTCCCCCCTTCCTTGGTCTGCATCCAGTCTTCAACGTGGCTCTCCTTCGGCCATATTTCCCACCACTATTAGACACCTCAGAGATAGCAGAGAGGTTGACACCAACAGATCTCAACCCTGACTGCCTACAACAAGCATCCAGTGATCATATTGCAGACACACAGATCAAGGGCACTCGACATCAAAGGATCCAGCTTTATCGAGTTGTCAAAGCAGGGCAGCTCCTGCACCAAGGCAAGTGGCTCACTCGAGGCCAAATTCAGTAGAAATTTCCTCATCTGATGGGGGAACTCAACGCAATGGAGACCATTGCTTCCTAAGGAGGGAGGATTGATCCAGGTGGATATTGGTGGCCACCCACCTTTCCAACTGGCTCAAAACAGTTTTATGGCAACTTTGGTATTGTACTATTTTTAGTAGTTTTTCGGGTCCTGAACTTCCGGGGCCATTTTGAGGCCCTAAACGACCTTTTTTGGCAATTCGGGGGGCCAAATGGTTGCCTCCAGCATACATTTGGCCCCATTCAAAAGTTGTAAATCTCGGATAGACCTTTCCAACAGGCTACCGAGCGCCCCAAACGGAGATCGTATGCAAAAGTTACAACCCCGGGAAGTTGATGTACTAACTTACCCAAACGGGGCCCACATGACTTTTGGCGCTTCATCTCCTAGGGTTAGGTTTTTGGATGTCTAGGGTTTTTGACATTCCTATTTATTGTAAAAGGCCTTGAGAGCCTCATTGTAACCATCTTCTTGCGAAATGAGCGCAGCCGTCACATCTCTTCTCAGAGATAAGCCGCCACCATTCCAGCAAGCTTGTTTTCTGCTGCATTTTACAGTTCTAGTTTATTTCCTTATTGAATAGAAAACCAGTTTTACTGTATCTCTGTTATTTTGTGTTAAGCATCTGATAATAATCTGTATTCATTTCGTTCTGCTCATAAAATCCGGATCAACGAGTTACTGAAACATACCTTATGGACTAGTCTAGGATATATGTCATTTTTTATAATGATGACCTTTCCCATATCGAGAATGATAGACAAGTCTATGAGAAAATTAGGGCTTCCCAAATTCACACCATCGCTACATGTCCTGTTGTCTTACCCTACATAGATGCAGTTAAGTGGATAATTGTGAATGCTGATGTGAAAGACCGCTCTTTTAATGATAGTGCCGATTGTCAATTGACAAGTTTTCACCTAGAGGTTTTTGTTTGAGCTTTTGCTCTGAAACCCCATGTATAGACCCCCTCTGTTGAGTTCATACAATCGTCCAAAACCCAGTATAATTTTGATCAAATGATTAAGTCTTGGATGCACAAGCGTAATGCTTTTATACCTAAAATGGATAACCTTTATCCTATTATCTGGTTTAAGGAACCATTTTCCGTACTCACAGCTATGCTGTCGGCTTTTCGGTCAACCCAATTGTTCGCATTTTAAAGCAGAGTGGGCACCCATAGCACATCATGTGTTACTTATAGGTGAGTCTTTTACATGGGCCTCTATATTGTCAGCAGAATTAAAAAACGCCATCCATGAATATTAGAAGCCATCTTTGAACATGTGGCTTGATTTGAATGAATCGGCTGAGGAAATCATTAATAAGTCACAAGACACCTCCACTAGACGATGGTATGCAGTTGATAATATCATGAATGACCTAGTTTTTCCACTCATGAATCCTATTTTGGAAGCTCTGCCACCAAAATGCAGACTTGAAGAACTTGAGAGCATATGTGAAGAATTTGCACCGAAGATTCGGGATTTCGAACAAGTCAGCATCCAAGATGTAGATCGTTTGGTTAAAGAACCGGTCATCATGGAAGGGAGGATTCTCATGTACCTATGCATTTGGCACAAGCTAGCTAAGCATGATATGGAGAACAACGCATGCAATGCTCAATTATCCCTGGAATCTGTCATTTTCCCAAATGTAGATGAACTGTTAGATATTTATGAAAAATGGTAGGATTTTCTAGATCTTTAATTAGATCTGATTTTGTAATCCCTATTTTGTAGAACTTCTCCTTTTGGAATTCTTATGTAAATTTAGTATATAAGGAGGAAGGTTTTCCTTAGTAAGGGGTTGGAATTTTGGAACTGCAATTCAGCAGGAGATAAGACTGAAGATACTCTGTTGTCAGAGTCATTGTAATTTTGGTACAAGACATCTTAATACAGTAATATTATTTTTGGATCCATCTTCTGATTATCACTTAGGTTTCTTTAAGGATTCCTGATTTTATGTTCCAGATTGTCATCCATTGTGCATATGATCTCTTGTTGGATTTATAATGAATACATAGATCTGTTGTTTTGGTTTTTCTGTACAACTGATGTGTGTATGAAAATATTTGATTAAATTTCTTTGATTGAATACTTTCTTTATCTATTTCTGCAATTGATCACATATATATATATATATATCATTGTTGATTTTTCAATCAACAAAACGATAACAAATTACATCTTGATGGTCTTAAAGCTTCGATTATTTTGTTTAATTTTCATTAAATAAATCATAATTTAAGTCATTAAATATCTTGTCTAAAGGCATTTCTGTTAAAGGTGACAGACTATTTGCTCTCTTACACTTCAAGGTTGATTTGTATAAACACTCAACTTTTTCAGGTTAGAATAGATCTGACTTAAGATTAGTTTCTTTTCTAAATAGGCTAAGTTAGAACTGCTAACTGTTTTCCACACCTTTGTTTCCCTAAATTGGGAAAACTGATCTTTCAAGATCAAATCTTTTACTCATAGAGTGCCAGCGGAGGCCAAATATCTATGCGTGATTACCATCCCAAACAACTCAAGGATAGGGTAACTTTTGCGTAGGGTTAACTGAAGACTTTGGCTGTGTTTTCATCCCCTATTTTGTGTACCCGAGGCATCAACAAATGGCGCTAGAAGGAGGGCTTGAATTGGCACATTGCCCACAATAAGAGCTAGCTTCTAGTTATTATGATTTCATGGCTCTTTCCCAAATCCTTGCATGGGAGTCTGATACGGCACTGAGCCTACCAGGGCCTTTACATGAACTCCTTAAAAAGGCACTTAACATCTTGCCAAAATTTGATGGAGAAGGTAATGTCTCTGTCACTGAGCATATCAGGAGGTATGAATCTATTTTGCATTGATTTAATATCATACATGGAGATGTTGCTTGCAGATTATTTCCATTTACCTTCGAAGGTAAGGCTTCTCTTTGGTTTTATTTTTTACCTTTGAATTCAATTTCGAGTTGGTTAGAATTTAAGAATGTTTTCAGAGATTCTTTTGAAGATTATGATGCGGTTGAAATTCATCAAAATCTTATTCAAATGCAAGTACTTGATGGAGAATCGATTCAGGATTTTGACACATGTTTTCAACAAGTGTATTATGGCTTACATGAAGAACATAGAGCTGCAGCACAACTCACTTTCTGTTGGTATGTTAGATCTCTTCCCAAGATTATAGCAATATTTATTTTGAGACAAGGGATAATAGATTTCAATGAAGCATGCAAAGAGGCTCAAGTTCTTGAGAAAGACTTGAAAGGGTACCCTTGAGATCTTTTTCATCCTTTCCTTTCATATAATGTTGAATCTGTTAATGAAGGATGAAATGGTTCACAAACTGCTCAATTTAATTCTGAAATCAATGACATGTACAATAAAGTCATGTCCGTAAAGAAGGAAAAGGATATTCAAAATACTCTACATAATTTGAAACGAATAATTCTTGCATCTAGTTTTCAAGCTTCCTTAGATACCAAAAATAAATTAGATGCAAATTCTAATAGTCATTATTCTCTTTCAAATACAAGTGAGTACGATGAATGTTTTGCATCTTCCCTTCATTGCTCGGAACCTCGATCTGAAACTGTTAGATGAAATCTTAATCCTAATACTTCTGATCTATGTAATGAACAATTTGTTCAAATAAATTTTGAGCATTTTCCTTTTTATCAACTTGATCATAATGATCCAACTATTAATGGAAATGAAGATTTAAGACTTTATGAAGAGGATTTTTCATGTATCTCTAATAATTTTAAAGGTCCTTCTTCTATAAGTAATACTCATTCTTCCTCATTCAATAAAAAGATGGATGTTCGAATCGAAAATTTTGAGGATATTGATTATACTTCAGATTTGAACATAATGATTCTACTCATTGTTCAAAACATGAAAATTCTTCTTCTTCATCCTTCCATTTTGATTATTGTGAATAGGATAAGAACCATAAGTCTTTATGTTAGGAACCTATGCCAACCCTTCTCTTTACTATGTTAGTATAGTGTTGTTGGACGCATATGCTTTGTAAGTCGTTCCGTAGTATTTGTTGATCTGTAGTTTATATTAGCCCATAGTATTGACCCATAGTATTGGACGCATATGCTTTGTAAGTCGTCCCGTAGTATTATATGTCCCATGGTTTTGACTCATAGTATTGGGCATAGACTTAGTATATAAGTGTGTGTTGAGGTCATTGAAGGCACCGTGAAGTTAATTGTATTGAGCTTGCTCAAAGGAGGTTGCCCCCTCGAAGTGGCCCGTGATCAATATAAAAATGATTCTGTTCTATTATTTCTGATATCTCGTGTATTTGCATTAATTAATTATTGCAGGTACATCACATCTAGTCTCAGAGCACTTTCCTTGGCACAAGTGGGAAATTTTTTTTCTTTTTTTGGGTGGCGAATTTTAGATCAATTTCTGAAACTTTTTGCACAGAATTAGAAGAAACCGATTGCATATCTGAATTCCTCTTTCAAAAATATGCAGTTTCAAAAAAAAAATCATCTCATTTGGCGTTCTAAAAGTGGAGATATCGCGAATTTAAAATCAGCAATTTTTCAGAATTTCGGTGACGGCCGCGGAAATTGCGGCGAGAAAATCTTTTGACCGAGTGCCCAGATTTCTATTCTACTTTCATGGGAAGAAGCAGAGTGGTTGTTCCAGTTCAAGAAAGATGCTATAATAACGATTCTGAGCAATATAGATCCGGTTTTTGAACATTGGGTGGAATTTCTGCCCAAATTTTTTCTGTTGCAGGTTCGGATCTGGGAATAATCCCTATCCGCTTAACTGTGGGAAGTACTTGGGCATAAGCCCTGAAACTAATTGTGAGGAGTACCATAGGAACCCCGAAGTAGATGGACCATTGAGAGGACCTGCAAGCGAAAAGGGCAACGACCCCTACCTGATTGACTAGTTCCCACCCATGAAGTAAACCAAGAGGTGTCATTTGTGGCAAAGCAGTTATCAGTTTTACCTGAGCCGTGGAGTGAGGGGTACTGCCCCAATACGCAAGCCATTAGACAGCATTGGTGGCCGAGTGAAACCCCTGAACTGTTAGGAAGCCGCACATACCTGGGGTCCATATCTACTTTCAGCTGAACTATTGTCGATCACTGTTGCGCCGTTTCAGATCCATTTTGCAAGCCATTCCAGATCCAGCCGTTCGATGTTGTTCCAGATTCCTCCCGAGCCGCTCTAGTCTGTAAAAAAAAAATCCGAGCCATAGCCGCTCCAGCCTGGGAAAAAAAAAAAAAAAACCGGCTCTAGTCTGCATATTTCATTCCTGAGAACCCTATCATCAATTCCCCTTCCTACAGCCCGAAATCTCACATTTGTCTATTTTTAGGGTTTGCCATAACTTCCTCAGATTTCACCCAATCACCTTCAAATTTTACCACAAAGTTCCTTTCTGAATTTTGCTCCTTTGTTCCCCTCTGCCAAATTTTCCCATTCTTTCACCCCACTTCTGAAATCCTCATTTTTGCTTCCCTGTCTATCCAACAGTGTCCAAAACCTAGTCAAACCCCAATTACCCTTCTGATTTTTTTCCAAATCCAAATTTTCCCTTACTGAAGTAGTTCCTGTTTTTGTTTTCCTACCCAGTCAACCAAAAAAAAAAATCCTGGTTATGGTTGTCACCCGTGCAGGAGCAACAACCATGGAGGAAGCACTTGCAGCCATCCAAGCCAAACTCCAGGATCTGGATGAAAAATTTCTCAGCCTCCATCTTCAGCATTCAGCCATGAACAATACCAGACAGCTAGAATCTTTTGCAGCCACTGGGTTCTCTTCTTCTAGAAATTTTCGTGGGCCGAAGCTTGATTTTCCTTGTTTCAATGGTACTGATCTGACTGGATGGATATACTGGGCAGAACAATATTTCAGTATGCATAATACTTTTGATGTTCAGAAAGTTCCACTTGCATCCTTTCATTTGGAACAGGAAGCCCTTCAATGGTATCGTTGGTACATCAAAGCTCATCCTGAGCCAAACTGGACAGATTTTTGCCACCTCATTTTGCCGCGATTTGGTCCTAGTGCTTTTGACAACTTCACAGGAGCACTCACTAAACTTCACCAAACTGGCACAGTGAGAGAGTATCAGACGGAATTTGAGAAACTAGCCAATCACACAGAAGGATTGTCTGATGAATTCTACAGGAGTTGTTTTATCAGTGGTCTCAAGGATGAAATCTGCTTAGAGGTCAAAATGTTTTGTCCCAACACAATGATGGAAGTCCTAGGGTTGGCTAAGCTAGCCGAGGACAAGATCGCAGCTCAACAACGCTCCAAACCCACCTTTGTTCCCTTCAGAAATATGGGTTCCCAACGACCTTCCATCACGCCTGCTCCTCAACCAACTCCTATCAAGCATTTGTCTGAAATAGAAATGCAGGCACGCCGAGAAAAAGGGCTTTGATATAATTGTGATGAGAAATTCACTCGGGGACATAGATGTGTTCAACAAAAGCTCTATTTCTTGGATGTGGATTCTCTGCCTACCTTAGAACATGGTGAAGGAGCTACAGATACAGTAGATGATCAGGTCGACATTCAACACCTGCCTGTTGACACCCCATCTCAGGACGACCCACCTGAGATCTCTCTCCATGCTGTAACCGGAGTCACCACCCCACAAACAATGCGAGTCAGGGGATACTTCAAGAAGCTCCCTCTTACCATCCTCATTGACTCTGGTAGCACTCATAACTTCATTGACCCTCGGATTGCCAAACAGGATGATTGTTTTGTCCATCCTTGCTCCAACTTTGAAGTCATGGTTTCCCATGGGGGTACCTTACCTTGCATGGGGAAGTGTCACAATGTGCGTATCTCTACGGAAGATTATAACCTACGCTCTGACATGTTTGCCTTGTCCTTAGGCCGATGTGATGTGGTTTTGGGCGTTCAATGGTTACGCACACTTGGCCCCATCTTATGGAATTTTGCGGAACTTTGGATGCAGTTCAAAGTCCATGGGGCACAACACAAATTTCTGGGCTTACAACCAGGGTCTCTCTGCATCATCAGTTCACATCGCCTGGAAAAAATCCTTAAGAAGAATTCACATGGTTTCATCGCTTAGCTCAATTCCATTTAGATGCAACCATCAATAGTCTCCACTACTTCCTTGGATAGATATGCAGGTATCTTTGCTGAACCAATGCGCTTGCTTCCTTCAAGAGACCTTTCCGGTAAGAATGTAGCCACATCTACCTCTCAGCAAGAAATGATGGCTATTTTGCATTCAGTACAGAAGTGGCAGCCATACCTATTAGGGAATTATTTCTACATCAAGACTGATCTCCCGAGTCTGGAATTTTTTTTGGAACAATGGGTCTCCTCCCCAACACACCTGCAATGGGTTATCCAACTCATGGGTTGTCCCTATGTGATCACTTACAAGAAGGGTAAGGACAATATGGTGTAAGATGCTCCTTCTCGCACAATTGATGACCCAGTTTCTCTTACAGCTCTTTCTTTGCTTGTTCCAAATTGGTTGCAATATGTTCAACAGGGCTATCTCTTCTATGCACTCCATGCTTCTTCAACAATAGGGCACTCTGGGTTCTGCAAAATGTATGACCGGAAACAATGTAACTTGTTTTGGTCGGGACTAAAAATGACAATTCAACAGATGGTGGATGACGATGATACTTTCCAAGTCAACAAGAGGGAAATGACACTCCTTTCGGGATTGCTCAAACCCGTGGCCATCCCTACACAGCTTTGGCCAACTATTTCTATGGATTTCCTAGCAGCGCTCTGGTGGTACAATACCACATCTCAACGGACACCATATGAAGCAGGCTATGGAAAAACACCGCCTGCTCTTCTTCCATACACCCTTAGCAGCTCTCCAGTTCAGGAAATTGACTCGGTTCTTCGACACCGCGATCATATTCTTCTCATTCTGCAAGACAATCTTCACATGGCCAGAATTCGCTTGAAACAACAAGCCGATCAGCACCGTTCTGAGCGCATTTTCCACGCAGCTGACAGGGTTCTTCTTCATCTACAGCCTTCCAAGCAATCTTCCTTGACACTCCAAAGGCATCAGTGGCCCGAAATGCAAACCGAGGATGCTACCGAGGAACCACTCCTTCAGATTCTGCAGCAATTTCTCCAACCAAAGCTTTGAGGACAAAGTTTTTTCTAAGGGAGAGGGGATGTTAGGAACCTATGCCAACCCTTCTCTTTACTATGTTAGTATATTGTTGTTGGACGCATATGCTTTGTAAGTCGTCCCGTAGTATTATATGTCCCATGGTTTTGACTCATAGTATTGGGCATAGACTTAGTATATAAGTGTGTGTTGAGGTCATTGAAGGCACCGTGAAGTTAATTGTATTGAGCTTCCTTTCAATACAATAACGATGATATACTGCTAAAGGAAACATTCCCTACTCTCGATTTTGATGAAAATATTTTGGATCATGATCTTAATGATATCCAGTACACCTTTTATGATTCAATTTATTTATGGTTGGAACAATAATTTTTGAGCAATTCTCCATTTCATTTCCATTTCTTTGTAAATAAGAAATTTGGTTCATTTTTTCCTATTTTTCGACCTCCACTTTCAAAATTTTCATTGCTAATTCATCATTTGTTTTATCTTGCAGGTTTTAGGTTACTCGATTGGCTCCATTGGATGTTTGAATATACTTAGTTTCTATCTATTTTAGGATAGTGTAGGAGTAGGTATAGAACAGGTTGGTTTTGATAAATTCTTTAATGGTTAGATCTCCTTTTTATTCTCTTCAATAAAGTATTTGTGACGACAAACCGAATCTAAGGTGGGTTCTAGTACTGTTCGATTCCAGACATTGGTAGGTGTTGTGGACACTCATCCAGTGAATGTTTTACTTCTCAAAAGTCATTTTGTATAAATTAGTCTAATATTTTTGTACATAGATTGATTTTGCTTATTTTCTTTTGTTTTGGTTTATTTTATTTTTTGTATCTATCTTTTGTTTGATTTCAAAGTCCCACACATGTAGCAATATTTAGTAATTAGTTTATCTCTTGGTGATGATTCCAATTCTGGTTTTATGACTGTCTGCCAGCTATGGTTTTGTCCTGTATTTATAAATTGTTCAACATAGAATACACGGTTAATGACTGCGGGACCTCGAATTAATATATCTCTACGATGGTCATTATCTTACACATGTGTTATTTGTTAATCGGAGTCTGAGGGATAGCAGATTTTCCATTGTCTTATGTCTCATGGTTTTAGTTGTATATCATATTAACCTTGCCAGCTTGTTCTGCTCTGGATCCTTTTACCATTTACCTTAAGATGAAGTAAATTTCAAGGTGGGAGGTCTTGTCATCAAGCCTACTCATTAGGTTCATAAGTGCTAAGCAGAATGACATCTTCAAACCAAGCTACCACACTTGGAAGATGACTCTCAGTTTTGCTGAGAGCTAGAAGATCCTATCCCAGGTCGGTCCATTCATGATCAGCTTAGAACTGGTGAGTAACACTACTAATATATGGTCACCAAGCCATTGTAGTGCCTTGAAATTTTCCAACTTAATAAAATCTAAATTTCCGCATGTTTGTTTTAATACAAGATACCTGTGCATATGAGAATAGGGGGGTCTTATTACAAGCCATCGTTGCCACGATCATGGGTTCAATTTGGACTGAAGCTATCAAAACATGGTTACCAAGCCATGATAGTTGCTTTCAGCACCCCAACTGAAAGACAAGGAGTCTCGTTATCGAGTTGGCTTGATCAGTTTCTGAATTCTACTTGTGAGTGGCACTGCTTATATCTGATCACCAAGTCAAGGCAGTGGTTTTATACACACAGTTATCTGATTCCAAAAAAGAATGTTGCATGCAAATAAGGTCTCAACAAATCAAGGTGATGTGTAATTGGGATATCCAAAAGCATTTTCAAGTATGTGCCTAGGTTCAACACAAGCAACTTTCCATGACTACATATATGCGAGGGGTCTCAGTTGTTTCTTCAACTCCCTCATCAGATTCACATTATTCTTACTATGATCAGACATGGATATTTATTAATTTGTGGTCCATGCTCGTTAGCTGTACTCTTTGTGATCATTTTGAAAATTCAAGAAGAAAGGAGATCTGGCTAACATGTTTTAATGTTTTCTCTAAAGTTGGTTTTCACTACAGAGATAACTGGTTCTTCCTAGCCAGTTTCCATTTGTTGTGGGCACAATAGATCCCATGCTTCACTTAAGAAAGGGAACCCCATTTCTAGATAAACACAAAGATATTTGGGTGAATTATCTTGTAATTATTCAATTTTGATCTTACCTTCGAAATTCTTCACCCATGCATTTGGTCTGCTTGTTTGTAAGGGTTTGACTGTTCCTTCCAAAGTATGTTTCAGTCTTAAAAGAGCCAAAATTTTGAGTATTTTGTTGACTGTCATCATCATCCCGAAACCCAAAATTTAGAGAACCCGAAACCCGCAATCCGACAGGTGCAGATTGTGGGGCTGTTGTTTTTTTAGTTTTGGTTTTGCTAATTCCAAAACCCGCAACCCGACAGGTTTGGATTGCAAGATCATTCATTAATAAGATTGAGAAATAATCACCCCAAAACCCGATCCCATCAATGGCGGCATTCGGCTTTCGGGATTGCGGTTTTTCATTTATTTGGTGTGTCTTCTCGAAATCCGCAACCCGTAATTTCAGGATGCGGCTTTCGAGATGGTTATTTTACAGTTAATGATTCTGAAGCCCGCCACCCACATAGTCAGTTTTTGGCTTTCGAAATGGTTACCCCTCCTCATAGTTTCACATTCCCGAAACCTGCTACCCGCATGGTTAGTTTTTGGCTTTCGGAAATCTTCTCTCTCACTTCCATTCTCGTGAACCCGCAACCCGCAAATCCATACTTTCGGGTTTCGTCTTGCAGAACCTTTGAATAAAAGTTTCGTCAACATACCTGAACCCGATTCCGCGCCCGACGTGGTGAATCTCAGTCGTTCATTTGTTATGATCCCACGGTTGGTTTTATTTTGGTAAATGTATTTAATAGGGTTTTTACCTTTTAGTTTTACATTTTAACTATTGAAGAAATTAAGCTGTTGCATTATCATTTTACTGTGGATTGCGTGTCAGGTGTCGTTTTTTAGTTTGTTGGTTATTTTAGGTAAGTCCACTGTTATCCTTACACTGCTAGCCTGCAATTTTTCTATTTCTGGTTTGAATTTCCTTTGATTTTTTATATTAATCAGATATTGCAATGTTCTTCCACCATGTCGAGAAATACATGGTCTAAATCGTCGTGCAATGACCCCCTAATCAAAGACCCAAATTTATGTTTCTCTCTGACACTAGTGAACGAGTTACCGAAACATACCAGATGGACTGGTCTAGGATATACACCATTTTCGATAATGATGACCTTTCCCATATCGAGAATGATAGACCAGTCTATGAGAAAATTAGGGCTTCCCAAATTCCTTCCATCGCTTCATGCCCTGCTGTCTTACCCTACACAGATGCAGTAAAGTGGATAATTGAGAATGCTGATGTGAAAGACCGCTCTTTTAATGACAGTACCGGTTGTCAATTGACAAGTTTTCACCTAGAGGTTTTTGTTCGACCTTTTGCTCTGAAACCCCACGTACAGACCCTCTCTGCTGAGTTCATACAATTGTCCAAAAACTGGTATAATTTCAATCAAATGATTAAGTATTGGATGCACAAGCCTAATGCTTTTATACCTAAAACGGATAACCTTTATCCTATTATCTGGTTTAAGGAACCCTTTTCCCTACTCTGCCGGCTTTTCGGTCAACCCAATTGTTCCCATTTTAAAGCAAAGTGGGCACCCATAGCACATCATGTGTTACTTATAGGTGATTCTTTTCCGTGGGCCTCTATCTTGTCAGCATAATTAAAAAACACCATCCATGAATATTAGAAGGCATCTTTGAACACGTGGCTTGATTTGAATGAATCGGATAAGGAAATCATTAATAAGTCACATGACACCTCCACTAGATGATGGTATGCAGTTGATAATATCATGAATGACCTAGGTTGGCCACTCATGAATCCTATTTTCGAAGATCTGCCACCAAAATGCAGACTTGAAGAAATCGAGAGCAGACATGAAGAATTTGCACAGAAGATTCAGGATTTGGAACAAGTTAGCATTCAAGATGTAGATCATTTGGTTAAAGAATCGGTCATCATGGAAGGGAGGATTCCCATGTACCTACGCACTTTGCACAAGCTAGCAAAGCATGATATGGAGAACAATGCATGCAATGCTCAATTATCCCTGGAATCTTTCATTTTCCCAAATGTAGATGAACTGTTAGATATTTATGAAAAATGGTAGGATTTTCTGGATCTTTCATTAGATCTGATTTTGTAATCCCTATTTTGTAGAACTTCTCCTTTTGGAACTCTTATGTAAATTTAGTATATAAGGAGGAAGGTTTTCCTTAGTAAGGGGTTGGAATTTTGGAACTGCAATTCAGTAGGAGATAAGACTGAAGATACTCTATGGTTAGAGTCATTGTAATTTGGGTACAAGACATCTTAATAAAGTAATATTATTTTCGGATCCATCTTCTAATTATCACTTAAATTTCTTTAAGGATTCCTGATTTTATGTTCCAGATTGTCATCTGTTATGCATATGATCTCTTGTTGGATTTATAATGAATACATAGATCTATTGTATTGGTTTTTTTGTACAACTGATGTGTGTATGAAAATATTTGATTAAATTTCTTTGATTGAATAGTTTCTTTAACGATTTCTGCAATTGATCGTATATATATATCATTGTTGATTTTTCAATCAACAAAAGGATAACAGATTACATCTTGATGGTCTTAAAGCTTTGACTATTTTGTTTAATTTTCATTAAATAAATCATAATTTAAGTGAGTAAATATCTCATCTAAAAGCATTTTTGTTAAAGGTGACAGACTGTTTGCTCTCTTACACTTCAAGGTTGATTTGTATAAACACTCAACTTTTTCAGGTTAGAATAGATCTGACTTAAGATTAGTTTATTTTATAAATACGCTAAGTTAGAATTGCTAACTATTTTCCACGCCTTTGTTTCCCTAAATTGGGAAAACTAATTTTTCAAGATCAAATCTTTTACTCATAGAGTGCCAACGGAGGCCAAATATCCGTGGCTGATTACCATCCCAAACAGCTCAAGGATAGGGTAACTCTTGCATAGGGTTAACTGAAGCCTTTGGTTGGGTTTTCATCCCTTGTTGTGCGTCTTGGAACCCATTCCAGCACTTTGCACTCACCCTGCATACCCGAGGCATCAACAAGTGTTATCGCAGCATCTCTAATGCTACGACAAGGCAGAAGATGGCGTGAATGGCAAGAAGATGGCGCGAGTGGCGAGAAGATGGCGCGAATGGTGATGAGCGGAAGATTAGTTATGCATTTTGGGTCAATTGTACCACGAAATGCAAGTTTTGGGTCATTTGGACCACATATTATGTAATATTGAGTCATCTATACCGCAAAATGCGGGTTTTTGGTCGTTTTTGGATAAGTTAGTTAGATATTGGGTCATTTGTCCATAGTGTCAGTTAGAAAGTCGGTAGTAAATGGAAAAGAGTTGTAAGGTGGAGGCCTATATATAGATAAGAATTGTAAGTGTTAAAGATAGATTTTGCAGCTGAAGAATGTGAAGCTTTGATGTTGGTTGTATGATTTCCGGGTATGTTTTGATGTCAAGAGTCATTGCGGAGATCTATTTTTTGCAGAGGCATTGTATCTGGGTTGACAACAACAATATGATGAAGCTATTTTGGTGCAATCCCTGTGTTCAAATTGTTCAGTTATGATAATGTGATATTGCACTATATGAATAATGTCATGCTTCTTTGATGCAATACTTGCTTTACAGTTACTGTTGTTGTAATAATGAATGTTTGGGTTGAATATTGCTTTACTACTATGTTTAATTCTTAAAGATCTCTGTCACTGTGTTGCAATAAGTTTAAATATCATAGCCGCAACCATACTCCTTCATTCGGCGGAAACATGGTTTCGTCTGCTCTTCCTCGATGCCTCGGGTGAGACCTCATCTGCTCTGCAGGTGTTGCTGGGCGGGATAAACCCTGTCTAGGTCGGTGCTTAGGAAGACTACGGCATGTATCGACAGTGAGTGGAACCCCTGTCGATTGGCATCGCGCAAATAGATGGTTCCTTTTTCGGGACCATGTACGGAGTGAAAGGAGGACATGTTGTCACACCCGACAAAACCGGAGATCCAAGAATGGTTTGATCAGAAGTTGCAGGAATTCGCTGAAGAGGAAAGCAGGAACACTAGATTGACAGTAGATCAGTGGGTGGGTAGATACATTCACAACGGTCCGCATGAATGGTTCTTCTGTGAATTCCCAGTCCTAGTGTTTGAATGGTTCGAAAAGTTGACCTTCCGAAAGAGGAACATCCAAGGTGTTGAACCGATGACCTGGACCCCTGAATTGATTCATGAACTGTAGGAAGTTGATAGTAAAGAATCGCGGGCTGTCGAAGTGTGGTTTGATAGCATCCTAGAAGGATATATCACAAAATTCACAGTTGATACTCAGAAGTCCTATAGTGAAGCCGAAATATATTTTTGTTGCTAACCTCGAGGCAGGTTTTTACTGTCGCTTCAACTGTCGATCAAGATGCTTATTTGCAAAAAGGGTATATTGAAGTTGCATCTTGATCAGTAGACAACCTGGTGGGTGGAGGCCTACGTACCGCGACTATTGGGGGGTGGTACATGGAATGGTAAGGGGTAGATGGGTGCAGGTCATGATGAGACTGTGAGTGAAGCCGAGGAAGAAAGTTGTCTTACGAGAGAGGAGCGTAGTTTCGACAAGAAAAGTGGCAGAGGGCGGGAGAAGGTCTTGCTACGGCCGAACCGCAAGACTGTGAAGGAAGACCACATGGGACGAAGTGACCTCACAGTCTTGACAAGGAAAACTAGTCTACACCCAAGATAGAGGCAGGACCAAACCCCAACACCAACATACCCACACCTTTGCTCACTATCTTTCAGATAGCAAGAAATACCACTTCGACACCGCCAAGTTCGTCAATTCCAAAGAAGTTAATTGGTAGTTGTACAGTGAAATGGGGAAGGAAGCCCAGAATGGCGGGCGATGATGCTAAGTTACCGTTGTTCCACGGGAGTGTGACAGACAACCCATAACAGTATTGGTTTTTGTGTGAAGCGGTCTAGACCATAAAACAGATCACCGATGATGTTGCTAAGAAAGGACAGTTAGTGACGACCCTACGAGGTCATGCATTAGATTGGTTTATGAAGTTTGTTCTAGTCCTTACAGGAGCCCCAGATAATTCGTTGGATGAGATTTGGGATGGGATGATTTTTGAATTCAGAAGGCCCAAGTCCGAGGCTCAATACATTACAGAATTGAATGAAATTAAGTAGTATCCCAATGACACAGTATGGGATTTTGACTAGCGATTCAAGACGCTGATGGAAAAGGTTAGTTTCGATATGAGCACCATCCAACATAAAGAGTGGTTCATAGCGGCATTGCTACCAGACATTTGACTTCCGTTGATGCAACAAAATATCTCGATGCCCAGTGAAGCTCTAGAGATTGCAATGCGATTGGAGGCATCGTCGATTGGAGATAATGTAGTTGGGATGTCACAGATACAGACAAAGCTCGCTAACTTGACTATACAGTTCCAAGATTTGAAGAAAGGCAAGGAATAGCATGATGAAGTATGGTGTATATGATGTTGAGGAGAAGGTCATATGAAGGACAACTGCCCAGATTTCTGCAATTATTTGGTGTCATGTACGCCAAACCTGTTTAATGGTAACAGCATGCCGTGGTATCGCGTTTTCCAGGTGTATGGGCACAGTCACAACAATTTCCCTTATATATAAAAAATGGTTACCACCCTGAGGAATCTCTATTGTACATTCTGCAAGTCAGTGGGTCATGAGGACAAAGATTGCCGTGCATATGGGTTGCTAGAAGAAAGAATGTATTATGCATTCTATGTCAAGGATGATCAGCATGCCATACAACAATCACAACCATAGCCACAGGTATCCCAGCCACTACCTCAACCACAGATGTCGTTTGTACCGCAGCAACAGCAACCACTGCAGTTCATGCCGCAATATGATCCGATGCAGATGGCTCCACAATAGCCACAATATGTACAGCAACTGTAGTATGCACAATAAGGGCAAGGGATGCAACTGGCACCAATGCAGCAACAGTTTAACCAAACACAGTACTAGCAGCAAGGAGGATTCTGGGGAGGATACTGGGGAGGACATGGCAGACGATTTGGTCATGGAGGAGGAAGAGGTGGTCACGGACCTGTTCAATGTTATGACTACGCGGTATGGGGACACTATCAGCAAGACTACCCACTACTGCAGACCCAATGTACGTTCTATTTTGTTAACGATCATACAGTTGAGAATTGTCCACAGTTGATTGCACGATGGCAGGAAAGGAACACTCCCTAATTGCAGACACAGCCCCAGGAATAGCATCCCGCTCAGAACCAAGTACAACAACAAGTGCAGAATCAGAATCCGTGGTCGAACCAGAACATAAATCCAAATGTAAATCAATCGGGGAATGTACCACTGAATCAGCAACAGGGTGCAAACATCGCAACAATTTCTGTAGAACCAAGACCACAAGATGCTTCCGTTGCTCTAGTCACTCGAGGAGGAGAGACAACTGGAGAAAATAGCTCAACGATCCGGTTAGCTGGACAAAAGAAGGTATCATTTGACACTGATGCGGAGTGGGAGATGTTTATTCAGGCACGATGGGCATTAGGGAATGACCGAGGTAAAGCCATCATGTATGACATGCCCTCTACTTTTGATGCTACTTCAGAGGTTAGCCCGTCATGGCGGTCCAGCACACTTCGAGCATTTTTTGAACATTGTTTGTCCCTGGCAAAATATCCCGATGCTCTTGCTGTGATTGAAGCCTTGTTGCAACGACCAGCCCAAGATCGACAAGAGCTTGTGGTTAATTCCTTGCAACAACGGAAGATGGGTAAGGAGATGCGGATGAATATTCAAATTGCCGACTATGATGTTGATTCAGTTATTCTGGATCTTGGTTCGGATGTTAACATCTTGACCAAGCAGGCCTGGCAGAAGATGGGGATCCCCCCATTAAGCTGGTCTCCTATATAACTCCGATTGGCTAACCATGCAAAAGTAACACCCATTGGGCGAGTTCCGTGGCTAGTGGTAGATATCGAGGGTATGAAAACCTATGCCAACTTTGATGTCATCGAAGTTGTAGAAGGCAACAGTTCTTACCCCGCACTATTGGGGAGTGGATGGACTAATGATAGTGGATCTGTAATCAACTTCAGGTGACGGACGATGACTTTTGAAAATCGCGATCTCAGAGTTATCGCACCACTGGATCCGGCTGAAGGATGCCGCTACATAGAGCCAGTGAAGGACGACGATCCCAGTGGATGGGACCATGCATCCAATATTTATGAAGATTATATACATCCAACTAGCAATGGTGACCTGGGATGGCGCAGTGATAGCTCTACGTCTTCTGACTTTGATGATGTGCTGGAATATTGGCAGAACCGCTTGCATGAAGTGCCGCTCCGTAAGTGCAGGTTGGTCACACAGTCATTATGTCGTGTCGCGACTGAAACGGTTACACTACCAATAAATGAAGGACTACCTAGCTTATCCGACTTTCTGATGGAGTTTGAAGAAAGAGTTTCAGAACCACAGTGATTGCTGGAATTGAATGAAGCATTGAAGGGCGCTCCAGCACACTAGTGGTCGACACACAAGGCATCAATTGATGGATGGTCGAAATGCCAAAGATTGATGATGGTACATTTTGGTGAGACTCAGGTTTACCACACTGGGAAGTATGATGGGTGGACCGATCATGGTGGTCATTTGATGGAATGTCAATGACTATGGGCATAGCGACCAAAAGATGAGTGGGTCCATGCTTTTGTCCATACTTTGGATGAGATGCCACACTCATGGTATAGTGCAGCTGAGTTGCGAGGGGAAATTTCTACTTGGCCGGAGCTCACAGTGTGTTTTACCCATACATTCAGTTTTGCAGATGTCGATCTAGAGGTTAATAATGCATTACAGCTCATCCATGATGTAATTCTGCAGGTTGTCCTGGTAGCATATCCTGTAGATCTGCACACGCATGGCCAGATGCCGTCTCTCATGGAGTGTTTCAATATCAGTGGTGGGCCAAAGGATGCTGATGATCCGTGGAATGTGAATATCCCGGAGTCAGAAGGAAGTCGTGTTGTGGTACCACTTGATGCGCCAAGTGACTCGATCAGTTAGCCACTGAGGATCCGCAAGATTAACATTAAGACAAAGGACACTCCAAAGTTCGCAAATGTTTGGGATTACTGGGACGATGAGCTGATAAGCAAGGTCACTCATTTGCTCGATGAGTTTCAGGACATGTTTCCTACTAAGTTTTCTGACATGAAGGGGATTCTCGGCAACTTAGGAGAAATGAAGATTCCATTAAAACCATATGCTAAGCCGATCCGACAGCGACCCTATTGATTGAATCTGCGACATAAGGAGCGGGTCAAAGCTGAACTAGATCGCATGTTGGACACTGGTATTATTGAACTAGTTGAGGAGTTGGAATGGATTAGTTCTATGGTGGTATAGGATAAGAAGACTGGTGAAGTGGGCATTTGCATTGACCTCAGGAAGCGAAATGATGCATGTTTGCATGATCCGTTCCCCACTCCATTTACTAATGAAGTGCTTGAAGGTGTGGTTGGCCAGGAGATGTACTCTTTCACAGACGGGTTCTCTGGCTATTATCAGATCCACATTTCCAAAGAAGATCGCCATAAGACAAATTTCATTATTGAATGGGTCTACTTTCAATACACTGTAGTGCCATTTGGTTTGAAGAACACACCTGCGATATTTTCGTGGGTTGTCATTGTTGCATTTAAAGACTTCATTCAGAAATTTTTATAGGTATACATGGACGATTGGACGGTCTATGGTTTGGTTCGAGATCATCTAGCGAATCTTGGTTGATGCTCGATCGATGCCGACAGCACCAGATATCGCTGAATCTAAAGAAATGCATCTTTTGTGCACCGTTTGGGATATTGCTCGGCCATATTGTGTGTAAGCAAGGGTTGTTGGTCGATCCAGCTAAGATTGCGCTCATTTTGAGTTTGCAACCACCAACCACTGTTAAGCAGTTGCGGGCGACTCTGGGACACATGGGGTATTATTGCAAGTTCATTAGGGGTTATGTTGTGATTACTGCCCCTATGGAGAAGTTGTTGAAGAAGGATGCGGCATTCCAGTGTAGCCCGGAATGTCAGGCTAGCTTTGAAACACTGAAGGTGAAGATGGCGTTGGCACTGATATTGGTATTTCCGGATTCGAGTAAGGAATTCGATGTCCATGTTGAAGCCTCATCAATTGTGTTGGGTGTTGTATTGGCTTAGCCAGGAGAAGGTGACCTTGATCATCCTATTGCTTTTGCAAGTCGGAAGTTGTCCTCTGCGAAAAAGAAATTACACTACCACTAAGCGGGAAGGTCTGGCAATGGTCTATGCGTTGCAAAAGTTCAGGCAATATTTGTTGGGTGGGCACTTTAAAATGTTCACCGACCATTCTGCATTGAAATACCTAGTCAATAAGCCTGTGTTGGGGGGGAAGATATGACGCTGGCTACTTCTTTTTCAGGAGTTCGATTTTGAGGTCATTGTGAAGCCAGTTCGATTGAATGCCGGTCCTAATCATCTCTCATGGATCAATACAAGAGAGGAACCGACCAACATTGAAGATGGTTTACCAAACGCTCAATTGTTTTGGATTGAGGTTGTAGATGGCTACTTTGTGGAAATCATCCAGTTTCTGACAACGGGTACTGCACCAGACAAGTTCACCACCAGTCAGAAGAAGCAGTTGGTAGTCAAAGCTATATATTTCTAGCTAATTGCAGGAGTGTTATACAAAATGGGTGCCAATGAGGTATTGCGCAGATGTGTCTTGCTGCATGAGCAACCATAGATATTAGCAGAAGCACATGGAGGAGTAGCCGGAGGACACTATGGTGGTAGGGCGACTGCTAGGAAAGTGTTGCGTGCTGGGCTATGGTGGCTCACACTACATAACGATGCAACAGACTATGCGTGGTCCTGTGATGTCTATCAACGAACTGGAAAACCATCCCGACGCGATGAGATGCCATTGATGCCCCAGTTTACATTACAGTCATTCGACAAATGGGGGGTGGTTTTTGTAGGACCGATCAATCCACCAGGGAAGTGCACAGGTACATGCTATATTATCACCGTGACAGAGTATTTGACTCGATGGGTAGAAGCTGCACCAGTCATTGATTGTTCTGCATCCATAGCCACATGGTTTCTCTTTGACCACATTGTCACTCGCTTTGGCTACCTCAAGATATTATTGAGTGATCAAGGCAGCCACTTTCTTAATCGCACCATCAGTGCATTGACGGAGGAGTTGTAGATACAGCATAAGAAGAGTACACCCTATCATCCGCAGGAAAATGGCACGGTGGAGGCTTTCAATAAGATATTGGAGCATGCACTGACAAAGGTGTGTAATGTGAACCGCGATGACTGGGATCTCAAAATCCCAGCAGTATTGTGGGCCTATCGCACCACATGTAAATGGATGACAGGGCAGACACCATTTAAGCTGCTGTATGGACAAGAAGCAATTATGCCCATGGAGTATATTGTCCTGAGTCTGTGCATTGCAGCCGCAATAGGCCTGGATGATGCAGTGGCACTAGAGGAACATCTAGAGCAGTTGGTGTAGTTTGAGGAATATCATTTCGTTGCTGGGTTCCACCAGGGGGTAGAGAAGGATCGCTAGAAAGCATGGCATGATCGACACATAAAAAACAAATAGTTTCAGCATGGTGACTTGGTGTTGTTTTACGACAGCAAGTTTATGAAACAACTAGGAATGTTGCAGATGCATTGGCCTGGTCCGTATCGCATCAGTAGTATTACCTCAGGGGGTGCAGTTCAGCTATAGTAGCTGGACGGGGCGATGCTCCCAAAACTGGTGAATGGTCATAGGTTGAAGCCCTACCAGTTGGGCTTGGAATAGCGCAATGCATGAGTTGCATCGGAAAAAAAATAAATTGAGAAGTAGATTGATTGGTGGCAGGATGTCGCACCAACACAGATGAAATGAGGAAGCAGGGAGGCTTCTGCCGCAAGTTTGGAGTGGTCGGTGACCCGTGGCAGCGTTGTGACCAGTTCAAATCAGCAATACATGCCAAAATTCAACAGTTAATTAACGATGCATGTTCGCATGATGGGCATTAATGGTAGATCCGACCAATCGGTGGATAGGATCGACGACAGATTTGTGTCATTAACATAGGATTTTGGCTGAGTTAATGCATCATTTCGTGATGATTATGGCGGATTTGGTTGGATGCTATAAAATAGAATCGGAGTTGGTCGAAAGACACCAAGAAATCAGTTGAGAAGTGTTTTTACAGAGTGCAGTCGTGAATTGAGCAAGGTGTTGATAAGCATATAACGAGGTGCTGTGAGGTATGCCAAGCGAACTGGAGACAGTCAAGATTAGCGGCAAAGTGGAGTCTCCGTTCATCCCGGTGGTTGTTGAGAAAGAAGTTGTGTCATCTGGAGCCATTGATCTTGGAGCCGAAGTTGCCAATATGCCAGTGGGAGCATCAGTCATCGTTAAGACGCGATGGGGAGGTTAGCACTCTGAGTCCCTGTAGAGTAAGAGGGTGCTTCAGTGCTTTGCCGCGACGACAGGTGAAGCTCAAGAATAGGTGGGGAAGTCCAGTCACCCCATTCGTGAGTCTGCCCCATGGGCGGGACTATTAGCCAGTGAAATCCTTGGGTATATCCATCCTGTTCGACTGGATGCCACCCCACGCAAGATAAACCCAAAACAGAAGTACGATGTGAAGATGTTAGCACTCCCGGCTGGAATGGAGTGCTCTGTGGATATTAGGTCGGCATTACTGCAATTTCATTACGACAACCATGATATGGTGGCCAACCTTGACATTGCATCCACCCCCTATGTGCTTGAGACATGAATTTCCCTGACACCGGCGGTACAAGACTAGGCACGAGGATTGAAGCAGGCCGGCTTGTTAGGGCTTCTTAACATGCCACATTTCGAGCAACTGGCGGAAGTCAATGCATGTGTAAAGTAGCTCCTCACATGATTTTATGGTGTTTCGTTGTGGCTGGATAGAGAAGTCCTGGTAACTGTCGACTTAATTTCATACATAATCAGCTTTCCTAAGAATGGAGTTGATCCATCACAGTTCAACCAAGGAAAGGAAAATGAAAAAAAGTGGGCGCTGCAGTTGGCATAGAAATACAGCTTAGAAACAGATGGGCATGGGTATCGCACTAGTAGCTGCAATGATCAGGAAATACTCACGGGCATTAAGATCCTATCCTGCAAGGTGGTTAGGGCTGGTCGGCCTAACTAATGCAACTCGGGGATCATTGCATGTGCAGAGCAATGTGCGGAAGGGGTCCAAATGAACTGGTCCCTGTATCTCTTGAATCAATTGATGGAGGATGTTGTGGCAGTCCAATCGAGAAAGGGTGCCTTCACATACAGTTGGTTGTTGCTGTTGATCACCTTTGTTGAATGGAAAGAGCCCGACACGTACCAGGGCATGGATAGTCCGGCTGCAGCAGAACAACGGGGGGCACGATATCAAAATCTATCATATGTATGGAAGCCAGAGAGACTCTGGGATTGCCAATTGCAGTTTTGGTTGTATTGGGAGATGCTTTGTGCCGCGGAAACACAGGTCCCGCGAATATCTCAAGAAAATGTAGCACGGTTAAAACTTGTCATGGCATTTGCAATTCGGCCACATACCATACATATCCAAGCTCGTCGTGATCATGATCGGAAATGGTTGCAGACCTTGTATAAGGTGACATCCGAATATTTGGAGGCTACTATGAATGAGTGGCTAGAGGCATGGATACAACCCATGAGTTTAGTGGAGATAGAAGCCGGTGGCCCGACGTTGGGCCCAGATGATCGAGTATCGGCACAGGACGAGCAGAGTCACCATGAATCAGGGCACCAATCGACCAAAATGATATCAGATGATAATGACTGGGAGCTTGAAGAGAATCACTCGAAAAGGTATCAGGAGCGTGCAACGATCAGTGGGTTGTCTTTTCCCATCGAGGCACAGTTGGGTTGCCTGGTCACAATGATCAATATTGCATCCTCTACGGTAGTAGACAAGATGGCAAGGAAAGCAGATGAAGGATTCCATGCGATCACCACTCGGTTAGAATCCTTGTATGACATGGTTTCCGGCCAGGCATCAGAGAAAGAAGCGGCATCGACCTTTGACATAATCAACACTAAGCCGCTGGTCAGGAATTGTAATGTCCCAAAAATAGCAAAAATTAAAATTTTTTCCTTCCTGCAATATTCATCAATTTACAGTAAAAAGATTCATACATTAAATCTAACATCATTAAAAACATCCATACTTGCACGAAACAATTGTAAGCCTAAGACTTCGGTTTTACATAGTCTATCCTATGTGTAAGTTTAGAATTGCGGAAGCGATGTGGAAATAATATGATGGCATGTTTTTGTTGCAATTGTAAATGTTGCTTCAAAGGTAGAACCAAACACTCCTTACTGTTTTAAGAATCATGTGATTTTAATTGTGATTGTCTAATGCACCTTCATGTGATGAGCTCCTTTGATGATGGTATGTCGTTCACATGATGGTTATTATAATACTCTAGGAAAGGTAATTACATACCTCGACAGGGTTGCCGAGAGGTATGGGTAAGATTAATCGCTGTCAGACTTACTTAGCATATTGCTAATGCCATTCCGTACTTCTTTGGTTGCAGGTATATGAAATATGAGTTGAGTTCCAAAAGGGGTTGGCCCATACTTTACTTATTGACTACGTTTTACTAGGGTGGATGATAAGTATTAAGAATGGGTGTCTTATTACCATGGGAGCCAATATAATAATGTGTTTTCCAAGGTGAGGTTTATGACTATGAGCTTCTTGTAATTTAAACAAGTGTGAGTTGGGTCACGATTTCACTATAGACTTTGTACAACGATTGAACCTTTTGTGATTTAAAAAAAGTGGTCTGAGTCCACAACTTCACTATAGACTTTGTGCAAATAATTGGAGCTCCAGTAGAGTGAGGTTGGTGTACTATTTATTGCGCTTTAAATGAGTATGGAGAACATCCTGTCGACGAGGGTTTGGAAATTGATTTGGGGTTTTGTTTGCCAGTCATTCCTGTATTCTACTTGTTCCTCATTTTCTGGCTCTGTAGTTCATTTGTATGGTGACTGTGTTGGGTACTAACCCGAGCTCTGCTCATGGTCATCACACTTGTTAATTGTTGAGCTCGTCTATGGCGTGGGGAGGTCATGCTTCTCATAGGTAAGGAAGAAATCTCTACTTGCCATTGTCATTTTATCTTTCTTCGTTGATTTGAGAACACAGGGTTTGACTAATTGATAGCTGCATGTCCTAATGGAAGGTGATAAATGCTTTGGTATGGAGCTGCGATGGTTCATTGTACTGTAGGCGTGGCTAGGGTAATGGTAAGTCTGGATTACCCACTCGTGACCTACCTCTCGCACCCCTGGTGTTGTATGTACGCGTTTGACTTGGTTTAGAGTGGAGACTCCCGTAAGCTCTTGGCTTACTGATTCACCTTGGGAAGTCTGTTAGTTGCCTACTGGCTAGACCAGAAAGAATGGGGTTTCAATGTAAATTTAATAGTTGAATAAGTAACTGGGACTGTGGGGTAAAAGAACTTATATAGCAGCCGGGTCTTACTTGTTACTCGGCTCTGGGAAAATGTAATTCTATTTCGTTTTGGATATGACTTTTATATAGTTGTAATGGTTCCAAATGGTACATTTCTATTCTTTTTTCCTGTGTGAATACATGCATTTAAGCTGGAACTTAATGGTTCTAATATTATAGGATGTCTCAGTATTTTTGTAAAATATTGTACAAAATTTGTCTAAATGATAAAAGGTCTTTGGAAACGTAGCTATGATTCATGTATTGATTTCATTTTTGCTCACTAACTGTGTTGGATATTGCTATGGTGCTTCTGTGCACTTAACTAAATGTTTGTGAAAACGTAGGAGACTAATATGGGATTTTTCGTACTTCTATTATGGTAACGCAACTAGGGTTTGAGTAGACAATCTTGATTTTGTGTGTTGTCTGCGTTGAATGATTGGACCACTATTTCGATGGGAGGTTTGTTTTGAAATGATGGCCATATTTTTGTTTTAATACGTGAGTCCTGTAGAAGGCCACTATGAGTTTTGATTTAAGGGAGTCCATGGGATTCGATCCTCAACATCTATCTTCAATGGGCATCTGCGTTTGTAACTTCCCAGCATTTTAAATCACTATCTTGTTGTACTGCATCCATAATGTTATTAAATTATTGACTTGATAGAATACTAGGGTCTGTGATTGGTAATGATATCTAGATATGATGCGTGTTCTTTTTATTGCAAAGTGTGTATGAGTGTTTAATTGGAAAAGAATAGTGTAAACGATCTATGTCCTATCTGATGTCTTCATTTCAAATGTGGTATGTATGGCTTTAGGAAAAGAAACTAAGACAGATCGAGAAATGGACAATATGTTAGTCTTTGTTTCAATTGGAGCGTATAGGAAATACCTAGAGAGTGATGTCTGCGTTTTGTTTTGCTATAAAATGTATAACTGGGTATTCGAATGGTCGGCAAGGTGACTAACGATTTCTTGCTAGAAATCTGATCTCAGTGACTAAATGATTTTGTTGAAATTTAATACATAGTTTAGATAGGAGAAAGTAGGTACCATAGATTTCACTGAATTACAACAATGCTTAACGATTTACATATTTAGAAATTTAAGAAATGCGATTGACTAGCAAAGACTAGCTGGCTAGTCCTACTAGGAAATGCCATTAGGTTCTGGGCAATTCTTGAAATAAAAATTGGTTTCTAGGACATTACTATTTTAACATTGCATTTATAAAAAGAGATATGAATTGCAAGAGGGATTTATAAGATTTTCATACCTGCTGATCCCTGTAACTTGTTCCTACTGATATTGACCTGCTGATCCTTGTAGCTTGTCCCTACTGATAATGGCCTGCACACTCAGCCAATTGGTTAATGAAAAAATATTGAGCTCTTAGTTGACCTGATAATTGATCTTGGAATGGATGACTTTGGGACTACCACGTTCCTCCCAACCATGATTCTACAACCGTAGATGGTTCAGTATGAATCCCCTCGAGCTGGTTCTGACATGCAAACTGAGAGGTACAGGCGTTAGATGTGTAGTTGGTTTAGATCTGGAAAATTGATGGGAAGAGTTTCCTGCTTGGAACAGAGAACCCTTCTTGACATAATAATATCAAAAGGAAAAAGATTCCCCAAACATTGGGGTTTGTCCTCCTTAAGTAGGACACATCTTGAATTAGGACTGTTGGAAATTAATGGTTTCTTTAAAATACTTTCAATTTTAAAATAATATTTGTTTACTTAACTGCATGCTATTTTGGAACTAGGACTTATCACTTTGTTTCATTAAAGTGTTTTTGATATTTAATCTTTGTATAATAATAATACTATAAAAATTACAATCCTGTCCAAATATTAATAACTAATAATTAGTAAGTGGAAGCCCACTTATGTATAAGTGTACACGTAATAAATAACAATACTATATATTGAAACTCCTAAATAATAATACTTAGCTTTGTGGTCCTTAGCATTTTGTTTCACTTGATTCTTATTTTAATTATTTTTAAGGAAAGGGTCCACTTCCTTGGACGGTTTCAGTAAGCTAGTAAAGGCACCCCTAGTCTCTCCCTTTGCATGTCAGATTCCCTTGTTTTAACATGGTAGTTCCCGCAGTAGGTGATGATACTAAGATTTATTTAATCAAGTAGAAATAGTTCTGATAAGACACGCAATTGCTATTCAGAGTCCTCTTGACTCAACACTTGAGATCTAGTAACCCCGAGTGCTCCTCAAAGCCTTTTAACTCAACACTCTCACATGGGCATTACGTTAGTGCAATTCCAGAGCATCCGCTCAACACTAGAGCTAGAATATGGTTGTGAGACACATCTAGGATATTTAAGTGGCCTCGGATCCGGTAATCATTTCTTTCAAGCTCAGAGTGATCTAAGGATTATGCCCAACACTCAACGTACCTCGGGGCTTAAGCCCAGTACATAATAAGAGTCCTCTAGATACATCAGGGATTAGGCCCAGTATATAGGTCATTCGTGTGTTTCTGAGTCCACGCTCAACACACTACAAAATCAGCCATATTAATCATGCTCTGCACAATATAATGTAAAAAAAAGAGGAAAACTCAGTATATCATAATTTGTAACAAATTCTCATAATACAACATAGTTTATTCATTAGGGCTTTCCTGCCCAGTATATATATCCAACAATGAAACAATCAGGGTCCATGCCCAATATATCAACTCATGAAAGCATAAATCAAAACATATTTATGTTATGCTAAAATAATAAATCACATATGCTGGGGCCATGGCCCAATATAACCTCATAACATAGTTAGTCAAAAAGTTGGGATATTACATCCCTCCCCGCTTAGAACAACATCGTCACGATGTTCCTAGGGACTAGGAATGAGATCATGAAACAAGACGGGGTATGCCTCCCTCATGGTAGCTTCATTCTCAGAAGTGGCCTCATCTAGTCCAAAGTGCCTCCATTGCACTTTTAGTTGAGTTATGGTCCTCCTCCTAAGCTGGACCTCTCTCTTGTCCAGAATGTGGAGTGGTTCTGGCATGAACTCCCCTTCGAGCTCCACTTGTAATAAGGACCAATCATTAACATGTTTAGTATCGTATATGTATTTCTTTAATAAAGAAGCATGAAAAACATTATGAACTTTTATGTGTGCTGGTAGGGCTAACTCATATGCTACTGGACCCTTCTTGCCCGGTGTTTCAAAAGGTCCACAAAACCTTGGGGCTAGTTTACCGCAACACCCCAAACTCAACGAGCTTCGTTTCGCTTTTATCCTTAGGAAAACATGTTCCCCGATTTGGTAGTCTTTGTCCTTTCTCTTCTTGTCTACGTAACAATTTTGGCGGTCTTGTGCCTCTTTTAAATTCAACTGCACCTTGGAGACTAGTTGTTCCAAGTCTTTTTGTAAATATGGCCCTAGCATAAGTCTATCCACCAGGCTATCCTAGGTAACGAAGGTCCGACACTTTCAACCATAGAGTACTTCGAAAGTACTCATTTTGGCCGAGGTTTGATAACCATTGTTGTATGCAAACTCTGCGAGGTGTAAGTAGTCTTACCACTTAGTGGGATTGTTCATGACATACATTCTTAGAATATCCTCCAGAATTTGGTTTACTCGTTCTGTATGCCCGTCGGTTTGGGGGTGATATGCGGTACTAAAATATAGTTGTGTTTCTAACCCAGAGAATAGTGCTCTCCAAAAGTTACTAGTGAACTTTGTGTCTTGGTCAGCGATAATTGCTTTGGGTATCCCGTGTAACCGGAAAATCTCCTTTAGGAAGATTTCCACAATGTGAACTGCCTTGTAGGTAGATTTTATTGGTATGAAATGTGCTACTTTTGACAGCTTGTCTACTACTAAGGAGATGGATTCGTTCTGTTTCTTACTCTTGGATAGGCCTGTAATGAAATCCATACTAATTACCTCCCACTTCCATTCTGGAATGAGTAATGGTCGAAGTAGTCTAGAGGGGTGTTGGTGTTCTGCTTTAACCAACTGGAATTCCTGACATTTCATGATGAACAATGCGATGTCATCTTTCAATTTAGGCCAAAAATAGTGTTTGTTTACGGCTGAAATCATCTTTTGATATCCGGGGTGTCCTGAATAGGGGCTCCGATGGAATTCGGTGAGTATGTTAGGTCTAATGTCCCCTCCCTTGGGAACGTAAAGTCTCTCCTTTGACCATAACAATCCTGATTCATCTATCTTGTATTCTTTCTATTGTTGAAAAATCCTATCTTCCTAGGTTTTTTTAAGGATCTCGACATAGAACCGGTCATTTTGGCATGCCGTTCTAATTCTGTCGTGTAAGTTGGAGTCGGTTCGAGTTTCAGTTACCTCATATAACATATGAGCTCGTCGACTTAAGGCATCGGTGATCTTGTTTTCTTTCCCCTTGACGTGTTTTAGTTCAAAGTGATACTCACTAAGGAAGGCTAACCACCTAGCCTATATAGCGTTCAAGTCTGGTTGATCGAACAGGTATTTTAGACTCATGTTGTCCGTCTTTAGTAGAAACTTCTTACCCATGAGGTAATGTCTCCACATCTTTAGAGCGTGGGTAATGGTTGTCAATTCGAGTTCATGAGTAGGATAGTTGCTCTCATGTTCTTTTAACTTCCTTGACTCGTAGCAGATGGCGAAGTCATCCTGCATAAGGACTCCACCTTCCTTGCTTGCATTGGTGCAAACTACGAAGTCCCCATTGGGGTCAAAAATTCATGGTATTGGTATGCTAATCAAAAGTTGTTTTAACTTCTGAAAACTTTCGTCGCACTTGTCTGTCTTGATGAACTTACTGGTTTTCTTCTGTAATGCGGTCAAGGGGCAAGCGATCCATGAGAAGTTCTCAATGAACTTTTGATAATATGTGGCTAAGCCTAGGAATGATTGTATGCTGAAAACACAAGTAGGTGTGGGCCATTCTTCGATAGCCTTTATCTTTTCAGGATCAACTGCTATTCCCTTCTCGGAAATGATATGTCCTAAGTACTGTATCTGACATCTATAGAAATCACACTTGCTAAATTTTGCATATAGTTTATGTTCTCGTAATATCCATAGGACTATTCGGAGGTGTTCCTCATGTTCTTCTTCATTGTTGGAATAGATCAGGATATCGTCTATGAATATTAGAACAAACTTGTCGAGGTACTTACTGAAAATGTTGTTCATCATGCACATGAAGTTGGCAGGTGCATTCGTCAGACTGAAAGGAATTACTACAAACTCATAGTGGCCATATCGGGTGCGAAATGCAGTCTTACTGATGTCCTCGTCATGGATTCTCACCTAGTGATATTTGGATCGCAGGTCGATCTTTGAGAAGATCTTTTCTCCTCTAACTTGGTCAAACAACTCATCGATCCTAGGGAGTGGACAACAGTTCTTGATGGTTAACTTGTTGAGTTGACAGTAATCGATGCACATATGCATCGTTCCGTCCTTTTCTTTAACGAAGAGTATTGGTGCTCCCCAGGGAGACACACTTGGTCGAATGTATCCCTTGTCTATTAGTTCTTGCAACTGTATCTTGAGCTATACCAGCTCTAGCATACTCATACAGTACGGAGTCCTAGAGACGGGTACTGATCTGGGTGTTAACTCTATGGAAAATTCTAAGTCCCGCTTGGGCGGTAGCCTTGGTATTTCCTCAGGAAACACGTCTCTGAATTCTACTAGTATTGGGAAATCCTCAATCTTTTGATCTCTATCGGTTTCTACTGATTGAAGGTGGATAGCAAATAGCTTGATTTGGGGTTTTGTTTGCCAGTCATTCCTGTATTCAACTTGTTCCTCATTTTCTGGCTCTGCAGTTCATTTGTATGGTGACTGTGTTGGGTACTAACTCGAGCTCTGCTCATGGTCAGCACACTTGTTAATTGTTGAGCTCGTCTATGGCATAGGGAGGTCATGCTTCTCATAGGTAAGGAAGAAATCTCTACTTGCCATTGTCATTTTATCTTTCTTCATTGATTTGAGAACATAGGGTTTGACTAATTGATAGTTGCATGTCCTAATGGAAGGTGATAAATGCTTTGGTATGGAGCTGCGATGGTTCATGGTACTGTAGGCATGGCTAGGGTAATGGTAAGTCTGGCTTACCCACTCGTAACCTACCTCTCGCACCCCTCGTGTTGTATGTAGGCGTTTTACTTGGTTTAGAGTGGAGACTCCCGTAAGCTCTTGGCTTACTGATTCACCTTGGGAAGTCTGTTAGTTTCCTACTGGCTAGACCAGAAAGAATGGGGTTTCAATGTAAATTTAATAGTTGAATAAGTAACTGGGAATGTGATGTAAAAGAACTTATATAGCAGCCGGGTCTTACTTGTTACTCGGCTCTGGGAAAATGTAATGCTATTTCATTTTGGATATGACTTTTATATAGTTGTAATGGTTCCAAATGGTACATTTCTATTCTTTTTTCCTGTGTGAATACATGCATTTAAGCTGGAACTTATTGGTTCTAATATTATAGGATGTCTCAGTATTTTTGTAAAATATTGTACAAAATTTGTCTAAATGATAAAAGGTCTTTGGAAACGTAGCTATGATTCGTGTATTGATTTCATTTTCACTCACTAACTGTGTTGGATATTGCTATGGTGCTTCTGTGCACTTAACTAAATGTTTGTGAAAACGTAGGAGACTAATATGGGATTTTTCGTACTTCTATTATGGTAACGCAACTAGGGTTTGAGTAGACAATCTTGATTTTGTGTGTTGTCTACGTTGAATGATTGGACCACTATTTCGATGGGAGGTTTGTTTTGAAATGATGGCCATATTTTTGTTTTAATACGTGAGTCCTGTAGAAGGCCACTATGAGTTTTGATTTAAGGGAGTCCATGGGATTCGATCCCCAACATCTGTCTTCAATGGGCATCTGCGTTTGTAACTTCCCAGCATTTTAAATCACTATCTTGTTGTACTGCATACATAATGTTATTAAATTATTGACTTGATAGAATACTAGGGTCTATGATTGGTAATGATATCTAGATATGATGCGTGTTCTTTTTATTGGAAAGTGTGTATGAGTGTTTAATTGGAAAAGAATAGAGTAAACGATCTCTGTCCTATCTGATGTCTTCATTTCAAATGTGGTATGTATGGTTTTAGGAAAAGAAACTAAGACAGATCGGGAAATGGACAATATGTTAGTCTTTGTTTTAATTGGAGCGTATAGGAAATAACCTAGAGAGTGATGTCTGTGTTTTGTTTTGCTATAAAATGTATAACTGGGTATTCGAATGGTCAGCAAGGTGACTAACGATTTCTTGCTAGAAATCTGATCTCAGTGACTAAATGATTTTGTTGAAATTTAATACAGGGTTTAGATAGGAGAAAGTAGGTACCATAGATTTCACTGAATTACAACAATGCTTAACGATTTACATATTTAGAAATTTAATAAATGCGATTGACTAGCAAAGACTAGCTGGCTAGTCCTACTAGGAAATGCCATTAGGTTCTGGGCAATTCTTGAAATAAAAATTGATATCTAGGACATTACTATTTTAGCATTGCATTTATAAAAAGAAATATGAATTGCAAGAGGGATTTATAAGATTTTCATACCTGTTGATCCCTGTAACTTGTTCCTACTGATATTGACCTGCTGATCCTTGTAGCTTGTCCCTGCTGATAATGGCCTGCACACTCAGCCAACTGGTTAATGGAAAAATACTGAGCTCTTAGCTGACTTGATAATTGATCTTGGAATGGATGACTTTGGGACTACCACGTTCCTCCTAACCATTATTCTACAACCATTCATGGTTCAGTATGAATACCCTCGAGCTAGTTTTGACATGCAAACTAAGAGGTACAGGCCTTAGATGTGTAGTTGGTTTAGATCTGGAAAATTGATGGGAAGAGTTTCCTGCTTGGAACAGAGAACCCTTCTTGACATAATAATATCAAAAGGAAAAAGATTCCCCAAACATTTGGGTTTGTCCTCCTTAAGTAGGACAAATCTTGAATTAGGACTGTTGGAAATTAATGGTTTCTTTAAAATACTTTCAATTTTAAAATAATATTTGTTTACTTAACTACATGCTATTTTGGAACTAGGACTTATCACTTTGTTTCATTAAAGTGTTTTTGATATTTAATCTTTGTATAATAATAATACTATAAAAATTACAATCCTGTCCAACTATTAATAACTAATAATTAGTAAGTGGCAGCCCACTTATGTATAAGTATACACGTAATAAATAACAATATTATATATTGAAACTCCTAAATAATAATACTTAGCTTTGTGGTGCTTAGCATTTTGTTTCACTTGATTCTTCTTTTAATTAGTTTTAAGGAAAGGGCCCACTTCTTTGGACGGTTTCAGTAAGCTGGTAAAGGCACCCCTAGTCTCTCCCTTTGCATGTCAGATTCCCTTGTTTTAACATGGTAGTTCCCGCAGTAGGTGATGATAATAAGATTTATTTAATCAAGTAGAAATAGTTCTGATAAGACACGCAACTGCTATTCAGAGTCCTCTTGACTCAACACTTGAGATCTAGTAACCCCGAGTGCTCTTCAAAGCCTTTTAACTCAACACTCTCACATGGGCATTACGTTAGTGCAATTCCAGAGCATCCGCTCAACACTAGAGCTAGAATGTGGTTGTGAGACACACCTAGGATATTTAAGTGGCCTCGGATCGGGTAATCATTTCTTTCAAGCTTGGAGTGATCCAGGGATTATGCCCAACACTCAACGTACCTCGGGGCTTAAGCCCAGTACATAATAAGAGTCCTCTAGATACATCAGGGATTAGGCCCAGTATATAGGTCATTCGTGTGTTTCTGAGTCCACGCTCAACACACTACAAAATTAGCCATATTAATCATGCTATGCACAGTATAATGTAAAAAAAAGTGGAAAACTCAGTATATCATAATTTGTAACAAATTCTCATAATACAACATAGTTTATTCATTCGGGCTTTCCTGCCCAGTATATATATCCAACAATGAAACAATCAGGGTCCATGCCCAATATATCAACTCATGAAAGCATAAATCAAAACATATTGATGTTATGCTAAAATAATAAATCACATATGCTGGGGCCATGGCCCAATATAACCTCATAACATAGTTAGTCAAAAAGTTGGGATATTACATCCCTCCCCGCTTAGAACAACATCGTCACGATGTTCCTAGGGACTAGGAATGAGATCATGAAACAAGACTGGGTATGCCTCCCTCATGGTAGCTTCATTCTCCCAAGTGGCCTCATCTAGTCCAAAGTGCCTCCATTGCACTTTTAGTTGAGTAATGGTCCTCCTCCTAAGCTGGACCTCTCTCTTGTCCAGAATGTGGAGTGGTTCTGGCATGAACTCCCCTTCGAGCTCCACTTGTAATAAGGACCAATCATTAACATGTTTAGTATCGTATATGTATTTCTTTAATAAAGAAGCATGAAAAACATTATGAACTTTTATGTGTGCTGGTAGGGCTAACTCATATGCTACTGGACCCTTCTTGCCTGGTATTTTAAAATGTCCACAAAACCTTGGGGCTAGTTTACCACAACACCCCAAACTCAACGAGCTTCGTTTCGCTTTTATCCTTAGGAAAACATGTTCCCCGATTTGGTAGTCTTTGTCCTTTCTCTTCTTGTCTACGTAACAATTTTGGCGGTCTTGTGCCTCTTTTAAATTCAACTGCACCTTGGAGACTAGTTGTTCCAAGTCTTTTTGTAAATATGGCCCTAGCATAAGTCTATCCACCAGGTTATCCTAGGTAACGAAGATCTGACACTTTCGACCATAGAGTACTTCGAAAGGACTCATTTTGGCCGAGGTTTGATAACCATTGTTGTATGCAAACTCTGCGAGGTGTAAGTAGTCTTACCACTTAGTGGGATTGTTCATGACATACATTCTTAGCATATCCTCCAGAATTTGGTTTACTTGTTCTGTCTGTCCGTCGGTTTGGGGGTGATATGCGGTACTAAAATATAGTTGTGTTTCTAACCCAGAGAACAGTGCTCTCCAAAAGTTACTAGTCAACTTTGTGTCTGGGTCAGAGATAATTGCTTTGGGTATCCCGTGTAACCGGAAAATCTCCTTTAGGAAGATTTCCACAATGTGAACTGCCTTGTAGGTAGATTTTACTGGTATGAAATGTGTTGCTTTTGATAGCTTGTCTACTACTAAGAAGATGGATTCGTTCTGTTTCTTACTCTTGGATAGGCCTGTAATGAAATCCGTACTTATTACCTCCCACTTCCATTCTGGAATGAGTAATGGTTGAAGTAGTCCAGAGGGGTGTTGGTGTTCTGCTTTAACCAACTGGAATTCCTAACATTTCGCGATGAACAATGCGATGTCAGCTTTCAATTTAGGCCAAAAATAGTGTTTCTTTACGGCTGAAATCATCTTTTGATATCCAGGGTGTCCTGAATAGGGGCTCCGATGGAATTCGGTGAGTATGTTAGGTCTAATGTCCCCCCCCTTGGGAACGTAAAGTCTCTCCTTTGACCATAACAATCCTGATTCATCTATCTTGTATTCTTTCTATTGTTGAAAAAACCTATCTTCCTAAGTTTTTTTAAGGATCTCGACATAGAACCGGTCATTTTGGCATGCCGTTCTAATTCTGTCGTGTAAGTTGGAGTCGGTTTGAGTTTCAGTTACCTCATATAACATATGAGCTCATCGACTTAAGGCAACGGTGATCTTGTTTTCTTTCCCCTTGATGTGTTTCAGTTCAAAGTGATACTCACTAAGGAAGGCTAACCACCTAGCCTATCTAGCGTTCAGGTCTGGTGGATCGAACAGGTATTTTAGACTTATGTTGTCTGTCTTTAGTAGAAAATTCTTACCCATGAGGTAATGTCTCCACATCTTTAGAGCTTGGGTAATGGTTGTCAATTCGAGGTCATGAGTAGGATAGTTGCTCTCATGTTCTTTTAACTTCCTTGACTCGTAGCAGATGGCCAAGTCATCCTGCATAAGGACTCCACCTTCCTTCCTTGCATCGGTGCAAACTACGAAGACCCCATTGGGGTCAAAAATTCATAGTATTGGTACGCTAATCAAAAGTTGTTTTAACTTATGATAAATTTCGTCGCACTTGTCTGTCCAGATGAACTTACTGGTTTTCTTCTGTAATGCGGTCATGGGGCAAGCGATGCATGAGAAGTTCTCAATGAACTTTTGATAATATCTGACTAAGCCTAGGAATGATTGTATGCTGAAAACACAAGTAGGTGTGGGCCATTCTTCGATAGCCTTTATCTTTTCAGGATCAACTGCTATTCCCTTCTCGGAAATTATATGTCCTAAGTACTGTATCTGATGTCTATAGAAATCACACTTGCTAAATTTTGCATATAGTTGATGTTCTCGTAATATCCGTAGGACTATTCGGAGGTGTTCCTCATGTTCTTCTTCATTGTTGGAATAGATCAGAATATCGTCTATGAAGATTAGAACAAACTTGTCGAGGTACTTACTGAAAATGTTGTTCATCATGCACATGAAGTTGGTATTTGCATTCGTCAGACTGAAAGGAATTACTACAAACTCATAGTGGCCATATTGGGTGCGAAATGCAGTCTTACTGATGTCCTCGTCATGGATTCTCACCTAGTGATATCTGGATCGCAGGTCGATCTTTGAGAAGATCTTTTCTCCTCTAACTTTTTCAAATAACTCATCGATCCTAGGGAGTGGATAACGGTTCTTGATGGTTAACTTGTTGAGTTGACAGTAATCGATGCACATACGCATCGTTCCGTCCTTTTCTTTAGCGAAGAGTATTGGTGCTCCCAGGGAGACACACTTGGTCGAATGTATCCCTTGTCTATTAGTTCTTGCAACTGTATCTTGAGCTCTACCAGCTCTGGCATACTCATACGGTACGGATTCCTCGAGACGGGTACTGATCCGGGTGTTAACTCTATGGAAAAGTCTAAGTCCTGCTTGGGCGGTAGCCTTGGTATTTCCTCAGGAAACATGTCTCTGAATTCTACTAGTATTGGGAAATCCTTGATCTTTTGATCTCTATCGGTTTCTACTGTTTGAAGGTGGATATCAAATAGCTTGATTTGGGGTTTTGTTTGCCAGTCATTCCTGTACTCAACTTATTCCTTGTTTTCTGGCTCTGCACTTCGTTTGTATGGTGACTGTGTTGGGTACTGACCCGAGCTCTGCTCGTGGTCAACACACTTGTTAATTGTTGAGCTCGTCTATGGCGTAGGGAGGACGCTTCTCATAGGTAAGGAAGAAATATCTACTTGCCATTATCATTTTATCTTTCTTCATTGATTTGAGAACACAGGGTTTGACTAACTGATAGTTGCATGTGGTAATGGCAGGTGATAAATGCTTTGGTATGGAGCTGTGATGGTTCATGGTGCTGTAGGCGTGGCTAGGGTAATGGTAAGTCTGGCTTACCCAATCATCCCCTACCTCTCGCACCCTTGGTGTTGTATGTATGCGTTTGACTTGGTTTAGAGTGGAGACTCCCATAAGCCCTTGGCTTACTGATTCACCTTGGGTAGTCTGTTCGTTGCCTACTGGCTAGACCAGAAAGAATGGGGTTTCAATGTAAATTTAATAGTTGAATAAGTAACTGGGACTCTGACGTAAAAGAACTTATATAGTAGCTGGGTCTTGCTTGTTACTCGGCTCTACGAAAATGTAATGCTATTTCGTTTTGGATATGACTCCTATACAGTTGTAATGGTTCCAAATGGTACATTTCTAACTTTTTTTCCTGTGTGAATATAGGCATTTAAGTTGGAACTTATTGGTTCTAATATTATGGGATGTCTGGGTATTTTTGTAAACTGTTGTACAAAAATTGTCTAAATGATAAAAGGTCTTTGGAAACGTAGCTATGATTCATGTATTGATTTCATTTTCGCTTGCTAACTATGTTGGCTATTGCTATGGTGCTTCTGTGCTAAATGTTTGTGAAAACGTAGGAGACTAATATGGGATTTTCCGTACTTCTATGATGGAAACACAACTAGGGTTTGAGTAGACAATCTCGATTTTGTGTGTTATTTGCATTGAATGATTGGACCACTGTTTCAATGGGAGGTTTGTTTTGAAATGATGGTCATACGTTTGTTTTAATATGTGAGTCCTGTAGAAGTACACTATGAGTTTTGATTTAAGGGAGTCCATGGGATTCGATCCTTGACCTCTGTCTTCAATGGGCGTCTACGCTTGTAACTTCCCAGCATTTTAAATCATCGTCTTGTTGTACTGCATACATAATGGTATTAAATTCTTGACTTGATAGAATACTAGGGTCTGTGATTGGTAACGATAGCTAGATATGATGAGTGTTCTTTTTATTGGAAAGTGTGTATGAGTGTGTAATTGGAAAAGAACAGTGTAAATGATCTCTGTCCTATCTTCTGTCTTCGTTTCAAATGTGGTATGTATGGTTTTAGGAAAAGAAACTAAGACAGATCGGGAAATGGACAATATGTCAGTCTTTGTTTTAATTGGAATGTATAGGAAATACCTACAGAGTGATGTCTGCATTTTGTTTTGCTATAAAATTTATAACTGGGTATTCGAATGGTTAGCAAGGTGACTAATGATTTCTTGCTAGAAATCTGATCTGAGTGGCTAAATGATTTTGTTCAAATTTAATACAGAGTTGAGATAGGAGAAAGTAGGTACCATAGATTTCACTGAATTAAAACAATGCTTAACTATTTACATATTTATAAACTTAAGAAATGTGATTGACTAGCAAAGACTAGCTGGCTAGTCATGCTAGGAAATGCCATTGGGTTTTGGGCAATTCTTGAAATAAAAACTGATATCTAGGACAGTACTATTTTAACATTGCATTTATAAAAAGAGATATGAATTGCAAGAGGGATTTATAAGATTTTCATACCTGCTGATCCCTGTAGCTTGTTCCTGATGATATTGACCTGCTGATCCTTATAGCTTGTCCCTGTTGATAATGGCCTGCACACTCAGCAAACTGGTTAATGGAAAAATATTGAGCTCTTAACAGACCTTATAATTGATCTTGGAATGGATGACTTTGGGACTACCACGTTCCTCCCAACCATGATTCTACAACCGTTCCTGGTTGAGTATGAATCCCCCCAAGATGGTTCTGACATGCAAACTCAGAGGTAGAGGCCTTAGATGTGTAGCTGGTTTAGATCTGGAAAATTGATGGGAAGAGTTTCCTGCTTGGAAGAGAGAGCCCTTCTTGACATAATAATATAAAAAGGAAAAATATCCCCCAAACATTGGGGTTTGTCCTCCTTAAGTAGGAGAAATCTTGAATTAGGACTATTGGAAATTACTGGTTTCTTGAAAATACTTTAAGTTATAAAATAATATTTGTTTACTTAACTGCTAGTTATTTTGGAACTAGGACTTATCACATTGTTTGATTAGAGTGTTTTTGATATTTAATCTTTGTATAATAATAATAATATAAAAATTACAATCCTGTCCAAATATTAATAACTAATATTTAGTAAGTGGCAGCCCACTTATGTATAAGTATACATGTAATAAATAACAATATTATATATTGTAACTCCTAAATAATAATACTTAGCTTTGTGGTCCTTAACATTTTGTTTCACATGATGCTTCTTTTAATTCTTTTTAAGGAAAGGGTCCACTTCTTTGGACGGTTTCGATAAGCTGGTAAAGGCACCTCTAGTCTCTCCCTTTGCATGTCAAATTCCCTCGTTTTAACATGGTAGTTCCTGTAGTAGGTGATGATAATAAGATTTATTTAATCAAGCCGAAATAGTTGTGATAAGACACGCAAGTGCTATTTAGTGTCCTTTTGACTCAACACTTGAGATCTAGTAACCCCGAGTGCTCTTCAGAGCCTTTTAACTCAACACTCTCACATGGGAATTATGCTAGGGAAATTCCAGAGCCTCCGCTCAACCCTAGAGATAGAATGTGGTTGTGAGACACATCTAGGATATTTAAGTGGCCTCGGATTTGGTAATCATTTCTTTCAAGCTTGGAGTGCTCCAGGGCTTATGCCCAACACTCAACGTACCTCGGGGCTTAAGCCAAGTACATAATAAGAGTCCTCTAGATACATCGAGGATTAGGCCCAGTATATAGGTCATTCGTGTGTTTCTGAGTCCACGCTCAACACACTACAAAATCAGCCATATGAATCATGCTCTGCATAGTATAATGTAAAAAAAAGAGGAAAACTCAATATATCATAATTTGTAACAAATTCTCATAATACAACATAGTTTACTCATTAGGGATTTCCTGCCCAGTATGTATATCCAACAATGAAACAATCAGGGTCCATGCCAAATATATCAACTCATGAAAGCATAAATCAAAACATACTAATGTTATGCTAAAATAGTAAATCACATATGCTAGGGCTGTGGCCCAATATAACCTCATAACATAGTTAGTCAAAAAGTTGGGATATAATAGGAATGTGGAGATTTCCCCGACTGCGATTGTGACACAAGATTGGTAGTAAACATGTTGTTGCAGTAGCTAAAAATGGTGACCATTAATGTGAATGCCTTTCCCGCGGAAGGATTGACCACTCTGTAGGCTACTACCAACAAGGAAACGACATACCAACTGTGGCAGATCAGTGGTATGTGCATCCGACTACAGGCGAGTGAGACCGATGCGCAACATACTATTAAAGAATTGACTGCTAGGGATGCCTCCGCACGACAGGCCGTGGATGACCTTGAAGCACACATAAAGGAAGAATGCACTTAGAAGGCACGCGAAATCGAAGGCTTAAAAAAGGAACACGATTTCCTTATTGTGGAGAAGGCTTGTATGTGGGACGACAGTGTTCGGGTTGACCGGGTGATCACAAAAGCTTGTCAACATGTACTAGAGCCCATTGAAGAGGTAGATGTGCTCCACCGGGTGCAGCGACTGGGAGCTTCCATTATTCAGTTGCGAAAGGAGAATCACGAGTTGAAGGCCCAGATGAAACCGGGTACACCTCAGGCTAAAGTGGATGAACGAAGATGGGAAATTGAGGAAGTTGCCACTTAGATGGAGGAGCTGGAAATGTAGGAAACCAGGCTCATGGCTGAAACTATACAATTTTGGGGCCACATTATTCAGGACGAGTAGGTTGTTTAGGACGAGCAGGTTGAGCAGCTAACTATGTACCGGCAGGAAGCAGAGGGAAATTTGGCCACATTAAAAGATGCAATGCACACAATGCCACCACTAGAGTAAGTTGCTAAGTCTCAAGAGTTGAAAGACTTGCAACACCGTGTTACCAAGGCGGAAGAGTGACAGAAGACATGCGTGGCCCAGGTAGAAGAGTTCCAGGACACCGGCAGAAAATTTATGATGCAAGCTAATGAAGCTCTGCAGGCAGTGCAGAGGTGTCGATAGCAGGTCGTGGAAAATCTTACAAATCACCCATTTGCAGAAGATGTGGTCGACAGTGTTAAGTTTAAACCAAATAGACAAGCAAGATCACTGAAAGAAACACAATCACAAGATAGACACACAATATACCTTGGGAAACCCTCATGGGGTAGAAAACCCAGCAAAGCTTTCCTCAATAAGATGATCAACCAAAATACAAGATGTGCTCCTTCCTTCTTTGTCTCCTTAGCAGATCTCCCAGACAAGTGCGCACTCTTCCACAAGTGAGTGAATGTGTATAATGAGGAACACACCTCCTCTATTTATACACTACTTTGACATATATTTTACACAGGTACATGTAGCCTCGTATTTAACCATTAGGTTAAATACCCTATTATAACTGACTGGGCCAACCCCCACATGGTGGGTCTAATAACCCTAGTTACCACAACTTCTCGGAGGAATAAACATCTCCGGATTCATAGTATAATCACATCCGAGGTATGGAACATCTCCGGAATAAATAATATACAAATATAATATTCTTTGAAGTTACAATATTCAACACTCCCCCTTAACGAGAAGGATATTATAATAGCATCTGCAGGAGCAAGGAGTCACTATACATGATACATCTATAAATGATCGGAAGCTTTCTTCAATTTGTCTTCATCAGTAACTCAAACAGTTACTGGTACATCAATGTCAACATCATCATCAACATCACGATCTTCAGCATCGTCTTCACATGATCAGCAGCATTGTCATCACACGATCAGTAGCATCGTCATCACACGATCAGTAGCATCGTCATCACACGATCAGCGGCATCGTCATCACACGATCAGCAGCATCGTCATCACACGATCAGCAGCATTGTCATCACACGATCAGGAGCATCGTCATCACACGATCAGCAGCATCGTCATCACACGATCAGCAACATCGTCATCACACTATCAGCAGTACAAGTATTCATGCCAATACAAGTAACCATATCAACAATACAAGTATCCTACCGATACAAGTAGCCACATCATCAATACAAGTATCCATACCGATACAAGTAACCATATCATCAATACAAGTATCCTACCGATACAAGTAACCACATCATCAATACAAGTATCCTACCGATACAAATAACCACATCATCAATACAAGTATCCTACCGATACAAGTAACCACATCATCAATACAAGTATCCTACCGATACAAGTAACCACATCATCAATACAAGTATCCTACCGATACAAGTAACCACATCATCAATACAAGTATCCTACCGATACAAGTAACCACATCATCAATAAAATCACTTTTTCGGAGACCATTCGTCTACGGATCAATTCAGGGACCGAAGTTCGGGGATGATACAATCCCCTACTTCTCGGAGACCACACGTCTACGGATCAATTCAGGGACCTTAGTCCGGGGATGATACAATCCCCACTTCTCGGAGACCACACGTCTACGGATCAATTCAGGGACCTTAGTCCGGGGATGATACAATCCCCACTTCTCGGAGACCACACGTCTATGGATCAATTCAGGGACCTAAGTCCGGGGATGATACAATCCCCACTTCTCGGAGACCACACGTCTACGGATCAATTCAGGGACCTAAGTCCGGGGATGATACAATCCCCACTTCTCAGAGACCATACGTCTACGGATCAATTCAGGGACCTGAGTCCGGGGATGATACAATCCCCACTTCTCGGAGACCACACGTCTACGGATCAATTCAGGGACCTAAGTCCGGGGATGATACAATCCCCACTTTTCGGAGACCACACGTCTACGGCTCTCTTTAGGACTGAAAGTCCAGGGATGATCCAATCCCCTCAACTGTCCACCAAGGACTTCATTCTCGGAGACCTCACGTCTACGGCTCTCTTTAGGACTGAAAGTCCAGGGATGATCCAATCCCCTCAACTGTCCACTAAGGACTTCATTCTCGGAGACCTCACGTCTACAGCTCTCTTTAGGACTGAAAGTCCAGGGATGATCCAATCCCCTCAACTGTCCACTAAGGACTTCATTCTCGGAGACCTCACGTCTACGGCTCTCTTTAGGACTGAAAGTCCAGGGATGATCCAATCCCCTCAACTGTCCACTAAGGACTTCATTCTCGGAGACCTCACGTCTACAGCTCTCTTTAGGACTGAAAGTCCAGGGATGATCCAATCCCCTTCTGTATTCTCATCTATACAGGTACAAATATCCAAGAGCATGTATCACATGTAGCATGTATTCTTACTAATACATCTAATCATCAGAACATGTATACATCACAACTAGCATGTATTCTTACTAATACATCTAACATCAAAACATGTATACATGTATTCTCACTAATACATCTAACATCAAAACATGTATACATCACACCAAAACATGTATACATCTAGCATGTATTCTTACTAATACATCTAACATCAAAACATGTATACATCACACCAAAACATGTATACATGTATTCTCACTAATACATCTAACATCAAAACATGTATACATCACACCAAAACATGTATACATCTAGCATGTATTCTTACTAATACATCTAATATCAAAATATTTATCCATAGAAATAAAAGATATAAAAGAGTTCTAAATCTAAATAATTGTAAGTAGCTAAGTGCAACAAAACAAAATTGTTATCAAATACTATACTACTCCCCCTTTCGAGGAGGGTCCTTCTGGACTATGCCAAGCATGTCTCGGAAGTGTTCAAACTTTACTCGAGACAAGGGTTTAGTCAGGATATCGGCAATCTGATCCTCAGTGCTTATGTACTCGAGCTTGATGGCTCCTCTCTGCACCATGTCTCGTATATAGAAGTAACGGATCTCAATGTGTTTTGACTTATCATGGAACACAGGATTTTCAGTCATCTTAATGCAGCTTTGATTATCACACATAATCACAGTGGGATCCATTTCTAAGTCAAAAATTCCAGATAAGAGTTTCCGAAGCCACACTGCTTCACAGCTGGCAGAGCAAGCAACTATATATTCTGCTTCAGCAGTACTAAGGGCCACACTAGATTGTTTCTTGCTGAACCAGGAGATCATGGCAGATCCAAGGCCATAACATCCGCCTGAAGTACTTTTTCTGTCTGGGACACTACCTGCCCAATCAGAATCTGAGTAACCACGTAACTTGAGTTCATTACCTCCAAGATAGTATAGGCCAAAGTCCACTGTACCTTTTAGGTACCTCATTATATGCTTTGCAGCTATAAGGTGAACCTTTCTAGGTTCTACTAGATACTGACTTAGGGTATTTACAGCAAAGCATATATCCGGTCTAGTATTTGTCAAATACATCAATGATCCAATGATTTGTCTATATAGGGTTATGTCCACTAGTTCTGATGAATCATTAACTAATAGTTTCAGGTTGGAGTCCATGGGAGTGGCCATGGCTTTACACTCCAACATATCAAATCTTTTGAGAATCTCCACAGTATACTTACCTTGATTTAGAAAGATTCCTTTTGGCTCTTGCCACACTTCTAGGCCTAAGAAGTAGTGCATTAATCCGAGATATTTCATTTCGAATTCTAAAGAAAGCTTCTTCTTGCTTTCAATGATTTGATTCTCATTTCCGGTTAGAAAAAGATCATCTACATATAACAGCAATATAACAGGTTCATCATCCATCACTTTAAGATAAAGATTGGGGTTAGCTTTACTTTTGGTAAAGCCCATGCTTGTTAAGAAACTGTCAATCCTTCCGTACCAAGCCCTGGGAGCTTGCTTCAATCCATATAATGCCTTTTTCAGTTTGCATACATGGGTCCTTCCGTCTTTGACCTCAAAACCTTGAGGTTGTTCTATGTATACTTCTTCTTCAATTACACCATTCAGAAAAGCTGTCTTAACATCCATTTGATGTAATTTCCATTTCATCATGGATGCAAGTGCCATGATAGTTCTAATTGAAGTATATCTAGCAACAGGTGCAAATGTTTCTTCATAGTCAATTCCTTCCTTTTGAGAGAATCCTCTGGCTACAAACCTTGCCTTGTATTTTTCAATGCTACCATCTGCAGCATGTTTTATCTTGAAAATCCATTTGGAAGAAACCACACTTTTATCTCTTGGTTTGGGGACTATATCCCAAACATCATTTTTCATTATCGACTGATATTCTTCTGTCATTGCTTCTACCCATTCTTTCTTTTGAGCTGCTTCTTCATAGCTAGTAGGTAGTTGATCCACAAGATCACACATCAAGGCCATATAGTTGGACACTAGCTTTGGTTTCTTTCTTTCTCTAATGGAGCCTTCAGGAGCACCATATTTTTCAGCCCCTTGGATAATATCTCTAGCCCATGCTGGCCTTCTTTTCTTTGATAAATCTGAGATAGGGGGTTCTTGTGGCTCCAACATGTCATGATCCTCTGGTGGATTATCTTCAGGGATGTGAACAGCCTCTGAGTTTCTAGAAGAAGGATCTTCTTCATAGATTTCTTCAAGTTGGCATTTTCTTGATTTCTTGAGAGCTGCTTCTTCATCAAAAGTTACATCTCTACTGATTTCTATATGATGAAAGCCTGGTATGTAAATCCTAAAGGATTTGGATGATTCACAATAACCAACAAATATTCCTTTCTTACCAGAAGGATCCAACTTGGTTCTCTTTTCTTTTGGAATGTGGATGTACACAGGACACCCAAATATTTTAAGATGGCTTACCTCGGGCTTCTTTCTAGTAAACACTTCTTCTGGAGTTTTGAAATCAAGAGCACTATGAGATAATCTGTTTTGAACATATACTGTTGTTCTGGCTGCTTCAGCCCATAGATACATGGGAAGATCCTGGTCATGTATCATAGTCTTCACAGCTTCCATGATGGTTCTATTTTTCCTTTCTGCAACCCCATTTTGTTGGGGATTGTAGGGAGTGGTTAGTTCTCTCTTGATTCCAGCTTCTTTACATAATTCTTCAAACTCTTTTGAAGTATATTCTCCACCATTGTCTGTTCTGAGAATCTTGATTTTATTTTCTGAGAGATTTTCTATTAGAGCCTTGAACTCTTTGAACTTTCCAAAAACTTCATTCTTACCCTTTAGAAAGTATATCCAAGTTTTCCTTGAATGGTCATCAATGAATGAAAGATAGTATTCAAATCCACTTAGAGAGGTGGTGGGCATTGGACCACATACATCTGAGTGTATTAACTCCAAGATACCCTTAGTCTTTGTTTCACTCTTTGGAAAGGGGTTCTTGACATTCTTCCCTTTCTTACATCCTTTACATGAGCCATCATGATCAACCTTCAAATCTGGTAGTCCTATAACCACCTTGCTTACATAGGGTAAGGCTTTGTAGTTAATGTGAGCTAGTCTTCTATGCCATAGCTCACTGGGGCTAGAGGTTTCATGAATAAGAGCAGCTTCCGAATGACCCTTGAGTTTATATAAACCTCCTTCCTCTTCACCAATAACAATTGCATCCTTAATAGATTTTCCTTTGGACCACATTAACACTTGTCCATCAATGAATGCCACTCTATAGCCTTTCTTGTCTAAAGCTGAGATTGAAAGCAAATTCTTCTTCAATCCTGGAACATATAAAACTTCCTTCATCTTCATGGGAGTTCCAGAATCGAGTTTGTAATTTGCTTCACCAATTCCCTTAATGGGATATTGATAGTCATCTCCTAGAGATACCTTTTGGGGAGAAGTCTTTTCTTCAAGATTTGAGAGAGTCCTTTTCTGTCCTGTCATGTGCTTTGAAGCACCACTGTCAATAAGCCATGTACCTTCTCCAGGGGTTATAGATCCAGAGAGTGCGGAGAAGAGAACATATTCTTCTGTATCTTCTTCTGCATTTCTCCTTGACCTTCTTTTGAAGAAGGTCCTTTCTTCTTCTTCCTCTTCATTTCTAGGTCTTTTATTGTGAGACCTTTCTTCGTCTACTTCTTCTTCTTCACTATCATCTTCTGCAAGATGTGCTTGGTGCCTTTTGTAGTGAGTGCCCTTTTTCTTCTGTAGAGGGAAATCTCTAGCAATGTGTCCTATTTTGTGACAAGAAAAGCACTGGAAAGAAGAGTAATCTCTTCTTTGAGTAGATCCTCTTTTCTTATGAAATCTGTGTGGAGGATGAGACTCCTTGTGACTACCCTTTTTGGAGTAGGATTGACTCCTTCTTCTTTTGGTGTGGGTGGCCAAGGCTTGGTCATCCTCTTTGAACAAGGCTTCTCGATTTGCAACCCTAGCCTCCTCTTGTACACAATCCTCCCAAACTACATCAAACTTCATACTTTCTTTTCTGGCACACATAGTTTGAATGAATGACTCCCAAGGTCTAGTGAGACCATTTAGAGCTGTCATCACAAGTTCATCTTCATCAAGAGTATCACCAATGGCATCTAGTTGCTCTTTGATTAGAGAGACTCTTGAGAAGTAGTCTTGAATGGATTCTCCTTTGTGCATCTTGGTACTCTTCAACTGAGTCCTTAGATTCATTTTCCTATTGATGTTCTTTCCTTCATACATTCTTCCTAGGGCATCATACATTTCCTTTGGAGTCTTCTTGGAAGCCACTTGGGGAATCAAGTGGTCTTTAATAGAATCAGCTATGATTCTCTTTGCCCTAATCAAATCCTTCCTGTGTTTTTCTTTGGCTTCATCTTCTTCTAGTTCTGCAACTTCCTCCTTGATATAATGAGCAAGATCATTCTCCTCAAGAATAAGACCAATTCTATATTTCCATGCCCGGAAATTCTCTATGCCTTCTAGCTTGTCTTCAAGCTTAGTGTTTGGAGCCATCTTCTCTTGGGGGAGTCCAAGAGACAGAGTAGACTTACCTGGGAAGTTACTTTTCACTTTTCCGGAATCTGGAACAGAATTTTATCGCACTTTTGGTAGAATTAGGGTTTGACTTTCCCGGAGTTCTACCCAACCAAAAAGTTCGATCTATAGCTCAAAAGAATGCTCTTGAGAAGGGATATCCAGCCATGTAATCAGAATTCAAAAATTACAACTTTTTTCTGAAACCAAAATCTGACGTATCGTACTTTTGGTAGAATTAGGGTTTGGATTTCCCGGAGTTCTACCCAACCAAAAAGTTCGATATATAGCTCAAAAGAAAGGTATTGAAAAGAGCTATCCAGCCATGCAACCAAAAATCAATAATACCAACTTTGGGCTAAAACCCTAACTTCACCAAAGAGAGAGAGAGAGGTATTCTTACCTTGTGAAAGATGTCCTATTCAATCTAGCTCTGATACCATGTTAAGTTTAAACCAAATAGACAAGCAAGATCACTGAAAGAAACACAATCACAAGATAGACACACAATATACCTTGGGAAACCCTCATGGGGTAGAAAACCCAGCAAAGCTTTCCTCAATAAGATGATCAACCAAAATACAAGATGTGCTCCTTCCTTCTTTGTCTCCTTAGCAGATCTCCCAGACAAGTGCGCACTCTTCCACAAGTGAGTGAATGTGTATAATGAGGAACACACCTCCTCTATTTATACACTACTTTGACATATATTTTACACAGGTACATGTAGGCTCGTATTTAACCATTAGGTTAAATACCCTATTATAACTGACTGGGCCGACCCCCACATGGTGGATCTAATAACCCTAGTTACCACAACTTCTCGGAGGAATAAACATCTCCGGATTCATAGTATAATCACATCCGAGGTATGGAACATCTCCGGAATAAATAATATACAAATATAATATTCTTTGAAGTTACAATATTCAACAGATAGTCAGGAAGTGGCTACGAAAGCCAAGGAGGTGGTGTGAACAGTTGAATAGCCATATGAGGACTTCAAAGTCAAAATGACGAAGTACACTATATCCTGTTGACGTCGCTCAAGGGTGAGCCACACGATTGTGTTGGGGGCCTGTTGGCAGGTGGTTTGCTAGAGTGCTATCGCAGCATCTTCGATGCTATGACAAGGTAGAAGATGGCGTGAATGGTGAGAAGATGGCGTGAATGGCGAGAAGATGACGCGAATGGCGATGAGCGAAAGATTAGTTATGCATTTTGGGTCAATTATACTGTGGAATGCAAGTTTTGGGTCATTTGGACCACATATTATGTAATGTTGAGTCAGTTATACCGCAAAATGCAGGTTTTTGGTCGTTTTTGGATAAGTCACTTAGATATTGGGTCATTTGTCTATGGTGTCAGTTAGGAAGTTAGTAGTAAGTGGACAAGAGTTGTAAGGCAGAAGCCTATATATAGATAAGAATTGTAAGTGTTAAAGATATATTTGGCAGCTGAAGAATGTGAAGCTTTGATGTTGGTTGTATGATTTTCGGGTATGTTTTGATGTCAAGAGTCATTGCGGAGATCTAGTTTTTGCAGAGGCATTGTATCTGGGTTGACAACAATAATATGATGAACTATTTTGGTGCAATCCATGTGCTCAAATTGTTCAGTTATGATAATGTGATATTGCACTATACGAATAATGTCATGCTTCCTTGATGCGATACTTGCTTTAAAGTTATTGTTGTCGTAATAATGAATGTTTGGGTTGAATATTGATTTACTACTATGTTTAATGCTTAAAGATCTCTATCGCTGTGTTGCATTAAGTTTAAATATCATAGCCGCAACCATCCTCCTTCATTCAGCGAAAACATGGTTTCGTCTGCTCTTCCTGGACGCCTCGGGTGAGACCTCATCTTCTCTGCAGGTGTTGCTGGGCAAGAGAAAACCCTATCCGGGCTGTTGCTCAGGAAGACTGCGGTATGTGTCGACAGTGAGTGGAACCCCTTTCGACTGGCGTCGCGCTAACAACTCATCTATCTATGATAGAGGGTAGATATTCTTTACCGAAATTTTGTTGAGAGCTCTATAGTCGATGCACATGTGCCAAGTCCCATCTTTCTTTGGAACTAAGAGGACTAAACTTCCACAAGGAGAGGAGCTGGGGTGGATGTGGCCTTTTTCAATTAATTTTTGGATCTGTCTATGAATATCTTTATTTTCAAGAATGGATCTTCTATAAACAGATGCGTTCAGAAAAGTGTTAACACCTAAAAAGTGCTCACTAGCTCATTCCCTTACTCACATAACCCATTTGTCCACTTTTCCACCATCTGAGCCTCTGAAACCAACAAAAGGTCACCAAAAGACCTGAGTACACCCCTTTTTCCATTAAAAAAGATTATTTTTCCAAGAAAATCATAAAAAACCCTCAAAAAGGGTCCAAATTCCCAAAAATATTAAAAAGGGAATTAAAATATTATTTTTATTCAAAAAAGGAAAAAGGAGGGAAAAGTACCTAAACCATGTTGGTCAATACCATTTGGTTTCCACAAAACCACAAATGGTATTTCCCACCACCAAAACCTATAAAAAGGTGGTAGGGGCTCCTCATTTCACATCCATCCATTATCTCATCCTTATGCTGCTGAAATCTCCCCTGAGCACTTTTAGCCATTGAAGCAACCTTGGAGAAGGGGACCTCTTGGAGTTTGGAGCTACTCATCTTGGGAGTTGCTCAACATCAACCTTCACCATTGAAGGTAATATCGCAAGCACTTGCTTGCCCCCCATTTTTCAATACAAAAAATTATTTCTTATGTTTCTTGTTCTTGATTTTGAAATGTTTACATTATTTGCTTAGATTCTTGCTTAGATCCATGAATAGTATTGTTTATTTAGTTTATTGTTTTTATTTCTATTGAAACTGCTGCTACTAGTTAGCAGGTGCCCATAGCACTAAGCCTGGTTGCAAAACCGGGCCAACAGTTTTTGGCGACTCCGCTGGGGATTGAACAATAGATCTCTAGTTTTTCTTTTAATCTTAGTTTTTTATTAGTTTTTAACCTTTAGATCCATAGATCTGCCATCTTAGACAACAGATCTATTGCTGTTCTGAGTTTTGGCCTCATCTATTGCCATTAACAGCCCGGAATTTTCAATTTTCGGGTTCGTTTTTCGGCTTCCGTGCACGGCTTTCGCCTCGCGGTTTTTGGCATGACAGTCGCGCGGTCCATCGCGACTTTCGGCCTTTTTTCCGCGCGGTTCATCGCGGCTTTTCGGCTTTTTTCCGCGTGGTTCACCGCGGCTTCGCGGTCATTTTCCGCGCGGCTCATCGCGACTGTGCGACAGAAACCCGCGCGGTCCATCGCGGCTTTTCTGTCAAAACCTGCGCGGTCCATCGCGGCTTTCGGCCTTTTTTCCGCGCGGTCCATCGCGACTTTTAGCCCAAAACCTACGCGGTCCATCGCGACTTTTGTCCCAAAACCCGCGCGGTCCATCGCGACTTTTAGCCCAAAACCCGCGCGGTCCATGTGATTTTTTGGCCGCGCAGCTCAATTTTCAAACGACCATATCTCCCTTTCCCGAACTCCGTTTGAAACGATTGTTTTTTTCAAATTGGGTGTTTTCGATCAAGGAATCCAAATATGCTATTAGATTTAAGAAATTTTCCATCAAAATTTATCTAATATTGTATTTTAGTGTTATTTATCACTTCAGTTCACCCATTTTGGCTCATATTTTACAGTACTAAGATTCCAACATTGTTTACAACCATAGGAACATTTTACTATTTAGAATGCACATGTGAAAGAAGTCTTTTTAAAAATTTTCATCAATTGAAAGAAAGATCTATTTTTGCATTTTTATCTAGATTAAAATTTTTTCCTGTTTACTTCTTTAAAATCTTGCCCTTAGCAATTTACTTGAAAAAATAAATCCATTTATTTCTTTTAAAGAAGTCTATTATTTGCTTCCAGAAATCAAAAGATTCTTTGTTTTTTGAGTTGATATTTGCAAAGCAATTTAATTCCCATTTATTTGAAAAAGTCATAAATATTTGCTTTTTTATTTTCAAAAACTCCTTTGTTTTGTGAAAATTTCCTATAAAAGCATTTACATTTTTCAAGTTCAGTTTACAATACCTCACGTGCACTCACACGATCACTTAATTGAACTAAGCCTTAAAACGTACCCTAATTTGAACACACTTTTAACCCCACTTGGGGAACACTAAAAGAATTCTTGTAGCTAGGTAGTATTGGGGGGATAGGTGTTCCAATAACACCCCTCAGTTTTTACATCTGAGACATAGAAGTTGTCCAATTAGGGAGCTAAAATCTCTTAGTACTTTTTGGCGCGGTCACAACCGGTTTGTGGGAAGGCCTCTCCCTTAGGAGGGTTGAAGTCGCGAGGATGGTTCCGGAAGCCTGAGTGGAATACCGAAATCCATTCAGTAACCGAAGGGCTACCATTCGCAGTTCTCGGGATATCCCTGTATTGGTATATTGCGATCAAAGGACCAAACGGCAGATTTACCTTTTCTCGACGCGTCATGAACGGAGTATCCTAGTAGCCTGTCTTTAGGATTGATTACCCGGTGTCCCTCCCGGTAGGGGGATATCTAGCCGTTGTCTCAACATTCATATTGTCTGACTTGGATTTCATCACCTTGCAGAGGATATCGTCTGTTTGAGTCACAATACTTTTAGATTAGGTGTTTGCATGATTTCAACCTACCTGTGGTCTAGTTACACCTATTTTTTCTAGGAGCCGCTTGCATGTTGGTATTCTGACCAGTTGTTGCATTCCTCCACTTATTGTAGCACAACTGCTAGAATAAGTGCCTTTTTTGAGGATTGATTTTTGGCCTGAGAACCTTCTTTTTTCACTCCCCTTCTTGCACCCTTGGTTGCATTAGGGTTTTGAGTCTTTTATATATATCACCACCTGATACTTAAATAAATTTTTTACCCAAACACACATTCTCACCATTGAGAATTTTAGACGCTCTCGTCGTCTACAGGGCGAACTCCCAGAGTTTAGTCCACTTGGCTCTCCACGTCACGGACGCAGAGCCTTATCCCTTGATTCGACACATCGTCAATCAATTAGGTAGTCATCCGATTCTGACACACCTCACTTCACCTTTGATTTGGAGGTAGAATCCGAAAACCCCACAGAGTTACCACCAACCACCATTATGTCTAGAACACCATTTGATCCACTATTCACAACTACCATAGGTCAGACATCCGCAGACCCTTCTGCTGTAGTACCATCCACGGCAACAACCACCCCTCTGGGTATGCCCAATACGGGTAACACTCCACATTTAGGAATGCCTAACACAGGGCCACCACCTGTCATGGGTATACCCAACATGGGGGTCATACCCCCTTTGGTTTCCACAAACCCCATCCCAGGAATCCCTAATACGATTCCCAACCCAAGTGCAACCCATGTTGCACTTGGAAGTGCTATCCCAGGAATCCCTAGTGCGATTCCTAACCCAAGTATAACCCAAGTTGCACTTGGAGGCGCTGGCCCATACCAGACTACACCTATTGGAGGGTATATACCCTCCATACCTAGCATACCTCTAGGCGCTACTGGACCCCTACACAATGCCAACATTACTGGTTATGTCCCTGTCACTACGCCACACCCCTCGGCCAGTCTACCATTTCTAGCAAGTTTGAACTTGCCAGACTTGGCAAGACTAACTAATGATCCTATTCGACATGACCCCACTTGGCCTCCCATGCCCACCAAACTCCCCTCCGACGTCCCTAAGTTTGAGGGCAAGGCAGGTGAGGACCCCCAGAACCATATCATGTCTTTCCATCTATGGTGTTCCTCCAACTCCATAGTGGACGACTCTGTCCGCCTCCATCTATTACAGCGCACCTTCACTGGCTCTGCGGCTAAGTGGTATATCGAGCAGCCCCATGGGACACATGCCACCTTTACCTCCCTTGCTTCGACCTTCCTGTAGTTCTTTCAGTTACCCGTCCGCTATGATGCGGGCGTCGAGATCCTACTGTCTTGCAGACAAAACACGGCCACCCACATCACTGACCACATTCATGAGTGGCGTCGACGCCGAAGCCTCTGCAAAATCAAATTAGACGACCGTATCTTCCTAGATTGGTTTCTAAAATCCCTCCTCCCTCTCATTGCGAAGGATGTGGCATCTGAAAGACCCCAGTCCGAGGAGGAGGCCATCCTCAAGGCCCAACAGTTTGATCTCATCTACGCCCAGTCGGGTTACTTATACACGATCATTCCGGATGCCCCACGAGGCGACTCTGCACGCGGTGACACACCGGGGGCATCACATGCCGCTGATGGCATTATTGGCCAAATTACACCGCAAGCAAAACCTTTCAGTATGGTGAGCACCATGCCCGCCCCAGACCTTTCTAGGGCTACATCTAGTTCCGGAGCGACAACTTCTTATGCTCCAACAAACCAGACCCATCACGTTCATGGACCCTCTTGTCCACAACATTGTTATGGCCAAGCGCCATCAGCATATGTACCTCCCACATACTATGCTCAACCTACGGTACAGACCCCCATGCAGTTCCCACAACAGCCCATGCATTACCCACAACCGGTTGCACCAGCTAACCTCACACCTCCACCAGCTCAGGGGTACCAACAACCCCAACAGGCAACTGGACCACCTCCAGCTCCACCTGCATACTATCCACCGCAACCTGCTCCCGCACCTGCGGCTCCTCAGAATCCCCCCAATGCTCAAGGGCATGTGTACGCACAACAACAGCAGCCCCAATACCAAAATAACCAACGCAACCAGGGTGGGCAACCAAACCGCGGAAGAGGACGCAACCGTGGAAACAATCAAAACCGTAACCAGGCTCCACAACCTACCCATCCTCCGCAAAACAATAACGCGGCGCCTGCTCATCAAAATCCTGATCGACCACCTAAGCAACCCAAAAATGCTAATTTACGAACAAACCATCCTTGTTCCATTTGCGGTGTCTATGGCCACTATACCCACGCTTGCCCACATCTGGAGCGAGCTCGACAACTATGGACCAATGACGCCCATCGTCAAGGGCAGGCGGCTCCTCAGCCGCCACCCAACCCTCCACCACCTCCACAACAACCTTTGGTACTACAAACCCCTTTTCCAACACAAGGAGTGGTGAACACTCAGCCGTTAGCCCCCCCACAGGGCAACGTGCAACCACAACAAATCACTTACGCCGCTCCTGATCAACCCATCTTTGATTTAGGCACCCACCACTTATTGATGATGTCCACAGCCGACGTCAACATCCAAACCCGACGGAACCAGTATGGTCCTACCTCCGAGGCTACCCCCGCCGATAAGGATGCTAACGCTAATCCCACCGATCAGACGTTACGGATACCACCTCTTCCACTCGATGGTGCCTCTAAAGCACCTCGTTTCCCTCTCCGTCGTATAAACAACAACCCCAATGCACGGGCTGCGTCAAATTACAACATCGTAGATGACCTAGCTCAATCTCCCGCAGCCCTGTCTGCGTTAGAAGTCTTGAAAAACTGTCCTACGCAGCGCAAGACTTTACTTTCCACCATTGGGGCGATCGACCCAAACGATTCGAAATTGATGACCTTTGATTTAGACCAGTCTGAACCACGCCTGCCTTCCTCTTTAGCATTCCAAGTTTCCGTTTCTGTTCGGAATCTTGTCATCCATCGGTGCATTATCGATGAAGGGGCCTCCACATGTGTCATGTCCACATTCGTTTGGCAGAAGTTGGGATCCCCTACTCTCCAGCAGTCCACCACTGCATTACGAGCTTATGACGGCCGTTTGACTCAACCCCAAGGTCTTTTAGCCAATGTCCCTGTCCAGCTGGCGGGTAAAACCGTGCTCATTGACATTGAGGTCATCAATGCCCAACTAGACTATAACCTTTTACTTGGTCGCAGCTACATGTATGCCATGCGGGCTATTGCCTCATCCGTATTTCGCACCATGCAGTTCCCCCATGAGGGACGCATGGTCAAGGTCGACCAGCTCACCTATTACGATCCCAAGGCCCCTGCCACACCTGAAAATGTTCTCCCCATGGTTGAACAACCTATTTGTGGTGCAACTACCTCATTCATTTCCTCAGTAGGACCCAGACTTTACTCCGAGGCGCCGATGACCTCTACATTCCAGGCCATTCCACCACCGTCACCGGAGACCCACGTCGCAAACCTCTGTACTCTTTCACAGAATACACAAACACCTGGTAGTCAACCACCATTGGTCCCTAGTCACATCGGTGTTACACCTATCCACACAATCCCCTTTCTATTTCCTCCTTCGGGTGTAGTAAGCGCCCCGGTTATGGCTACCCTTAGTCTCCCCGGGTTAACATTGGGATTACTCGTGTGGTATATTACGCCTCCCGTTCCTCCACCAACACCAAATGTCATCCTACAACCGGTGCAACCCATTGTTACTTCTACCCAACCATCTCCCGGTATCACGATTGCTTCGACGTCAACAAATCCCCCTCTTCTTGCTAAGCCCACTGGGGGCAGAGGCCCACAACCATACACTGCGGTTCGCCCACCCAAGGCAGTTAAACCTCCCTCCGTATTTTGTGATCCTCCAAAATGCTCGCTGTGTGATGAGTTAGGCCATCCAACCCATCAGTGCCCACAGTTACCTGCATTGCAGGAACACATGCAAATGCTGGACGACGACCCCAACATCCCGGTGATCAAGCTCGACCCAAACCCCATGCCTCGTGATAAATCATTGCGTACCAACCACCCATGTGCGATATGCGGTATTTACGGCCACTACTCCCACAACTGTCCTGACATCCCAGACTACAGAGCAGCTCTCTATGAGATGAACAATTTGGACCTAGAGACGGCACCCCCTACTATCGAGGAGATCTACCCTCCCGCGTCATCCTCATCCGGAGAGATTAACACCATCTACATGATCTCTTCGACTACCACTACCTCATCACTCGATTTGACCACTCAAAGCTCCCGCAATGATGAAGAGGTTCTCGAGACTCCTACTACCTTTGATTATCCCGGGGAAGACATGCACCATCGTCCATACTTCCTCCTGGAAGAGACTTCATCCACCACCGCTACCCAATCCGCGGTTGAGTCCAAGGATTTCCTTCCTACTAAAATCGACTGGATAACGGATCCCATGGCCGATATTTCTCCCATCATCCACATTGACATCTCTGACCCACTTGGTGCCCTTCATACCATCACATTAGGAACCTCCCACAGTGAGCATGAGATCGGAGAATACCAACAACTCTTCCAAGAATTCACTGATGTCTTTACTTGGTCAGATACTGAAATGCCTGGCCTTGACCCCGCCATTTATACGATCTCCACTGGATACCCCTCTGTCCGGTCGGACCCTTCCATTGATCCCTTTGACACACAGGTTCAACCCTTTCAAATCGACCAGGAAACCACATGTCCACAACATGGGGGCAGGCCCAAAACCTTGCCAACTCATCATCATCGTGATCCTCGTCGGAGATACTGGGGGCATCCACCCCACAAAGGGAATCCCCCATCATCATATCATCACTTCAGTATGCCACCACGACCCACAGCCTCATGGTATAACACCCCGCCAGCAGTTGCTCAATGCCCTATTGATCTCTCTCTGAGACAACATCTGCACCACATTGACACCTCTGAGTTAGGGGGCATAATAGATTACCTCGACCCTGGGATAGGGGGCATGATCAATCATTTTGAACCTTCCCCATCATCTCTATCTCAACACCTCAATGATCCCATCGTTCAAAACAACACATATGTGATCCACAATCACAAACCCCATGCACATAGCATGGGGGCAGGTCATTAAGCTTGCTCACTTTTTCATATTCGTGATCTCAACCATTTTTGAGGTCACGTGTCACTTGTATATTTCAATTGATTTGATACACATAGTATTTTGCCCCCACGGGTCATCATTTCTCCCCACCACTACATCCTTCGCTTGGTGGGATCACCTTTATTTGTAGCCATTTTTTAACCTAGTTCTTTCCTTTAACCATTCCGGAGTCCTTATGACCTCCGTTTTTCGCACCATTTGCACTGCCGGATTCATATTTCCGTGCCCGTGATGATGCTTGAGATCATTTCTCACTCTCACTAGGACCAATATCAACATTGTGTCTCGACACCTTGTCGCCCCAGTTTGCGTACCACTTTGGCTGCTCTCTATTTTTGATATATTTGATATCATCGGATTCATTTTTCTGAGCCCGTGACGATGCTTGAGATCATTTCTCGCTCTCACCTTTAGATTTTGCGGGCATTTTTCCCATGCCCCCCTCGTCGCCTCGGTTTGCGTGCCACATCGGCCGTTCTCCATTTTCGACGTGCCTTATATCGTCGGATTCAGTTTTCCGCGCTCGTGATGATGCTCGAGATCATTTCTCGCTCTCACCTCTAGATTTTTCGGGCATTTTTTCCACGCCCCCTCGTCGCCTCGGTTTGCGTGCCACATCGTCCGTTCTCTGTTTTCGACATGCCTTATATAGCCGGATTCAGTTTTCCGCGCTCGTGATGATGCTTGAGATCATTTCTCGCTCTCACCTTTAGATTTTCTAGGCATTTTTTCCCATGCCCCCCTCGTCGCCTCGGTTTGCGTGCCACATCGGCCGTTCTCCGTTTTCGACGTGCTTTATATCTCCGGATTCAGTTTTCCGCGCTCGTGACGATGCTGGAGATCATTTCTCGCTCTCACCTTTAGATTTTCTGGGCATTTTTTCCCATGCCCCCCTCGTCACCTCGGTTTACGTGCCACATAGGCCGTTCTCTGTTTTTGACGTGCCTTATATCGCCGGATTCAGTTTTCCGCGCTCGTGACAACGCTCGAGATCATTTCTCGCTCTCACCTCTAGATTTTTTGGGCATTTTGCCTTGTGACCCCTTCGTCACCTCGATTCGCGCGCCACATCGGCCGTTCTCCGTTTTCAACAATCCTTAGGTCACCGGATCCAGTTTTCCGCACTGATGACGATGCTTGAGACCTTTTCTCGCCCTCATCAATCCAGTTTTGTTCGGTATAATTTTATCCCTTTTTCGGGCCGAGCAACCCCTTTTACGAAAAAGGCACTTAGGGAGTTTCTGTTAAGCTCTTTTCTGACTCCTAAAACAATGAAAAGATCGCCGAGCAATCTTGCTTCCTCTCATGCTCGCTAAACGTATCTGAAAGGGCGTCTACCTGGTATAAGTTTACCCCTTTTCCGGACCTCGTAGACTAATTACGAAAAAGGTATACTCTAGTCACATCGGCTAGAAGAGTTCTCCATCCGCATCATTTTATGCTTTTTCGGGCCTTGGAGACTAAACTCACGAAAAAGAAACACCAATAGAGTCCACTTACCGCTTTCAGACTCTCTAAACATGAAAGCAACCATGAGCATGAGCCGTCCTGGGCTCACAAAATCCACAGGACCGTACCATTTCAGAGCACACTTTTATCCCTTCTTGGAGCTCATTAAAACTACGAAGAAGGAATCAATGGTACCTCTTGGCGCCACGACAGATCACATCTACTCATATGGCAGCTTCCCCATTTTGGTCGCCTTTGTTCAGAGTATTCTGCAGTATGTCACCTTGATAACCCCTCGACGGCACCTATCAGCTCGTCCTCCCCCCCCAGAGTCAATATATACCATTCAGTCAAAGCAATGATCCCCACACCTACAAGTCAGTTCCCTACGCTGCCAGGTCAACCATGTCATCATGCTCTGAACAAAGGAAGTTTGAGTCTACCCATTTTTTGACCCAGTTATTTTCCTTCCCACAAGTATGTCAGTCCTACCATCAGTACTACATCACTTCAGTTATACACCTCCTGCTCCTATCAAGGAAACACCATTGCCTTGTTAGTTGCTGGTCTCCCTCTGTCGACGACAACTACATTTGATTCCAGAGGATAGACCTAGAGGTCCCTGTGTCTTGGACTCATTACCATTTATGATGAGTGCCTACGAATCATTTCGAGAGGAATCCTCAGTGCCTCTCCGAATGGTTGTTTCTCACATGCTCGACTTCAACACCTTGATCGCATCGTTGAGACTCGCACAGGGTATTGGTCCGTTCAGTTACTGTTGAAGACCCCGGATACCACCTGACTCCTCCACATTTGAGAGTCTACCTATGGATACAACCAGTTACATTTTTTCTATAGATATCCGGGTTGCGTATGGCGACAGTATTCCAGATGACTCACAATCATTGAGTCCATACAGATGTTGGACCCCTTCAGATTTAGCAGTTCAACAGTTATTCCAGTGTATCAGTTATTGAGATCAGCCATGATCATGAGTATATCCCACAATAATGTCCCCTCTGGACCATTATGATGTACCAGTATATTTCTTTACGTATTAGATCCCCGTTCTTGGGACTAATTGTTTTGTATATGTCTTGATACGAGCATGGGAATGCCCGCCTCGTCCTTTATCAGAGATTATACCTCATTCATATTGAGGCCATGTAATATTTTTTGTTTTTTGCAGCTTCCAAGGGCCGTGGCTCCAGTCTCCAACCGGTCTCTTCTCTCCCCTAAACCCCAGAAAAAAGGACAAAAGAACTATGATGTCTATCGGCCATACGATGAGCTCCTGCCCTCACACATCAGGGGGCAATCTGTTAACACCTAAAAAGTGCTCACTAGCTCATTCCCTTACTCACATAACCCATTTGTCCACTTTTCCACCATCCGAGCCTCTGAAACCAACAAAAGGTCACCAAAAGACCTGAGTACACCCCTTTTTCCATTAAAAAAGATTATTTTTTCAAGAAAATCATAAAAAACCCTCAAAAAGGGTCCAAATTCCCAAAAATATTAAAAAGGGAATTAAAATATTATTTTTATTCAAAAAAGGAAAAAGGAGGGAAAAGTACCTAAACCATGTTGGTCAATACCATTTGGTTTCCACAAAACCACAAATGGTATTTCCCACCACCAAAACCTATAAAAAGGTGGTAGGGGCTCCTCATTTCACATCCATCTATTATCTCATCCTTATGCTGCTGAAATCTCCCCTGAGCACTTTTAGCCATTGAAGCAACCTTGGAGAAGGAGACCTCTTGGAGTTTGGAGCTACTCATCTTGGGAGTTGCTCAACATCAACCTTCACCATTGAAGGTAATATCGCAAGCACTTGCTTGCCCCCCATTTTTCAATACAAAAAATTATTTCTTATGTTTATTGTTCTTGATTTTGAAATGTTTACATTATTTGCTTAGATTCTTGCTTAGATCCATGAATAGTATTGTTTATTTAGTTTATTGTTTTTATTTCTATTGAAACTGCTGCTACTAGTTAGCAGGTGCCCATAGCACTAAGCCTAGTTGCAAAACCGGGCCAACAAAAAGAAAAACTAGGAACAAGTTCAATGGAGTGTTTTACTTGACAATATTCAGGTACTCCATCGAGAGCTTGAAATAGGTTCTAGTACTCATCAAGAATATGATTGACTTACTACTTTTGTCGGGAGATGCATTGGTCGGTGTCTCGACTTGTCACTGCAATCTTCTTAATGTTGTGGCTTGATCATGATTAATGCTATATTCTGAGCATGATTGATGAGCTTCTTTGTCTGTTTGGCATATATCAATGCAACCATTGGTGTAGGTTGATGCTCTGGTATGTTGAACCATCAATTTCGATTCTGACAATCACCTTCTGAGGAAGTGACTGATAACTTCCATATCTATCCCAAAGGTAAGGTTTCCCAAATAGGGCGTCGGCTACGGAGAGTGGTGCCACATCGTAGAGTACTTCATATTCAAAAGGTTTTATGAAGCAGGTGAGCTTTCATTGTCGAGTGATCCGTAGCTCTTGTCCATCCTTCATCCAACCGATGTTCTAAGTCTGAGGATGCTGAGTGGTAACATGACCTAGTTTTTTCACAAGATCTTCAGAAATGAAGTTCTTCTGGCTACCGTTGTCCACAATAAGATGCAATCGGTTGCTTTGGACCCATATCTATGTATGGATCAGGCGTTCTTTTTCCTCCTCATCGACGATGGTCGAGGCTGCTGGAGTGGTCGATGCCAAAAGGGTCGTTGTGTCTGGATCAGATTCTTCCACCATCTTGTCAAACACATCGGAGGTCGACACTTTTGTCAAAAATGTCTTCCGATCTTTTCATTCAAACGTATCATGCCAAGAAGAGTGGTGGTAATCACACCATTTTCCAGTCGGCGGTTGTTTGCTACATTCCCTCTTGTGAAAAGGCTTCTTGTTGTGGTCTGGCTTTGGCGATGTTGACTGAGAATATTTTGACTGGTCAAAGTCGGTTGGTGCCTTCTTGTTGGGTATTCGTCCTGATGTCGACTTTCTCATGAAGCATGCTTTCCCTTTTTTCTTGGTTTCTAGTTTGCTAGCATAGTGGAATGCATCCGCAAGCATAACGACAGTCAGAAATTCCATCTCCTACTGAATGTACTGGGACAATCCGCTAACGTACTTCAGAACAAGCAATTTCTCTTCTTCTTGGACGCCAAGTCTATCCATGAGCCAATAAAACTCATTGTTGTGAATCTATATTGATTCATTTTTCCATTGCCTTAGCTGTTGCCACTTATTATACTGCTTCTCAAGGTATTTGGGAGGGTAAAATTCCTTTCGGATGTGTTTGACGAATTTATCCCATGTGTCGATGGGGTCTCCACTTTTCTCCATCTATGTCGAGAGGTTCTCCCACCAACAGTGCAAAAATGTTGATATATTTAAGGATGCAATGGTGATATTTTGAGCTTCTGAGAATAGATTCACAGTGTAATAGGATTCCAATTGTTGTAACCAATTGTCGATGAATTCCGCGTCAAAATTACCTTCAAGATTCAGTATTTCCATATTCATTTGCACTTTGAAGGGGATGACTTTATCCAAGTGAATTCTCGTCAAAAATCCTTCGGATTTCAATGAAAATCGCATGAGAATTTGATTTAACTAGGCAAACATTTCAGTCCGTTGTCGAGCCATAGCTTGCTCAATAACTTGTGTTGTCTTGTCGACTGCATGTCTATCGTCTATTTCTTCTGTCATTTCTTGAGGTAGTCTCTGCTTGGATTGCTAAGATTGAGAGTGAGTTTGAATCGGCATAAGTCAGGTGACTTCAAGAAAAGTGTATACGAATAACTTAAGCACAAACAAAACTGAGTGCTCTGATACCAATGATCTAGGTCGTGTCCAGGAAGCACAAGGGGGACAATAGTTTGAATAAATGAGTCGTATATGTTATGGCGGAAGTTATAAGAAGTAGAATGAGCAAAAGAAGGATTACACTACACAGATAAACGCAAATACACACAGACAGTATGCAGGAATGCGAATTGTTCTTCTCTATTACTTGCAAACAGATAGATTGATGACAAGATGGATGTATGTTACAATATTATACATGCTTATATAGAATTCTGAGACACTTGGGTGCCTTCCCATTACGTTGAGTTACAAAGAAGAAGTTAGAACAGTTCAACAGTTCAACCGTTACAGTCAACTGGAAGACAGAGAGACATTTTGTCGAAGTTCGACGGCCGCTAGTCACATGTTGACCCTACATGTAGATGTCACGAAAATGTGAGGTTGTTGAACATGTCAAAGGTGCGGAGTGTGTCTTAGTATGTCGAAGTCAAGACTCGTCAGAGTTGTGTCGAAATCAAAACCTCTCGAAGTCATTGAGTTTGTCGAAGTCATGTCAAGTAGAAACTTGTCAAAGTTGTATCAACATCAATGGCTTGTCGCAGTCAATGTTAGCATTCAACAACAATGCCAACTGCGATGTGGATCATCAACTCTCTTCCCAAAGACATTCAAGGACACTTGGAAAAATTTAATTGAGGGCATAAAAACAAAACCAAGAAATGAAATTGAGATTTGTTACCTCCTAAAGGTGTGTTTAGTCGAGTTTGATATTACCACAATGCCCAAACCATCGCTTGACACATTTTTCAAAATTTTACCCTCCAATGCAATGATTGCATTAGATGTTGCTAAGCAAACCATAGTTGCGAACATCGTCAAAATAAACAAGGTTTTTTCTATGTAGTCACTGAAAAGGGGTGTCTCTAGTGGTACTATGATGTCACGATTCCAATGGACATACATGGTCAACCATTTCCCACCAAAATCAACCATATTTTACTAATGTAAACCATGGTTAACTAAAGATAACTATGGTTAACAATAGTTTACTATAGTCAATCATCATAAAACAATAGTGATCGATGCTAAACTAAGGTCAAAGTTAGTAAACTGTCTTCAAACATAACGATCCATGATCATTTAAATTTAGCTACAAAAAAATTAAGTCATTGATAGTCAACCACGATTCATTAAATTCAACCATGGTAAACTATGGTATAACTTATTCAACCAACTTTTGTCACACATCGCTAACCATGGTCAATTATGATCAACTAGAGTTAATGTTAACTAACCAAAGTTAATTATAGACAACAAAGGTTCTCTAAAGTAAACCATGGTTATCCATAGTAAAAAATAGTCAACCATGGTGCATTTAGGTTAACTATGGCTTTCCAATTTGACCATCCACAAAAAATAGTGAACCATGGTAAACCATGGTCAAACTTGCTCGATTACCATTTAACACCATTTGTTAACCATGGTCAGTGTAGGTCAACCTTAGCTAACTGATGCCAACCATGGTTCATTGAAATTATCCATGGTCAAACAATAGTCATTCATCATTTACAATCATCAAACATTTTCAACCACGGTCAAACAATAGTCATTCATCCTTTACTATTGCCAAACTTATTCAACCATGTTCAAACATAATTAAGCATGGTTAACTAAAATCAACTATGAAAACCATAACCAAGCATTATCTATGATGGTCAATAATATTCCAACATGGTTTCATATAATAGAACATGTACATCCATTGCCCATGAAGTAATCCATAGTCAACATTGGTTAGTCAGACATGGTGAATCAAAGCCAATGTTACATAAAAAGACTAAACCATATACACACAAGGTTCACTAATGCAAATAATGGTTAACCAAAGTGGAACAATATTCAACCATGGTACATTCCTTATCCAACAAAGTCAACCATTGTTTACTAATGTAAACCATGGTTAATGATAGTCAAACAATAGTTAACCATGTTGCATTAAAGTCCACCATGGTTTGCTAAATGTGGACCATGCACAAACAATAGTCATCATTGTTTTACTATGGTCAAACTTGGTCAACTGTCATTTACAACCCTTCATTAACATGGTCAACCATTTTTAAGAAAATTCAACCATGGTTTCCTAATGTTGAACATAGTCATCCATGGTAAAATAAAATAAACCTTGGCCAAATAGTATTCACACATTCTTAACTATGGACAAACATAGTGAACTATGTTTTAACATAGTTAACCATCGTTAAATAAATTTAACTATAAAAACCATAGTCAACCATAATTAACCGTGTTTAATGACATTCAAACATTGTCTCACAAGAAGCAAACATTCACAACCATGGTCAGCGATGTAATCCATAATTAACAATCATTAGTCAACAATGGTTAAGCATAGTCGTGTTACATAAACAAATTGAACCATACAATCCCAAGGTTCACTAAAGTAAACCATGGTTAACCAACATCAACCATTGTTCAATATAGTCAACAATGATTAACGAAAGTTAATCATATTCCACCATGGTGCACTAAAGTCACTCATGCATAGACAATAGTCAACCATGATTCGCTATAGTCACACTTAGCCAACCGTAATTTGTCACTCTTTATCAACCATTCTCGATGATGGTCAAATGTGGTCAACCTTTGCTCACAAAAATAAACCATAGTTTACTAATGTCAACCATGATTAATTAAATTTAACCATCGTCAATCATACTTCACTATAGTAAAGCATGGTAAAACAATAGTCATTGATGGTTAATTATGGTCAAACTTAGTCAACCATATATTAACATAATCAACCATGGTTAATTAACTCAACTACAAAATCCAAATTCATTGATAGTCAAGCACTGTTGACTAAATTCAACCATAGTTAACTAAAGTCAAACATCGTTAACAAACATCAACTATAGTAAGCGATGGATCACTAAAGTCAGCCACTGTTAACTAAATTCAACCATGGTAAAATAACAATGAACCATGGTAAACCATGGTCTAATTTATTCATGCATCATTTTCACCCATCACCAACCATCAGGGATAATTTTAAGGACCCTTATTTAAAAGTGTATAAACCTTGGCGAATTTTACCAATTCTAAAAATGTCAACTATAAAATATTTGGCAATATTTTTCTAAAATTATTTAAATTTCTAAGGATTTAATATAGTTTATATAATAATTGGGCAAAATTTAGAGTGAAAAAAGTTTACCCTATCAAAATTGGGCGAAATAGGGCCTCAAAAAATGCAAATTGACGAAACGTTTTATGGAAAAAAACATGGAAAAATAGCCCATGGGCTAAATTTCGTCCCTTAAATTATCCTTGCCAACCATGCTCAATGGTGGTTAAATAGAGTTAATGTTACCTAGCCAAAGTCAATCATACACAACCAATCTTTGCGAAATTAAAAAATGGTTTTCCAAAATCAAACATAGTTAACCATGGAGCATTAATGTCAACCAAGATTCACTAAAGTTGGTCATGCATAAGAAATAGTCCTTTTTCAACTATCATTTAACACCCATCGTTAACCATGGTCGATGTTGGTCAAGCGTGATAAACCTTAGTCAAACAAAGTCAACCATGGTTTACTGTTGTTAACCATTGTTAACTAAATTAATACATAGTCAACCAGATTTCACTAAAATCAACCATGGTCAAACAATAGTCACCTATACTTAACTATGGTCAAGCTTAGTCAAACATATTAAAACATAGGGAAGCAAGGTTAATGAAAATCACCTATGAAAACCATAGTAAACCATTATCAACCATTGTGAAAGACTTTCATATATGATCAAATAATCAAACATGCACAACCATGGTTAATGGAGTAATCCAAAGTCAAGCTCGGTTAGCCAACCATGGTGAAATATCTAGTCAATGTTACCTAAATAAGTTGAATAATACACAACCAAGGTTACAAAGTCAACCATGGTTTAGTATTGTTAACCATTGTTAAGTAAATTCATACATAGTCAATCATGTTTCACTAAAATCAACCATGGTCAAACAAAAGTCACCTATACTTAACTATGGTCAAACTTAGTTAAACATGTTCAAACAAAGTTAACCACGGTTAATTAAAGTCATATATGAAAACCATAGTTAACCATTATCAAGCATTCTCAAAGACTTGCATATATGGTCGCATAATCAAACATGCACAACCATTGTGAATGAAGTAATCCAGATTCAAGTTTGGTTGGCCAACCATGGTGAAATATCTAGTCAATGTTACCTAAATAAGTTGAATAGTACGCAATAAAGGTTCATCAAAGTAAACTATGGTTAACCAAATTCAAACAATAGTCAATCATTGTGCATTCTTTAGCTAGGCAAAGTCATACATGGTTTACTAAACTCAATCATGCTTAAGTAGAGTCAACCATAAACAACCATGGTTCACTAAAATAAACCATGGTCAAACAATAGTCACCCATGCTTAGCTACCATGAGAAAACACATTATACACCAATCAACCATGCACAAACCATAGTTAACCATGGTTTACTATGGCCAAGCTCAATCAACCATCATCTTACCCTCTTCGTCAACAATGTTTTGTGAAGGTTAAACATGGTCAACCTTAGTTAACAAAAATCAATTATAGAAAAACATAGTGATATAGAGTCAACTATAGACAATAATGGTTATGAAATATACCATGATCAAATAATAGGTATGCATGGTTCACTACGGTAGACTCATTGAACCGTGTTAAAATATGGTGACCAAAGTTAGCTACAAAATAAAACACCACTATTTATTTATTTTATTCTATTTATTTTTCTAATTTTATTTCTTATAAATACAATCAAATTAAATCATATTTGTTTTATTTGTATACATAAATAAATTATTTAATTTTTATTTATTTATATATTATTTAATTTATTTTTATTATTTATATTTTTTCTTTATAAATAATATTTCCTTTTTTATAATAATGATAATGATAATTTACGAACTATTTGCATACTATGAAACATTTTTAAAAGTGGTTGATATAAAAAATGTGACAAACTTCATAAAATCAAAAGTGAATTAATTTCATCTGTAATTTTGAAGTGCATTTTTATTTTTACATATCATTATTCTATATATTTATTCTCTCTCTATATATTCTTCATCTTTTTATTTTTAATATATATATATTAAAAGTAAAAGGATGAAGAATATATATATATATATATATTTCTATTTCTAATATGGAAATTTTGATTTTTGTTAATAAACTTTTAATAATTAATATAAAGTATAAATACAATAAAAGTAATTAAAAATATTTTTTTTTCCTCAAAATTTTGGAAACTAAATTTTAGAAGTTTAAAATTTTAAAATCTTATAAATTGTCACTCTTTTCCATAAGTAACTTCATTATGATTCATAGTGTTTTATGTAAATCATGGTCTAGTTCTCTCTCGTGCTTAAAAAAAAACTTTCACGAAAAAAATAAAGAGTCATGACACATAACAACTAAACTAATATTCATGACATACTGAACCGAATGAAACGACAGAGAGACTTGGATAGCAAAGCAGGACGACTCACTTAATGGATTCTGTTCATCACAGGATTAAGGAGTATTTCCTTAATTGGTAGAAAAATTATCTCATTAGAGATTGAGGTTGAAGATTGAAAGATTCATTGGTACAATCTTCATGCTTCGATTTCAAGGAAGGATTGCCTTTTGTCTACAGTAAGGATCCATCTTATCAATGACATACAATGACTTCGGTCTAAAGTAAGGACCCATATTATCAAAGACACAACGATTTTTTGTTCAAAGCTTCTGGTCACTTTGTCCCCTATTTTTTTTCCAAAGAGTTAAGGAGGCGTATTGGGGTAAATCTCTCCATTATTTCTCACCCAATCGTAAGGTTCAATGCGAGAATTTTTGTTGGGGTGGCGTTTGTACTTAAGATCTTTGAGGTATACATGGTCGGCATATTCAAAAGCATCCGCTCCGCATATTTAACCACTTTAAAATGAACTGGAGTTCAAAGTTCTTTGGCACGGCAAATTAAAGGAAAACTTTATGAAGTTTATACTATAAAAATATTACATTAGTGTTTTTCAATGGAAGACAAAGTTATTTGAGGAGAATTCGATGAAACAACAGACATGACGTGATAGAGACGGCCGCAGAAGCGAGATATATTTTCAAGGTATAAGACCGACATAACACCGCAACGAGCAGAATCGACGTAGACATTTTGTGGGCCAACAACTACATAATGTAAATAGTAAATATTACACTATAATCTGGATATATACAGTTGGATCGAACAATGCATATCCAACATATATTATTACAAACCTAGCATATTATCAACGGCAGTTCTCGGCTTCAATGTAATGGGTGATAATTATTATAATATATTTTCCCCGAATCCAAAGGTGTCATGCAATTTTATTAAAAATTCCTGTATTTTCTAACGAAACAAGACTTAGTTCTGCCGATTACTTTGACTACGCATAGGAAACGACTCACCGACAGACTGTTCATGAGATAGACTGGGATGGGCTGTTATGGCATTTGATATTTAGTGTTGCTCATCCATTAAGAAAATAGACGGAGTCTTAAATAGACATGTTCAGCGTATATATACCGACAGTCCTGTTTTTATTAAAAAGAATAAAAGTACTATTTGAAACTCTTACAAAATACTTGGGTGGGAGTGATGTGGAAACATATAGAGATAATTTTAATTTTTATAAAAAAGAAAAAAGAAAAATTAAATCAACATCCATTAATTAAATTTGAGATGGATGTATAGTCATTTATAAATTGTCTACTAAATCATTATTTATACATATTTTAGAATTATAAATAACAAATATACAAACAAAGAAAGGCATGGGCTTTATGGCAACTTTTTTTAAACTAAAAGAAAAGAAAAAAGTTTTCATATTTTTTATAATATTATTTAAAAACTGCAAGCAAAGAAAAAAAACTTTTTGTATTTATATTAAAGTAATTTTATCTTAAATATTAATTTGATATTTTTTAATATTATATACATATTATAACAAAAGATGTTTATAACAATATTTTTAAATGATATTCTCTTATTCACTATTGCAAGTTTAATAAGTCTCTTTGACCATTGGATGTCGTTTAAATATAACTAAATTCTCCAATTCATTGGATGTTGTAAGTGGCATGTTTATAAGTTTTTGTTCCTTTTAGAAAAATATTCAAGTATGTTTCTAAGTTTTACATTTATTATATTTTGAAGGAAAAATTAAAAAAGCAATTTAAGGTTAATTACCTTTTGATTCATTTAATTTATTTATTTACAACAATTTGACTTTATACGTTTTTTAACTAAGATTGCAAACAATTGTTTCTGGTTTCTTCATGCTTTTTATGCACATGACTCACATTTACTAATACACACCATTTAAGAATGTATATAATTCAAATTTATTAATATTTGAAGTTCTATAAGAAACATTTTATCGATAAACACACTACATCAAGAAATACATCAATGCGCATCTATAAAAGTGCCAAAATATTAAAAATTCAAATTAAAATTCATTGGTGTGTTGTAACACATTAATAAAAACATAGATATGTACATTCTGTGTATTTCCCACTAGATAACCCATTTCTTTTACACGTAAACCTAAAATAGTGCATTGGTGCATATACTATAAAGTGTGTACTGAAAGTGAAATCCTTTAAAAAAAATACACATAGGGATAAAATTTAATAGGTGGTCCCATTGCAAATGCTAGTTCCTAGAAAATAATTCTCTTTGGAAAATAGTTGAGAGGGTAGAACCTTAATGTTAAAATTTGCAATCATATCAAGGATAAATGAAGCAATAAGAGAGGTAATGTTTTAAAAAACAATGATAGAAATGATTATGATTTATATTAGAAAAAAAGGAGCTGAATCAAATAGATGATTACAAAGACATACTTATTAGTACAAAATATAGACATCCTAAACTAAATCCATTTTTTTTAACTAGCCTACGTCAATAGTGAATAAAACATTTCCTAGTTGCTAATTCTTCCTACATATTCATGAGAGTGTTAAGTTTATATGCTGCAATAATTAGATTCCTACTTCATTAGCATTTAATACATTTTCACAATAGCAGCATAAAGAGGATCACTGAAAGATAAACAATCACAATGTACACAACAATTTATCCCAGGAAACCCTCAAGGGGAAGAAAAACCATCAAGAACTTCCTCAATATAGATTACCAAAGTACAATGCCCAAAGAAATAAGTCTCATAAAGAAGAGACAGAAAATCCAAACTCTAGAGCCAAGAGCAATCCTCTTCCTCCTTCACAATCTTCCTCTTCTCTCTAGTGCACAATTCTTGAGTGAGTGAATGGTACAAATGATAGGAAACACTCTCTATTTATACTTTACCTTTTACTTCGCATTTAACTTAACTAGGTCGGCCTCACTAACTTAACTGGGTCGACCTCTCTAGGGAGACTCAAATAATGTTTATATTTCATTATTTTGGGTACTCATGACCTGACTTACAATGGAGGTTTTACCTCATGAATTTTACATGACCTTTTACAAAAAAGACATCTCCTGAAGGAGGGATAATACAAGTAGAATATTCTTCAAAGTTACATTATTTCAATACTCCCCCTCAACAAGAAGGGTATTCTACTGACAACAACAACAATAGGTGTAGCTCTACACAACATAATCAGAAGGAGGGAGGAGGAGGAGGCATCAACAACAACATCTGGAACATTGCTTGGTACATCTATAAATCATTGGAAGTTCTTCAACAACATCAATATCAACAACTGGCTCAGTTTGCTGTAACATCATCAACATCAACAACACAGAGATGGAACATCATCATCTGTAGCACGAAGCTGGAACATCATCATCTATAGCACGAAGCTAGAACATCATCATCTACATAACGAAGCTGGAACATCATCAGCTACAGCACAAAGCTGGAACATCATCATCTGTAGCACAAAGCCAGAACATCATCATCTACAACACGAAGCTAGAACATCATCATCTACAGCATGAATCTGGAACATAATCATCTACAACACGAAGCTAGAACATAATCATCTACAACACGAAGCTAGAACATCATTATCTATATCACAAAGCTAGAACACCATCATTTACAACACAAAGATGGAACATCATCATCTATAGCACGAAGTTGGAACATCATCTTCTACAACACAAAGTTGGAACATCATCATTTTCAACACATCAGTATAAGACCTGATACAACAACAACACTAGTGATCCTTCCTTTCGGAATTACGGGATCATGGAAAATCCTTCCTTTTGGAACTACAAGATTTAGTCCAACAACATTGGTGATCCTTCATTTCAGAACTATGGGATCATGGACAATCATTTCTTTCGAAACTATCGGATTCAGTCCAAAAACACTGGTGATCCCTCCTTTCCGAACTATGAGATCATCGAAAATCCTTCCTTTCGGAACTATGGGATTCAATCCAACAACACTGGAGATAATTCCTTTCGAAACTATGGGATCATGGACAATCCTTCCTTTCGGAACTATGGGATTCAGTCCAACAACAATGGTTATCCTTCCTTTCTGAACTATGGGATCATGTACAATCCTTCCTTTCCTAACTATGGGATTCATTCCAACAACACTGGTGATCCTTCTTTTTGCAACTATGGGATCATGGACAATCCTTCCTTTCAGAACTGTGGGATTCAGTCCAACAACACTTGTGATCCCTCCTTTCAGAACTATGGGATCATGGACAATCCTTCCTTGTGGAACTATGGGATTCAGTCCAACAACACTGATGATCCTTCCTTTCATAACTATGGGATCATGGACAATCCTTCCTTTCAGAACTATGGGATCCAGTCCAACAACACTGGTGATCCTTCCTTTCATAACTATGGGATCATGGACAATCCTTCCTTTTGGAACTATGGGATTCATTACAACAACACTAGTGATCCTTCCTTTCAGAACTATGAGATCATGAACAATCCTTCCTTTCAGAACTATGGGATTCAGTCCAACAACACTGGTGATCCTTCCTTTTGGAACTATGGGATCATGGAAAATCCTTCCTTTTGAAACTATGGGATTCAATCCAACCTTTCGGAAGTATGGGATCATAGACAATCCATCCTTTCAGAACTATGGGATTCAATCCAACAACACTAGTGATCCTTTCTTTTTGAACTCTGGGATCATGGGAAATCCTTCCTTTCAGAATTATGGGAATCTATTCCAACAACATTCGTGATCCTTCCTTTTAGAATTACGGGGTCATGGACAATCCTTCCTTTCAGAATTATGGGATTTTAGTCCATCAACACTGGTGGTGGTAAGACAATCCTTCCTTTCGGAATTACGGGACCCAGTATTTACGGAGCTACCACTACAACACACTGGACAATCCTTCCCTTTGTAATTACGGGATCATTTTCCACCACTCACATCTTAGACAATCCTTCCTTTCAGAATTATGGGATTTTGGTCTAAGGATCAACATTTAAGACTATCCTTCCTTTCGAAATTATGGAATCAAGTCTAAGGATGATCAATCCCAACAATGCTACTATAGTATCATTAACACTACTCCCCTTTTCCGAATACACCAATCTTGTCATGGAAGTGCTCACATGAGACAGAGGCTTAGTCAACAAATATGCAACTTGCTCATTTGTGCTCACATATTGGAGTTTTACAGCTCCCTTCTGCACCATATCTCGGATTTGTATAATCGTATAGTCTTAAGTCATGATATCTAGTATAAATGAGATCATAGTCTACCGTACCTTTTAGGTACCTCATCACATGCTTTGCAGCTACATGGTGAACACGTCTGGGCTCAACCAAATACTGACTCAAGTTTTTCACAACAAATCATATATATGGCCTGGTATTCGTCAGATACATCAATGACCCAATAATATTCCTATATAGTGTTACATCCACTAACTCTAATGAAGCATCAGACATCAACTTCAAATTTGTATCCATGGGTGTGGCCATGGATTCACACTCCAACATATCAAATATTTTCTATATTTCTACTGCATACTTCCCTTGGTTAAGGAATATTCCTTATGGGATATGCCATACTCCAAGACCTAGAAAATAATGCATCAAGCCAAGGTCTTTCATCTCAAATTCTGCAGCAAGATTCTTCTTTCATCGGTTCTGCAACTCTGAGAGCTACATCTTCTTCGTATACTTCTTCAAGCTGGCACATGTGGTTCTTTGTATAATGTTTTGAATTTTGGAGGTTACTCGATATATGATTCTACTTTAATTACACCATATGTCTAGTGTAATATACATCATTTTTCACTAAGGCAACGTCATGTCATAGTCGACTCACTCTCACTTTGTTCATCTATAGTATGCCTAATTTTATAAGTCTTTTTGAATGTCACTATCACTTGTTCTTCGGAACAAGTCTCATGATTATTCTCTTGTAGGAGAGTATACAGATCATTCCTAAAGGTCAAATTTAGTTTCGTGATTAGAAACATTTCATAAAAATCAATTCATTTGTATAAAGATATAGGTCTCACAATCATAAAACTATCTTATCCAATGATTCAACACAACATTCATCCATGTGGTAACTTTCTAGATACCTTCCATCTCTACGAGAACATTATTAAGAGCATGCACTACTCCCAATATGTCAGCAAAGAGGTTTCAGTGTAGATAAGTAGAAATGGAATGTTGTATAGCACCATAGGCCACTTATACATCACATGCGTGTTAGTAGTATTTTTTTCATCAATGAAAACATTCTAATCATGCATAATACACATCCTAAATCTAGGAACATAAATATTTACACAACCGAACATTATAGGAAATGACAATTCAAATACTTATATTTGTTTGTTTGGTAGGATTTCTCTTGATCCTTGTCTTGTTACAGGAATTTTTGGAATCTACTCTACTCCATCATATGATTCTGCAGACCTATTCCTTTCTTTCTTATGACCTATAATGTTGAACAAGTATTCGATACCACAACTCACAAGGACTCATGGTCCTAGCTATTAAGGATGAGTCTGCATGTCCCTTTAATCCCTTCTTATCCAATGTTGAGATAGATAATAGGTTCGTCTATCTTTCTGATTTGGATTAAAGTACATATTGCTCATCATTCGAGGAGTCTTCTATGGCATTGACCATATCCTTCTTGCACATTGCTCATCTTTGGTTCTTTAACTTCTTATTTTATGAATCCTTCTAGGTCATGTTCTTCAAGAATGAGCATGACCTTGTGAAACTTCTTCTCCGAGAACCGCTTCTAGCTTGACCTAGGGTTTGATAGAGAAACTCTGATTCTTCAACTTTGAAATATTGAGAAACTGTTGGAGGAAAAGAGACTCCTCCTCAGGGAGAGTTATGAAAAGTAATCCTTTCCCCAAATCTATGGGAGGGATTGTAAAATACTTGATGCCCTATTTTCTTCAATTTCTACTACATATTTTTTGGATCTTTATTCTGATGTATCTCAAAAATTTCCGCTCCTTAAGGTCTCAAACTTCGTTTTTTGATATTCGGATCTGTACTCTATCCAACACCATAGATTAGAGTAGGATTGGATTCACCAAGTGGAACTTATGCCATGTTTCCCAATATGACCTGTTTATGGACTATTTCGGTATAGAGAACTTGTATGGACTTCCACATGTCACTGTTTCCTCTTCAGGTTTTGAAACTCATACTAGAGAAACTAGATTCTGTGCAATTTTTGGAACATCTTACTAAATTCGATTTGGATATTCCTAGCCCGAGATATAACATTTATCCTTAGGTCACTTGTTTAAAACTGAATTTTGGAGGAGGTTGGAACCCTGATTTTCATGGATCATATCTCCTAAAGTAAAGTGAATCTAAGGCTGAAACTCTCACACAAGGTACATGAACCTTTCATATTTGGCATCTCCATGTTTCAGATCTTGATCCTTTTCCAAAAGTGATTTATAGTGAGAAATCCATTATGACTAGTTTCTAGAGAAATAGAGAGAGATTTACCCTATTGAAAGCTGCTCTTTTCAATCTAGGTTTGATACCATGTTAATTTTATATGCTGCAAAAACTTAGATTCCTAGTTCATTAGCATTTAATACATTTTCACAATAGAAGCATAAAGAGGATCACTAAAAGATACACAATCACAAGGTATAGAACAATTTATCCTGGGAAACCCTCAAGGGGAAGAAAACCCAACAAGAACTTCCTCAATATAGATTACCAAAGTACAATGACCAAATAAATAAGTCTCATAAAGAAGAGATACAAAATCCAAACTCTAGAACCAAGAGCAATCCTCCTCCTCCTTCACAATCTTCCTCTTCTCTCTAGTGCGCAATGCTTGAGTCAGTGAATGGTACAAATGAGAGGAAACACTCTCTATTTATACTTTACCTTTTACTTGACAGTTAACCTATTAACTAGGTTGGCCTTACTAACCTAACTAGGCCGACCTCTCTAGGGAGACTCAAATAATATTTATATTACATTCTTTTGGGTACTAATGAATTGACTTACAATGGAGGTTTTACCTCATGAATTTTACATGACCTTTTACAATAAAGACATCTCCTGAAGGAGGAATATTACAAGCAGAATATTCTTCGAGGTTACATTATTTCAACAGACAGTTCAGATAAATTCTTACAAATTGATTACATAATAGAATGCATAAACAATCCATTCCACCTACTATGAGAAACCTCCTTTAAGTAAGAAGTCTAGAGTTGCATGGTTCTTTGATGAGGTATGGGTAACTTGTTCTTTTATTCCTTGATTTCAACTTGATTCCCACAACCTTGTGATAGGGGGGATGGCTGATATCCCTTTTTAAGAGCATAAACAAAGGAGACTGTCCCTTCTTTCTTGGATGAGAGAGGTAGTGGAATTACAATATTTTCCTACAGCAATGGCATAGCCTCATTAGTCAAAGCTATATACGCTTCCTCCTCTTCCTTCGATTCCTCTTGTTCTTCCTTGGTTTCCTCTTTTTAATATTGCTCGGTTGTTCCTTGTTCTTTATAATGCCTCACTTCAAAAGTCCCACGAGGGGGTAATTTTCTGATGGGGTAGTATTTAGTTCCATATCTGGGGAAGTCTCAGTACTTTCATCCATGTCCTCAATTTGTACGGAGCCAACAACCTCAAATTTGTTATATGAAAACTTTGAAGGGATATTTTCCTCTGTTCCTTTTTGTTGGTACCTCCTGGTTCACTTGTAAACTTCAATAAACTATTCCTCTTTGGATGCATACTTATACTTTGCAAGGTTTCTCTTATACAAAAATATTGTATTGAATCCTTTAAGTCATTGTTCAGAGGAGTTTTATCTTCTTGAGATTGAGAAGGTTGTTATTATTTTTTCTTTGAGAATTTTTGGGTGAAGTGTCCATAGGGGTCAAAGAAATTGTAGTTGAATGGTATCTGTTCATAGACTAAATATTGGAGGGGGATCTACTCATCTAATTATATCTATATTTCTTATGGAATTACAAGATCAAGATCTACCTCTACCCATATATAGGTGCATGAGTATAGGCCCCCCTTCTGGTTTAAACTGGTAATGGAACAACCTAACATTCTACCAATAGAATCTATGGAGTCTTTGTCCCATAATATCATTAGAAGGTGAGGGAGTATTATCCATATGGGAACATATTTTTTCTTCTTCTTTTAGATGGAAATCTAGGTTCCAAGGGGCTAGGAACATCCCTCTTGATCCCATGAAGTAAGGACCTAAACACAATATTAGATCTCAAAATTCTCTTAAGGAGAATAGAAAAAGGGAAAATTTTTGTCCTTCTACCATATGTTGGAATATTAACACCATCATTTTTGTATTTTGCATGCCTACATGCAAGTTTGCATGTTGCATGCATTTGCATGCCACTACATGCATCCAATCATCATGTTGGTAGTCCTCCCAACACCTAGAGCTCACTTTCAACTCCCCAGAGCCTGCCTTCCGCCCCCATTTGTCCTCCTACCTACCTCATGCGCCCTCCTTGACTGTTCTACATGGAAAGTGTGCCTTTGATGACCTACCACACTCAATTAGTGTGCCTTTGCTCACCTACATTCAGTTATCACTCAGTTAGGGCACCTTATCTCACCTACCAGGAGTTATCATTCAGTTAGTGAATTGATTGAGTAGTTCTTCTGCTGATTTGTCATGTTGACTGCTTGTAGCTTCTAGTTATCTAGTTCTATAGTTCCACTTGATTATTTGACAGCCTCATGCACCCCCCTTGGAGTCTCCATTCCCTGATTTATGCCTAGATGGTTCTGTTAGACTCAGTTAGACACACTTAACTGACTATTACCATTTATGACTGATACTACTGACTGGATGATGTCTCCATTGTTATCCAAGCTATACTTTGAGCTCTAATTCGAATTCCCTACTTGGATAATTCGAATCCTATATCATGATACATCATAGTTTATGTATTACATTCATTACTTTGATTGATTCACATAGTGCCAACTTACAACTGATGTATGATACTATTGTTCTACATTTTATGTGTTTATGAGTGATTATTGAATGCATTCTTCTCTTCTTCTTTGCAACATTCTTGAGAGTTTGATTGTGAGTTTGTTACAGTTGCTAGATCCACTGCATATTATCACATGGTATCAGAGCAGTCAGCATCTATTCGAATTGCAGTCATTCCGTTGCAGCAGCAACAGTTGCAACATTTGTTTGAGCAGCTATCTTTCACTTGAGCATGAGAAGCCTCTGAGCTTCCACAACAAATCCTGGTGCTATTACTTGAATTCATTGGATAAATCTAGTGAGGTCTAGCCAGGTGTGAAGAACTTAGTCTATGTGCTCAGTGTTCAAAAGGTAGTGTTCAGTCGAAGTGTAGCATTCTCCATCAACAAAAATTCTTCTTGTTTTGTAGGTTTATTCACCCATTCGAATCCTTGTTCAACAATTCGACCTTATCTGTTCAGATGGATCTAAAGCTCACATCTTCCAACTATGTTGAGTGGAAATCCAAGATGGATCTCTTCATGAGATCCAAGAGCTTCACCAAAATACTCAATGGAACGATGGTAGAACCTCTCAGTGCAGTTGAAAAGTCCAAGTACTTGGATAGGATTGATGAAGCAATTGGCCTCCTCCTTCTCTCAATTTCTGAAGATCTTCACTTCCATGTCATCAATCTCACATCTCCTAAAGAGGTTTGGCACAAGCTCGAATATATTTTTGGATAAAAAGATTTTATCAAAGGACACAAATTGGAGAATGAACTCATCTCTTTGAGTCCTGACAGCTTCGAATCAATCAATGTCTTCCTCATGTAATGTCCCAAAATAGTAAAATAAGGAAACTTTCTATTACTGAGATAAACCATTTAGGAGGTGATGATTTGCAAATTAACTTCAGCACTGATGTCAAACTTACTACCCTAGTACTTATTTGTGGCATTTGATTGTGTCTTGACTTCTTGGTTAACAAGGTCTTACTGGTTGTGATTTCTACTGCTTTGCGGAAGCGATATCATGACTGTAAATGAAACTCTATTGTAAGTGAAGAAGTGTTTTAAAGTGGAATATTAAAAATCCTTTTCTTACTGTTTCAAGAGTTTGTGTGCATAATTATAAAAGTCTAATTGAGGATTCAGGTGGGATGGGTTCCTAATGGAAGCGATTGATGACCTATGATGAGATGCATGGTCTTTCAAGGCTACGTACTCTGGTAGAGCTACCGAGAGTTAGGGTGTAAGAAATGGAAACTTCTATCTTACTTAGTGAGTTTCGCTAATGCATTCAATTCATACATGGTTTGCAGGTATACCTATGAGACGTCTACCGAGAATGCCTACTCCTCCTTTCTAGCAATTATTTAAGTCTCAAATGTGAGAGTTTTGAGGGTTGACACTTTTAAAAAACATAGTTGGGATTTGTAATCCTTGTGGAATTTGCACCACTTGTTTAACTTTGTAATTTCCTAATGGCACTATGTAACGTTTGGGGTCATTGTAATATCGATGGCATTTGTAATACTTGTTGATCTCGAATGGTTATATTACTATAGAGTTTGGGTCAACATCAAAATACTTGGAGTGGGTGGTTGTATTGAATGTAGCTCTACGATGGCACATGGCCAGCGTTGCCAGCTATGCTAAGGGTTTCGTCTAGGGTTCTACACCAACGAGGAAGCATTATCATGGTTCACTTCTCCTACCTGCTGTGGGTGCGTTGAGGGTTTCGTTACTGACTTGAGCTGTGGCTCATGGTCAGCATGCCATATGGAGCAAAGATGGCGACTGAAACATTCGAAGGTAATCCCCCCCAGGTTCATACTACATTTTTTTCTATTGCATTTATATATATATCACGATATAGAGTTCTGACTTCATCTGGAATGATTGGTTAATAGGTGTTGGCTGGAATTTCTCTTTTACATGGCCAGGACTCGACAGTGGTGATGTTTGAAAAATGGTAAGTCCATAATATGCCATTTCTTATCTCCTCCTTTCGCCTTTGTGGAGTGTACCATTGGTATTTTCTTTTGAGGAAATCTGTGAGCCCAGTTGGGTTTTCTACAACAAGTTGTTGGGTTCCTTGAGGTCAATGTTGGCTTGACCAGGTATATGAAGACTCGTTGTATTTAATATTTTGATGATGGAACTTCTGAGGGTCTCTCTGCTTGTAGCAGGGTTCAATGGATTGGCATCGATTGTTATCTCTATATAATTGTACCTATGTGAATATGGGATTCTGAAAGGGTATTTCTTTTTATTTTTGTCTCGTATGTAATCATGTGTATCGTCTTTTGAAGTTTGAAATGTAATAATAGAGGACATCTGTGCTTTCATTTCTATGAGGTTTTTAAATGGTTGTATGAGGAGACCCTGGCTACTGTATTTTTAATGATGCCTTTGGCAGTATAAAAACTGAAATGGAAAAATCGCTTGTCTAAATAAATGGATTCTATATTAAATGTGATACATACCCTGGCTCTATCTTGCGTATTTCTTTTCTATGGCATAATTTATGAGAATGTATGCGTTGTTAAAGTCTTATCTTGTCTTATCCCGAGTCTATTTTTTCATAAACGATCCTGGGAAAGATGAGCCACTCCAAGGATTTGATACCTAGACCTGCGGTTTATCAGTTTTCAAAAAGTATGGGCTCCAATCCTAGGTTATGATTTTTGGAACCGTGAACTGGGGAGGTGCCCATTTAGAGTTTTCAAGATTTATGATGTAATCTTAAGCTTGCGTTTGTACTCGTGTGTAGTCGTGGCCTTCGTAAGTATGCTATGTGTGAGGTTAAGACTTTAAAATGGAAATAAATCGTGTTTGTTGAAGTCTACCTGTGGTATCACTTGCGTTTGACTTCTGTAAGTCTTTAAAGAATGAAATCCCAATTCCTCCTACGAATTTATATTTTACTGTTTACAAAGATGAATGGTTTGGCTAACATAGAATCGGTTTAAGGTTACTGTGTATTTCAATAAGTTTGTTGTGATGTGATGCGCCCTTGATTGGGGATGGGGTTAAAACCATGAAATTTGGGATTGGCACCCATAAATAAAATGTAGATGACGATTGAATTATGGGAACCTATGTGTGGATATGTGAACCTATGTTTTGGAATACGAATCTCTGTAATACTTGATGCGTTTCTTTTGATGTAAAGTTTGACAAATGGTTGAATCATAGGGGTGTTTTGATAATGAAAAGTGTAGTGTGACTGGAAGTTTTGATGTCTAGTTTTTATTTCTATTTGGTGTTGTTCCCAGTAGGTAGAATAATAATTTAAAAGAACTAACAGTTATAGATGAAACCCTGCCCTATGATTAGGGAAATACAATTCAAGCATAAAACATATATCTACAATCAGGGAATTATAATAACCCTAACCTAGAAGACAAAAATAAGTTGTCTAGCAAAGGCTAGCTCTGCTAGAACTGCTAGACCCACCACTGGGTTCTAGGCAGAACCTTGAACTTGATAATATTGATAATGAACAATGCTGCAGTATTTATTCTAATTGTAGAAGCATAACTTTATTATAACTGAAAATTTGAAACATTAAATCCTCCATACCTACCTGCTTGAGTACTTGGTCCGTTCCTGTGGAAACCTAGCTGCTTGGCACTTGAATCCTTCCTGTAGTGACCTGCACAATCAACAATGGTTAATGTAGAGCCTGTTGTGTCTAGTTAACCTGTTAAGGTGATTACCTTTAGCTGGATAAATTTGGGGCTACCGTGTTCCTCCCAACCATGATCCTACAACCATTCCTGGTTCTGTATGGATCCCCCTAAGCTAGATTCCAACATGCAAAAGAGATAGAGGACCAAAGGTTACTGCTGGTTCAGTTTCTTGGAGCATAATTTATTCCTTTAATTACCATCAGAGAATGATAATGAAAGATAGATTGATCCCCAACTTGGGATCTTCCCTCTTTAAGTAGGGGATTATTTAATTATGACTGTTGGAATAATTTGTTTCTTTAAATTAATTAATTAAGTATTTAGAAGATATTATTTACCGAATAACTAGTCCTTTTGAACTAGGAATTTCCCAACCTTTTTAACTATAAGTGATTTTGATTTATGCTCTCATGAATAATTATAATAGCAAGAACTATAATAACAACAATTATGATAACAAGATTTATGATAACAATAATCATAATAACAATAGGTATATTTCACTTAACTATTAATACATTATTTATAATATTAAATAATGCATACATCATATATACTAATTATATTTCATAATTAAATAATGACATCATTATTATTAAATCTCTTAATAATAATACTAGCCTTGAGGCCTTTATACCTGTTAGTCATAATAGGCTACTAGTAATTATCTTTTATTTAGTTATATATCCTCACATGATACTCTTTTAGCTTTTAGGGAAAGGCCCAAATTCTTTGGATGGTTTTGGTAAGCTTGGGTAGGCACCTCTAGTCTCTCTCTTTGCATGTTGGATTCCCTCATTTAACACGGTAGTTCTCGCAGTGCTTTTGATGATAGATGAAAGATGAATCATTTAATCAAATGAAATTACTGTGATGAAAGTAAAAGTGCTATTCAGAGTCCTTTCGACTCAACACTTAAGATCTAGTAACCCCGAGTGCTCTTCAGAGCCTTTTAACTCAACACTCTCACATGGGCGTTACGCTAGTGCAATTCTAGAGCCTCTACTCAACACTAGTGATAGAATGTGGTTGTGTGGCACATATAGAATATTTAAGTGGCCTCGGATCCGGTATTCGTTTATCAAGCTTAGAGTGGTCCAGGGCTTAGGCCCAACACTCAATGTACCTCGGGGCTTACTCCGAGTACATAAACATTCTTCTAGGTACATCGGGGCTTATGCCCCATAGGTAGGTTACATGTGTGTTTATGAGTCCACGCTCAACACACTCATAAGTCAAATCATGTAAAATCATAGCTTTCCACAGTAAGTAACAAAAGATCATCTCAGTATATTAGGGTTTGTACCCTTATCAAAGCTGAAGAACATCATTAAAACATTGGGGCCTTCTCTCGCATTATATACTCAAATAAAGAAGTCAGTCAGGGTCCATGCCTGATATGTCAATATACATATAAAAGAATAAATCATAGGTGCTAGAGCTCATGCCCAATACTCAACATAAACATAGGTGTTGGTGTTGTGGCCCAATATAACAAAAAAATAGTTAGTCCAAAATTTGGGATATTACATCCCTCCCTGCATAGAACAACACCGTCTCGGTGTTTCTGGGGACTAGGAATGTAGTCATGAAACAAGGCAGGGTATGCCTCTTTCATGGTGGCCTCATTCTCCCAAGTAGCCTCATCTGGTCCAAAATGCCTCTGTTGCGCTTTCAGCTAAGTAATGGTCCTCCTCTTAAGCTAGACCTCTCTCTTGTCTAGAATGTGGAGTGGTTCTGGCGTGAACTCCCCTTCGATCTCCACCTCTAATAAGGACCAATCAATAACATGTTTAGTATCGTATACATATTTCTTTAATAGTGAAGCATGAAAAACATTATGAACTTTTATATGAGCTGGTAGGGCTAATTCATAGGCTACTGGGCCCTTCTTGGCCAGTATTTCAAAAGGTCCACAAAATCTTGGGGCTAGTTTCCCACAACATCCCAAGCTCAACAAGCTTCGTTTCGACTTTATTTTTAGAAACACATGTTCTACCACTACAAAGATGGAGTCGTTCAGTTTCTTACTCTTGGGTAAGCTTGTAATGAAGTCCATACTTATTACCTCCCATTTCCATTCCGGAATGGGTAAAGTTTGAAGTAATCCAGAGGGGTGTCGGTGTTTTGCTTTGACCAATTGGCACTCCTGACATTTCGTGATGAACATTGTGATGTCAGCTTTCAACTTAGGCCAAAAGTAATGTTTCTTTATGGCCGATATCATCTTTTGATATCCGGGGTGCCCTGAATAGGGTTTTTGGTGAAACTTGGTGAGAATGTTTGATCTAATGTCTCCACTCTCTGGGATGTAAAGTCGATCTTTTGACCACAGTAGTCCCGATTCGTCTATCTTATATTCTTTCTGTTGTTGGAAAAGTCTGTCTTTCTGGATCTTTGCAAGGATTTTTGTGTAATAGCGGTCACTCTTACATGCCATTCGAATTCTGTGGTGTAATTCTGAGTCGGTTTGACTCACCGTGACCTCGTAAAGCATATGTGCTCGATGGCTCAAGGCATCTGCAATCTTGTTTTCCTTGCCTTTTATATGCTTTAGTTCGAAATGGTATTCACTAAGGAAGGCTAACCACCTGGCCTTCCTGGCATTTAGGTCAGGTTGGTCAAAAAGGTATTTCAAGCTCATGTTACCAGTCATCAATAGGAATTTCTTTCCCATGAGATAATGTCGCCACATTTTTAGAGCGTGGATGATGGTGGCTAGTTCGAGGTCATGAGTAGGGTAGTTATGTGCATGTTCTTTTAGTTTCCTTGATTCGTAGCATATGGAAAAATTGTCTTGCATAAGGACTCCCCCGAGTCGTTCCTTGCTTGCATCCATGCAAACAATGAAGTCCCATTGGGATTTGTGATACGTAGAATCGGTGCACTAACCAGTAGTTGATTCAACTTTTGAAATATTTCTTCGTACTTATCCATCTAGATAAACTTGTTTTCCTTTTTCTGCAAGGAGGTCATGGGACATGCAATCTGTGAAAAGTTCTCAATGAACTTTCGGTAGTAGCTGGCTAATCCTAAGAACGATCTTATATCAAATATGCAAGTAGGTGTGGGCCATTCCTCGATAGCTTTGACCTTTTCGGGGTTGATGGCTATTCCCTTCTCAGAAATCATATGTCCTAAGTATTGAATTTGGGGTTTGTAGAAATCGCACTTACTAAACTTGGCATAAAGCTGGAGTTCCCTTAGTATCCATAAAACAATTCGGAGGTGCTCCTCATGTTCTACTTCGTTCTTGGAGTAGATCAAAATGTCGTTGATAAAGACTAGAACGAACTTATCGAGGTATTTACTAAAGATGTTGTTCATCATGCACATAAAGTTGGTTGGTGCATTTGTCAACCCAAAGGGCATCACTACAAACTCGTAGTGGCCGTAACGGGTTCGGAATTCGGTTTTATTGATATCCTCATCCCAGGTCCTCACCTGATGGTATCTGGATCGTAAGTCAATTTTCGAGAAGATATTTGCCCCTTCGACTTGGTCAACCAAGTCATCGATCCTAGGGAGTGGGTAGAGGCTCTTAATGGTCATCTTGTTGAGTTGGCGGTAATCGATGCACATCCGCATCGTTCCATCTTTCTTCTTGATGAAGAGTATCGGTGTGCCCCAATGGGACACACTAGGTCGGATGTACCCTTTGTCGATTAGTTCTTGTAATTGAAGCTTGAGCTCCACCAATTCTGGTGTGCTCATGCGGTACAAGGCTTTAGAAGCTGGTACTGACCTGGGTGTTAGTTCGATGGAAAAGTCTAAGTCTCATTTCGGTGGTAATCTTGGTATTTCTTCAAGAAATACATCCTTGAATTCCACGAGGACTGGGAAGTCTTCGATCTTTTGTTCCCTATCCATTTCTATGTTTTGGATATTGACGACAAAGAGCTTGCAACCTTTCCTGATATAGTGCTTTGCTTGTAAGGCGGAGATCTGTCGTATCGATACCTTCTTAGGGATACCCTGAATCATCTTCTGATTCCCTTGGTCATCCCTATAGAGTAGGGATTTGTTTAAGCAGTCTAGGAGGACATGGTTTTCCTCTAACCAATCCATGTTGATGAGTACATCGTATGACCCTAGGGGTAGAATGTTTAAATATAACATAGTTTGGAATCCGTTTAAGTCTATCTCACAGGTTTTAATCAACTCAGAGACCTTTCATTTGGTATCGGTGGCTAGTTGTACCAGCCATGGTTTCTCATGCAGTTCTCGGTTCAACTTACAAGTGTCCACTAACTTAGGTGAGATATAACTTCGGAAAGCGCCAAGATCTATTAAAACTGAAATGGCAGTGTTAGAGATCTTACCCTCTATTTCCACCATGGTGGCTTGGTGATCTTCTTGTCGACCATCGAGAGAGGCATAAATCCTTGGTGTCTTTTCCATGTATCCAGTGATAGGTTCTGCCTGGACGTTGTGTAACACTCCATCTGTTTTGCTGCGGCAGTCTCTGTAGTAGTGTGGCCCTTGGAATTTCCAACAAGAAATAGTTGGTGGGACAGCTTTTGTCCCTTTGTTGAAAACTATCCTGTTGATAGGGGGTGGGGGTGCACTTAGTCGTGCTTGAGGTCAGTTGTAGCCTCTATTGGGTAGTAAACTGTTGCTATGTTTCCGATAAGGTGGAGGTCTAAAACCAAGTCTGCGGTTGTCCTAGAAGGTTCTGAACCTATCTCTATTTCTATTGATGTTGTCATTCCTTGGATGTCCGTGTTCATAACAAAACCTTGCTTTATGTAATGTCACATCAAGGGTTTTGGGCATGTCAAACTCTATCTTTTCTCTAAAGTCTGGTGGCATCCCTCCCAAGAACTGTTGTATTTTGACCTTCTCGTCTTTAATGTATGGCACATAGTGCAACAAGTCTAAGAATTTGTTTATGAATGCTTCCATAGTCAGGGAGCCCATTTTTAACTCATGAAATTCTTTAATTTTCTTTTGAAAGAATCTTTCAGACATATACTTGTCCTGGAATATTCTGCTTAAAGTATCCCAGGTTATGTCTCTCAGTTCTTGTCCTTTGGTGTGTTTCAAGTCCCGTTACCATCTGGAAGCTTTACCATTCAGATTCTATATGGCTAGTTGGGCTTGCATTTCACTGGAGTAATTTTGAACATTGAAGTATTTGTTCATCCCTAGCAACCACTCCTCAGCTTTTTCCCCAGAGTTAATCTCTCTATCATATGTTGGGGCTTTTATCTTTTGGAATTCCCCTTCCAAACTGTCGTCACTTTTTCTCCTTTTCTTGTAAGGAGGTGGTGAACCTTTATCGTTGGAAGAGCTCTTACAGTCTTCTTCCATTGATTTAGCTATGTGTTCTCCCTGCCCTTCTCCTTTACGGTTGGCAGTCCTTTTTGTGTGACTATTTCCCTTTTTAAAAGTGTTGACTGAGAGTGTGGGTTGTCCGTGAGGTTTTTCTTTGTTAAAGTCTGAAGCAGTGCCTCATTTATGGCCCGTTGATCTCTTCTTTCTTGCATGTTTTCATCTCGAAAAATTTGGAATTCGGCCTGTAGATTCTGCATGGATTTCATTAAATCCGAGTTGAGTTCCACCACAATTTCTTGCTCTCATGGTGGAGAGTTCAGATTTCCATGTATGCTACTGCCCCCTTTTTGCATTCATTTTTAGACAGTGACTGTACCTGAAATGTTATGTAAGTATAAAGAGCAAAAAATCATGATAGTTTATTTTCTCATAGAACAAAATAAAATTAAAATGTATGTTTCTATATCTGTAGGGGATGTTTGTAATGAGCCCAATAGGTCACTTAACTTTGTAACTGAGCTCTGATACCACTTGCAATGTCGCAAAATAGTAAAATAAAAAAAACTTTGTATTACTGAGATAAACCATTTAGGAGGTGATGATTTGCAAATTAACTTCAACACTGATGTGAAACTTACTACCCTGGTACTTATTTGTGGCATTTGATTGTGTCTTGACTTCTTGGTTAACAAGGTCTTACTGGTTGTGATTTCTACTGCTTTGCGGAAGCAATATCATGACTGTAAATGAAATTCTGTCGTAAGTGAATAAGTGTTTTAAAGTGGAATATTACAAATCCTTTTCTTATTGTTTCAAGAATTTGTGTGCATAATTATAAAAGTCTAATTGACCATTTAGGTGGGATGGGTTCCTAATGGAAGTGATTGATGACCCCTGATGAGATCATGGTCTTTCAAGGCTGCGTACTCCTGCAGAGCTGCTGATATGTAGGGTGTAAGAAATGGAAACTTCTGTCTTACTTAGTGAGTTTCGCTAATGCATTCAATCCATACATGGTTTGCAGGTGTACCTATGAGTCATCTACCGAGAATGCCTACTCCTCCTTTGTAGCAATTATTTAAGTCTCAAGGGTGAGAGTTTTGAGGGTTGACACTTTTAAAAACATAGTTGGGATTTGTAATCCTTGTGGAATTTGCACCACTTGTTTAACTTTGTAATTTCCTAATGGCACTATGTAACATTTGGGGTCATTGTAATATCGATGGCATTTGTAATACTTGTTGATTTCAAATGGTTCTATTACTATAGAGTTTGGGTCAACATCGAAATACTTGGAGTGCATGGTTGCATTGAATGTAGCTCTACGATGGCACATGGCCATCGCTGCCAGCTGTGCTGAGGGTTTCGTCTAGGCTTCTACACCAACGAGGAAGCATTATCGTGGTTCACTTCTCCTACCTGGTGTGGGTGCATCGAGGGTTTCATTACTGACCTAAGCTGTGGCTCATGGTCAGCACGCCATATGGAGTAGAGATGGTGACTGAAACATTCAAAGGTAATCCCCCCCAGGTTCATACTACAATTTTTTTCTATTGCATTTATATATATATCATTATATAGAGTTCTGACTTCATATGGCATGATTGGTTAACAGGTGTTGGCTGGCATTTCTCTTCTGCATGGCCAGGAATCGACAGTGATGATGTTTGAAAAATGGTAAGTCCATAATATGCCATTTCTTATCTCCTCCTTTTGCCTTTGTGGAGTGTACCGTTGGTGTTTGCATTTGAGGAACTCTGTGAGCCCAGTTGGGTTTTCTACAACAAGTTGTTGGGTTCCTTGAGGTCGTTGTTGGCTTGACCCAGTGTATGAAGACTCGTTGTATTTAATATTTTGATGATGGAATTTCTGAGGGTCTCTCTGCTTGTAGCACGGTTTAATGGATTAGCCTTGGTTGTTATCTCTATAAAAGTACCTATGTGAATATGGGATTCTGAAAGGGTATTTCTTTTTGTTTCTGTCTTGTATGTAATCATGGGTATCGTCTTTTGAAGTTTGAAATGTAATAATAGAGGACATCTGTGCCTTCGTTTCTATGAGGTTTTTAAATGGTTGTATGAAGAGACCTTGGCCATTGTATTTTGAATGATGCCTTTGGCAGTATAAAAACTGAAATGGAAAAATCGTTTGTCTAAATAAATGGAGTCTATATTAAATGTGATACATAACTTGGCTTTGTCTTGCGTATTTATTTCCTATGGCATAATTTATGAGAATGTATATGTTGTTAAAGTCTTCTCCTGTAGCTAGATGATTGGGCTGTTGAATGATAGATTTGTATCTCGTTGATCCTGGTGATACTTTTATCCTAAGTCTAATTTGTCATAAATGATCTTGGGCAAGATGAGCTACTCCAGGGGTTTGATACCTATACCTGTGGTTTATCATTTTTTGAAAAGTATGGGTGCCTATCCTAGGTTATGATTTTTGGAATCGTGAACTAGGGAAGTGCCCATTTAGAGTTTTCAAGCTTTATCATGTAATCTTAAGCCTGTGTTTGTACTCATGTGTAGTCATGGCCTTTGTAAGTCTGCTATGTGTGGGGTTAAGACTTTAAAGTGGAAATAAATCGTGTTTGTTGAAGTCTTCCTGTGGTATCTATAGCGTTTGACTTCTGTAAGTCTTTAAAGAATGAAATCCCAATTCCTCCTATGAATTTATATTTTACTGTTTACAAAGATGAATGGTTTGGATAACGTAGAATCAGTTTAAGGTTACTCTGTATTTCAATAAATTTGTTGTGATGTGATGCGCCCTTGATTAGGGATGGGGTTCGATCCATGAAATTTGTGATGGCACCCATAAATAAAATGCAGATGATGATTGAGTTATGGGAACGTATGTGTGGATATGTGAACCTATGTTTTGGAATATGAATCTCTATAATACTTGATGCGTTTCTTTTGATGTAAAGTTTGACAAATGGTTGAATCGTAGGGGAGTTCTGATAATGAAATGTGTAGTGTGGCTGGAAGTTTTGATGTCTAGTTTTTATTTCTATTTCGTGTTGTTCCCATTAGGCAGAATAATAATTTAAAAGAACTAACGGTTATAGATGAAACCCTGCCCTGTGATTAGAGAAATACAATTCAAGCAGAAAACATATATCTACAACTAGGAAATTATAATAAACCTAACCTAGAAGACAAAAATAAGTTGTCTAGCAAAGGCTAGCTCGACTAGACCTGCTAGACCCACCACTGGGTTTTGGGCAGAACCTTGAAGTTGATAATATTGATAATGAACAATGCTACAGTATTTATTCTAATTGTAGAAGCCTAACTTTATTATAACTGAAAATTTGAAACATTAAATACTCCATACCTGTCTGCTTGAGTACTTGTTCCCTTCCTGTGAAAACCTAGCTACTTGGCACTTGAATCCTTCCTGTAGTGACCTGCACAGTCAACAATGGTAAATGTAGATCCTGTTGTGTCTAGCTAACCTGTTAGGGTGATTGCCTTTAGCTGGATAACTTTGGGGCTGCCGCATTCCTCCCAACCATGATCGTACAACCATTCATGGTTCTGCATGGATCCCCCCGAGCTGGGTTCCAACATACAAAAGAGATAGAGGACCAAAGGTTACTGCTGGTTCAGTTTCTTGGAGTAGAAGTTCTTCCTTTAATTACCATCAGAGAATGATAATGAAAGATAGATTGATCCCCAGCTTGGGATCTGCCCTCTTTAAGTAGGGTATTCTTTATCTATGATTGTTGGAATAATTTGTTTCTTTAAATTAATTAATTAATTATTTAGAAGATATTATTTACTAAATACCTAGTTCTTTTGAACTAGGACTTTCGCAACTGTTTTAACTATACGTGATTTTGATTTATGCTCTCATGAATAATTATAATAGCAAGAACTATAATAACAATAATTATGATAACAAAATTTATGATAATAATAATCATAATAACAATAGTTATATTTCACTTAACTAGTAACACATTGTTTATAATATTAAATAATGCATATATCATATATACTAATTATATTTCATAATTAAATAATGACACCATTATTATTAAAGCTCTTAATAATAATACTAGCCTTGAGGCCTTTATACCTATTAGTCATAAAAGGCTACTGGTAATTATCTTTTATTTACTTATGTATCCTCACATGATACTCTTTTATCTTTTAAGGACAAGGCCCAAATTCTTTGGATGGTCTTGTTAAGCTTGGGTAGGCACCTCTAGTCTCTCTCTTTGCATGTCGGATTCCCTCATTTAACACAGTAGTTCCCGCAGTGCTTTTGATGATAGATGAAAGATGAATCTTTTAATCAAATGAAATTAGTGTGATGAAAGTAAAAGTGCTATTCAGAGTCCTTTCGACTCAACACTTAAGATCTAGTAACCCCGAGTGCTTTTTAGAGCCTTTTAACTCAACACTCTCACATGGGCGTTACGCTAGTGCAATTCCAGAGCCTCTGCTCAACACTAGTGATAGAATGTGGTTGCGAGGCACATCTAGAATATTTAAGTGGCCTCGGATCCGGTATTCGCTTATCAAGCTTGGAGTGCTCCAGGGCTTAGGCCCAACACTCAATGTACCTCAGGGCTTACTCCGAGTACATAAACATTCTTCTAGGTACATCGGGGCTTATTCCCAGTACGTAGGTTACATGTGTGTTTCTGAGTCCACGCTCAACACACTCATAAGTCAAATCATGTAAAATCATAGCTCTGCACAGTAAGTAAAAAAATATCATCTCAGTATATTAGGGTTTGTACCCTTATCAAAGCTGAAGAACACCATTAAAACATTGGGGGCATTCTCGCCCAGTATATACTCAAATAAAGAAGTCAGTCAGGGTCCATGCCCGATATGTCGATATACATATAAAAGAATAAATCATAGGTGATAGGTCTCATGCCCAATACTCAAAATAAACATAGGTGCTGGGACCATGGCCCAATATAACAACAAAATAGTTAGTCCAAAATTCGGGATTCTACACCTCACCAGGTTCAAAAGCTTGATATCACAGTTGAAAAGACATGAGATAGTGAAAGAAGACAAGTAGCTTATTCTTGCCATTCTCTCAAAGTTGGGGCCAAACTTCTCAGTTTTTGTCTCTATTTTCAAGTCAGCTAAGATGTCCATTCCAAAATGGAAGTTTCCCTCACTTAATGACTTCATCCAATCTCTCACACAAGAGGAAGAGAAGTTAATCTCCATGGGAATAATCAAACCCAAGTTGGATTCGGCACTTACAGCTGCTGAGGCCAAAAGGGCGAATGATAAAGGAAAGCAAAATATTCCTAATAAGAGATCGAATGATACAAAGCCTACAGATAGTCCATATTAGTCAGATGGGGCTTCGAACTCAAGGAAGACCAAGCATTCTCAAAAGGAAAGATCCAAGTGCACATATTGTCATAGAGGTTTCCATCTTGAGAGTACTTGCATGAAGAAGACTATAGATTTGATGGCTCAGTTACTTGAGAAGAACAATCTTCCTGTACTTGCATGTGCAAGGAATAAAGATACTGATACTAAACTTTCTATATCCGAAGACAATGAAAGATGGCATGCCCTCATGGAAAGTGCATCAATGGATTCTTCTTTCATCATAGATTTAGGAGCATCAAGACACATGTCTTCCTCCAAATATCTCTTCTCCAACTTCGAAATCTCATTTAGCCCTTCCATCAGATTGGGAAATGATTCAGAAGCATCCTCTCAAGGGATTGGAAGAATCAATTTTGACTATGGTTACTTTTTTGATGTGCTTTATGTTCCTTCTCTTGCAGCAAATTTACTTTCAGTGTATCAAATGACTCATACTGGAGATCCCAAAAGAGTGATCTTTTCTCCAAATGATGTTTAGGTACAGCACATGGTTTCAGGGGAAATAATTGCAAAAGAAGTTGCAAATCATGAGATAAAATTCTATGAGTTTTCACACTTCTTACCTCTCTCAAGGGAGTCTGCTCTTCGCTCTCATGCACATGAAGAGACTAGATTATCTCATCTCAACCACAAGCTAGCTCAAAATCTGGTTAATGGTCTTCTAAGAGACAAGTTTGCTCATGGCACCTTCAAAAGTTGCTTAAAGGGAAAAGATACACCAAAGAAGATTGATAAAAAGAAGACTCTTGAAGAAGTGCGAATGCTAGATCCAGATCCGCAAGAACCTAAATATCTAGCACCTATTTGTACAACTCTTATTTCAAAATGCGCCACCACTACTACATCCTCCTTTGATCTTAATGAAGATCCATCATCATCTTGTTCTAGTTCTTTTGATAATAATCTTAGCTGTGATGATTCAAATGAGATATTAAAGGACTACATGCACATTCTGAAGCAGTTTCATGATATCCACATTTTTGGATATGTTCCTCCTTTGAGTGATGATGAGCAAGGAAGCATAGCTTCTCCACATGAGATTTCAGATTCAGAGTTTGAATGTGATGATGAGCCAGTTCTACTTGCTTCTCCACATGAGATTCCAGATTCAAAGTTTGAATGTGATGATGAACTAATTCTACTTGCTTCTCCACATGAGATTTCAGATTCGGAGTTTAGATGTGATGATGAGCCAGTTCTACTTGCTTCCTCACATGAGATTTCAGATTCAGAGTTTGGATGTGATGATGCATATTCACATGATATTTCATATTTAGAATCTAAAGATGGAGATGATGATGAGGGAATGCTAGACCCAGATCCACAAGAACTTGAAGGCCTAGCAACTGATGATGAAGATGAGCGAATGATAAAGATCTCTCACCTGTTTGTCCTCTTCTTCCTCTATGGGAAGCCACTACTCCCTGATTTTCCAGATTAGACTTTCAACATGAAAGGTTTCATCCTTCTCACATTGATGATCCTCTTCCTCGATGGGTAGCCACTGCTCCCCGATATGCCAGATCACATTTTCAACATGGAAGGTTTCATCCTTTTTACTTTATTGATCCTCTTCTTCGATGGGAAGCCATTGCTCCTCGATCTTCCAGATCAGATTTTCAGCATGTAATGGTTCATCCTTGTGACCTTCCTGATCCATTTAAGATATACTGATCCTTCTTCAAGAAAGAAGGACACTTACCTCCTTTACGGGTGAGTGATGATATGCTACATCAGCATCCTTCAGTCTATTTTGAGGGAGGGATATCTTCCCATTGGGTTTTTCCTCTTTCCTCACTTAGTTTATTTAGCTTGATTGTGCAGGGTGACCTTTGGTCTTAGTCACCAGAGCCCTATTTTACTGTTTTCAGTTATTTCTCATAGTATAGCTTGCAGGGGGTGTTGGAGTATTCACACCATCATTTTTGTATTTTGCATGCCTACATGCAAATCTGCATGTTGCATGCATTTGCATGCCACTACATGCATCTAGTCATCATGTTGGTAGTCCTCCTAGCACCTAGAGCTCACTTTCAGCTCCCTAGAGCCTGTCTTCAGCCCCCATTTGGCCTTCTACCTACTTGATGCACCCTCCTTGACTGTTCTACATGGAAAGTGCACCTTTTCTCACCTACCACATTCAGTTAGTGTGCCTTTGCTCACCTACCTTCAGTTATCACTAGGTTAAGGCACCTTACCTCACCTACTAGGAGTTATCATTCAGTTAGTGCATTGATTGAGTAGTTCTTCCACTGATTGCTCATGTTGACTACTTGTAGCTTCTAGTTAGCTAGTTCTGGAGTTCCCCTTGACTATTTGACAGCCTTATGCACCCCCCTTGGAATCTCCATTCCCTGATTTATGCCTAGATGGTTCTATTAGACTCAGTTAGACACACTTGACTGACTATTACCATTTATGACTGATACTATTGATTGGATGATGTCTCCATTGTTATCCAAGATAGACTTTGAGCTTTGATTCGAATGCCCTACTTGGCTAATTCGAATCCTATATGATTCTACATCATAGTTTATTTTATTACATTCATTACTTTCATTGATTCACATAGTGCCAGCTTACAGCTGATGTATGATACTATTGTTCTACATTTTCTGTTTTTATTAGTGATTATTGAGTGCATTCTTCTCTTCTTCTTTGCAACATTCTTGAGAGTTTGATTGTGAGTTTGTTACAGTTGCTAGATCCCCTATAGATTATCACACCATATATGTTGCCTGGGTATTCATAAGAGGTACCCAACATTATGCTACCCATGATTCAATGTATTTTGAACTAGGTGAGAAGCCTGTAAATTTCCCAATTAGGGTTCATTCCACCAAAACCAGAGCTAATCTATGAGCTTTCATGGAGGCAATGGCCACCTTAGGGATATAATTGAGCTTTTTAACAAATATTTGTTGTTGAACAACTTTTTTAGAGGGTGGGAGGGAAGCCAGTATATTTTTGAAGGCCTCAATCTCCTTTTCTAGATCCTACAGTGAAAATCACTTCTTCGGGATTCTCAAACGATTAGAGAAATATACAAGTCACAAAACTATGGTTTGTACCTTCAATGATAGAGAAGCATCCTCTAAATATTCCATACAACCTACAGATTCTCTATCGAATCCAATACTCCTTGAACTGAAACTTTAACTGTTACGATCTTCTGCAAATGATGGATGTCATCTAAGGTTGAAACCCTAGCCTTACCTATCACCCATGAAGCTCCAACTCCATCCTTTTATTTCAACCTACTTCAAAAACATTTTCTTCACTCATTCAATTTAGAAATATTTTGTCTCCAACATTGATGGTAACTAAGAAAAACCATTTTTTCTTCAACATGAACTTTACATATGAATATGAACATAAACAAATAATGAATTATTTTGAAACAATTATGGGAAAAATTTGAGATCAATAGTAAGAACTTACATACACTGAAATTATTCTCTGTAGGGTTGTATGTGAACCATAGTTGCTTAAAAATTTGGTTCTTCAGAGAATCGAGCCATTCAAATGTCTTCCATGATTATCCCCTCTAATATTCAATGAATGAAAAGTTATTTGAATTTTTATTATAAACTCATTTTTAAAAATTAAAATTCTTGCTCATTTTTCCTCTTGATAATTCTGTGAATTGATAAGAAATGTGTGTGGAATTTATTTTATTTTTAAAATTTATTTTTTAATTTTAGAAATCAGTGTGAGTTAAAAATATAACACTCAATGTTGTGTTTCAAATATAAATGAGCCTAATATCAATATAGGAAAATTTGAATAAAAATTGTAAAATGTAAAGACAAATTTCATTATTAAAACTTTATGGATGTTTTTATTTGTGGTATTTTTATGGAAGCTTCCCTTTTGATGTGTCTCATACAATTATGCACTGGTGCATTATGTTACATGCATCCCAAAAATTCTTTTGATACTTCATAACATAAATTTCAATACTCCATAAGGTACATGTGATGTCTAAATTTCCACCATATATTTAAAAAATGATTTCAAAATTCTATTTGAAGTTACAATGTTATATGCTATTTCACAAACTTGCCTCTAAGAATGTAGACACATATTGATTATTTGTTTGGTTGTATTTCATGGAGAAAAATTATAATATCAAATGGTGAATTCTTTGAATTCTAGTTCATTCCTTGTTGTTCAAACCTTCTTAGGTTCTCCCCTTCCATGTGTAGTAAGCTCTTATTTTATTTATAATTTTATTTTCTAATAAAATTTATGTTATATATGAATGTACATGTGAATAACTATATGTTGAATTTTGTAGAATCATAATTTGGAATAGAATTTGGATGCAAAAGATATTCAAGTAGTTTGAAAATAATGTAAGCTCTTATTGGGAGAAAGGTACTGTAAGAAGTTCTACATGAAACTAGAGAGCCACTTTACCCCAACAATTGCAACATGTTATATTCCAACCACGTTCCTATGTTGATGGCACTTCACTATTAAGTTGGTCTCTTCTATGACACACTAGTAGTATGCAATTCTTTAAAATTTAAAGGGTTTAAGGAGAATCATCGACATGCCTCATTGTCACATTATATTAATAATATATTATCTAGTATTGACTATCTAATACTTCTTTATGTGGTGAAAAATCCAATAGGAGATATAGAAACAAGATGTAGAAACACTTCCATATGCCCATTTTTTGAAATGTTGGAAGCAAAAATATGTATGTTTTGTCCTATACTAATCATACAATCTCCTTCTATTAAGTCTACTGAGATTTAGAGTAATCTAAAGAATGTTATCAATACTGAGCAAAACATATCTACTAGGAGACCCAAAATGTTGTATTAGCTAAGAGAAAAATGTCTAAGCACACACCATGATCGGTTCAATTATTGGAGGGTATAAATAACACTTTTATTCATGTCCATCTGCAAAGTAAATACCAAGCTTGTTATAATTTTTCTTTGTGTGGCACTTGGATATCTTCTTTTCCTATGGCCAATCTTGGGATTGAATTATCCTTTTGTGGTAATAATTTTATGACTTCCAAGTCCAAAATAGATGGAGAAAACCTTAGGTTGTCTATCATTTCACATGTACTTGTTCCTCCCAAATAGTTAGTATCACTTACGCCATTTTGTGGTCCTCTTTATGGTTGGTCTAATTACTTGAATATTGTTAAATACAAACATAGCATTTCCATGTATAGTATGTGCATGAATGGTTATGATTCTAAAAAATGTAATAGGAATCATCCATAAACTTATTGAAACTTTGCAAGGTTCATAAATAATTTTAGATGCTCAGTATTTAGTGCAAATAGTTCATTTGATGAACACACTAATGACAAGGATATCTTTATGAAAAGGAAGGTATCCATATTTGTTGTTGTACATGAAATATGTAGTTTTTTCTTGGTGACAAGTTGTTGATAAACTATAAATTCAATAGACCACTAACTATTGTCGAATATACCTTGAATTGGGACTACCTTTACACATACCCTTGGGATGTAAAAGAAATATCATTGATTAACTATATTTTTTTTGTTATTTTTTAGTTGAATTAATATAAACATATTTCTTTAAAATTTTACATTTTCTTTTATAAAGTGATTGGTTGCACATGCACTACATAAAAAGGTGATGCTTCTCATAATTTTTTGGTATAATGATTAAACAAATTCAATTCTTGTTTTTTACCAATATCATCGATGTAATATCCAATAATTTTGCAATTAGGATTCTAATGATGAGATACATGTCAATCATCTTCCATTGCACCCGAATTTGATGGAAAATAAAGAGAATGATGCTTAATGAGAAAATATTGGAGAGGAAGCATACCAAACATGGTTGAATGAACCACGTATTCAATTGCAACCATCCCTTGAGTCACCAATTCAAAATGTCTACATTAACATTGTTTCTTCACATGTTGGTAATCAAAAGCAATGAAATAGAGGTTGGTATGGATGAAAATTAATGGGATAATATCCCTACAAACCTAACCAATATAGTTTAAAATAAATATGAACCATAACCCCAATGACCATTAATCCCTAAATTTTAAACTCTTTAATCTTTCATCAATGTTACTATTATAATTGATAATCCCCTAGTAGTTATATTTTCTCACCTCTAACTCCTAACCCACATAACCACAAAAATTTATAACCCCTTACCCATTACCCCTATAACACATCATTCTTAAGGTAAAGTCCTTGTAACCAATATGATATTAACTTCTATATCCATTCTTACAACTAACTCTTAATTCATGTAACACATAACACCCATAACCCTTAAAACCTAAACATTAACCTTTATAAACCCTAACTCCTTTAACCCATAACCCAACCCATTATAAATGGTAAACATTATAACTATTCACTCATATACCATTTAAACATTATAACCTTTATCATCTATGATACCTTTAACACTACTATATTTAAAGGTCTCATTCCACACATGTTCAATGGTTTTTTGTGTCAAAATGATGTGGCTTCTAACGTCAGTCAAACGTCCATTAACAAACACCATTTAAGTGATGTTACTAAGAATGGAACTCATGTCGAATACTAATTGTTTTTTTTTCACAAGTTAGCTCATAAAAAACATGGATAGAACGTCAGCTCAATGTTGAAAAACGGGCAATCCCTAACATTGGTTGACATATGAAAATACACACTACTTAACGAGCAATGGACTTCAATTCAATGGATGAAAATATATGTTTCCAACATGGATCTAATCTCGATTAAATGTTTGATAATATACATTTACAAGGTGGACCTAATGTTCATCATACGTCTGAAAAGCTACATTTCGAACGTAGACCTAAATTCGGTTAAACGTACAATAAGCGACATCTACAATTGCCTAAAAAAATGTTCTTGTTTTGTCGAAATAAGGTCGAGTATTATCTAAATAATTGATGTTAGATTTATGCTACTGAAATTAATTCCACGTTTCCTATACATCAAATGAAAGTCGGTTAAATGTCTGATAAGCCATGTTTATAACTAGCTTGAACAAAAAAAAATGTGGGCATGATGTCCAAGTCCCATCGAATGAACATTGGTTAACCCATAAATTATCAATGTTAGAGCTATCCTACTGGCGTTTGACCCACACTGCTTGTAGTTTAGATGAATGTTGGGTATAAGCCATGTTTATAAATGGCTTGAACAAAAAAACATGGACATAATGTCCAAGTCTCTATGAATGAATGTTGGTTAACCTATAAATATTCAACGTTACATTTATGCTACCGAATTTCAATCCATGCTACTCATACGTCAAACACACATTGAATAAACATCCATTAATGAATGTTTATAAATGGCTTGAAATTTGTAATTTTTGTGCACAATGTTTTCCTAGTCTATGGTCAGCTGGAAGGAATCAACGGCTTGTAAGAAATGGGTTGCATTACCTAAAAGGTTTACATTGGTTCAATGGGTTCCACTTCCCTGACATAGCCTCATAATCTAGCATGATCTCTTTTACAGCACTAAAAATCCATTCATTATTATTCTCATGTCCATTAGTCATATGTCTTTCTTTGGCTTCTCATATGTTGAAAAGAGGGCTTATTTGGGCCATGAAACTATGAAGGATCCCTAATAGAAACAATGCCTCCAATTTGGATTCCCAATCATGGATTTTGATATGAGATGGAACAAGTTTGTTCCATGTTTACCCACTATGTCATCTCTATCATTCAATACCTTTGCAAGAAGTGTCAATTGATCATCTATGGTGTAATAGCTAGATATAGATGATATGATTTCTATTTGATCATTTATTCAAAATAAATTCAAAGGATAAACTATAATGGCCCATATATTTACTATCCTGTAATTGAACTAGTGCTTTGAAACACTGCAAATCTGCCAAGTTGACTGTTCACACACTAAGAGTTTTGGAAAAAGAGAATTATGATGGGGTAGATTATATGCTAACAAGTCCTGAAGGTAGCTTATTTATTACAAGTTACCATCAACCTTGTTTCATTCTCATCAAAAATTTCATTTAGGACCCTATGTTAAACATTAACATTTTATACACTATTTAAGTTCTTAGTTAAATTATTCTTTCACATCAAGTTTTAGGCTCTAAAATTATCAAATAATGTGAGAACTATGTTTCATTTGACAACTTTTTGGGGTTTCACAAATGATATATGTTGGAGGTATTGTATGTTAGTGACCTAGCTTGGCATTGATAACGAGGGATTTTACACTTGGATGGATTCTCCATGATGTCTTTAAGCATTTGATATACTTCCTTCCCACTACAAAGGAGCTTCTCTAATAAAATATGAAAAATAGGACAATTATGTGGAGGAAAGATTAAAAAATGCACAATGGATATTACACTTGATTTGTTGACTATGAATAAATGCTTGTGTGAATTCAGAATTGTTATATTTTCTATGAAACACACTACAATCTATCTATTTTTCTAGTTAAAAACTAGAATATATTACTACTGATGGTTTTTGCAATGCGTATTGATCATTTTCTACCAGGGGAATACCACAAAATTTCTGACATTCAAAATAATACAAAGTGATGAATATCTCATAGTAAAAAGGAAAAAGTCATTTGAAAATAAACTAAGCTATGTTTGTGGATATAATGAAATCATTCTACAAATACTAAGAGATTATATATATTCTATTACATGAGAATGAATACGTCTCTAAATAGTACACAGATGCATTGCCACATATCTAAACTACATTCCTTCAATGCATTACTTTTGAATTATATTTTAAACATAGAATTGAAATATCTTACAAACTCCCTTGATGTACTAGATATGATGAACCATCCTTCCTATCTCCTTCTATCATCCATGAGGTTAACATATTTTCTCTGTTCCTTCTAGGCATAGGTTACATTATCATGGTATGTGGATGCTATAGGAATTTCTATTTTCATGTCATGTTGGAAAGTGATTCTAGGAGCTCTTATTATTTTCTGGCATTCACTTCATCACTCTTTTGCTGTTAAATTTTTTATGTAGTAAGAACATTCAAAACTAATAAACATATTTTCAATGACACAATATATGAAGAATCTCTTGGTAGATTCAAATTGAAGACAAATTCTACCGTTAACATAATTTATTGATTTGGTAAGTACTAATTAGATGAAAAGGTGTTGTTCCATTGGGTAGGTTTTATGCATACCTAGATCTTTATCAATTGTATGCATGCATCAAGAAAATTGATATGAATGACTTCTCTAACCTGGGATTTCTATTAGATTTCATGTAACAAATTCACCTTTGTGATTGCATAGATTTGGTTTGTTATAAGCTATGATGTCTGCACATTCTAATATTTTTGAACCCATAAATTGCCACTTTCTAAATAGAACCCAATAATCTTCCCAAAACTTTCCCTACAAGAGCATCATGCTTTACTTCACTCATTAGGATTTTAATCTCAAACAACAAATTATGATCAAGTTCTTGATAGGTAATGCACTGAATAATTTCAACCTATGTTACAATTCACTTCAAATAATTGGTTCCTTGCAAGAAATAGGTCTATGGTCAGCTACATCATAGAAGGAGGAGGGATAATTTAAACTTGATTAGATCAGCAATAGAAGCACAAAATATTAGTTTATGTTCAGGATCCAAAATAAATCTAGAGGGGGTCACAAGGGCATAATCAAATGTCATTTTTCTATTTTCTCTAAATAAATAGGGTTTGTAATTTTAATCCAAAGGAATCTCTATTTAGATAATTTAGTCTCAATATATGAAGTTCAATTTCTACACATTAGGCTTGGAATGCAATCTACTCTCGAGTGATATATCCTATCTCAATCCAACAAGAAACCTTATAACAAAATATTATAATTTGGTAAATTTATTGTCGATGTGCTAGTTCTTAATAACACAAGTACAACTTACCTTAATTGTAGTCATGAGCATGCAAGGTGGAGGAATTTCGTATCCAGGCATCATACCTACACGCAAAGAAAACAAATAGTATTAGATAATATATTGCACAATTAACTAAATACAACATAAATTGGTAAAAAGCAGTAAACAAATCCATCTAAAAATCATAAGCATAAATAAAATGTAGGTATCTTTTACCCACCAAAGTCACTAGATCTAATTATATTTATTGGTTTCATTTATGTTTCACATGAATAACTACAAAAATCAAGAAGGATTAATAAGTTTATATATATAACTAAATGATAAATAAATATGCAAATCAACATGTATCATACTCTAAATACACCAAAGGGAAATACATGTATGATCTTCTTTTTGTTTAATAAATAATTTATTCTCTACTGGACATGGCCAAACATGTGAAGGTGGAATGTTGTATAGACCCTCCGTCAGATCACTCTCAATTCCCAATACCAAATCTATTTTCTATTTTAGGTATATCAACAACCCTAGTGACCTTTGGGTATAGTCACCACAGATAAATGCCCATAAAAGATGACTCAAACTTTCAAGGAAATGAATAATCAACAATATTTTACAAGTAGACTTTTAAATGAGCAAATAAGTTAGGAAATTAGCTCACCCCAATCCAAACATCCGATGAAGAGTCCCTCTAGCCATGAATTCTCCAATATTTTTCAAATTCTTAATATAAACATGCAAATGAACAAATATTTGACAGAAATATCACTGCTACAAAGATGGAATATATAATGAAACTGATGAAAAACACATCCAAATTTCATTGATTAAAACAATAATTCAACACATAAAATGAACAGGAAAGAGGTACAAATGATAAGATACAACCTAAACATCGCTACAACACCATTCTGAAACTAAATCCTAAGTTCCTCCACCCCGTTTTTCACACAATCAACATGGCCAATCTGGATTTCTTCCTTGTGAAGTATGCTCAAAATAATCCCAAGAATTATTTAGCATAATAATGGCTCTCAACAGGGACTAGAAATAAATTTCTAGATATGGGAAAGGGAGTTTTGCAGACCAGGATAACAAGGGGTTCTTGATCAAAATTAAAATGAATAACATGAGGGTACTCTCTACAATACTTGGTGATAATTTTCCTTCACCTATGCCTCTTTTATATTGATGGGGAAGAAGTTAAGGAAATTGGAGGCATTTACTTATGGTATTGGGACAAGTGGGAACAGTTGAAACTAGAATGTTTCCCCTAAAAGTAATTTTTTTTCCCTCAAATAGACATGTACACAAGTCTAACAAAGCAAACCCACATATATGTGACTAGTCCGTGTAACGGTCATGTGCATCATGAAAAACTTGTTTTATTAGAATCCTTTTGGATAATTGTTTGGTTCACAGATTACAAGGAATCAAGGGAGTCTGCAAAATCAATAAATGGATAAGATCGAACCATCTAAAGCATATATGGGAAAAGTGTGACAAAATATGCTATAATAGATGCCCCCTAATGTGTGAGGTCAGAGGGGTAAATGATGGATGAAACACATTATAACCCTTTTAAAAGTGAGTGTAGAAGTAACTTGGATATGAGTTCCCCAAAATCATTCATAGGTAGCACCTGAAATGGTTCAAGTAAGAACTCTCTTCAAAAGGTGGGCATAACCATGCTCAGGAGTAAAAATTGCATAGCCTCCAAATCAAGTACACTTCATGTATATAGAAGTAGTGAGTGTGGCCACAAAGATACATTGTGGATCAATAACGTAAGTAGATCGTATCCATGGAAATACAAAGTGGATCTATGTCTAAAAGGGGATACCATAGCAACAAAGATACGTAGTGGATCTATGTCTGAGAATCAAATGAATATTTCTATGAATAGTGTTCAACAAAACAATGTCCATATGAATCAGTGCCAAAATATGACTAAGTGGAAATCCAATGCAACCCTACTCATAGCATAATGATGTGATGATATATATGGAATCAAGATTTTCATACCAACCAATATGAGTATGAGTCTAAACTATGTGAATAGATGTCCTAAAGTAAAAGATAGTAAGACACCATGTGATTACCGATCATTGATGTATATCATTAACACATGCGAACAAACTCAATAATAATGATAATGAGAGGGAATGGACCTAGTACAATCTAACAAGTGTGCATAGATGTCTTGAGATTGAACACATGTAGACACTAACAATCAAGGTACATTGATGTACTCCCATTGTTACTAGTGAGGAAACTTTCCACTGCTGAATGAAAGCTCCAAGGCATGAAAAGGACTTGAGATCATGCTCCCAAAATATATGTTCTGAATTTGATGGGGTGTGAATTGTTGGAAGGAGGGCATTAGGGTGTCCCCGATCATCCAACATGAGATAGTATCATGAGGATAAATATTTGGTGGAAAAAATTGATGATTCTAAGGCGTACTTGACATGGGAAATCCAACATACTAAATCGAAGGGTTCTAAGGTTTGGATGACACAGGATGAAACTTCCCTTGAACATAAGCATGACACAATGAGTGACTAAGGAAGCATGCACTCATGAAAGAACAAAACTAAGTTAGTGATGTATGAGACATCAAGTACTGCTCCATAATGAAGAGAAGATTAACCAATCGGTGGAGATAATACATAAAGGATTTCATATTCCTACATCCATATTATTAGCCAAACTACAAAGGCAATGTCTCAATACAATGTGCTTTGTTCAAGGACAACATGACTTGATGCTAGACATAATTAAGAACATGAATCTTTGCCATCTTTCTTTCTGGATTTTTTTTTTTTGTCTTTTTTGTATTATTAAATCTCGAAAAGGAATAAAATAATGCTATGATGCATGGGAGGAAATGATTGTCAAGAACAAGAGAACTAGATCCAAGAACAAAGAACATGAGCAGGATAGGGACACTCAGGGTGTGTTTTGTCCTAGTAAAAAGGGTGTCAAGTTGCAAAGGAAAAATTATGGATAGCTTAGTGATAATGAGATAAGAGGTGAGGGATTAAAAAATAGATGAAGTCTAGAAGCTGACATAAATCTCAAAAAGTGCATTAGGGAATAACACAATGCATTTACAACTTAAACAAAAATAGGTTAGAGTCCCCCTTAGTAAATGGCCAACATAAGATATTAGGAGGAAGAATAAGTCTTCATCATAAAGTTAGGAAACACTATTAAAGGACTCTGTAATCCTCAAAATACAATGTCATGAGAATCAACGACAATTAAGATCTAATCTAGGATGCTCATGAATTAGGTAGGATCTATTGCAAAACAATTATATAACAATATCAAAAGATGGGTGAAACCAAAATTCTACAAAATGATCCTATGGAATTTTGAAAGAACGGGATATGGTGAAAAAATGCAATGCATGGGATCATGTACTCTTGAATTCAAGTTAAGAAACATGATACCTATAAAGGATGTTACCTCCATAAAAATAATAGTTTCCCTAATATATGTGAAAACAACTCCACAAAAAACCTAAAACATAATCTAATTAGTTCAATTGAAAATGTCAAAATAAAAGTGGTTTTTGTAAAAGGTTCAAATTTACCAATTCAATTTGCAAATTGAAAAACTTGGCGAGTTTTGGATGAAAACAGTGTCAAGATTCTGGAGCTGATTATGTGGGCTTGGAACAATGATTTTCAGTGTCGTCAATTCTAGGTAGGATCTCTCACCATGTTCTTTCATTTTATTATTGTTTTAGTTAATTTTTGTTCCATTTTTTGAGTTTTTAAGGAGGTCCTGATTGTTCTCAGAGGTGTAAGAAGGTTTCAGTGGTGTGGGTTGCGTATACACAACCATAATCAAAGGGACCCACATACATGTCCAAAATCCTATTTTTTTAAGAAAAAGGAGCCAAAAATTTCAGGAGGGATCGTGATGTAATTCCATGAGAGGGAACATGAGGAAATAGATAACATGGTCTTGGAGGTGGATGAATCCATAGAAGTGCTTTACCAATGCAGATTGAAGAAATTTTTTGAATGCAACAACCTGTGTACAAAAAATCAAATGATCCAAAAATTGATCAATTATTGGGACCTGTATGAAGAATCTTTTATCCTAGATGGGAAAGCTCTAAAAATAGTGGTTGAAGACATTTATTTCCTTACCCATCTCTCTCTCCAATGTGAAGTGTCGAGCTTCAAATCTCAATGTGTTGGGAGGATGATGATAGAGGAATATATAGCCATGTATTACGTCCTTGGTACCTGAAAGGTGGGATCATAGATGCCCATACAAGGTATACAAATGCTAGAGCTCAATATTATGTCATTTACCATCGAGTGGATTTTCAAATCAACTTTAGTGCACCAAGCCTCAAGGGTGCATGTGTTCTATGCAGTGAGATGTTTAGCGCCTATAGTTTTTTACTTGAGTACCACACTACTGGGTTGTATCAAATCCCATCTTACATCATGATGATAGGGAAAGATGAGGAATTTTGGTCTTGAAAGCATACTAAGTAGCTTCTTTCTTGAGAGGGTTCCATCCATGAGGCTACATGTGGGAATAGAATCACACTCTCTGATGTATCCTTCCATGATACAATCGGTAGGTCTAATGTTACGAATCGTGGGTGGATGAGTTACCAATCAATTCGAGGATGAATTTTTTCTTCTTCTTGGGAGCAGCAGATCATCGCCATTGGTGACAACCCATATCATGGGAATAAATTTAGTTGGGACCCGGACATGGTGTTCTCCCAGGAAGCACACTTGGTGCAATTGGTAAGGCTTTCGGATTTCCTCACTATAAGTGGAGGACATTGGAGGGGGAATCTCTTATGCTTCCATGACACTCGAGAATGTCAAGAACAAGGTATGAAAAAATTAATAGAGGGTATTCTGAAGATAAAGGTCAAGGATATTTCAGAGGCAATATAGAGATAGGTACTTGGAGTACCCTGTAAGATACTAGCCAAGAATAGGATAGAATCTCAACTCAAAACACAAATTTTAAGCAGAAATTTCACCGGTATATTTTAACAATTATTATAATATGCAAGATGATAACTCTGGATACTGTCTCCCAACCCAAGGATGATAGGGAAGACTTTAGGTTCTAGTTTTTATATGGGAAAGTTTGTAGCAGAAAGGTATACAGAGAAAAAAGGTTTAGGATCCTTTGTACAAAGCACGAAGACCATTTATTTTTCAAACATCGGCACCGCCGAAGTCTACCGCAATGCTTCTGGGTGCATCCGCTTATAGAACTAGATCAGGGTTAGGTAAGTGTGTTTGGACATAGATTTGGTCTCATTATGTTATTGGGGAAGAAATGAATAGAATATGATAAAATGATTTAGAATTTGGGAGCTTTTACTGTAGTTTGGAACAGAAGGTTGGATTCTCCATTTCCTTTCCCAAGGACTATATAGAATTCTATAATTTGGGTTTGGATATGGGATATGGTTCATTTAATTCCTAATAAACCACATCAATTTTCATAATTGAACTTGAGTTCAAATAATACATTTTATAGGTAAAAAATTAAAACTAGCTAGTTGGACTACTCAACTAGTCAATATTCCAACTGCCTAAAAAATTATAATACCCTCTCAAAACTCTGATCTACAGGTTAAATGAGGTTCTTGTGGATTTTATTGAACTACATAAACTTAATTATCTTCATTTGGATTCATATAATTCATTTTATGGAAGTTATGGAAAAACTACTTAGAATTTGTAGTCTAATGAGCATAGGTATGCAAATGACTTAATTACTTGCATAATTTTTAAATGAATAAATATGAATAATATAAAGGATGGCTTATTGGGAAATAACCATCATATTACAGATCTTTAAGTAGCACCAAAATGGCCCTAAGGGTCCTAGCAACCTACAGCATGAAACATGTACCAATTACATCAAGGAAAGCTCCTTTGGATGGAGTTTGAAATACATAAAGATGGTAGGTCTTAAGAAGCATGAGTGTACCTGTAATAAATCCAATTAAAGGGTATTTAATCCTTCTCCATAATGGTAGAAGTTGAATCATCACTGAATGATGTCCAACCGATAATTAGAGAGAAGAGAAGAAGATAAAAGGTTGTTGCAGGAGTGGTTCCTTCTTCAAAACTCTTAAAATATTCTTAATCAATTCAACCCCAACTTGAGATCAGTATTTAATGGCTTCATATCAGTCTTCAATGGCTACAAATTAGTCTTCAATACCTTCCAGAGATAGGGGAGGAGAGACTAGAACAAAAATGGTTGAAGGGAGCATCACCCAAAGCAAGGTTGAGGAACATCACTCAACAAGAGGAGCTATGACTCTACTCACATTCAATTACAAAATGGTCAAAAGATGTGAATTGGAGTTGGAATCATTATTTTATATAATTTAGGGTGACCTGTTGAGAAATTTGAATAGCTTGGTGAACTGTGAGAACCCTTCCACATGGGCCACCCATGAGTGGATATACTTGCCTTGCTTTTGGATTACAAGCTTTCCTCTCGTTTAGAAATTGCACCCCCTTTTGTCTCAACATGTTTCCTTCTTTGTAGACTGAACTCCCTTTTTAGAAACTACACCCCCCTTTGTCTCAATAAGTTTCCTGCTTTGTAAACTGAAATCCCTTTTGGAAACTGTGCTCTCCTTCTGTTTTTTCTGGTTGTTTCCAATTTCTCGCTTTTAGAAACTTCTTACACCTTTCCTTCTTTTATTCTTTTTCCAAATTTGACAGATTGCTTTAGCCACCTTTCTATTTTCTTTCCTCCAGTTCAATTTTGGAGACCTTATCTTAATGAGGGCATCCTCTTGGACCACTTGCTCCATTATTTAGGACTTTAAATAGAAAAAGTAATTAAAAATAATAAAAATAATTCCTCCACTTGACTTAGGCTAAATTTAATCCTATGCATGCATAATAAAATGAAATTATTTTCCTTAGGGGTTATTTTTCCCTCTTTTACCCATGGTCACTAGAATTAGACAAAATTGGGGACATGACATACCCATAGAGTGGATCTATGTCTTCAGGAGGGTGGCTATGTGAAGAACCTACAACAATTAATTTATGAAAATACATGAGATAGCATAAATAATAGAACTCATAATCGCTTTTATTGATCGCAGTCCACTTCGAGGGGGCAACCTCCTTTGAGCAAGCTCAATACAAATAACTTCACGGTACCTTCATTGGTCTCAACAGAAAATTATATATTAAGTCTAGGCACCAATACCATGGGTCAATACCATGTGTCAATACAAACCGTGGGCCAATAAAAACTATGGATCAACAATTACTACGGGACAACTTACAAAGCATAAGCGTCCAACAACAATAATACAAACTATGGATCAACAAAAACTAACGGGCGACTTACAAAGCATATGCATCCAACAACAATATAATAACAAAGTAAATAGAGGGGTTGACATGGGTTCCTAACATCCCGTCTCCCTTAGAAAAAGCTTTGTCCTCAAAGCTTTAGATGTGGAAATTAATGCATAATTTGAAGGAGTGGTTCCCCTATAGCATCCTCGGGTTGCATTCCAGGCCACTGACGCCTTTTGAGTTTCAGGAGGATTGCTTGGAAGCCTATAGATGAAGAAGAACCATATCAGCTGCGTGAAAAGTGCACTCTAAACGGTGCAGATCGGCTTGTTGTTTCAGTCGAATTCTTTCCATGTGAATATTGTCCTACAAAATGAGAAGAATCTGATCATGGTCTCGAAGAACCCAGTCAATTGCCTAAACTGGGGAGTTGCTGAGGGTGTATGGAAGAAGAACTGGTGGTGCCTGTCCATAGACTACTTCATATGGTGTCCTTATAGATGTGGTATTGTGTTACACCTAAATCTTCCCATCATGAGATTCAGTGTATACACCCCTAGAGTTACCTTGATTGAGTGATTGACCTAGAAGGATTTGTACCCATTTGGACTAGGTTTTGAGACGTCATCGCAGGTTGCACTCATGCAACATGCGACATCGTAGCTTGCTCTATTGCAGGGTGTGTTGATGTTAGTTAATAGACAAAAATAGCCCTTCGAGCCCCTTATCGAAGCTTTCTGACTTGGGACCCTATCCCTGACCTCTTGGGAGAGCTGGCACTCGATTCCTAACACCTTGGAAGGATCCCTTAAGCCTCTCCTATGATATCTCAACCTGTCCTATCCATACCCTATCCACTTAGTCCTATTTAAATGAAGCTCACTCCCATCCCAAGGGGAGGAAGTTTATGGTACTCTTATGCTGGTGAAACTAAGCCCAATAGATCTAACACTCTAGCTTGGGGATCATCCACTTTTCTCTAGGAGCTTTGGCATGGCTTGTCGGAAGGATCTTGCAACGTTAAGGAAATGGTTGTAATCCTCTTTTCTATTGTACTTCTCCACTTTTCAATGCAGTTAATATAATTGCTTTCCATAAATGTTGTCTCCTTGATGATATTTAGAGTTTTCCTCCTTAACTGTTAGCTTAGATATATCATATGAGATATATGCTTTCACTTCTCGTGGTCTGTTACATGTTCAACAGGGTTTAGCTACTTGCGATCTGGTAGCGCTGGAGCATTGGATTAACGAAGGAGAAAGGGATTTACAAATCTAAGTTAAACGATCTACTCTTACATTTGTATTTCTATACGATCTAGGAAAGTATTTTATGTTTTGTCTTATTTGTTCTAGACTTACGTTAAGCTAGGGAGATCAGGCCTTGAGTCTGCTCTCGGTAGATTGTCCAAAAAACAAATATGGCGACCATACTAGGGAATACATCTTGTTTTGTAGTTGTCAATCTGAAATTTATGTTTCAGTTGATTGCTTGTTACAAGCCACTTTATTTGCCATTTGATTCTTGAGTTGATTTCACTATTAGATCTTCTTCTTGAAGACCCTGATCCGCTTCCTCTGAGTTTGTACTACTCATTTTCAAACCATTTCATAGTTCATGGCTTGGATATTTGATTCATTTTTGAACTTAGATCTCGCCTGCCGCACCTGGTTAGTGAAAACAGAGCGACACTGTGTCATTCCTGGTCTCTGTTATTTGTCTGTTAGCCAATCATCGCAGTCCTTTCATTGGTATATTGCAACACCCTTGCACTCCCCGCATTGGTGAACTGCGACGTCGCACTATGTACAAGCACATAGTGCGCCGATTTGTCGAATTTGGCATGTAGGCATCCCCTCTCCATTTGTTAATCTGAGCTTTGGTTTTCCGTATGAACTCCTTATGTGCTACAAGATCCAGCCAGAGATCCTACCTTTGATTTGTGTGTTGAGTGTTTGGTTTTTTTTGGATTGATTTTGGGTTTTGTCTTGGACAAGTCTGAGGATCGGTAGTGCTAGATACTCTTATCTCCTCCACCTTCATCTGCTCACCCTTGCATTCCCTCCTCTCCTTAACTGATCTGGTTACTACATTAGATCAGCTCCCAGACCTCATTTGCATTATTTTTTGAGCTTTGCTTGCTACTGTCTGATTTTGAGTCTTATGTGTCTTTCATACTTATTAAGTGCTTGTCCTTTCTTGAGTTTTCTAAGTGGACTAAGTGCTACAAGTAGTGTTTTCTTTTCAGTCATTTACATCTGAAAGCGTAGTTGTTATCAAGTTAATCTTTTGATGCATCCATTGAAAAGTTAAAAGTGCTTCTTTCCCATCATTTCTCAAGCATTGTTGTAGAAAATTGTTCGTGCATTGGAATGTTTTGCTTATGCATCTTTTGGAAAAATTGAATGAATGTATGATCGCTTGTGTTTTTCTTAAATTATGAGCTTCTCATTTTCTCAAAAAATCCAAAGTATATTTCAGTTTTTTGCAAAATTAGTTCCATGCTAAGGAAAGGTAGATGAATTTTTTATTTTCATTGATTTTAGGACATTGAAAGTGAAATTGAAAAGCTTGCATACTCCATCTTAGAACACTCTCTTTTCATTACCTAGCATCATTTTCATTTTGAAAAGGAAAAGAAAAGGAAAAAATGTTGTGATTTGGATTAGTAGTGTTGTGATTTTTTGCGTTTTGCACAAAAATGAAAAGAATGCTTTTATAGTCAAACTTGTTTGAATTGGGAATTATTGCATTTGCTTTGGTAAAATTGTTGGAAAGAAAAAGTTTTCTCCCTGTTGAAATATTGTAACTTCAAAGAATATTATATTTGTATATTATTTATTCCAGAGATGTTCCATACCTCCGATGTGATTATACTATAAATCCGGAGATGTTTATTCCTCCGAGTTGGGTGTGGTAACTAGGGTTATTAGACCCACCATGTGGGGGTCGGCCCAGTAAGTTATAATGGGGTATTTAACCTAATGGTTAAATACGAGCCTACATGTACTTGTGTAAAATACATATCAAAGTAGTGTATAAATAGAGGAGGTGTGTTCCTCATTTGACACATACACTCACTTGAGAGAGAGGCGCACTTGTGGAGGAGGAGATCATGTCTCAGGGTTTCATCTTTGTATATTGCTGGTCATCTATATTGAGGAAGCTTTGCTGGGTTTTCTACCCCATGAGGGTTTCCCAGGATAAATCTCTGTCTCTTGTGTTTATGATGTGCTTGTTGTTTCTTCAGTGATCCTGTATATGCTATTATTGTGAAATGGAATGTAATGCTGCTATTTTCTGTCTTAGCATATTGAATTTTAACATGGTATCAGAGCTAACCTGAAGGAAGACAAGGTATGGCACTAAAGACACTTGCTTTACTTACGACAATTTGAAGGTTAGGGTTTTACATAGCAAAAACCAGTCATCGTAGCACTTTCGCTATAAATCCATTTTGGCGAATTTGTAGGATCTGAAATTGTTACAGGACGAAGATTAAATCTCCAGGTACCTTGTGTCCAAAGGAAAACCTCTAATTCGTTGTACTTTGTGATTTATGATCTGTACAATATAGGGTTTCTGCCTCTTCCAGATCTGAGTCAAAATCAGGTGACCTTGGGAAAAAGGTCATATCTTGGGCTAGGAAGCTCCAAATAAAATTTCGTAAAAAGTGACAGGTATTACACAGTCTGTACTATCTCAGAAAACGTTTTCAAAGGCCGAAGTTGAACCAGTGACACGTGGCACTCCGTACAAGTTAGCCCTCCTGTATTATCCCATAAACAGGTCATGTTGCGACACTTGGCATAACTCTCTCTCAGAGAGTCCAATTGAGGTCAGACCTATCAGGATGGAAAGATAACAGGCCGAGCTACCTCAGAAAAGTTTTTCAGAGGTCGAAGTTCAAACAGTGACACGTGGCACGCTGTACAAGTTCGCTCTTCTGTTTTATCCCAAAACAGGTCACGTTGCGACATTTGACATAAATCTCTCTCAGAGAATCCAATTGAGGTCAGACCTGTCAGGATGGAAAGATAACAGGTCAGGCTATCTCAGAAAACTTTTTCAGACCCTGTGGATTGAAAAGTTTGGAGTTACACCAGAAACAATTAGGTACATATTTCTGTCAAAACATAATTATTTTTCAATACCTTCATTCATGGCTTCCGGAATTTAGGGCTTTGAAGAAAGTTGGAATTTTTGTAAACGGAGACCACGGCTGAATGCTACTCATCAAAATAGAAATTTAGAGACCAAGATCAGATTTTTTGGTTGGGCAGAAGGCTGAGCTTGATCAAACCCTAGTTCGGGACTTTGATCAGAAAAGTGGAAAATTAGGGCTTCTATAAAAATGGGAATTTTTGAAATCTGTGACCATGGCTGGAAGCTCCTCAGAAAAATAGAAGCTTAGAGCTTTGTGTTAGAACATTTTTCCACCTATGTACATTAATCATTTATTAATGATGATTAATTAGCCCAAGTGATTAATGATTACATCCCTAAGTTGATTAGCTACTAAATGGTCAATTATCATGAACTAGATGGCAAATGTGAACAAGTGCTGAGTCAAACCAGCTAAGTGGAGCGCTCCCCAGGGAAATTAATGCACTCAGCATGCCTAGAGCGCCCTCCTCAGGTCATTTAATGCACTCAGCATGCTTCTCTTCTACCTAGGGCGCATTTGCTCTCTTTGTGGACAATCTTGCCTTGTTTTGTCACATTTTTGACCAATTTTAGACTCCAAACCTCTAACCAACCAGTTTCTTCACATGTGTGAGGTCACATGGGCCTGTCCAGTCATTCCCAGCATTCACACTGCAGATTCGAACCAGTTTGGGATGGTTTGGGATATTTTGGTCAACCTAGGGGGGTTTGAGCTTTTTCTAAGCTAGATCAGTGTGAACACTCCAGATGGATTCGAATTCTTCCAGATTTGTATATATGGGTGTTCTTAACCTTTGTTAAGGTTGGACAGTTAATAATATTGACATTATTCACCATTTCATGTGTAATTGTTCTTCATTCATTTAAAAAAATTTTTATGCCATTCTTGCAAATGTTGTGCAATCTTTCACCAGTGAGGAATCCACAGTAGCTAGATTCAGCTGTGCTTGAGATTTTACATGGTATCAGAGCTCTTGGAGCTAGAATTCAAACCAGCAGACTGTTGTAGTGGATTGCCAGAAACAGTGGAGAAACCACATAATTCCTGAGGCCATTGCCTTGAGCTTACTGGTGAAATCTAGTGGCTCCTCTCAGGTGTGATGCTCTCCCGAATGCACCCACTATCCATACAGGGTTCGAATCTGTTAGTGTAGATCCCTCCAGAGTGATTTGAGAGTTGTTTGCAGGTACTGAAGATCAGCATTGTCAGCAAGTGCGAATTGCAGCAGAGGAGAATGGAGCCATCTCACCCAAACGTGCTCACGCCCTTCAACTATTTCGATTGGAAGGCAGAAATGGTGATTTTGCTGAGATCCAAGGGTCTCTACAGAATCACGATGGGCACTGAGGTTGAGCCAAACTCAGCTGTGGAGAAATCCAAGTTTTTTAACAGAATGGATGAGGCATTTGGCCTCCTTTGTCTCAGCATTTCGAGAGACCTCCTATTTCATGTAGAAAGTCTAGCAACTCCAAATGAAGTGTGGCTCAAGCTTGAGACACTGTTTGGAAAGACTGATGAGATGAGAGGCCACCAGCTCGAAAATGAGCTTGTCTCACTGAGCCCAGGGAATTTCGATTCCATCCAGGACTTCTTCACCAAGTTCAAGAACTTGGTCTTGCAGATCAGACAATGTGGCATAGAGAAGAAAGAAGAACAGTTGGTGTTGTCCATTCTCTCCAAATTGGGTTCTGAATACTCAGTTTTTGTGTCTTCCTTCAACTCCACAAGGCTCACAGTCAGAGGTTGGAAGATGCCATCCTTGGCTGACTTCATGGAGATGCTAACTCAAGAGCAAGACAAGCTGGTCTTGATGGGCTCCATCAAACAAAAAGATCAAGTTCTTGCAGCTGGAGATTCGAAATGTGGAAGAAGCAAGCAAAAACCCAGGGTTTCGAAACCTCAAGAGAAGAAGAGAAAGGATGAGAGGCCCAAATCCTCTGAGGGGGTTTCGAATCCTGTCAAGAACAAGGGAAAGAAGGATGAGAAGACAAAATGTAGCTACTGTCAAAGAGGTTTTCATCCAGAGAGCTCATGCATGAAGAAAACCATAGACACCATGACCCATCTCCTACAGAAAAATAACATTCCTCTTCCTGAAAGTTCCAAGAAGAAGGAGTGCGTTTCTGAAGACAAGGAGAGCTGCCATGCTTTGGTGGCTAGCTCATCTCATTCACCTTTGTTCATCATTGATTCAGGTGCCTCAAGGCACATGGCTTCCTCAAGAGACTCGTTTTCTGAACTTGCTCCCTACAGTGGTCTCTCAATTCGAATGGGAGATGACTCAGAAATCCCTGCTCATGGCATTGGGAAAATCTCTATGCAGAATGGCTTCTTCTCCAATGTGCTGTATGTGCCAAATCTTGCAGCAAACTTGCTCTCTGTATATCAAATGACTCATACTGGAGCAGCAAAGAAGGTGGTCTTCACTCAGGATGAAGTGGAGATATCAGAAGTTTCCACCGGGAAAATTGTTGCAAAGGGTGTTGCAGACCATGACATGAAGATGTACAAGTTCTCCCACTTCCTCGAATTCTCTTCACCAAGTGTGCTGCTGTCACATGGGAATGAGACCAGCAAGCTATGGCATCAAAGGTATGGGCACCTAAACTACAGATATCTTCAAGTTTTAAGCAAAGAAAATATGGTAGAAGGGCTGCCCCAAATCAGATTTTCGAGTGGAACATGCAAGGGTTGCATGATTGGGAAACATCCTGAAAGGAAGTATGACAAAGGGAAGGCTAGGAGGGCTGATCAACCTCTTGGGATAGTACATTCTGATCTCATAGGGCCACTCCCCACACCCTCCTATGGCTGCAGCAAATATGTGCTCACCTTCATCGATGACTACTCAAGGTACTGCTGGTTATTTTTCCTTAAGCAAAAATATGAAGTCTTTGATTGTTTCAAGATTTTTAAGAGCATGGTTGAGAACTTCAGTGGGAAGGCCATGAAGATTTTGAGGACTGATAATGGTAGAGAGTATGTCAACAACAATTTGCAGCAGCTCTGTCAAGAGCATGGCATTCAGATGCAACACTCAGTGCCCTACACACCTCAGCAAAATGGTGTTGCAGAGCGCAAAAATAGAGCACTGAAAGAGATGGCAACTTGCATGTTGCAAGCAAGGGATTTGTCTCCTAAATTATGGGCTGAAGCTATGAATTGTGCATCATATGTTCAGAACAGGGCACCACACAAAGCATTGCAAGGAATCACTCCATTTGAAGCTTGGATGGGCCACAAGCCAAATGTCTCACATTTCAGAATTTTTGGCTCAAGGGCTTGGGCCAGAATTCCACCGGAGAAGAGAAAGGCATTGCAGCCCCAAAGCAAGGAGTCAATCATGGTTGGGTATGCAGAGGATTCCAAGGTCTACAAGCTCTTTGATCCATCCACTCACAAAACTTTCATTGAAAGAAGTGTCAAATTCGAAGAGGAAGAATTTTTCCAAGCTAGTGAACAAGGTGATGGGGAATGCTCATTCCCTCGTCTTGATGATGAAGTAAGTAGTGATTCTTTCTCTGATATTTCTGATTCTGATATTGCTGAAGATGATGTTGATATGGATTCTGAACATATCCCTCCCTCAAGGCCCAAGTGGGTAGAGAAAACAATTCAAAGTGCCGGAGAGCTAGTGGGAGATCCCCAAGATGCTAGGAAAACTAGATCTCAATTTCACAATTCCTTTGCATATAATAATTCTGATCTGAGTGAGGCATGTTATTTGATGGTTGGATCTGATCCAATGTCATATTCAGAAGCATGTACAGACCCAAGGTGGCAATCAGCCATGCAAGAGGAGATGAACTCACTCCATGAGAACAAAACTTGGGATTTGGTCCCTCTTCCTCCCAAGAGGAAACTAGTGCAATGCAAGTGGATTTATAGAACCAAAATTGGATCTGATTGCTCTGATCTGAAGTATAAGGCCAGGTTGGTGGCTAAGGGTTACTCTCAGGTCCAAGGAGTGGACTATACAGAGACATTTGCACCGGTGGCAAAGATGGACTCCATAAGACTAGTTTTGGCAATTGGGGCTTCCAAGCGATGGGAGATTCATCACATGGATGTAAAAAGTGCCTTTCTTCATGGGGATCTGAATGAGGAGATTTATATGCAGCAGCCTGAAGGTTTTATCTCTGATCATACACTTGTTTGCAGGTTGAACAAATCACTCTACGGGCTCAAGCAAGCTCCTAGAGCATGGTATGCAAAAATGGACAATTTTCTGCTATCTTTGGGGTTTGAGAGGTGTAAGTCTGATCCAAATGTGTATATGCAGCATGTTAGTGATCTGATATTGATTATTGTACTGTATGTTGATGATCTTTTGATCACTGGTAGCTGCACCAAAGAACTTGACTCAGTTAAGAGAGCATTGCACAGTGCATTCTCCATGACCGATCTAGGATTGCTAAAACAATTTCTGGGTTTGGAGATTGATCAATCTGTGAATGGAATTTCTGTATGTCAGTCAAGGTATGCTTCAGATTTGCTGCAGAAATTTAAGATGGCTGAATGTAAGTCTGCAAAATTTCCATTTCTTTCAGGAGTTAAGCTTACAGAATGGGGTTCTTCACCACTAGTTGACAGTTCGTTGTATAGACAACTAGTTGGGAGTTTGTTGTATCTTACACACTCTCGACCAGATTTGTCTTATGCTGTTGGGGCTGTTGCAAGGCACATGCAAGAGCCTCATGAGATCCATTGGAAGGCAGCCAAGAGGATCCTTCATTATGTTCAGGGTACTAAGTCCTTTGGTATCCATTATGCTGCTGGTTCATCCCTTGAACTAGTAGGATTTACAGATTCTGATTGGGCCGGTGATTGTATTGATCGGAAGTCAACTTCCGGTTATGTCTTTATGCTTGCACATGGACCTATATGCTGGTCAAGCAAGAAACAAAGCACTATTTCCTTATCTTTAGCTGAGGCCGAGTACAGGGGAGCAGTCAATGCAGCCACACAATGTGTTTGGTTGCAAGGTATTCTTGCAGAGTTCGGGATTGTCTTTGATTCACCCACTATTCTTTGGTGTGATAATCAAAGTACAATCAAGATTTCTACCGATCCAGTACAGAGGAAGAGGACCAAGCACATAGAGATACACATGCATTACATTCGGGGTTTGGTGCATTACCGGATCATAGCATTGCAGTATTGCCCATCCAGTGAGCAAACTGCTGATATCTTCACCAAGTGTTTTACCGAGAAGACCTTCACTCACCTTAGATCTTTGCTTGGGGTGAGTGATGCATGGTGATGATTGGTGTATTTTGATATATGCCACATGTCCATTTTAGAGGGGAGGTTTTATTTCCCATGTGGTTTTCCTCCTTACCTTGGTTACATGGACAAATAAATTTTATGATGTAAAAGGTGACTTGAGCCTAGTTGCCAAGGCCTTAATTTTTGATATTTCACTAAGTCTAGCTTAAGGGGGGGTGTTAGAACATTTTTCCACCTATGTACATTAATCATTTATTAATGATGATTAATTATCCCAAGTGATTAATGATTACATCCCTAATTTGATTAGCTACTAAATGGTCAATTATCATGAACTAGATGGCAAATGTGAACAAGTGCTGAGTCAAACCAGCTAAGTGGAGCGCTCCCCAGGGCAATTAATGCACTCAGCATGCCTAGAGCGCCCTCCTCAGGTCATTTAATGCACTCAGCATGCTTCTCTTCTACCTAGGGCGCATTTTCTCTCTTTGTGGACAATCTTGCCTTGTTTTGTCACATTTTTGACCAATTTTAGACTCCAAACCTCTAACCAACCAGTTTCTTCACATGTGTGAGGTCACATGGGCCTGTCCAGTCATTCCCAGCATTCACACTGCAGATTCGAACCAGTTTGGGATGGTTTGGGATATTTTGGTCAACCTAGGGGGGTTTGAGCTTTTTCTAAGCTAGATCAGTGTGAACACTCCAGATGGATTCGAATTCTTCCAGATTTGTATATATGGGTGTTCTTAACCTTTGTTAAGGTTGGACAGTTAATAATATTGACATTATTCACCATTTCATGTGTAATTGTTCTTCATTCATTTAAATTTTTTTTTATGCCATTCTTGCAAATGTTGTGCAATCTTTCACCAGTGAGGAATCCACAGTAGCTAGATTCAGCTGTGCTTGAGATTTTACACTTTGGATCAAACATTTTGATTGGGCAGAAGAGTGGGATTCACCAAACCCCAGTTCAGGGTCACGTCCAGTGAATCCAGAAGTTTCAAAGGCAAAATTGAGGAGTGAAACTTTGCAGTTTTCAAATTCTGAATATATCAGTTTGATCAGCTCATCAAGGCGCATATTTCTATCCTTTCGGAAGTTTGAAATTCAAAGTTTGAATTTTTGGGGTTTCTCTGACAAACCCATATCCAGCTCCAGGTCCAGTTCTTGCAAATCAAGTGGATAGGGTTAATCCTAGAAGAAGATGGATTGGTCACCTGCATAAGTGAAGGAGTTACTGTTTCAGAGGGAGATGAGGCTAAGGCTTTACATAAGGAGATTACAAGCGATCTCGACAGGTATGACTCATCGAGGTATGTTTTGAGATTTGTTCATGCTTAAGTTTATGGTATGTTTGTCTTCATGTTATTACGGTTAGTACAATCTTGATTTTAGATTTGTTGTATCACCTTAACAAAATTATGAATGCATGATAGAAGATATTCATTGGTTAGGGTGTTGACACTTATGATTGTACTAATGCATTATGATGTTGTGTGAGGTTGATGTTGTCTACTAACAAGATACAGGTACATCACAAAAGACAAATCAGGCTCCATGACCATGAAAACATGAAGACAAAGACTCATCCATAATCTTTGTTCTACTTACGATGTATGTATGACTTTGTTATATTATGCTTAACCTATGAGACATGCAGGTTCTAGCTCAGGATCTCTAAATCATTGAAGAGATTGTTTAGTTATGTTGTACATAACCAAGTAGATATACTAATCCAGGTATGTTTCCCATGAATCTTACCTTGTGTTAGGATCCCTTATATAAGTATACTTGGAATGATTGGTTATGCTTATTCATAAAGTTAGTAATCAAGGGATTATGCATATTATATCTTTTATCTTGATTAATGATATGCATGAGTAAAAGAAGACTTCCCTGAAATCTTGAATACTAATGTTTATTAACTATAATCATGACTATACATTTTCAAGATTATTTAGTACTATAATGTTTTGATAGCATTTAGAATATACTAATGAGTGTATGTTTGTGTATGAGATCATGAGGATGACTCTTGAGCATGCACAGTGGTACAGAATGAATAGAAGTTCAAAAGACATACAGAAGATCAAGCGGGAGGCAGCCACACAAACATAAAAGATAAGTATTTGAGTTGTTATTTGAAATAGTAATGATATTGCCTGTAATAGGTTGTATGCATATTTGTATTCCTATAATATATCATGCTGAGTGTAAATATTCATAGAACATTGAACAGTATACTACTAATATGCATATGATTGGTAAGTTGGACAAACATTCCATTGTTGCTTGTCTAGAATGAAACCTCTTTGCTGACATGCTGAGAGTTGTGCACACTCTCGATAGTATGTTCTGGTAGAGATGGAAGGCGTCTAGATAGCCACTGTATGCATACAGGATATGGGAAAGTGTTGTGCCAAAGTATTGGTCAAAATAGTTGCATCACTATGTAAATGATATCTGTATGCATAATAGGTTATCATGTCAATATGATTTGATGATTATGAAGTATTACTAATCATGTACTTAATTTTGATTTGTAGGAAAGGTCATGAAGAATGATGGACACCGTACAAGTGGTGGATGTTCAAACAAGAAGATTTACAAATCAAACAAAATATAGAAGGCTCATGGCTAGAAGATTCTCTTAGAAAGGGGAAGAGAATCACGACAAGATGTTTGCTCCAAGTATGGTGTAATTAAAGAAGAAGTGTGAATCAGGTTCTGTATAGGTACCTAGGATCGATAATAAATTGATAAGCTTAATGATCACCATGGGTGATGTGGATCTCAACCTTTGCTACAAGGTTGAATATGATTTCTATACACAAATGACATGGATGCAAGAAAGAACTCACCACAGAGTTCGAATGATATTAAGGCTCATATTAGTAGACCCATCTAATGAGAGATGGCACAGATAGATATGCAAAAGATCATTCAATGCAGAAATGAAAATGAAAGATCTCAAATTGACACTTTACTTCCTAGGTCTGGAAGTATGGCAAGGCTCAGAAGGAATATTTCTCAACCAGGGAAAGTATGATGAGAAATATGACTTGAGGTGTTGGAATGGCCACTCTTATGGATTCCAACTTGAAGCTGTTAGGGGATAACTCATCAGAGTTAGTGGATATAACTCTGTACAGTCAAATTATTGGGTCATTGATGTTTCTAACATATACTAGATTAGATATATGCTTTGTTTACCTTGAGTCAGTATCTAGTGGAAACTAGATGTTTTCACCTGATAGTTGCAAAGCATGTGATGAGGCACCTAAAGGATATGATAGACTTTGATCTGTGCTATCTTGGAGATCATGACTTCAGATGGCTACTCAGATGCTGATTGGGCAGAAAGTGTATCAGACAAGAAGAACACATCAAGAGGATGTTATTGTCTAGGATTAGCCATGATCTCGTGGTTTAGCTGGAAGCAGTCTAGTGTGGCTCTCAGCACAAGCAGAATATATGGCTGTTTGCTCTGCTAGTTGTGAAGAAGTTTGGCTTCAGGATTGTTTGACTTAGAGATAGAACCAACTGTGATCCTATGTGACAAATAGAGTTGTATCAAGATGACATAGAATCCAGTGTTCCATGATAAGTCAAAGATCATAGGGTTCTAACAAGATATGACACAGAAAGGAACTATAAAGTTTGAATTCGTAACAGGTTACTGCTGTACTAACCAAACCTCTACCTCGAGTGAAGAAGTTTCCAACATACTAACCAAGCCTCTGTATCGAGTGAAATTTGAATACTTTCGAGACAAGCTTGGTGTAGCTCAAAAGGACCCTCCTCGAAAGGGGGAGTAGTATAGTCACTGATGATGAGATTGTCTCATCGAACAACAAGGTCGATGATGAGGTAACCTGTTCTCTACACCTAGATACTTAGAAATATTTAGATTTAGGACTCGTATACTTAGAATACTTAGTTTTACTTATACATGCTTTTGATGTTATATGTATTAGTAAGAATACATGCTTTTGATGATAGATGTATTGGTGAGAATACATGCTTTTGATGATAAGATGTATTGGTAAGAATACATACTTTTGATGACACATGTATTGATTAATGTACGTGTATGGTTGAGGATACTTGTACTTGTATTGATGAGAATACATGTGGGGATTGTATCATCCTTGAACACATGTTCTAAAATGAGCCGTAGACGTATGGTCTCCGAAAATGAAGTCCTTAGTGGACAGGTAGGGATTGTATCATCCCTGGACTTCGGTCCCTGAATAGATCCGTAGACGTATGGTCTCCGAAAATGAAGTCCTTAGTGGACAGGTAGGGATTGTATCATCCCTGGACTTCGGTCCCTGAATAGATCCGTAGACGTATGGTCTCCGAAAATGAAGTCCTTAGTGGACAGGTAGGGATTGTATCATCCCTGGACTTCGGTCCCTGAATAGATCCGTAGACGTATGATCTCCGAAAATGAAGTCCTTAGTGGACAGGTAGGGATTGTATCATCCCTGGACTTCGGTCCCTGAATAGATCCGTAGACGTATGGTCTCCGAAAATGAAGTCCTTAGTGGACAGTTGAGGGGATTGGATCATCCCTGGACTTTCAGTCCTAAAGAGAGCCGTAGACATGAGGTCTCCGAGAATGAAGTCCTTAGTGGACAGTTGAGGGGATTGGATCATCCCTGGAATTTCAGTCCTAAAGAGAGCTGTAGACGTGAGGTCTCCGAGAATGAAGTCCTTAGTGGACAGTTGAGGGGATTGGATCATCCCTGGACTTTCAGTCCTAAAGAGAGCCGTAGACGTGAGGTCTCCGAGAATGAAGTCCTTAGTGGACAGTTGAGGGGATTGGATCATCCCTGGACTTTCAGTCCTAAAGAGAGCCGTAGACGTATGGTCTCCGAAAAGTGGGGATTGTATCATCCCCGGACTTAGGTCCCTGAATTGATCCATAGACGTGAGGTCTCCGAGAAGTGGGGATTGTATCATCCCCGGACTTAGGTCCCTGAATTGATCCGTAGACGTGAGGTCTCCGAGAAGTGGGGATTGTATCATCCCCGGACTTAGGTACCTGAATTGATCCGTAGACGTGAGGTCTCCGAGAAGTGGGGATTGTATCATCCCTGGACTTAGGTCCCTGAATTGATCCGTAGACGTGAGGTCTCCGAGAAGTGGGGATTGTATCATCCCTGGACTGCGGTCCCTGAATTGATCCGTAGACGTATGGTCTCCGAGAAGTGGGGATTGTATCATCCCCGGACTTAGGTCCCTGAATTGATCCGTAGACGTGAGGTCTCCGAGAAGTGGGGATTGTATCATCCCCGGACTTAGGTCCCTGAATTGATCCGTAGACGTGAGGTCTCCGAGAAGTGGGGATTGTATCATCCCCGGACTGCGGTCCCTGAATTGATCCGTAGACGTATGGTCTCCGAGAAGTGGGGATTGTATCATCCCCGGACTTCGGTCCCTGAATTGATCCGTAGACGTATGGTCTCCGAGAAAGTGATTTTTGATGTGGTTACTTGTATCGGTAGGATACTTGTATTGATGATGTGGTTACTTGTATTGGTAGGATACTTGTATTGATGATGTGGTTACTTGTATCGGTAGGATACTTGTATTGATGATGTGGTTACTTGTATCGGTAGGATACTTGTATTGATGATGTGGTTACTTGTATCGGTAGGATACTAGTATTGATGACGTGGTTACTTGTATCGGTATGGATACTTGTATTGATGATGTGGTTACTTGTATTGGTAGGATACATGTATTGATGACATGATTACTTGTATCAGTATGGATACTTGTATTGATGATATGTATACTTGTATTGGCATGAATACTTGTACTAATGATGTGGATACTTGTATTGTTATGGATACCTGTGTTGATGACAATGCTGACGATCGTGTGATGACGATACTGATGATCGTGTGATGACGATGCTGATGATCGTGTGATGACGATGCTGATGATCGTGAGATGACGATGCTGATGATCGTGTGATGACGATGCTGATGATCGTGTGATGAAGATGCTGATGATCGTGTGATGACGATGCTGATGATCGTGAGATGACGATGCTGATGATCGTGTGATGACGATGCTGATGATCGTGTGATGACGATGCTGATGATCGTGAGATGACGATGCTGATGATCGTGTGATAACGATGCTGATGATCGTGTGATGACGATGCTGATGATCGTGTGATGACGATGCTAATGATCGTGAGATGACGATACTGATGATCGTGAGGATCCAGATGTTGATGTTGTTGTAGTTGTTCGAGTGCTGCAGAAGATAAAGACTCAGTACTGAAGATGTTGATGTTCCAGTATTGAAGATGTTCCAGTAACTGCTTGAGTTACTGATGATGTTGAGAAAGCTTCCAATGATTTATAGATGTATCATGTATGATGTTGATGAATCCTTGCTCCTGCAGATATTGTTATAATATCCTTCTCGTTAAGGGGGAGTGTTGAAATATTGTAACTTCAAAGAATATTATATTTGTATATTATTTATTCCAGAGATGTTCCATACCTCCGATGTGATTATACTATAAATCCGGAGATGTTTATTCCTCCGAGTTGGGTGTGGTAACTAGGGTTATTAGACCCACCATGTGGGGGTCGGCCCAGTCAGTTATAATGGGGTATTTAACCTAATGGTTAAATACGAGCCTACATGTACTTGTGTAAAATACATATCAGAGTAGTGTATAAATAGAGGAGGTGTGTTCCTCATTTGACACATACACTCACTTGAGAGAGAGGTGCACTTGTGGAGGAGGAGATCATGTCTCAGGGTTTCATCTTTGTATATTGCTGGTCATCTATATTGAGGACGCTTTGCTGGGTTTTCTACCCCATGAGGGATTCCCAGGATAAATCTCTGTCTCTTGTGTTTATGCTGTGCTTGTTGTTTCTTCAGTGATCCTGTATATGCTATTATTGTGAAATGGAATGTAATGCTGCTATTTTCTGTCTTAGCATATTGAATTTTAACACTCCCTCCAATAGGTAGCATTCATCAAAAGAAAAGCATACTTTGTGCATGTAGGTAGGCCTTGCATTATTTTTTTCGATTATGTACTCACCTTATGCGTTCACCTAACCATCCAGATAAAATTAATGGTAGAACTAGGTAAACTTTTTAGCAACTTATGTGTAAGTTAGAGACGCGTTCTAGCGTCGTTAAGCATGGAAGTTGTTGTTATTTTCCAGCACTGTATCCCAGGGGTATTGTATTCTTCCACGTACTTATCAGTATATAAAGCTCCTTCACGTACCCACCAAGTACCATAATACATACTTGGCTTATATCGAAGGGTGTATCATGTACTTGGTAGTATATCAGAAGGTCTCTTGCCGAATGATTGTGCATTAGACAACACCACTATGGATTTGAACTCCCACGTACCTTGCATATATTAGAAGACACCATTGGGATTCCTGAAACCAACTGAGTTAACCATTTGGATGTCTTGGCAAAGCAATACACCAAGAATAACACTCAAGGATATTAGCATGCATGTACTGTCTAGGTAATCGGGTATGCAGGCAAGGGTATGGTCCCAATCATCCTTGTCACATCATATTCTTGGACCCTACAGTATATAACGGTTTTCAATGCCTTGATAATCCTATGAGGTTCCATACTTTGAATCCACTCTTATCACATAAGTTTGCTTGTGGCCTTAGTTTGTGTAGGGTTTTGTATGGTCTTCTTTTCTTTTAGCTTTCCTTAGGAGAAAATTTTTGTTTCAGTCACTCAAGTTGACTTTCCTTGGAGAAGGGCCCATAGAATCCAAAACTTATCACCCGAATATCCCTTTAACCAGGAGGTAATTTTGAGGGAAAGGATGGATCCTCAAGCCAGGGTCGGGTCACATGAAGTGGAAATCCCCACTTTGAATATTGGGGGACATTTGTTTCCACATACTCCTGCAGATTCACCTGCCTCTAATCCCCCGCAGGGTGAAGAAGCACAAATTCCCACTTCACAAGACTTCTCTCCCATTATTCCAAGAGATCCTGGATCGTTGGAATGGATAAATCAACCCCAGGATGACCCCACAGTAGCTGTTGGTCCCACAGCAGCTTCTTGGACATCTTCTACCGGTCACCCAGTGACCCATTTTGCCATTGCACTCCCACCTAGTCAAGCTGGTCTTGATGATCGCTTGACACCTTATCGTGAGAAATTGGCTCGTTTACATGCCATGGGTGAGGAGTTTCGAAGTTGGAACTTTCAAATAAGGTTCGACGACCGACCAATCATAGGTCGCTCTTTATCTTTTGAGTCATTGAAATCATCCACACAACACATGACCACTACTGAAACTGGTCAACCATCCATCCCTGCACATGTTTCTCCTAGATAGGAGACCAGTTCGGTACTTCCTACTACCCAACCTATTGAAAAATAACAGTCCCACACACCTGTCACTACTGCAGTTACTTTACCAGTTCCTCCCCCACCTCAAAATTTGGGAGGAGGATACTCCATTCCCCCAGATTATCTCATTGGTAACATTACTACTACAGTAGCTAATCAACAATCTATGTTGGTTCAACCTTTGCATAGTGGTTAGCCTATTGTGGTTGGGGGGAAAACCTTGTTTCCTAACCAGAACGTAGGAGGTGGAATCCCCAACGGACTCCCGTTGGACTTTCCCAACCCACTAGACCATCCACCATGGGATTATCTCATGTTGGGGGGGCCATCCAATGTAACTCAAACCTCATGGAGTCAAGCGTATCCAATTTCCTTTAACCCTCTCCCGGGTCAATCTAATCCCGTAAATGCACAATATGGGATACCCTATCCTAGAAACCCATACACTCTATGGGAGCAACAACCCGTTTTACAACATGGACCCTAACCAACTATCCCTCAAGCACCACCACCCCCGATCGGTCCACCGCCACCTCTCATCAGAGGCAGTGGGCCCCTACCCAACTTTGGAGGAGGCAGACCTCTCCCTTCTGGCGGAGGTCCAACTCATTCTACCAACAATAGCCCCCACCCTTCCAGTGGTGGCGGGAATGGTCCACCACCCCCCCAGGAGGAAGCGACGGATGACCACCCTATTATGTTGGGGGGGGGACATTTCCCTTCAGGCAATGGAGGTGGTCCACCACTACCTCTAGGAGGAGGCAGTGGTGGATCTAATTATTATGGTGATAGTGGTGGTGGTGGAGACCCTCATCCTTCTGGTGGTGGAGGTGGTGGGGGCCCCCATCCTTCTGGCGGTGAAGATGGTCCACCACCTCCTCGAGGAGGAGGTGGTGGCGGGCCACCTTATTATGGATATGGACCTCCACCTCCTCCCAGTGGTGGAGGTGGAACCCCACCTTATGGAAATGGACCAGCTAATGGTGGTAGACCCCCTTACGGTCTGGATGGCATACCCCCCTACGGTCACTTTCCTCTGTGGTCACCCTTTAATCAGTCAATACGAGGCCCTACCGATCCTTACATGCCTTATCATCACTACCAGTACCCGTAAACTAATCAACAGCTGCCCTTTTTGGCTACTTTTGACCTACCTGATCTATCTCGATTGATGAACAACCCTATCTACCACGGAACTAATTGGCCCCCGATTCTGGTGAAATTTTCGTTGGATATGCCTAAGTTTGATGGCAAGCCGAACGAGGATCCTAAGCACCATGTGATGACATACCATTTATGGTGTTCATCCAACTCTCTGATGGACGACTCGATCTATCTGAGATTATTTCAACAAACTCTCACTGGTTCGTCTACCAAGTGGTATATCGAATTACCACCTCATTCTTTTCATGATTTCGGTTCTCTTGCTATGAACTTTTTAACTCACTTCCAACTGCCTATACGGTACGAAACTGGTATGGACCTTCTCACCTCTCTCCGCCAGAATACCGCTACTCATATCTCTACTCATATACATGAGTGGCGGAGGAGAAGATGTTTGATTAAGGCTCCCATTCCAGACCAGCTCCTAGCAGATTCATTTACGAAGTATCACATCCCTCACATAGCTTGAGATGTTTCCATGGGCGGTGCTATCACTGAAGAACAAGCTATCACTCGTGCCCATTACCTAGATTTGGTCTATGCTCAATCGGGCACATTGTTTGAGATTCTTCCCAATGCACCCCACGACAATTATGACCCCATGAAACCTCCTAAGGGACCCCAAACTAATTGCATCATTGGATCCCTTAACAACCAACCTGCTTCTAACATTGTTGGATGGTCGAACCTTCATGGTTCCTCCCCATTACCAACTCAAGCTGGCCATAGCACAACCAAATCAACCACTCTTGCTGTAACTGAAGAGGTTAATTCTATCCAATCAGCTTCATCTCAGAATTCCAACAGCAAGAAGAAGAACAAAGGGAAACCAAAGAAGTGTTCCGCCCAGCAGGAACAAAAGAGCACTCCTGATGATACCAAACAGAAACGGAAGCTAAAGTATCCTTGTTTACTGTGCGGAGATGATCACTTCTCCAAAGAATGTCCCCATAGAGATGAATTCCAAAATTTTCTTAGTGGTAAACCAACTCCCATAGTCCTCAATAATCCATTTCCCACTCAAAACCAACAGATGATTGCTCAACCTCCCCCAGCCCAGGGGGAACCATCCAATACTACGCATGTTCTCATGGTGTGTAACGAGATGATCAATTTGAAAACTCGCTCGCGATCATACGACTCGGTCCCTTCGAAGGAACCTGCTAGAAGTAATACTGAAAAAGCTTCCAACCCCTTACCTGATGTCACTATACCATCAGCTTCTCTCACCATTGAGAAGCCATCCTTAGATCCGATATTGTGACCACCCAAGAGCATGACTCAAAAATCTGTTTTCAATCCTAATGCTTAGGCAGCACAGAATTACAATATCGTTGAGGACTTGGCACAAGCTCCTTGCACCATGTCCATGCTGGAAGTTTTGCAGAATTGTCCTAATCAACGCAAAACTCTCCTTGCAGCAATCGGTGCATTTGACCTTGATTCTTCGAATACCATCATGTTCCGACTTGGCTACTTCAAGCCGAGGCTTTCCCATCAGCTCACATTCCAAGTAGCTACAAACATTGCTAAGAAAATTGTCCATGGTACCCTTCTCGAATTGAATCGTTCTCCTACCAGGTTGAAAGAGTTTGACAGGTGTTGCTTTCAACCTCATGGGCTCCTACAAGCTCTCGCAGTTGAGTTGGGCAGAAAGATTGTAACCATTAATGTGGAAGTGGTCTTGGCCCTGATAGATTATAATCTCTTGATTGGTTCCAATTGGTTTTATGCCATGCAGGCAATAGCCTCTTTAGTCTTCCGTGTAGTACAATTCCCCCACCAAGGACGAATTGTTACTGTTGACCAATTAGATTTTTGCACACCGGACACTACTACTCATCCTGGTGACCATGTTCCTTCCATTGGACAAATGTCAAAAGAGTATGAGAGTATAGGGGTTGGCCTTTTGAAAGATTCATATCTCATGGGCACTTTTCCGACTTCAGACCCCCCTAATCATGTTGCCTCGGTGAATATGATCTCCATAGAGATTTCTTCTCACTTCACTGATACTTGGCTTGAACCTGATGAAGCCACAACACACCTGATTGGAAACGCAATGCCTCTTTCACCCACTGAAAGCATTTACAAGGATATCCAATCAGCACCGAAGAACCACTTAACTATGGCCTCCCCATCCTTTACTCTACGATGGACATCATCTCTACCTGATATCTTACTTCGGACTTTTCATTCAGACGAGTCCATCATGGAAGTTATGAATGTTGATGACAGTCCGTGGGATGACCTCCACCATAGGTCATCTTTTCTTCCTCCTTTGGACTACATAGAGGACAACATTAGCACCATATTTTCACCGGATATCTACCTATTCCCTCATTCCCCCATACTCACATGTCTTTCAGACACTGAGAAAAACTTGGCCAACATTGAGCCTACCACCCCGGTAGACATTTCAGTGAAACCTGGTGTAGTGGAACACATTCGCATAGGCCAGAAGTGTTCCCCTAAAGAAATAGCTATTGGTACGACCTTATTCAAGCGATTTCAAGACGTATTCGCTTGGTCCTATGAGGAGATTCCTGGGATATACCCCGCGATTGTTTTTCATGAAATAAAAACCTATCTTGACATCAAACTTGTACGTCAAAAGTTGTGACCGGTACACCCCTAAAAGACTGCAGTGATCAAGGTAGAGATTGAAAAGCTCTTAAAGGTTGGCTTCATCTATCTTGTCCTGTTGACGGATTGGGTCTCAAACGTCATCCCTATGAACAAAAAGCAGGGTACCATTTGCATCAGTGTCGATTATCGGGACCTTAACAAGGCTTGTTCAAAGGACAACTACCTGACCCTGTTCATTGACCATATTATCGATAATTGTGCCGGAAGTGTCATCTTTTCATTCATGGATGGCTGTTCTGGTTACAACCAGATTGAGATCAACCTAGCCGGCCAACATAAGACAGCTTTCATCTATCCTTGGTGGACGTTTGCATACCACAAACTCTCGTTTGACCTTAAAAATGTTGGTGCCACGTTCCACCAGTCCATGTCCTATGCCTTCCATGACATTTAAGGACTTTGTGCAACCCTACTTGGACGATCCACCTACTCATTCAAAGCAGCGTGAGTTCCACATGGATCATCTAACGACCATTTTCCTCAGATGCACATGGTACAATATCCGTCTGAATCCTCATAAGTGTATCTTTTTCGTTTAGTCAGGATGCCTCTTATGATTCATAGTCTCGAAGGATGGGATCCGCATCATACGCTTAAAGGTGGAGTCCATTGTCAACGTACCACCTCCAACCAATGTGACGGAACTTCAAAGTCTCCAAGGGAAGGTGACTTATTTAAGGTGTTCTATTTATAACTTCGCGGAGAAGACTCAGGGGTATATGAAATTGCTTAAGAAGGATGTCCAGTTCATTTGGGATGATCAAGCTCAAAAATCCTTCGACAGCATCAAACATGCCATCACACATGCTCTTGCGCTCCAACCGCCAAACTATTTCCGAGATTAAATCTTATATCTCGCTACTTCTACTATCACTATTGCCATGGTCTTGGTATGGGAGGATCAAAATGCCTAGTGTTAATTTTTGAGCATCAATTCAACATACTCTAGGATCTTTACTAAGAGAATAATATGTACAGCATATCAAGCATATCATTCACAACAAGCAATCACATGACACAATAGCCACATAGAGTTTCACTGGGGAAAACCATAAAGGTGAAAAATCCCACAACTTCCTCAAAGATAGAAAGAGCAATGATACAACCCAAGTACAAGAGATAGTCCCCCTAGCAACAGCTTCTCCTCCTCCACTAGTGCGCCACTCTTCAATGAGTGTATGAGTGAGAGAGTGAATGATAAAGTACAATGCCTCCCGCACTCTATTTATACTTTAATTGACTTGCCTAATAACCTTTAATAGGTCAGCCTCAACTTAACCACTTAACATAATGCTGACAGGGACGACCCCATCAAGGTGGCCTAATAACCCATCAAGTATAAGTTACGACACTTACAATATAAATGACGACACTTCTATATAGAGGAATAATAACATCTCTATAGGAATACAATATACATATATGTGAAATACATTCCAAAGTTACAAATACATCAACACTCCCTCTTAACTAGGAAGGTATTTCTCAACACATATCTGCTAGCACAAGTCTTCTTCGCTGGCTCATCGTTACTGGATCATCGTCATTGAATCATCATCATCATCACTATTGCTGCTATCTGAATCAATCTCCAATCTACACATCATAGGAAGTTCTAAAGAGCTAGCCCTTTTTCATGTTGGATGTAGGCCCACCACCTGCAGGTCTTCATCATCACTGGCCATACTATGAATCCTCAATACTTATTGCGTGCGTCACAATGCCTGGAAAGAGTATCCCAGGATCCTTTATGTGGCGAAGCATGACCAGAAATATCTCCCAGGTCCAATTACATATGATTGTCACAAAACCTTAAAAGATTGTCTTGACTAGTAAGAACTCTAAAGAGCATCTGAGGCCTTTTATGTGACTAGCACAACCTATCCAAATCTCCAGGATGTATTACATGTGGTCATGGAAAAGCCTCAAAAGAGCATCCCAGGACTGATTACGAGTGTACTACTCAACCTATTAGATCTCCCAAGTCTAATTACATGCCATAGGACAAAGCCTCGAAAGAGCATCCCAGGACTGATTACGAGCGTACTGCTCAACCTATCGGATCTCCCAGGTCTAGTTACATTTCCTCCTAGAGAAATGCCTCGAAAGAGTATCCTAGGACTGATTCACTGCTCAACCTATTGGATCTCCCAGGTCTAGTTACATGCTCATATGCACAACCTGTCCACGGCCACAGAGTATCAACCTGATACTCACCATACATCATCCTGATGTACATGATCATCCTGATCATCATCATAGCATTGTCCTAATGCATATCATCCATAGTATCATCCTGATCATCGTCATTGCATCATCCTTATGCATGTCATCCAGAGCATTGTCCTGATACTCATCACATATGATCATCCTGATCATCGTCACTACATCGTCCTAATGCACGTCATTCAGAGCATCGTCCTAATACTCATCACACATGATCATTCTGATCATCGTCACTGCATCGTCCTGATGCATGTCATCCAGAGCATTGTCCTGATACTCATCACACGTGATCATCCTGATCATGCAATGCATCTACTTGATGCATACCAATTATCTACCTGATACATACATAATTACAAGATCCAACTGATCATACAAAGCATCCAACTGATGCATATACAAATACATGATCCAACTGATCATATAATGTATCCACATGATACATATACAAATACATGATCTACCTGATCATACAATGTATCCACCTAATACATACAATTTATCCACCTGATACATATACAAATACATGAGCCAACTGATCATATATTATATCCACCATGATGCATATATATATACATGATCCAACTAATCATACAGAGCAGAAACTGGAGCATCGTCCTGATGCACATTATACAATGCTTACATCCACAGACATGGGAAGGATCCTCCTCTCACCATGCTTGGAATGGCTCCTGCAAATGTGTCCATCACTTTTTCCTTGAAGTGTCTTCAATGTGAAGAACACAAGCCTCTCTCTGAAGTACTCAAACCTCACTCTAGCTAGTTGTTTCGTCAACACATCTGCAACATGCTCATCCATCGCAACATATAGGAGCTTCACTGCTCCTCTCTGCACCATATCCCTGATATAGTGATATTTGATTTCAATGTGCTTTGTCCTGTTATGGAACATCGAGTTCTTAGACAGCTTCACACAACTCTGGCTGTCACAAAAGATACCAGTAGCCTCCAACGGGAGATCAAATAACTCAAATAGTAGCTTCCGGAGCCATACTACCTCACAACTAACCGAACAAGCTGCAACATACTCTGCTTCAGCTATACTCAGTGCTACACAGGATTGCTTCCTGCTAAACCAAGAGATCACACCTGATCGCATACTGAAGTAGCACCCAGAAGTGCTCTTCCTATATGCAGCACTACCTGCCCAATCTGAATCAACATAACCCTCCAAGTTAAACTTTTGATTCACATCATACTTGAGCCCATAATTAACTGTACCCTTCAGGTACCTTAGAATATGCTTTACAGCTACTAGGTGAACACCTCTCGGATCTGTCAGGAATTGGCTCAATGTTTTCACCGCAAAGCAATTATCTGGTCTCGTATTCATCAGGTACATCAAGGACCCAATCATCTGATGATACATCGTGACATCAACCGACTCAGATGAAGCATCACACAGAAGCTTCAGGTTCGATGCCAGAAGGTGTGGCCATGGCCTTGCAGTCCATCATCCCGAACCTCTTCAGGATTTCTACTGCATACTACCCTTGTCCAAGGAAGATCCCATCTTCACTCTGCCACACCTCCATGCCTAGCGAATAGTGCATCATCCCCAAGTCCTTCATCTCAAACTCAGTAGCAAGTTTCCTCTTCGTGTCGACAATCAATATATCCTCTCTTGTTATAAACAGGTCATCCACATACAATAAGAGTATCACAAGATTTCGTTCCTCAACCGTGTAATAAAGGTTAGAAATCCTCTTTACTTTTGGTAAATCCCAAACTGGATAGAAAGCTGTATATCCTACCATACCAAGTCCTAGGAGCTTGCTTCAAGCCATACAAGGATTTATTCAACCTGCACACATATGACTCTCTGTCATGTGTCTCAAAACCAAGTGGCTGCTCCACATACACTTCCTCTTCGACTACACCATTCAAGAAGGCTGTCTTGACATCCATCTGGTGTATCTTCCATTTCATCACTGCAGCCAGAGCGAGTACTGTTATGATGGAAGTGTATCTGGCTACAAGAGAAAAAGTCTCTTCATAATCTATTCCCTCTTTCTGAGAGAAGCCACGAACTACACAGCTTGCCCTTTATTTCTCTATGATGCCATCTGCAGCATGCTTGATCTTATAGATCCACTTGGAAGTCACAACAGAATTCCCTTCAGGTCTTGGGACCACATCCCAAATATCATTCTTCATGATCGACTGGTACTCTTCGATCATTACTTCATCCCGGATCCTGGGAACTTCAGATTCTTCAATAGATAGATTTGTTGTTGAACAAATATTGTAGTCCTTTTTTTGTAGGTACTTGTATACGATCTTTCCTACAAAAAACAAGTTAAATTTCATGATTAGAAACATCTCATAGTTTTCAGAACAAATTGTTACACAGAAAGAAATATGTCATACAGTCATGCAATTATTTTAGCCAATGCTTCAATACAACATTTATCCATATCCTGTCACTTTCTAGATGCCTTCCATCTCTACCAGAACATTGTTAAGAGTTTGCACTACTCCCAACATGTCAACAAAGAGGTTTCATTCTAGATAAGTAGTAATGGAATGTTGTACAGTGCCATAGGCCACTTACCTATTACATGCATATTAGTATTATATTGTTCATTGATGCAATCATTCTAATATGCACAACCTAATTCTAGGAACATAAGTATATTCATCTTTGAACAATATTATTTAAACAATCAGATATACAAGAAATGACAATTCAAATACTTATCTTTGTTTGTTTGCTGGGTGGACTCCCTCTCAATCTTTGCTTCCTTGCAGGAACTATTGGAGTGTGCGCCCTCTTGATCTTTGGTTCCTGGATTACCTGTCCTTGAACTTATATCCATCCTCGATCACTATGCATGCTTACTAGTATCATCATTGTGTTGTCCTCGAGATCTCATACATAATCATACATTCATTAGTATAATCTTAATACTATCAAAACACAATAATATTAAACATGTATAGTCATGATCATTTCGAACACAGATAATAAGCATTAGCATTCAAAGTTTCAGGGAAGACTTCTCTTACTCATGCATATTTAGATTTGACCATAGAACTCTTATGGTTAGTCATATCATCAATCAAGGTAAGAGACATAAAATGCATAGACCCTAGATTACTCAAACTTGTAACTTCATGAGTAATCAGTATCAATTATACAAAAGTATAAGATGCTTACATAGGGTAGGATTCTAACTTGATATAGGAAAAACATGCCCGGTCATCATATTTGATAGTTATGTCTAGCAAGGTTTTTCTTGTTCTCTTCAATGACCTGCATAACTCATGAGTTAACCATTGTAGAACCAAATTATACATACCTCTATGTGATCCATGACTATGGATGAATCTTTTTCTTCATGTCACTATGGTCTTGATCTAGGACTTGATTTGTACCTTCATGTTAGTGGATAACATTCTCCTCATACAACACCATAGTGCATTATTACAATCATAATACAATCATAAGTGTCATAACCCTAATCAATGAATGTATTCTATCATGCATTCATACTTTTACTAGGGTGATAATACAAGTCAAGAATTAAAGAAGATTGTTACTAAACTCAATAACATGAAGACAATCATATTATAAACTTAATCATGAAAAAATTTCAAAACATACCTGTAAATCATACCTGTCAGATTGCTTGTAGTAGTAGTTGTTGTTGTTCCTTTTGTTCTTAGGACAATCGAAGGAAAAGTGTCCTCTACTTGGTATGTGTTGTGAGAGCTTGATCTTCATTCCCCATCTTCTCTTCTCGAGCTGCAATTCGAGCTTCTTCCTATGAGCATTCTTCCCACAATTTACTGAAAGAGATATGTTTCTTCCTAGCACAAATTCCTTGGATGAAGGAATTCCATGACCTAGGGAGGCCATTAAGAGTGGTCATTACCACTTCTCCATTCTCTATAACTTCTCTCACAACTTCAAGTTGTTCTTTTATGTGGGAGACCCTTGACCCTTGAGAGATAAGACTGCATGGTCTTCGCATTCTGGAACTTGATATTCTTCAATTGATTACTCAAGGTCATCTTCTGATTTGTATTCTTCCCTTCAAATAACTTGGTCAAGGAATCAAACATCTCCTTAGGTGTCTTCATAGATGACACATGTGGCATGAGATGGTCTTTGATAGAATCAGCAATGATCCTCTTAGCCTTGACCAAGTTCCTCTTGTGTAAGGCCTTAGTATCTCCCTTTAGGACATGAACCTCTTCACTTATGTAGGTGTTCAACTCACTCTCTTCTAGAATTAACCCAATCCACTTGATTTGCAGAAATTTGCATCTAGAGCTCGATTAGGGTTTGTCAGAGAAACCCTAGAAATTCAAACTTTGAATTTCAAACTTCTAAAAGCATAGAAAGATGTGCCTTGATGAGCTGATCAAGCTGGTATGCTCAGAATTTGAAAACTGCAAAGTTTCACCCCTCAAATTTGCTTTTCAAACTTCCAGATTCACTCGGAGGACCCTGAATTAGGGTTTTATTTTCCCGGAGCTTCATCCATCCAAAAAGTTTGATCTTGGTCTCTACCCTTCTATTTTTCAGAGGCGATTCCAGCCATGGTCTTAGATTTCAAAAATTCCAACTTTTGCAGAAGCCCTAATTTCCAGCTTCACTAGAGAGGACCCCAAACTAGGGTTTGATTTTCCTGGAGCTTCACCCAACCAAAAAGTTTGATTCAAAGCTCTAAAATTCGATTTTTCCAAGGATCTTCCAGCCATGGTCTCAGATTTCAGAAATTCCACTTTTTGTGGAAACCCTAATTTTTAGGTCAAAATCTGAAAATGCTCAGAATTTAATTTTGTTTCGATAGAAAGATGCGACTTGCTGAGGAGAGTCAATCTAGCCTCCTGTCTTTCAAGATCTATGGAGAGAAACCCAAAAAACAAGAATCCCTAGCTTCTGCAACTGCATAGTGTCTTCTTCTCAGGTTAGCTCTGATACCGTGTTAATTTTTTAGCATCAATTCAACATGCTCTAGGATCTTTACTAAGAGAATAACATGTAGAACATATCAAGCATATCATTCACAACAAGCAATCACATGAGACAATAGACACACAGAGTTTCATTGGGGAAAACCAGAAAGGTGAAAAACCCCACAACTTCCTCAGAGATAGAAAGAGCAATGATACAACCCAAGTACAAGAGATAGTCCTCCTAGCAGCAGCTTCTCCTCCTCCACTAGTGCACCACTCTTCAATGAGTGTATGAGTGAGAAAGTGAATGATCAAATAGAGTGCCTCCCGCACTCTATTTATACTTGACTTGACTTTCCTAATAACCTTTAATAGGTCGGCCTCAACTTAGCCACTTAACATAATGCTGACAGGGCCGACCCCCAATAGGGTGGTGTAATAACCCTTTAACCCACATGACTTATACAGGGCCGACCCCATCAAGGTGGTCTAATAACCCATCAAGTATAAGTTACGACACTTACAATATAAATGACAACACTTCCGTATAGAGGAATAATAACATCTGTATAGGAATACAATATACATATATGTGAAATACATTCTGAAGTTACAAATACATCAACACCCAGGAACATGTAATATATTATGCGAGTAAGGTTCTCACTGACACTGAAACTAGATATTCACATGTCGAAAAACTTGTTTTCGCGGCAGTCATCGCCGTCCAAAAGTTCTGGCACTATATCTTGCTCCGCACCACCAACATCACTATAGACTCGAACCCCATGTACCACGTACTGACACATCAGGTGCTTGGGGGAAAGTATTCACGCCGGATCATGATACTGCAAGAATTTGACCTTCTTTTCGAGAAATCCAAGTCTCAGAATTCCTTGGTGTTTGCTGAGCTTATCTCTGATTTTCCCCGTCTTGATGCAGAAGTTGAGCACAATGACTCTTTTCCAAATGAATCATTATTTCTCATCAATACGACTGATCCGTGGTATGGAGATATTACGTTATATCTTCAAACCTAATGCTTCATCCCCAAACTGTCTCACGACAACCGTCATAGAATACGTCACCATGCGAAGTATTATCTGGTCATCAGTGATACTTTGTACTGTCATGGCGTCATTTCAATTCTTCGATGTTTTATAACTCACGATGAGGCTGAACACATTCTGAATGACTATCACGTTGGGGCATGTGGTGGTCACGTCTCTGGGATGGTTACAGCCTAGAATATTTTGCGTGTAGGATATTATTGGCCTAGTATCTTAAAAGATTGTATTGAGGCCGTAAAAAGATGTCCGCCATGTCAACACTTCCATACGAAGAAGCGCACCCATCCCGCCCCGTTACACCTGGTTATTGCTGTGGGCTCCTTCGCAAAATGGGTTATCGATTTCATGCATTGTAAGCCTACCTCTGCCCGGGGGCATAGTTGCATCATTGTAGCTGTGGATTACTTCACAAAGTGGGCCGAGGAAATGCCTACATACCAAAACGATGGCAAAACCGCCGCACTCTTCATGTTCAATCATGTAATAGCGCGGTTTGGAGTTCCTCAGGCGATAGTTACCGATCATGGTTCTCACTTTCACAACCATATGGTTGATGAACTGAGCAATAGATTGGGTTTTCGCCATGAAAACTCAACACCCTACTACCCGTAGTCCAATGGACAGGTCGAGGCCATTAACAAGGTCTTGAAAAATATGGTCCAACGGATGGTAGGTACGCATAATTTCAACTGCCATAATGTGCTCTTTTCAGCATTATGGGCCTACAGAACTTTCGTTAAAACCGCCACAGGTTTCACTCCTTTCCAATTGGTGTATGGATTGGAGGCTGTCCTTCCTATAGAGTGCAAAATTCCGTCTCTACAACTCGCTGTCGAACTTCTTCCTAACACTACTGCCAAGGAAGAACGTTTCCTATACTTATCAAAACTTGACAAGTCTCACCGAGATGCTGCTCTTGCTAACAAAGCACACAAGAAACGCATCAAAGCTCAATATGACAAGTCAGGTGAACCTTGTATCTTCAACGAGGCTGACCTCATCCTCACATACGACCAGAAACATGACAAACTAGGAGCAAGAAAGTTCGAGTCCATGTGGAACGAACCTTACATTGTCAATCGTGTTTTGGAAAAGGGAGATTACGAGCTTGAAGATTATGACAGAATATCTTTGGGTGAACCCCCTAATGGGATTTACCTGAAGAAGTACTATTCCTGAACCTATCATGCATAGAATTTCTTGTATATATTGTACATGGCATGTTTGTGTGTTTTTGTGTGGTGTGACGCATTTTCTTTTGAGTGTCTTTAGATCTTGTTTCTGATTCTTATACCATGTTATGTTTGCGTGTGTAGATGGCAACGTGCTACAAATTCGCGGAAAGCACCAGCCGGCATACTCGTAACCTTGCCTCGGTAGCCTGGGTACTGTATTCCCCAATAGGCGAGCTCATCAGCTCAAGAGGAAGTTTCCTTGGATTTGCAACCAATAATGCCACAAAGCATCAAGCAGTAATTGGAACCCTAACCGATGTTATTTCCTTGGGTATGAACTACATTCTCATCCACATGGATTCTCAATTAGTGGTTTCCCATCTTAACCGGGTCTACACTATCCGTGATCCTACACTACTCCGTCTCTTTAGAAGAGTTCGTCTCCTAGAAAGGTCATTTGAATCCATTCAATACCTACACATTCCACGAGAGTTAAACACAGTTGCTAACTCGATGGCCAACTTCATTTTAGATTGGTACATCGCACACACATAATACTCATAATATGTAAAAACATTCATGACATGTAAATAATGCACTGTATAAAAAGCAAAGCATATGAACAAGATCACATCATTCATCATTTTTGAAACACATAATGTATAAATCATCGGGAATGTCTATATATATATATCATCAAAAGTAGTGCTAGTACAAAATTGTGAAGAACGATGGCTTTTAGTAAGTCTCTACAAAATTTGAAGCCTCGTAGCTTTCAGTAGTACATAATCTGAGGCCTCTAAGCTCTCAGTACAAGTATAATAACATCATCAGGCCTGACGCCTGGCTCGTACACCCTTAGGACAAACAGCTCTCTATCGTTGAGAATGGAATCACTCCACAGTCCTCGCTACCTTGCGGAGTAAGGTGATGAAGCGTACAGATGCCCCAACTCCAAACCTCTGCATAGATCTCGGTAAGTCATCTATCGTTGGCTTAGGAACATCCAATGACAGTTGGGACAAGTTCCTATACACGTCCTCCATCTCCATGATGGCAACATGAGCACCTGGGGGCACAACTACTTCCCCACCTCTATCTCTCCTCGCCAGAAGAGAGACTCCTACGGGCCATATGGGACCCACATCTGCACACACATGTTATACACTTGTCAGCACTACAACAAAAAAATCATAAATATACAAAACTAAAAAATACAAGGGTTTTTGTTCTTACTAGTGTCACCCCATGCTGTACCCTTGGGCAGCACTAAGATGGGATCCTCTCTGTAATCCGTACCACCGTACGGGTAGTCCTCAACCATGAGCAATTGGCCTTCCATCTAGCTAAAGAACTCGACACCAAAGCTGATGATAGGGTCCCCACCATGATGGGCCATCACCTATTCCCATCTGAGCATGTGAGGATCCCTAGGAGCCCTATCATCTAGTCATACCTGTGGGCGCAAGAGAGGGATCCACTCCAAGAGGAACGATATCACTATCGATCCATATCCAAACTATTTGAGATCTCCCCACCGACACTTGGTAAGTTGATATCGGATGTTTGCGAGGGGACCCTCGCACCAGTTGAAGATCTTGGGGAACATACAGTCCTCCACATAGAGCATCTTAGTCTGAGTGGCCATGTGTGGGGCTTGGCTCCCCGCCACTCTAGTGATAGTGAACAATATGGCACGTAGTGGGTGGTTTACAACATCCTTAATGGGAATCTTCTCACTAGAGGATTGAGCATGATCAGTACAATGCCGCGCAACCATGTCGTCGATAGTGCAATCACTAGGTCATGATCCAGTGAGAACTACACGATCCCCTCTCTGGGACAGGCCGGTAAGAAAATAGATGTCCTCAACATCTATAGTGAGAATGTATTCACAGATCACAAAGGGTTGCTGGGTTGCATCCTAGCACCAAAGAATATGTGACAACAGCGAGATTTGGGCCCTCAGGCCCTAAATCTCGAAGAACTTGAGCCAACTGCAGTTTCTCAAGGCATTCATGCATTGTGGATCATTGGTAGCTTGGACATCTTCTACCTCGTGTTCTCTTTCCTGCCACTCTAATACCATGTTTGCTTGCTATCAACCTGTCAAAGTGGGAATTTAAACAATGTTAGACCTCACTTCAACCAAAGAAAGTCCACCCTTTGGGTTTAATTTGATGGTTGGGCTATGTGTTTCCACCATTGCACTGTGCTATTGCACACAATCCGATGACGTCGCACTCCATGTTTTTGGTACTTGCATTGAATCGGTCTCGTCGCAGTTCCCGAAAGGGCAGACTGCGATGAGCCGAAGGCGTAATGGCCCTCCACAAATCCATCAAAAAACCTAAGAAATGGACCTAAAATCAAAATGTAATCCACTACAATTTTGCTAGATGAAGTTTAGGCTTACCTACTCTAGACGGTGGGTGAAATGGTGGCTCGTAGCTCCCAGAATCGACAAGTGAAGTTTCAGCTCCAAATTGGCACTTCTTCTCCCAAATTGGAAAATGAAACAATGGTGACTATATTTGACCCATTTTTCTATTTATAAACAAAATAGAATATTCCTTTTTCAAATATTTGATGCTTTTAGGTCATTTTCTATAGTTTAATCATCTTTGATCATATTTGGAATATCGGTTGACTATTTGACCTAGTTTCCAGGTGTGCAGGAGTTGTTAAGTGGTCTTTTGTGTTGTTTCTCGCGTTACAACGGTCATCTCAGGTATGGACAAATCCCTTGAATGTTTTGTCATTATTTTGCAACGGTTAGATTGTAATTATTTTATGATGATGAGATTACTCTTCGTTTGTTCTCATGGTCTTGGAACTATGAGAATAAGTACCGAGTTGCTATTTATCTCTTTTTCGAACTCGTTAAACTCCCACAGAAAAGGATACCCCCCAGAGTCTACCTTTAAGCTCTTTTCAGGCTCTCGAAAAACAAAAAGATTGCCAAGCGAACATGTCGCGTTCACACTTGTTAAAGTATTTAAATGGTCGTCTTGCTGGTGATAGTTTACCCCTTTATCGGACCAGGGGGCACTACTTACGAAAAAGGTATACTTCAGTCGATCATGACTGGAAGAGTCCTCTCCCACGTTGTTTTACCCTTTTTCGAGCGATGAGACTAACTTTATGAAAAAGGACTGTTGGAGTCTTCTTTAGTTCTTTTCAGACTCTCTAAATATGAAATGATGACTGAGTTTACCTTCTATGGACTCATTAAACTCTTACATTGAAGGGCCCACCATGGGATGAACCCCTCTTATCCCAGGTTCGGAAAATATTTGGGATTGGACTCATCTATAAGATGAGCTATACCGAGTATCTGGTTACCCTCATCAAGCTTGTAAAAAAACACATGAGGCACTCATCATTCATGATGGGGAAAAAGGAAAGTTTTTATGTTACACACTTTGTTAGTGGCAGTACGTAGTTGTTCTTGAACATGGCACTCATTTGCATTTGCATGCTATACTTGGGTCATCCATTTGTCCTCGAGTTTTACCTACTTCCTGAGTGTTGTTACTCCTTTGAGTCATTCAAAGAAATATTCCCTCATCATTTGCATTAGGAGTTAGTGTTGTACTCGTCATGTCAATACTGCCAAGTCATGCCATGCCCATGTTCAAGAATATATTCGCCATTTATTATCTGCAGTCAGTTCGCCTCCCACCATGTTGGTTTACTCTAAGTCAGTTTTGCATGTTACTATACCATCCAATATACTCTACACATCTTTTGTCATGCTTCGTGTCGATTGATGGGGGATTCATCATGGCCCTCCTTTGACGAATTCATCCTTGTCGACATCAACTCATCATCCGAGGTTTGAATCTAGAAACCAACCAAGTACATTGGCTCTGCATGCCTCAATTGTAGGTTACCGCACTTTCAACATGAGTTTACTTCATTGACTCTTGATTGAAATATTTCATCTTCTGTTCGACTTCAACTCACTTATTCATGCTTGGTGATATGTACTGTGATACCTTGGGAATCATTGACATTAATGATGATCTCCCTCACACTTGTTAACGGTTTACATCAACAACCGCTAATCAAGTGGTTTCTACCATGTTCGACGTCAAGACCTTTGTAATCACATGGATAGATTCATATCATTGTGCGTTCAGCTTGAAGACCCTGGGAAGTCATATTTTACCCAGGTTGTGATGGAGTTTGTATTTGAGTTATATCACATGGATCCACATTTGTATTGGTCGTGGTTGTGTTATCATTTCATCATGGATCTACGCTTGTGTATAGTAGCCATGATTGTGTTCAATTGGTCATTACTACCATGGATCTGCATTGTATTGGTCGGCAACCATGTTGTGAGTCATTTGAGATTGTGTACTCAGAGTCAGTTGTACTACAGTAGCATCCTTCGTCTGACAAGTCCATTGCCATTCCTTCTATCAAAGCACTCACTTGTCTATCTTCAACAACTTCATGCTTTGGGGGGAATTATGTTACACCTAAATCTTCCCATAATGAGATTTAGTGTATACACCCCTGGAGTTACCTTGATTGAGTGATTGACCTGGAAGGATTTGTACCCATTTGTACTAGGCTTTTATAGGTCATCGCAGGTTGCACTCATGCAGCATGCGACATCACAGCTTTCTCTATTGCAGGGTGCATCGATATCAGTTAATAGACAAAAATAGCCCGTCGAGCCCCTTCTTGAAGCTTGCTGACTTGGGACCCTATCCCTAACCTCTTGGGAGAGCTAGCACTCGATTCCTAACACCTTGGAAGGATCCCTTAAGTCTCTCCTATCATATCTCAACCTATCCTATCCATACCCTATCCACTTAGTCCTATTTAAATGAAGCTCACTCCCATCCAAAGGGGTGGAAGCCTATGGTACTCTTATGCTGGTGAAACTAAGCCCAATAGATCTAACACTCTAGCTTGGGGATCATCCACTTTTCTTTAGGAGTTTTGGCATGGCTTGTCGGAAGGAGCTCGCAATGTTAAGGCAATGGTTGTAATCCTCTTTTCTATTGTACTTCTTCACTTTTCAATATAGTTAATATAATTGCTTTCCATAAATGTTGTCTCCTTGATTATATTTAGAGTTTTCCTCCTTAATTGTTAGCTTAGATCTATCATATGAGATATATGCTTTCACTTCTCGTGGTCTGTTACATGTTGAACAGGTTTAGCTACTTGCGATATGGAAGCATTGGAGCATTAGATCAACGAAGGAGAAAGGGATTTACAAATCTAAGGTAAACGGTCTACTCTTACATTTGTATTTCTATACGATCTAGGAAAGTATTTTATGTTCTGTCTTATTTGTCCTATACTTACGTTAAGCTATGGAGATCAATCCTTGAGTCCTCTCTCGGTAGATTGACCGCAAAACATATTGTACCACTGGAGCGCTTCTAGGAAATCCATAGAAAGAGTTGTCCAAATCTATGTAGGGATGGGAAAGGGTTCAAGCAATCCCGAAAGGAGTGTCATTTCACCCTTGTTGACCTAGCAAGTATCACAGTCAACCAACATCTATTGAATTTTCATTTTCAGTCCTTGCCAAAAGAAGTTACATTGTTCCCGGTCATACTTTTTTAGGAACCCAGAGTGCCCTGCTGATGAAGAAGCATGGAGTTCATAGAAGAGATAGCTTTGTTGAACAGATTGCAACCAGTTTGGAACAAGCAAAGAGATATATGTAAGAGAAACTAGGTCATCAAAAGTGCGAGAAGGAGAATCTGCCACCATATTGTCCTTACCCTTCTTGTAAGTGATCGCATAGTCATAACCCATAAGTTGGATAACCCATTTCAGGTGTGCTAGGGAGGAGAACCGTTGTTCCAGGAAATTTTCCAGACTCTGGAGATCAGTCTTGATGTAGAAATAATGCCCTAATAGGGATGGCTGCCACTTTGGTATTGCATGCAAAATAGCCATCATTTCCTGCTGAGATGTAGAGGCGGCTAAATGCTTACCAGAAAGGTCTCTTTAAGGTGACAATCCCACTGGTGTAGCAAAGACACATACATATCTATCCAAGGAAGTAGTGGAGACCGTTGATGGGTGCGTCTGAATGGAATGGAGTTGAGTGATGAAACCATTTGAATTATTCTTAAAGATCTTTTCCAAGCGATGTGAACTGATGATGCGGAGAGACCCGGGTTGTAAGCCCGTAAATTTGTGTTGTGTCCCATTGATTGAAAACTACATCCAAAGTTCAGGAAAATTCTATAAGATGGGGCCAAGTGTGCGTAACCATTGAACACCCAAAACCACATCACATCCGCCTAAGGACAAGGCAAACATGTCATAGCGTAGGTTGTAATATTCTAGAGAGATACGCACATTGTGACACTTTCCCTTACAAGGTAAGGTGCCACCATTGGCAACCATGACTTCAAAGTTGGAGCAAGGATGGAAAAAACAATCATCATGTTTGGCGATCTGGGAGTCAATGAAGTTATGAGTGCTACCAGAATCAATGAGCATTGTAAGAGGAAGCTTCTTGAAGTAACCCCTAACCTGCATTGTTTGAGGGGTGGTGATGTTGGATAAAGCATGGAGAGATATATCTGGTTGGTCGTCCTAAGATGGGTGGTCCATAAGTGGCTCCTGAATGTCGACCTAATTATCCATTGTATCTGGAGCTTATTCACCAATTTTAGAGGCAGGCGAAGAATCCATATCCAAGAGATAGAGCTTTTGCTGAACACATCTATGTCCCCAAGTGAATTTCTCATCACAATTATAACAAAGCCCTTTTTCTCTGCGTGCTTGCATCTTTGTTTCAGCCAAATGCTCGATAGGAGTTGGTCGAGGAGCTGGCGAGATGGGAGGTCGTTGAGAACCCATATTTCGGAAGGGGACATAAGTGGGTTTGGAGTGTTGTTGGGCTGCAATCTTGTCTTCTTCCAACTTAGCCAACCCCAGGGGTTCCATCATTGTGTTGGGACATAGCATTTTAACCTTTGAGTGGATTTCATCCTTAAGACCACTGATATAACAACTCATATAGAATTCATCAGACAATCCTTCTGTGTGATTGGCTAGTTTCTCAAATTCTGTCTAATACTCTCTTACAGTGCCAATTTGGTGAAGTTTAGTGAGGGCTCCTTTGAAGTCGTCAAAAGCACTAGGAACAAATCGTTGGAAAAGGAGATAGCAAAAGTCTGGGCATTTTGGCTGTTCATGAGCCTTGATGTACCAATGGTACCATTTAAGAGCTTCCTGTTCCAAATGAAATGATGCAAGTGGAAATTTGGTGACATCAGAAGTATTATGCAGACTGAAATACTGTTCTACACGATAGATCCATCTAGTTGGATCAGTACAATTGAAGGGAGGAAAATCAAGCTTCGAACCACAAAAATTGTTGGAAGAAGAGAACCCATTGTCTAATGAAGACTCGGACTGTCGTTTGTTGTTCATGGCTAAATGCCCAAGATGGAGGCCGAGAAATTTTTCATCTAGATCCTGGAGTTTGATTTGGATGGCTGCAAGTGCTTCCTCCATGGTTTTTGCTCTTGCACGGGTGACAACCATAACCATGAGTTTCTTTTTTCTTTTTTTGGGAATGAAAGATGTAGAATGGGATTACAGGGGTGTTAGGGAAGTTTCAAGGGAAATAGAGTGAAAACAAGGGAGATATGGTGAAAAACGGAATTTTATACTTTTTTTTTTTTTAGAATGGATCTATTACGGCGCAGAAGGGATAAAAAACAGATGGATCTGCAATGATGCAGAAGTGATCGGAAATAGATGGATCTAAAACAACGCCAAATAGATCTGAAATAGCTGGATCTGAAACGGATTTCAGAATAGATCTAAAACGACTGGATATGGAACGACTTCCAGAATGGATCTGAAATGTCTCGGACTGGATCTGAAATGACGCAGAAGTGATCGGAAACAGTTCAGCTGAAAATAGATATGGAACCCAGGTATGTTCGGCTTCCTAACAGTTTAAGGGTTTCAGTCGGCCACCAATGCTATTTGACAGCTTGCGTATTGGGGCAGTACCCCTCACTCCACGGATCAGGTAAAACTGATAACTGCTTTTCCACAAATGACAGCGCTTGGTTTACCTCATCGGTGGGAACTAGTCAATTAGGTAGGGGTTGTTGCCCTTTTCGCTTGCATGTCCTTTCAATGGGCTAGCTACTTTGGGATTCCTGTGGTACTCCTCACAATGATTTTTAGGGCTTATGCCCAAGTACTTCCCATAGTTAAGCGGATAGGGATTATTCCCAGATCTGAACTTGCAATAGATGTGAAAAATAAACAATTCACAGAAATTCCACCCAACAAGCCCAAAAAAGTGCTCTAATACCAGATGTGAAGAACCTACAACAATTAATTAATGAAAATAGACAAGATAGTAGAAATAACGGAACTCAGAATTGCTTTTATTGATCGCAGGCCACTTCAAGGGGGCAACCTCCTTTGAGCAAGCTCAATACAAATAACTTCACGGTACCTTCATTGGTCTCAACACAAACTTATATACTAATTCTAGGCGTTAATACCCTGGGTCAATACCATGTGTCAATACAAATCATGGGCTAATACAAACTATGGATCAACAATTACTATGGGATGACTTACAAAGCATATGCGTCTAACAACAATAATACAAACTATGGATAAACAAATACTACAGGACGACTTACAAAGCATATGCGTCTAACAACAATATACTAATAAAGTAAATAGAGGGGTTGACATGGGTTCCTAACAGGCTACTATGATTGTGTAGTATCATAGGGGTCATGGTTTAGGTGACCCTTAGGAGCACTTGTGATTTTACATATGAGGCTGATAGAGTCCATTTCTGGAAATTATTAGATCCATATTTTGCAGATGTATAAAATTGATATATATAATTAGCATAATTAGCATATGCATCAATTATTTTGTTTTGATTTCCTGATAGGTGATTAAGTACTATAAATGTACTGACTCTCAAGTAACCAAATACGCAAAAATTGATGAAGTAGAATATGCTCATGAACTCGATGCTCACAATTTAGCAATGAAACAATTAGCTATGAATCAAGATAGACTTATGGACATACGATACCATTTGCAATGGAGTCACCGAAAATATCTATTCCAACATTGTACTTCTCCATATTGTTTGTACTAGACCCCATAGAAGTGCCTCTCCAGAAAACTAATTAACTAGCAGGGGAATAAATCACCCAAGTGTCCAAGGCAGGGTTTCGAGTGTGGCTACTAGTACCATCTATGTATCCTAAAAAAATCCCTTCTTACATCTGGAAACAAAAGAATGAAAGTACGTAAGCCATACACCAAAACTAAAATTCTACAAATGTACAACTATGTACAAGAAAAAAGCATATGAATCAATCATAGTACTTTTTCAAATAGAGCCCATTTTTAGGCTCAACCAACCTATTCCCTTCATAATCGGTCAACTCATAAGAACCTTTCTTCAAAAATTTAGAGACAATAAATAGACCGAGCCACATAGGCTTAAATTTACCCACCCCTAGAGTATCTTTGTCTTAATCATAGAGCAAGACAAGATCTCCTTCCAAAAACACTCTTGGACAGATAGACTTATCAAACCGACTCTTTATTTTTTTTTTATGTTCTTTGTTCGTCATAGAAACATCTTGACATTTTCATCGAGATGTTCTAGGTGAACCAAATGGTCTTCTAAAGTTGAAGTATTGGGAAACAATTGAATAGATAACTTCAATGAAGGAATTTTGCATTCAATCAGGATGACTCTTTTAACTCCATGAACAAGTTGAAAAGGGGAAAACCCTATAGTAGTTTTAACAGTCATATGGTAATCCCATAAAGCTGGATAGAGCATCAAATTAAAATTATATATACTATCATTAATTGTTCATTGAAGCATGTCGTTCAAAGTTTTATTTACAGTCTCAACTATGTTGATGTATATGTAACTTCGGAATGTATTTCATCTATGTATTTTATATATATTTATTGCACCCTTATAAGAGATGTGTCATTCCTCTATAAGTAAGTGTCGTCATGTGGATTGACAAGTGTCGCAAGTGTGTGTACTTGCTGATGGGTTATTAGACCACCATGTGGGGTCGGCCCTGAATTATATATATTATAATGTGGATGTACCTAACTAGACAAGTCGGCCGCATAAGGTCACTGGGCAAAAAGATTAGTATAAATAGAGATCGGAGATCTCTATTTTACTCACTCGGAAAAGTAACTCACTCTAACTCAGAAAGTGGCGCACTAGTGAGGAGGAGGATCATCTGCTACTAGGAGACTATCTCAGTGTATTTTGGTTGTACTTTGGTTGAGCCATTGCTCTCTCTATCTCTGAGGAAGTTGTGGGGTTTTTCACCTTAGGGTTTTCCCCACGGAAACTCTATGTCTCTTGTCTCTTATGCTTTGGATTCTTGTGATGCTTGTCATACTTATTGTGATTTTCATGCATTGATATACTGCATATGTTATTCTCTCAGTAAAGATCCTAGAGTATTGTGAATTAATGCTCAAAATTCAACATGGTATCAGAGCTAACCTGAGAAGAAGACATTTTGCAGTGACGAAAACTTGAGTTTCTTGTTTATTAGGTTTCTCTCCATAGATTTTGGAAAAGAAGTATAGTAGATTGACTCTACTCATCAAGGCGCATCTATCTGTCCAGTTAGAATTCAATTCTGAGCATTTTCAGATTTGGCCCTAAAAATTAGGGTTTCCACAAAAATAGGAATTTTTGAAATCTGAAGACATAGATGGAATCTCCTTGCAAACATCGAAGTTTAGAGCTCTGGATTGAGATTTTTGGCTAGGTAGATCTCTGGGAAACTCAAACCCTAGTTCAGGGCTCTCCCTAGTGAACCCGGGAGGACAAAAGGACAAATCTAAAGGGAAAAGCTTTGCTGATCTCAAATTCTGAATGCACCAGGATGATCAGCTCATCAAGGCGCATCTTTCTATCCTTTCATAAATTTGAAATTCACATTTTGAATTTTTAGGGTTTTTCTAACAAACCCTAATCCGGGACCAGATCCAGTTTTCAGCATTTCAAGTGGTAAGATCTAAATCTTTTCTATTTCCATTTGAAGTACTCTTTAAGATGTCTAACCACACCAAGCTTGAGGATAAGCTTGAAGGAGCTGATAATTTTCGAGCTTGGAAGTATAGGATTGGGTTAATCCTAGAAGAAAATGAGTTGGACTCATATGTGAAAGAAGACATCCCTATCCCATAGGATGAAAAGGCTAAGGTATTGCATAAGAAGAACTTGGTCAAGGAAGAGAGAATCATTGCTGATTCCATTAAAGATCATCTCATACCCCATGTGTCTTCTCTAAAGACACCCAAGGAGATGTTTGACTCTTTCACCAAGCTATTTGAAGGGAAGAACATAAATCAGAAGATGACCCTACGGAATCAATTGAAAGGAGTAAAATTTCAGAATGGAGAAACCATTCAATCTTATTTTTCAAGGGTCTCCCAGATCAAGGAACAACTAGAAGTAGTGGATGAAATGGTGGAGAATGGTGAAGTGGTGATGACCACTCTAAATGGCCTACCCAGGTCATGGGATTCCTTTATCCAAGGAATTTGTGAAAGGAAGAAGTTGATCTCCTTCAGGAGACTACGGGAAGAATGCTCACAAGAAGAAGCAAGGCTTGTGGCATGGGAAGAAAAGATGGGGAATGAAGATCAAGCTCTCACAACTCACACCAAGAAAGGGAAGCCCAAGAGAGAGCCATCTCACTCCAAGAAATCTTCACATCACTTCAAAGAAAGAAGAATATGCTTCACCTGTAATGAGAAAGGACATATTGCCATAAATTGTCTGAAGAACAAGAAGGACAACAACAACTCCAACAACAAGAAGAAGGGCAGCAAAAGAAGGTTTCATGCTCATGCTTTCGAGGATGATGAACCACCCAAGAAGAAGGCTAGGGAAGAAAGTGATGATAACTCATCAAGTGAAGAAGAGTATGTTCTAATATCTGCTCTCACAGATACCATCTCCCATGGTTGTAATGATTGGTTAATTGATAGTGGGGCTTCCAAACACATGACTGGGTTTAAGGAATCTTTTGTGAATCTATCTGAACATGAATCACCCCATAAGGTGAAACTTGGGGATGATTATCAATACCCAATCAAAGGAAGTGATGAAGCCTCCTACAAACTAGATTTTGAAAAATCTTTGAAGATGAAAGAAGTTCTTTATGTACCTGGGATCAAGAAGAAATTACTCTCAATCTCTGCATTGGATGCAAAAGGTATGAGGGTTGCATTTGTGGATGGCCAAGTCCTAATGTGGCCAAAGGGGAAAACCATAGATGATGCAGTAGTGATTGGAGAGCAAGAGGGAGGTTTGTATAAATTGAAGGGACAACCTGAACATTCCATGGTGCATGAATCCATGGAGCCAAGTGAAATTTGGCATAGAAGACTTGCTCATATGCACTATAGGGCACTTCCAATTGCAAGCAAGGCTGTAGAGGGTCTTTCTGAAATCAAGACCAAACATGAAGGTGTTTGCAAAGGATGTGCAAAAGGTAATAACGTTAAGAAGGCTTTCCCAAGCAGTGAAAGCAAGGCAAAAGACATTATGGAAATCATCCACATAGATGTATGTGGTCCTATGTCATCCAGTTCTCTAAGTGGGTATGTTTACTATGTCTCATTTATTGATGACTTCTCCAAGAAGACTTGGGTATACTTCTTGAAGAACAAAGATGAGGTGTTTGATAAGTTTAAGTAATTCAAAACCTTGATGGAGAATCAAACTGACAAGAAGATCAAAACAATCAGATCTGACAATGGTGGAGAATACATCTCAGGTGACTTCAAGAAGCTTTGCAATGATTCAGGGATTAAGAGGGAGTTGACTACTCCTTACAATCCACAACAGAATGGAGTTGCAGAAAGGAAGAACAAAACAATCATGGAAGCAGCAAGAGCAATGCTCCATGACCAGGATCTACCTATGTATCTATGGGCAGAAGCAGCTAGAATAGCTGTCTATGTGCATAACAGAACACCCAAAAAGATATTGGACAACAAGACACCAGAAGAGGTGTTTTCTGGTAAGAAACCTAAAGTCAGCCATCTCAGAATATTTGGTTGTCCAATATACACTCATGTCCCAAAAGAAAAGAGGACTAAACTAGATCCTTCAGGAAAGAAGGGTATCTTTGTGGGCTACAGTGAAAGCTCGAAGGCTTACAGAATATACTTTCTAGGGTTCAAGAAGATTGACGTTAACAGGGATGTAACATTTGATGAAAACTCAACATTCATCAAATCAAGGAAGGCACCTATCGAAGTTTATGAAGAACCTAAGGAAACCATATTTCAAGACACTACCATGACTGAAGTAGTTCCAGAAGTTGTTCATGAGTTTGAAGATCCACAAGAACCTGTAGATCCATCCCGTGAGGATAACTCTCACAAGAGGAAACTTGCATGGGCTAGAGAGCTCATTCAAGATGCAGAAAGATTTGGCATTCCAGAAGAAGAACACAGAGCAAAGAAGAGAACTAGATCACATACTAGCTATGTTGCTTTACTCTGTGACATTATGAACAAAGAGCCTTCCAGTTATGAAGAAGCAGCTGAAAAGAAAGAATGGAAGGATTCCATGGTTGAGGAATACCAATCAATAATGAAGAATGATGTTTGGGATGTTGTCCCAAGACCTAAAGAGAAGTCTGTTGTGACTTCCAAATGGATCTAAAAAATCAAGCATGCTGCAGATGGAAGTGTAGAGAAATACAAGGCAAGATTCGTAGCTCGTGGCTTCTCTCAGAAAGAGGGAATAGATTATGAAGAAACTTTTGCACCTGTAGCCAGGTATACTTCCATCAGAACAGTACTTGCCCTGGTTGCAACAATGAGATGGAAAATACACCAAATGGATTTCAAGACTGCTTTCTTGAATGGTATAGTTGAAGAGGAAGTATATGTGGAACAACCACTCGGTTTTGAAATACATGACAGGGAGTCATATGTGTGCATATTGAAGAAAGCCTTGTATGGCTTGAAGCAAGCTCCCAGAACTTCATATGGTAGGATGGACAGTTTCCTATCTAGTTTGGGCTTTACCAAGAGTAAAGCAGATTCCAACCTTTATTACAAGGTTGAGGAAGGGAATCCTGTGATTCTACTCTTGTATGTGGATGACTTATTTGTAACAGGAGATGACAAATTGATTGCAGATACTAAGAGGAAGCTTGCTACTGAGTTCGATATGAAAGATTTGGGAATGATGCATTATTTCCTAGGTATGGAGGTGTGGCAGATTGCAGGTGGGATTTTCCTTGGTCAAGGGAAGTACACAGTAGATATCCTGAAGAGATTCGGGATGATGGATTGCAAGGCCATAGCCACACCTATGGCATCGAATCTGAAGCTTCTATGTGATGCTTCATCTGAGCCAGTTGATGTCTCTATGTATCATCAGATGATTGGGTCATTGATGTACCTGACGAACACGAGAACAGATATTTACTTTGCAGTGAACACATTGAGTCAGTTCTTGACATATCCAAGGAGTGTTCATCTGGTTGCTGTAAAGCATGTTCTGAGGTACCTGAAGGGTACGGTGGATTATGGGATCATGTATGAGGTGAATCAAAAGTTTAACCTGCAGGGTTATGTTGATTCAGATTGGGCTGGCAGTGCTGCAGATAGGAAGAGCACATCTGGGTGCTGCTTCAGTATGGGATCAGGTGTGATCTCTTGGTTTAGCAGAAAGCAGTCCTGCGTAGCACTGAGTACAACTGAGGAAGAGTATGTTGCAGCCTGTTCAGCTAGTTGTGAGGCAGTATGGCTACGGAAGCTACTATCTGAGTTATTTGATCTCCCGTTGGATGCTACTGGTATCTTCTGTGATAAACAGAGTTGTGTGAAGTTGTCCGAGAACCCAGTGTTTCATGACAGGTCAAAACACATAGAGATCAAATATCACTATATCAGGGATATGGTGCAGAGAGCTGTGAAGCTCCTGTATGTTGCGACACATGAGCAGATTGCAGATGTGCTGACGAAGCCACTAGCCAGGGTGAAGTTTGAGTACTTCAGGGAGAGGCTTGGCATTCTTAAGATTGATGACACTTCGAGGAAGAAGTGATGGACACATTTGCTGAAGCCATTCCAAGCATGTCGGAAGGGGGATCCTTCACATTGATGTGGATGTAAGCACTGGATGATGATGAGCATCAGGATGATGTTCTAGTTTCTGCTTTATATACAGTTGGATCATTTATATGTATATGTATGTATGCATCATGTTGGATGATGGATATGATCAATTGGATCATTTATATGTATGTACGCATCATGTTGGATGCTGGATATGATTGGTTGGATCATTTGTATGTATTTTGTATATGCATCATGTTGGATGCTTGGACCATGTATCTGTATATGTATCACGTGGATACATTGTATGATCAGGTAGATCATGTATATTGATATGTATCAGGTAGATCATGTATGTGGATGGATACATTGTGTGGATCATGTATCTATGTATCAGGTGGATACACTATGTATGATGATATGTATCAGGTAGATACTTGGTGTGCATCAGATGGATGCATTGTATGATCAGGATGATCGTGGATGACAAGCTTCTCCAGACGACATGCAGCAGGATGTTGCAGTGATGATGATCAGGATGATCATGTACATCAGGATGATGTATGATGAGTATCAGATGATACTCTGTGGCCGTGGAACAGGTTGTGCAAATAAGCATGTAATTTGTGCACTGGGAGATTTGCAGATGGTCTTTTGAGGTTTTTCCTATGGCATGTAATTCGTACCCTAGGACATCTGGCAAATGCTCTTTCGAGGTTTTGCTTGAGAGGACATATAATTTGTGCCCTGGGAGATCTGTAGATAGTCTTTCGAGGTTTTGCCTATGGCATGTAATTCATACCCTGGGATATCTGACAGATGCTCTTTCGAGGTTTTGTCCTATGGCATGTAATTTTCTCCTGGGAGATCTGGACAGGATGAAAAAGGCCTCAGATGCTTCAGCCAGGTTTTGCCATGACCACATGTAATTTGATCCTGGGAGATCTGGACAAGATGAAAAGGGCCTCAGATGCTTCAGCCAAGTTTTTTGGTGGACCACATGTAATGTGCTCCTAAGAGATCCGACAGGTAGAGTTGTGTGCTCGTAACATCCTGGGATGCTTCAGCCAGGTTTTGTGGTGAGATCGCATGTAATGTGCTCCTGGGAGATCCGACAGGTAGAGCTGTGTGCTTGTAACAGCCTGGGATGCTTCATCCAGGTTTTTTGATGAGATCACATGTAATGTGCTCCTGGGAGATCTGACAGGTAGAGCCATGTGCTCATAACAGCCTGGGATGCTTCAGCCAGGTTTTGTGATGGGTCACATGTAATGTTCTCTTGGGAGATCCTAAAGGTAGAGCTGTGTGCTCATAATAGCCTGGGATGCTGCAGCCAGGTTTTGTGATGCACGTAATAAGTCCTGAGAATTTCATATTATGGCCAGTGATGATGAAGACCTGCAGGTAGTGGGCCTACATCCAGTATCTAAAAGGACTGGCTCTGTAGAACTTCCTATGACAAGTAGAGTCAGAGATTGGTTGAGATAACATCAGCAGTGACGATGATGATGACGATGATCCTGAGAAGAAGACTTGTCTAGCAAAATTGTGTTGAGAAATACCTTCCTAGTTAAGAGGGAGTGTTGATGTATATGTAACTTCAGAATGTATTTCATCTGTGTACTTTATATATATTTATTGTACCCTTATAAGAGATGTGTCATTCCTCTATAAGGAAGTGTCATCATGTGGATTGAGAAGTGTCGCAAGTGTGTGTACTTGCTGATGGGTTATTAGACCACCATGTGGGGTCGGCCCTGAATTATATATATTATAATGTGGATGTACCTAACTAGACAAGTCGGCCACATAAGGTCACTGGGAAAAAAGGTTAGTATAAATAGAGATCGGAGATCTCTATTTTACTGACTCGGAAAAGTAACTCACTCTCACCCAGAAAGTGGCGCACTAGTGAGGAAAAGGAGCATCTGCTACTAGGATACTATCTCAGTGTATTTTGGTTGTACTTTGGTTGAGCCATTGCTCTCTCTATCTCTGAGGAAGTTGTGGGGTTTTTCACCTTAGGGTTTTCCCCACGGAAACTCTATGTATCTTGTCTCTTATGCTTTTGATTCTTGTGATGCTTGTCATACTTATTGTGATTGTCATGCATTGATATACTGCATATGTTATTCTCTTAGCAAAGATCCTAGAGTATTGTGAATTAATGCTCAAAATTCAACAAACTAGACCATTATCTTGGGGGTAAAAGGTGAAGAATGTTCTCGTTTAAACCCTAGCTTGGTGGTCACCTCAGCCATCATTTGGTTTTGAAAATTTTGACCATGGTTAGTAACTAGTTCACATGAGATACCATACCTTCTAATAATATTATTGAACAGAAACTAAATGGAAATTTCCCCATCACAAAGAAAGGTAGGCATGGCCTACACCCATTTCCTAAAAGAGTCGATGGTCATAATGATATATTGGTGCCCCCAACTGAAATTGGATTACAAGTCATGTAATCAATCCCCCATGTAGTGAAGGGACCTATAGTGATTATAGGAAACAAAGGAGATGTTTTTCCTACATATTTTTAGTGAATATCTAATAGGAATTACACTTTTTAACCGCTCCAATAAAATCTTTAAAGATCATCGGCCAAAAGTATCTTGCACGCAAAATCTTCTGGGTCATCACAAGACTAGAAAGATGACCTCCATAAGATCTAGTGTGAGAGTCATTCAAAACGAACTCAACATCGTCATGATTCAAGCAATGACTTAAGATGGAATCAACCCCATGATGATATAATGTATCGCCACCAATAAGTTAATTCATTGCATTATTCCCTAGACGTTGTCGATCATCCCTTGAAAAATATTGACGACACTTCATAGTCTAGAGATATATCAATACATCCCCATACCAAGGATTATATGAATAGATGATAAAGATATGCTCATCTTGGAATGATTCATATTAAGTATTATCTCTTTCTTCACTAGGGAACTACGAAATAAGCTCAGTAAAGAACAAAGATTTCTTCGACTTTGTGAATTGAAACTTTAAGTTGAACTCTTACAAGATCACAATCTGTTTATTAAATTTTTCCTCGATTATTTTTTAGTTCAAAACACACTGAAATGGATTGATATCCACAACTATAGTGGTCTTACGCATTAATATATAATGTCAAATTATTTGAACTACAAAAACAACCACATTAGCTAACTTTTCTATGTGAGAATATTTTATGTGGAAAATAGAATCCATTTTACAGGTTTATCAGTTATTCAAGAGGTTGGAAGAGACTTGTTTATGGTTTATTAAACCCATAAATAGGTCTCTTCCAACCCAGAGGTTGAAACAAAATATTTTAGTTTAGGCCCAGGAAAAACATGGCTAAGATAATAGATGACATGTTATTGAAAACTTTCATCTTCGTGAACTAAAAATACACCAATGGTGGACTTGGATGCAACCATATATAACAAAAAATATTTTGTACAATCCAATAGACTGAGCAAGGGGGATGCCATAAGGGATTTCTTGAGAGAGTCAAAAAAATATTGGGCAACTTCATCCCATATAAGTGGGGCCCCTTCCTTCAGTAATCACATGAAATCTTCCATAATCTTGGCATGATTCATGATAAATTGCTTGAGAAATTTGGATTTTCCTTGGAATCTCTTGTGTTGGTGAACATTTTTTGGAGGAGGTAAATTGACAATGGCTTCCACCTTGAAAGGATAAACCATGATCCCCTTATTCGAAACTATTAAACCTGAGATTCGTCTAGACACTACAAGAAAAAAGGCCATTGGTGACGGTCATGCTTGTGGTGGACCTTAAAAGGTCATCACCAATGACACATATGATGACGGGCCTTAAAAAAATTTTGTTGTAATTTTCTTTAGATACATTCTTTTAAGGTTCATCACCAAATCCCTTTTGAATGACACTTTTTGTGAGGATTGTTAAACATCCGTTACCAATTCTCCCTTTGGTGACACCTTTAGTGATGGTCCATTAGTGGCCCTCACTAATACCCATTGGTGAAGTTCATGCTTGTTATGAGACTTACAGGTTCATCACCATTGTCACATATGATAAAAAAACTTTAAAACATCGCCATTGTAATTGTTTTTGGAGACATTTCTTTAAGGTTTGTCACCAAATCCTTTTTCAATGAACTTTTGGTGAGGGTTGTTAAAGGCCGGTTGCTAAATCTCTATTTGGTGACACTTCTAGTGATGATATTTTAATGATCCTCACTAATATTCTTTCTAGTAACTTGTAGTAATTGCAAGAAATATTTGTTAGCATTGATCATTGTAATGATTTTTATGATCTTGTGTGACCACTGCTATAGTTTTTGATAAAAGATCATGGTTGAATACCACTACTAAACCTCAAAATGGTTCCATTGTACTAATTTTACACAAAAAGACTCCTCATACTATATTAGGTTATATATGGTGGATCAAGGCCTTACACATTCTTTATGAGACTTGAAATCAATAGTTATAACCTAATTCCATAGTTGTTTCCCAGGACCATGGTTGGGGCATTCTCATGCCCTTTTATCATGCACTAAACCTTAAATGTTAGGTTCCATATATGTTTGATAAGAAAAATGTTCCTTCATATGGGATATATTGCAGTGTTATAGGTCATTACACATGGTGCATGAACCCTCAAAGCAACAATTAGGGCCTAATCCCTATTTTTTGGACCCAAACCATGGTTTAGATCCCGATTCCGATCCCTAAATATGCATTAATCCGTATACTTGTGCTTCTCTATATTTCTCAATTTTTTCCTTATACAATTCCACAATAGTTGTATCATGTCATTAAGGACTTTTGTTGAAGTCCTTGTTTAGTTGAGTGGCCGATCCCTAAATATGCATTAATCCGTATACTTGTGCTTCTCTATATTTCTCAATTTTTTCCTTATACAATTCCACAATAGTTGTATCATGTCATTAAGGACTTTTGTTGAAGTCCTTGTTTAGTTGAGTGGGATTCAACCAAGGGTTGAGTGGAGACTCTTCTCCTTCGATGCATAATCAAATGAAAAACATTAATCCCTAATTAGCACATTATCCTTACAGTGTTTAATGGTTCCCTACCCTTCCAACTTGAGACTTTGTATGTTTAGCCTTGTTTCGTTCTTGCATTACATTCATATTTTCATTGAATTGACGAAGAGATAGGACCCGTACCCATACTTGGCCTACTATTTATTGAATTCCACTGCTTCTACATCTAGCTTTTCAATCCATGTAGATATTGGTTTGTAGGGTCTCAGATATTTTTGGAGTCTGTGAATATTGTGATTGACTAGCTCCCTGTGTTCAGATACTCCCTAGATGCACCTTTCCATCTCTTACCTACTAGGTAGGAGTTGAATAGGCTCATCTAAGATGAGATTTATAGCTAGCTTATACAAATCACTTAGATAAATCGTCAGGGCATGTTATCACCGAAGTTGGCCTTCTAAACTAAGTACGTCTTTGATTTGAGGGACAAAATTATTGCCAAGACTTAGTACACACTTCACCATTGGATGCACACTAAGTTTGTTTTCCCCTAGGCCAGTTTAGAGAAGATTCACATAGACTTGGGGTAATCATATTTTCTTTGAATAGATTCTACAGACTCAATATTCTACTCAAAAGACTACATAAAGTGAAGTTTCATAATTCTTTAAATCATCAAAAGTTAAATGAAAACATGAATGTTGGCCATCTACTATTGAAACCTCTCCAACCAAGCATGCTTATACTTGTGTATGAATTAATGATACGATTTCTCCAACAACTTGTCTTTGAAATTCCGGCACCAAGTACATAACCATCCAAAATGTACTTTTTTATTTGAATCTTTGTTAGTTTCCAACACCTTTTTGAAAGGTTATTTGTATTCCCACAAATACTACATGGATGAAGATCAAAACACTGCAATTCGTGATGATGGCCAACTCGATGAACAATTTGGAATTCTTCAAGTGCGCTATCGAACTTAACAATATCAAGTGCATCACCCTCCTCAACATTAGTTGCATCATCAAAATCTCCATCCTACTATTCCTCATCATGATCATTGAGTTCAAGAACTTTATCCAATTTAGCATCAATGGTATGCCTTTGTAAATCATCATCAAGAAAGATGACACTGAAAAATTCCATATGTTTGGAGTAAGGAGGAATGCAAAAGAAATCAAACTTGGTCCTTCCATATCATAAGCCAAATTTGTTCCTTTTGAAGTGCAACTTTTCTCAAGGTCTGATAATTTTGATTTTATCATCAAACTAATCAGCATCTACCATAGTGTCATCATCCAAGATATTTTATGTCCCCTTAATGTCTTCATAAGCTAACACTGTTTGATTTATATTTGTATAGTTGTATGATTTGCAATGCTCTCTTGTTCACTTCTAAAAATAGTTAATCCAAATAATGGATTATTTTGAAGAAGTTTGGGTTCAAAATGTTGTTGTCGAATGAGTTTCAATTCACCATTTAACAACTTGTTATGAGTTTTGAGAATATCAATAATATTTTATGCATAACTTGTAGAAAAATAGTCACATGATTGCGTGAACATTTTCTTATTTGAATAGTTGTTCCTTGTGCAATGTTGATTAAAGTGTGCAACAAACTAAAAAAATATCTGATATTCCATGACATCCTGATAAAAAAGAGATTCAATTTCCTAACAAAATATGTTACAAAAACTCCAAGTGTTTCAAATAAAGAACACCAAACACCTTTGATCCACTTATTGAATTTCAGGCCAAATCAAGATCCAATGATGTCAATGACAGATTCGAAAGTATGTCAACAATATGATGTCAAATACAATACTTTATAATGGATTATTACAAGTTGACCATGAAGTAATAGTTTTGGGTACTCAAAGTCAATAATGGATTCATACTATACTTCTAACTAATAACATAAAAAAGATTCTAAAAGATTAAAAAATGCAAAGATTCAATGTCTTCAAGAGCTTCAAGTGCAAATTGTTTTGTTCCTCCGATTTCCTTCTTTATGGGATTTCTCTATGTTGATTTATGTGAGTAGATTTATTTGTGGGAAAGAATAATATAAGAAATATGTTTACCATTACAATCATATGGGACCAATAAAATCCATCGCACACATAGATTCCTCATATTCCCTTATTCAATTTTGAAGAGGTCTAGGAATCAAGAAAATTCCCCTCGTAAATATAAAAAACAATTCATGACCCCTTAAATGTTTAATTTTAAAAAAGTTGAAGGCCTCTTATAAGTTTTGTAAAATGTATAAACCTTATAACTTCTTTTACAATGTAATCGTAAAATTGTGTATTCCTAAAACACCATTTTACAAATTTCAAAACCTCTATGAAAAATTTTCAAATTTTATTATATAGTGTTCCTTGTCCCCATAATTTATTATAAGGTGTTCCTTGTCCCCTTGAAATTCTAGTCATGAAATTTTGTTAAAAAATACTTGTGTATCAATTGATATCCCCTTTTAAAATTTTATGAGAAAAGGTATTTGTGCATCAACTTATATCCCCTTTTGAAATTTTGTGAGAAAAGTTATTTGTGAATGGACTTATTTACTCTTCAAATTCTTTAAACACCATTACAGTTTGAAACATCCAAAGATTGACCACCATTACAATTTAAAAATTTGAAAGATTGCAAGAAGTTTGAACATATGCTTGACTTTGATAACACCATGGTCTAGTTTAAGAATGAAATATTTTTCAATATAATAATAAATTATCATATTTGATACCTAAATTATGTGGGATAGGGATCATTACTTATCTCGTCATGTTGATTTTTGTTTTGAATTGTGTCAGTTACCTCTGGCTCTAGAAAAAAAATGCTTGGTTATTTCTTTCAACACATCTATTGCATGGTCAAATGCAATGTTTTATTTCTTAATATTCTCACACGTTGAATGTCTTCACATTTGTATAGATGTTACTCCTTCATTCCCTGATTTTTAGTTTCTCCATTAATGTAGTGACACCAGTGTAAAAAAACTCCATTGCATGGGATTTGGTCTTATTTGATAATATAGGTAACTTAAAGGACTATCCTACATATGTTTCAATCTTGCAGACCCGCGTTAAGAAAAATATTTGGCAGGTGGTAAACTAACCCATGCTCACATCAACTAGATTGGATTGCAACCTGATTTCTACAAAACACACTTGTTAATATGTGTGTCAAGTGTGGGATCCTCACTAACACTAAAATATTGACCAAATATCTCAATGGAATGCATTCTCATAAACTATTATGATTGCAAATTATGCAAGGAATAGGTTTCCTGAGGATACTAGTAGTTGCAATGGATTTTTCTTTTGGCTTGGCCATTTCAAGCTATAGGAAACTTTTCCATTTCAATATTATATGCTCTAAAATTGATGTCTAGCTGTTGGAATATTCAGGGATACTAATATCTATGTCATTTTCTATCTTTGATCTTCAACAGACTTTAAGTCTGCCTCATGCACAATCCAATGCTACCTCAAAAACACATATCAATGTTGCCTCAAAAACATATATCAATGTTTTGTGTCAAGATAATCATGGGGATACAAGTATGAGATCATCATTAGTTTGTGTACTACCTTGGAGGTTTATTCCAGGGTTAGTGAGAGAGAACATGCCTTACAAGTATGTGTTTCTTTTAAAGTGGAATGTTGATAATAGAATTCCACATGATTTTTGATAATATTAGTTCATATGGTTTATTTTGATCTCAAATTATATAGTTTGATTTTATTGACACTTACAATTTGTTCCATACACACTTCATATATACATTCATTACACTAGATGTGTGTGTGACAGAAAGAGTGAGATAGACTAGTGGGAAAAAACAACCAATGGGACATAGAGAGATGCAATGATTTTAAATAGTTGTGAAGGTGTAGGGGGGAAAGGGGTCCATGCTATTTTACATGTTAATAAATATAAAAATTTAAAAAATAATTAAGTAGTGATCTAGAAATTACATAAAAAATAAACCAAAATCAGCTAAAACTTTGGACACTAAGTTTCAAGTTAAGAGATCAAAAGTCATCCAACTCTCAAGAGCCTAATGAGACAATATTCCTTAGGAAACTAAATTATATATTGATGGGTGTGAGATGAAGTATGTGGGAAGAATTTGTTCATGTGTTGTTCCATCCTAACAAGTGCCTCCCTAATTTGTATCAACCATGCCTATGTTGAGGTTTAAAAAGGAGAAAACATATCAAGAAATGTACTCACAAGCAATGGGGTGACTCTGGAATGTGGTCAGTACAATTCTAAGTGTAAATGGTTTGCTTGATTTACAATTACCATTTGTACAATTATGAGATACATAGGGCCCATAAAAAATTGGAAAATTCTCCAAAAACCAAGGAACAATGTGGTTGATGATGCCACATGGCCTCCAAAGGCCCCTCCAAGAAAAGCTACTCCAATAAATGTCCACAAGACAACTTAAAGCTCCTTTCCAAGTGGGGGTCTTCAACCACCACACCCACATATAAACTAAATGATTCCCACACTAGCATTCAAAGGCTTGATTTGAGGTAAATTTTTCACCAAGCAATGTCTCCCAATTGCTTACGAGGGTCATGGACCATTATGATGCACTTGACCATCGGATAGCATGCATCTACATAGAAAATATCTACCCTACATGTGAGATATGGTCATCATTTTTAGAAATTGCACATAGGGGATGGTTCTTGATGCATGACTTAAAATATAGCCAAAACTATGGTCTTAGGCTGTAATATTTGTGTCTAAAGTTCATAATCCATACATGGGGCCCCAAATTACACATGATACCTAGAGACAAATGGTATGGCCTAAGGTAAGGTTGATGCAGAGAAATTATCCTGACTTACATGGCATATTTGGATGTGTGAAGATTTGAGTTTTATTACTGTGTCCTCGCACCTTGTAAATGCCCATCTTTTGCCTTGTATTTTTCCCTTTTCCTTCACACATTAATCAAATATGACATTCTTTTCCTCCATCAAATTCCTCACTAGTCACTTAGATAAATGAAGATAAATGTCCAAACTATGACGATAATCGTAAAAGGCACCATGATGGAATTCCGTCACCTTTTGGCAATGTTTGTTGGTAATTGTAAGTGGTATGTCAAAGCCACTCCAAGTGTCTATTAGGTCCACATAAGAAACATCAAGATCAATGTAATAGCATGCAACTCTCCATGCTTAAAATGATGCATATCTCCATTGTGGCATTCTTTTAAACAATTTGTGAACCTCCTTGATTTTTCCAATTTATATGTAATCCAAAATCACAACATTCCATGAGACAACATTATGCTCAACCATGTTATTAAACATTGTTGAGATTTGTCCATCCTACCATTATGGGCATGTTTCATAAGCATTATAGTCAACAAAATGGTTTCTCATTGAGACATTCTATAAGCCGCATAATGAGCATATTCTAATCACCCTTGTTGGAAATATCTTATGATCATGGAATTTAGGAGACCACATTTCGAACCTTGACCAAATAATTTATATTATTTTCATATTTATAGCTCATTATTTTTATTTCAATTTAATTGTAGAGGAGAAAATGCAAATAGTATATCTGAATCTACCAAATTCTATATGTGTCATAGGTGGTTCTAGTGTTGATGTATATGTAACTTCGGAATGTATTTCATCTGTGTATTTTATATATATTTATTGTACCTTTATAAGAGATGTGTTATTCCTCTATAAGGAAGTGTCGTCATGTGGATTGACAAGTGTCGTAAGTGTGTGTACTTGCCAATGGGTTATTAGACCACCATGTGGGGTCGGCCTTGAATTATATATAATATAATGTGGATGTACCTAGCTAGACAAGTCGGCCCCATAAGGTCACTAGGCAAAAAGGTAAGTATAAATAGAGATAGGAGATCTCTATTTTATACACTCGGAAAAGTAACTCACTCTCACTTGAAAAGTGGCGCACTAGTGAGGAGGAGGATCATCTGCTATTAGGAGACTATCTTAGTGTTATTTGGTTGTACTTTGGTTGAGCCATTGCTCTCTCTATCTCTGAGGAAGTTGTGGGGTTTTTCACCTGAGGGTTTTCCCCACGGAAACTCTGTGTCTCTTGTCTTTATGCTTTTGATTCTTGTGATGCTTGTCATATTGTGATTGTCATGCATTGATATACTATAGATGTTATTCTCTCAGCAAAGATCCTAGAGTATTGTGAATTAATGCTCAAAATTTAACATGGTATCAGAGCTAACCTGAGAAGAAGACATTTTGCATTGACAGAAGCTTGATTTCCTTGTTTATTGGGTTTCTCTACACATATTTTTGAAAATCAGTATAGTAGATTGACTCTACTCATCAAGCCGCATCTATCTGTCCAATCAGAACTCAGTTCCGAGCATTTTCAGATTTGGCCCTAAACATTAGGGTTTCCACAAAAATAGGAATATCTGGAATTTGGACACAGCTGGAAGCTCCTTGCAAAAATAGAATTTTAGAGATTTGGATCGAGATTTTTAGCTAGGTAGATCTCTGGGAAACTCAAACCCTAATTCAGGGCTCTCCCTAGTGAACCTGGGAGGACAAAAAGGCAATTCTGAAGGGAAAGCCTTTGCTGATCTCAAATTCTGAATGCACCAGGCTGATCAGCTCACCAAGACGCATCTTTCTATCCTTTAAAAAATTTGAAATTCACATTTTGAATTTTTAGGGTTTCTCTGACAAACCCTAATCCGGGACCAAATCTAGTTTTTAGCACTTCAAGTGGTAAGATCTAAATATTTTCTATTTCCATTTGAAGTACTCTTTAAGATGTCTCTCCACACCAAGCTTGAGGATAAGGTTGAAGGGGCTGATAACTTCCGAGCCTGGAAGTATAGGATTGGGTTAATCCTGGAAGAAAATGAGTTGGACTCATATGTGAAAGAAGACATCCCTATCCAGAAGGATGAAGAGGCCACGACATTGCACAAGAAGAACTTGGTCAAGGAAAAGAGAATCATTGCTGATTCTATCAAAGACCATCTCATACCCCATGCGTCTTCTCTTAAGACACCCAAGGAGATGTTTGACTCTTTGACCAAGTTGTTTGAAGGGAAGAACATAAATCGAAAGATGACCCTGCAGAACCAATTGAAAGGAGTAAAATTTCAGAATGGAGAAACCATTCAATCTTATTTTTCAAGGGTCTCCCAGATCAAGGAAGAACTAGAAGCAGTGGATGAAACGATGGAGAATGGTGAAGTGGTGATGACCACTCTAAATGGCCTACCCAGGTCATGGGATTCCTTTATCCAAAGAATTTATGCAAGGAGGAAGTTGATCTCCTTCAGTAGACTACGGGAAGAATGCTCACAAGAAGAAGCAAGGCTTGTGGCACGAGAAGAAAAGATGGGGAATGAAGATCAAGCTCTCACAGCTCACACCAAGAAAGGGAAGTCCAAGAGAGAGCCATCTCACTCGAAGAAATCTTCACATCACTTCAAAGAAAGAAGAATATGCTTCACCTATAATGAGAAAGGACATATTGCCATAAATTGTCCCAAGAAGAAGAAGGACAACAACAACTCCAACAAGAAGAAGAAGGGTAGCAAAAGAAGGTTTCATGCTCATGCTGCTGAGGATGATGAACCCCCAAAGAAGAAGGCTTGGGCAGAAAGTGATAGTAATGATGACTCATCAAGTGAAGAAGAGTATGTTCTGATCTCTGCTCTAACAGGTACCATCTCCCATGGTTGTAATGATTGGTTGATTGATAGTGGGGCTTCCAAACACATGATTGGGTTTAAGGAATCTTTTGTGAATCTATCTGAACATGAATCACCCCATAAGGTGAAACTTGGGGATGATTATCAATACCCAATCAAAGGAAGTGGTGAAGCCTCCTACAACCTAGATTTTGGAAAATCCTTAAAGATGAAAGAAGTCCTTTATGTACCTGGGCTCAAGAAGAACTTACTCTCAATCTCTGCATTGGATGCAAAAGGTATGAGGGTTGCATTTGTGGATGGAAAAGTCCTAATGTGGCCAAAGGGAAAGACCATAGATGATGCAGTAGTGATTGGAGAGCAAGAGGGAGGCTTGTATAAATTGAAGGGACAACCTGAACATGCCATGGTGCATGAATCCATGGAGCCAACTGAACTTTGGCATAGAAGACTAGCTCATATGCACTATAGAGCACTTCCACTTGCAAGCAAGGCAGTATAGGGTCTTCCTGAAATCAAGACCAAACATGAAGGTGTTTGCAAAGGATGTGCAAAAGGTAAGAACATTAAGAAGGATTTCCCAAGCAGTGAAAGTAAGGCAAAAGACATCTTAGAAATCATCCACTCAGATGTATGTGGCCCTATGTCATCCAATTCCTTGAGTGGGTGTGTTTACTATGTCTCATTTATTGATGACTTCTCCAGGAAGACTTGGGTATACTTCTTGAAGAGAAAAGATGAGGTGCTTGATAAATTCAAGGAATTCAAAACCTTGATGGAGAATCAAACTGACAAGAAGATCAAAACATTTAGATCCGATAATGGTGGAGAATTCACCTCAAGTGACTTCAAGAAGCTTTGTAGTGATTCAGGGATTAAGAGGGAGTTGACTGCTCCGTATAATCCTCAACAGAATGGAGTTGCAGAAAGGAAAAACAGAACTATCATGGAAGTAGCAAGGGCAATGCTGCATGACCAAGATCTACCTATGCATCTGTGGGTAGAAGCAGCTAGAACAGCTGTATATGTGCAGAATAGAACACCCCACAAGATATTGGACAACAAGACACCAGAAGAGGTCTTTTCTGGTAAGAAACCTGAAGTCAGCCATCTCAGAATATTTGGTTGTCCAGTATACACTCATGTCCCAAAGGAAAAGAGGACTAAACTAGATCCTTCAGGAAAGAAGGGTATCTTTGTGGGTTACAGTGAAAGCTCGAAGGCTTATAGAATATACTTTCCAATGTTCAAGAAGATTGATGTCAGCAGGGATGTAACATTTGATGAAAACTCAACATTCATCAAATCAAGGAAGGCACCTATCGAAGTTTATGAAGAACCTAAGGAAACCAGATTTTAAGACACTACCATGACTGAAGCAGTTCCAGAAGTTGTTCGTGAGTTTGAAGATCCACAAGAACCTGTAGATCCACCCCGTGAGGATAACTCTCACACGAGGAAACCTGCATGGGCTAGAGAGCTCATTCAAGATGCAGAAAGATTTGGCATTCCAGAAGAAGAACACAGAGTAAAGAAAAGAACCAGATCACATACCAGCTATGTTGCTTTACTCTGTGATATTATGAACAAAGAACCTTCCAGTTATGAAGAAGCAGGGGAAAAGAAAGAATGGAAGGATGCCATGGTTGAGGAATACCAATCAATAATGAAGAATGATGTTTGGGATGTTTTCCCAAGACCTAAAGAGAAGTCTGTTGTGACTTCTAAATGGATCTTCAAAATCAAGCATGCTGCAGATGGAAGTGTAGAGAAATAGAAGGCAAGATTCGTAGCTCGTGGCTTCTCTCAGAAAGAGGGAATAGATTATGAAGAAACTTTTGCACCTGTAGCCAGGTATACTTCCATCAGAACAGTACTTGCCCTGGCTGCAGCAATGAAATGGAAAATACACCAGATGGATGTCAAGACTGCTTTCTTGAATGGTGTAGTTGAAGAAGAAGTATATGTGGAACAACCACTTGGTTTTGAAATACATGACAGGGATTCATATGTGTACAGATTGAAGAAAGCCTTGTATGGCTTGAAGCAAGCTCCCAGAACCTGGTACGGTAGGATCGACAGTTTCCTATATAGTTTGGGCTTTACCAAGAGAAAAGCAGATTCCAACCTTTACTACAAGGTTGAGGAAGGGAATCCTGTGATTCTACTCCTATATGTGGATGACTTATTTGTAACAGGATATGACAGACTGATTGCAGATACTAAGAGGAAGCTTGCTGTTGAATTCGATATGAAAGATTTGGGAATGATGCACTATTTCCTATTTATGGAGGTGTGGCAGAGTGCAGGTGGGATCTTCCTTGGTCAAGGGAGGTACACAGTAGATATCCTAAAGAGATTTGGGATGATGGATTGCAAGGCCATGGCAACACCTATGGCATCGAATCTGAAGCTTCTATGTGATGCTTCATCTGAGCCGGTTGATGTCTCCATGTATCATCAGATGATTGGGTCCTTGATGTACCTGATGAACACGAGACCGAACATTTGCTTTGCTATGAACACATTGATCCAGTTTCTGACGGATCCGAGGAGTGTTCACCTGATTGCTGTAAAGCATGTTTTGAGGTACCTGAAGGGTACAGTGGATTATGGGCTCAAGTATGAAGCGAATCAAAAGTTTAACCTGCAGGGTTATGTTGATTCAGATTGGGCTGGCAGTGCTGCAGATAGCAAGAGCACATCTGGGTGCTGCTTCAGTATGGGATCATTTGTGATCTCTTGGTTTAGCAGGAAGCAGTCCTGGATGGCACTGAGTACAGTTGAGGTAGAGTATGTTGCAACCTGTTCAGCTAGCTGTGAGGCAGTATGGCTATGGAAGCTACTGTCTGAGTTATTTGATCTCCCATTGGATGCTACTGGTATCTTCTGTGATAACCAGAGTTGTGTGAAGCTGTCCGAGAACCCAGTGTTTCATGACAGGTCGAAACACATAGAGATCAAATATCACTATATCAGGGATATGGTGCAGAGAGGAGCCGTGAAGCTCCTGTATGTTGCGACGAACGAGCAGATTGTATATGTGCTGACGAAGCCACTAGCCAGGGTGAAGTTCGAGTACTTCAGAGAGGGGCTAGGCATTCTTTAGATCGAGGACACTTGGGAGAAGAAGTGATGGACACATTTGCTGAAGCCATTCCAAGCATGTTGGAAGGGAGATCCTTCACATGGCTGTGGATGTAAGCACTGGATGATGTTCTGGTTTCTGCTTGGATATGATCAGTTGGATCATTATATGTATATATGTATGCATCATGTTGGATGCTAGATATGATCAGTTGGATCATTTATATGTATGTACGCATCATGTTGGATGTTGAATATGATCGGTTGGATCATGTATATGTATTTTGTATACGCATCATGTTGGATGCTGGATATGATCAGTTGGATCATTTATGTATGTATGCATCATGTTGGATGCTGGATATGATCAGTTGGATCATTTATGTATGTATGCATCATGTTGGATGCTGGATATGATTAGTTGGATCATTTATGTATGTATGCATCATGTTGGATGATGATGGATACATTGTGTGGATCATGTATCTTTGTACGATCAGGTAGATCATGTATGTTGATGGATACATTGTGTGGATCATGTATCTTTGTATGATCAGGTAGATCGTGTATGCTGATGGATACATTGTGTGGATCATGTATCTATGTATGTATCAGGTAGATACTTGGTGTGCATCAGATGGATGCATTGTATGATCAGGATGATCGTGGATGACGAGCTTCTCCAGATGACATGCAGCAGGATGTTGCAGTAATGATGATCAGGATGATCATGTGTACATCAGGATGATGTATGATGAGTATCAGATGATACTTTGTGGCTGTGGATCAGGTTGTGCAGGTAAGCATGTAATTTGTTCCCTGGGATATTTGCAGATGGTCTTTCGAGGTTTTTCCTATGGCATGTAATTCGGTGCCCTGGGACATCTGGCAAATTCTCTTTCGAGGTTTTTCTTGGGAGGACATATAATTTGTGCCCTGGGAGATCTGCAGATAGTCTTTCGAGGTTTTGCCTATGGCATGTAATTCGGTGCCCTGGGATATCTGGCAGATTCTGTTACGAGGTTTTGTCCCATGGCATGTAATTTGCTCGTGGGAGATCTGGACAGGATGAAAAAGGCCTCAGATGCTTCACCCAGGTTTTGTGGTGCACGACACGTAATGTGCTCCTGGGAGATCTGATAGCTACAGATGTGTGCTCGTAACAGTCTGGGATGCTTCAGCCAAGTTTTGTGGTGAGATCACATGTAATGTGCTCTTGGGAGATCCGACAGGTAGAGCCGTGTGCTTGTAACAGCCTAGGATGCTTCAACCAGGTTTTGTGATGGGTCACATGTAATGTGCTCCTGGGAGATCCTACAGGTAGAGCTGTGTGCTCGTAATAGCCTGGGATGTTGCAGCCAAGTTTTGTGACGCACGTAATAAGTCTTGAGGATTCCACAGTATGGCCAATGATGATGAAGACCTGCAGGTGGTGGGCCTACATCCAGTATGAAAAAGGACTGGCTCTGTAGAACTTCCTATGATGAGTAGAGTCAGAGATTGGTTGAGATAGTAGTAGTAGTGATGATGATGATGACGATGCATCGATGACAATGATCCAGAGAAGAAGACTTGTCTAGCGGATTTGTGTCAAGAAATACCTTCCTAGTTAAGAGGGAGTGTTGATGTATATGTAACTTCGGAACGTATTTCATCTGTGTATTTTATATATATTTATTGTACCCTTATAAGAGATGTGTTATTCCTCTATAAGGAAGTGTCGTCATGTGGATTGACAAGTGTCACAAGTGTGTGTACTTTTCGATGGGTTATTAGACCACCATGTGGGGTCAGCCCTGAATTATATATAATATAATGTGGATGTACCTAGCTAGACAAGTCAGCCCCATAAGGTCACTGGGCAAAAAGGTAAGTATAAATAGAGATAGGAGATCTCTATTTTATACACTCAGAAACGTAACTCACTCTCACTTGAAAAGTGGCGCACTAGTGAGGAGGAGGATCATCTGCTATCAGGAGACTATCTCAGTGTTATTTGGTTGTACTTTGGTTGAGCCATTGCTCTCTCTATCTCTGACGAAGTTGTGGGGTTTTTCACCTTAGGGTTTTCTCCACAGAAACTCTGTGTCTCTTGTCTTTATGCTTTTGATTCTTGTGATGCTTGTCATATTGTGATTGTCATGCATTGATATATTGTAGATGTTATTCTCTCAGCAAAGATCCTAGAGTATTGTGAATTAATGCTCAAAATTTAACATCTAGATTACTAGAGAAAGATTCACTTCGAATTTACTAAACATTGATAGGAAAAGAGAAGAAATATGAATAAAATATTAAGTAGAACACAAGAGAAAACACTCATGTGGATTGATATTCCATTTCATTATTATTCAATAATATGTGGACAATATATAGATGCTCTCAAGAGACAAAATCGAGAGACTTAGAGGTGATTCGAGTAGCTCATAATAATGAGGGGTTACCTAAACTAATTCCCCACTAATTGACATTAATGCCATCCAAATCATACTTGCACCTCATGAATTGGTCAATAACACTTATGAGAGCCATGAGTGGATAATTATGAACCTATGTGTGGACCAAAGTAGTGGAGTAGTGGTTTTATGAGCACTGATGGCCATTAATACACCAAATTGACCAAATCAATCATGTAACACCCTTAGACTCCTTAAAACAGGGAATTCCAAAACTAACTCATAAATGCATGGTAGTGTGTTGCATTGACTCCCAAAATTAAGGAAATATGGCACTCTCGTGGACATACAAGGTGGATAAGGCATATCACTAGTCTAATTAGTCAAATGTGTACAAAAATGTGGTCCAATATTTTAGACTCAACATTAATGAACCAAACAACACTAGGTAGAACAACATAAGGGTCCATGGCATGTCTATGATGGGAATATTGTTCTAACACCCCCCCTTAAGACAAAATGGTTGTGAGCATGAGAAATAGGGCACAGGAAACAAAGGATTATGGTCACACTTTACATTATTAATCCATGTAAAATGAGGAAAGGGGCAAAACCACTTGGGGAAAATCCTCCCTAAAAAATGGACATGAAAGAGAAACCAAAAACTGAATACACTCCAAACTAGATGAATATGTGTGGAGGAATATTCTTCTTAGGAAGAAGAGGAATGTGCTCAACTAGATCATGTACATGTACAACTGCATGATGGAAACTGGAACCATGTAGAGCAACTGAGTAACACTGATAGTAGAGCGAAAAATGCTCTTCATACTTGATCTTCGAACAAACTAGGGTGCCAGGTACAAAAGAGACTTGAGATGCTTGAGAATAACTAACCCCAAGAGAATAATAAGGCTCTTGAAGCATCAACTTCAAATCAAGAGAGTTGTAATCATCTCAAAGAAGGTGGAACAAGAGTCCCAAGTGTGTCAATGTGATCGCTAAGGCTTCTCCATATTCAAATGAACTTGAAGAAATTCTCCTAGTCATGGTGTAGGAATACATAGGGAACAAAAGAGTGTGAAGCAATGAGAGATCTTCACTTGAGTTCCAAATTTCTCCTTGACCATCTTTTGAACCAATACTCTCATGTGAATAAAGAATATTTTCTAGAGAAGGCTCACTATGATCACCAACCGGAAACCCATCTTCAACATTTGTAATAGAAGACATAGAGGAAAAATAAGTGGATTGGAGAGGCATCTCTTCAATAGCATTGATGGCAGCAACTCGTTTTTTATCTTCATGAAAAGCAACTTCATGTAAAACAGAGGAATCCATAGAGGAAGAAAGTTGAGCTGGATCATTTGTTGAATCTGTATCTTCTTCTTATTCTTCAATTTCAACAACTTCTTGAGAAATTCATGAGGCCTATACCTTTCGAGGGAGAACACATGAGGACATGTCCATTTTCTTTCTCTCCATATAGCTAATATATTATTTCTAGATGCTGATAGCTTTATCTATATTTCTCCAAAGCTCAAATGGATACTCAACATAATCAATGAGATAATTCATTCTAGGAGGTATAGCTAGACACATAGTTCCATATATTCTATCATAGTCATTTAGCCAATCACACTTCTCTTCATAATATTCTGGATCGCTCACAACACCAATGGACACATCAAATAGACATTTTCTCTTGATATATGCACACACATTTTCTTTCCATTCTGAATAGTTGAATGGAGAGAGGAGTGGAATTGCTTTCAATTCCATATTGAAGTTGTTGTAGGAACCTACAAAACACATAGTTGGAAATATATTTTGGAAGCAATAATAGGATCCCCTATTAAGCTCTGATACCATGTCAAATTCTATATGTGTCACAGGTGGATCTAGATTACTAGAGAAAGCTTCACTTATAATTTACCAAACATTGACAGGAAAAGAGAAGAAATATGAAGAAAATATTAAATAGAACACAAGAGCAAACACTCATGTGGATTGCTCTTCCATTTCATTATTATTCAATAACATGTGTACAATATATAGATGCTCTTAGGAGACAAAATAGAGAGACTTAGTGGTGATTCGAGTAGCTCACAATAATGAGGGATTACCTAAACCAATTCTCCACTATCTGACATTAATTCCATCCAAATCATACTTGGAACTCATGAATTGGTCAATAACACTTATGAGAACCATGAGTGGATAATTATGAACCTATGTGTGGACCAAAGTAGTGGATTAGTGTTTTTATGAGCACTAGTAGCCATTAATATACCAAATAGACCAAATCAAGCATGTAGCACCCTTAGACTCCTTAAAATAGGGAAATGCCATAACTAACTCAAAAATGCATGGTAGTGGGGCGCATTGACTCCCAAAATTAAGGAAATATGGCACTCTTGTGGACATATAAGGTGGATAAGGCATATCACTAATCTAATTAGTCAAATGTGGAAAACCATGTGGTCCAAGTCTCTATACTAGGCACTAATGAACCAAACAACACTAGGTAGAACAACATAAGGGTCCATGGCATGTCTATAATGGGAATATTGTTCTAACAGAATCCGAATGTGGTTAGATCTAAGTAACTTGAAAACCAAGGGCATCTAGCAAGGATATTTTCTTGGTCCTTTTCACTTTTAAACAAAAAGACATTGAAGCCTTACCCCCACAAAATATAAAAGGGTGTATCACTAAGTATTTTTCCCCAAATTAACATCACAAAATTATTGAGGCCCTTCTCATTGTATCATGAGCATGAACATGCCAATAAAGGCTTGATTTGAGAACTACAAAATGGAGCCATTTACCAATGAGCGATCCATAGAAACCTTCATACCATCATATTTTTGTTTGATATATACACATTTTGTCCTTGTTTTAGTGACAATGAGATTTAAATTGAAATTTAAAAGTTGTTAAAGATCATGGTAGTGCTCTTTTTAGTTACCTTGAGAGAAGCTTATTTTAGAGGTGGGTGATTTGGTTGGATGCAAATATCTCAGTGTTTGATCCACTTTGAGCATGTGTAGAAGCTTAGTTTTCCAATGGAACCCCCAAAGGAGATATGGATAGGAACTTTTAATGAGAGAGTGGATTGAGGATATTTTGAAAAAGTCGAGTCAGATGCTATCCTTTCTCCTTCAACAAGATATCAAACTCAACTACATCAATATCTAGGGTCCCTTTGTTAGATATGCCATGTCACGATATGATTGAATGGAGAAGAAACCCCAATGGGAAGTTAAAATCCCCATAAAATTTTATATTTTCCTAAGGGGATTTGATTATGATAGGGGTTCTTCAATGATAAGCATAACAGAAGGTTGGAGGGAGGCCAAGGTAAATGAATTCCTAGAAACCTACCAAGGGTTCCCCTCTAATTAAGGATGCCGAAAAGTTGGATCATATTGTATATTCTGATTTTGATTTTATTTCTACTCTAATAAACTTCAGAAAATGGTTAGGATAGACATTGTGTATACCCCTTCATTGTTAGTTTTTTTTAAAATAAATTTCTATAAATGTAAAAAATAATTTTCAATTTAAAAAAACATTAATTTCAATTTTAGTTTATACACTAGATTGAAAAGAAAAAAAAACAAAACAATACCTTAAAAAAAACAAAAAACAAAACAAAGCCTTTTCTAATCGAAAAAGAATTTTCAATTTCCCTCTCAAAGCAAAGCATGGAATTTTCATTTTCCCTCAAAAAGCAAAACATGGTGCTACAAGAAAGGAAATTATTACACAGTTTACCGAGTGAGAAATACTCTCCTGATTTGGCTTCAAATGCATTTGATATGATCCAAAGTTTCAAAGGGGTTTTGTATTACATTTTGATGTCATTGTCTTGCTTGGCTTCAAAGGAAGGCTGCTTTTGATGAACGGGTTTTGATTTCAGTCTCTCAACTAAAAATGTTCTTACTACCCATTCCATTCCAAATTGTTGGTGGAAGCAGATTGGCCAGGTAGAGATTTGGTGAATTGAACGAACGAACGGACGTTAACTCCATTTTCTCTTTGTCAATAGAGGTATTTATCTTGAGCTTTAGCAATTTATTGAGGCTTTTCTGTGGCTGTCAAGTCATCATATTAATTTGTAGGAACTTGAAAAAATCGATTCCGTTTAAGTAGAGAAATGCTCCACACTTTAATGTTTGCTAGAACTATACATCTAATTGACAAAAAATCTGAGTTCCAATGATGTGTTTTTTGGGCAAGTTATGATAGTTTGATAAAACATTTGTGACATTGGAAAATTTAATTCAAGAAACAAAAACTTGGCCCATGGTATTTTGAAAATTCTCATTTTATACTTGAGGTTAAAGTTATTTCATCGAAAATTCGCCTAATTAATCTCAACCGACTAGATACTCAATTATTGTAAATTCCAAGAAGGGTTTTAAGTAAGGTGGTTTTATAGCTGGTTTCCCCCTTAGATTGTCTGAAGTTCGATTCCAAACATTGCAGCATGTTTCCTGTAGATTGCAGTTGTTGAGAACTTGGTTCTTTAATACTTTTGTGTAAGCAATGTTGTAGCAGCTGAGGTTAAGGTTTATTATTAATATTTTTTGTAATTTTCCTTGAACTTATGAAGGTTGGATGTTAGCGGGCACCCACTGTATTCTATGCCTGACTAATTATGTTTTACCTGTTGGGATCAATTGGTATTTCTTTTAAGTTTCTTCTGGCAAGATGCAAAATCCATAACATTCATATCACATGATCCTAGTGGTGCATACCCACAAAATGTTTGAGGCCATTATTGAGATGTAGATATACTAAATCCTTAAAAGGGTCCGATAATACTCAATGCTTATAGAATTTACAATGCTCTATTATGAAACTGTTAGTTTTTCAACATTTAATTCAATATGATCTAGGATCTTAACTGAGAGAACAACATGTATAGCATATCAAACACATGAGGCAAGAGACACAAAGCATTTCACCAGAGAAAACCAAGTATAAGCTACGACACTTACAATATAACTTGTGACATACTCTGGTTGTCACAATAGATACAAGTAGCATCCAACTAGAGATCAAATAAATCAGACAGTAGATTCCTTATCCATACTGCCTCACAACTAGCTGAACAAGCTGCGACATACTCTGCTTCGACTGTGCTTAATGCTATGCAGGATTGCTTCCTGCTAAACCAAGAGATCACACCTAATCCCATACTGAAGCAACACCCCAAAGTGATCTTCCTATCTGCAGCACTGCTTTCCCAATCTGAATCAACATAACTCTCTAGGTTAAACTTTTGATTCGCATCATACTTGAGCCCATAATCAATTGTACCCTTTAGGTAACTCAGAATATGCTTTACAACAATCAGGTGAACATGCCTAGGATTTGTCAAAACCTGGCTCAAGGTGCTCACCGCAAAGCAAATATCTGGTCTCATATTCCTCAGGTACATCAAGGACCTAATCATCTGATGATACATCGTGGCATCAACCGACTCTGATGAAGCATCACTCAATAGCTTCAGGTTCGATGCCATAGGTGTGGCCATGGCCTTGCAGTCCATCATCCCGAACCACTTCAAGATCTCTACTACATACTTCCCTTGTCTAAGGAAGATTATATCTGCACTCTAACACACCTCCATACCTAGAAAGTAATGCATCATACCCAATTCCTTCATCTCGAACTCGGAAGCAACCTTCCTCTTCGTATCAGAAATCAACCTATCCTCACCTGTCATAAACAGGTCATCTATATACAGTAGGAATATCACAGGATTTCCTTCCTCAACCTTGTAGTAAAGGTTGGAATCTGCTTTACTCTCGGTAAAGCCCAAACTAGTTAGGAAGTTGTCTATCCTTCCATACCATGTCCTGGGTGCTTGTTTCAAACCGTACAAGGGTTTCTTCAATTTTCACACATGTGACTCCTTGTCATGTGTCTCAAATCCGAGTGGCTTCTCCACTTCCTCTTCGACTACACCATTCAAGAAAGTTGTCTTGATATCCATCTAGTGTATCTTCCACTTCATCACTTGCCTTGTATTTCTTTGTGCTACCATCTGCAACATGCTTGATCTTGTAGATCCACTTGGAAGTCACAACAGACTTCCCTCCTGTTCTTGGGACCACATCCCAAACATCATTCTTCATGATCAACTGGTACTCCTCGATCATGGCATCCTTCCATTACTGCATCCCAGATCCTGGGAACTTCAGTTTCTTCAATATCTTCAATATGTAGTTTTCTCAAACTTCGTTGTTGGAACAAATGTCATTGTTGAGTCTTCGTTGCTTGTTCTTCGAAACAAGTCTCTCTTTTAGGTGATGGTACACGGTCTTTCCTACAAGATAAGTTCAATTGCATGATTAGAAACATCTCATAGTTTTCAGTACCAATTCTCACACATAAAGATATATGTCATAGAGTCATGCATTTATCTTAGCCAATGCTTCAATACAACATTTATCCATATCCCGTAACTTTCTAGATGCCTTCCATCTCTACCAGAACATTGTTAAGAGTGTGCACAACTCCCAGCATGTCAACAAAGAGGTTTCATTCTAAATAAGTAGCAATGGAATGTTGTATAGTAACATATGCCACTTACCCATTACTTGCATATTAGTAGTATCTTGTTCATTAATGCAACTTTTCTAAAATGCATAATATACATCCTAAATAAGTACAACATCATTTAAGTAATAAGAAATGAGAAGTCAAATACTTATCTTTGTTTGCTTGTTGGGTGGACTCCCTCTCAATCTTTGCTTCCTTACAGGAATTACCGGAGTGTGCTCCCTCTTGATCTTTGCTTCCTTGCAAGAACAACTGGAGTGTGCTCCCTCTTGATCTTTGCTTCCTTTATGATATCTTTATGTCTTTGAAATTCTATCCATTTTGGACCACTATGCATGCTTAAGTGTGTACTAGTGTTATCATTGTGTTATCGTCAAGATCTCATACATAATAATACATTCATTAGTATAATCTCAATACTATCAAAACATTATGATTCTAAATAATATTAAACATGTATGGTCATGATCATTTCATACACAGGTAATTTATCACAAGCGTTAGTATTCAATGTTTCAAGGAGCACTTCTTTTACTCATGCATATTCTTATTTGCCCATAGGACTCTTCTGGTTTTTCATATCATTAATCAAAGTAAGAAGCATAATATGCATAAACCCATGATTACTCAAACCTATAATTTCATGAATAATCATTATCAATCATACAAAGGTATACTTATATGAGTTCCTAACACAAGGTAGGATTCTAACTTGATATAGGAAAGCATACCTGGATCATGCTTTTCTAACATACCCAAGCATTGTCTTCTTTGTTCTCTTAGAGACCTTGTTCTAGCAACCTGCATATCTCATAAGTTAATAATTTTAGAACCAAGTTATACATACCTTGTAAGTAGAGATTCTATGTGATCCATGACTATACCAAGCCCTAGCTTCCAATTTGTCGCAAGTGCAACAAGTGTCATAAATGCCATACCATGCCTTCCTTCAGGATAGCTCTGATACCATGTTAGTTTTTCAACATTTAATTCATTATGATCTAGGATCTTAACTAAGATAACAACATGTATAGCATATCAAACACAAGAGACAAGAAACACAAAACATTTCACCGGGTAAAACCAAGAAGGTGAAAAACCCCGCAACTTCCTCAGAGTTAGAATAAGCACCAATAAAAAGATCACCAAGATGAATCCCCAAAATATAAATGTCTGGAGCAGCAACTCCTCCTCCACTTGTGCACACTCATCCTCTCTCTCACTAATGCGAAGTGAGTGAAAGAGTGAATGTGTCAAATGAGAGATTCACACTCTCTATTTATACTTTTACTTTCACTTGACCATTACTCAACTAGGTTGGCCCCAACTTAACAACTTAACATAATGCTGAATGGGTCGACCCCACTAGGGTGGTCTAATAACACTTTAACCCACATGACTCATATAGGGACGACCCCACCAAGGTGGTCTAATAACCCATCAAGTATAAGTTACGACACTTACAATATAACTTGCGACACTTGCAAGTACAAATGACGACACTTCCGATCGAAGGAATAATACATATCCATTTCGGATACAATAAAGTACAAATGTAATACATATAATATACAAGTGAATATCTTTGGAAGTTACAAATACATCAACAGAAACCAATCTGAAAGATTTGTTCTTGATACTCAGTATGGGAAAAATTGCTATGGAATAGAATTTGGGTCAAAGTGTCATGTCAGTTGATCCTTTTCCATGGTACTTCATATGAGAGCTGTCAATTGATCATGTTATTGGAAAAGTACATTTATGATATGGTATGGCACACTTTTTTCATTGTCCCACACTTGAACAAAAGGTGGGGATTGATGGATCTAGAGATGCACTGGTTGCAAAGCTACCGATCCATTTGGAAATATCATTCTTTTTTCAAATACAAATCACGGGGCTAGATTATAATTCATCAAGGGTTGGTTTTCAAAAAAGGGATTCATAAAGTCAGTGTTAAATACATTGCATGCACCTGATGAGGTAAGAATGAAATGGTTGAGCATGTGTTATGTCCGCTAAGATTTTTTAGGCATGGTTTCACACTGTATTTCACTTCCTTTATACCACCCCTCTTTCATTGAAAGGTCCTCTTCTTTGGTACATGGATGATTAAAAAATGTTGATATTCTTTATGCATGCAATTTGCATCACTGCAATCGGTTTCCTCTAGAAACACCAATGTAAAGCTACTTTCAATCAAGAATCATCTTCCCTTGCCTAGGAGAATTCAAGTTTTCAAGCAAGAGTTGGGATTTCTTGTCAAAGACAAGTTCAATGTCTTTTGTTGAGAGATGTCAAGTCCTTTCTTGGAGCACAGGCCCATGTACCACAATTTTTAACTTTTCAGGTGGAAATTTCCTAGTACTCCTGCTGTTTGTATGTTATAACTCTCCATGTTCCACGATTTACCTATTTGTTCTATGAAGTAAAATATATGGCACATTTCTAAAACAAAAAGCACCACATAACAGATCATGATAAATTTATTTATATTCTCCCAATAGATAGTTTGCAATATAATTATCAGGTTCATGTATCCCCTAGTACATAGTTTGCAATAGAATTATCAGGTTCTTGCAATATATAATAGGATTTACCAAAGAAACAGCAAGCCAAAAGATGTAATTCTTATGAGAAATGTCTATGACAGAGAAATGTTTATGACAACAATGTAAACTAGGTTGAGAGTACTTCATGGATTCAACAAGCATATTTTTTTTGAAAGGAAAAAGAGTTTATTATGAAAAAAATTAGCTAACAGACATTAGTTTTTTCATCTTCATCCTTGATTCAGTAAGTAATACAAAATAAATTTTTCACAAAATAACTCCACATTTGCAGCTATTGTTAGTCCCCTGGGAAAAGCTAATACTCTAAAAATCCATATTGCCCCATACTACTAGTGGCAGCGTGACCACATATACATTTATAGAAATGTTTACATTGAAGAGCATGCATATGTTTTAAACAAAGGATCGAAAGTCAAAAGTATAGACATGGTACTTCATATGATAGCTGATTGTTGCTCCTTTCACCTTCCCTTGAAGATCCGATCATAGGAATAAATTCACCTTCGAAGAACAAGGAGATTTCAACATTTTCTTTCATTGGGATTCTAATCTTCAGTAAAGATTAGGATAAGATTTTTCAAAACAGAAGAACCTTCTTTAAATGTGTAGTTTCCTAGTTCAGACCTTGATTCCCAAACTAGAATATCTTGGTGGGAATTAATGAAGGCCTTTCTTTTAGTCTTATTAGATAACACCCATGAAAGATCATCATGATCAACTAGTAAATTGTGTGGTATTTCAGGTTTGTCATTAGTAGACTCCGGGAGTAGTGGAAAATTCATCCACACCCTAGAAGATATCACAACTATATCCATGCATGCCTTTATTGGGATCTCAGTGCCTCAAAAACTAAAGATCGAGAGACAAATTAAAACACTAGAATTCATTACATTAGTATAATTTGGGAGAAATGGTAAATTCATCCATAAGAAACTAGCATAACAAATTTATTGTTTTCCTTACCTAGTGAAGCATTTCCAAGTCATGATTTCTAATGAGGGAAAGATATCTTGTGGATGGAAATGGCATAACAACAGTTCATACTCAACAACAAATATGTATGTTGAACACCCTATGACTTGATGTGATCTTGGTTTCAATCTCAAATGACCGACAACTTGCTCAATAACCTCTTAATAACCTCCCTTTGGTTTCCTCAATGAGAAAAAAAAGCCTTGCAAGATTTGATGTGACATTTGCTACTTAAAGAAAGAGTACAAAGAGCATGCATTAATTGATATTGCTAAACAAGGAACAATTTTATGTACCAAATGGATATTGGTAAAGCCATTAAAGGTAATGAAAGTTAAAAGAATTTGATGGCATTAATCTGGTTGTCATATTAGTACATCCATTTTTAGTGCTTTGACATTCAAACTTGGTGATATTGTGTCTCATGGTGAGACACATTATCACCTTGACTTCCCCTCAGTGATCCTTTATTAATTGCCATAACCTCTTTAACCCACAACAAGGTACGAGGACCATAGGAGGCTTTTCTATAATTTAGAGCATTTGAAAAATTCAAATAAATACAAGCTTGTAATTTTACAAAGGTGAGTTGAACTCACAAGAGGCTATTCAACATAGTGTAACTAGTGAGAAATACATTTTTGCATTGTCAAAATTTAGAGTAGGACATTTGCATGCAGGGTGGACAGATCCGCCAACAATGTAGTGTTTATGTGGTGCAACTGAGAGAGAAGGTTGACAGTCAAATTTTATCACTAGTTAGAGTGCATCAATGAGCAACTGTATTAATTTTTAAATTTTAAGAGAAATCATCCTCCACATCACACTAGGAGACCGTAAATTAACAAAGTGAAGACCAAGTCAATTGTGATCATTGATGGAATCGAGACATTAAATATAAGGGTCCAAAACCTGATTATCGTTAGAAAATTCAACGAGTTACTTTGTGAACCACCCATGTCACAATAATAGAGGAAAATGGAAGAGAAAATTCGTATTCTTATGTTGAATATAAAGATGTTGAGCTTGTAGATATTATATGTGGAAAAACATAGCCGTAAAGATTGAACAATCTCAATCAGTGAGAGTGGGATGACTGGTGGGAAGCACGTTCAAGAAAAAGTGCACTAACTCTTTTAGTATCCAAAAAACACCCTTATTACTCAGGCACTGGGCCAAGAAATGAGAGCTCTGCAATAGAAATAGAACGTGTTTCCAAATCTCAACCTACTCTACTATTGGACATTTGGGTTATTGCGAAAGTGTTTACACCATGTTTGTGCATGCTTCATGATATTTGGGGTACATGGTTTACAAATAGCCCTTGGATGGTTCGAGATGGATTGGACCCCTTGTAGTAAGCCATAGAAGGGATTACTCTGAATGGTATCCATCCAACTCATTTTTCCTTGTTATCTATATGATTTGATTGTATGCATTTTTCTTAGTTGTCACTACATTCTAGACCAGCATAAATGGATGGTTGGAAATTGAAAGTTGAAATTGTTTCTTTGAAACATTATTTACATGATAGTATAAGGGTTTCCACAACATTGAAAATGATTCTTAACATGTTAAAACATAACATGAGACTTATATGTGCCAACATATTAATAGGAGGATGAATGGATAAAACAATGCAACTTCCTTTCTCAATCTCTTTGTGTCAAGTTAGAAAGATGAGAACAAGGAAATTATGTTTTTGTTTGTTACCCCAGTTTGTGCATGGGTTTCCTCTTATGAATTTTATCACAGACACATCTAGGGGTTATCTATTGATGGTATTTTGGTGGCATAAGTTATTGATGATATAATTATGCTTCATGAATGATTATAGATACTATGACTTCACTCATGCATCATTTGTTCATGACATTGGGATCATGTCATTGTGGATGCTATAATGGTTTGATGTAACATTTTCATAGATGGCTCTTATCCCTAATTTTTCCATTCTTACACATTTCAAAAAATAACAAAATGGTAATACAATTTTAGTAGAAGCAAATACGGTGACAAGAGTTTTGTCTTTTGATTTCAAAGTTAGAGGGACATGTTTTACCCTTTGTACAAACATAATATAGGACCTGATTCTATAGATAAATCAGCCATGAATGAAAGGATTCAAATCTATGTCAGAAAAAAGAAACAAGGAAATTGAAAAGGAAACCTTGCTTAATAACTCAGGTGTTGCTCATTGCAAAATTTCTGATAAGGAGGAGCCTATAGAAGATTGGTGGACCCTTGTTTACTTTTGCTAGAATATCCCTAACTTGTGAGAGTGGACTTTGTTTTAAGAAACCATGACCCAAGGGAATCTAATCCATTAAAATAAATGAGGGATCGCACCTAGCCTAGGACACAAAAACCCTCAACTAGTTGGATTTTGGGTGTCTCCTCCCAACTAGCTCACCCCTAATGGGAAACCTGGGTCACCTTGTTGATGAGACCCACACCTTAATCGAATGATATAGTGAGAATTGACTTGGTGGACTCTATTTAGATCTTATAGGGCCTTCCACTTTCTAATATCTACCTATTATTTTTTCAGCTAAGGATAGGTCCTTTGTATTGGCCTTTGCCTCAATAGTCCCCATGTTGGTAGTTTATTGAGTATCCTCCATGCCTAGAGTGGGGATAAGGGTAGGAGAACTGAATTCTTTTCCTACTTGGAACTTGTTTATTACCCTTTGTTTTATGGTCTTGGTACATTAGCTAAAGTTCAACTAAAGCTACATTCAACATGGACATATTGCTACTATCCATCTTCATGGGTAACAATACATGCCAAAGATTGTCACCGTTGTGGAAAGTAATGGTGACATTTCACCATTATCCTTAAGGACAGTTGCCATGTCCCCTCCCATATATCTAATGAAAGGACGGGAACATGGCACTAAAATCTGGGATTTACACAAAACTTAGCCAAGTTCATCATGAATAAAAAAAATTACATTACAATGCAACGCATATGTGTGTGGATGCAATTCAAGCATATATACACAGCGGAATAAACATCATCCACACACTTTTCACAAGCATCTATCATATCAAGAACGGACATCCATTAATTAAAATAGTGCATAAGTAAATACAATTAAGAGGATATACTTATCTCACTGTAAGACTGTCCCATGCAACTAGCTATGTTGCTACAATGTTCCACCTAACCATAGGTCTCGGCTCAACCTATATTATTTCAGCACTCAGACACCACCCCCGAGCTGGGCATGATATCTACAAGGAAATTGGGTCTCTCAAGCTCAGCTCAGCCAAAGCAATGGATACCCATCTCAACCTCACCATTCTCTTACACACAAAACTCAGATACGGGCTTGGAAACACCTTTTCGGCAATGGGACTTAGAAACTAGACGGACATGGGTTTTCCCAAAAACGTTGGCACACCAAAAACAGATTTCTGAGAGGGAAAATCGACCATTGGGAAGGAAATGATTTCTCCCACATATATACCAGCAATCAGTGGGCCAAAACAACCTCTATAGTCCCCAAATCAATTTCCCTTCCTTCCCCATGGGTCTGCAACATAAAAACGCCCTTCCCAGCTAGGAAAATGAAGGAAAACACAACAAACCCATGGAGGAAGATGCCCAGGTAGCTCCAAACTCGTTAGAGAGCAAAACAGATGGGTGAATAATGGCTTGGGAAACAATTAATGGCTCTTTTCTTGCCCAAGAATCCAAACATGATTTTCCATGAATGGTAGCTTTCCCATACTAGAATTTGGATAGCCATACCTCTCCATTCCCCAAGGCATTAACTACCTCAACCAACTCTCGGGAGAGTAAATGATTGGGTACAAAAGTCAGCATGGGTAGTTGAAGGTTGATGGGTTCTCTCATTGAAACTTGGCTTGACTTGATTGGCTCAAGGATTTGAATATGTCCCTCCCAATTCCTTGTAAACATCAAGCCCCCATCTCTTGTGCATAGCTAGTTGTGGGCATTTGTATTAAAATGCATATTTACAATTTCCATGGCTTATTAGCACATGGGTAGCATAATATCAAATACTTGCCTCTTCAAGGTCGAGCATTCACTAGCAGGGCCTTGGCCTTGAACTCCACGCTAGGAATCATACATAATATGCATACAATATTTACATTATAGCTGAAAATATTATAAGGGTCAAAATGGGGACATGACAACCATTATAATTTTTTTTTACAATTTTAATTGAAATGGAAACAACCTTTTATTGTGCATCATTAAAATATTTTCAAAATGAAAAGCGGGTGACAATATCATAGAGCTTGTGACCATTGATATGATAATGGAAATAACATCAATAGTGAGGGTCATTGAAATCCCCTCATCATAATTCATTGGCCACATTCAGGTTTTTGGTGTTGGAGGCCATTTTGACCATCACCGATGAGCTTATGGTTACATTATCTTACCCTCACCAATGATCATTTATTGACTGTACCCATCTATGCATCAATGGTGAGGGCCAAAATAGGTCCATCACCAAAACTTCAAATAATTCGGTGAGGGTCACTATCCATTATAATAATCATTATTAGTGATGAACATTGAATGTCACAACATCACCTCTACTTTTGGGGACCTTGCCTTTGGCAACATTCAAGTTTTGGTTATGGTGACCTTTTTTACCATCATCAATGAGCTTATGGTGACATTTTTCGACCCTCACCAATAATCGGTTATTGACTGTCCCCATATATGCATCAATGGTGAGGGCCAAAATAGGTCCATCACCAAAATTTGATATGATCTAGTGAGGGTCACTATCCATCATAATAATAATTATTAGTGACGAACCTTGAATGTCACCACATAACCTCTACTTTTGTTTATGGTTCCTTTGGCGACACTCAGGTTTTGGAAACAGAGGCCCTTTTGACCATCACTGATGATCTTCTGGTGAAATGTTTTGACCCTCACCAATGGCCTTTTTTCTTGTAGTGAGAATCAACAAAAGAAATGCACTTGTGAGGATTCAACCAATTCTTATAATGTCTATATTGTTCAAATATGAGGCAAATATGGTATGGATGATCTCGCCTCTTAAACGAGTGAGCTGCTAAATCATCTAGATAAGCCTCAACAACATGCTTAATGTCATGTAAAGAAAATGACATAGCCCACTGGAAGGTAGCTCCAATATTTTTTGTAATACCCCAAATGTTGGACTTTAAACCCTTTTATATTTTGCTAAGTGTTATTTCATTTTACTTAGATGACATTAGAAACTTGAGAAATTAATTTCTAATGACCATGTGGACCACCAAATTATTGAGATGGGAGTCACATTCCCCTATGGGTTGGAGGGAAATTTTCAATTAATATAATAATGAGAAATTATTATTGGAGAAAATGGAAAATCCTAAAGAAACGATTTGAGAGAATAATGAAATAAAAGAAATAACAAAATGAGAAAATTCACACCTAAGAGAACAAAAAGTGAAACTCATTCAAACACTTCATTATTCACTTAACATTCTCAGGATTAGCACAGAAGAGAAATGGGAGCAGGGAAAAACAATAACAAGAGTAAATGAGGACAAGTAAAGAGGGACAGTTTTGGAGCACAAAAATGGACCAGATTAAGAGGAATCAAAACAGTTGGGTATAGCTTGGACACTTGGTTGTGTTCAGGTAGGACCAATACCCCAATCTTGTAGGAGCACTGCAAAAATACTCTGAAGAGGCTGTGATTTAATGATTCTCTTAATGGCTGAGGATTAAAAGGCCCTGGAGCATCCTAGATATCAGGAGCACTGAGTTGAATATTGGGTTGCTTGCTTCCACTGAAATTTCCTAAATAACTTGGGGAACAAGTTAAGGGTAAATAAAATCTAAACCCTGAATGAGAGGGGACTGTGAAATCAGCTCGGCGGTGACCTGGAAGCAAGGTGAACTTGCTGGTCAAAGGATGGGAGGTTTGTGCTAGGTCCATTGGTCTTCAGAATACAAATAATTCTATATGTTGTATTTATTTGCTAAATTTTATGAAACAGTTGCTAGGGTTTATTGTTGTATAACTCTCATATACTGTTGAATGGATTGTTTATCAGATGTGGACATGACTATGTTATTATATTGAATCTCTATTTATGGATCATAGATAGACTTATAGGTCTCTGTAATTTTGTGTAGAAGTATGATCTATTGGAAGCACCTTCAGCTTCATAGTTTATGTTTGATGAACACATTATTTATGCAGTAGGAAGATATACATCTAATTTAAATAATGATTTATAAGCATGAGATAGGAAGTTTGAATTGATCATTGTTTATATTTGACCCTAAAGGTACGTTGATTACATTTTAATAGAACGGGTTTCTTGTACTCATCATATTCCAGTTTACTATCAAAACATCTATTCTCATTTAATGGCTGAAAAGTGGCAGACATGTAAACCATGAGGTTTACATGTCTAGCCATTGCATCAATTGAGTTTTTATTCTATCATTGCTTAGATAAATGTAAATGCAATGATTAAAATGAGTTAAACCTACAGTAAATGGTTTTGAATTTAATTGATAGAGTTTATAAATTCTATATGAATTGATATATAAATAGCATATTAACCTTCAGTATGGAGATCTATTTTGATTACCATCAAAATCGTAAACAATAAATAAATATAAAAATGCATTACCATTTTATATGCATCTTTCTTTAACCTGAGTATGAATGCTATTTTAATACCTGTATGGAACTCATTGTTATACAAACTCTGTGTATTCCTAACAGTAAGTTCAAGCATGGAACTCGACCTTATTATCAACTCCATGTATGCAAAACATTGAAAATGGAATTCGATGTGGTTTCATTGCAATCACAAACAAATAAAAACTAATGTACACGATGCTTTGACTTATGCCCGAAGGCATTATGATATGGGTAAGTGCATACTATGCTCTCGGCATAGGGACTCGACCTATGGCCGAGTTAAATCCCATAAGAGATAAACCTTATCACATGCAATGCATAAGGCTCAGTGCGAAAGAACATTACAGCATATACCTTGTTTATGCATCTACTTGTAACAAGGGTTTATTACCCTAGGTCTTACGACTAATACACCGGGTGTATAGTCTCTTGCTTCATACATAGTAAGCATTACTTACACGGTGCTAAGTTTTATTGGTCTTGGCAACCTTAGCTATCACATCTAGCTATCAAGTCTGCATAACCCTATGCTCAGTGAGCATTCTACATTATGAGTTTCAATAGAACTCCAACACAACACGATAGCATTGTATCATTAGCTTCCATACTTTCAATCGTTGCACCTTAAGCTTCGGCATGGGAGCCGAGCGATTTCTTGGTTGAAGTTGGACCATAAGCATTTTGGTGGACTAAATGCTACTAGCTGGATGACCCAACGTTCTCACAATTTCTTTACAAGTTTAAATGCTTTTTAAATGACTGTATAATTTACGTGGGTGGACTAAGATTACTATAATACCTATCGGGTTACTTATACACAGTAATGTATTCATTTGAACAGTCGCAACTAAAACAGGAATGCATCTTATACATATGTATTATCATAACCCTGTTCTTTTATTCAAGCAATAAATGTAAAGACAGGAAGCAAAACATTTAAAGTAACACTGTCTATGCAACCGCATAGGGTTGATACTCTTGTCGTAATGCATTCATTATTTACAAACAAAAACATTAAATTCCATAGTTTTTGTATTCATTCTCCCAAACCAGAATCCATTACAAGGGAGAAAATATAGTGCGAAACCAAGTCTGAGAATCGGTGACCCAATAATGGGGTCGAACAAAAATAAACATAAATCATGTATTTGTTCATAGCACATTAACATTCTCATTACTTGCATTCACCTACAGGTCGCAAGGGCCAACTACCTTGGAAACATAGTCGTGTACACTAAGGACAAGGCCTAGGGCCACCACTGGGTTATGATGCAAACAGAACTGGAACCAAGTCTTAAGTAACCCACCTCAAACCACCGGGAGGTTTAAACCCTAGGCACAAAGCGAGGATGAGTTACTTGGACACTATGGATGCTTTTATCCTCGCCGAGGTCGTGGTGCCAGTTGTAGAGCGCCTAGCCCACCCTCGCCGGTCCTTGTCTTTTGCATCACCCAACATGCAAACAAATATTAGTTGGAGCAGTAATAAGTGAATGTGAAAAAGATTGTTCGTAAAAACAGTAAGCACTATAACCGCTAACCTTTTGGGTTTGATATGGACGCAAAGACCACGTCGCGGTTGCTCCCTACCTACCCAAAGGAACCACTGTGGTGCCATTCGACAGCATCATGTTACAATTGAACTAACCAACGAAACTTGGTAACAAAGCATAGAACATTGTATTACCTACCTTGCATGGTCGTATAACAAACGGCCTCCCTTTTTTCTCATAGTCATGCTGAAGAACACCCTTACTTCCTACTTCGGGCATGAGCCCTCTGCTCAGAGCAAAGGTGCTCTATGAACCTCATCGCAGCATCAAATGAGCAACCCATTGTCAAGGCCAGGGTTTTTGAGAGCTTTGTGGTACCGGTCAAGACAGTGGTTACCACTGAACCCAGTGGAATCATGCCTTAAATGTTTGGTACGTCGAAATTTTTTGGTGCCAACTACTATAACATAATCAATGGTGTTGATGCTCTTTGCATCACTCAAGTAACCAACTCGGATCACAATCAACGGAATTAGATCGTTGTTTCATTTATTTGTAACCAGCAGGACTTTAATGAAGTGGAGTTTGGGTTGGTAACCTTGTGTGCTAGCCAGCTTGGGCTAGCTAGAACACGAGCATGCCATTCATTGTTGAGTTGCCATGTCGCCAAGAGAATAGCATCACCTACCAGGAGCGCACACCCAATGGGGTTTAAAACATTTGGTTCATACGTTGAAGTTTGCATGGTAGACCTTGAGTCAAAGCACAGTCAGCATAGTAATTATGTTATGCGCACAATACCAACCTTCATAGTTTCAAACCATCACATTTAAATGTTATAACATAAGAATTATCATGACAGTGCCAAGGGATTGGTGTGGGTTGATATCGTCGTGGATAATGAGCCATGGGTTTGACATGAAACTAAGGTTCGATCCTAGGTCAACCTTGAGTGCATAACTCACACGTTTTTGTATCGTATTATATATATATATGTTATGTTAATACATATATATGTATTACATTGCACAACCTTTTGTTAATGTTATATATTATGGTGGTATTAAACCTTGGTTCAACGCTATGTGAACCTTAGAGTGCATGGCCTATATAATATATAACTATATATTATATCACAAAGTATATATGTTATATTAACATATATGTGTTACTTGGTATTACATCTTAATAATGTTATTTATATTGAGATATCTTATGGAGTTAGCATAAGTGCATAAGGGGTAAGTTTTATAATCCTAGAGCTTAGAATAATGATAATACATAGGGTATATTTTATTAACTTAGTTATAACATATAACTATGTTGTTTTATACTTAGATTGTAAATAGCATAAAGACTATGAAGTCTTACGTTTTGTGATATCAATATATTAATCATTTTAATATATTTGTGCGATGAATTATTAATGTCACATTTAAATTGGGAGTGTCGTAATTGTTGTAGCATAGAGTCATCATGCTTTTTGGTTGTATTTGAAGTGGGCCCTATACTATCATTTTTACGTATAGATACACCGTCGCAGTTATAAAAGTCTATCCAGTGTCGAAACTTGCGTGAATAGCGACAAAAGTAATAAGTGCAGCATAGTGCTCACACGATCAGATTATTAATTATTTAGGTTGTAGTGATAGCTAGCAATTATATTTTCTCTTTTGGTTGAGTATTTAGAATCTTTGATAAAAATAATCACCTAGAAGAGACATGACAAATTGGTATTAGAGCTATGGTCACTACACTAGGACCTTAGGCTCGCTTGCATGAATGCTATTGTAATTTAGAAATAAATAAATAAAATTTATGTAGCATACTATTTCTAAATTGTTTATTAATAGATGCTTTGATGTTTATGACATATAACAAACAACTGTTGACCACACTTAGAGAGAAAAGTGGCTGAAACGGTAAGTAGCATAAATGAATTATGTAGAACAAGAAGGAGGGCTGGCAGTAGAAACATCTAGTCAACGAGGAGAAATGGCTAGTAGGCAGGAGAGAAACCAGAACTCTCCACAAGGAGAGACTACCTCCAGTGAGATGATGGAAATGGTCAAAAGTAGGAAGGATGAAATGCTCAGCATTAAAGAAGACAACATTAAAAACTTTGAAGAATAGAGACAAATAAATGCCATTCTGGTACAAAAGTTGAATGAAAAAGAAATCAGTCACATCCCAACACTAGAGAACAACATGCAGAAAAGTCAGCGATGAAAAGAAATTCCAAGTTTAATACTACGCCACCAAGAAATTTTGTGAGCTACAATATGGATGTTAGCGATGATTCTGAAGAGTATGTTCCAAAAAAGAAGAAAAAAACTGGAAAAGTAAATCAACTGCACTCAGAATTGAGAGAGATCAATCCTCCTACTTTTCATGGAGAAATTAAAAATGAAGAAGAAGCTGAACTATGGATGAGGGACACAGAAAAAATGTTTGTGCATGTTTTACTATTCTAGTGTCATAAAGGCTAGGATTGTTGTTTTCAATCTGCAAGGAATAGCTTCAGCTTGGTGGGATGACCTCAAGCTGACCTGAGCTATTAACGAGAAAAAGGTAAAGTGGAAATATTTTGCAACATTCTTCAAACATAAATATCTATCCGAAAGGTACTATGAAATAAAAGTAAAAGACTTTTACGACCTGAAGCTGGGACAACAAACCCTAGAGGACTTTAATCAGCAAATTTCTAAAATTGCTCAAGTACGTTCCTTATATCCAAGATGAAAAAGTTAGAATTCAACGGTTCCTGAATTGTTTACCATTTGGTTACGAAGATCGTATAGAGTTCAACAATCCAAGGACATTGGAGGGTGCTTTCAGAAAGGCTAGACTATGTTTTGAACAGGGACAGAACAAGGCTGAAGTGTCAAAAAGGTGGAATGAAAAGAAGAAAATCAAATCTGACAATAGGAAGAAAGGTCACAAGCCCAACCATTTTAGAAACCAAGTTATGCAGACACCTTTCGGCAGCAAGTCACACTCAAACTTTGTTCCACCAACCAAGAAGATGAATACTGAAGGCATAAGAAAAATGGAAGACACGCCATCTAAGCCACCACTCAAATGCTGGGGCTATGCATAAAATAATAGATGGTATGAATGTCCTCATAAGAAGGATAGAAACAAGACAATGCATAATCTTCAAGAGGCTTCTACAGTCCAAGATGTAGCAAGGAGTCCAAAAATCTATGCTGCATTGAACAACCATCAAGCAGAACATCAATCTTCTATAATCTAGGTTGAAGGTATGATTTATGAGACACCTGTGTCTATCTTGATTGATTCTGATGCATGTAAAAGTTATGTAGACCCAAAAATATGTGAGTCATGCAAACTTAGCAAAAACAAATATATGCAGCCTTGGCTAGTTCAAATGGCCACAAGAACAAAAATAAAAGTTTCCAAAGTCATAAATCAGTGTCCTTTGAAGTTAAACGAATCTTACACTAGTGTTGATTTAAATGTTTTGCCATTGGGATCTTACGATTTGCTTATCGGTATGGATTGGATGGAAAACCATAAGGTTGTCATAGACTGCTACAAAAAATTTGTTACATTTGTGAATGATGTTGGATAGTTTGAAAAGATTAAAGGGATAGTAAGAGCAGTGAAATTAAGGGAAATTTATTCTCTTCAACTGAAAAGAAATGCATGAAAAGGGTGTAAACTTTATGCTGTTCACATGAAAAAAAATCAGAAAAAATAAATTTTAGATTTCACAAAACACCTTGTTTTGGATAAACTTGAAGATGTGTTCCCTGAGGAAATTCCCGAGTTACCACCTAAACGGGAACTAGATTTTACAATAGACATATCCCTAGGAGTAGTACCAAATTCTAAGGAACCTTATCGAATGAGCACTCCTGAATTGATAGAGTTGAAAGCACAATTGCAGGAACTGTTGGAAAAAGGTTATATTCATCCAAGCGTGTCCCCGTGGGGAGCACCAGTGATATTTGTATAGAAAGAATATGGCACATTCCGACTGTGCATATATTATAGACAACTGAATAGAGTAACTATAAAAAATCGGTATCCCTTGCCACAGATTGATGATATGTTCGACCGGGTTGGTGGTGCTACTGTCTTTTCAAAAATTGATCTAAGGTCGGGGTATGATCAGATCAATAGTAAAGAAGAAGATGTGCATACGACAGCTTTCCATACTCAGTATGGACATTATGAATTTGTGGTGATTCCATTCCGTTCGATGAATGCACCACCCACGTTTATGTGCCTTATGAATAATGTGTTCAGTAAGTACCTAGATAAGTTTGTGGTAATGTTTATTCATGACATACTCATTTATTTGAAGAATGAAAGGGAGCACGAGGAACACTTAAGGTTAGTGCTGCAAGTACTAAGGGAAAATCAACTTTATGCAAATCTATCCAAATGTGATTTTTACAAGGACCAAATCCAATACTTGGCTCACATAATATCAACCCAAGGCATTGTGGTGGATCCTGACAAGATCAAGGCCACAACGAGTTGGCCCACGCCTCAAAATGTAAGCAATGTCCGCTCTTTTATGGGATTAGCCAGGTACTATCGGAAATTCATTGAAGGATTTTCCAAAGTGGCTCATCCTATTACCTCACCTCAGAGAAAGGAAGTCAACTTTATATGGACAAATAAATGTGAAGCAAGTTTTGTGAAGCTAAAACAGTTGCTTACTTCATCTTCGATTCTAAAAGTGGTTGATCCCTATGGTGACTTTGTGGTATGCACAGATGCGTGCAAGGAAGGATTGGGAGGTGTGTTAACACAATATGGTTCTGTAATTGGTTATGAATCTAGAAAGTTAAAGACGCATGAATTAAACTATGTGACGCATGATTTAGAATTGGATTCCATAAATGATTCTTTAAAGATGTGGCGACATTACCTTCTTGGAAAAAGGTTTGTTCTTAAAACTGACCACATTGGGCTAAAATACATTTTTGAACAGCCAAATCTGAATCGAAGGAAAGCAAGGTGGCTGGATTTCTTAAGCGAATTTGAATTTGAAATTTAGCATATCAAAGGCAAAGAAAACAAAATAGTTGATGCACTTAGAAGACGAATGCACATGTTAACTATGGCTTCAGTTAATAGTTTTCAATCTAATTTAGTGTCGCAGATCCGGGCAGCAGTGGAAAAAGAACCAAGTGTTAAATTTTGAGCATTAATTCACAATACTTTTGGATCTTTACTGAGAGAATAACATATACATTATATCAATGCATAACAATCACAATGAGCATGACAAGCATCACAAGAATCAAAAGCATGAGAGAAAAGAGACACAGAGTTTCCGTGGGGAAAACCTAAGGTGAAAAACCCCACAACTTCCTCAGAGATAGAGAGAGCAATGGCTCAACCAAAGTACAACCAAAATACACTTGAGATAGTCTCCTAGAGCAGATGATCCTCCTCCTCACTAATGTGCCACTTTCTGAGTGAGAGAAGTGTGTCTTTCCGAATGATCCAAATAGAGATCTCTTGATCTCTATTTATACTTAACCTATTTTCCCAGTTACACTATGGGGCCGACTTGTCTATCTAGATACATCCACAATATAATATATATTTCAAGGCTGACCCCACACATGGTGGTCTAATAACCCATCGGCAAGTACACACACTTGCGACACTTTTCAATCCACATGACGACACTTCCTTATAGAGGAATAACACATCTCTTATAAGGGTACAATAAATATATATGAAATACATATATGAAATACATTCCGAAGTTACATATACATCAACACTCCCTCTTAACTAGGAAGGTATTTCTCGACACAGTTCTACTAGACAAGTCTTCTTCTTGGGATCATCGTCATCATCATCGTCACTGCTGCTACTATCTCAACCAATCTCTGACTCTACTCATCATAGGAAGTTCTACAGAGCCAGTCCTTTTTCATACTGGATGTAGGCCCACCACCTGCAGGTCTTCATCATCTATGCGAACGGTCTGATAGAGGTGGTGTAATGTCCCTTGTTAGGAATTTTATTAAAATGGCAATTTTTCACTTTTTCCCCTAGTTTGACCTTTGACTATTTTTGATCTCTGGGTCCCAAATTTTCCCCAAATGATCCCAAATATTCTGAGAAGGTATATGAATGATATTAGAACATAAATATGTGTTTCATGGATGCCTTTGGACCTTTAAAATACTTCTACAAATCCTCTTTCAATTCTGATCAATGTAGGTAACTTTACTAGTGATTTCCCTTTGACTAGTATTGGTCTCTAAATCTCAAATTTACTCCAAATCCCTTCAAATCTTCAAGGAAGGTGTATGAATGATATTAGTACTTGAATATGATGTTTATTGATGACATATGGCCACCAAAATACCTCTGCAAACTCTCTTAAGATTCTGGACCAAGTATGCAATTTTACCAGTAATTTGGGATTCAAATCCCCCTGAGGTAAGTACTGAAAATGGCTTCCCAAATGCCTCCAAACCCACTCAAATTTATGAACAGAGGTATTTAATGTGTTAAGTATGTTATTAAGGTCTCATATGCACCATTAATGGTTTATTACAACTGTTTTCACCCTCTCCCATTCAACTACAAAAGTCCCCAATTCGACCCTTGGGGAAATGGCACTATTTCACCTCCCAATACAACTAAACTGAGTAAAAATGCTTCAAATGCTCAAGTACAGTACATGAAACTTCTAGAAGACATCCATGGAAGTATATTGATCACAAATATATCATATAATCATCCATTCATTCGAAATCATCATCAATACATTGGCTCATAACAAGGTAGTGGGGAAATGACATTGTTCTTCCATTAAAAATGAGATTTATACATTTCTACTTGGAATTTCGACCTGAAACTTTTTTGAGATGAATAAAAGAGTATTTACTTCATATTACAAAATAAATAGGGCATTAAAAGCTTCCCCAAAGAGTACAATATCTCACCAAAAACGCCCTCCCTCAAGGATCAAGAATATGCCATCAAAATTGGAAATGGTTGAAGGAGTGAGATGCAATAGAAGAAACCATGAGCTGCCCTGTAGCTTACACCTGCAAATAAAGACTCCATTAAATCTCCAAATGAAAGGTCTGAATGGCCTTTCCAATTACCAACTTGGATGGGAATATTTCACCCTCAAAATTGGCTAAGGCAAGAAACTAGTCATCCACTAGCTCTCCCTCTTCACAAATGCAATTGCAAATTCTACAAATGATAAAAAGCTGGTTTAATTCTTTGTTATTGACATTTATAAACTTCTAATGTCCTCCATGGGTCGAATTCCTTCCAAGAAACTCATGCCAACTCAAGTTGGGAAGAGATTCCAAAGAACGCCACTTGTACAACAATTCCTAGTCTCCCACTTCCACCAAATCACATGTGGAAGCATCTTAGCTTCCCTAACACTCTTGAGCGCCCTCTTGGAGTCTATTTTTAGACCTGAAATGTCATATATGTCATATGTCAGCCTTCAGGTCTGATTTGTGTCATAGGTGTCATAGCATCTTCATCATTGTTGTCATAGAGCTAGGGAATCTAGCCCAAGTGTCTCACTAGCTCCAAATTGCCTCTTCCTCTTCCATGGGAATTACTCTTCCTCTATATTTCGACCTTGGATGAGTCATGCAATGAATAATACCTTTTGGACTCCCCCAATTATGTTACAATTCACCTTGAATTCGAATTGGTGAGAGAATGATGCCAAATGTAGTGGGGAAATCTAGCCATATGTGGGTCCCACTTCCTCCATGTGTCTTCATCATGAAATGCCACTTTGATTTTCACTTGTATATATTTATTTATCTCCTTTATTAAATATTTATTCCATTCTAATGTTCAAACATCATTTATTATCCCCATTATTCCAAATCCCAAAGCTTCCACCCCAAACCTAGGAAACTAGTAATTTTCCTCCTTGGCAATTATTTGACCTTTAGCATCAATTTGACAAACTCTAATGAATAGGGCTAATGTGATTAGGCCATTGTGACCCAATGCCAAATTTGGGACATGACAAATCCTCCCTTCCCAATATTGCTTGTCCTCAAGCAATTTTAAACATGGGTGTTGAAGAACCTGCTTTCTGTATAATTCTTTGAAGTTGCCATTGAATTTCCCAACCTTGAGTCTTTGAGTTTCCATGAAGATTTTAGAGAGGAACCACGATGCTTGCGGCTGCACTACTCTGATAAAAATCACTTTATTAAGTGGGGAAATCCATCTCCCATACTGCTTGTTTCCCCGAAAAAAATTTGAAACCAATGAGATAAAAATTATTCCAGGGTCTCATTGCTTGTATTGCACCCCAATAATTAAGAGTGCTCTCCAACCCACACCATTAGTTAAGAGGATTCATGGATCCCATTTTCTTGTATGTATCCTTCCAAACATCAAGAGTACCAAATATATATCATCAAAGTACATAACAACATAATGAAAATGTACATCAAGGATATGCTTCATCAAAGAGTCATGAAAGTACTTATACCTCCAAGCAAGTAGACCACCATTTTCCAAGTGCATACAAGCTTCAAGTGACCAATCAAATCTGCTCCAATGACATAGGTGAGGATCCCATGTCCTATAATGCTGCTCCAAAAGGATGTGATATGCATCAAAATATTCAACCATGTATTCTTTCATCCAAGAAGTGAATGAAGAATCTCCACTAAAATATGAACCAAATAGTGAGTAGAAAAAACAAGGAGACTTCAAATGACTCAAAGAAGTCTCACCCATACATCCCTGAATGTGAGAGTCATAAAAATATAACAAAGTATGTGGCTGCCAACAAAAATGTTCTCCAATCATAAATCTATTCTCCCAAGTGTTGGATGAAGTTCTTCCAACATCAAATGAATCAAATGTTGAGCAATAAAAACCATGAGTCTTCAAGTGACTCAAATGCATATCATAGGTGCATCCATGTAGATTTGCATCATCATAAAGTGACAAATAATGTTGCTGCAAATGTGAATAAGAATGTGCTCCAACCATATCATCATAAAAAGTAAATCTAGGAGTTCCATACTCCTCATGTGGCACCATCAAAAAGAACCCTTTCACCCATACTTCATTGAGACTAATGTTGCAAAACATGGAATTGTAGGATGTAGGAGAATGAACCAAATCACCCAAATGATCAAAAAGTATAGAAGTTTCATCATGGGAAGGATCCATATGGGTAGTATCATGCAGCTCCTTCAAAATTGTGAACTCTTTGTCATAGTTTGGTTCCAATGTAGAGGAATCATGCTCTTCTTTAAAAATTGCATAACCTTCATCAAGAGGCAATTCAAATTCCTCTTCCACCACATCAAGTGTTTGGATCTCTTCAAGTTCATCTTCAAACACATCAAGAACATTCAAATTTTCACATTTCTCATGATCCACCATTTCATGAGAATCCTTCAAACAATCTACCATTTGACACGCTGAAACATAGGAGGAAAAACAAGTATCTTGCAACTTTTCAAGAAGTTGCTCATTTTGAATTGTGAGCTTATGAATATCCTCATTATTCTTCAAGTATGCATCATGTAACAATTCATTAAGCTCAAACAAATGGTTTCTGTCAAAAAGCAAAGACATGAAATTACCTTTGATGTGGCACATTGCTCTTTGAATCTTCTCCATGTCTTCAAGGAAGGATGTTTCCTCCAATGAAGTAGCTCTCCAACAAGAATTTGACACCAATGCTTGAGTGTGATGGAGAATGCTGAGGGACTCTTGGATCTTATTTTCATTCATCTTTAAGGACCCTTCAAGAAAATGAGGCTCTTGCGAATGAGCCTCCTCATCTTCTTCAATTTTTCTTGGACCAACTTCATGAAGCTCAAGTGGTGATGGGAAAGTTGATCTTAGTTCTTCTTCAACTGCCACAAAGTCTTCATTATCATGCTTAATGAAACTTGTACTTGTAGAAACACTTTCAAAAGTGATCTCTATGTCACCAACATAGAGGTGTGAGCACCCATCAGTAGGTACTCCTTCATAGTTTAAGCATCCATCAGTAGATGCTCTTTGGTTCATGTCTAAGCTAGAAGGTGTCTCGAAATGATCTTCCATATTTTCAATAAAATCTTCTTCATGCTATTGTGATGTCTCTTCCTTTTTCTCCTTAAAGCAAGTTGATGCATTTTGCCCCTTGTTTTCCTTAGGATCAATATATTTGGAATCTCTTCTTGAATAAATCTCAAAAGCTCTCCTCAAGGAGGACATCATTTCATGCACACATATATGATACTCGCTCCAAGGGTTTTTACAAGAAGGGCATAAACCTTTCTTCACTAACTCCACATCTTCATTTTTGGGCCTATTTTCAAAAACATGTTCAGCATAGTACTCAAAGAACATGGCATTTTGTGTATTTTTGCTAAAAGCAATATATTCTTGATATTTTTGATATTGTTGGGGCAAGGTTTTATATTTTGCTCTCCATCTTTGGAACTCACTCATAGAATTATCCTTGGTTGGTGTGACACACTCATATTCATCAGATTTAAATTCATAAGAATAATCTTCATTTCTCTTGAAATTGTAAGAAGTGTTGCATGATGGCACCCCTTCCTCATACCATTCACATTCTGCTTCATATTGCTCATAAGCATCTGCATATTCCTCATAAGAATTGTACTCATAGGATTCATCATAATAGTAAGACATGGATGGAAATTATTCTTGAATGTATGTACCTAATACACAGGTGCAAGGACCATGCTCTGATACCACTGTAATGTTCCTTGTTAGGAATTTTATTAAAATTGCAATTTTCCACTTTTTTCCTTGGTTCGACCTTTGACTAGTTTCGATCTCTAGGTCCCAAATTTGCCCCAAATGATCCCAAATATTCTGATAAGGTATATGAATGATATTAGAACATAAATATGTGTTTCAATTATTCCTGTGTACCTTTAAAACACTTCTGCAAATACTCTTTCAATTCTGGTCAATGTAGGTAACTTTACTAGTGATTTCCCTTTGACTAGTATTGGTCTCTAGGTCTCAAATTGACTCCAAATGCCTTCAAATATTCAAGGAAGGTTTATGAATGATATTAGGAATTGAATATGATTTTAAGGGATAACATATGGCCACCAAAATACCTCTGCAAACTCTCTTAAGATTCTAGAACAAGTATGCAATTTTACTAGTAATTTGGGGTTCAAATCCACCTAAGGTAAGTACTGAAAATGGCTTCCCAAATGCCTCCAAACCCACTCAAATTTATGAACAGAGGTATGTAATGTGTTAATTATGTTATTAAGCTCTCATATGCACCATTAATGGTTTATTACAACTGTTCTCACCTTGTCCCATTCAACTGCAAAAGTCTCCAATTCGACCCTTGGGGAAATGGCACTATTTCACCTCCCAATACAATTAAACTGAGTAAAAATGCTTCAAATGCTCAAGTACAGTACATGAAACTTGTAGAAGACATCCATGGCACTATATTTATCACAAATATATCATAGAATCATCCATTCATTCGAAATCATCATCAATACATTGGCTCACAACAAGGTAGTGGGGAAATGACATTCTTATTCCATTAAAAATGAGATTTATACATTTCTACTTGGAATTTCGACCTGAAAATTTTTGGAGATGAAGAACAGAGTATTTAATTCATATTACAAAAGAAATGGGGCATTAAAATCTTCCCCAAAGAGTACAATAGCTCACCAAAAACGCCCTCCCTCGAGGATCAAGAATATGCCATCAAAACTGGAAATGGTTGAAGGAGTGAGATGCAATAGAAGAAACCATGAGCTGCCCTGTAGCTTACACCTACAAATAAACACTCCATTAAAGCTCCAAATGAAAGGTCTGAATGGCCTTTCCAATTACCAACTTGGATGGGAATCTTTCACCCTCGAAATTGGCTAAGGCAAGAAACTAGTCATCCACTAGCTCTCCCTCTTCACAAATGCAATTGCAAATTATAGAAATGATCAAAAGCTGGTTTCATTCTTTGTTATTGACATTTATAAACTTCTAATGTCCTCCATGGGTCGAATTCCTTCCAAGAGACTCATGCCAACTCAATTTGGGAAGAGATTCCAAAGAACGCCACTTGTACAACAATTCCTAGTCTCCCACTTCCACCAAATCACATGTGGAAGCATCTTAGCTGCCCTAACACCCTTGAGCGCCCTCTTGGAGTCTATTTTTAGCCCTGACATGTCATATATGTCATATGTCATCCTTCAGGTCTGATTTGTGTCATAGGTGTCATAGAATCTTCATCATTGTTGTCATAGAGCTAGGGAATCTAGCCCAAGTGTCTCACTAGCTCCAAATTGCCTCTTCCTCTTCCATGGGAGTTACTCTTCCTCTATATTTCGACCTTGGATGAGTCATGCAATGAATAATACCTTTTGGACTCCCCCAAGTATGTTACCATTCACCTTGAATTCGAATTGGTGAGAGAATGATGCCAAATGTAGTGGGGAAATCTAGCCATATGTGGGTCCCACTTCCTCCATGTGTCTTTATCATGAAATGCCACTTTGATTTTCACTTGTATATATTTATTTATCTCCTTTATTAAATATTTATTCCATTTTAATGTTCAAACATCATTTATTATCCCCATTATTCCAAATCCCAAAGCTTCCACCCCAAACCTAGGAAACTAGTAATTTTCCTCTTTGGCAATTATTTGACCTTTAGCATCAATTTGACAAACTCTAATAAATAGGGCTAATGTGATTAGGCCATTCTGACCCAATGCCAAATTTGGGACATGACAGGTAGCCTCTCAGGACTAATTTTATGTGCGGATGCAATACCGGAAAGAGTATCCCAGGAACATTTATGTGCCTAAGCACGACCGGCAAGATCTCCCAGGAATGATTACATGCATCTCCTCCACAATACCTTTGAAAAGCATCCCAAGAACATTTATGTGCCGCAGAACGACCGGCAAGATCTCTAAAGAGCATCCCAGGACTTATTACGAGCACACAGCTCAACCTCTCAGATCTCCAGGACTGATTACATGTGGATAGACAAAACCTTTAAAGAGCATCCTAGGAACATTTAAGTGCCGCAGCACGACCAGCAAGATCTCTAAAGAGCATCCCAGGAATAATTACGAGCACACAACTCAACCTCTCGAATCTCCAGGACTGATTACATGTCTCCGTAGTAACACCTCATCCCAGGACTGATTACGAGCACACAGCTCAACCTATCGGATATCTGAGGACTGATTACATACTACATAGAAATACCGAAAAGAGTACCCTGAGAACATTTATGTGCCATAGCACGACCGGCAAGATCTCCCAGGATTGATTACATGATATTTGCACAACCTGCCACATATCATCTCTGACCTCCAAGTATCAACCTGATACTAATGATCCAACGGATCATCATCGCACGAGGCATCATCCTGATGCCCATGATCATACCGATCATCATCACTTGTACCATCCTAGTACATATCATCTGGAGCAACATCCTAAAGCTCATCATCTTGATCAACCTAATCATACAATGCATCCACCTGATGCACAGCAAGTATCTACCTGATACATATCATCATACATGATCCATCTGATCATACAGTGTATCCACCTGATACAAATACAAATACATGATACATATCCACATAGATGATCTACCTGATCATATAATGTATCCACCTGATACATATACAGATACATGGTCCAAGCATCCAACATGATGCATATACAAATACATAAAAATGATCCAACCGATCATATCCAGCATCCAACATGATGCAGATACAAATACATACAAATGATCCAACCGATCACATCCAACATGATGCGTACATACACATAAATATAAATGATCCAACTGATCATATCCAGCATCAACACGATGCGTACATACATACAAATATAAATGATCCAACTGATCATATCCAACATCCAACATGATGCATATACAGAGCAGTAACTGGAGCATCGTCCTGATGCTCATCACCCAGTGCTTACATCCATAGCCATGTGAAGGATCCTCCTTCCAACATGCTTGGAATGGCTTCAGCAAATGTGTCCATCACTTCTTCCTCAAAGTGTCATCAATCTAATGAACAACAAGCCTCTCCCTGAAGTACTCGAACTTCACCCTGGCTAGTGGCCTCGTCAGCACATCTGCAATCTGCTCGTCCGTCGCAACATACAGGAGCTTCACAGCTCCTCTCTACACCATATCCATGATACAGTGATATTTGATCTCTATGTGTTTCGACCTGTCATGAAACACTGGGTTCTCGGACAGCTTCACACAACTCTGGTTATCACAAAAGATACCAGTAGCATCCAATGGGCGATCAAATAACTTAGACAGTAGCATCCATAGCCATACTGCCTCACAACTAGCTGAACAGGCTGCAACATACTCTGCCTCAGCTATACTCAGTGCTACGCAGGACTGCGTCCTGCTAAACCAAGAAATCACACCTGATCCCATACTGAAGCAGCACCCAGATGTGCTCTTCCTATCTACAGCACTGCCAGCCCAATCTGAATCAACATAACCCCGTAGGTTAAACTTTTGATTCACTTCATACTTGAGCCCATAATACACTATACCCTTCTGGTACCTCAAAACATGCTTTACAGCAACCAGGTGAACACTCCTCGGATTCGTCAAGAACTAGCTCAACGTGTTCACAGCAAGGCAAATATCTGGTCTCATGTTTGTCAGGTACATCAAGGACCCAATCATCTGACGATACATAGAGACATCAACCGGCTGAGATAAAGCATCACATAGAAGCTTTAGATTCGATGCCATGGGTGTGGCCATGGCCTTGCAATCCATCATCCTAAATCTCTTCAGGATATCTACCGTGTACTTCCCTTGACCAAGGAAGATCCCACCTGAATTCTGCCACACCTGCATACCCAGGAAATAATGCATCATTCCCAAATCTTTCATATCGAACTCAGCAGCAAGCTTCCTCTTAGTATCTGCAATCAATCTGTCATCTCCTGTTACAAATAAGTCATCCATGTACAGAAGTAGAATCACAAGATTCCCTTCCTCAACCTTGTAGTACAGGTTGGAATCCGCTTTACTCTTGGTAAAGCCCAAACTAGATAGGAAATTGTCCATCCTACCATACCAGGTTCTGGGAGCTTGTTTCAAGCCATACAAAGCTTTCTTCAATCTGCACACATATGACTCCCTGTCATGTATTTCAAAACCGATTAGCTACTCCACATATACTTCCTCTTCAACTACACCATTCAAGAAAGCAGTCTTGACATCCATCTGGTGTATTTTCCATTTCATTGTTGCAGCTAGGGCAAGTACTGTTCTGATGGAAGTATACCTAGCTACAGGTGCAAAAGTTTCTTCATAATCTATTCCCTCTTTTTGAGAGAAGCCACGAGCTACGAATCTTGCTTTGTATTTCTCTACACTGCCATCTGTAGCATGTTTGATATTGTAGATCCATTTAGAAGTCACAATAGACTTCTCTTTAGGTCTTGGGACAACATCCCAAACATCATTCTTCATTATTGATTGGTATTCCTCAACCATGGCATCCTTCCATTCTTTCTTTTCCGCTGCTTCTTCATAACTGGAAGGTTCTTTGTTCATAATGTCACAGAGTAAAGCAACATAGCTGGTATGTGATCTGGTTCTCTTCTTTGCTCTGTGTTCTTCTTCTGGAATGCCAAATCTTTCTGCATCTTGAATGAGCTCTCTAGCCCATGTAGGTTTCCTCTTGTGAGAGTTATCCTCACGGGGTGGATCTACAAGTTCTTGCGGATCTTCAAACTCACAAACAACTTCTAGAATTGCTTCTGTCATGGTAGTGTCTTGAAATCTAGTTTCTTTAGGTTCTTCATAAACTTCGATAGGTGCCTTCCTTGATTTTATGAATGCTGAGTTTTCATCAAATGTTACATCCCTGCTGACATCAATCTTCTTGAACCCTGGAAAGTATATTCTGTAAGCCTTCGAGCTTTCACTGTAACCCACAAAGATACCCTTCTTTCCTGAAGGATCAAGTTTGGTCCTCTTTTCCTTTGGGACATGAGTGTATACTGGACAACCAAATATTCTGAGATGGCTGACTTCAGGTTTCTTACCAGAAAATACCTCTTCTGGTGTCTTGTTGTCCAATATCTTGTGGGGTGTTTTGTTCTGCACATATACAGCTGTTTTAGTTGCTTCTGCCCATAGATGCATAGGTAGATCCTGGTCATGCAGCATTGCCCTTGCTGCTTCCATGATTGTTCTGTTCTTCCTTTCTACAACTCCATTCTGTTGAGGATTATAAGGAGCAGTCAACACCCTCTTAATCCCTAAATAACTACAAAGCTTTTTGAAGTCACCTGAGGTGAATTCTCCACCATTGTCGGATCTGAATGTTTTGATCTTCTTGTCAGTTTGATTCTCCATCAAGGTTTTGAATTCCTTGAACTTATCAAACACCTCATCTTTATTCTTCAAGAAGTATACCCAAGTCTTCCTGGAGAAGTCATCAATAAATGAGACATAGTAAACATACCCACTTAGAGAACTGGATGACATAGGACCACATACATCTGAGTGGATGATTTCCAGGATATCTTTTGCCTTGCTTTCACTGCTTGGGAAAGCCTTCTTAATATTCTTACCTTTTGCACATCCTTTGCAAACACCTTCATGTTTGGTCTTGATTTCAGGAAGACCCTCTGCAACCTTGCTTGTAATTGGAAGTGCCCTATAGTGCATATGAGCAAGTCTTCTATGCCAAAGTTCACTTGGCTCCTTGGATTCATGCACCATGGCATGTTCAGATTGTCCTTTTAATTTATACAAACCTCCCTCTTTCTCTCCAATCACTACTGCATCATCTATGGTCTTTCCCTTTGGCCATATTAGGACTTGGCCATCCACAAATGCAACCCTCATACCTTTTGCATCCAATGCAGAGATGGAGAGTAAGTTCTTCTTGAGCCCAGGTACATAAAGGACTTCTTTCATCTTCAAAGATTTTCTAGAATCTAGGTTGTAGGAGGCTTCACCACTTCCATTGATTGGGTATTGATAATCATCCCCAAGTTTCACCTTATGAGGTGATTCATGTTCAGATAGGTTTACAAAGGATTCCTTAAACCCAGTCATGTGTTTGGAAGCCCCACTATCAATCAACCAATCATTACAACCATGGGAGATAGTACCTGTGAGAGCAGAGATTAGAACATACTCTTCTTCACTTGATGAGTCATCATTACTATCATCACTTTCTGCCCTAGCCTTCTGCTTTGGAGGTTCATCATCTTCGGCAGCATGAGCATGGTACCTTCTTTTGTTACCCTTCTTCTTCTTGCTGAAGTTGTTGTGGTTGTCCCTTTTGTTCTTGGGACATTCTGAAGCAAAGTGACCCTTCTCATTACAAGTGAAACACCTTAGATCTTTCTTGTCTTTGTGAAATGACAAGAATATTTCTTCTTGTGATGGGATGGCTCCCTCTTGAACTTGCCCTTCTTAGTGTGAGCTATGAGAGCTTGATCTTCATTTCCCATCTTCTCTTCTCTTGCCACAAGCCTTGCTTCTTCTTGAGAACATTCCTCCCATAATCTGCTGAAGGAGATTAACTTCTTTCTGGCATAGATCCCCTGGATAAAAGAGTCCCATGACCTAGGTAGGCCATTCAAAGTAGTCATAACAATTTCACCATTCTCCACCATTTTATCTACAGCTTCAAGTTGTTCCTTGATCTAAGAGACCTTGGTGAAATAGGATTGAATGGTTTCTCCATTTGACATCTTGACCCCTTTCAATTGATTCTGCAAGGTCATCTTCTGATTTATGTTCTTTCCTTCAAATAGCTTGGTCAAAGAGTCAAACATAGCCTTGGGTGTCTTTAGAGAAGACACATGGGGTATGAGATGGTCTTTGATAGAATCAGCAATGATTCTATTTTCCTTGACCAAGTTCTTCTTATGCAATACCTTAGCCTCTTCATCCTCTGGGATAGGGATGTCTTCTTTTATATATGAGTCCAACTCATTCTCTTCCAGGATTAACCCAATCCTCTACTTCCAAGCTCGAAATTTATCATCCCCTTCAAGCTTATCCTCAAGCTTGGTGTGGTGAGACATCTTAAAGAGTACTTCAAATGGAAATAGAAAAGATTTAGGTCTTACCACTTGAAATGTTGAAAACTGGATTTGTTCCTGGATTAGGGTTTGTCAGAAAAACCCTAAAAATTCAAAATGTGAATTTCAACTTTTTGAAAGGATAGAAAGATGTGCCTTGATGAGCTAATCAGCCTGGTGTATTCAGAATTTGAGATTAGCAAAGTTTTACCCTTCAGATTTACCTTTTTGTCCTCCCGGGTTCACTAGGGAGAGCCTTGAATTAGGGTTTGAGTTTCCCGGAGATCTACCCAGCCATAAATCTCGATCCAAAGCTCTAAACTTCGATTTTTGCAAGGAGCTTCCAGTTATGTCTTCAAATTTCAGAAATTCCTATTTTTGTGGAAACCCTAATTTTTAGGGCCAAATCTGAAAATACTCAAAATTGAATTCTGATTGGATAGATAGATTCTCCTTGATGAGTAGAGTCAATCTACCATACTGCTTTTCCAAAAAATGTGGAGAGAAACCCAATAAACAAGAAACTCAAGTTTCTGTCACTGCAAAATGTCTTCTTCTCAGGTTAGCTCTGATACCATGTTAAATTTTGAGCATTAATTCAACATACTCTTGGATCTTTACTGAGAGAATAAGATATACAGTATATCAATGCATAATAATCACAATGAGCATGACAAGCATCACAAGAATCAAAAGCATGAGAGACAAGAGACACAAAGTTTCCGTGGGGAAAACCCTAAGGTGAAAAACCCCACAAATTCCTTAGAGATAGAGAGAGCAATGGCTCAACCAAAGTACAACCAAAGTACACTTGAGATAGTCTCCTAGAGCAGATGATCCTCCTCCTCACTAATGCGCCACTTTCTGAGTGAGAGAAATGTGTCTTTCCGAATGATCCAAATAGAGATCTCCTGATCTCTATTTATACTTAACCTGTTTGCCCAATTACACTATGGGGCCGACTTGTCTATCTAGATACATCCACAATATAATATATATTTCAGGGCCAACCCCACACATGGTGGTCTGATAACCCATCGGCAAGTACACACACTTGTGACACTTGTCAATCCACATGACGACACTTCCTTATAGAGGAATAACACATCTCTTATAAGGGTACGATAAATATATATGAAATACATAGATGAAATACATTCCGAAGTTACATATACATCAACACCAAGATATTTGAATTTAAGACAAAAATGTCTTGCAGAAAATTCAGAACAACAAGCAACAGACTACAACATATCTAAAGACGGGCTGTTGCCATTTAAAAATAGATTATACATACCAGATCATGCATAATTAAAACAATTGATTCTAGATGAATTTCACAAAAGGCTATATTCTGGTCATCCAAGTTATCATAAAATGTTAACAGCTGTTAGAAAACAACACTATTGGCCTAGATTGATGTTTGAAATTAACCCGTACCAGAATGGAAATGGGAGACCATTTCTATGGACTTTATCACCAGATAGCCTAAAAATAACAAACAACATGATGCTATCATGGTTGTAGTGGATAAGTTGACTAAGGCAGCTCACTTTTTACCAGTCAAATCCACATTCAAAGTAATGAATATTGCATACATCTTCATAAAAGAAGTCTTCAACTCCATGGAATTCCAAAGGTGATTGTATCCGACAGGGATGAAAAGTTCACTTCACATTTATGGAAGGATTTATTTACAGGTTTGGGGACTAAACTAAGTTTTAGTACAAGCTACAATCCTGAAAAAGATGGGTAGACTGAGAGGGTGAATCAAATCCTAGAGGACATTCTTCGCTTGTATGTCATGGATAACCCAAAGCAGTGGGAAAATTACCTACGCTTGGCTGAATTTTCCTACAATAATGGGTACCAAACTTCTGCAGGAATGAGTCCATTCAAAGTTTTGTATGGCAGAAAATGAAAAACCCCTATGACTTGGGATGATCCGGTGAATCAAATTGTGATGGGTCCTAAAATGTTAGTAGAACTAGAAAACATTGTGCAGAAAGTTAAAACAATCTTAAAAATTGCTCAAGACAGACAGAAAATCTATGTTGATCAGCATAAGAAACATAAATAATTTGGAATTGGGGATCATGTATTCCTAAGAGTGAAAGCAAAGAAAAGTTCTTTTTGTTTGGGCAAGGTTTCCAAACTTGCACCAAGAATTTGTGGTCCTTTCCAAATGCTTGCTAGAGTAGGACATGTTGCTTATCAGTTCGCTCTACCCGCAAATTTTAAAGTACATGATGTGTTTCATGTTTCATTGCTAAAAAAATATGTATATGATCCTAAGCATATTGTGAATTGGCATGTGATTCAGGTGGAATCAGAAGGAGACTCCAGACAGATCTTGTATGCATATTTGATCAGAAAGAGGTGGTACTTTGGTATCGAACCATCATTCAAGTAAAAGTGAAATGGGAGCACTATAAGCCTGAGGAGGCTACTTGGGAAATGGAAAGGGAAATGAGAGCAGCATACCCTTTCATGTTCGAAGAAGTACATGGCACAAAATGATTTTGGTTATTATGTTATTGTTTTTTTGCAAAACTGTTTAACACCGAGGATGGTGAAAATTTAAGGGGATGGCAAATGTAATACCCCAAATGCTGGACTTTAAACCGTTTTATATTTTTCTAAGTATTATTTCATTTTACTTAGATGACATTAGAAATTTGAGAAATTAATTTCTAATGACAATGTGGACCAGCACATTAATGAGATGGGAGTCACAGTCCCCTACGGGTTGGAGGGAAAATGCCAATTAATATAATAATGAGAAATTATTATTGGAGAAAATGGCAAACCCTCAAGAAACGATTTGAGAGAATAATGAAATAAAAGAAATGAGAAAATTCACACCTAAGAGATTAAAAAGTGAAACTCATTCAAACACTTGATTATTCACTTAACATTCTCATTACTAACACACAAGAGAAATGGGAGCTGGGAAGAACAATAACTAGAGTAAATGAAGGCAAGTAAAGAGGGACAGTTTTGGTGCACAAAACTGGACCAGATTAAGAAGAATCAGAACAGCTGAGTATAGCTTGGACACTTGGTTTTGTTCAGGTAGGATCACTACCCCAACCTTGCAGGAGCACTACATAAATACTCTGAATAGGATTTTATTTAATGATTCTCTTAATTCCTGAGGCTTAAAAGGACCTGGAGTATCCTAGAGCTCAGGAGCACTGAGTTGGATGTTGGGTTTCCTGCTGCCATGGAAATTTCCTAATAACTTGGGGAACAAGTTAAGGGTAGATAAAATCTAAACCCTGAACCAGAGGGGACTATGAAGTCAGCGCGGGGGTGACCTCAAAGCAAGCTAAAATTGTTGTTCAAAGGATGGGATGTTTGTGCTAGGTCCACTGGTCTTCAAAATACAGATAAGTCTATATGTTGTATTTCTCTGCTAAATTTTATGAAACCATTGCTAGGGTTTATTGTTGTATAACTCTGATCTGCTGTTGAATGGATTATTTATCAGATCTGAACATTACTATGTTATTATACTGAATCTCTGTTTATGGATAATAGATAGACTTATAGGTCTCTACAATTTTGTACATAAATATGATCTATTGGAAGCACCTTCAGTTTCATAGTTTATGTTTGATGAACACATTCTTGATGCAGTAGGAAGCTATACATCTAATTTAAATAATGATTTATAAGCCTAAGATAGGTAGTTTGAAATAATCATTGTTTATATTTGACACTAAAGATATGTTGATTACATTTTAATAGAACCAGTTTCTTGTACTCATCATATCCCAGTTTACTAGCAGAACATATATTCTCATTTAATGGATGAAAAGAGGCATACATGTAAACTATGAGGTTGACATGTCAATCCACTGCATCAATTGATTTTTTATTCTATCATTGCCTAGATAAATGTAAATGCAGTTATTAAAATGAGTTAAACCTACATCAAGTGGTTTTTCATTTAATTGACAGAGTCTATAAATTCTGGATGAATTGATATATAAATAGCATATTAAACTTTAGTATGAAGATCGATTTTGATTACCATCAAAATCGTAAACAATAAATAAATCTCAGAATGCATTACCATTTTATATGTGTCTTTCTTTAACCTGAGTATGAATGATATGTTAATACTTGTATGGAACTCGTTGTTATACAAACTCTGTTTATGCCTAACAGTTAGTTCTATCATGGAACTCGACCTTATTATCAGCTCCATGTATGCAAAACATCAAAAATTGGATTCGATATGGTTTCATTGCAATCACAAACGAATAAAAACTAATGTATAGGATGCTTTGAATTATGCCCGAAGGCATTATTATATGGGTAAGTGCATACTATGCCCTTGACATAGGGACTCGACCTATGGCCAAGTTGAATCCCATCAGAGGTAAACCTGATATAATGCAATGCATAAGACTCAGTGAGAAAGCACATTAGAGCATATACCTTGTGTATGCATGTACTTGTAACAAGGGTTTATTACCCTAGGTCTTATGACTTATACACCAGGTGTATAGTCTCCTGCTTCATACACAGTAAGCATTATTTTATAAGGTGTTGAGTTTTATTGGTCTTGGTGACCTTAGTTGTCACAACTAGTTATCTAGTGTGCATAACCCTATGCTCAGCGAGCATTGTACTTTCTGAGTTTCAATAGAACTCCAACACAACACGATAGCATTGTATCGTTAGCTTCCATACTTTCAATGGTTGCGCCTTAAGCTTCGGCATGGGAGCCGAGCGAGTTTTTGGGCGAAGTTGGACCATAAGCATTTTGGTGGACTAAATGCTATTAGTTGGATGCCCTAGCATTCTCACGATTTCTTTACAAATTTAAATTCTTATTAAATGACTATATAATCTACATGGGTGGACTAAGATTATTGTAATACCTTTCGGATTACTTATACACAGTAATGCATTCATTTAAACAGTCAAAATCGAAACAGGAATGCATTTTATAGATATGTATTATCATACACTAGTACAAAATGAGAGATAAGTGACTAGGTGATTAAAAAAGTTAGTCACCATTGTTTTTTCAAGGGATAAACGACTAAAATTGAGCAATTTTAAATAAGCCAACTAAAAACTGACTAATTTAGTCACGGGATAAAATATATGACTAGATAACAAGTGACTAAAATAAAAATGACTAACATAAATGACTAATTTAGTCACAGGAATATAAATATGACTAGCTAACAACGATTAATGTGAATTAGTCGTTTATGTTAGTCATTTATAATTGTGTCACGATGACAAATGAAAATTACAATTTTGATGATGAATTTGTACAATATTTTACTAAATTTTAACAATGCAGATGGATTTAGAGATCTTACTATGGGGGCCATGGTCCATGTGTGTGGTCCCAAACCACCATATTGGCCCTCCATAGGGAATATTTGGCCTGGAAGTGGGATGAGGTGCTCATTTTGAAATTTAGAACACTAGATATGGTTTCTAACACCACAGGAAAATGATCTAAAATTCTAGTATGCTCAACCTAGGTCTTGTAATTGACATTGTCCAAGAATTCTAGCAACTGACTTGCCACTTTCATATTTATGAGGGTGCTTTACCCAAACCGACGTGGTCTTAATGAATTCACTATGAGCATGGCCTTAATGAATTCAAGTGTTTAATGTACATAGAACTCTACAATGCTAGGTGTTATCATGCAACTTTCTCTTGCTTATGACACTTAAGAGTTTTGTAATGAATGTGTCACAAATCAATTTTTATTGTAGAATATTATAATCATAAAAACCATGGACAATGGGATAATTAAGCAATATTGACCTTCAAATTTGACCATTTTGGATAATTATTTGTCCCTCTGAGCTTGCATGAGGCATGCAATTGCTTATTATTCCTTTGTGAAACACAAAATCACTATCACAACAAGAAATCATCAATTTCATACTTGCGGCTTTGTTTCCTAGAAAACAAGTACCCAATTAGTGTCAACTATGTTTCCCTTCCTCGCATGAGGCATGCAACTACTCTTTATTCCTCAATGAATCATACAATTATTGTTACAACAAGAGGTCATCAATGTCATACTTGTGGCTAGTTTTTTTCCTAGACAACAACCCAATCAATGTCAACAACTAGTGCTTTCATTTTATGAAGAATCATGTATCTTTCTTGGGCCACTATCCTTAGCTATTGAATTTTAGCTTGTGCTTGGTGAGACACAGAAGAATGTTGATCCACTTTCTCATCAACTTGTGAAATGTAATTGAGTCTTTGTTATTTTTGAGTTGGGCAAAAAAGTTGGTTTACATTATTATATTGTAGTACCATAATTTTCTATTCGAGCATTTATGTTGGTTTTCTCTAAACTTTGTTATGTTCATCCAATTTTACATGGACATGTTCTTCCTATTGGAAATTAGTACCAACATCCAATTACCTAGTTTTGTGCTCCTATGATGTATCCTGTACTTCTTGAAAAACTTACTTTATTTGGAATAATCATTATTCTATATAAAGATGGAGTATCACTAAAAAGAGGACAACTACGACCTTCATAGGAGTGGAAACTAATCGTAGGATGCCTCTAACTTGTTTATGCCGATGTGTTGTATCCTTGTAATGTGTATGGATTCGTTGAACCCAAATTATATATAATATATAATATTATATGTTTATTTTTAATATATAAATAATATAAAATATGATTTTTTTTAATATATAAATATATTTGATCAATATATAATATAATATTATATCCCTAAGATTAAGAAAGTGGGACCTAGACCACCCAATTTAATATAAAACATACTTTAGGGAGGCTATGGATATGTTTAATAACATGTCAATGCCAAACCACGTAAGAATTGATGATCGACCTAGATAGAAAAACTCTACTATACCAAACCAAATCGAGACATAAATAGATAACAATGACAAGGTACACTTGCTTGGAGCACTCAGCTATCCATAAATCCATAAAACATATAAATATATTACATACCATATATTTTTTTTGTTTGCTAGAATTTTCTTGACTTGTGGGAATGGAATCTAGTGTAATAAACCATGACCCAGGGGCATCTAAGCTGTCAAAACTACCTAGGTATCACACTCAACTTGGTCCACACCAACCCTCAACAAGTTGGATTTTGGGTGCCTCCTCCGAACCAGCTCACCCCTAAGGGGAATTGAACTCAAATCACCCTGTTGATGAGACCCACACCTTAACTGAATGAACTAACAACAACCGACATTATATGCACCGTATAGTTACAAAACATTCTTTCTCTCTATATATTATATTACAAAAGATACTCTATATATATATATATATATATATATATATATATATATATATATATATATATATATTACAAACAAAATCTATCATATGTAAAACAGCAGGTCGGCTATCCCTTTCCGCTTCAATAGAACCTAGCTAGAGGAGAACGGGTTCTGCGATATGATTGAGGAGAAATGGAGATCTTTGCAGGACGAACATACTCTACCACATCTCTTCAACCTTAATAATAAGCTGGATGCAATCAGGGGGGAAATAAAGCACTAGGAAAGGCACAAAAAGATGGCGGACACGAAGGAGCTGAAAGAGATTGATGAGCAATTGGAAGGATGGGATGCATTGGTGGGGAATGTGCCCTTTGATGATGAGGTTAATGAGGCTTATAGCTCTCTCTACTTTCAGAAAAAATCTCTTTTATGCCAGGCTGAAAGTACCCGGCGCCTCAAGAGCAACCCTTTGGCTGGAAAAGGGCAACAACAATACAAAAATTTTCCATAATTATGCTAATATGAGGAGAAATAAAAACATCATTTGGGAGATCAAAGGGGATGATGGCACCTTTCACTCCGAGCAGGGACACATTCAGGAAGCTGCAAAGATTTATTTCAAGGAAGCATATAAGCAAGAGAGTGCCAACAATTTGGCGGATCAACTGAATATTATCAAACTCTTCCCGTGCTTCATCAACACTGAGGAAAGCATGAGGGTGGACATGCCGGTCTCGATGGAGGAAGTTCAAAAGACTCTTAGCTCTCTCGTCAAGGAGAAAATCCCAGGCTCGGATGACTAGATGGTGGAATTTTTTACTCACTTCTTTGATCTCATGGGTGGGGATATTCTGAGGGCCCTGGAGGAATCTCGGATGAAGGCAACTATGCCAAAGAAACTCGACAGTACGTATATCACTTTGATTCCAAAGCTGGATAGGCCTGAAGGATTTATGGACATTCGGTCGATATCCTTGTGCAAAACCCTCTATAAGTTGGTAACAAAGATCATAGCATGCAGAATCAAACCTTTCTTGGAAAAATACATCTCGATAGAGTAGTTCAGTTTCCTATTTAACCGGCAGATCCTGGATGCTATTGGTGTTGCACAAGAGTGCCTCCACTTTGTCAAGATCAAGAAACTTAGTGCTTTCATTCTGAAGCTTGATTTAGTGAAATCCTACGATAGGTTGGACTGGTCCTATATTCGGCTAATTCTACTGCAGACTGGGATCTTGCTTCACACGGTTCAGTGGATTATGTCATGTATCACAACTACCACGTTTGGGGTTTGGGTGAATGGCGAGCCTACTAATATGTTCTCTTGCAGCCGGGGCATTCGTCAGGAGTGTCCTCTCTCCCCGTTGCTATTCATTCTAGCGATTGATGGGCTCAGTCGGCTGATCAATGTTGTGAAGGAGGGTGGAAGAGTTAATGGGGTAAGGGTTTCGCAAGTGTTGTCTATTACACACTTGACTTTTGTTTATGACGTCTTGATTTTTGGTGCAACAACTATTAATGAATGGTTAGTTTATAAGGACATCTTTGATTCCTTCTGCCTGGCTTCGGGTATGTCTATCAGTGTGGGGAAATTAGCTTTCCTCTTAAACAAGGTGGAAGACTTGATTATAAATGGTCTAAAAGCCACTTTCCCCTACTCCTTATCTACTTTGGATGAGGGGATGAAGTATCTTGGCTACCACCTAAAACCGAATTGCTACAGAATAGTTGATTGGCATTGGCTGCTCCAGAAAATTGACAGGAGACTACAGTGTTGGGCCTCTCACTGGCTATCCATTGGTGGTAGATTGACCCTTGCGTAATCGGTGATCCAGGGTATTCCTATCTATTGGTTCGGTTTGCAGAAACTCTCGGTTGCAATCATCAAGGGCATTCGTTGCACACTATTTAGCTTCATTTGGTCAGGAAAACCGGTGGTTGCAAAATGGCACTTGACCTCTTGGCAGAGCTTATGCTAGCCTAAAGCCCTTGGGGGCTGGGATCTTCGCAACCTACAGTGGTTCAATGAAGCCATGCTTACGAAATTGATCTGGAGAGCACTCATGGACGACGGGCTTTGGAGTAGGGTGATCAGGGTTAAATATATGAAGACATACAACTCCATTCAATGGCTGAGGAATTTCCTTTACTATGGGTTGAGAGCTTCTATGATGTGGCTTAGCATATGCAACACCATAGGCAACCTTAGACCATGGTTGAAATGGAGCATTGGCAGTGGAACCGACCTTTTTGTTGGTGTTGAACTCTTTATTGGGGATGATGGGGATTACAAGTTCGATGATGCATTTATGAATGCCCTTCGTGACAGTCCCCTGGTGGTGCTCAAGTAGTTTTACAAAGGTAGCAACCATGTTTCTCATGATCGTTGGATTATGGCGTCTGATTTAAATATCCCCCCTAGGTGGCATGCGACTTGGGATGCTTATGTATCCAAGCTTGTCTCTGTAGGGATTGACCTCCATAATTTGGTAGATAGACTTGTGTGGGATGACCCTAGCTCTAAAGGAGTATTGTCGGTCTCGAATGTCTACAACTCCTTGGCTCTTCAGAAATCCAACCCTCCGACTCTGAGTTGGTGGCACTCTAAGATTTGGAGCTGGAAAATTCCGCTGAAACATAGGTGTTTTCTTTGGCTCTATTTTCAGGACAAGATTCTGACTTGGACAAATATTCAGAAAAGGGGATTCCAGGGGCCTAGTATGTGCACCATGTGTAGAATCGCAAGGGAGGACTCGTACCATATTTTCTACAACTGTAGTTATATATGTGATGTTTGGCAAGTCATTCGGGGTCATTTCTATGGTCCGGATCTTTGGTGTGGAACTGATCTTATGGACTGCCTAAGACGTTGGTTTGAGAATTCTGGAAACCATAACAGCTTACCTCTCTTTCCCATCATTGGCATCTGGTATGCCCAGAACCTGGGCATCTTTGAAGATTTGCTTCCCCTTGTCGAATCTACATCTTTGAAGGTTATGCTTCATTGGAAGGGCCAACCAAATCACCAGAGTGCTTTGAAGGTTCAGGAGGTTACTTATTTGGTTCATGCAGATGGGAGAATCTATGGATACTTTGATGGAGCATCCCAGCTTGGGATCTGTGGCGCTGGGATCATGCTTCACCTCAGCAGAAGTCACTTTGTTAAGATTATGGTCAGACTGGACCATGGCAATGGTTTGAAAGCTGAATTGCTAGCTTTGAGATGCTTATTATGGTTTGATCGTAGGAGGGGTCTCAAATCTCTCTTCATCCTTGGCAACTCGCAAGTCATTGTAAACTGGTATACAGGGAAACATTTGATCAATGAGCCTCTCCTGGAGCATTGGATGGCCAAAGTTCGCAGCATCAGCACCTCCTTCGATAACATTTCATGTCAGCATATATATAGGGAAACTAACCGAGTTGCAGATTACCTCTCAAAATTGGCTTTGGGACCAATGGATGGGTTCTTAAGCTATACCGAACTGATGAACGGTGATGTGTTTGATCATGGCTGCACCAAGTGCTTCTGAAGTGTCTTTTTTTTTAAAGCTTCGACCGTGGTGGACTATCATGTTTAGTCTTTGCAAATGATCCTTTTTAATTTTTCCCCATCATAGATGTAGTAGTTGGTGAACAAATTTTTACTATTTCTCTGCCTTTCTCCGTATTGGCATCTTGGACGGTCACTGTCTTCATTGCTTTTCTCTGTTTGCTCGCATCTCGGCCGGTTGTCGTAGTGCGTACCCAGACATAAGAGATCGCTCTAATATAACGGTCTGCGTCTCATGCTTTTTGTCCTCCTGCGATGCGGGAGTTAGCGATGTGTTTTACGCTCTATAATTTTGAAAATGAACAACAATCATATGTTACTTCTCGATGTAACAAGTATTTCCTTAATACAATGTTACATTTTTTCTTTTATGGAAAAAATGTAAAACATATAATATATTAATACACAAAAACATGTAACATAAACAACATATATAGTACATAAAACAATTAATATGATAGGATAAACATTAAACATATAATATAATACACAAAACATATGAAATAATAATTAATGTACAGCTCCATTATGCTTTGGAACCTAAACGCTGAAAACGATTAACCACCCACCAGCTGCTTGAGTTCCAATTCATGGAGATTACTTCTTGAAAATTACCACGATAACCAGTCAAACTACTAGCCCGTTGGCACCAAATAACCAATCCAAGTCCAAATTATTGATGTTTTGTAGCTATTGATGTTCTAGAAGATCAATTTCAGAAGTTTCAGCTCCAGAATGGGCCATATACAGGTATAGTTCTAGTTCTTGACATTCAAAGTTGTTTTAGATAGTCAAAACCCCAAAACATTACAGCGAATCGATAATATAGCAAGGAATTCATCTCTGAAACCCTTCAAATAGGTTATTATTCAGCGTGTGTGTGAGAGAGAGGGGGAAAGAATCCTTAGAAAGCGAAGAGCCATGGAAGGGGTTACATGTGATGGTGGGTCTCTCGTTGCCTTGGCTAGATGGAGAAACGATTTCTCTAGGAGATTTCAATATTCCCTCGATAAATCAATGCCACGCACGTTTGGGGGATGGATTGGATCTGTTGCTACAGCTATTTCATTTTCTGATTGAGACCCATTTCCAGATTGAGATCCAACCCTTTCAGTTTCAGCCAATGAAACTGTAGATCTAGTTGTTCTAGCACGCAATATTTTCCCTCGATCTCAGTAAGGGCTCTATGGAGGTAAGCTTAAATTATTTAAAGTGATGCAATGTTGGAACAATTTTTCTTGCTTATTTCCCATTTTTGTCTTGCTCATAGCATACTTTATGGTACATGGATAGAATTGCTAGTTCTCCTATGTGGAGCATGTATTCCTGTCCCTTGTTACTTATGGCTTCGATGGATAAGGGGTTTCTAGTGCTTCCCCTGCTTGGAGGTACTCGAGCTAAGTGAATTATACCTATTACAACCATAGCTGCTGCGCACCCTTCATATTTGTTTGGGTGCCAAATTCTTCTATAATAAAGGGGCAAACAGCGCCGGATGAAACCACATAATAATGACGACAGGAGGGCCAGGTCGAAGACAAAACACAAACCAAATCACTGACTGCATCTCCCGGATTATTTTATGGATTTTTATATATAATACTTGTCCTATCTAATAGTTGCTTATTATATAGTGCCACCCTACTATTATATATTTCCCTACTATTATTATCTCTCATATTAAATGTCCTGCTTATTTTATATGGCACCACATTAACCTTCACCCAAGGCATGCCTGATGCTTTGATTGAACATGGTAACATTGCTATTGTAAATACGAAGGGATACAAAAAATTAAACAGTTTTCTGTTAAGATAACTCTTCCTTCGTCAAAATTTGTAGCAGGGAATAAACCTACCTCATCTAAGTATTGGAAAATATCAGTTGATAAGCATCATTTGTTCTCCAAAGTTATAGTCACTGGAAGAATTGTGTTCTAACAGTCTTCGGAGGAGAAAAGAAGGAATATTCCACGTTTTGTAGGAGCTGAATCAAGTCAAAAGAAATTTGTAATGATAGGATAAAATGTAATTCAAAGGAGAACATGACCTAACAGGGGTTACAAGGGATCCGAGCAAGAGAATTTTTGGTTGGGAATTGCAAGGAAATGGTAGCCCACCTGCAATATTCCATATTTGAAACCAACACTTTGAATTTCCCGCAGAAGAGATTTGTGAAAGATTCTGCTATTATTTGGAGAAGCAAGGTCGCCCAAGGAGTAGCAGCTACAGTAGATTGGGTTCTTGAGTAGATATTTGATCAGCTGAATATGAATACTTCAACAAATTTGGAGGTGACCCTGTTAAAAACAATGATTCACCTCATAAGACCACAATAAAGTCATATCAGCATACTTCCAATATTTAGGGATGAATTTACAAGGGATTGGCAATGAAGTAGCTCGCAGTACATCTTGCTATCACGACCACAGGTCTCTAAATTTGTTGTCCACAAGCTGAGAGACAACAGTATTTAAAGAGCAGTGATACACTTGGGAAAACCATGACATACAATGTGCTTGTTCCAGCAAAGTAGTATATTGATTGGAGCAATGACGTAGTTCTTTTCTAACTGTAGGGGGATCATTCAAATGATCAATGAGAACATGCAGCCCATACTCTTTTCTTATAGATATACTTATAGTCTATCTAAGTAGCATGTATAGCCAGCGAATTTCCAAATTTGATGATATTTAAAGCATGAAAGCTAAGTCAATAGACAGTTGTAAAAGGGTATTAAAAAAGCAGCAAGTTTGACACCTTTTTGAAAGAAAGTTGTTTGATGGATTGAGACAGCGAGTTGCCATAATGCAGAGTTGGCAGCAACTAGGAAATCAAAATTAGGAGGTTCAACAGGAGTGATAAGACAGTGCTTTTGTGATGAATGGAAGGTAGGAAAGAGGTCTACCAGAATAGAAAAAAGTCCTCACATGCAGTTGCATGCATATTTATTTTGCATATGAGCTTTCTTTCAACTTTTTTTCCAGCAGTCAAGGTGACTAGGTCTAAGAAGGGGGAGTGTTCTATATATTGGGATTTGGAGGACAGTTAAGAATTGTCTCTGATTTATTTCCATGCAGGTGACATACATGTTATGACTACCACATCTTTGGACATGGTATTCGACTTCAACTTATTCCTCTGATTGCTTAAACGGATATTGTTCATTTGTCATGATTTTAGTATGCAAGTCCAATTTTTTCTTTTATTTATCTTTGTGGCTTAAGATGCCTTCAAAGCTCCATCGCCAATTGATATTTTCTTCTATTTAACTTTGTGGCCCAATTAAGTCAGGTTCCACTGCTTGATGATCTGTTTATAGGCTTCTACAGTTTTTTGGTATCAACTTTTACTTAGTTGAATTTTGATTTGCTGGTGTACATGCTCACTTATATTGATTCAATTGCTCTGCTTATATGATCTTCTGCTTGGCGTTGTGAGCCTTCCGTTGTTTGTTATTTTGATTATTAGTTTGGATTGCATACAAGATTCCTTTTGGCTCCATATTGGTTGCAAAGGCTTTTACTTGTCAAGTAATTTGTTTTTTACTCATTATCAAGAACATGCTCCAACATCTTATATCAATTGGCAACATTATGCTCAATGTTGTGTAACTAACCATTAGTTAAGTATATTGTGTTTTATTGTTTATTTTTAAATTTGACATAGATATTTGAATGTTCAACAATTTTATGATGATTATGATATTCAACAAATTATCTATGAAGAATATCATGTTACAAACTGGCTTTGAACTCCTAGAGAATGGATAACAATTTTCTTAACAACCAGTCCAACCAAACCCATTTGAAAAATTGAGTCTTATGTTATGTATACGGACCTATAAATTTATTTTAATATGTTTCTAACAGTAGGAAAGAAAACCTTTCCATTTTTAGTAGTATCCAGGAGGTTAAAGTTAAAGTTAATTTAAATGTATAGTTTAATGAAATAATTTAATTTATGGTCAGACCATTGATGGAATCTATGGAATTGAAGATATGAACTCACATTTTCTCAGAAGAATGTTAATATAGGAAGAAAGAAACTGAAGGAAAATGGTTGATATTTAGTTGAATTTAAAGGGAATATGTTAATATGCAGACATATTTCTTAACTGATATGCGTGAATAAATGTAACAACTACAAGGTTCAGCCAGTAATGGACGAAACTGAATTATTTCAGACTGCCAGCTGTTGTCATTGCATTTTACTTGGAGCAGGATGAAGTCATGATTCCTTTTGCGGTTTATTTGGAACAGAAGATGACATTCGGGAAGATTTTCTCAGCTCTTGGAAGCCGAGTGTGCTGAAAAATGATGTTGGATTGGATTTTGGTAATGACACCTCACCAAAAGCTAAAAAAGCAGTTTCTCATTGGATAAATTGTAAGTAAAATTAAATCTTTAGAAAGCTTTCTCTTTACATAATTGACAGTGGAGATTTTAGGGTTACAATTGTTCATTTGTTATGGATTCCTTGCTACAAACATGATAATTTTTTTTCTTTGAAAAGTAGGGGCTGTCGAGTGGACTAGGCCATGATCGGATGATTTGTTGATATTTTACTAGTAAGCAATTTCCTAGGGTACTTTTCATTTAGCTGACTCCTAAAATTGTTTTGAATTCACTTGCTTTCTGCCTAGTGATGTGGATTTTGATTTTGATGGAGGAATTGGGAAGTTCTCAATATTCAATGTTGACATGTCTGACCTTGATTTTCAGAGTCCATCAAGCAAGACACGGAAGTCCAAGTCTAAGATTCAAGAAAATTCACAAGAGAAAAAGGAAGCAAAGGGCAACAGTTTCAAATTTGAATTTGATTTCAAAGGGTGAGTCATGGACGAGTTATTGCAGTCTTCCTTTGCAATTAATGTATAATCTTAGAAAGGACTTGCACCCATTCTTTTTAATCAAGTTTATCCATTCTAGCTTAAATTCTAATGATTTGAGAGAGCAGAACGATACTGATAGTAAAATTAATAGAGAACGTGACTGTGAATCCTCTTCAAGTTTTTCTTTGGGAATCTTAATCATTGATGTATACCTAGGTTGGATGGGTTTCACCTTGATTGTCCTTTGCTGAAGGGGAAGGAAGAGACTAAAATCCCTGAACATGAAAAACTGCCAATGGTTTCTGATGAAAGCATTGAAATTGCCTCTAAAAGTAAAAACAAGGTTTTGTCTAAAGCTATTAACAATAATTCCGAGGGCAATGAGGATGGAACAGTGCCAAGAGGACAAACAGTTGCACATTCAAAGTTTAGGCCACCTGAACTCAATATGGAAGAGGTAGAATCCCAAGAATTTGCTCCTAAATGCTTGGAAATATCACCTGACGCAAGTGGCTCTCAGGATATTGAAACTAAGCCACAGAAGCAAACTAGTGCAGAAAAACAAGAGGTTGTAGACACATCTTTTGTTAAATCAGTCCAAACAGGTGGTTCGCGTATCATAAAAGAGGGATTTAATCCATTGGAATCGAAGCACCCAGACAATGATTCGTCATCAAAAACTTCATCGTTGATCTCAGGTTCTGGAGAAAAGGTATCATTGCAGAATGCCTCATCAACTGAAGACAGACTTACTTTAAAGGATTCTCGAAGAGACCAGCTGCAATTCTTAGCTGAAGGGTTTGTTCCCAAATGCTTGGAAATATCACTTGTCAGAAGTGGATCCCGGGAGATTAGAACTGACTCAGAGAAACAAACTATTGCAGCCAAACAAGATGATTTAGACACATCCTTTGATAACTTGTTCCAAACAGGTGGCTCAAATACCATGAAGAAGACATTTAATCCAATCGAATCCAAACACCCAGACAATGTTTTGTCTTAGAAAGCAAGAGATGGGCCTATTGGCCACCTCTACAATAGGGAGGAAGCTACTGTGAAGTTCCAGGGATATAAGCAAAGTCATTTTGTAATTTACATATTAGCATTTTGAGTTTGAATGTGATGCGGGATAACCCCACATTTTAATTATTCTTCAACTTCTCTTATGAAGATTCGAAAGACTCCATGACCCATTTATCATTTAGGTCTTCTTCTTTGGATTCTATGGTCCATGCATCACCATGACTCTAAGCTTTAAGTGCTTATGTTCTAGCTCTCTCCATTCCTCTTCGTGCTAACAGTTGCACTCCTCAAGCTATAAAATCTTTCCATATGATTCTCGCTCTCCTTACCTCAACATTTAGGTCCTCTATTCGATTCTAAGCCATGGAATTATTTGGCGATCCTGCTACATTTAGCTCCTCTGCTAAATGCATCCTTCGAGGATGCTGTCACAACCATATCCTTTTTTTGGCCTTTGGGATCTAAATAGTCAAAGGTCCACCCCAAACATTAATTCTTCTACTAAGTCATCTCTCCACCAACTATAGTAACAGTTAGGCGCTTCCACCATTTCCACCAATCTTTAAACTCAGGTTATTTGGTGATGCCACCAACTAGACTTCAGTTTGGCGCTCGCTATTTAAGTTCACCAAACATGAGCACCAGACCAAATATCCAAAACTTGCTACGACTCAGCCACTCTAACAATTATCTACCTCTGTCACAATACTCCACCAATCTTTACTCCTTTATTTCTAAATTCACCAACTATGGCACTAACCCATGTGAAATCTCTATCGTCCATTGATCTTCTCTTATCCAATGATAAGATTCCTCCTTCAATCTTTAACAGACTATAACCAGTCAACCTTCCTTCAGCTTGCAAACCTGGTTACATAGACTCAAAATATAATCATACAGGGAACATTCAATCTGTCTCTGAACTTCAACTCTTCTAATCTTCAAGACAATTGCAACTAAAGTATATGACGGTTCTCAACATCATATACTCTGCTCGTTTTCACACAATGAGTATTCTATTGTCTAATCCTTGACAGAATGTCAACAAGTCTAAATAGACTTATGCAGAATTGGAACTTTACCAGTTCTAACCAATTCGAATGCTTAAGGAATTCTTCAAAATCTTTAAAAGATTGGAATTTCACACATAAATTCTACCCAATCAATTTCTCTACACACAGTCACACCAAGTGGATAGAATCCCTCCAAAATATGAATGCTCTCAAAGGTATTGCTTCAACTTCAATCAACATGGGTTAATATCCAAAAAAGTGCATTCAAATCCTTCCACATGGCCAATGCTCCAACTACATGTTGTAATGTTATGTATTAATTGATCATGTGATTATTATTAGAACTATGTCAATAGCTGGGATTCTCTTGCTTTCCTCAATTATAACCTCCATATTGTCCAAAAAATATTTGACTGTGACCATTCAATAAAACATAGGTAGATTATGCAACTTAGTGCCAATCCAACTCACCATCTTGGTTAATGGTCATCTTCTAGAAGTAAACTCATGCGCTCACGTTTAATGAGCTCTGTTTTGGTTGTGTTCTGAAAACTCAGGTTCTATTCTTTGTTGTCATGGTTCCTCAATTTATTATACCTCTTGCAAAGCGGATTTATAATTGGGAGCCTCAAGAGGCCAATGTTAGAGAAAAAAGGCATGCTTCTGCATCATCACGGGGCCCTCCACCCGCTCTAAAAATTGGACCCTATGAAACCATTTTTCATATACTTTGTGTTGGGTCAAAGCATTAGAGAGATTTTGAGGTCAAAAAACGGCCTCCTAAGAGATGTACTACAAAAATATGATATATATTAAAATATTATGAATTGGGGGTTCTATGGGGTAGGTATATATGACAAGTCACCTCCTACACTATTTTCTATGCACAATATAAATAACCATGGTTGAGTTACTTTTCAAAATTCACTAGAAATAAAATTAATAAAATAAGTCTACATTGATGTGACTAAGATTCATTGTAAATTCCCAAAAATGTATTGTCCTTTAACATTTATTTGTCTTGAACTTGCAAATGAAATTAAATAATAAAAAACATTTTTAAGAGTTTTTTTTTAAATTTTATGTCGACTTTTTATATTTAATACTTTTCTCATGAATTTAATAATGTAATTTAATATAGAATTTATTTACATGTAAAATGTCAATAATATTATTATAATCCACATTGCATTATTATTATTATTATTATTATTATTATTATTTATTAAATCTATTATTATTCTTTATTAGTTTGACATTATGTTATTAAATAGAATGGAGTGAATATATAATTTAAAATTAAAAACATAAAAATGATAATATATTATTTTATAAAAAAATGTGAAAGGACTTTCTTTATAAATTAAGAGTACTTCACTTGAAAATGACAATAATATTATTTTATGTGAAAGTGTGAAAAGACATTCATTATGAGTACTTTATTTGAAAATGACAATAATATTATTTTATGAAAAGACTATCATTATGAGTACTTTACTTTATGACTTAAAAGTACTTATACCACTACCTTGGTTAACTATGTGTTTTCATCCACCATAGAAAATTTGACAAATAAGCATTCTTAACTCATGCAATGCCACCTCACCAAGGGGGATGATGTCATCTACTAGAATGTGATTGGTTGTATTTTATAGTACATTTTCTTTGTTTTGAGGCCCTTTTTTGACCTCAAAATTTCTCTAATGACTGAAGGTATAATTGGTAAGGGAGGCAGCATTATAAAGCAAATAAGACAAGAGACAGGTGCAAAGATAAGAATTGAAGAGGGTGTTCTAGGCTATGAGAGAGAGTTATTGTTATTGTAGCTCCAGAAAAGGATAGAAAAGGAAACACGGAAAAACCTATTGGAAGTGATGGTAATGGAAAGACAGAGGAAGCTGTTGATGAAAGCAGTGCTGGAAAGGGACAAGATGGAACAGTGGAGGATGCAGCGGGAAAAAGACCCTAAGAAAGAGAAACATATTTCTCCAGCACTATAAGCACTTCTTCGTGTTCATGACAGAATATTGGAAGGAGAATATGATGTAAAGGTGAACGAGGAAACTGATAAAAAGACAACCCCAACAGTCACTAGATTGTTTGTGCCTACCAATTATGTTGGTTGTGTACTTGGGAAAGGTGGAAAGATCATTCAACAAATTCGCACAGAAAGTGGTTCTCAAATCCATGTTCTTTCAAGAGAACAAGTTCCGGGATGTGCCTTACCCACGGATGAAGTGGTGCAGGTGAGAAAATTTTGGGTCATTTTTATATAATATTTTGCTAGAATATTATTTTATCCCCATACAAAACTTATTTTTGTATTTTTGTCCTGGTGTAATGTAGATCATGGAAGATGTGACAGCTATTAAAAAGCCTCTAACAGTTGTATCTGATTGCCTTCGTGAAAACCCTCCTGGTGATCATGTTCCTACTGCTAGCCCTGTGGGTCATCTTTCTCAGAGTTCTGGCATTCCGCATGGGGATATATTTTCTCGAAAAAATTCCTCAGTAATACCAGAAGCTAGATTTCTTGGTGTTGGATCTGGTGGTGGTATTGATTATCATTCAAAGCGACCTTCTTCGGTTTCTATGATGCATGAGATTGGGCCTAACTTGAGACAAAGAGTGCATCCACAAAAGGAAATCACATTTCGACTGTTATGTTCAAATGATAAGGTTGGAGGCATCATTGGAAAGGATGGCACCATAATTCAAGGACTTCTGAGGGATAGAGGTGCTCATATCAAGATTGTTGATTCTGTTCCCGAGGAAGATGAGTGTGTTGTCATCATTTCAGCATCCGCGGTAAGACATTTAATGACCACTGAGGTTGGTGCATAATGTTCATTACTCTTTTGGTTGATTTGAGTGTTATGAGTAAATGAGGAGCTTCTGATCACTGCTAATAGTTTGTTTAATTTGTCACTTTCATCTGCTATGCCTACATCATGTCTTCTAAAAATGCAATGGAATGGTTATACTCTAGACACATTTTTAGTGATATGCTTCTGAAATAATCTGTTGTGTTGAATAAAATCTTGGCGCAGCTGCCATAAGACAAATTTGCAACAACAAGACTCCTTGTCCCCTCAAACCAGATTGGGTGTTTGCTTCGAAAGGGTGGCATAATTATTGCTCAGATGAGAAAAATAAGAGCAGGTGATTCACTCCTTCACGATTCTCCTTGCACAAAAAGCAAATTCCTGGACCTTGTCACAATCTCCTTTGGAGGTTATCCTTGGTTAGAATTCTACTTGATAGGGCCAATGATAAGAAGAATCGAATCGTTAGAGGCATATATAATTATACTGTCTACTAAGCTTTCTTAAGGCTTTTAAAACAAGCAATTTCTAATTTCTTCTCCTATGGTTGTTGGCTGCTTTCCTGGGCAGACCCGGGTTTTAATGAAGCGCAGCAACAAAACCCCTTGGCGCACTGGCCCTCTCGGCAACGAGCTGCGCGGCAGCTCGAGGTCTCACCCGAAGTGGCTATGGGGGGTTAAGGAATCAAGTTTCCTTAACCGGGGTGACGCGGAGATAGCTTGTCCTTGAATGGTTCCTGCGAAATCGGCGGTCGGACCTTCCCGCAGACCGCTCGGCGCAGCTGCGCGGGTCCCTTCCTCGGCAGGTCTACTGCGCAGTTTCTCCTTTCCAACGCAGCAGGCAACTATTTCTTGGGTCAACGCGCGAAACACTTCCTCGCCCTTCGCGTCTAGCGCAGTAACGCAGTCTGCTCTCGCCGCAGCGACTGAGCGTTACTACCTCTTTGGTACTTAAGATACTTATAGTTATCAAGGGACCTTTCCAACCCGCTCAAACAGTCACAAAGATAAGACAGAAGTCTTGCATACACAAATAATGAACTCGGAATAGTTATCATTCACACAAACATTATAACAAGAAGATATAAGTGAAGCTCATCTCCTCGAGGAAAACCACGTCCTCAGGAGTCTTAGATTAACCAGAAAATGATAGAGTTATACAATATGCTGCGCACACAGCTGCAGCCTAGAACTTACAGGAAACTCCACGCACACAGCTGGGAGCCCTTTTCTCAAGCTCGTCTCCTCTCTATGGAGATTACAAAGGCACAGACGTCGACACAGACTGTCTGGCAACTCAGGGATTAGCTCCTCGGCTATCCAATTTCCTCTCTCTAGTTCTACGCACCAGGTAGAATTTACAGTGAAGGATAATCAACACATGATCTATCCCTTTAGACTGACTCTCTAACAGTCTAGCATCTAACTCTCTAACTCTTCAAAAAGGGGAGGAAGAAGAACAAGAAGAAGAAGAAGAAGCAGAACCCTCTACCCATTACAGTGATTCATCTATATAGGTAGCCATGACGGTCACACCTTTACAAAACTGTGGGCCTTTCCCAACAGTGATTCCCAAAAACCCTAACCACGCACATGGCTAGGTGTACTGTAGGCGCCGCTTGCAGTCACGTCGCCGCTTCCTGCAGGCTCCATGAATTCCGGCGCAGATTGTGGGTATGGGCGATCGTCCTTCGCCTTCAATGCTCTGGTCCGTTGCTCCTCCTTGATCCGAGCAACCATAACTTCTGTACTAAGCCTTTAAATGAGGGTAGCTAAGCCTTCTACTCCATCACCTTATTTATTATGGTAGCTGAGCCACCTTCATTCTTTGATGACGTGCGCGCGAGCTCCGCAATTTCCGGTCCGTGCTCTGTGCTGAGATCATCCATCTGGCACCGTACTGCGCACCGTCTCCTTCTTACCCAAAACTTAGTGCTTGTCCCAAAATTAGCACTTTCCTTTCATACTCGTGCTTTTTTCCCAAAATTCGCAGCTTTTACTATAGCTGCGACCTTGGCCCCAACAGGCCCCCAACACTCACTTGTGGCTCGCCCTCGAGCCACTCGCACTAGCGCGTGGTCTTTGAATTTGCGCATCTGCGTTTGCTTGAGTCTCCGCGAATGTTTTCTGCCATTTCACCATAGCGGAGTCCAATTCCTCAATACACTGATCGGCTGTTTGTACTGTTTCTGCGGTCGTTTCTTCTTTAGTGAGTGTATCAATGATCTCTTGAGACTCGGCAATTTCTTTGATTTTTGTCTCAATCTGGCCAACAATTTCAGCATACTCATCCATGAATGGCTGAATGCTGTTGGTGAGCTTCTCATCTTCAGTTCTGAGCTTGTGCAGTTGCTGCTGCATTTTGCGCACTTCGCCCATTTTCTTCATCTTTGGCAAGCCTGTTAAGGACTTGGCTTCTTCATTCAGAACAGTGAGGGACTGTTCTGCAGCTTGCACCTGTTGTGATAGTCCTACTTTAAAAGGGAGGTTCACAAGCTCTGTCCAAGCTTCCATAGCCTGGTTCATCAGGTTCTTGGCTTCCTGTACTCGACCTTTCATTCGTGTGGAAGCTCTGCTCAATGCTTCAAACTGTACCTGCGCATCATCTGTAAGATGCGCAGCAACGCGAGCTTCTAGCTCAGCGATCTGGGTTTTATGGCCTTCTGCCATAGCAGCTATTTCTTGCTCCAGGGTTTTCGCCCTTTCGCCAATAATTTGCACTTTTGCAACCAGAGGGAGGTCTGGTTGAATCTCGCAAGCCGGCAGTTCCTGAGCAATCTCTTCTATTGCGTTTCTGATGCCGGTGTCTTGCGCCTCATAGAGTGCAAGCTTCGCAGAGATGTTTTTATGACTTTCCTTCAGCTCTATCTCCTGCGATTGCAGTCGTTGGTTTGCCTGGAAAGTAGAGAGCTCTCTAGCTCTCAATTCAAGAGAAACTTTCTCCTGTACTAGCTGTAGAGTTTCTATAGGAATCATAGACAAATTAATTTCCACAGGTCCAAATGTGCTTACCTGCAGTTCAGCTAGGGGATCTGGAAGTGTCATGCTGGTAGGCGGAATATGCACGACAGTGTGCCTTTCTGTGAGTTCTTCAACTCGCTCGGCAGTTGGGATTTCTTGTGGCGCCTGCGAAGTGGATGCTGGCGCATGGGTCTGCGCAATCCTTCCTGCGAGACCTTTGAGTTCTACAAATTGTAAGTCCAGAGCACCTCGGATGTGAGCATGCATGTTCCTCATCTCACGAAATTGCTCCTTCAAGTATTTGTCGACCTCCGAGGGAATGGCCTCAGTGGGATGCGACACTTTCTGCTTCTTTGTGGCTGGTTCTGTTGAGCCTTCATCGCTTCTTTGCTCAGGGGCTTCCTTGCCCTTATGTTTTTCTTGCGCAGCGGCGTGTGGCATCGCAGGTGCGATGTCAGCTGCTGCTCTCCATTCGTCTGACCAAGACTTAATGGTTTCTTCGACATCTTCTGTGGTCATCCTGTAAAGACCTAGCGCCCAATCACCTGGAATGTCGCAAGGCCGAAGGTAGAGTTGATGGATGTCGGCAGTAAAAGCCAACTTCCCTTCATACAATGTGGCTGTCTCCGCGCTCAGCCTTGGCATATCTTGTATGGTATCGCGGAGGAGATAGTAATACTCACAAAAAACAGCGCGATTCATCTTGCGCTTCGCGGGATTAGGGGAATCCCAGAGGTTGATGTAGCGCATGCCGGCAACCTCTCCTGCGCGGCGTGGACGGAACTGAGTATTCGGGGGCTCCTTCCACCCGACGAGAGCACATAGAATTAAAAGCCATGAAAAATGGAATGATTGGCCTGCATTGTCCTGCACATTCAGGCAATCAGCCAAAAAAGAATTCAGCAGGAAGAGAGACCAGTTGTACTGTTCTCCCTCCGCAGCTGCGATAGCGAGCTCTACGACAGCTCCAGTAACTTCTTTTGGTCGGCACTTGGTGAGAAGTCTTCCTGCAAGCAGACTTCCTGTGAAGCGAAGTGCCTCATCTTCAACTGTGGTGAGGTCATAAGCCCGACCTCCTCTTGTCAAGTTATATTTCTGGACCAGCTTTGCGGCTAATTTTCGGTCCTTCTCTTTTCCCGCAAAATGGATATTGGGATCCTTACCAACCTTAGATAGGCCGGTGATACGGTGTATCAAATCAACATTTAGATCAATTGGCCTCCCGAGCCAAAGGTAACCTCCATGAACGCAGGATAGCAGTGTTTTAACGACTGCGTTCACTTCGTTGCTACGCCCAAAGTGCGGTAGCTTCAACAGATTCAAGAGTCCAGGGCGCTCAAGATTTGCTGCAAATCCCTTCGGGATAAACTCATCAACATTTCTGGTGGGATTATGGACGATATCCAAATATCGGTCCAACTGAAACTGAGGATATGTCTTATAGTCTCCAAGGTTAAAATCAGAGAATTTAACCAGTGGAATGTTTCCCAATAGTTGGCCTTCTACCCGCACACTAGCCGGTAGTGGCGGTAGCGGAATTGGATACTTTGCATTCTTCGGAATCTGGACATCCGGCGCATCGTCTGGACGCGGCGGAAGGTAGTTCACCATAGACGCGAGCGGTTCTGGAACAGGTTCCTCCGGCTGCTGCTGAGATGCTCTTGTGCCTGGAGATGTTCTGGGATCAGTAGCACCAGGGTGTACGTAGGTCGAATGCGTCACCGGAGTGGCCATGCCGAAATCTAAGCCTCGGCGTAGAAATTGACGAACAACTTCTTCAGTCGATAAATTCTCCGTTGTGAACCAATGTAAATAACAACACTCTGGACAGCAAATAGCGGAACTGCGTAGGGTATAGACTCTGAAAACAAGGGAAAATAGTCTGCACACTCGGCTCTGAAAACAATAATGCAGATCTTAAACAGAACTTATGCAACTCGAGACAGTAACCCGAAATTGATACAAGTGTGGGGTATTTGTAGCCAGCGGGGTTAGTAGATGCGACCAAGTGGGGTAGCGTAGCTGTAGGCGGCTACAGATGAGTTGACAACACGCTATCCTCCTTGCCGTAGCGGTGCAATTAGTGTGATTGACGGGTTCTGACAGCCTTCCGGGAGAAGCTAATGCTTTCGGCGCCTGAATTAAATGCAAATCTTTCGGAGATTAAGCCGAATCCGTCGGAACGGCTGGACTTAAATAGCGGCCTTATCCTTCATTTATTCAAACGCGGCTACATAACTGCTTGAATTCAAAATTTCCGGCGGGTCATTTCAACTTAGGAAACTGTGCCTCTATGGGTCTACAACAAAACTCTTTTCAGCGGCAAATTATCAGAGGGAACTCCGCAAGAGCGATAGTTCAACGGTTCAAAAACAAAACTTCGCCAGAGCGCACCGATAAGCTCTCTTCAAGCAATTTTTATTCAGGATGCGCGGATATTTCAAGGAACTGCGCAGGAAGCTGGAAACTGAGGGTGTGTCGCAGCTTCCGTGTAGACTAAATGCGATGTCTCTTTCAACTACACTGGGCATCTGCATTCCTGAGTAATATATTATGTCAACAGGGCGGAGTGGCCGTCGCAATAAAGCTTAAGCCGACTCCCGTTTATCATTGTAGGTAGTAGTTCTCCATTCAGCTTCGCAAGCTGAACTGCACCTCCGTCTGTTATTTTTATTACCTGAAAAGGACCTAACCAATGCACACGAAACTTGCCTGGAAACTTGGTGAATTTACTATCATAAAGGAGTACCAGGTCTCCTTCTTCAAAGTGCTTATGCTTAATGTGCCTGTCATGCCAAGCTTTCTGTCTTGCCTTCTGTACCTGTTGATGAAATCCGGCCATAAGTCTGTCTTCTTCTAAAGAAAGCAGTTGCGAAAGTCTTTCATTCATAGTGTCAGGATCTGCCATTTCTGTAATTTGCGCAATTCGGAGACTGGGAACAATGTATTCCATGGGCATAACTGCTTCTTGTCCATACACCAAGCTGAAAGGTGTGTGACCTGTTAATTTCTTGCAAGTGGTTCTGTAAGCCCATAATACAGCTGTGACTCTAAGGTCCCAATCATCTCTTTGTTGATTACAGATCTTCGTCAGGGCATTCTCAAGGATCTTATTGAATGCTTCCACCGTACCATTAGCTTGAGGATGGTAGGGTGTACTCTTATGGTGATTAATTTGAAATTCTTCAGTAAGGGCCTCTATAGTCTCATTGAGGAAATGTGTACCTTGATCACTCATGAGGATCACTGGGCATCCAAACCTAGTGATAATGTTCTCGAAAATGAACTGCGCAGCAGTAGCAGCGTCGCAGTTCTTAACTGGCTTCGCCTCAGCCCATCGGGTGAGGTACTCAGTAGCTGTAATGATATATCTTGCGCCAGTTCTTTTTCCTGGTGGGTTAATAGGTCCTACAAAGTCAATGGCCCATTTATCAAAAGCACGCAGTGTGATCTGGGGTCTTAGCGGCATTTCATCTCTCCTTGAGGGTTTCCCTGTGCGCTGGCACACATCGCAACATTTACAGAATTCCTTAGTATCCTTGTGCAATGTCGGCCACCAAAGTCCTGCGGCTAATATTTTCTGCGCAGTCGGCTTTCCTGCGAAATGGCCTCCTGCGGTACCTGAATGCGCTTCTGCGATGATAAAGTTCTTTTCATGTGGTAAGATACATCTGCGCAAAATTTCGTCCGGGCCCAACTTATAAAGCTGGCCTGCTATCAAAGTGAAGTCTGCGGCTCGAACAACAAGTTGCTTCTTCTGCTGGATTGTAAACTCAGCCGGCGCTTGTCCGGTAGTGAGAAAGTTAAGAATATCAGAATAATATTCGTCTGCTGCTTGGATATAAAACAACTGTGCGTCAGGCAGATTGTCCTCCAGACTCGTAGGTTCCTCTCCTGACTCTATTCTGGATAGATGGTCAGGCCCTGCATTCAATCTGCCTGGCTTTACAATAACCTCAAAATCATACTCTTGAAAGAGCAGTAGCCATCTGCAAATTCTTCCTCCTAAAACTGGTTTATTGACCAAATATTTCAAAGCAGAATGATCAGTATACATTTTAAAGTGAGCTCCTAACAGGTAGTGTCTGAATTTCTGTAGGGCATACACCATAGCTAGTCCTTCCCTTTCTGTAGTGGTGTAGTTCTTCTCAGCTGTAGATAACTTTCTGCTGGAGTAAGCAATTGGGTGGTCAATACTTCCTTCTCCCGACTGTGTAAGCACGATTCCTAATGCTATGGAAGAAGCATCAACATGAACATGAAAAGGTTTTCTCCAATCCGGGAAAACTAGAATAGGCGCTGTGATCATCTTTTCTTTAAGTGTGTCCAAGCTCTGTTGGCATTCCTCTGTCCATTGGAACTTCGAATCCTTCTTCAGCAATCTTTCCATAGGCGCTGTGATCCTTGCATATCCTTTGATGAATTTTCTGTAGTATCCTGTATGTCCCAATGTAGTGCGCAATTGCTTAACTGAGTTGGGCGCAGGTAAATTAGCAATGATGGCAACCTTCGCAGGATCCATCAAGAGTCCTTGTCTGCATACAATATGTCCCAACAAAATACCAAAGGGCGCACAGAATATACATTTTTTCAAGTTAAGGGAAATCTGATGCTGTCTACATTTTTCTAGCATCATACGCAGATTCGCAATATGGTTCTTTAGTAAACCAAATACAGTCCAGTCATCAAAATAGACTTCTAAAAACTTGTGGATAAATTCTTTAAAAACAGCAACAACAACTCTAGAGAAGATAGCAGGTGCGTTTTTAAGACCAAAGGGCATTACCGTGTACTGGAATGAGCCCCATTCAGTTGCAAAAGTAGTCTTGTGGCGGTCATCCGGATGGATTCTAATCTGATGATATCCCGAAAATCCATCAGTGAAAGAGTAAGCCTCTTGTCCTCCAACATTATCAAGTACTTCGTCTGTGAAAGGAGTGGGAAATGGGTCGTGCGCTGATGCATCATTGAGTTTGCGCAAGTCGACACAAATTCTTATTTCACCTTTTGTTTTCTTTTCTTGGACCACCATAGGACTAATCCAATCGCTTTCCTCTACTGGCTCAATAATACCTGCTGCAAGCATCTTATCAATTTCTTCTTTGACTTTTTCTTTGTAGCGCGGGTTCAACCTGTATGGGCGCTGCTTTACTGGCTTGGCATCTGGTTTCAGAGGTATGCGCATCACTCCTAAGTCTCCTAGGATGCCTTTCATTTCTGTGAACTTGGTAGGAAAGATATCCTGGTAATCACGTAATAAATCTGAAACATGCGCAACGGTTTCATCATCCCAATAATCTCCTATAGAAGCAAACTTTGGGTCAGCTTCTGTGCCAATGTTAACTTTCTTGAGCTTGACGTGTTCTGCGATGGCAGGAATATCAAGCTCAGGACCTTCAATATTGCGTGTCCCTTCTGATTCTGGGATATTGAGGTTGCGAGGATCGTCGTCCTCATCTTCGGCGGTAAAGTTATAACATTCCAGGGCATGCTCCATCTGAACAGCCCAATCTGGTTGGGAATATTCTGTTACTAGACCTGGTTCAAATACCTTCTTTTTAATACACTTCAGAGCCTGATCAATGCTTGGATGCTCTGATTCAAAGTTGAATGTAAGTTGAAAACTTTCTATCATAAGAGCCCAAGTAAGAGTGCCTTTGCGCAATTCTATTTCAGTATACCAATTCCTTGGAATTGTATCTAATGTGTGGATGAATTGGTGAACCCATTCATCTTCCGGAACATCTGACCATTGCTGGATACATGCTTCGATGTGTGACCTGGGGTCACTCTGTCCTTCGTATTTGCGTAGCGCTTCGGCTGTGGTGTCCTGAAATCTGCGCAGTATCAATCTGCGACAGTCTTTCCATGTATGAATATTCTCCTTGTGCGCAATCCACCATCTTGCGGGTGTAGCGCGCAATGCTATATCCAGTGCCTGGATGCGCTGTGGTTCTGGAAGCTTTTGTTCATATTCCTGTATGAATTTAGTTACTTCAATTAAGCCATCCAAAGTTGGGGTATCAACTAATTCTGTACCAATCCATCGAATGGATTTAGTCATCATGGCGCAACGTCTTGCAGAAACCTCATGTAGACGATTCTGCCAATTTTCCAATCCTGCATCTGAATCTGATGTGCACGAGCTATTACATCGCCAGCTGATATGGCCATCTGCTGTGGGGTTGACATAGTCACTGTGGTTAGTGGTCATCTGATACAAGCTTTCCATGTGGCGCGCTTCCTCTTCTGCGCGAATAGGTTCTATATATCTTGGTCCTTGAATAGGATCAAGAGGTGCGATGACCCTGATCTGGTCATCCTCAAAGGTCATCTGTCTTTTCTTCAGGTTAATGACAGCCAAATTATCAAGTGCCCAGTCTATTCCTAACAGCGCTGGGTATGGTCTACTATCATCCATAATTTTGATTACTTCAAAATCTGCAGAGCTTCTTACTCCTTCAATATCAATAGGTACATTGGGTAATCTGCCCAATGGAGAGACTCGTTGCTGATTTGCGAGTCTTAGCTGGATAGGGGATCTTGTAAGCTGAGGGCTTCCCATCTGTTCCCATGTCTGCATAGTGAGAACATTGGCTTCTGAGCCCAAATCTAACATGACTTCGTCCATTTCAAATGCTCCAATCTGCGCTGTGAGCCTCATCTCTTTTCCAGTTCTAATGTGACTCCTAATCTGGTGAACAGCACGCTGTGGTGTGTTCGTCGAAGCAGAGTGTTGGCACCGATCCAACAGGTGTTGGAGTTCTAGAGTTGCTCTTTCATTGCGCAACAATTTTAAACATTGTCGCAGGAATGCATGAACACTTCCTAGTGCATGCTCATCGTCATTATCATCATCAGGCCTTCCAGCTGTAGTGGCCTGTTCTTGTACCAGGTTGTCTTGTCTTAGCACTTGCGATCTACTATTGTTCTGCGGAATCGCGGTAGAACTTGAAGCTCTCGGATCTGAGAAATACTCTTGAGCTTGCTTAAATGCTTCTTTTTGCTTCTGTAGGTTAAGTGGGGCTGGTTTAATGTTAGCGCGGCGCACCCATTGCGTCGCTTGCTTTCCCGTTCCCATCTCTTGCGCACCAGTTGTAGCTCCACTGCGTGTCACTATATTAACTGTAGGGTCTGGTTCTCTTTTTTCGGCTCCAATCAACTGGATATTCTGATTGACCTGTGGTGTCTTTGCTTGCATCTTAGCCTGTAACTGAGGGCATTCTTCGATGATATGGTCAGAAGATTTACAATATCTGCAGAGGGTTGTAGGATTTTGGCAATCCCTAGCAAAATGACCTTGTTCTCCGCAATTATAGCAAGTGATCTGTCCTCTTCCACGACCCAAATTTGTTGTGCGTCCGCGTCCTCTGTAATTTGCTGCTCGGGCGTCCCGAGATTGGTCATAAGGTGGACCTGCTATAGGTCCTTGTGTCTCTGCTTGTACCCTATAAACATCATGCTTTCTTTCTATCATAAGATCATATGCTCTACAATTGTTCTCATCATGACCTACTGATTTACAGAAATTACAATATAGATTCTTTGGAGTTTGTACATATTTCTGAAGTAAGTGGCATTCTTGTGGTCTATGACCTCTAGTTCTGCAGATTTCACACCAAGGCCCTTGTGCCTGTGGTAAAGGATTAGGTGCTCCAGTTGCAATATAGTCTATGAAAACAGGACAATGGTCCTTTGAATGACCTTGGGATTTACATTTTGTACACCAAATTTATTCCTTGATCTCCTTGCCTTTCTTAATATCATGCACTTGCAAGGTTAAGTTTGCTAATTGGTTCTGTAGATGCGCAACATCGTTGCTTGTTCCTGCAATTGGCGAAGCTTCTAGTTTCATAGCCATTTCTAGAGCTTGTTCCTGAGTATTGAGATTCTGTTGCATAAGAGGAAGTCTAATGTGTGGAAGCAGTGCAGCAATAAACCATTCTTTATGTTGCTGTGGTGCAAACTCGAAGCTTACTTGATCTATCAAAGCTTTGAACTTCTGGTCAAAGTCCCATACTGATTCTGTAGGTAACTGTTTGATGTCTTTGAGCTCTGTTATACACTGTGATTCTGACTTAGGTTTCTTGAATTCTCTAATCATGGCATTTCTTACCTCAGCAAGCGTCCTATTCTGTGCTGCTGAGTATTTCATGAACCAAGTCAAGGCTCTTTCTCTTAGTGTGGTTGCTAACTGAACCAGTTTAACAGCATCATCATTAATTTGCTTAATTGTCCAAATGGCTTCACATAAGAACTAGTGCTGCTCAGGGTCCTCTATCCCCGTTCCTCTAAAAGTTGGTAGTTTCATGTCATCACCCATCCTTCTTGCACGGGTTTGAGGTGGAGGTACTGTAGCAGTGCCTCCGGGATGGTTAAACAAAGGTGGTACAGAGGTACTAGAAGTAGCGTGTGGGCTACTCGAAGGTGTTACTGTAGGATTATACTGAGCTCCGTCTGGTTTTTGCGGTGTAAAGGGGTAATACGGGATATGAGCATTCCCCTGTCTTTCTATATGGCTTGCTCTAGGGACTTGGCGATTGTCTGGGCTAGACTCAAAAGGATATTGGTCAAGGCCTACTTTATATCGTTTTCCACTACGAGTGCAACCAATAACTTCAGGATCACTATCAGAATCTACGGACATTACTTGACTATGCTATTCATCAGAAGCAATACATAGCTTTCCTTTTTCATACAGAAGCATTTTAATCCATAAGTTCAGAGAATTTAAGAACTTACCTCTGTGTACTTGGAAGAAACTCCTCTCAGCTTCACTGAAACTCTTTCTTGTATCGACTGCAAATTCGGTAATAAAACCTTCCAGTAGACTATTCAACCAAAAGTCTACTGCGCGGGACACAGGATTGTCTATCCGCTTCACAATACTAGCTAGCTCAGGCGTCCACGTGACGGGTCGATCCACATGCAGCGTAGGTCTAGAATCTGCTAACTTGGCTATCCAAGCGTGTAACTCCAATGCAAACGTAACAAAGAAAATTTCGTAAAGGTCAGCATAAATATACTTCTGTAACCAATCTTCTGTTTGAAGCGTAGGGCTTCTATTTTCTTGTTCAGCAAACTCTTTAGCTTTTAAATCAAACCAGTCTCCAATTTCCTTAGTTGTAGGGTTCCAGTAACACATTTGGAACCATTTGTTGGTCACTAGGCAACGGAACCATTTGTTGGCTCCAACAGTATCTCATACGTTGCTGAAAGAACAAGTCTCATTCGCGCGGCAACGGAACCATTTGTTGCACTGTTCTATCTCGCGCGTCGCCAAAATAACAAGTCTCATTCGCGCGGCAACGGAACCATTTGTTGCACTGTTCTATCTCGCGCGTCGCCAAAATAACAAGTCTCATTCGCGCGGCAACGGAACCATTTGTTGGACTGTTCTATCTCGCGCGTCGCCAAAATAACAAGTCTCATTCGCGCGGCAACGGAACCATTTGTTGGCTGCTTTCCTGGGCAGACCCGGGTTTTAATGAAGCGCAGCAACAAAACCCCTTGGCGCACTGGCCCTCTCGGCAACGAGCTGCGCGGCAGCTCGAGGTCTCACCCGAAGTGGCTATGGGGGGTTAAGGAATCAAGTTTCCTTAACCGGGGTGACGCGGAGATAGCTTGTCCTTGAATGGTTCCTGCGAAATCGGCGGTCGGACCTTCCCGCAGACCGCTCGGCGCAGCTGCGCGGGTCCCTTCCTCGGCAGGTCTACTGCGCAGTTTCTCCTTTCCAACGCAGCAGGCAACTATTTCTTGGGTCAACGCGCGAAACACTTCCTCGCCCTTCGCGTCTAGCGCAGTAACGCAGTCTGCTCTCGCCGCAGCGACTGAGCGTTACTACCTCTTTGGTACTTAAGATACTTATAGTTATCAAGGGACCTTTCCAACCCGCTCAAACAGTCACAAAGATAAGACAGAAGTCTTGCATACACAAATAATGAACTCGGAATAGTTATCATTCACACAAACATTATAACAAGAAGATATAAGTGAAGCTCATCTCCTCGAGGAAAACCACGTCCTCAGGAGTCTTAGATTAACCAGAAAATGATAGAGTTATACAATATGCTGCGCACACAGCTGCAGCCTAGAACTTACAGGAAACTCCACGCACACAGCTGGGAGCCCTTTTCTCAAGCTCGTCTCCTCTCTATGGAGATTACAAAGGCACAGACGTCGACACAGACTGTCTGGCAACTCAGGGATTAGCTCCTCGGCTATCCAATTTCCTCTCTCTAGTTCTACGCACCAGGTAGAATTTACAGTGAAGGATAATCAACACATGATCTATCCCTTTAGACTGACTCTCTAACAGTCTAGCATCTAACTCTCTAACTCTTCAAAAAGGGGAGGAAGAAGAACAAGAAGAAGAAGAAGAAGCAGAACCCTCTACCCATTACAGTGATTCATCTATATAGGTAGCCATGACGGTCACACCTTTACAAAACTGTGGGCCTTTCCCAACAGTGATTCCCAAAAACCCTAACCACGCACATGGCTAGGTGTACTGTAGGCGCCGCTTGCAGTCACGTCGCCGCTTCCTGCAGGCTCCATGAATTCCGGCGCAGATTGTGGGTATGGGCGATCGTCCTTCGCCTTCAATGCTCTGGTCCGTTGCTCCTCCTTGATCCGAGCAACCATAACTTCTGTACTAAGCCTTTAAATGAGGGTAGCTAAGCCTTCTACTCCATCACCTTATTTATTATGGTAGCTGAGCCACCTTCATTCTTTGATGACGTGCGCGCGAGCTCCGCAATTTCCGGTCCGTGCTCTGTGCTGAGATCATCCATCTGGCACCGTACTGCGCACCGTCTCCTTCTTACCCAAAACTTAGTGCTTGTCCCAAAATTAGCACTTTCCTTTCATACTCGTGCTTTTTTCCCAAAATTCGCAGCTTTTACTATAGCTGCGACCTTGGCCCCAACAATGGTCTAGTGGCAACAAGAATGGTTCCGACAGCACTGGGAGGTGTTTCAGGAGCATGGGGAATCATTCTAGGAGCATGCTCCCCTCTGAAGCAAGCTTCAGGAGTGGGATTGCAAAGTGGGGGGAAGCTTTTGCATAGCTAGGCATGTACCCGATATGTTGCCAAAAATATGAAGTAACTATCCATGAAAAAATATGGTTGTAAATTAGTCATGATTTTTTCTGCATTTACCTCCAGCATGCCTGGCTGTGCAAGAGGTAAAAACTTTGCAATTTGAACCCTAGGAAGGTCAGCCTCATCATCGGTATCATAGATGGGATCTCCGTAATAATTAACATGTACTCATCTTGGAAGGTCATGAGCCATGATGAATAAGCCAGCCATGAATAAAATACATATCATTTAACAAGATATACCAATTATGCCCCCTGTGCCAATCCACTGCCCCATCAACCTGAAAATCACAAATGTGTGTGATGAAAATCACAAAAAAACAGGGCCTCATATAGTATGAAGGGTAGCACACATCAAACCAAACTTTTGTTCTCAAAGACACAAGTTTGTATCATGTCTATATTAATGTTGAAAGTGGATGTAGTGGGACTGACTGCATCATCATCTATGACCCTGAAAGTACCAGTGCATGATCAACTTGGTAGCCCTCGGATTGGCCTAAGGGTGTGCTGCAAAGCTTTTTTGTGTGAAAAACTGAATGACTGCAAGTCTGCTCTTGTGTTTCTACTCAACAATAATTCTAATGATCATATTGAGCATTGAAACTTGGAAGTACTCTAATATTGAAATGAATTATATATCATAGTGATACATTGAGGAAAAATAGTAATGTGTTTGCTAGGAATAAAAATTAAGGTGAGTCTACAATAAAATCCATTTTGGACTAACATTAGCTGGTGGGGCACTATAGATTAATCAGTAAAGCATCAAGGATGATGCTAATTTGTGGGAACAACCTCCTTAAAAATGTGGAAAATAGAGCAGGGAGAATTGCTTATGGATAAGGAAGGTATAAATGTTCGCAACATTATCTTTCCTTCTTTGTATTAATGAATTGAATTCATGAAAGATTTTTGCTCACACATGCTGGCTTGTTATGGACATTGGCTTCAGAAGCATTTTATAGCCTCCCACTATCCACCATTCAAGGGATGTACTTTTCTTGGTTTGACCTCCAATTTTCACACTTTATTTGGTTCAGTTTTAGATTTGTGTTCCATTTTATTGTTCTTGATGTGATCTCTACTTTGAGTCAATTATTTTAAGTTTATAAGGGAGGACAAAGTCATCTTTATTTTATTTAGAAATATTGATATTGTGCATCTTTCTTTTGAGCTGTGAATAGATTTTGGCTCTTAAGATTGTTGCTGAGTGCACAATATGGTGTGCATATTTGAGGGATACCAAGGTTCCTAATTTTGTGATCATGTTATTATGGGAATTTTCTTGGAATGTTGTTATTGCATCAATACCTCAGGATGAGGCATGCTGATGTTTTGAAATGACAATGAGTTGCATATAAAATATGCCTTTGCTCTATTGGAATTTCACTAGATTTTTTTTTATTGTTTAACAAGGGTTTTAGAAGCATCTTAACTGATTTCTTACTCGCTGTTTACTTGGTATCCCTTTCTCTGGAAACTAATTTTCTCATCAGAAGTTTGTACATGAATATTTGCCATGTTGATAAAACATTTTTTTCATTAAGCTTGTCGTATAATCATGCTAACTTTTAGTATGTAAGTGCTATGTTGTTTTCTGAATAGATGGGAGCTGAAATCCGAGTTGGTGCATATGAAGCTTTGGTCTCGATTTGTGAAGCATTGGCTGTCACAACTCGTCCCTCGGTACTTACTTCCATGAAGGCTGTATTAAGTTTTGAGGACACACCAGAGGAAAGGCTGATAGATAAATTTGTTTGGAGGTTTCTTCGAAGTGTCAATGTTTTCTTCAAACAGGGTCATTGGAAAGAAGTCGTCGAGCAATTTTACTACACTATAAGGTAATTTCTTATTCCTTTCTTTCACTAATATCAATTTTGTTGAACCTTTTTTTTGTTTCCAAGGAAAAAATGTATATTTATTATTTCAGTCAGAATCATGAAGTATACTAACATGTGTGCTTATTCGTGCTCAAAATTGCTCTTTGAAGAGATCGTCCAGCAAAAAACATAAAATGTTTCTTCACAATCTTCTAGTAGTCTTGACTCTTGATTACAACCACTTCCTCAATAAAACAAGCACAAAGACTTTTTTGCCCAAGGGTAAAAAACTTTGTATTTGATATTTTGAAAGTAGAAATCAAAATACACATAAACTTGGCCTTTTGGATCTTAGTCACTTTCAGAGTGTCTTCACCCTACACTCCTAAGCCCTATTACAGTCTTTCTTCACAACATACATGGTTCTTTTGGGTATCTCAAGAGAGCACATACAAATACAGACTCAAACGGAAAGAGAACAATACATCAAGAGGAAGACCTAACATTCTCAGCAAAATGGGTGCTAGCTCAATGGTAGAGCACCATACATCTTGAACATGTTTGACATTCATTTTGTTCCCATGCAAAATTTGTTTGAATATCATCATTGTCAAGAAATAACAAGTTCTTAAAGGGTGCTATCTCAATGGTAGAGCACCTGCCTAATTATAGGCAGGAGATTGGTGGTTCGATTCCTCCGTACCCTATCATAAATTAGTGACTAAGAAAACGACTAAATTTGCATATATACGACTATTAGTAGCTAATTTCTAGTATCTTATAGCGTGACTAATGTTTAGTCGTATTTAGCTTAGTCATTAATATGCTATCATCTAGTAGTTTATTTAGTCGTATGTTTGCTCATTAATTGTGACAATCAATGACTAAATCAGTGAATATCAATGACTACATCCGTGACTAAATCAGTGAGTATCAATGACTAAATCAATGACTTAATCAGTGACTATCAATGACTAAATCAATGACTAATAAGTCAACCAATTAATGACTTGTGAAATACGACTAGAGATAAGATAGTGGAAATCGGATACTAGTAGTCACCAACTCAAAAATAGTCATTTATAGTCGAATTTTGGTCAGTTTTTTAGTCATTAATTTCTCATTTTGTACTAGTGCTAACCTTGTTCTTTTATTCAAGTAAGAAATGTAAAGACAGGAAGCAAAACATTTAAAGTAACACTGTGTATGAAACCGCGTAGGGTTGATACTAATCTCATAATGCATTCATTATTTGTAATGCCCATATTTTTGATTCGGCATATTTATTAGTTAGACACACCATACTTTATTTCTTATATATTTTGTCGAACTCAGCTCAACTGAGTAAACTATATTGGACCTCATTATATGATGTTACTCTGTCTTATGATTTCACCATGATTATGATGTTACTATGTTATGCAGTTATGATGTCATGATTATCATATGATTTCCTTATTTTACGATTGCAGTATATGTTTATATGTTTTCATTAATGAAATGTGAAATATATGATTTGGTACGTGGATACCATCTTCTTATATGAATTGCTGAAATGTTATATGTCATACGCATCTATGATGAGCTAAAAGGTTACATGAAATAAAATGATAACATGGATCAATTGGCGATCAATGGAAAATGCTTTCTATAAATTGTATTTTGAAAAACACTAACCTACAGGACACAGGGGCTATGGGATAGCCAGTTACTTGATCTGATATATATTGGAAAGGAAAAACATGTTCATACAGCAAACCTTAGCAGCCAAAATGAGGATACGATAACACAAACTGATAATCCCGATAGTAGCAAGTATGAGTTGATAAGGGCGTAGGCCCAGTATGTTGAGAGGGATGGATGTGTTTCCCACCCTATGGTTCCATGAGACCCGAGGTCGTGGGAGGGCCGTGCTGAGACACGCTCCCCATGTTGTTGTGATGACGATGGTCGGATGCCTGCTAGGGGAGGATAGGTCCGCTGTTCAGCCGACGCTATCGCTCTCAAGTTCTATGTGGTCAGATTGGTGAGTCCGACATCCACTGTTGTACTAGCAGAGGGAGGATAGGGAGGATGCTGGACGTAGGTTATGATGGGAGGATGTGTTAGTTAGTACTGTTGGAGGTTTAGTATTCCTTGATTCCGAGTTAGTGGAAGTAGGCACCCTTCCTGTACTTGATTGATTAAACTAATGTAAACATAAAGACAATGATGTTAAATCGTAAAGGGTTAACTGTTAAATAACCGAGGATGTTAAAGTAATTATACTATATATTATGCTTGCTCTTCTGCATGGGGGTAGATACTATTATTAGTTAGCAAGTATGCATAGGCGGAATGGGGTTTGTTTATAGTACATATCCGACATGTGCATACACTGGCCATGCATGCACACCTTGTACGTGTACAATATTACTGGTGTATAACATACTTGTCATGCTCGAATAGTAGTATAAATGTCATAGATAACTCAGTTAAGGATACATCAATCAACTTAGGTAATGAATGGTTAGGTTGTCAATGTGTAAATAAGTGAATTAGTAATTATATGAAAACATTGTAATAATAAACTAAGACAAGTATCGTCAGTTAACATTGTCATAGGAGAACTGTTGTGAATAGGGTAATGATAGTGTCTAATTAATTAGTAAAATTGTTTAAGCCCTCACAAGTGCTTTGTTTATAAGAACAAGGATGCTATGTTGATGATAGGGTACTCATGTGATAAACAAATAATTAAGAATACTATGATTAATTCACCTTTTATTATTGTTAAATGGTGATTTAATTATTATTATTAATTAATAAATGGTGATCTAATTATTATTATTACTTAATTAATAATATTCCAGCAACATTTATATCCCTATCGTAACAATTGCAATATAAGTAAGATTTAAAATATTGATTTATAAATTAATATTGTGTGATTATTTCCATTTCAAAAGTTAGCCATAATAGGATAATCATTTTTGGAATGAACGTGATGTGATGGAAAATGGTTATTTAATTATTCAATGTTAATCTTGGAATTTAAACCTCAAGCTAAGTGGTCTCGACGGATAAGGTGGACCATTAAGACACATCATGTCCAAGTTGAAAAGGGGCAACTAATTATATAATATTTTATTAATTACATTAATAACATTAAAATACCAAGGATGGCGAATAGACTTGTATTTGATGAAGCTTGTCCCGAATGGATAACCTTTGGGTGATAATTCCCACGGTAAAAAATACTTACGACAGTCAATCCAAAACCAAATAAATTTTCCATAAGAGTAATTAATTATACATTTTTATAAAGAACCGTGTATGAATGAACTGGTGATAGGAGTAAATGTTGAGGGGCTCGAGAGGGGGATTTTGGGGCGGTGGAGTAAGCCCAAGATATTCTTGAGGAAGGGAAATTATATAGAGGGGGAGAGCTTGGAGTAAAAGGGGGGGTTTTTTGATTGGGGAAGAAAAGAAGTTTGGAGAACAGAAGTTGGGAGAACAGAAAGTTTGGAGAACAGAAAGATTTTGAGAACAGAAGGAAACACTGCTCTCGGGATTATCAGATTGTGGGCTCGGGGGCTTGGAAATCCTTTGATTTCCAAGGGCCAGCAAGATAATAGCTGGTCGTTAGGGTGGACACTTCAGTTTGGCTGCCTAAGAGGTTATACAACCCGCTACAACTTACGGTTAGCATCAGCATCAGGTAATTTCCGTTATTTGACTATTATGCTAAAACTTACTGTAAACATGCATAACTTGCTATTTACTGATTCACTGAGTTGTGAAACATATTCTTATGCTGGAACATGATTGTTGAAAAGGAATTATTGATATGCTTGCTTATTTTAAATTACGAATGTAAGGTTGATGGAAAACACGAAAGTACACTAAATATCATTTAGGCACATAGTAATTGTTAGAAATTTACTTCCATACACTTGATAAAGTTTAAAACGTAGAAAATTAACTGAGAAATTTTACATAGTGCTCTGCTGTAAAAACCAGAGCACTACAGATGGTATCAGAGCCTTTGTTCAGACTCTTGAACCTACAGGCCTATTCATGCTTCACCTAGAAAATTTACTTGATAATTTACCTACTTGACCTCCAGCCATAGCCATCTTTCGAGGTACCTGCACAACGATAATGACAATTACATTAAAAATATATATATATATATATATATATATATATATATATATATATATATTCATTCCTTATATAGTTAATCTACCACTAAACAAATGCAAATTATTTAGGGCTTCCAGCAATTTATCCCCTTCCGTTCTATTTCCTACTACTGTTGCCAAAAATCTTGGCGAGTGATGGGAATCCATGAACAAAAATAAGAGAAGAAAATTAAATTGAAATTACAACAAAAACAAAAGAGCGTTATAGCAAATTTCCTATAGGATCTTATTGTTTAAATATTACTGTCTAATTTTGTTTTCATATAAAAATATTGGGTCTTAGATTTCATAGAAAGAACTGAAATTTGCTTGCTGTACATTAGAAATATATAATTGTTTTATCACTGTCTTATTTTGTAGGAGGATCGAGAATTGAAAAGAAAAAAAAAAAAAAAATAGTTTCTGCAATGTATGCAGCTTTCTGGAAATTCATGGTTAATCTATTTACTGACTATTGAAAAACGAAATATAGATTTATGCAGAATAAAATAATTTTTTTGTTTTTGTTTTTGAATTTATAGTCTAAACCTACTTATCTTGAAGAAGAAGGAGGTAGCAAGATTACTGCACCTAGGATTACATTCATATACTATCCTACCAATATAATTAGTTTCAGTAATGCTTCCTGTACAGAGATACTTACCATTTCGAATCGGTTACAACCATTTTTTTTTTTAAATTGCCCCAAAATAGTATAAATATGAATTTGCGTGAAATGGAAGATATGCAGATTTCGGCCTTGCAATGATCTTTACGACCCTGTAGTTTAGACTTCTGTCTTCTTCTTTAATAAGTCGAATTATTACCCTCATCATCATAATGATCCATGTCCAGTTCTTTGAGGCCATTAGCAAAATCATCAACCTTGTGCTGCCTTTGAAAATCTGCTGACTGATTCCCAAGAGCATCTGCTCCTGCTAATGCCTTTGCTACTGCATCGGTATTATTATCAGTTTCAGCAACCATATCTTCATTTTCTTCCTCACTATCTTCAGAATCATCACTCTCTCCTGGAATGTTACACTTCAATAACTCTTGAATCTCCTCTTGAGAAGGCGGCTCAGCAGAATCTGGTAGAACCTTTGCAACACCCTTAGGAACCCAACACACAGCTGCAATCATTCTGCAGTTTATGATAGAGATCTTTGGCTGTCCTGTAGATAAAGGTGACTGCTACAGCACCTTACTGTGGTATAATATAGCTCTCAAAGCCCACGCCTTGTTTGTTTTGTGATGGCGGGAGCCGATGACCACTGAAGAATGCGCCCAGCATAAATAAGCAGCCCTGTAGATGACAGTCACAGTTGGCAACCCCCTTTAATTTGACTGTAACGACTTCTTTGTGTCCAGGATTGTAGTGGATAGTCACTAGAGAAAGATAGATAACAATATAAGTACCCAACAGCAGTAAAGTAGACTCCTGTGGATGATAGATGCAAAGTGCAGACCACTGTTAAACTGAAACGCCCTTTTTCTGCTGCGCCTGAGTGAAATCTTGGTCACGGCAAACGATAGATGCCCACAAATGTGTCCAGTAGTGAAGATACGATCCAACAGTCTGTTGATGGCACAAAGTCGACCCCTTGTTGATGAACCAAGCAGTGCGCCCTTCGTTATGTAAGTAGATCTCACAAAGCTACTGGCATGGATGTTCTTCCAATTATCAGTTTAAAGTTGAGCTTAATAGACCATTAGTATGTGATAGTTTATATAGACAGTTTCGATACTCCTACCCGATATCTGGTTTTTAATTTAGGTATTTATCTATCATCTGGAAAAAGCAAAAAAAAAAAATGAATTCGGACAAGCTGAAATGGACAAATTTGCAATCACTGTTTAAACATGGGTCCCTCATGATATATTACAAGATCGAGAAGACAGCGAATTTGAAACAGGGAGCGAACATGAGGCACGCTAGTAAATAATGATATTGGAGAAGATGTCCAGGATCCCTGACCTGATCTTGAATGTAACCAGAACCAGAGCCAAATATGGAATGTCCGAGCACCCAAACCAGAAGGTCCAAATTCATTGACCTACACCCACGTAGAAGCCTACAGTCCAAGCGCCCAAGCCAGAAGGCCAAGTTCCACGACTTGTAGCCACGCATTACTCATCCTCCAAGCACCAAGGCCGAGAGCATCTCCTTCTTTGTTACTTATAAAATTATTAATGCCCGCAGCCATAGCACCCAATCTCCAAATACTGAGACGTTGGTGCATGCTATCAATCCGATATATCGCAAGCCATAGCCCAGCTCTAAGGCTACCAAGGTATATCATTCATTTCTCATCGAGCCGAGCTGTTCTGAGAACCCGGGCTCATGGAAGGCGTAAGAGGCTGAAAATCACCATATCCACCACCTAGGTTTGATTTCCGTGGACTGCCAGAAATTGAAATAGAATAAAGCCACTGAGAATACGAAAAACTCAACAGTAATCAGATAAACACCCTACAATAGCCATAAAACACCAGAAATGAAAGGGTAAATCCCGTTCATTCTTTACAATAGCAGGTCTGACAGTAGTATTCTGCAGTAGAAAAATGGAAAGCTCCTTCCTTTCTGAAACCCTAAGCGAGCTTGCATTTGAGTTGCAGAGCTAAAACTCCAGGAGAGAGGGTGAAAATGGCTGCGCCTTGGGGATTGACTCTATTTAGGGTTTCCCCCACTTTCCGAGGGCGGTGGGTTGCTTGGAGAGACCGCGTGTCCTTCATGCATACTCGCTCTTTGCATGGCGGTGAAAGGCCGCGTGGTAAAATCTACGGTTTATAAATCTACGTATATACTTGTGTATAGTGGTAAAAGCATGTATATATGTTCGTGAAATATATATAGGAGGATATAATATATGTTGTATTAAAATTTAAATTTATTTTTATATATTTTGAGAGAATGTATGTTTTATAAAATTTAAAATTATTTATATTTTGTTAGATTATATGTATTATAAAAATTAATTATTTAATTAATTAATTTAATTTTGTTATAACATATGTTGTTAAAATATATGTTTTATAGGAATTTTAATTTTTAGTATTAAACTTAACTATGATTGGTTGAGGTTTAAACAATTAATGTTAATTAAGTTGTTTAGATTAAAGGGTAACATTTAAAGTTAACTAAAATAGAGATATTAAAAAAATTTTGCCGAGATTTCAACTCCTAGTCGAAGGGATGAAAGAGACCCGAAATCTCAAAAACAAGACACCATTAAGACCAGCACGACGAGCTGAACACCATGACAGGATTGTTTAAATAAAAACGACTATAGATTTTACTGCGCTAATCTTGACAATTTGCTATCTCATGATGCAAGTTATTGAATACCTACATTTTAGTTCCGCGTATATTTGATGGAACAACTAAGGATATGATTTTATTTTAATAACTCAGGAACTATCATGGTGACAACATGCAGAGGTCGAGGTCGGGGTCAAGGTCGACCACCGTCACCACCACCTCCGCCACCGCCAACACCGCCACAACCAACCTCAACACCAGAAATGCAGATCATAATGAGGTCTTTGGAGGCTATTATGACCACGATGAACAGGCAGTCGGAAAGGGCCGCCGAGGTGGAAACCACTCAAGTGAGTCGAGAGAACTCTGAAAGGGCACATGGCCCAAGACTGGAACCGCTTCAGGACATATCGAGGGAGTTACAAAAGATAAAAGTTCCAGAGTTTTCAGGAGGACGACCCGGTAAGCATGCAGAGGCATGGTTGGAAGGCATGAAGAGATGCTTCGCATTGAATGAGTACACATCTAGTTCCAAGGCTAGGATGGCCGTCTTTCAGCTTAAAGGTGATGCTTTGAATTGGTGGTCAGACCTTGAGAAGCAGTTGCACCTTACTCCTCTTACAACTTCTTGGGAACTGTTCGAGGAGAGGTTCCACATGAAGTATTTGCCAAATTATTACAAGGAAGAACAGGCAGGTGCACTCCATGCCTTAGTACAGGGAGACAAGACAGTGGAGGAGTATGAATCTCGGTTTATGGAACTGGTAAAATATGTTCCTTACCTAGATGCAGATTATTGTCAGGTAGAGCGTTTTGTGTATGGACTTAACTACAAGATTAGAGCTTCTGTGCGGATGTGGAAGCCAACTTCAGTTGCCATGGCAGTTGAGTATGCTCGTTATGCAGCTGATATGTCAGATGGAAAAGGGGGTAGTAAGTTGACAGGAACCAATCAGTATGTTTCAGGGAAGGTGTCACGTCCTTACTTCAGGGGAGGACAATCTAGACCTCCTCCTTATGGTAACCGGTTCACACCGAGGGGTAATACTTCAGTTAACTCAATCTCGCAGGCATCGTCCGCAACCCACCAAAGCCAGGGACGTACACAGGGAAGTTCCTATAGAGGAGCAAGGGGTTTTAGAGTAACCAGGGGAAGGAACTCATCTCAGAGGATTCCTTCGAGCAACATGCAAGCCCCTCCCAATCTCTCTTGTTGGGGATGCGGAGGTCCTCATTTCCAGCGAGACTGTCCCAAGGGTCAGTCAAGCAGCAGGCACAAGGAAGGAAAAGCACCCATGGATAGTTCGGGTAACAGTCATCGGATTCATGCAGCGGTGCATAACCACCAGGCAGAACATCAGTCTACCATAGTAGAATCCACTGGTAATGTAAACAATGTCAAACTTAAAATTTTGTTTGATCCAGGAGCAACTGATAGTTTTATTTCACCATTTGCATTAGATAAATGTGGGTTGGCAGCCTACGAGCACGAGGATTTCAAACTGGTTGAAATGGCTTCAGGAGCTAAGCAAACAGTAGGTCTTAAAGTGAGAAGTTGTGAGGTTGACTTAGGAGTGTGCACCACTAAGTTGGATGCTTATGTCACCAATTTGGGGACTTATGACCTCATTATTGGCATGGATTGGTTAGAAGGCCATAGAGCTTTCTTAGACTGCTATGCGAAGAAGGTGTTGTGCCTCGATGACGAGGGAAGGACAATTCAAATCCAAGGCTTGAAGAGGAAGGTATCCCTCCGTTTCATCTCTATGGTGAAAGCTAAGCGGTGCCTAAGACAAGGATGCCAGTTGTTCGTAGTGGAGGCCGTGAGCGATAGTAAAGGACCTTCCTTGAATTCTTACCCAGTGCTTTCCGAGTTGAAGGATGTCTTTCCGAAGGAATTACCAGGACTACCTCCAGAAAGAGAGCTCGATTTCACAATCGAACTAAAACCTGGTGCAGAACCTATCTCAAAAACTCCGTATAGAATGACAACTCCAGAGCTCCGTGAGTTACAGATCCAGTTAAAAGAATTGCTAGATTTGGGACTGATTAGACCCAGTATCTCACCGTGGGGAGCACCAGTGATCTTCGTTAAGAAGAAGGATGGATCTCTGCGACTGTGCATAGATTACAGAGATTTGAACAAGGCCACCGTGAAGAACAGGTATCCCATACCAAGAATTGATGACCTCTTTGATCAAATGAAAGGTGCGTCAGTCTTCTCAAAGATTGATTTACGATCAGGGTATCACCAGTTGAGGATCAAGGAAGGCGACATTCCTAAGACTGCCTTTCGAACTCGATTTGGGCATTACGAGTTTGTAGTGGTACCATTTGGTTTGACCAATGCTCCAGCTGTATTCATGAGCCTCATGAATGGTGTCTTCCGAAAATACTTGGACCGCTTTGTTCAGGTCTTCTTAGATGATATTCTTATCTATTCTAAGAATGAGAAGGAGCACGAGGAACACTTGCGGTTAGTCTTGACATGCTTAAGGGAACATAAACTTTATGGTAAATTGTCAAAGTGTTCCTTCTTCCAAAAAGAGATTCACTACTTGGGGCACATCATCTCAGGTGAAGGGATCTCTGTAGACCCAGAAAAGGTAAAGGCCATTGAAGATTGGCCAATTCCAAGGAATGCTCATGAGGTGCGCAGCTTCATGGGGTTAGCAGGCTATTACCGGAGGTTTGTGGAAGGATTTTCTAAAATCGCAAAACCTATTACCACCTTGCAACGCAAGGGAGTCCGGTATGAATGGACCGATGAATGCGATGCCGCTTTTACAGAGTTAAAAAGATTGTTGACAAGTGCACCGACCTTGCGGGTACCAGACATGGATAAAGATTTCATGGTATGCACCGACGCCTCGAAGCAAGGATTAGGAGCGGTGTTGATGCAGGAAGGTGGGGTAATAGCTTATGCATCTCGAAAGTTGAAACCTCATGAGGAGCAGTATGCCACGCATGATCTAGAATTGGCAGCAGTAATGTTGGCACTAAAATTATGGAGGCACTACCTAGTTGGTAGAAGCTTCACCCTTAAGACAGACCATCAAAGCTTGCAGTACATCTTTACCCAAAGGGATTTGAATGCTAGGAAAAGGAGATGGAGTGAGTTCATGAGTGAATATGACTTTGGTATCTCTTACATCAAAGGAAAGGAGAATGTGGTGGCAGACGCTCTAAGCCGAAGGCCGAGACTTTTATCCTTAATTCCCTTGAAGGTTGACTTGAGCGAAAGGGTACTAGGACAACTATTGGGCGATAGTTGGTATCTAAAAGTAACCTCATCTATTCAGAATGGAAAGAAACAGGAATTGAAGTATGATGGGTACCATCTTGAGGAAGATGGATTGTTGCGGTATCAGGGAAGGATGTATGTTCCTAAGGAAGGTGATATCAGGGAAACCATCCTTAGAGAGGCCCATAGATCGCATTACTGTGCGCACCCAGGGGTGAAGAAGATATATGCTGACATGAAGCAACTCTTCTTTTTGCCAGGTATGAAGATGGATGTAGTGGATTTTCTTTCGAAGTGCCTTGAGTGTCAACAAGTGAAGGCAGATCATCGTCACCCGGCCGGTCTCCTACAACCGCATGATATCCCTATGACTAAATGGGAAGTCATTTCCATGGACTTCGTTGTAGGATTACCACTCACATCTCTGAGACATAATGCTATTTTGGTGGTAGTCGACAAACTGACCAAAAGTGCTCACTTCATTCCAGTCAGAGACACCTATGATGTGATAGATGTGGCAAGGGTATTCATAAATGAGATTGTACGTCTTCATGGAGTTCCTAAAAAGATAATCTCTGACAGAGACCCTAAGTTCACCTCCAGATTTTGGACAAGCATGCAGTCAGCATTAGGGACACAGTTGAACTTAAGCTCAGCTTATCACCCCGAGACAGATGGACAGACTGAGAGGGTGAATCAAGTGATGGAGGACATGCTTAGGATGTATGTTATGGATCAGCAGACACAGTGGGAGAAATATCTTCCTTTAGTGGAGTTTGCATACAACAATAGTCATCACAGCTCCATTGGTATGCCGCCATATCAGGCATTGTATGGGAGGCCGTGCAGGACACCACTCAGTTGGGACAGGTTAGAGGATCAAGTTTTAATTGGGCCTGAATTGATTCAGGAAATGGAGGAGCAAGTGATACAGATTAGGCAGCGGCTGAAGGAAGCACAGGATAGGCAAAAGAGTTACGCTGATGCACACAGATCAGATAGAACTTATGGAGTAGGGGATCGTGTATTTATTCGCATCAGACCAAATAAAAGTACCATTCGGTTTGGGAAGGGTACCAAGTTGTCACCTCGCTTTATAGGTCCATTTGAGATTCTTGAGAAAATCGGACCAGTTGCTTATCGTCTCGCGCTGCCACCCCACTTGCATAAAACTCATAATGTATTTCATGTTTCTGTATTACGACATTACATAGCTGATGAGACTCACAAAATTCATTGGAAGGAATTGCAGGTCTCGGACGAGGGAACCTTCAGGGTCGAACCATTACGTATACTTGATCGTAGGGTTCGACAGCTCCGTAGTCGCCATGTGGACCAAGTTAAGGTCCAATGGGACAAGTATAGCCCAGGGTCTGCTACCTGGGAGGATGCAGAGACCATGCGTTGAGCTTTTCCCTCACTATTTTGACCATAACTTCGGGACGAAGTTTCCCTAAGGGTGGGTGAATGTAATGCCCATATTTTTGATTCGGCATATTTATTAGTTAGACACACCATACTTTATTTCTTATATATTTTGTCGAACTCAGCTCGACTGAGTAAACTATATTGGACCTCATTATATGATGTTACTCTGTCTTATGATTTCACCATGATTATGATGTTACTATGTTATGCAGTTATGATGTCATGATTATCATATGATTTCCTTATTTTACGATTGCAGTATATGTTTATATGTTTTCATTAATGAAATGTGAAATATATGATTCGGTACGTGGATACCATCTTCTTATATGAATTGCTGAAATGTTATATGTCATACGCATCTATGATGAGCTAAAAGGTTACATGAAATAAAATGATAACATGGATCAATTGGCGATCAATGGAAAATGCTTTCTATAAATTGTATTTTGCAAAACACTAACCTACAGGACACAGGGGCTATGGGATAGCCAGTTACTTGATCTGATATGTATTGGAAAGGAAAAACATGTTCATACAGCAAACCTTAGCAGCCAAAATGAGGATACGATAACACAAACTGATAATCCCGATAGCAGCAAGTATGAGTTGATAAGGGCGTAGGCCCAGTATGTTGAGAGGGATGGATGTGTTTCCCACCCTATGGTTCCATGAGACCCGAGGTCGTGGGAGGGCCGTGCTGAGACACGCTCCCCATGTTGTTGTGATGACGATGGTCGGATGCCTGCTAGGGGAGGATAGGTCCGCTGTTCAGCCGACGCTATCGCTCTCAAGTTCTATGTGGTCAGATCGGTGAGTCCGACATCCACTGTTGTACTAGCAGAGGGAGGATAGGGAGGATGTTGGACGTAGGTTATGATGGGAGGATGTGTTAGTTAGTACTGTTGGAGGTTTAGTATTCCTTGATTCCGAGTTAGTGGAAGTAGGCACCCTTCCTGTACTTGATTGATTAAACTAATGTAAACATAAAGACAATGATGTTAAATCGTAAAGGGTTAACTGTTAAATAACCGAGGATGTTAAAGTAATTATACTATATATTATGCTTGCTCTTCTGCATGGGGGTAGATACTATTATTAGTTAGCAAGTATGCATAGGCGGAATGGGGTTTGTTTATAGTACATATCCGACATGTGCATACACTGGCCATGCATGCACACCTTGTACGTGTACAATATTACTGGTGTATAACATACTTGTCATGCTTGAATAGTAGTATAAATGTCATAGATAACTCAGTTAAGGATACATCAATCAACTTAGGTAATGAATGGTTAGGTTGTCAATGTGTAAATAAGTGAATTAGTAATTATATGAAAACATTGTAATAATAAACTAAGACAAGTGTCGTCAGTTAACATTGTCATAGGAGAACTGTTGTGAATAGGGTAATGATAGTGTCTAATTAATTAGTAAAATTGTTTAAGCCCTCACAAGTGCTTTGTTTATAAGAACAAGGATGCTATGTTGATGATAGGGTACTCATGTGATAAACAAATAATTAAGAATACTATGATTAATTCACCTTTTATTATTGTTAAATGGTGATTTAATTATTATTATTAATTAATAAATGGTGATCTAATTATTATTATTACTTAATTAATAATATTCCAGCAACATTTATATCCCTATCGTAACAATTGCAATATAAGTAAGATTTAAAATATTGATTTATAAATTAATATTGTGTGATTATTTCCATTTCAAAAGTTAGCCATAATAGGATAATCATTTTTGGAATGAACGTGATGTGATGGAAAATGGTTATTTAATTATTCAATGTTAATCTTGGAATTTAAACCTCAAGCTAAGTGGTCTCGACGGATAAGGTGGACCATTAAGACACATCATGTCCAAGTTGAAAAGGGGCAACTAATTATATAATATTTTATTAATTACATTAATAACATTAAAATACCAAGGATGGCGAATAGACTTGTATTTGATGAAGCTTGTCCCGAATGGATAACCTTTGGGTGATAATTCCCACGGTAATAAATACTTACGACCGTCAATCCAAAACCAAATAAATTTTCCATAAGAGTAATTAATTATACATTTTTATAAAGAACCGTGTATGAATGAACTGGTGATAGGAGTAAATGTTGAGGGGCTCGAGAGGGGGATTTTGGGGCGGTGGAGTAAGCCCAAGATATTCTCGAGGAAGGGAAATTATATAGAGGGGGAGAGCTTGGAGTAAAAGGGGGGGGTTTTTTTATTGGGGAAGAAAAGAAGTTTGGAGAACAGAAGTTGGGAGAACAGAAAGTTTGGAGAACAGAAAGATTTTGAGAACAGAAGGAAACACTGCTCTCGGGATTATCAGATTGTGGGCTCGGGGGCTTGGAAATCCTTTGATTTCCAAGGGCCAGCAAGATAATAGCTGGTCGGTAGGGTGGACACTTCAGTTTGGCTGCCTAAGAGGTTATACAACCCGCTACAACTTACGGTTAGCATCAGCATCAGGTAATTTCCGTTATTTGACTATTATGCTAAAACTTACTGTAAACATGCATAACTTGCTATTTACTGATTTACTGAGTTGTGAAACATATTCTTATGCTGGAACATGATTGTTGAAAAGGAATTATTGATATGCTTGCTTATTTTAAATTACGAATGTAAGGTTGATGGAAAACACAAAAGTACACTAAATATCATTTAGGCACATAGTAATTGTTAGAAATTTACTTCCATACACTTGATAAAGTTTAAAACGTAGAAAATTAACTGAGAAATTTTACATAGTGCTCTGCTGTAAAAACCAGAGCACTACATTATTTACAAACAAAAACATTAAATTCCATATTTTTTGTATTCATTCTCCCAAACCAGAATCCATTACAAGGGATAAAATGTAGTACGAAACCATGTTGGAGCACGGGAGACCCAATAATGTGGTCGAGCCAAAATAAACATAAATAATGTATTTGTTTGCAAAACATTAACGTTCTCATTACTTGCATTCACTTACAGGCTGCAAGGGAAAACTACCTTGGAAACACAGTCGTGTACACTGAGGACAAGGCTAAGGAACACCACTACGTTATGATGTAAAATGAACTAGAACGAAGTCTTAAGTAACCCACCTCAAACCATCAGGTGGTTTAACCCCAAGGGATAAAGCGAGGACGAGTTACCTGGCCACTATGGAGACAGTTCTCCTCGTTGAGGTTGTGATGCTAGCTTTGGAGTGCCCAGCACACCCACGACGGTTCTTGGCTCCTACATCATCCAACATGAAAACATAAATCAGTTGGAGTAGTAATAAGTGAATGTGAAAAAGATTGTTGGTGAAAACCTTAAGCACTGTAACTACTCACCTTTTTGGTTTGATTTGGACATGAAGACCACATCGTGGCTATGCCCTACCTGCACAAAGGAACCATTGTGGTGTCATTCGGTAGTGTCATCTTACAACTGAACTAACCAACGAAACATGGTAACAAAGCATAAAACATTGTATTACCTGGCTTGCGTGGTCGTATAACCAACGACCTCCATTTTTGCTCATAGTAATGCTGAAGAACACCTTTATCTCCTGCTTCCGGTGTGAGCCCTCTGCTCAGAGTAGAGGTCCTCTATGAACCTCATCGCAACATCAAATGAGCAACCCATCGTCAAGGCCAGGGTTTTTGAGATCTTTATGGTACCGGTCAAGGATGTGGTGACCACTGAACCCAGTGGAATCATGCCTTAAATATTTGGTACTTCAAACTTTTTGGGTGCCAACTACTATAACATAATCAACAGTTCCAATGCTCTTCGCATTACTCGAGTAACCAACCTGTATCACAATCGACGGACTTAGATCATTGTTGCATTTATTTGTAACCAACAGGACTTTAATGCAGTGGAGGATGGGTTGGTAACCTCATGTGCTAGGCATCTTGGGCTAGCTGGAACACGAGCATTCCATTCGTTGCTGAGGGGCATCACCACGTCGCCAAGAGAATAGCATCACCTTCTAGGAGGGTACACCCAATGGGGTGTAAAACGTTTGGTTCATACGTTGAAGTCTGTGTGGCAGAGCTTGAGTCAAAGCAGAGTCACCATAGTAATTATGTTATGCGCATAATACCAACCTTCATAGTTTCAAACCATGAAATTTAAATGTTATAACATAAGAATGATCACAACAGTGCCAAGGGATTGGTGTGGGTTGATATCACCGTGGATAATGAGCCATGGGTTTGACATGAAACTAAGGTTCGACCGTAGATTATCCTTGAGCACATAACTCACACGTCTTTGTATGGTATTATATATATATGTTATGTTAATACATATATATGTATTACATTGCACAACCTTTTGTTAATGTTATATTATGGTGGTATTAAACCTTGGTTCGACGCTATGTCAACCTTGGAGTGCATGGACTATATAATATATAACAATTTATTATATCACAAAGTATATATGTTATATTAACATATATGTGTTACTTGGTATTACATTTTAATAATGTTATTTATATTGAGATATCTTATCGAGTAGCATAAGTGCATAAGGGGTAACTTTTATAATCCTAGATCTTAGAATAATGATAATACATAGGGTATATGTTATTAACTTAGTTATAAAATATAAATATGTTGTTTTATACTTAAATTGTAAATAGCATAAAGACTATGAAGTCTTATGTTTCATGATATCAATATATTAATCGTTTTAATATATTTGTGCAATGAATTATTAATGTCTCATTTAAACTGGAAGTGTCATAATTGTTGTAGCATAGAGTCATCATGCTTTTTGGTTGTATTTGAAGTGGGCCCCATACTATCATGTTTATGTATACGTACACCATCGTAGTTATAAAAGTCTATCAAGTGTCAACACTTGCGTGAATAGAGACAAAAGTAACAAGTGCAGCATAGTGCTCACACGATCAGATTATTAATCATTTATGTTGTAGTGACATCGAGTAATTATGTTTCCACTTTTGGTTTAGTAGTTAGAATCTTTGATAATAATAAAAAAATTCACGTCGAAGAGACGTGACAAATTGGTATCAGAGCTACGGTCACTATACTAGGACCTTAGGCTCGCTTGCGTGAATGTTGTTGTCCTTTAGAAATCAATAAATAAAATTTCTGTAGCATACTATTTCTAAATTGCTTATTAATAGATGCTTTGATGTTTACGACATCTAACAAAGAGCTGTTGACCACACTTAGGCAGAAAGGTGGCTGAAACGGTAAGTAGCAGAAATGAATTCTACATAACAAGAAGGAGGGCTAGCTGTAGAAACATCCAGTTAGCGAGGAGAAATGGCCAGTAGGTAGGAGAGAAACCAGAACTCTCCACAAGGAGCGACAACCTCCAGTGAGATGATGGAAACAGTCAAAAGTATGAAGGCTAAACTGCTCAGCATTAAAGAAGACAACATTAAAAACTTTGAATAACAATGAGAAATAAATTCCATTCTACTGCAAAATTTGACTGAAAAAGAAAACAGTCACATCCCAACAACAAAGAACAACATGCAGAAAAGTCAGTAATGAAAAGAAATTCCAAGTTTAAGACTACGCCACCAAGAAATTCTGTGAGCTACAATATGGATGTTGGCGACAAAGAGTCACGTGCTGAATATTCTGAAGAGTATGTTCCCTAAAAGAAGAAGAAAACTGTAAAAGTAAATCAGCTGCACTCAGAATTGAGAAAGATCAAGCCTCCTACTTTTAATGGAGAAATTAAAACTGGAGAAGAAGCTGAACTATGGATGAGGGACATGGAAAACTACTTGCGCTTGTTTGACTATTCTAGTCCTATAAAGGCTAAGATTGTTGTTTTCAATCTGCAAGGAAAAGCTTCAGCTTGGTGGGATGACCTCAAGTTGACCCGAGCTATCAACGAGAAAAAGGTAAAGTGGAAATATTTTGCGACATTCTTCAAACAAAAATATCTGTTCGAAAGGTACTATGATAGAAAAGTATAATAATTTTACGACCTGAAGCTGGGACAACAAACCATGGAGGAATTTAATCAACAAATTTTTGGAATTGCTCAAGTACATTTCTTATATCCAAGATGAAAAAGTCAGAATTCAGCAGTTCCTAAATTTTTTACAATCTTATCAATATAACAAATGGTTTAATGATCGATCAACATATTTAGGAAAGGGAACATGAAACTCTCCATTCTCAATCTTATCTAGAGCAAGAAGAAAATATGAACAATGATGCATATCTTCCTAGGTATTTTCACACCCAATTAAGGCTTTCAGGATAGCCTCATTCAAAGGCATATTGATATCTAAACAATCTTGGGAATTGAAGCAATCAACATCCCAAACTGGAAAATAGAATATTAAATGTACCCATAAGGTATGGATATAGACCAACTCCTACAATATCAGTTATTGGATGCGACTTATCAATCAAAGGGATATTCTATCGTAGGGGTGAATTTGGACCAACTTGAGTGAAGGAAAATCATTCAGTAGTAACGATCTTCCCTTCATGAGGAAAACACAACACTTGAAAAACTGAATACATAATGGTAGTCATTGCATAGGTCTAGCTTTATCCTAATAGAAGCTTGTAATCGATAGGAACACTGAGTACTTCAACCTCCACACAAATAGTTTTTCCTCCCGATTATATAGGAAAGGATGGAAAGATCCCATGCATTTGAAACAATTTCACATCAAAAGCACAGAGAAATGTGGGTGATAGGGGAAGTTACATAGAGCACAATTATTTCCAACAGGATAGATCTGTTACACAAGTCGATGCACCTTCATCCACCACTATCCTACCAATAGTATTTGTAGGAACCACATTGATCTCAAAGGAAACACGGTATGGGAGACGAGATTTAACATTTGAAACATCGAACTTCACAAGATGACCTTTCAAAGGGTCTAGATTTGCTAAAGTAGACAACAAAGCACTTTGTTGCGATGGGAAGCTTTGGAGGACCTCAAGAATTTACATGGCACAACGGATTTGAGCTAGGTATTCCACAATTGAATAATTGGGATCATCTCTCATGTTAGTGTTGTGTGATGCCCTCTTATAAGTTCCCTTCGGCATGTGAGGCATTGTCTCTACCACATGTTTTCCTATATGGAAAAGATTTTTTGGTATAGTACTTTCCTTATCATTAGATGAAGATTTAGAAATTTCCATAGTTTTTGTCATGTCTCTTCTACGTGATTTTTTTTTTGTTCAAAGAATCTAACCAATCAAACAAATGTGGAAACATATTACGGGCTGTCATTGCAGCCTAAATGATCAATAAAATGAAACATGTGAGCACCATGCTGCTTTATGTTGGCTTGTAAATCTGTTCTTGAGGTTTTCTATACAGACCCGGGTTCCACGCGGTTTTGAGGAACCAACAAAACCCCTTTTCACCGGCCCTTTCGACAACAATCTGCTAACAGACTGAGGTCTCACTTGAGGAGAAGTAATAAGGGTGTTGCAGAATCAAGTTTCCAAAACTAGGTCATGAGTGTTTAAACAGATTGGCGAATAGCGTGCTATGGGACTCGCGCTGCTGACTTTGGATTGCATGAAGTTCCACTTCTTCGTGATGAAAACTTAGTCTATCATGCATCTAAGGACCTTGCGATGCAGGGAAACTACTTGACGACAGGATAGGGCCATATAGACTGCGCTTCCTCTTACAAACTTATGCATCTTAATAGATTTTACTTAATGTAACAAAACGCATTCAACAAGCATAGTAGACAGAACCTTGCAACCTTATACACTATAACAACCACCATATCACTACGCACTTCCAGTGCTACACTAAGTGTTTATCCGATTAATTCATGCATTCATCTAACTGCGAAGTGCTGGTGCATTCGGAATCCATTCATACATGTGATTACTTAACATATTATTCCCATCATCATGTTTATGGTGAATACTAATAAAAGCAAAGCACATAAACTCATTAATAGAAGCTAACCATTCATCTTAAATAAAGACACAAATGCAAACACATAAGGAATCACATAACACAGAATTTAACGTGATTCACCCCAGGATGGGAGCTACATCCATAGGAACTGTTGTTGTATTATTCTTGGGAAGGGTACAATAGTTCCAGTCTGCGCACTCAGCTGCACATTCTCTTCTCTCTATGTAGATCTCTCTGCACACAGCTATAGAGCCTTTACAATCTTCTCTCTACGGATATCAATGTTCAACAACAAAGATTAACAATTCATAAACAAAAGATTAACCCTTTCCCTTACAAAATGTTCCCTTTTATAGATCGTGCCCTTAGGTCACATCTTTAAAATCCATAGGCTCAAAAACCCTAAGGTTACTAAAAACCATCATGGTTACTTCACTAACGAGGATTGTTAGGCTCTGATAGTGACTTCTCCATCCTGCCCATCCTCTGCACGTGGTCACGTCGCTTTCAACCTACCCTGTCAACCGCATGCCGACTCCCACTTTCACCCTGTCGTTCCTTCTCTAACAGCTTTGTGCAACCAGTTCACGTCATGCTTCCTTTGCTCATGTGACCGATCGCTTTCCTTTTGCACCACTCCTTACTTTCCTACTGGGAATCATGGAGTACTTTGACAAAACAGGTCGCTTTCGCAGCTCGAACTTCCCTTCATTCTTTACCCAAAATAGGTTTCCCACTGGAACATTGCGATGCTACCAGTTCGTGGAACCGGATCTCAGCTACGCGGTTCCCATCCTTCTAATACTATGCTGCACTCAACATCGTAGTTTCCAAAACTGTTTTACCAAAAATGCCTTCATATGAGCTACGCTGCAGCTCAAAAATGTTCTTCTAAAAAATTCCTTACTTGGGTCAGGCCCAGCAGGCCCCTAACACTTACATGTGGCTCGTCCCCGAGCCACTTTCAACTTCTGGTTGCAAGAACTGCTCTTCCTCTTGCGGAGCTATATTAGCAGCGATGTCTTGATTCGTTGCACTTAGCTTAGCAACCGTATCCTTGCAATATTCTTCAATGGCCTTGATGGTTTACAACACATACTCTATTAAGTCATCTTGACTTTTCTCTTCTACCGATGCCTACGCGTCATGGAGTTCCTGCAGTTTTCCTTCTATCTTTTTTGTTAGTTCATGGGCTTCAGCCTGCAGGGGTTGTGATTTGTCTCTGACTTCAGCCTCCTTTTCTCTTAAGACCACAAGTTGTCTTTTTTTTTCTCTGACTTTTGGGAATCTGTGGAGTCTGTCTCTTAGGGGCAAGGTCTTTATCTCCGCATTCAGTGTGTCTAATGCTACTTCCTTTTCCTTCAAAGTTTTCTGGACCTACAGCATCTCGGGATCTTCTTGCAGCGAAGTGAATACTCTCATAGCGTCATCCAGCAAGGTTTGAAATTTTTCTACTTCGTTGGCTATTGTTTCCGTGGCTACTTTTACTTATGATGCTCTGATCTCTGCCTGGTCTGGTGGCATCTTTGGCTGATTATGTTCTTCCATGGAAGTGATCTTTACTTGGTAATTGGTCTCCATATCTTTCAACTCATCCTTAAGATCACTGACCATTGAGCTGATCTTATGGGTAGTATGCGTGGGCTCTGGTTGCTCTTCGCATTCGGGTATCTTCGTGCAGAACGAAGTGACAGTATGGTCTATTCTTCTTCGCCGGTCCTGCTCATCTTCAAGTGCCATGGTTTTCTTTAAGCTTGCTTCCTGCAGTTGCTTATAATTTTCTTGCAACTGATGGTGTTGGGTCAGAGCGAGCACACTTCGATCATGGATCTCTTCGACAACCTGCAAGTGCAGATTGTGTAGGCCCTCTAGTGGCAACATCACAATGCTGATATCCACATGCTCTATGTCCTTCATTCCCAGAGCTAACTGTTCGCACAGTATCCTTACGCTTAACGGGTCAAGTTGGACTATGCGTGAATTTAGTGGCAAAGTCAGGGCTAGAGGTATTTTATTTGGATGCGAAGTGTCCCCTGACCTTCCTTCCTATTCTAAGTCTCGCGGCAAGAGCAAGTTGCACTGGACTTGCTCAAACTTCTCTGTTATGCCTTGCAACACGGTGAGATTCTTCTATAAACTTTCCTGGATCACCTCATCCTTACTATCTTTTAGGTTCAGTGCATCTTCTAAGTCCATGGTGACTATGGATGTGATGATCTCATAATTTTCATCGTGGAGCTTCACTTCTAACTAGCCCTTTACATCCTTCTGCTTCTTTTTCTGGACTTTCTCCGGTGCAGAGCTTCCTAGCTCCTTCCTTTTTCCTGACGGTGACTCTTCAAGAATTGGTATTGGAAAGGGATTAGTTTCTTAGGAGTCACTGTCAATGAACATAGGTCCTTCAAAATTCCATTCATCAATCCATTCCTTCATGATGAGGTCTATATCTACTTCATTCATGTGGTAGCTCCTTTGGAACCATTCTAGGTTCTTTTTTTGTTCCTTCACTAAAATGTGGATGGAATACATGTCAGCATAAAAATTTATACTGTGAATATATTTAGACGTTACCTGCTTGGATATGCGTGGTGTGGGAATGATGACATCACGCAACTACTCATAATATGTGGAATACTTTGTTCGGCGTGTGCTGTCTCTCTGCCATCAGATTTTTCCAAAGATTCGCATACCTTCGTCCTCTATAGTCAGTGCTGGCAGTGGTGAGGCCAACATAGTGTTTTAGGTCCTTCCATCCCACAAATGCAATCAATACCATCAACCAAGTATAGTGGAAGTTGCTGTCATGTATCTGTGTGTCGCACAAATCTTCTAGAAATTCATTCAACACGTATTGGCACTAGTTAAATCTTCCGCCTATTGCATCCTTCGCCCCAAGGAGCACCACTTCAATTGGTACTTCATTAGGTCTTTCCTTCCATAAAATTTTCCCTACTAGCAGTTGTGTTACGAACTACGTAGCATTATCAGCAATATCATCTATGATGAATCCTCTTTTTCCTTTTGGGATGCTGTGTGTTGACTTCATCTGCATGACAACCTCCTTGTCCCTGCTCTTGCCTTGAAATAATTCCTTAGGGTCATCGCCTCGCTTGCTTAACCCTGTGATGTGATGGATTAGGTAGATGTTTAGGTCGACGTACCTATCCAACCATAGATAACCTTGGTGTGTGCGCGAGATGAGTGTGCACACCACCACGTTCAGTTCTAGGCTCCGATTGAAGTGTGGGAGCCTCAACAGGTTCAACAATCCTGATTCTACTACCTTAGATAACCAATTCTATGCAACCAACATATAATTTCCCTTCACATCCTTCCTCCAGCACATGTAATGACCTGGTTGAAATTTCTAGTACCTCGGCTCGGTCGGCTCCTTTTTCATTTGGAGTAAGTCGTGGTCCTCGAACTTACATTTTGCAATTTTTCCCAACAAATTTTTCTCTAGCTTCACATGCTTGGATATTGGTGGAAGCAGTATCTCATACTCCACGTTCCTGGACAGCTTAACGGCTGGTGCATCCTATGCACATGGAGAGATATACTGAGGTGTCAAAGTAAGTGGGATTTCCTTATCGCTAAGTGGCATGTCTGGCTGCGTGGAGCTCCTCATTTTTGGCTTTGTCGTCTCCACTGTTGGTTCCTTTCCCTTGTCTTGCATGGATTTGGAATGTCGTGGCGATCATCGTGAACCCTGTCCTTTCCCAGTAACAACCTTCTTAGTGGGGGTTCTCATAAACACTTCAATTCCTCCGTGCATAAACACCCTTATAGTCTCATTGACTGTGAATTCTTTCTCAATAGAGGAAATTTCAGACATTCACTAGATACTCTGTGAACAAACTGTCGGGATCACTTAGCGCTCACTGTAACAAATTCAAGCTATGGCTCACAGTAAAATTTGAGAGTTTGGGTAACACCCGCGAGTCCAAATACAATGATATTTATAAGCGCAGTCGAGCCTTAGTCATGCTTATCAATGGTGAGAAAAGCATTCAATGGCATATCCATTGGCCAAATCCACTAAGAATTCGGGTCCTTTCCTTCATTTACTTCTTTAGAACGGTTATTTATGTGTTAAATGCTCAAGCGATCATCGGCAAAATCACTATATAACGGCTAGTTTTCCGACCGACATTGTAACGGCTAGTTTCTTGGAGTGTTGCGTCGAACTACACGGTGGGATGTCACTACTCCGGCACAGTTACTTCGTGGTGTCGGGCTTCTTGGTTCTGAACTTTGCATCTTCTCTTCTTCCTTGGATCTGTGCAACTACCTTTTGAGCTTCAAACTGTGCACTATTTTTTTTTCCCGATCCACGTAGCTTCTCTTCTTGGGTAGATACATCCTTTCTATCCATCTTCGCATATCAGTCCAAGACAGTGTACAACCTCTTTTGTATTTCTAGTGCCCAATTTCAATTATACTTGACACTTAGAATTTTCCTTCTTTTCTGATCACTGAGGGTTTTGCAAAGTAGGACTAACCCTGTAGGGTTTTAGTCTACTTCCATATACCAAACCTGGTAAGGTATCTCCAGCTAACGTGGCTAACTGAACTGTGCCACTATTAGTAACATGCATAATAGTATATGGACCAACCCAGTGCATCATAAAATTTCTAAGAAACTTCATAAACTTGCTATCATATAGGAGGACAAGGTCACCTGCCTGAAAGGACTTGTTCTTGATATGGAGATCATGCCATGATTTTTCTCTATCTTTCTGCACTTGTTGGTGAAATCCTGTGATGAAGCGATCTTCCTCCAATCCAACCAAGTGTAGAAGCCTTTCCTCTATTGTTTGTTCATCCTCCATGCCTGTAAATGCAACTATTCTCAAGCTGGGTACAATATACTCCATAGGCATCATAGCTTCCTGTCCATAGGCCAATCTGAATGATGTATGGCCTGTCAACATCTTGCAAATGGTCCTGTATGCCCATAACACGGCTAGAATGCGCATATCCAAATCATCCCTATTGACATGGAATACTTTTGTCAGCGCATTCTCCAATACCTTGTTGAAAGATTCAATAGTTCCATTGTCCTGAGGATGGTACAGTGTACTCCTCTGATGATAAATGTGGAACTCTTTAGTAAGGGCTTCAATAGTTCGGTTCAAAAAATGGGTCCCTTGATCACTCATCAAAATCTTTAGGCATCCAAATCTAGTAAGGATGTTCTCAAAGATGAACTGTGTGGCAGTAACTATGCTACAGTCCTTCACCGGTTTAGCTTCTTCCCATTTGGTGAGATAATCGGTCGCAGTGATAATGTATCTTGCACTAGTCCTTTTCCCTGGTGGGTTACTAGGTCCCATGAAATCAATGGCCCATTTGTCAAATGCTTGAAGTGTCAACTGCGGATTCAATGGAATTCGGTCTCTCCGCGATGGCCTTCCTGTCGTCTGACAGACATCGCAGCTCTGGGCAATGTTCCTTTGAATCTTTGTGAATTGTAGGCCACCATAGCCCTACTTGTAATATCTTCTGCGTAGTAGCTCTTCCTGCATAATGACCTTCCGATACACCTGATTGTGCATCAACCAATATGAATGGCTTCTCATGTTCCAACACACATTTGTGCAGCACTTCATCCGGTCCCAACTTATATAACTGTCCCGCGATTATGGTGAAGTCTGCTACTCTGACTACCAGCTACTTCTTTTGCGGCATAGTGAACTCTGTGGGTGCCAATCCCATAGTTAAAAATTATACGATGTCTTTATAGTAGTCATCTGCGATCTGTATAGCAAATAACTTCGCGCCAGGCAAATTGTCTTCAAGATTGGTTGGTTCTTCACCTGACTCAATCCTTGAGAGATGGTCAGGTCCTAAGTCCAGTCTTCCTGGATTAACCACGATTTCAAAATCGTATTCTTGGAAGAGTAACAACCATCTGTAGATTCTCCCTCCTAACACTGGCTTATTGACCAAGTATTTCAGAGCTGAATGTTCAATGTACATGGAGAAGTGCGCACCCAACAAATAGTGCCTGAATTTCTGTAGTGCGTACACCATAGCTAGACCTTCTCTTTCAGTGGTTGTATAGTTCTTTTCAGCTGAAGGTAGATTTTATTCAAAAATGAAATGGGGTGATCAATACCCCCTTTGCTTGGTTGAGAAAGCACAATGCCCAATGCTATATATGAAGCATCAACATGTACATTGAACGGCTTATCCCAATCTAGAAAAACTAGGATTGGTGCACTTACCATCTTCTCCTTTAGTGTGTCCAGTCCTTGCTCACATTCTGCATTCCATATGAACTGTGCTTCTTTCTTTAGCAGCTTCTCCATCGGTGCGATTATCTGCACATAACCCTTGATGAATTTTCAATAGTATCCTATATGCCCCAGTGTCCTGCAAAGCTGCTTCACTGAGTTTGGTGCAGGTAAATTTACAATCACTGCCATTTTTGCAGGATCAACCCTCAAACCTTGTCTGCATACAATATGTCCTAGTAGAATACCATAAGGCACACAAAAGATACATTTCTTTAAATTTAATGAAATCTGATGTTCTATGCACTTAGCTAACATCATTTTCAGATTCTCAAAATGGTTCTTCAACAAACCAAAGACAGTCCAATCATTGAAATAAACCTCTAAGAACTCATGGATAAATTCCTTAAATGTAACCACAACAACTCTAGAAAATATGGCAGGTGCATTCTTCAAGCCAAAGGGCATAACTGTATACTGATATGATCCCCATTCAATAGAAAATGTTTTCTTATACCTGTCTGCTGGATCAATCTTGATCTGATGATATCCATGGAATCCATCAGTGAATGAGTAGGCCTCATTTCCTCCCACATTGTCTAATACTTCATTTGTAAAAGGAGTAGGAAATGGGTCATGCAGCGAAGCATCAATCAGCTTCCTTAGATCTATGCAGATCCTGATTTCACCTTTAGTCTTCTTATATTGGATAACCATTGGGCTTATCAACTCTAATTCTTCAATAGGCTTGATGATCCCTGCATCAAGCATTTTATCAATTTTTTCCTTCACTCTTTCTTTATCTCTGGGGTTTAATCTATAAGGCCTTTGCTTAACAGGCTTCATGCCTAACTTGAGAGGTATTTTCATAACTCCCAAGTCGCCGAAAATTCCTTTCATTTCGGAAAACTTCGTCGAAAATAAATCCTGATATTCATGTAGGAGGTCTGCGATCTGCGTGACTATTGCATCATCCCAGTAATATCCAATGGATGTAGACTTCGGTTGTTCACTTGTGCCAATGTTCACTTTTCATGTCTTTACAAGGCCACTCATATCTGGAATTTCAAGTGGAGGTCCTTCTACATTGCGCATTGCTTCGGACTCAGGTATATTGATGTTGCGTGGATCCTCCTCATCACTCTGTTCTTGTTCTTCTTCATTTTCAGCGAGGTTATAACATTCAAAGGCATGTTCTATTTCTCTTTCCCATTCCAGTTGTAGGTTCATAGCTACCTTTACATATTCAAACACCCTCTCTTTGATTTCCTCCAATGCCTCGTTTATACTTGGGCATTCAGCTCTGAATACTCTTTCTTTGATAACTTGTAGTGCTTCATTTATGCTTGGGATTTCATCTTCGAAGCTAAAAGTTTTCTTGAAGTTCACACTTAAGAGAGACCAATCTGTAGTTCCTCTACGAAGCTCCATGTCTAGATACCAATTCTTTAGAATCTACTCCTCCAATGTGTGCACAAATAGATGAGCCCATTCTGCTTGTGGTCTCTTTATCCATGCTTGTGAACAAATTTCCATGTGATCCCTTGGATCTATCTGTCCATTATACTTTCCGAATGTTAGTGCAACTTTCTCTACGAATCTGATTTGCATCATTCATCTACACTGATCCCATGTGGTCAAAGTCTGCTTATGCGCAACCCACCATCTAGTAGGTGTCTCGCGTAGTGCTATATCTAATGTTGGTATGTCATGATCAGCTGCAAATGATATAGTATATTCTCGAATAAATGTATAAACATTAGTCGAACCATCATAGGTAGGGATTGGACTTATCTCGGTTCCAATTTAGTGCAATGACTTTGTGATCTGCATGCATCTTCTTGCAGATACTTCATGCATACAGCTTTGCTAATTCTCCAGTTCTGCATCAGATTCTGAGATGCAAGAACTGTCACATCGCCAACTAAGTGCTCCGTTCGCAGTAGGATTAACGCAGTCATATTGATTTGCAGTAATCTTGTAAATGCGATCAAGATCCTGTGCTTTGGATTCTTCCTGAATTGGCTGACTGTATCTTTCTCCTTGTGAAGGGTCCAATGGTGCAATGACCCTAATATCCTGCCCTTCGAAGATCATCTTCTTGGTATTCAGATTTATGATTTCGAGGTTATCCATCACCCTATCTATACCCAGTAGTGTTGGATAAGGTTGACTATCATACACAATTTTGATAACCTAAAAGTCTGCATGACTTTGCACTCCATCGATGTCAACAATAATATTGGCTAACCTCCCAAAAGGTATGAATTTCTATTGGTTGTCCAATCTCAACTGTATGGGTGACCATGAAAACTTTGGTCTCCCCATTTGCTGCCATGTCTGCTTAGTCAAGACATTTACCTCTGACCCTAAGTCAAGGATTGTTGGGCCCAAGTTGGGAAAAAGTTTTCATAACACCTTTTTGATAAGCAGGGAAAGTTGAGCTGAACGCAGCTCAAGAATATAATTTTGTCTAAGTGTTGAAGATGCTGCGGAGCTGTGCGCAACATCCAAGTTTTCATTAGGCTGTGAAGCTATGCACAACATCCGAATTTTGGAAGCACCGCGAAGACCAGTGCTACGAGTAAGCAGTGCTGCGAAGCAGTCAGGACACATGGAGCCAGCAAAGCAGAGTGCTGGACAAGGATTAGGTGCAGGTATTGGATGGACCGGTAATGGTCTAATTTTGGAAAGATGCTCCAGGAGTGCCGAGCGGTGAACATGAGCAAATCAGGCAGGCGACCAATGCACGAGTTTGTTAAGGAAAGGATAGCTCGGGGAAAGTGATGGCTTGGCGCACCTGGTGGGCAAAACCGTTAGAGATGAACGGTTTGATGGAAGCATCCTGTTGGCACGCGTACGACAGGGAGGTCGATAGTGACAGAATGAAGATGTGGAGAACCGCCATGATGAAGGATACGCTACCAGATTCCAGCAAATCAGTTTAGGGAAACCGGCACAGTTTTGTAAACCCTAAGGGTTTTGGGTTTAGCTCTTTGGCATTGTAAAGACATGAACTTAGGGGCATGATCTATTTAAGAAGACAATTTTGTATGGGATGGGCTTACATTTTGGGGTTATAGTGAGTTGGGTTATGACTTTTGTATTGTAAAATCTATCTGAGCTAAGAAGATTGTAAAGGCTCTGCAGCTATGTGCGCAGAGACCTATCTGAGAGGAAGGAGAGTCTGCAGCTGAGTGCGCAGACTAAGAATTGTTGTCCCCATCCCTTTTAAAGAAATATACTACCAACCATTCTTGGGGACGTAGCTTCCCACCCGGGGGAGTGAACCACGTTAAATCTCGTGTTGTGTGATTGTGCTTATGAATGAATGACTACTTATGCTTTCTGTCAATGAATGTTTATATGTTTCCTTGCATACTATTATGAGAGAGCTTTTATATGCATTTTCCATTAGAGAAGAATGGAAATGATATGTTAAGTTTCGCATGAATAGTTGAATGGTGAACATTTATTCTTGTGTATGAGGGCAGTGAATCAGTCATTTAGTTAAGTGCTTTCTTACACGCAGTAAAGAATGTATAACAGTGGATTAGATCAATCGGTTATGTTCAAATCATGCCATCCTGAGTTAATGAATGAACGGTAGAAGGATAGACAGTTAAGCGTTTGAATGAATGGGTGAGTGATATTCATTTTAGTGCCTTAAGCATTTTCAAGATAGTCCAAGTATCGATTAAAGTTGGATTGTTCGCAGCTCAAGTAGAAGTCCCGCGGTAGAAGAACATAGTGGTGCAGACCACAACATTTCCCATCGCTGCGCAGTCTCACCTTGCAGCACAAACCCTCTATTGTGCTGCGTAGTACATCCGTCCAAGTATCTCATCACTTACTGTGGAAATCTGATTCCGCAGTACCCCATAGTTACACCTCGGGTGAGACCTCAACCTGCTCGTAGGTTGTTTCCGAAAGGGCCGGTGCGAAGGGGTTTTGTTGGTCAAAGGGAAACCGCAAAGAACCTGGGTCTTATAAGAAAACCTTTAGGTAAGTTATAGCCAACAAGGATGGTTTCATCCATCTCATAATCTCCTATTTGTGCACTGAGCCTCATTTCTCTCCATGTTCTTTTATGGCTTTTGATGTGATGAACTGTGCTCTGGGCAGTATATGTCTCACTGCGTGGTTCATACTGGTTTAACAATTTTGTAATTCCACCATAGCATCTGCGCTCTTTAATAATTTCATGCAGCTCCATAGGAACTGCACAATAAAGGTGCCGGTCTCTTTGAATATGTCCCTCACTTCTAGAAAGTCTTCTTTGTTCTTCTTCTGATTGAAAACAAGTGTTTTCCCAGTAGCTTTTCTGATCCATACCGCCTCAGCAGGGGTCTGCTTAGTTTTAAAATCTCCAGAAGTCGAAGCTTCTACTTTCCTATCTCTTCCTATTGCAGTGCCACTTCGCGTCACAACATTAATACTTGGATCCACAGTCCTTTTCTCTGCTATGATCAACTGAATGTTCGAGTTAGTTACATCTTGCTTTCTCTTCTGCATTTCTGCTGCTAACATTGGCTAGTCCTCAATAACATGATCAAAAGATTTATAGTAATTGCAGGTAGTACATGGATTGGTACAATATCTAGATAAGTGACCTAGCTGGCCACAGTTATAACAGATCATCTGGCCTCTTCCTCTTCCTTGTCTTCGACCAGTATTTCTTCCTCTTTTGTGGAATCCTCCATGGCCTCTGTATGCACCTTGATCATACTGCGCATTATCCTTGTTCTGCGGTGTTTCTTCTTGGACTCTGTATACTCCACCATGCATATTCTCCATATCTTTCTTTCTCTCCATCATGAGGTCATGTGCTTTACAGTTGGAATCATCGTGTCCAACAGATTTACAGAATGTGTAATAAATTCTTAGGAGTTGGCACATACTTCTGAATTAAGTAGCAGTCTTTTGGCCGGTGTCCTCTAGTTCTACAAATTTCATATCATGGCGCTTGGTTCTGATTTAGTGGATTTGGTGCTCCATTGTTAAGGTATTTTGAAAATAAGGGATAGTGCTCTCTGGTGTGTCCTTCCCCTCTGCATCCTATACACCAGACTTCTTGTCTTTGTTCTTTACCTTTCTTCATATCCTGCAACTATAATGTCAAGGTAACTACATGGGTCTGGATCTGAGACATTCCAGTGCTACTCTCTCCTATAGGTGAAGCTTCTAATTTCATCGCGATCTTCAAGGCTTCTGCCTCCGAAGCCACTTTTTGGTACATCAACAACAGTTTGATATGGGGCAGTAACGTGGCTATAAACCACTCCTCATGTTGTTGCGGTGCTATGACAAAAATGACCTGGTCTAACAATGTCTCAAACTTCTGGTCAAATTCCCAGATTGTTTCATTAGGTTTTTGCTTAATTTCATTCAATTCTGTGATACATTGGGATTCTAACTTTGGTTTCTTGAAATAACTCAACAGTGTAGCCTTAATCTCCACTAAGGTTCTCTGATGTCCGTGGGAATATTTCATGAACCAATTTAAGGCTCTATCTCTAAATGTAGTGACCAGCTGCACTTGCTTCACAACATCATCCTGAACTTGCTTGAAACTCAATGCGGCTTCACATCGAAATCAATGTTTCTCAGGGTCCTCTAGACCCGTTCCTTTAAATATTGACAACTTAATATCGTCGTTCATGCTTATTCTAGGTGGTATAGTAGTATTCTGCGCAGTGTTCTGAGTGTTGTTAGGGATGTTACTACGCGGAATGCTTTGAATCATAATATTCTGAGTTGGAATGGTCTGAGTTGGGATGGTCTGAGTACTCACTCCCATGGTGTTACTTGTATTGATGCTATGAGGATTAGGGATATTAATAACTAGAGGGTTTTGAACTGGTGTATTTTGTGTAATAGGAGGCGCAATGTTCACAACCGATGGATTTTACGGAGTAATAGGCTGATAGGTGGCTGATGGAGGTGCGGTCTGGCTGTCAGGCTCAGCTTGTAAATTAATGTCTCTGCAAAGTCCATGTTCACTGGAAATATTCTTAGTTGTATACTTATATCTCTTTCCACTTCTCAAATTGTGCATATCTTCATCAAAATCACTATATATGCTATTGACCATTACAGATTCAAAACCTTCTAGGAATTTTACTGCATTCTTAAAACGCCTTTCTCAGCTAAAAGAATTTTAATATATAAACTCAAATTGTTTAGGTACTTACCTCTAAAAGCTTTGAAAAATTCTACTTCTGCTGCATTGTAGGACTTCAACATGTCCACAACGAACTCTATAACAAAGCCTTCTAGTATGCTTTCTACCAAAAAATTGACTGCTCGTGAGAGTGGGCTATCTATTTCTTTAAGCCTCTGAATGAGATCTAGAGTCCACTCGGTCGGTACTCCTTCTGGTGGAAAATAGTTCTTTCACTCTGCAAATCTTGATAACCACTCATGCAATTTGTTTCCAAAGGATGCCCAGAAAATTTCATGAACGTCATTCCACAGGTATTTATTTAACCAGTCGACGTCGGAGAGATGCAGGTGTCTATTCTCCTTTCTAGCAAAATCTCTCTCTGTCTTGTCACACCAGGCCCAGATTTCTTTCTTGTCTGGATGCCAATTTTCAGTGCCGGTACTCATCACCAGTTCAAGCCCAGTAATGAAACAATTTGTTGGCTTGTAAATCTGTTCTTTAGGTTTTCTATAAAGACCCAGGTTCTGAGCGGTTCGAGGAACCATAAAAAACCCTTTTCAATGGCCCTTTCAGAAATGATATGCGAACAGATTGAGGTCTCACCCATGGTGAAGTAATGGGGGGGGTTGTGGAATCAGGTTTCCACAACTAGGTGATGAGTGTTTAAACAAATTGGCAAGAAGCATGCTACGAGACTCACGCTCCGGACTTCGGACTGAACGGAGTTCCACTTCTTTGCGACGAACACTTAGGCTATCATGCATTCAAGGATTGCGTGATGCGAGGAAACTACTTGATGAAAGGACAACGCCATAGAGACTGCGCTTCTTCTTACAAACTTATGCAGCTTAATAGGTTTTACTTAATGTAACAAGATGCATTCAACAAGCATAGTAGATGGAACCTTGCAACCTTATACATTATAACAACCATGATATCACTGCGCACTTCGGGTGCTGCGCAAAGTATTTATCCGATTAATTCATACATTCATCTAACTACGAAGTGTTGGTGCATTCGACATCCATTCATAAATGTGATTACTTAACATATTATTCCCATCATCATGATTATGGCGAATATATATAAAAGCAAAGCACATAAACTCATAAACAACAATTAACTATTCATCATAAGTAAAGGTACAAATGCAAACACATAAGCAATCGCATAACACAGAATTTAATGTGGCAGACCCCCAGGATGGGAGCTACGTCTATAGGAACTGTTGTTGTATTATTCTTGGGAAGGGTACAACAGTTCCAGTCTAGACACTCAGCTGCAGACTCTCTTCTCTCTCTGTAGGTCTCTGCACACACAGCTGTAGATCCTTTACAATCTTCTCTCAACAGAGATCAATGTTCAACAACAAAGATTAACAATTCATAAACAAAAGATTAACCCTTTCCCTTACAAAATGTTCTCTTTTATAGATCATGCCCTTAGGTCATGTCTTTACAATCCATAGGATCAAAAACCCTAAGGTTACCAAAACCGGGCATGGTTACTTTGGTAACCCGGACTGCAAGGCTCTGATAGCAACTTCTCTGTCATGGCCATCCTCTGTGCGTGGTCACGTCACTTTCAGCCTACCATGTCAACTGCATGCCGACTGTCGCTTTCACCCTATCGTTCCTTCTCTAACGGCTTTGTGCTGCTGGTTCATGTCATACGTCCTCTGGTTGTGTGACCGATCTCTTTCCTTCTGCACCACTCCTTACTCGCCTGCTGACAGGTCGCTTTCACAGCTCGACCTTCCTTTCATTCTTTACCCAAAATAGGTGCCATGATGGCACCTCGCGGTGCTACCACTTCGCGGAACTGGATCTCAGCTTGGCGGTTCCCATCCTGCCGATACTACATTGCTCTCAACTTCGCAGCTTCCAAAACTGTTATACCAAAAATTCCTTCATCTGAGCTGCGTTGCAGCTCCAAAACTGTTCTTCTAAAAAATGCCTTACTTGGGCCAGGCCCAACACTCTAAAACGTCTGTCGCTAAACATGCAAGTGTGGTCACTTCGCATACTTTTACCACTACAATGACGCACCCATATGTACACACATTAGTATAGGGCCACTTCAAAAATAAGAACCAAACATCATGATGACTCTATGCTATAGCAGTTGCGACACTTTTCCAAAATATAAGCGACATTAATACTTTAATACACAATGTATTAAAACTCTTAATATGCCAATATTATCGAACATGAGACTTTATAGACTTTATGCTAAATTATATTTAACAACTATATCAACATAGTTACATGTTATAGCTAGGCTAATAACATATAACCTATGTATTACTTTTATGCTAAGCTCTAGGATTAAAACATAACACACCTAGGCTTAACAGTTTTTACCTTAAGGACTTATGATATCTCCGTAAGGTAATTCAATACAATAGCATTATTAAAATGTAAGAATGTAACACTATATGTTGACATAACATATATAAACTACATGATATAATATATAGCTCTATATATTATACATACCATACATTTCAAGGTTGACATAACGTCGAACCAAGTGATACTAAAACCACGATATACCATTAATAAAGGGTTTGAAAGTGATATGTTTAAAGTCTTAACACAACATATATATATGGCAACCAATATAAATTTTATAACAAGGTTACAATGTAATACGTATTATGTATTAACATAATATACATATGTGGAAAACATTAATAAAATACAACTACGAGTTATGCGCTTCATGGTTGACCTAGGGTCGAACCAAGGCTGATTTTGAAACCACAATGCATAACAACCATTACCACGATGACCACTCCAACCCTTGGAAATGTCGTAAATGATTTCTTATGTTATAACGTGTTAATGAAATGGTTTGTAAACTGCGAAGGTTTGTAATATGCACATAACATAAGTTGACATGGGGACTATGCTTTGACTCAGCTTTTTCCACGCAGACTTCCATTTATGAACCAACATTTAAAACCTGTCGGGTGTTCCCTCCTGGCAAGTAATACTCATCTCTCGGCGAACGTGGAGAACGCCACTCAGCAAAGAGGAGCATGCATGTGGCTAGCTAGCTCAAGCTGGCTCGCATGCATGGTTTCCAACCCAACCTCCATGCAATTAGTGATCCACTGGTTTCCAATTAAATTCCACAGCGATCCCACATGGTCAATGGTGATCCGGGTTGATCACTTGGGTGTTGTCATGCTCATCGGCACCATTGATCAAGTTCTTATAGGTTGGCAACGAAACGCTTCGACATACCAAGCAATTAAGGAAAAGAACCACTAGGCTCAGTGGTCACCACCGTCTCATCCGGTTCCACAAAGCTCACAAAACTTTGGTCTTGTCGATTGTGTATTCATTTGGCACTGCGACGAAGGATTATAGAGCACCTCTGCTTCGAGCAGAAGTTTCATGCCTATTAAGCAGGATGCAAGCATATTCTTTAGCCTAGAGAAATGAAACCAGGAAGGTCGTTGGCACACGACCATGCAATGTAGGTAAATACACCTCGTCTTAAGCTTTGTTACCAGTTTTGTGGGTTGGTTTTGGGTTTTAATCGTAACGTTGACTGTTGTGCTTCCCCTGTGCAAGCAAAGACAAACCACGACTTGGAAGTTGCATCAAGCTCAAACCCTAAAGGTGAGCGGTTACAATGGTCACTTTTTTTACCAACAATGTTTTCACATTTCACTTCTCACTGCTCCAACTAACTTCTATTGCGTTGTTTGTTATGGCAGGAACCAGGAATCAATGAGGGTGTGATGGGCACTTCCACAGCTGGAACCACGAAATCAACGAAGGGAACGGTCTCCATATTGTCCAGGTAACCTGTCCTCACTTTGTCCGTCGGAGTTAAACCTCTCGGGTGTTGAGGTGGGTTACTTAAGACTTGGTTCTGTTTTTGGTTTGCAACGTGAAATGTGATGGACCTCGGCCATGCTCATAGAAACATACGACTATAATAATAGTTAGTGTGAAGGCCTGCTCAACATGTAGGTAGTTGCACACTGTTAATATTTGATATGTATGTTGCGGGAAAAACATTTGAATGCAAACAGTTTGGGTCGACGACATTTTGGGTCGCTGGTTCTCAACTTGGTTTCGTATTATCAAAATGCCCATGCTGGGACTCTGCTCTGTAAATGAAATACGAAAGGTTTGCAAATATATTTTTCTCTGTAAATAATGAATGCATTAATAAATAAATGTATTAACCCTTCATGGTTGCATACGCTGTGTTGTTTCAATAATACACTTGCTTCATGTCATTCCTTCTTTTGGTTTAAATCAATGAGTAGGGTTTTGATCATATAATTATGAATATAATGATGAATGCATTCATTTATTCTGATTTCTAGTTATTTAAATGAATGCTTTTCTGTGTAAATACTCCAATATGCATTAGCTAAATCATAGCATGCATGCATCGATTTTACAGTTGTTAAATTAGGATCTTATTCTTAAATGAAACCATAACATGTTGTTGCATTCCAACGCACTGTGTTTAGCTTCCCTAAACACTCATGGTCAATCCTCGACCATGAAGACTCTGCTCCCGAGCCTAGCTCACGATGCATACTTAAATGTTGACTGTTAACTAAAGGGTCTCCCCCGTACAAGATAACTCAACACTTCTTAACCACATTCTTACTGTATGCACACCGTGAAGATCACACCCATGTCTATGAAGTTGCAACACTTAGGGTAATAAGCCCTTGCAACAAACATGCAGATGCATACAGGGTTACATGCTGTAACCGTGCTTTCACACTAACACTTATGCACTGTTATGCGATAAGGTTTATCTCTTAGGATATTTGAATCAGCCACATGTCGAGCTCCTATGCCGAGGGAATAGTATGTGCCTATCCAAACCTTAATGCCTTCTGGCACAAATAATGCATCATTTACATTACTTCTCAAATGTTTATGCAATACAATGGAACCCTATCGAATTCTATAGTCCAGGTCATGCATATAATGAGTAAATAAATAGGGTTGAGTTCCATACTGGAAATGAATGTAGATATAAACAGAGTTTGGATATCATATAAGTTCCATACAGGAAACTAAAATAGCATTCATGCTCAGGTTAATAAAGATGCATATAAAATGGTCATGCATTCTGAGATTTTATTATTGTTTGCAGAAAACAATCTCCATACTGAAATTGTAAATTCTATTACATATACATATATATATATATATATATATATATATGTTCATCAATAATTATATACTCTATCAAATTAAATGAAAACCACTAACTGTAGGTTTATCATCATTTAATCACTACATTTGCTTTTATCTATATAATGATAGAATAAAACTTAAATAATGCAAAGGCTAGACATGTAAACCCCCTGGTTTACATGTCTTCCTATCCTCAGCCATTAAATTAGGAACATATTCTCTACTGATAATGAGATATGATGAGTACACGAAACCTGTTCTATAAAACACAACCAACATATCCTTAGGGTTAAATAAAAACAATGATCATTCATACTTCCTATCACAGGCTTATATATCAACATTTATATTACATGTATAACTACTTACTGTATAAAGAATGTGTAAATCAAACATAGACTATGGAACTGAAATGTCTCCAATAGATCATAAAGCTGCATAATAAAACAGAGACCTAAAAGTCTATCCATGATCTATAAACCAAGTTTAGTAGAATCACACAGTCATATTCAGATCTGATAAACAATCCATCCAACAGTAGATCAGAGTTATACAACAATAACCCTAGCAACTGTTCCATAAAATATAATAGATAAATGTAGCAAATAGACTTATTTGAAATCTGAAGACTAGTGGACCTACCACAAACCTCCCAGCCTTTGACCAGCAAGTTCACCTTCCTTTCAGGTCACCCCAGAGCTGAGTTCACAGTCCCCTCTAGTTCAAGAGTTAGATTTTATTTACCCTTAGCTTGTTCCCCAAGTTATTTAGTAAATTTTTGTGGCAGTAGGAAAACCAACATCCAACTCAATGCTCCTGAGATCCAGGATGCTCTAGGGGCTTTTAAGCCTCAACCATTAAGAGAATCAATAAAACCACAACCTATTCGGAGTATTTTATGTAGTGCTCCTGCAATATTGGGGTAGTGCTCATATCTGAACAAAACCAAGTGTCCAAACTATACCTAGTTGTTTTGATTGCTTCTAATATGGTCCAGTTTTGTGCTCCAAAACTGTCCCTCTTTACTTGTATTAATTTACTTTGGTTTTTGTTCTTCCTAGTTTCCATTTCTCTTGGGTGATCATTCTCATGAGAGAGTTCAGAATTGTTGATAATAGTTCAAAGAAGTGTTTGAATGAGTTTAACTTTTTATATTCTTAAGTGTGAAATCTCTCATTTGGTTAATTATTTTATTTCAATATTCTCTCAAATCTTTTCTTTAGGGTTTGCCATTTTCTTCAATAATAATTTCTCATTATTATTTAATTGAATTTTTCCCTCCAACCCATAGGGGACTATGAATCCCATATCATTAATGTGCTGGTCCACATTGTCATTACAAATCAATTTCTCAAATTTCTATTGTCATCTAAGTAAACTGAAATAATACTTAGCAAAATATCGAAGGGGTTAAAGTCCAACATTTGGGGTATTAGAGTTTTTATCTCTAGTTGACAATAAAACATCGGATCTGACCATATTGATGTATGACTAATCCAAGGAGGGAGCAGTTTGGTTGCCCCCTTGCACATTTTGAGTAGGGTTAGAAGAGCCAAAAGATATGGGTTGTTCTTGTAGGAAATGATTAGTCAAAAGGGTAGGTCGGTGTTGTTTCTGATCGAATAGTTTCTAGGCTTCTTCCATCAATGGGAATTAATAAGTCACGTGATCCCCTTTGCAAAGTTTGCAAGGGAAATTAACCTTCCTATATTTTTTCTTTGCCCCATCAACAATATTAGATTGTTTAGATTTATCATTATTACCCTATCCTTTTTTATTTTTATTCTTATTCTTTGATTGCGACAAAGCTACCGGATTTCTTTTTGGTTATCCTTCAAAGTATGGATAAAGGATGTTTGGGAAGGAGGAAAGGCAGCTAAAGAAGGTGCACCAGGTACTGAAGCATGGATTAAAAAAATTGCATTTGACTATTGACAACTTTAGCAACATATGACAAACTGAACCAACAATACCATCAACATGTGGTCCAGATTTAGGTTTCAAAGGGTATGTATTAGATCTTGGTGCATCAGGGATTATTTCATAAAGGATCCCAGAATGAGAGTAAAACACATCTAACTGTTGGGAATTAAAAATGTATCCTTCTTCAGTGGTTACCCCCAAGGTGGAAACATCCATGGATATATAATGCAAAAAGGATTTGAGAAACCATTCTAACATAAAATTAGGGGGGATATTGGCCTTGATCAATCTATTTTATTTGCATCATTCTTGGATATGCTTTGAGATGTGGGTAGATTTATTTTCCTAAACTAAGATAACAAATCAGTGCCGACATCATACCGGATGGGAAGCTGAAATTGTTTCAAGAATACAATTGCTAAATCATTAAAGCAACAAAATGATGAACCAAGCAACTCAATGTACCATTTTGCATCCACTCTAGTGAGTGTTCATTGAAATAGTCTTAAACGAATAGAATATTCGTTAAGCGAGTTCGAAGAACACCATAACTGAAAGGTTGTAACATGATCTCCAGGATATTCACCAACGTTGACTTCAAATTTTAGAATGTATAAGGGAAACTTGGTTGGAAATGGAGGCTAGTTAGGACTATGACACACAGGGTCATTCATCAGTTTCGATCAATTTGGCAAGTTCAAAGTTGTCGAAAATTGAATTCTTGGATGTTGTGTGGAAAAGGTATTAGGATAGGAATCCTATGGTAGCAAATTCCCACTAGAAGGATTCCAAACATATTGATAGGGGATGTGCCTTGTCATTGCTTTTGTAACACTTTCTCCTATAAATTTCTTCCAGTGACTATGCATAGGATTACCCCCAGAAGGAATTCCTTGCATCCAACTTGATTAAGCCTGAGGCATGTTTCCCCCATCTATAATCCTAGTTTAAGGTATAATGTTACTACCTCCTCCACTAAAAAGTGAAAAGGGGGTAGATCTAATAGGCATAGAGGATGATTGAAAACCACCCATTTGAGTATTGAAACTAGTGAACTAGTTTGCACCCAAAATAGGTCCAAAATATTGGATGGGTCCACTCCCAAAAGAGGGAAATGAGGTGGGTATATGTCGTTCATTCTAAGGAAAACCTTTGAAAGGTATAGAGAAACCACTAATCCTAGTGTAAAATCTATATCATAGTAAGATCTCACTACTACAGATGCCTCACAATTGAGATATTTACATTTTTATGCAAGATATAAGTGCATACAAATTTATGGGAAACAAATGTTCAAAACCAGTTACAAATGATAAAAAACCAGGAAAATAAATGATCAAAAACCATAATTACAAATGATCAAATCTCAGAGTTTATTAATTTTCCAACATAAAAATGAGTTTGGAACATCCTTATATAGAAATAGGAAGAAATCGAATGCCTTAGGAGGCTTGACATGTGTCTAGCTTAGATTTGACTCCAATCCCCCCTAGGTTGACTAAGGAGCTCCCATATCACCTCAAACCCTTATGAAATTCTCATGTGAATGTTGGGCATGCTTTGGAAGACTCACGTGAGGCTCACACATGTGAGGGAGGTGGTTGGTGGGTGGTTAGGTATCCAAGGAGAGGCCAAAACAACTATTTTTTGGCCTAGATGACTAGATACAATGCATGGGTGCCTTTGGTCAACAATGTTTCTTTAAAATAGGGAAACAGGGCACCTTAGGAAAAATAGGTGCAATAAATGCATGAGGTGGTCATAATTAGGGTGCCTTACACCAATTTGACCACCTTTGGCCCATATTTTTGGTGGATAAGTCATCATTGAGACTAACCAACTTCTAAAAACCTTTTTCACACCTTGGGATGCAATAATTAACCTGTTTAGGACCATTTAATCGATAATATGAATATTGACTAAGGTCCTAAGGTGTAGTAATTCTCTAACACCCCCCCCACCATGAACTAGACTTGTGTCAATTTATCAAAATAAGGTTTTGGAAACTAAGGCTCAAGTCACCTTTTACAACAACAATGTTTATTTGTGAATGTAACTGGAAGAAAAGAAGGAAAACCACATGGGAAATAAAGCCTCCCCTCAAAAATGGGCATGTGGCATATATAGAAAATACACCAATATTCACCATGCATCACTCACCCCAAGGAGTGATATAAGTTAAGTGAAGGTCTTCTCAGTGAAACTCTTTGTGAAGATATCAGGAGTTTGCTCAGCAGAAGGGAAATACTACAATGTTATGATTTGGTCATGCACCAAGCCTCAAATGTAGTGCATGTGAATCTCTATGTGCTTGGTCCTATGTCTCTGTACTGGATCAGTGGAGATATTGATTGTGATTTGATTGTCACACCAAATGACTGTGGGTGAATCAAACACAAATCCAAACTCTCCAAGAATGCCTTGCAACCACATACATTGTGTAGCTGCATTCACTACTCCCTTATATTTGACCTCAGCTGAAGATAAGGAGATGGTGTGCTGCTTCTTGCTTGACCAAAAAATGGGACCATTTGCAAGAATAAACACATAACTTGAAGTAGACTTCCGATCAGAACTATCACCGGCCCAACCAGAATCAGTAAAACCAACTAGTTCAAGAGATGAACCAGCTGGATATTGGATGCCAAAATGCTTGGTACCATGTACACAATGAAGGATCCTCTTGGATACATTCCAATGGACCTCATTAGGCTCTTTCATGTTCCTTGCAACATCCCCAACAACATAAGACAAATTTGGCTGAGAGTGTGTGAGATACAACAAGCTCCCAACTAGTTGTCTATACAGTGAGTTGTCAACTAGTAGTGAAGAAACCCAATAAGTAAGCTTAACTACATAAAGGAATGGGAATTTTATAGACTTACATTCATCCATATTGAACTTATACATCATATATTAAGCATATCTTGATTGAGAAATAGAGATTCCATCCACAATTTTATCAATCTCCAAACCTAGAAATTGTTTCAACAATCCTAGATCGGTCATGGCAAAAGCATTGTGTAATGCAACCTTAACTGAGCCCAAATATTTAGTGCAGATACCAGTAATGAAAATATAATCAACATACAGTACTATGATTAATATCAGGTCACCAACATGTTTCATATAGACATTAGGATCAGACTTACATCTCTCAAAGTTTTGTGACAACAGAAAATTGTCCATCTTGGCATACCAAGATCTAGGAGCTTGCTTGAGACCATAGAGAGATTTATTCAAACTTAAAAGAAGTCTATGATATACAATGAAATATTCAATATGATGCATATATATATCCTCATAAATATCCTCATGAATAAATTCACTCTTCACATCCATGTGATGAACCTCCCATCGCTTGGACGCAACAATGGAAAAAACTAGCCTGATTGAATCCATCTTTGCCACCAGTGCAAATGTCTTTGTATCGTCCACTCCATGCACTTGAGAGGATCCCTTAACCACCAACCTACTGTTATACTTCAAATCATAACCATCATAGGCCATTTTGGTTCTATAAACCCATTTGCATTGCACTAGTTTCCTCTTGGGAGGAGGAGGGATCAAATCCCATGTTTCATTGTCATGGAGGGAATTCATCTCTTATTGCATGTATTTTTTCCATATTGGGTCTTTTGAAGATTCTAAATATGATTGAGGATCAGATCCAACCATCAGAAACATCTACCACTCATATCTAGATCACAATATGCAAACGCATTGTGAAACTGAGATCTAGTTTTCCTAGGATCTTAAGGATCTCCTGCAAGCTCACCAGCCAATTGTATGGTTTTCTCATCCCACTTGGGCCTTGAGGGAGGCTCATGATCAGATTACATGTCATCATAAACATCATAAATCTCATAATCAGAAATATAAGAAAAATAACCATCACTTACACCATCATCAAGAAGAGGATATGATCATTCCCCTTCACCTTGTTCTGTAGCTTGCATGGGCTCTTCTTCTTCGAACTGGACACTTATTTCAATGAATGTTTTGAGAGATGATGGATAAAATATCTTGTATCCCTTTGCATCTTCTGCATATCCAACCATTATTGACTCCTTTCTTTGGGGCTACAATTCCTTTCTCTTCTTTGGAGGGATCCTAGCCCATGCTCTTGAGCCAAACACCGTGAAATGAGAAACATTGGGTTTGTGGCCCATCAAAGCCTCATATGGAGTCATTCCTTCTGAGTATTTATGTGGTGATCTGTTTTGAAAATATGAATTACAATTCATAGCTTCATCCCATAACTTTGGAGATAAGGACTTAGCCTCCATCATGCAAGTGGCCATCTCCTTTAGTGATCTATTCTTGCACTATGCAACACCATTTTGCTAAGGTGTGTAGGGAACATAATGTTGCATTTGGATGGCATGCTCTTCACAGAGATGTTGCATGTCCTTATTGACATACTCCCTTCCATTATCATTCCTCAAGACCTTCATGGTTCTCCCACTAAAGTTCTCCACAGAGTTTTTGAAAACTTTGAAACATTGAAAAACTTCAGATTTTTGCTTGAGAAAATACAACCAACAATACCTTGAGAAATCATCAATGAAGTTTAGCACACACTTTGAGCTTCCAGAGGAGGGAGTGGGGAGTGGACCAATCAGATATGAATGCACTAAACCAAGAGCTTCAGTAGCTCTCCTTGCCTTCCCTTTCTCATACTTCTTCTCAGCATGCTTCCAAACAATGCACCCTTTGCAAGTGCCATTGCACTAGTACAAAATGAGAAATTAGTGACTAAAAAATGACTAAAATTCACATATAAACAACTATTTTTAGTCGGTGACTAATAATAGCTAATTTCCACTATCTTATAGCTCAACTAACTTAGTCGTATTTATTTTAGTCATTAAAAGTTGCCTTATTTAATCGTATATTTGGCCATTGATTTAGTCATTAATTGCCACAATTAATGACTAAATCAATGAACAAATATACTACTAACTAAGGAAACTATTATTGACTAAAATAAATACGGCTAAGTTAGTCGAGCTATAAGATAGTGGAAACTAGCTACTAATAGTCCTTTATATGCGATTTTAGTCATTTTTTTATTCACAAATTTAACATTTGTAGTAGTCATTTATTATTATTAATTGATCATTTATTTAGTAATTGCTTGTGGTTAACTAGTCATTAACTGTAGTTAAATGGTCATTTTTGTAGTCATTGATCGTTGTTAATTGGCTATTTATTTAGTCATTGATTGTTGTTAACTAGTCATTTAATTAGTTATTGATTTTTGTATATAGGGAATGGAGGAATCGAACCACCAACCTCTTGCCTTTAAGGCAAGTGCTCTTCCATTGAGATAGCACCCTTAAATAGAATAATCAAAGTTAATGGAGTAAGAAGCAAAATCATGCGATTTATTCAAACATTACATAGAAAAAAAGGATAAATTGCTCCATGTTGAAATGCCATGACTCTTAAAAACCATTACAATCCTATGGAAACATTACAATCCTAAAATCTTGAAAACTGTTAAGTCTGTTGACTTTAAATGGGATCTAAAATTCTACTTTTTGCATATGAAGTCAGATGAGGTTGGAACCAATCTCAAACATCCTAAAACAATTAATGGTAATGTTAAAATTTTAAGTAAAAGGATAGAAAATGAAAGATAAGGAGAATGTCACTTTTAAGAATTAAGAATTAAGAATTTAACATTACCAATTGATATTACTGACTTAAATGTCACTTGTACAAAACCGATCGAGTCCATACAAAACTAGTCCCCTACATGAAAAGATGAAAATCCGGGGGGGTGCATTTGGGTGTCCCTTCCCTATTGAGGGGGCCTGCGAGATGCTTCCCCAAAAGGGAAACATGTTCCATCACTAGGGAAAATTCGTCCCACGTGTTTCCCCGAAAAGGGGGACGTGGGGTAACATTTCCCCATGAGTTTCCCCATCCCATAAACGTGGCGGAGTGCATAGATGATTTTAGGGGCGAATTTTCTCCCATGGGCGAATTTGAGGAGGTTTTAAAAATTTAATGGGAGAATCTTGTATATTAAACCCTATGTTTTTCATTATTAAAATTTAGCCCCAAAATTATTTACCAAAAAAACCTCCAAAGCAGGTTATCCTAGTCATATTTATTAAAAAATAGGGAAAAAATGGCTTTCGCCGGGAGAAATTCCCTTAAAATTCTCCATTCGCCCTCGATTTCTGGCCATGGAGGTTAACAGTAGAAAATTCGCCCAATATATTTCTTGGAAATCCAAATACCAGGGTCAATCGCCCCTGGATTTTCCTACTGGGGAATTTTTTTCATGAAATTCATCCATAAATCCTGGCATTGAGGCAGAATGGGACCGATTTTGTCCCTATATATTGATAGAATCAGGTTTCAAAGCTCAATGGGGCTTCAATTTGGGAAAATCAGGATTCAAAGGTTATTCTGGCGTTGCCATACTCTTGATAAGGTTATTCAGAGATTGCCAGGCTCTGGAATTTCATCTCTTGCAATCACGTCTAGACTCCAAACTGCCGGTATGTTCATACTTCAAGACATAAATATTGTTTTGTTGGGTTTGGTTTCCTGCTGTTAAGGTAGGTCAGACTTATAGGATCCATCGTTAGGCTCGTGTTTGGCACAGGCCTATTCCTGTAGCTTTTGTTTGGAAATGCTTATGGTTTTCTATATCTCTATCCTCAGACTAAGATTTTATTTTCAGTTGTTGGACTTGGTTGTATGTGGAGTCTGGACTTAGTGTAGGTTGATTGTTGGCTTGGCTCCAACAATTTCCGTTATGTTTGAATGACAGTCTATTCACTACCAACCACCACCAACTCTATAGTCTCAATCAAGATGTGGTATGGTTAGGGTAGACCAGGACCAGGTAGATCAAGATAGAAGTGGCCCAAAAAGCTGACAGGGTCAACATATATCACTTGATTCGTCTACTTTTATCATTTGATGTATCTCATGAAAAAACTATTTGATTGTAACCACTTATCTACAGGTTTCTGGATACATTTCAGAGTCTGCATATTAATGGAATTTCTACTTCTAGAGACATTTCAAAATATGCGTTTTAATTGAATTTCTTTCTCTACTTTAAAAGAATGATACACTTAAGAACATTAACCTCTTGTAGAGATTGTCAATTTTAGTTTTTGTGCACAATACTATTTTTGATGGCTATAGATTTTGCACTTCAGACATTATTGTACAATGCAACCATTTTAAAATAAAACTGTGATGCCGGCATGTTAAAAGTTTCACCTTGCATTTTAATACATTGTATTTCATGAATTGGCTTGGTGGTTTTTCTTTATTGTTTTTGTTTAACTTGATTGTGTCCAAGGGGATATGCATGGGTTTTTGGAAGTATTTTGCAGGAAAGATGGATACTAGTTAAAATTTATCTTTGATGGTTTTTTTTTATGCAGACAACAATGGAATTTGTAAGCTTGATTTTTACTGTCATTCTGACATTAATTTTAAGTAATATATGATTGCTCCTTGGTTAATAAGCTTAGAATTCCATTCCCAACATGTTACATTAGACAATTGATTGTATTATATATCTTAGAATCAAGTACAATAATGCTTGAATGAATCTATATGTTATCAAAATTACAAAGTATATGATCAACTGACGTCTATGGATTCACAAGAGTGCTTTCCCAGTAACCCTGTTTTGTGTGAGATTAGATCCATGGGTTGGGCTCTTGTCCTATCTACGTTATGTTATAATTGAAAATTTTAATTATTGCTTCTTTTGCAAGATATTTCTGGGTACCTGGGTGATGCCATTTCTAGTGTTTTTCCTTAAGCATAGATATTGTGGGAAAGGACCAATAAGAGGCTTTATGTGGCAGCTTATCATACATTGATCTGGAAACTTATGTATGATACTTGGTATTAATGAAACCATGTGTATAATTAGGGGTTTAGCTAGACCAGGCCAATTCATAGTTAAGTGGGATGGATTTAGATGAGTGGGTGTGGCTTGCACATCAAGAATAATTGAATCACAAAATATATCTCGTTTTGTACCATATTTACACACACATTTGGATCGTGTCGTTAATCAGAGTTGGTATTCATTTTGAGGGGAGTGATTTGTTGTACTCATCTATTTTTGTGAATCCCTTATTTATTCTTTGACTAGACTTGGAGCTATTCTAATAAGAGATTATTCATATATTTATACCACTGGAGATTTTTCTAATGCTATTCTGCTGTTGAAGCATTATAGTTTGTAACTAAAGTATTTGTCTTAAACCAAGTTCAAGCTTGGTTGTATGTTTTGTGATGACACTTTACTATTGCATTACTGGATATAGAACGTACATGTCGTGGAATCTTTTGTTCCAATGTGTTTCCCAATGTTTGTCAAGCCATTCAAAAGCAAAGATTTTGTCCATCCTTCATTACTAGTTTTGACTCTTTTTCTATAAGGGGATGCTTCACTAGTGAACTTTATGTTGATATTTCATTCCTTGAGAAGTAGTTTCTTGCATCATTTTATCATGTAGAAATTCATGTTGCCATTGCTTGTGCTAATATTCACTAAATAGTTCAGGTTTATAAAAAATAGGTACTCTAAGCATTAGGAAAAAGTCTTCTTTGGCCATTTTGAAAGAGAGATGGAGATTTCTCTCACATTTCTTGTTTTGAGTTTTCATTGTTTTACCTCTAATTTGTTTTTTTTTTCTACAATAGTTATTTCAATATAAAGGAAAGCTTGCATAAAAATAGTAGATACAACAGATTGGATGACAAAAGACACGTCCTTATTCTAAGTTCCAAAATTTCATATCCTTAGCAAATGTAGAATATATGAATATTTTATGATTGACATAAATATTTCTTGCAAGAAAATACAAATGGGAAATTTCAAATTAATGGCCCAAAATTTTAATGCTTCATATATTTCTTCTTAGAACAAACTAAAATATCATAGATAAGAAAGTTACATCACATGACCAATGAGGGTATCGGGAAAATCCCACCCTAAAAATGTCGAAACAGTAAGCATATGCTCCTATGCACAAAGAGAAAGGGACTCAACATCACAATCAAAGATACTGAGTTTGACTATCACATGAAAATCCATCCCCTACATAAAAATCCTCAATTCCCTTAAGCCAAAGGGGAGGGCTCCTCCTAAAAATTAGTGTTACATCAATGTTTCCAGAGAAAGAAAATAGCATTCAACCATACTCTGTGCCACAAGGATTCGCAGTGGTCCCTAATCATCCAGGTCTCTACCAAAAGGGGAGCTTTCCACAATGGTGGGGTAGTAAATAAGAAATGATATTCATCCTGAGACCATGTCCAAAACACCTTGTCATCCCAACATCTCCAAAAGGCAAGCTCAACTATTTCATCCTTCCCACACAGAACAATAGTTGCATCTGTTGCAACAATTATATGAAACATACTCTTGAAAGTTGATCCTTGCTAGAGCAAAAGCCACCCAGAAATCTTGTGTTTAAAAGAGACATGCCATTTACAAATGGCCTAGTACCTCCACATTGAGTGCACCTCAGGGTCACTCCTAGTTTTGTCCAAACGAGAAACGATGTCAAAACCAATAATATTTAGGAGTAATAAAATTGTGTATAATCGTCACTTTATATCAATGATGTGAACAATGCAATGTTTAGATTTTAAGGTTAGGTGGTTAAACCACATTAACCACTTAGTATTATTATAAATTATAATGAGACAAGATATAAAGGTGTGAGAGGTGTATCACTACAATGTCATTAATGAATATATTTTACTCTCTCCACCTTCATCTATATGAATAGTACACATGCCCTAAATTTTGACATGGTATCAAAACAAGACATTGACCTTGTGTAGTTTGAACTTTGAACTATTGAAGGTTTGAATCTTGAGGTACATAGATCATCTTCCATGGAGCTAGGTTGAGATGTGGCAAGCATATATTTCTAAGCTCAAAGCTAGTCATGCAAGAATTTCTGAGGCTAAAGATGAATTTCTTTGGTCAAGGAACAAGAATGGGGAAACATCGATTTCTCACTTGTTATGTACTTGTTCTTACACAATATAGGTGCGGAAGGAATTGGACATTTAAGCTAGTCAAAAACTGTATTGGGCAGGTTTGTCGATTGAGGGGAGACTTAGGAATTGGGAGGGAAATGAGGCATTATTGAAGTTTAAAGAGGTCACAAGCTCTTTAAAATTTCTGTGAGAATGTGGTTCACAGGTTGAGTTCCATTGTGATACCAACCACTATTGTGGATAGCAGTTGAGCTACCTTATATACATAAAAAGGATTTTGAACGATTGTATAACAAATAAATTTGGAATGAAGTCTAGGAGATTTTAGAGGCAAAGGTGTTGACTTCAGAAAATCAACTTTTCAAGTCAAAAATAAAATAGCTCAACTCTCTGCATTATAAAATAATGATATTCCAAATGTAGTCATCTAGGGGAAAAGTTTTATTTTACAAAAATAATATGCTCTTCCAAAAAAGACATCATTGTTTCTGCAAAGTAATCTAAGCATCAGTGTACATGAATATAGAAAACAAAAGTTGCATATAGGGAACAAAAATCACTTTCTAATATATGGTTATCATCCAAATTGTCAAGTCAACCCTGTGTCCAAATGTCCCCCTAGGAAAGATAAAGGGTGTTGTCAATAAGCTATTGATTTTATATTCTGTTGGAGAAATTGTTAGTCAGGTATCTGGAATCACAGGATTTGGTTGAGGGATGAAAAATGTCGAGTGTAAGTGAGATATTCTTCTGGCCAACAAAGTACACTATTGTGTCCAACAAATAAAATTGTGTTATCGTTACTCTTGGCTTCTAAAGAACCCTACTTCCATCATTTTAGACATTCAAAAAGAGGATTCCTACCAAATGTATTCCTCTTTCTCCTATTCTTCTAGATCTTGAGCTCATTATATAACACATGATCCACCTTGCAAAGATGAGCCTCTCAAGGGAGGATGAGCCTAATCACTCCAAACACTCCTCATTCCCCTTCATTAATTGTTCACGGGTATCAAATTCTAGATCCTAAATCTAGTCCACTTAAAGTTGGTAGTGTCCCTCTGAAGGCTCACTCCCCTTCCTATGGTTGCTCTCCAATAACAAAACTTCCATGGTCTCCACCACTATCACCCCCCAACACGTGTTTCTAGGCCTAAACCTGATCCCCCCTCTCCAACCACCCCTCCACCTCCAAGTCTTCCACACAAGCAACATTCGATCCAGAAACCCCATCCTCATCATAGGAACTCTGGCCAATGAAACATACGAGTTGGGGAAGCTTTGAAGTTCAATTCCAAATGGTTGACAATAAGAATCCTTTGAATATGACTTAAATACACGATGAGGTATTTTAAGTGGCAAAGTGGCACCACTGCTTGCACCACCACCATCGACACATATTCAAACACCTATTAATCATCCTTCACTGTCACTCTACAAAAATCCACTACCTACATCTAGGTCTCATCTTCATTTATCCACTTCCACCACCCTCACATCTCAAGCCATCTCCTCCCCTCAGCCTCCCTCCACTATTCCACTGTCATTTCCCCTCCCATCTCCACCATTCTAATGTCAAAACCTTAATACAACCTCTCGTCCACATCTTTCCAATCGCTAGTCCAAATACCACCAACTCATTCCAACGACAACTAGGCAAGCCTTAACACTCAACACTCTCTGCATTTTTAATATTTCTCCACTCTCTAACCCATAAAGTACCCCATGGAAAGCTCTTTCGATTGAAATTTTATTATACCATCATGGTGCACTGAGATCCATGTTGAGCAGATGAACAACTATTTGTAGTAGAATTTTCATGATGTTTAGTATTCTGATACATAATCTTGGTAGTTTATAAAAGCATACTATATGATCTTAAATTATGATCATCACTTGCAGTCTGGTATGGCATGATAACTAGTAAATACTGCTACTCTTATCACCAGTAATAGAGTAATGGTGTTACTCTTATCACTCATCTTATTTCATTGTATATATACTTCACTCAACCATACTAAAGTATTTATCTATGTTTTAAAGGCACTTCAGAAAATATCACATAGCTTGAATAACTTGAAGAAGCAAATTTTGAAGCGCAACTGATATGAAATCAATGAAGATTCTATTGTGATATATTCCTTGTGAGGGATTTCTATGTAGAGTATTAGGTCAAACAAAAACATCAATGTTTGTAAGTTTCATAAAGAAAACGTTTCACACATCCACATGTTTAAAAATCTGTTTTATGCATAATTATTGAGATTTTCAATGTGATCCTATTGTGCTCATTTGAGAGTGAAATTGAAATGGCTTTTAATGACTTAAACCTCATCAAGAACTTGATTAACTCCTTCCTATCATGCATGCTAAATATTGCATATTACAAACTAAGCTAAGTGGGTTTGAAGAAGAGATGATTGTGCTTGGATTCATCTCTTTGGCTGCCTCTTGACCTCCCTTTGCTTTGCAATGAATCTTGGTCTCGTCCTATGTTCATAGGACGATAGAGGATGATTCCTTCGTAGTAGCCTGATTTACCCAAATAGGCAGAACATTTTAGAACTATTACATGGTGGGGTTTGGTCTTCTTTTGTCTTGACTTCAAGCTCATATGCATTAAATATTTATTCCAGTAAGCTTTAATGCATTTCACAGTATATTTTGTGTGTGTGTGTAGTTTTCTTTGAGTTCACGGTATATTGAGATAGATTATTTAATTCATTTTCTTTTCCCTTGCATATTGTACTATAATGATCAATGTAAAATGAAAAAAACATGCACTGTAGGCATGAAGGGGTGCCTACTTTCCCCCTTGCTGGAGTCAAAGAAGTGATGAGAATGATGATGGAGTTTTCTATAAGATCATTGTGTTTGGTCATGATTACCTTTGTAGTTCATGTAGTTTTTTGAAATGTTGGAGTTTCTTATGGAGAATCCAAATCTCTCTAGCCATTGGCATAGTATTCTGTGATCAGTGTTTGCCAGGTACAGTGTATATACATGTTTCTTTGTTTTCCTTAGTCTGTAATGCATGCCAATGTTTTTATTGCATCCATTCATTGTATATTGTTTTGGGATTGACAGTGTTGAGTGTATATATGTCTTATGAATATTGAAGTTTATGGCATTGTAAGTTGGGTCATTCTCTAACTTACATTCTACATTTTAGGTTTTGTTATCAGTGGTGGAATTGATGACTAGGCTTGGATGGATTTTGTAACTCATGATGTTTTTTTTTAGGAGAAATTTATGTTCATGGGTGTCTAATATGTATCGCATGCTAATGATGGTAACCGGTTCTGGAAGGCTATTTTTATTGGGTTAGCCTTGTCAACCATTCTTAGTCAGATAAGGTCCATATAGTTTTTACTAGGTTCCTAGATTCCATTACTTAACGAAAGCATTGGCTTTTAGCATGTCAGTCTGTCCAGCCCCTCCACTTGTAAATACCATCAAATTTTAATTTTTGTTATTGTCCTTCCATGACAAACCATAAAAGTAAAACAACAAGAATTACAAATTGTTATTGTCCAAGATCTATAAACCCTTGCTTTAAAGTGCCAGATAATGTATGGCATGATGATCCTCAATGTTTAACATGTTAAGAATCAAATTGCTTCCAAGAATTGGTGATGACACATCCTTTAGAATTCACCCTCAAACAGGCTGAGATGATTCAGATTGACTGGGAATTAACTTTGGATAGTTGGTAGAATAAATATGCTCTCATTTGAACTGGAACTCTACAATTGAGGTGTGACTGTTTTGATGGTAAAACAGGCATGCAGAAAAATTACACAAGCAAGCAAAATACAACGTGACATCCTTGTTGTAATTCTGCCATTTTTACACTAAAAATTTATATATTATATTAACAAGTAAAGATAATTGAACCCTAAATGATATTCTCTTGGGAAAGTAACAACAAATTCCCCTGCATTCTACGCCAGCCTGATGAAAAGACTAATAAGGCATGAAATACATAGATATAGACAGTACAAGGAAGTGAAGACCACTGAGCTTGGCTAATAGGTGAAGGACAAAAAGTCATATTGGGAGCAGATCCTTTGATTGGGAGTGACATGAAGGGACTGCATTCCTACTGATAATACCATCCCTTTTCCTTTGCTTTCTTTTAACTGAAAATGTCAGTGTTTGTGTCTTTCCCATTGTACTGCAATTCTCAACTGATTTGAAAATTCATGATAACTAATTTCAAACACAGCTTTGAGAAATCTGTCTAGAATGGTATTCGATTATGGTCACTGTGGACGCAGATGCCCTCCACAAGTTGAAATTTGCTCCCTCTGAAAATTCTATTTTAACTTGCTGCAGAAATAAAATTTAAACATTTTTTGAATGATAAGTCATCCTGAAGAATCCCAGGTGTCTCCCTTAAATCTGAATATTTTATAAGAATATTTCAATAGCTTTGAAAATTCAAATTATAATACTGAGCCAAAACCGATTTTCATCTAAACCCAATGATTTGCTGAAATCGGCACTCATGGAGATCCCCACTTTGATATGATTAAAAATCTGTTATAACGTTTCGATTGGAATGTTTCGTGTCTCAATTCCGAACTCCTTTTCAAGCTGGGCCGCTGGCCGATTTGATTTGTTTCTATTGATTTCGTGGCATACAATTTGTGAAGATTATTATTTGAAGGCTTCATATTTAAACATTTCTTGGATTGTTGCCCAACCAAACTGGATTTCTTTGTCATAATTATTATTTTAAGGGTTTACAATTTTAAATAAAACTCAATAACATAATCTGAGCCCAAATCGATTCATTATTATCCTAAGGAAGCTATCCTCCCTTTCACGACTTGGTTAAGAGCATTCTCAAAATTAAAAGGGGTCCTTACTTTATCATGCTTATTATAATTTTGTTAAAAAGAGCTATGATAATTTTCTAAATGGTTAACGTTTTGATTTATTATAGGGAAATAAATAATAGCATGGGGTCATCTTAAGTTCCATTATGCCAATATTTTGAGATCCAAATACATTATATATTTAAAATTTGATCTTTTGGAAATATTTATGAGATGGTTGATGTTTGGATTATTTAAAGCAAATTTAAATCATTTAGATTTTAATATTGGTTTTAGACTTTGCAAAAGGGCGATATTTTATTTTTGGGTCTATCTCCATCTCATATTTACTTTTATGGTGAATACTTTATGTTATGGGTGAATTATATAATGCTTGACATTTTATTGTATTGATTTGAAGCTATCATCATTGGTCCCTATTTGAGTGAAGGAGATTGACAACTTATTAAGGTTTGTTTCTTCTTGATGTTTGTATCAAGGTGTCTGTGGCTTTAGATTTACAAAGATTTGTAATTTAAGTATAAGAGATCATTAAAGCTAAAAGAGTATCATCGATTCAAGTCTCTTTTGAGACTTGGCATTACTTATAGTAACAAACTATCAAGACATTATCTATTGTATCATCCAAAAACCAGTGAGCTAGAGTGATTTTATTCATTGGTCATTGTGTTCTTGGGTTAGCTTATCTTCGCTTTGCCTAGCTCCCCTTGAGCACTTCTGGGACTAGTTGTCTCTTGTCTTGGGTGGCTTTAGAGTGACTTGGTCATTCTATCCGTACATTGTTATTTGTGTTATGATGTGAGTGCTTAGTTTAAGATAAATAATTATATAAACACATAACACAAATACAATTAAATTATTTTCCACACAATGGCATTTTAAAGTTAATGTTACAAGTATTATTTCTTATGTGGAAATTGATTGTGATTAATGGTTGGATGATGTTATTTTTAAGCTCCAGGATTGATCTTATATCACTTATTTCATTTATATCAATTTGGATGTTATCACATTATAGTACTTTTATTGAATGACATGGTGCTTTAATCTTTGGATATATAGTTGGAATCATCACTATTTGGGTAGAAGACGTGTTTCGATGTCTCTAAAGAACTTTGTAAAGATATATTGTCGGCATTTAAACCTACGGCTGTGGAGCATACATGTTTAAAAATAGTTGGTTTGATAGCCTTAGTGTTGAAAGTGCAAACGGTTGTTTTTGGTTAGCTAGATGCCGTGTTGGCTACCACTATTACTCGCTTTAGTACCCCACACAAGCAATATTACATTAGGTAGACTTTGAACACGGAATCATGCCCCACGTACCATCGAGTATATCAGGGATCCCCCTAGAATCTTGAAACTTGTATTATCTAGCCTGGGTTGGGGGATAAACAATAATAATCTTGCTATATCTTTTGTGTTCATGGAATGATAATGTTTTATATGCTTTGATGTTCTTGTCATCTCCATGGTTCAAATGTTAGATGCTTTGTTTATCCTTACAAATTTTGAATGATTTATGGTGAATGCTTTACATTTATTAAATACATTATAATCACCTTAACTTAGAGAGTGTATAGTCATCATATTCCTCTATCCATTGGAAAAATTAGTGCTAGGTGTATACTTAGGATTGTCCTTAGATAATCTTAAGCAAAATATTGGCTAGGGGCTCCCCCTTGGATAGTCTAGCTTCATTCACTAATGGACCCAGGAAGCCTAAAGTGACGATTCGCCTTCTATTAGTGACATGCTGGGTAAGCTTTAGGCTTCAACAAAGCTACTAGATTGAGCAAGTGGAGGTCTTCTATTGTTCGGAGACGATGTTACCTTCTTTATTTATTTGTTTTTGTTTTTTTGTTTTTTGACTAGGGGAATCGACAACTAGAGTTGGGTTGGTACTCGCATGACACGGGGTCCAGGGATCCAATCTTGCTACCACTATACCCCTAGGTGCATCCACTTGGCCCGAACCTTGGTGCACGAGTAAGTTTGGGGGGATTCGAACACGTGACCTTCCATCTACAACCAATTACAACTTCTCATCTTTACCACTTGAGTTTCCCCCCACAGGCTACCTTCTTTATTTATTTGATGCATATTATTGTTTGTTTTAATTTCATCATTGTGGTAGTGCATCTTATTTAAGGGATTTCAATTTGTATTGGATTCATTTGTATCAACCATGGTTGGATTTGCTTGTCAAAGAGCTTTCACTTTGGGCTAGAGTCATTTGTAGCAACCATGGATGGATTGTCTTTTCAAATATCCTTAGCTCCAAAATTAAGACTTTCCTTTGTAGTGCCTCTGAGAGTTTACTGTAGACACAAATGCCTTTCACTTTCATTTACCCCAGTTGTTGATGTAGTCAACCCTCTTGCCATGGAAATACTTTTAGAAGAGGATGACTACAATAACCTCATAGTCAATGCTCTTAATTAAGGGTGCAAAATGTTTATTCATTAGTTCTATATTTAAGATGCATTATGGTTAATGTCCAATTATAGGCATCAAATAGGATGAATAGATTATTCAGTAGTCCTATTCTAGCTTTGTAGTTGGATATTCAATGGTTAATAGACACATGCATTCATATTTTGCATGGATTATCTCTTATTTGTATGGGCACATCTAATGCCAATAGCTGAAATTTTTTATATATGGTTCAATTCACCTCACCAATAGTATGATCTAATGTGTGTTGCAATATGAAAGTGAAAAATGGGTGTCACAAGGTTTCTCTTGCTAAAAATATTTGGGTTCCAATCAAGCCCAACTGCCCTCTTGATTTTCCAATTCAATGTACTAAGCCAAATATAGAGACGAATGTTTAAGCCATTATCCAACTAATAATCAAGTGTTGATTGTACCTGCCTCATGAACCAAGGGATGTATATTGTTCACAACGTGTCAACTAAATGGTAAAATGTTTGTGCATATAAACAAACTAATATATGTTCCCTCAGTTAATGTGGGACACATATTTGCAATTATATAGATCCAAAGGATCCATGGAGAGAAAACTAAAGTCAAACACATCTATGTCATCAATATGTTCAAATTCGTCATAATATGTGGAAGTATGTGATGTTATGACCCCAATGTGCCTTCGCTTCTCGTTTTCTTCTTAATGGTAAAAATTGATTTGATTTCATGCAATTCCCTTAATGAGTTACAAAGTCGAGAATTCACCATTCACCATTAACAAATTGATTTGATTTCATGCAATTCCCTTCACGAGTTACAAAGTTGAGAACTCACCATTGACAATTACCAAATTGATTTGATTTCATGCAATTCCCTTAATGAGTTACAAAGTCAAGAACTCACCATTCACCATTAAAATCCATCTTTACTTAATGAGTTAGAAATTTGAAAACTCACCATTCAACATTAAAATCCATCTTTATTCATGCTTAGAATTGAACTTATTCAAAAAGGATAACCCATAATAAATCTCACAATTCATTCAATTTATTAGTTACTAATTGTTTATACTTCACAGTTGGCCTGCATTTCACTTTTTTGGTCATTTGCTGGACGTTAATATAATTATCTTATCTTATCTTATCTTATCTGCTTTGTGATGGATAGGGTGAATTCTAGTTCAGAGGGCAGGGATGAGAATCTTTGTGGAGGAGAGGTGCTTCCATCTTATCTTCCCAATGTTAATGCTAGATCTCATTCACTTTAAACAAATGGTTTCGATATATGTTTGCCTTTATTTTGCATATTTAAATTTTGAACTGGACATCTGAATGTACACATTGTAATCAAATTAAATGAGTTTGTTAATGCCATTTATGTTCTCTTTAGCATCTTACAAGATATGGATTGGATAGTAGCATTATGTTTCTCCAGAGATGCTTGGATCAGGTGAATTTGTGCGAAGGAGATGTGCAGAACATGCAATTGAAGTTGGAACTCATTTCTATTCTAGTTAAATATCTGGTGCATCAACCAAATTTCAATGCAGTGTTTTGTGAAGCTGTGAAGAATACTCATACAGGTGAAATCTCCCATGCTCTATTGGAGATTTGATCATGTTCCAGTTAATTCATTGGTCTTCCCTCCTTTCAAAAGAAGCCTACTATTTTCACATGCAATTTGCTTCATAACCCCAAATTGAAGCTAGCATCATTGAGCACCAATAGAATGGAAGGGAGGAGAAAATTGTTTTGATGAGAACAATTCTACCTACTAGATTGAGCTAGTGGGTGCCCCACTAATGGAATTTTTTTCATCATGCTTATAATATTTTTCCACATTGATGTTGTTGGTTTTCCAAGCGATAGGGGCATTCCAAGGTATTTAAAAGAAGTATAATCATCAATGCTTGGAAATTTTAGAAATCCAGCTATAGAGTGAAAGAGCTAAGGTTTTACTTTCCAAGCATATATTTGACTCTTCTTGTTGTTGACTTTGCCTCCTGCCGCACATAAGTATTTTTTCAGGATTGTTTGAAATCTCTCAACAATAATGGTGGAAGCACCCCCAACTAGTATCATGGCATCAATAAACTATGAATAGTTTATTCCTCTAACCCCCTTGGCTGTGCTTATCCCTTGGATATTCTTTGCAATTATCTCTTTATACAAGTTCCTATTAATGAATCTACCATACTAAGAAACACAACCAATAATTGATAAGATATATAATGAATATATTGGATAATTACAAACCAAGTTACTCTCATTTTGAATTATGTTGGGATAGATTCAAAGACTTCTTTAAAATGATTTAGAGTTGGAAAGGGAAGTTCTCCATGATTTTTTTGCTTACAATAGAAAGGGACAATAGAACACTTGTCAATGGTAAGTGCTTGCAACTAATGTACTGGGTCTATAGAATTGATATCAAAATGCATAACATAAATTCCATTGAGAAGGCAAGACCTAAGGATAAATGTGTGAAAATGAATCTTGTAGGTCATTGCCAAGTATTCTTTATGTAAAATGAATGGAATTTTGCAAGCATACGACAAGCTACACTTTAACCAAATGAATGAAATGTTGTGAGGCAACATTAATATTATGACTATTAAGATCAAGATTTTTGCAATGCTAGATGCAAAAAGGGAGAACCCAACTATCCTTGTTGCAAAGAAAAATGCGCACTCAACCATAGGTGTAGAACCAAAGAACTATATAATTGCAAGGGATATCAAACGGGGTATATTTTCCATCAGAGACCAAATGGGGTATATTAGTTCCTCATTTTTACCATCGGAGACCAAATGGGGTATATTTTCCAACATGATTTGTGTTGATTCAAGATCGGGCTCTTCTTCTTCCACGTAAAGGGATTCAAAATGTGCATTGGCATCTTCTTTAATGGCTACAAAATTGTTTAAGCTTGAACCAATTTTTCAAGACTTTACAAGTTTTTATGGTTTAGTGTATGATTCGCCAATATTTCACAAGATTTTCTAATTCTGTGAAATATTCGCCAAAATTTTTACAAATTTTATCATTTTGTGAAATATTCGCCCAAAATTTACAAGATTTTATAATTCCGTGAAAGATTCGCCAAAAAATTATATATACATATTATATTATTGATAAAAATAGCCTTCACACTTTTCTGTGTATCATGGGGATTCGCCCATTTTTTATACATATAAATTTAGGGGGGGTTCTTAAAATCATCCCTGGCGGAGTGTGGGAGAGCTGATACTTGAGGCATTCCAGAAGCACTGCAGATAGAGAATGAATTCTGCATGCTTGCATCATTCAATGTTGATAAGTTTGGGGATTCTTTCCACTTATTTGATTCAGAATGCCCACAAAATTTCTCTACTGATTCAGTGTGTGCAACTGCATTGACATGTACTGAATTGATATTCTCAGTAACATCTCCATAATCATGTGTGTTTTTTTCATTGGCTTTACCAGGTGAGTTCTCTAGACAAATGACAGAAGACAAGTACTTTGAATGCCCTTCACAAGCATTATCCTTGCAAGTCATAAATGTGTTCTTTGAGAAAGCTACTACATTGTTTTCTTTAGTTGTGAATTGCCATGATGCCATTATGTCATTTTATAACTTACTCTTGCATAGGTCTATAGCCAAAAAAAATTCATGATGGGAAAACTTGGAAAATCTACAAGATTGTGTTTGCAACCTTCCTTATTTAACAAATTGGTATATGCCATGATATTTGCAGTAGATGCTGATGCAACTACATGGTTGTCAAGTTGTACATTTTCAATGTCCATTCCACTCTTTTCATCTGTAATTGGTGATTCTACAAGAACACAATGAAAGATTGTGATGTCATTCAATGTAATAACTGTCAGAGTATGGGCTTTCCAAGAAGTAAAATTAAGTCCAAAGATGCAAACTTCCCTCTAGATTTGTTATTTATTACATACAAATGATTCCATCAATCAATTATGGTATTTACACTACTACATATGGCTCAAAAGTCCTACAAAAGTTTTCCACGAAACATTTAAAATCGATGTTTTCGTGGAAAAACAGTTTAAATTTTTGGAAAATTTTGAAAATTCCCTCAACGATCATCGCTATAGCGAAGGTATGGACTTTCGTCGCTATAGCAATGAAATTTTGTCGCTATGGATTGCATCTCTATTTAATATAAAAATATACTTGTTCTGGTTAAACAAATTCAATTTGTTTCATTAAATCATAAAAATAATTATATATATATTTTATTAAATATAAAAAGAGGTTTGAAAAACCTCCTGGAAAAGTGACATAGATAATAATAGTTGTTAATATTATTCTTGCAAATAGTGATAACATACTACATTTTAAATCATGAAAACAATTCTACATCAAATTTGATTATTTTGAAAAAAAATATTGTTTCATTAAATCATAAAAATAATTTTTTTTATATCAAATTTTAAAAAAAGAGATAAAAAATCTCTCACTAAAGTTATAATGATAAATGTCATTAATATTATTCGAGATAACATGTGTATCTTACAATTAAAAATTATTAGAATTCATTAAAGAGTTTCAAGTTCCAAACTAACTTTTTTTGTATCAAGATGATGGTTGTAAATGTTAATTTTTCATACCAAACATCATAAATTGAAGAAAACATGTCTTTGGTACTGTATTAACTTTTAGGAACGATTGAAACTTGGTGATAACTAATAAGACCTAAATATACTCATTAAACATGTTTGTGAAATCACCTTGAACTATACTTTTTTCTCTAGCATGATTTAGTCCAAACACTTCTCTAAATAAATGTCATTAAATAAGTAGAAAGTTAACATTGTTGCCCAGTTATGAAAAATTAGAATAAAATGACACATGCACAACATAAATGTTGAATACAAATGTAAATATCTCTATCATTGCCACCACCCCAATTATCTTCCCCACTCAGCATGATAACATTGTTTTTTATCAAAATAGGTGGCATGTGTAAGGGGATATTACATGATCCCAAAGGAATTTAAGTACGATAATGAAGCATAAGTACTTGTTCCATACTAAGTTTTATTGCCCAGTCTAGATACGGGAACCAAAAAAATCCTTGTTTTGGGGGATTCAATGACAATTATTTATCAATGATGATGACGACGATGTTGATGATCAATATGGTGATGATGATGATTAAAATGATGTTTTTTACAATGATGATGTTGATGATAATAACATTGATGATGATGATGATGATGATGATGACAACGATTATGATGGGGATGGTGATGATGATGCTACTTATGATGATGATGTTTACGATGATGTTTTTTAAAATGATGATGTTGATGATGATAACATTGACAATGATTATGATGGGGATGGTGATGATGATGATGATGATGCTATGTATGATGGATAGGATGGCAATGATGATCGTCATGATGATAGTGATGATGATGATGATGATGATGATGATGATGATGATGACGACGACGACAATGCTGATCATGATGATGATGACGATGATGATGGCGATGATGGTGATGATGATGATGATGATGGCAATGATGATGATGATGATGCTGATGCTGATTAGTGATGACGATGAATATGATGACAATGACGATGATCCTTATGATGACAATGATGTTATATATGATGATGATGTTGATGGTTATCATGATGACGACGATGATGTTCATGATCAATATGGTGATGATGATGATTACGATGATGATGTTGATGATAATAACATTGATGATGATGACGATGATGACAATGATTATGATGGGGATGGTGATGATGATTCTGATGATGATGATGATGCTACTTATGATGATGATGTTTACGATGATGTTTGCGTCGAGAGGCACTCTACAACCCAGTATGAGGGATATCTTGTAACGTGTATGTGTCCCATTACATGTGTCTCATTACACCTAATAAAACATAAAAAGTAAAAAATGATAATATGAGGGGGATCTTGTAACGTGTATGTGTCCCGTTACACCCAATAAAACATAAAAAGTAAAAAATGATAATATGAGGGAGATCTTGCAACGTGTATGTGTCCCGTTACACCTAATAAAACATAAAAAGTAAAAAATGACAATATGAGGGAGATCTTGCAACGTGTATGTGTCCCGTTACATGTAGTGTTACAACTAATAAAATGTAAAAAGTAAAAACTAATTAATATTTTGTCGGTCATTAAAAAAGGACATGTATTTTCGATTGAAAAAGACGGTTGAAATCAAAGCCTATATAAACATAAAATAGCATTAAAAAATTCTAAAACAAGCGGCAAAGAGAAGTGGATCGGCGATCAAAGTAGTAAAGAGAAGGTACTCTAATTAGAATATTTAATACAATGAAAACTAATAAAAGCTTCCATATTCGCCTGCATCTACTCCACCATCCATCCTCCATTCGTAGACCTCCCCATCTTCCTGTCGTCCTCCTCCCCTCCTCCCTCCCTACATAGCTCCATGTTGCCTCCCTCATACTGGGCTTTAGAGCAATCCATTGCCTCGCCTCCTTCGTCCCTCGCATCCACCCTCCAGCCTGCACCATTCTCCTCCTCTCCCGCACGTCCACTCTCCTGCCTGCACCATTCTCCTCCCCTCCCGCCATCCCCCTCCCCATCCATCCCCTCGCCTCCTTCCTCCCTCGCATCCACCACCATCTCTTCCCCTCCCACGCGTTCTCCCTCCCACCTGCACCATCTTCTCTACTTCCACGCATCCACCCTCCCACCTACACCACCCCCTTCGCCTCCCGCGCATCCACCACCGTCTCCTCCCCTCCCGCACGTCCTCCCTCCCATCCTACACCATATCCTCCCCTCCCTCGCATCCACCCTCCTACCTGCACCATCCCCTTCGCCTTACGTGCATCCACCCTCCCACCTACACCATCCCCTTGCATCCTTCCTCCCTGGTGTCCACCCTTTCGCCTACACCATCCCCTCGCCTCCTTCCTCCTTGGAGTCCACCCTCCCACATGGACCATCCCCTTCCCCTCCCTAGCGTCCACCTTCCCACCTACATCATCCCCTCACCTCCTTCCTCCTTGGCGTCCACCCTCCCACCGCCACCATCCTCCTCCCCTCTCGCCCACCGCCGCCGCCGCCTGCACCAATATAATTTTAGTATAGTTTTACACTATATAAATTTAATTTTACCCTATACAAATTTAATATAGTTTTGTGTTTCATTTTTTAAATTTGAAATTATATAATATATAAATTTAATTTAGTTATATTTAATATCTATAAATATTAAATATACATTAAATTAATTTAGTTTTAGTTTTAGATTTAGATAAAAAATTAAATATACATTAAATTTAAAATTATAATATATATATTTAATTTAGTTAGATTTAAATATATATAATTAGTTTTAGATTTAGATTTAAAAAAATATATATATATTAAATTAAAATTAAAATATATATGTTAACTTTAGTTAGATTTAATATATATATTTAGTTTTACACTAAAATGAATGCATCTTGGGTGTATCCCATTGGTAACACATTGTGGTGGTCATAGGTAGATCACGGTGTCAAATCCTATTGATCCACCCTTCCCCCATTTTTAAGTTTATATATAATTTTTATACTATTTATAATTAGAAGTACATGTGGTATAGTGGTAAGGGTGTGGATATAATGGGTGTGAGGTCCAAGGTTCGATCCTCCCAAACCATTTTTTTTTGAGGATATATTCAATTTTTAAACTATATTGAATTTTACACTTCCATAGATTTTAGTGTATTATTTATTAAAATTGTATAGATTTCAATGTCAAGGGTGTGGGGATAATGGTAAGGGTGTGGGGATAATTGTATAGATTATATTTATTATTTTTTTAAATTGCATAGTTTTCACTGTCAAGCATTGATTTCATTGTGGATAACAAATATGCATTAATTTCAGGGTATATGTTAATCGTTGACATTTTTTATATAGATTCAACACTAGAAATGGAAGATCTGCATCTGGAAGATGCTATGAGACAAACAATAGAAGAACAAAAATCTAACAAAATAAGAGCAAAAGAACGTCAAGGAGACTTAAAATGAAAAGCAGAAGACGTGAGATGAAAGCTGTATGAAATGATAATAGAAGAATGAGAAGAATGAAGAAAACGAAACGCAGATTGACAGAAAGAATATCGAAAAAGAAAGCTAGACAAATTGACAGCAGAGGAATAAGAGGAACAAAAAAAACTAAACGCTGAACGACAAAGAGCGAATCGAGAGAAAAAGTTGAAGTATCTGTAAGAACAAGGAAATCAATTTGTAGAACAACAAATAAATCAAAATGTAGAACATGATATGGCGATTGAGATGGACGCTAATATCATAGTACCATGTAATGAACTGACAACAAAAGAATGTCAAGAAGACTTGAAACGAAAAGCAGAAGAGGTGAGACGAAAGGTGTATGAAATGACAGCAAAAGAATGAGAAGATTTTAGTTTATGGATGCATAGATTTCAGTGTATGAGGTTTTTTATTGCATATTTTTCAGAGTAGATGTTATTTTGTGGATGCATTGATTTTAGAGTATGGATGCATAGATTTCAGTGTATGGAAGAACAAAGACAAAAGAAATCATGTTGGAAGAAGAAAGAAATCAAGTTGCAGAACAACAAATAAATCAAAATGTACGAAATGATGACAAAAGAAGGAGAAGAACGAACAAAAGAAAATATAGATCAACAAAAAGAAAATCGCAAAAAAAGGTTAGGTGAATTGAAAGCAATTGGAAGAAAAATTAAATCAAGTTGTAGAATAACATATAAATCAAAATGTATGAAATGACGACAGAAGAAGGAGAAGAATGAACAAAACAAAACATAGATCAACAAAAGAAAATCTCAAAGAAAAGTTAGGTGAATTGACAACAGAAGAATGAGAGGAACAAAGAAAACGAAACATTGATTGACAAACAGCGTATCGAGAGAGAAAGTTGAAGCAATTGGAAGAACAAAAAACTCAGTTTGCAGAACAGAAAATAAATCAAAATGTACGAAATGACGACAGAAGAAGGAGAAGAGCAAACAAAGAAAACACAGATCAACAAAAAGAGAATCGAAAAAAAAAGTTAGGCGAATTGTCTCTATTTTCCAGTTTAAAAATTTACTCAATTGTTAATACTTATTACTTACATTATGATAATCCTCGTAAATGTATGTGTGTTTTCCACTTAACATGTTCCTTACAATGCTGATCAAACTCTAGTTTTGTGTCACCTCCCACGACTGAAACCAGCCTAGATCCAAATCCTAGGCTCTATCAAGCACCGAGAGGGATCAAATCTCCCAAGGTGCAAACCTCTTCTCAGGTATTGCACTCCAGGAGCTTTTCGAGGAGAGGTTTGCACCTCGGGATATTTGATCCCTCTCGGCGCTTGATAGAGCCTAGGATTTGGATCTAGGCTGATTTTTACAATGATGATGTTGATGATGATAACATCGATGACAATGATGATGACAATGATTATGATGGGGATGGTGATGATTATGATGATGATGCTACTTATGACGACGATGATGTTATTTATGATGATGATGATGATGATGATAACGATGATGATCTCTATGACAACGATGAGTCTTAATTCCTTCATAACCATGGTTTGAGGAAAAATACAAGGAATTAGATCCTAAACAAAGACTCTTGGGCTAATGGGTCGTGATTGAGGCCTAGTACTACAAAAGAGGCCCTCTAAGAGGATCTTTTGCATATAAGTGGGATAAAGATGTCGATGATGAGGAAGAGGGTGATGACGTTGATGACAAGGATTGGGACGAAGATGTTGATGATGATGATGATGATGATGAAGAAGAAGACGTTGATGATGATGATGATGGTGATGATGAAGATGATGATGATGGTGGTGGTGATGATGACGACAACGATGATGATGATGATGATGGTGTTGATGATGATGATGGTGGTGGTGGTGGTGATTAGGACGATGTCAACGATGATGATGATGAATATGGTGATGATGATGACGATGATGATGATGATGATGGTGGTGGTGGTGGTAGTGATGACGACAACAATGATGATGATGATGATGATGATGGATTGGAACAAAATCCCATTCCCAGTAAGCATCAATAAGAAGAGTGACCCAATGTCACCTCGATCACCGTTCTAACTTTTTCAAAAGTCGAAACCTCCAAGGAGAAGTATTTTTGTGGAATCTTGTAAAGATGTTAAAACAACAAATGAGCTATATTCTATGCAATCTTATGGTTAGATCAGTGCCTAATGGAGTCAAGTGCATTCAAATTCAACCAATGATGGTTTGTTCATTTAGTGAAATGTGTAAGCGTTTTATGCATGTACAATAATAATCAATATTGGATCAAAAGACTATATTGTCAATAAACTAACCCCAAAATGTATTGAGTGGTAGTTGTCTATATTATTCAAATAATCAAGTATTCATTTAAGTTGGATCGTTAATGTCATTCAATAAAAGATTATTTACCACATGAACAAGTATCAATCGATTAACTAAATGCACATCGAGATTACTTATCCAAGTGTCAATAACTACTAACCAACGACCAAATGAGCATTAAGTAGCAAAATTGATTCACTTAGTGTGATTGTAGCAGCATTAAGAAATAATTAAAATGTAAAGAGAAGGCAAGTATTCAATGAAACAACAAGATATCAGTTTATTCATGCAAATATGTGTCATCAATATAAATCAAAGTCATTCAAATATTATTTAATAGGTGTCAATTCATCACTTATACTATGGAAAATGTGTAGTTAAATGTAAACAAATATCATTAATTTATGTGTAACCCACTTTGTGCATACATGCATTATTCGAATCTTATCACCAATTGTAACATAGATTAGGATTTATTTTAATAAAATATGCATTTATTAAGTTTCATTGTTGGCTTATGGGTAGGCGGGGCAACTTGGGAACACATGGGATGCCAATTTGGTAGCCCTATGTAAAAGGATAGGGAGGAAAATGGCTGTGAAGGAGGGATGGTAGGTGGAGCCCGCGGATGGAGTAGCAAGTTGGAGTGAAAAAGGAGGAGCTAGAGAACGTAGGACACCGAGGAGAGAAAGGGGTATGCCATGGGTTTGGGGAAGGAAATGTAGGAGTAGTGGAGGTGGAGCAACAGCCTCGGAGGGTAGCTGTAGATAGGTCGATGGGTAGTGAAATGCAGGAAGGCTGGGGGGGATATGAGTATGGGAGCCTGCATATTTAATAGAGCTAGAAGGGAGCCATGAAGGGAGGAGGGGTTGGATTAGGCAGCAGGGGAGGCCGCAGGCAGAGTTGTAGGATGCAAAGAGAGCACGCGAAATGAAAGGGAGACTACCACGAGAAGGAGGCATGGATGAGAGGGAGAAGCGTGAAAAGGAAAGGGCCCAGTAGGATGTTGCATCTATGAAACGAGGGGCCACGAAATGGAATGGAAGCCGCGGGTTTAGGGCACGAGGGAAGATATCACAGGTATGGCGAAAGAAGAGGCTATGGGTGTGAGGAGGACTGCGAATAAGGTGAAGGTCGCAGTGAGAGGGTGATACAGGTTAACAAAGCAGCACGACGAGGTGCAGGTTTAGGGCGACAGACAGTTTGAGCGAAGAAGAGGCAGGTGTAGGCCTAGGTCACCCGGCTTGAGGAAACCTGCAACTAGGGCCTCTTAGATTAGTTCTCTCTCTCCAATCTCTGTCATGTATCCATGAGAACACCTCTCTATATCCTTGTCTAATGCACAAGCCTTTATTTTATTTTTTTGTTGAATTTTGTCCATTGGTTTCCCATAGCGTATCTTATATATGGTAGTCCCACTGTGCATCCAAGTTGTTTGCGGGTGTAGGAAACACTGCCACTCACTTGAACCTGCACGCGATGCAATATAAAAGTTTAAGAAAAAAATTCCTATATATGAATATGTGTTGCAACATACTATAGGAACCAAAACAATTCATATACAATTTTATTAAACTATGAAATGGTTACTGATGCTCAAGAAAATTTTATTTTCAACTTACATCTCCTAAAACTTTTGGGATTTCTCCAAATTTTATATTTTTCTTTTCAATATATTTTTTGTTTCCATCAAGGCATCATAATCAAAGCTTTGTTTCCAAATCATAACCCTAGTAGAATAGATCTAACAACCAACTGTAACTTGGAATTTATGCCTCACACCAGAAGATGCAAAGTTTGAGAATTGTCATTGAAATTCACCATTGACAGGTAGGATAATTCAGACCATTCACCATTGACATGCAGGATATGTTTGTTTGTATTTTCTTTTTGTCCTACTTGCTAGTAGATTTACATTAGAATCTAAACCATAAACCAAAGCTAACCTACAGTAGTAAAAGAAAATATGGTCACAAAACAAACTCATATGCATAATTGCATCCTGAGGCAAGGTTTATTGCCTCGAATATGGCTTCAACAAATTGGCTAGGATGATCCATGCATGTGTTGGATCTGGTGTCTATCGAAGACTTTGATTACCATCCCTTATGAATGGATCATATTCAAGATTGCATCCAGAGATATCTCCTACCAAGCACTAATCAGGCGTTAATGCTAAATAGTAAATAGTGCCTCCAACTTGGGGACAATATTCCCCAGCAGAATGCTGAGAACTCTAGAAAGTGATGAATTAACCCACAAAACCTATTCTTGGAACAAGATTAGAACTAAACTTGGACTATTCGTGACTTTAGAATCAAACTTGACCTTCAATTCTTGACACAAGAGTGCAACTCTCAGACTATATGAATCAAACAACGAATGCAACTATTCATGCATTCTGTTGACACGATGAAATTTCCTCTTGTCCTTGACTGCTAGACAAAACAACAATGATGTTGTCTGGAATCTAAAATAGAGTGGCTGCTCATAATTTTAGACTGGTGTATAGAAATTACCTTCTATAGAGGTGGTAGACCTTACCAAGAATGAAGAGCCCCCTATTCCACAAGGAATACCAATCACTCAAGAGGCAAAAGATGTGATTGAGATTCACCAAACTAATGAGGTAGAACATAGGGAGGAACTAAGAATCCTAGTACATGGCAAGGACCTAGCCTACCCCTCATTGGTCCATTCAAGCAATACAATAGAGAAGATGGACACAAACGGAGGCGTTAATGACCTCAAGCAAAATAAAGGGGAAATAGGGGAAACCATAGAAGGTGGACCCACACAAGATGAAGAGAAGGATGAGGAATAGGAAGAGCAAAAGGACGTGACCCACCCAAAACACCAGCAACAAGGACAACGTAAGAAGCCTAAGTAGAAACTAGAGGAGCATAGGTTGGAAAATAAACCCAATGACTCAGGAGCATAGGTTGAAAAATGTGACTGATTTCAAACTGCTTCCATGATCCAACCATCTCTAATGGTGCAATTTCTTTTTTCTACAAGATTATCTATAATAGGGTTTCTCCTATGTCACTAATGTTAGTTTTTCAGAAATTTCAATCTGATCTAGGATCTTAAATGAGAGAATAACATGTACATCATATCAATCATGGACACAATAATGCAAGTGCACAAGAGACACAGAGTTTCACCGGGGAAAACCAAGAAGGTGAAAAACCCCACAACTTCCTCGGAGATAGATAGAGCAATGATACAACCAAAGTACAAGAGATAGTCTTCTCCTATCAGATGATCCTCCTCCTCACAAGTGTGACACTTTATGAGAGAGATAGTAGTGAGTAATGAGTGATCAAATAGAGATCTCCTCATCTCTATTTATACTTGTCCTGTCCTGCCCAATAAACTAATGGGGCCGACTTGTCTAGCTTGGCCTAATAAACCATGGTTAACTTAATCTGGGCCGACCCCACACTTGGTGGTCTAATAACCCATTTACCCACATGACTCATACCGGTCCGACCCCATCAAGGTGGTCTAATAACCCATCAAGTATAAGTTATGACACTTACAATATAAATGACGACACTTCCATATAGAGGAATAATAACATCTCTATAGGAATACAAACACTTCCGTATAGAGGAATAATAACATCTCTATAGGAATACAATACACATGAGTAAAATACATTCCGAAGTTACATATACATCATCACTCGCTCTTAACTAGGAAGGTATTTCTCGACACAGATCTGCTAGCACAAGTCTTCTTCTCTAGATCATCATCAGCGAATCATCGTCCTCGAATCATCATCATCGTCACTGTTGCTGCTATATCAATCAATCTCTGAATCTGCTCGTCATACGAAGTTCTACAGAGACAGTCCTTTTTCATACTAGATGTAGGTCCACTACCTGTAGGTCTTCATCATTTGTGCAAATGGTCTGATAGAGGTGGTCTCTCAGGACTGATTTTATGTGCTGATGCAATACCTAACAAGAACATCCCAGGAACATTTATGTGCCTAGGCACGATCGGCAAGATCTCCTTGCACTAATTACATGCATCCCCTTCATAATACCTTTAAAGAGCATCCCAGGAACATTTATGTGCCACAGCACGACCGACAAGATCTCTAAAGAGCATCCCAGGACTTATTACAAGCACACAGCTCAACCTCTCAGATCTCCAGGATTGATTACATGTGAATAGACAATACCTTTAAAGAGCATCCAAGGAACATTTATGTGCCGCGGCACGACCGGCAAGATCTATAAAGAGCATCCCAGGACTTATTACGAGCACACAGCTCAACCTCTCAGATCTCCAGGATTGATTACATGTGAATAGACAATACCTTTAAAGAGCATCCCAGGAACATTTATGTGCTGCAGCACGACCGACAAGATCTCTAAAGAGCATCCCAGGACTTATTATGAGCACACAGCTCAACCTATTGGATCTCGAGAACTGATTACATGTCTCCGTAGTAATACCTCATCCCAAGACTGATTATGAGCACACAGCTCAACCTATCAGATCTTGAGGACTGATTACATACTACATAGCAATACCTCATCCCAAGACTGATTACGAGCACATAGCTCAACCTATCGGATCTCTAAGGACTGATTACCTCCTACCTGCACAACCTGCCACATATCATCTCTGACCTCCAAGTATCAACCTGATACTCATGATCCAATTGATCATCATCGCATGAAGCATTATCTTGATGCTCATGATCATAGTGATCATCATCACTACACCGTCCTGATGCATATCATCTGGAGCAACATCCTGAATCTCATCATCCATGATCATCCTGATCATAGATAGTATCTACCTGATACATATCTCATAAATGATCCACCTGATCATACGATATATCCACCTGATACATATCATGCATCCATCTCATGCATATCACATACATGATCCACCTGATCATATGATGTATCCACCTGATACATATCATGCATCCATCTGATGCATATCACATACATGATCCACTTGATCATATAATGTATCCACTTGATACATATCATGCATCCACCTAATGCATATACATAGCAATAACTAGAGTATCGTCCTAATGCTCATCATCCAGCGCTTACATCCATAGCCATGGGAAGGATCCTCCTCTCGCCATGCTTGGAATGGCTCCAACAAATGTGTCAATCACATCTTCCTCGAAGTGTTGTCAATCTGAAGAACACCAAGCCTCTCTATGAAGTACTCAAACTTTACTCTAGCTAGTGGTTTTGTCAGCACATCTGTAACCTGCTCATCTGTCGTAATATACATGAGCTTCACTGCTCCTCTCTACACCATATCCATGATATAGTGATATTTGATCTCAATGTGTTTCGACCTGTCGTGAAACACTAGGTTCTCAAATAGCTTCACACAGCTCTTGTTGTCACAAAAGATACCAATAGCCTCCAGCGGGAGATCAAATAACTCAAACAGTAGCTTCCGAAGCCATATTGCCTCACAACTAGCCGAACAAGCTGCAACATACTCTGCCTCGGCTGTACTCAGTGCTACGCAGGACTGCTTCCTACTAAACCAAGAGATCACACCTGATCCCAGACTAAAGCAGCACCCAGATGTGCTCTTCCCATCTATAGCACTTCCTGTCCAATCTGAATCAACATAACCCTGCAGGTTAAAATTTTGATTCGCATCATACTTGAGCCCATAATCAATTGTACCCTTCAGGTACCTCAGAATATGCTTTACAGCAACTAGGTGAACACCTCTAGGATCCATCAGGAACTGGCTCAATGTGTTCGCCGCAAAGCAAATATCTGGTCTCGTGTTTGTTAGGTACATCAATGACCCAATCATCTGACAATACATTGTGACATCAACGGGATCATATGAAGCATCACACAGAAGCTACAGGTTCGATGCCATAGGTGTGGCCATAGCCTTGTAATCCATCATCCTGAACCTCTTCAGGATCTCCACTGCATACTTCCCTTGTCCAAGGAATATTCCATCCGTACTCTGCCACACCTCCATGCTTAGAAAATAGTGCATCATCGCCAATTCCTTCATCTTGAACTCAGCTGCAAGCTTCCTCTTGGTATTGACAATCAAACTATCATTACCTGTTACAAACAGATCATCTACATAAAATAGTAGTATCACAGGATTGCCTTCCTCAACCTTGTAGTAAAGTTTGGAATCCTCTTTACTCTTGGTAAAGCCCAAACTAGATAGAAAGTTGTTTAACCTACCATACCAAGTCTTGGGTGCCTGTTCAAACCATACATGGCTTTCTTTAGTTTGCACACATGTGACTCTCAGTCATGTGTCTCAAACCCGAGTGGCTGCTCCACATACACTTTCTCTTCGACTACACCATTCAAGAAAGTTGTCTTGACATCCATCTAATGTATCTTCCATTTCATCACTGCAGCCAGAGCAAGTATTGATATGATGGAAGTGTACCTGGCTATAGGTGTAGAAGTCTCTTCATACTCAATCCCTCTTTCTAGGAGAAGCCACGAGCTACAAACATGGCTTTGTATTTCTCCATGCTACCATCTGTAGCATGCTTGATCTTATAGATGCATTTGTAAGTCACAACAGACTTCACTTCAGGTCTTGGGACTGCATCCCAAACATAATTTTTCATGATCGACTGGTACTCCTCGATCATGGCATTCTTCCTGAATCCTAGGAACTTCAATAGATAACTTTGTTGCTGAAACAAATGTTGTAGTCCTTCTTTTGTAGGTTCTCGTATACGATCTTTCCTACAAAAAAAGTTAAATTGCATGATTAGAAACATCTCATAGTTTTCAGAACAAATTCTTACACATAAAGAAATATGTCATACAGTCATGCAATTATTCTAGCCAATGCTTCAATACAACATTCATCCATATCCTGTAACTTTCTAGATTCCTTCCAATCTCTACTAGAACATTGTTAAGAGTTTGCACTACTCCCAACATGTCAGCAAAGAGGTTTCATTCTAGATAAGTAACAATGGAATGTTGTACAGTTCCATAGGCCACTTACCCATTACATGCATATTAGTAGTATGTTGATCATTAAGGCAATTATTCTAATATGTCAAAATACAAAGCCTAATTCTAGGAGCATCAGTATATACATCATTGAACAATATTATTTAAACAATCAAATATGAAAGAAATGATAATTCAAATACTTATCTTTGTTTGTTTGTTGGGTTGACTCCCTCTCAATCTTTGCTTCCTTTCCGCAACTCCATTTTGATGTGGATTGTGAGAAGTGGTCGACTCCCTCTGAATATCTGCATCCTTGGAGAAACTACTGGAGTGTGCTCCCTCTTGATCTTTGCTTCCTGGATTACCTGTCCTTGAACTTATATCCATCCTCGATCACTATGCATGCTTACAAGTATAATTATTGTGATATCCTCGAGTTCTCATACATAATCATACATTTATTAGTATAATCTCAATACTATCAGAAACGCAATCATCTTAAACATGTATATTAATGATCATTTTAAACATAGATAATAAACAATAGTATTCAAGGTTTATATAGGACTCTTCTGGTTAGTCATATAATCAATTAAAGTAAGAAACATAATATGCCTAAACCCATAATTACTCAAACCTATAACTTCATGAATAATCATAATCAATCATGCCAAGTATACTTATATAAGATATCCTAACACAAGGTAGGCTTTTAACTTGATATAGAAAAAAAACATACCTGGATTAGTATGTTAGCTAGCTATGTCTAACATACCCACATGATGTCTTCTTGTTCTTCAATGACTTGTGCTAGTAACCTGCATATCTCATAAGTTAACCATTATAGAACCAAGTTATACATACGTCATAAGTAGATCTTCTATGTGATCCATGATAATGAATGAATCTTTGTCTTCATGTCTTCATGTCTTCATGGTCATATGTTCTTGAACTAGAACATGATTTGTCTTTCTTTGATGTACCTTTCATGTTAGCGGACAACATCAACTTCATACAACACCACAAGGCATTAGTACAATCATAAGCGTCAAAACCCTAATCAATGAATATATGCATTCATAATTTTATTAAGGTGATACGACAAGTCTAAGGTTAATCAAGATTGTAGTAACCTTAGTGAAAACAAACATACCATAAACTTAATCATGAACATATCTCGAAACATACCTCGATAAGTCATACCTATCGAGATTGCTTGTAATCTTCTTATGTAAGGTCTTAGCCTCATCTCCCTCTGAAACAGGAACTTCTTCACTTATGTAGGTGACCAAACGATTCTCTCCTAGGATTAACCCAATCCACTTGATTTGCAAAAACTAGATCTCGAGCTGAATTAGGGTTTGTTAGAGAAACCCTAAAAATTCAAACTTTGAATTTCAAACTTTTGAAAGGATAAAAGGATGCGCCTTGATGACTTGATCAAGCTGGTATACTCAAAATTTGAAAACTACAAAGTTTCACCCCTCAAAATTGCCTTTGAAACTTCGAGATCTTCTCGACACGATCCCGAAATAGGGTTTGATAAAGCCCACCCTTCTGCCCAACCAAAAGGTTCGATCCAAAGCTCTAACTTTTATTTTTCTGAGGAGCTTCGAGCCGTGGTCATAGACTTCAAAAATTTCAACTTTTGTAGCAGCCCTAATTTTCCACTTTTGCGATCAAACTCCCGAACTAGGGTTTGATCAAGCTCGACCTTCTGCCCAACCAAAAAATTTGATCTTGGTCTCTAAATTTTGATTTTGATGAGTAGCATTCAGCCATGGTCTCTGATTACAAAAATTCCAACTTTCTCCGAAACCCTAATTCCCGGAGCCATGAATGAAGGTGCTCAAACTCCAATTCTGTTTTGACAGAAATATGCACCTGCTTGTTTTTGGTGTAACTCCGAAACTACGAATCCACAAGGTCTAAAACTTCTATGTGTGGTATCCCGACCTGTCATCTTTCCAACCCCATAGTTCTGACCTCAATTGGATTCTCCAAGAGATATTTATGCCAAGTGTCACAACATGACCTGTTTATGGGATAAAACAAGAGAGTGAACTTGTACGGAGTTCCACGTGTCACTTGTTCACTTTCGGTCTCTGAACCTTTGGTATGTGAAAGTACAGTCCATGCCCTACCTGTAACATTTTACGAAATTTCATTTGGAGATTCCTAGCCCAAGTTATGACCTTTTTTCCTAGGTCACCTATTTATGACTCAGATCTGGAAGAGGCAGAAACCCTAGATTGTACAAATCATAAAACACAAACTACAATGAATTAAAAGTTGTGCTTCGGAGATAAGGTACATGGGGATCTTATCTTCGACTTGGAAGAGTTTCATATCCTGAAACCTCACCAAAATAGATTTATAGAGAAATTTCTATGATGACTGATTTTTGCTATATCAAGCCCTAGCATTGCAAGACTTGCAACAAGTGTCATACATGTCATACCATGCCTTCTTTCAGGCTAGCTCTGATACGATATTAGTTTTTCAGAAATTTCAATCTGATCTAGGATCTTAACTAAGAGAATAACATGTACAACATATCAATCATGGACACAATAATGCAAGCACACAAGAGACACAGTTTCGCCGGGGAAAACCAAGAAGGTGAAAAACCCCGCAACTTCCTCAGAGATAGATAGCAAAATGATACAACCAAAGTACAAGAGATAGTCTTCTCCTAGCAAATGATCCTCCTCCTCACAAGTGCGCCACTTTCTGAGAGAGATAGAAGTGAGTAATGAGTGATCAAATAGAGATCTCCCGATCTCTATTTATACTTATCTTGTCCTGCCCAATAAACTAATGGGGCCGACTTGTCTAGCTTGGCCTAATAACCCATGGTTAACTTAATCCGGGCCGACCCCACACTTGGTGGTCTAATAACCCATCAAGTATAAGTTACAACTCTTACAATATAAATGACGACACTTCCATGTAGATGAATAATAACATCTCTATAGGAATACAAACACTTCCGTATAGAGGAATAATAACATCTCTATAGGAATACAATACACCTGGGTAAAATACATTCCGAAGTTACATATACATCAACAACTAATGTTATTCTAAATGGTTTGGTCATATCCATTCTTCATTTACTGCAATGCTACACATAAGGAACACCCTCTTGTGCCGTCTTCTCACCCATCCTTTTTGAATCTTGGATGTGATAGAGAGGTAATTTGAACCATTTGATTGATCCAACTTGCAACATTGTCCTACATCTAAATTAGGAACCATATGGTTTTGTTTCTGCTGAAGTACAAGATGCGTGTTATTTATGATTCATCTTTGTGCTCCTCATATAGAACATCATGTTTGAGGACAAGATGAACAGTGATAATTTTGTTTTCTACTGTGGATGGATTATCACTCATAATATTTTTTGATATCAAATCCATCCATTGAAGAAATGATGTCTTTTGTACATGATTCCTTCAACAATTTCATCATTTCTTGATCTTAGCTCTTCTTTCAGGATGACACCCAAATATTTGAACCCTCAAATATTGATAACCTGCTTGATTAGTGAAATATTTGTTTGCATGAACTTGTTCTCCTTTCCTTTCCAAGAAGACTGTAAGGGTTGAATCATATTCTTCGAAACAACAACTTGTAAACTAATTGCTTTATGTAGGATATTTTGTGGATACCATAATAAATGAAACTATGGAATAAATCATATGCACCTTCTTCAGTCAATATGATTTCAGCAATGGCCAATTAAAAATCAACCATCTAGAGTTCTTTCTTTTCTTCCAAAGAAAAAACATAAAAACTATAAGGAATTAATAATAGGCTCAATCTATTATGCTAAAATCCTAAAAACATTAGCCTTAATTAAACCTTATAGACTTATGCACCAAGCTCCTTAATAAAAGAAATAAATACTCAGATCACCTTACTCCTTGGTTTTCTAGTCCTTCAACCAAATAGTTTGAGCAAGTTCTCGGCCTTTGTTGAAGACAATTACAGCTGAAACTTGTCGGCTCATAGCTGTAGAGTGTTGATTTAACTCTTTTCATCAAGAAAGGGATTCCCTTCTCTCACATGAAAATGGGAATGCGAATGCTTTTCCACGGTGTTAAGGTTTCAAATACCTTTCAAATTTAAACCGCTTATAACATTATAGCAGACACTTAAATTTGCAACTTATGCATAGTTTTTAATGCTTCTATGCATAGAGGTGCAGATCCAAGTGTTACCGGGAATATCCATAAATTGCAGTATTTATCTCCCATAAGTCTTAGATGATATTGGGTGCCTTCATTTTTATTATGTCACTATACATGCATAATGTTTTTTTCATTGAATTTTCTAAATTCACTATTCTCTTTTAATTGTTTTACCATTTTACAATCTTCTTCTTTTACATGTGCATTTGTATTATGTTTACAAATATTGTTTATTTTTTTCCTGGAGATGAAATTAGTTCAGATTAGGCTTGCCAACCTGAAAAATGTTTAGTTCCATAGTCATAAAGGATCATAAATAGAAATACAGTTACCCAACCCTCTTATTCTAATGCATATGATGATTTCTATATATCTATATTATTTTAGATTATTAGAAGTTAGAACCTACCATAATATCTTTAAACTTGTGCCTCTCGTGTTTTCCTAGTCAGTTGTTTCTATGAAACGTTACCTTTTTTGGTTAGAAATGGGAACAACAGATTGAAACTTGAGGTTGAAGAGAGAAATGGGAGGTGGCACAAGAGATAAAGATAGTGGCATGAAAAGCACAGTTACACTATCAACCACAAAGGTTGTAGAATCATCATAAACAGCACTGCTCCAACATAGATTTAGCGAATGTACTAACCCATATGCAATCCAACAAATAGCATGCATTGGTCTTTCTAGGTCCTAGGCAAACCTTAACTTGTTCTTGTGCAACTAACTCCATTCTTGTTTCGGATAACAGCGATAATTACTAAAACTCCAAATTTGGATGCTAGACCACTCATCATATCCCATTGATGCAGTGAGAAACTCTCAGTTATAGTTCCACTTCAACATCTCAATTTTGGCTTCTGTTGGTTCATATCCATTGAATGAACTTCTCTCCATGCTATTTATCTCAAAAGAAAAGAATAGAAGAACAATTTTTAGTTTTTATTATAATAGAAGTCGCCACTTTGGCTCCACTAAGCATCCAATTCATAGCTGCCTTCATAAAAGCCTTGGGTTCAAAAGAGGAATGCGATTTGCCAGACTCTCTTTCCCATATTCTGAGTCGCTGCACTTGACTCAATGGGCTGGATAAGTAAGATATCCCATCCACTATAGTCCTTGACAACAAATGCAAGTGGTACAAATTGCAAGTGTAAAGAAGCTCTGCTAATATTTTAATCTTTACAGATTTGTATATAACAGGAGTCTTATTTTTAGTGAATGACATTGATGGATTATTAGGTTTTGAGAGAGGAGTTGCTTGGGAAAGAAGTTAAGCCAAAACTGCCATATTTTCTCTAGCTCTACTGTTAGGCTTAGAGTGTGATTTCCCTAGCCCGATATAAAAAGCAAACCACAATTTCATTGAAACCTGAAGTTGAGCTGTCATGTCATAGTTTGAGCCACTATCACATTGAAAGGGAGCCACCGCTATCAAAGAAGTCGGATAGTTGAGAGCAGATGACACTATAACCATGGAATGTGAAGGAGTTGAGATACCATATCATTATTGAAGCAACAATGTGGAGAAATTGCTATTTCTTGATAGTTGAATAGAAGAAAGGAAGCTGTTGTTTGTTGATGCAAGGCTAACCAACCCTGCTATATAATCTCCTCTAATCTCTTCACAAGTCACCTGAGATGTCCTATCTTTGTCTTCCGAGTACAAATATTTTTCCCATTCAAATCTCTGCTTTCATAAAATTCACCCAGCATTCTCTGTAAACACAACCTTACTGAAATTCTAGGATTCTATTTCCAAGCTAATTCTTGTAACATAAGAACATAATTCAAATACATAGATACAAAATATTTCTGCACCACAACAGAAATTTCATTCTTCCTCCTCTGATAGCTTATCCAAGGGTGCTCCGATGCTCTGATTTTCTTCCTTAAGGCACCGTGTAGACCTCTTATGTGCATAGATTGTTAATGTTCAAGCAACGACTTCTCTTAGTAATGGTAATGGGCGTCAATCCTTCCTTCATTCCTTTGTTGGCTCCATCAATTGTTCATTTCTGAGCATGTTGTCTACCAGTTCAAGGTTTTCTGGACTAAATAATTGCTCCTTAGCGCTTCATATGATCCCAATCAAATACATAAATCTGGATCAAATGTATGTACCACACACCCTACAAGTGCCAATCAAACCAAACAATACTCAATCCCACACAATTTCCACAACTAAGGATCTGACAGCTAAAAGGTGCAAATCTGCATCTCCCATAATGTCCTCTATGCACCATAACCTGTGCTTGAATGATTTTCTCTCAAACTTTGTCCTCTCGGCCAGATTAAGATGGGAAGCTTTAGATCAGACCTTTTGTTTTCTTCCACTCACACCATCAATACAAATGACGCCTCTATCCTTCTCTCTACTTATCAATCAACGCACCAATCTTTGTAAACAGTCCATAGATCTCTTATTTCATCGAACAAGTCATCCACCAACGAAAAATTTATAAGATCAGCTCTTTCACCTTCAGAAGAATGTTTCCTTAACCATGACACCAGTCACTAATATCGAGTGGCTCTTCTTTCACACTTTCTCCCGCTTGTTATTTATAATCTGTTTGCATTCTTGAGAGCGATTTTTGTTGGTGCGATTTAAGAGAGTGAAATCATATCCTTGATCAAGTAGAATAATGCTTGGTTTGTACTTTGCATCTCTCATATCAATAGATCCTTTCTTCTTTTGTGGAGGAGGTTTTGTTTTGCAGCTCTTGGGCATATATGTGTTTGTTTTCTCAAAAGTAGATTCGAAGAAGAGTGCCAATCCTTTTGGGATTTTTTTTTTTTTTTTCCAAGAGATAGATACTTTGAATTTTTTGGACCTTGAAACTCAACAACCAATAAAACAATTTGATAGTAAATTGGATGAATATTATCCCATAGTATTGGGAAACCAGTGGAAAAATTAGCTAAATAGTGAATAATAGCTATTGCGTTTTTGGCTGGCTTGAAGATCAACGATCTGACAGTAAATTAGGAGGATATTAGCCATTTTGTTTTAAAAGAAAATTTAGCTAAATGGTGAATGACCCTAAATTTTGTATGGATCTAAAGATCAATTGCTGGGGTAGATATCATTTAGGGATCCAAATATCAATAGCTGGGGGTAGATATCTTGCAAAAGGAAACAGAATTTCTAAAGCTCACTAGCCGCATAATCTATTTTAAGCTTTAGCTTTCAAACTATACAAATTAGATAGAATGGAAGATGCCGCAGGCACCATATTTTGACATTGTTTTCAATTAACGTCGATCCACACAAGAAAGGTCTTTGATCACAGATCCAGAGAAACAAATCTTTATCGTGCAAAATCATAGTCCGATTTCCTCCCAAAAATATTCCATTCTTCATTGTACTCTTATGCTTATCTCTTTCATCCTTCAGCCATGTCTCCTACTATTTGTGTCGTAATGTTACTGGAATAATAGATTTTCTCTTTTCTGTTTGTAAGGAAACTTGTTCGCCATGTGCATTCTCCGGAAAGCTTGCTTTTTCTGTTACCTGGGCATACACCACATACAAAGATTAAACCACCACTACTATTTTGCGTTTACTTATATGTTCCTAGCTTTTTACCTCCATTCCTGTGTTTTATGTGCTTCAAAGTTTTCTCCTCTCACTAATATGGCGAATGCTATGTTGGCAATTTGGAAGTCCCATCATTGATTAAAGAAACAGTCTTTGTTAAGCAGAGGACTAGGTTGAAGGGAGTCGGGATTGTATGCATATTGGGTTGGATACATTCCAGATTGGCGTGTATTAGATTGACGACATTCTAAGCTACAGCATTAGGATGGGAGAAATATCGTTTGACTGAAGATCAACGATTGTAAACTATTGCTCGCCAAGCCAACGCGAGAGTTATCCACGGACCATAAACCAAGGAACTGAAATGAAGTGGATCATTGAATTCACTATAACATCATTGTGTGTTTAAGTTGCAGGTTTGAGAAGTGTTGAAGGTCTCCAAATCCAAAGGCCTTGAGAGCTTGGGTATAGTGAAGCTACTGGTCTGGTGTTCAAATCCAAGGAGCACAGAGAAAGTGTGGTTGGTAATACCGTTGTGGATCAAAGGGTGCAACCGAAGCATGTTGAGTATCTTCTAAGTCCCAAATTGATTCTGGTATTACTTATGCTCAATCTAATGTTTCAGGAAATGCAATTCCAATAATAATTGCAATGTTTCCTACAATAATGTTCTTGAAGGGTTAGTACGAAGGACCCTATAGAATCAGCTAAGTAGAAAATAAGAATGGGGCTAGCTGCCCCTGCCATATTTTGCATTCAAGTAGCATCTATAAATATTTTATGATAGAAGTGCAATTGAAAAAACCCGTGTATGCATTAAAGTAGGAGCCACAATCCTGTTCGAGCCACCATCATCAAACACTATCATCCAAACTAGCCATTTTTGGAGAAAGAGCATGTGAATACAAAGGAAAACGATAGGGTGATGTGTAAATTTGGACATCATTCAGTCAAATAGAGGTATACCAAACTTTATTGCGTGTCCTATTTGAATTATTACTAAGGAACATAAGATAGAGTGCCCCTTGGTAGTTTTGCCAAATAATTTACTCTCTCAAAATTAAACTAATGTAACTAATGTAGAAAAGGGAAAAATATAAAACTTTATCATCCTGAGTTCCAGAAATCCTCAACAGAGTCAGAGATAATTTTTTTAGTTTTAGAAGCATTTATATATAGAAAATATTTATCCCAAAAAGACAGACAAAGTTATTAAAGAGGAAGCGCAAACAGTCATACATTTGAGCAACAAAAGGTGTTGAAGAGGAAGCATAAATAGTTATAATGTGAGCAACAGAAATAGACAGAAATCAATATAATAGAAGAAGGGGCAGATAAATAAGGTTTATTTTGTTCTTCATTTCAGAAATCACGAGAAGAGATAGTTTCTTTTTGGTTTCACAAGTTATTTTATTTCCACCAGATTATTTTTCAGAATTGTGTTTGTTTCAGCAATTAGGGTTTCCAGTGTTTATTTTGACCAGATGTAAGATTGAAATGGATAAAATCTGTATCCAGAATATCTTTCTAGAGAACTAGGTGAGCACCCTGGCCTCCTTAGAATATTTTTATGAGAGCTGCCTTGGCGCTCCCACTTTGTATTGGCATCATGGTACCACAGTGGTATTGACCTATTTTTGTGTTCATTTGTTGGAATTAATAAAATTATGGTATCTTATTTCCTTTGAAAAATGATTCAGATTGAGATTATTGTTTTTGAGTAGGTTATTTGAATGTTATACGAAAGCAAGTGATACAGGCTTCGACTTCTCCAAAAAAAAGGGAGAAATTCTCTTCTGTTTGAAAGAAATTGGTAGCATAGATTCCTGTATGAGTCTCCTTTATACAGTTTTGGTAAGTTTAGAGTATCTTTTGATGCTTTAGCAATAAATATTTCCTCTTTATGTATGTATGGATTGGGGAGATGACTAAATACTATTTGCTGCTTCTGAAATAACTCATGAATTTGTGAGAAACATTAATGACCTAGTAGAGGACTATAGCATTCCTTTGAGATTGTAAACTTGTACTTGTAAATATCTTTGAGCCATATAATGGTTAATTTCAGCTCAACAATGGGGAGAATATTATACCATCCTTACTATTGTGAATAACTGCATATTTTTCAAATTACTTCCTTTGACTAGTGCTCTATCCACTCTAATATTTTCCTAAAAAATTTCATCACTACTTCAAGAGCTGCTTGGTCATTCGAGGTATGAAATATGATCTACAAGATAGAGATATTTGAGGTCAAGAATTTGTTCAACATGATAGGGTTTTAATTAATCCCATGTTTCCAATGATTATGTTTTCCAATTTATTGAACATAAGGGATGCACTAGCCTTCACTAAATTATCCAAGGGTCGAGGGGATTAAGCTGACCTGACCCGATATTTGTAGGAACCTTAGAAATAGTGATCTCAGCTGCAACAAGTGGACCAGATGCAATGGTAAACCCTCCATTTTGGCCTTCAAGTTTTGTCACTTTAATTTTCACCTTTGAACTTCAATGACCTTTGTAGAGTAGATGTTGTCCTATACCGAAAATGTTCATGTCTTTCCTCAGGGTCTTGTTCATTCTAAAGTAGGATGTTAAGGATAATTGCTACTTGTATAAGCTTCTATATCTCTTGCATGCATTAATTAGGGACAATTGTTTTAGGCATTCACCATAAAAGACAATAGATCCATAGGCTATCATTTTCACGCATTCATCTTGGATAGGTCAAGGAAATAGGTTTGCCAACACCTATAATTTGTAAGTGTTTGGTCACTTCTGCAATTAGAACTTTCATTGGTACAATTGGTTATGGTATTACAACCCTAGATTGTTGTGGCATAATTATTGGCAAGCCCTATTCTCGACTTGTTGAGAAATGAGGGGTTGCCAAGAGTAATTTTGATGTAACTCTGTGTACATTGGATTTATGGCCAAGCTACCCCTTTTTTCATGGTCCAACAGTTAGTTGGCATTCCAAAAATTGCAAATGGATAAAGGAAAAATCAGTTTGTTTTTTGCTTCAATTTGGATCTATATTTTGTGAATTTCTATTATCAAATTTTTGTTGAACTAGATGTGGACTCATCTCTTGAACTCTAAATGATCAACGCACATTAACAATTGCAATCCTGATTCTTGGCATAAAAAAAATGAGGAAATGAAATCATATTGCAGTCAAAATTCCAAGACAAAAACATGGTAATTCTGTGGAAATGAACTTGTAGTTATATATATTGTATTTGTTATCATTTTGGAATCTGAACATAGTTTTGTCTTTGAATTGATTTTTTAAAAGATCCTCTTTGCAGTTGATTGAGGGCTTGGCAAGTGCAGTTGAAGGAGGAGTTAGAAATGAGAAATCAGATATGCTAGTAAGTTTTCTACACTATTTCAATATGACACGACAGATCAAAATTCTGCAGCATTATCTCCGTTATCCATTGAAGTTGTGTGAAATTTTTTATATTTGGAAGCAATAAAAAGAGAAGGTGAAAAATATTTCACAAGAATGTTCCTAATTAATTGGAAACCCATCAGTAAAAGAACTTAGCATCATACATTTTTCTGGATAGTAGCTGGTAGTGGCCTTATTCAAGTTTAATTGTTTAATAGCAAATGATACAACAATTATAAAATTTATTCAACAAGATACATGCCTCAGAATGTCTTGAGAGATTGTTAACAAGATGCTCACCCTCCAAATAAAAAAATGAACTCCCTTGCTGAAGATGTCACTTGAATGATTAATTGACCTCCAAATTTATTTATTATTATTATTTTTAAAAATAGACATGTCTGTCTCTATAGCAAGGACAAGCCCTAGAAAGTTCCGATGAACTTGCTATACTAGCGATGAAAATTTTTGTCACTAGTATAGCAAGTTCGTCGAAACTTGCTAGGATTAGTCATCGCTATAGCGACAAAGCTCGCTTGACTTATTTTTTTTAAATATGAGACACCATCTCTATAGTGACAACCTTTCGTCACACCATGTTAGGCATCGCAGTTGCTATAGAAATGAACTTTCGTTGCTAGAGAGACGGGGATCGCTTGACTTAATTTTTTTAAATATGAGATGCCGTCGCTATAGCCACGAATGCTCATTTCTATAGCAACACCTTTTCTTCGCTATAGTGATGAAAAGGTGTTGCTATAGTGACACAATTTGTTTTTTAAAGATAGCACGGTCCATGTCATTTTTGTCTCTATAGCGACGAACATTGGAAAGTGTTGCTACAATGAAGAAATTATTGCCAAGAAAACAAGGAGTCCTTTTCGTCCCTATAGCAACACAAAAGTGTTGCAATAGAAATGATTTTCCGTGGGAAAAATGTCCACATGTACTAGTGTTAGAAACATGAAAATAAAAAAATGCAGCAAATTTGTATGACATCTATTCATTAAAAGGAAGATAAAACCACAAGGGGGAAATTACTGTGGAATTAGAAACCTTGCATGAATATGTGGTTGTAATTCTATTACAAGCAACATCACAACTGACACTCCCTATTCCAAAAGTCTCCAAATATTTCTAGTCAAGTTTATTGTAAGAAGGCAAGAGTTTCTTAGTTGCTTCCTAATAAGGTTGTATTACATCCATGCTCGCAAAGCCCAAAACTCCACATGCAACGCAGGCCAATGGACATGAATCTTGGTCCATGTTGGTGTAGGATGTTCCCCTCTTAAATTCTTGCCTTTATATATGAATATTGTCAGTAAATGATGGTGGAAATCGGGCATTATTATAAAATACCATATTTTTATTCTTGTCATTGTTGGACAAGGAAACACCAATTCCTACTGTGCTTGAAGCCTCTTCTACAATCTTTGAGGAGATTTCCATAAGCATGTCTTCATTTCTACCTAGTGATGTGATAATATTGAACAAAGTATCTAATTGCAATGCTCATACCTTCAATTCGTTCACATCAGATGAGGTTGCATTGTATTTTGTTTCAGGTGTAGAGAAAGGCAAAGATAGAAGGTCACAGGAAACATTTTTAGAATTCCATATAATGGCATGGTGAGTGGATAATTTCTGGAGAAGTATGCAAAGTAGTTGATTGTTCTCGATCACATCATTTACTAAAAATTTCTTGAGTACCATTTCCCCTTCTCCTTTATGCCGGTATTTTAATCGGCGACTACGGGGTTGAGATGCTATATACATCCTTAGGTATCCTGCATGAAAAATATAATTCATAGAGTTTCCACCTGATAATAATCACAGAATGTATGGAATGCGAAAGAAATAAAACCAGATGGAATAAGGGAATCATACGAGGTTAGATATTCTTTGATAATCTAAGACCTGGAAAAATGTCAGAATTTTAATTATAAAGACCTTTTCTAACTGCAAACAAGATTTACTAGATGCCTCAAGTATCTATTGATTCTTATAGAAGTTTTTTGTTGCTCATTTTTCTTCTAAACTCTACAGCTAAATAATGCATTTGTCCAAATGCTAATATAGAATGCTGGGAGATTCAACCCCAAAATTTTGAGAAGCAATCCTGTGGTGAAATTTTCCATTTCAATAGAATTACGTGATCACTATATTCCAACCAAAACTAATAACCTACCATCCAAGTGTGGGATCAATTCTTATGTTTCTTATTAAATCTCTCAAATATTTTGAAATTCTAATCTGTCAAAAAAGCATTTTGACAACTAAACAAGTCTGTAATTGTTTTTAGACAGATTTTTCTCAAGTCGAGCCTTTCAAAAACTAGACTTTTCTTGATTTCCTAGTATGTGGTAAGCTCTCCAATATCAACAATATTAAAAACAATTTCAATTGATTTTAAGAAACGACATTTTCAACTTATACTATATGACAAGGCAAATCATCAGACACAACATCATACATGTTGGGTTGGTTGCTTCACAAACCAATCTTCCAAAAGCTTATTATGCTTATACCCTTGAATATAAGTGGGTATAAGGGGTTCTTTTGCATGATGTCTTGAATATGTTTCACATTTATTGTTGAATATCCTAGCTTCATTCCCAAGACCTAGTTCTGTGTCCTATAATTTATCCATCCATACCAAGTTTTATTGCACCAATTTCATTGTGATAAATGAGGACTTCATCTCAGATGCCATTTCTAACACAGCTAAAATTCCTTTGTTGGGATGGTGGTTTCTAAATTATTTTAGATCTCAAGGTTGTCCCTTGCTAACCTATACCCAATGCTTTAATTAAAGTCTCTTAGAGGTATCTTGTAGTGCTACATGAGTGCCCTCGGCAATTTCCTACCTAACCAATTCATTTAGCTAGTAATGTAGGAAGCCAACGTTTTTGGGAGAAGAGTTATCACATTGTTCAATATGCTTGATTTCTTTTTTTAGTTTTGGGCATTATGGTGCATGGTGGGGACCCAACCTTTTGAGGGGCATTCCAAAACAAAATGAATCCAAAGAACCGGCTGAACCAACTTACTGGTCTAGTTTGACAAGTGGTTCAGCCCCTTTTTGGTGTGAATTGGTCTGGACCAGTGGGTTTCGATAACACTCTCATCATTGGTAAATATTTTAGAGGTTCATCTAGAATTTTTAGAAGTTGTCACTGTATTGCAAAGTGCAGTACTAAATTTTCTAGGAACTCTTCACCAACAATTGGTTTGTGCTCGTGTGACACATTCTCTGCAATAGGAGCACCTTATGTCATATTATCTATGAGGTTTGTGCAAGCCTTATAACTTGCATTGGGATCAGGGATAATGTGTTTGGGTGTGTTTATCATAGATTGCAGCACATGGAAAATATATTCTTGTTGAAGTTTGGTATATAAGTGAAGTGCTTCACGTTGGTTCTTCTCCACATCAATTTTGGGCTATTATGACCAAGAAGGTGTCCATTGTACACATGGAATACCCATAAATATTGACAAGGAAAAGTTTGGATATCACTTGTTATACTTAATAACTATTCAACATTACTACTTACCTCCATCTGGTTATGTATGGATAGCATTTTCGCTAGAGAGATAGATACTCTCGGTGTTATGATTTTTTAATATTTTTTCCCCAGTTAACATAATTAAAGAAACCAGTATGAGGATGAATTTCTCGGGGTAGCGGTGTGCCCCCCATGCTTCCACCACTCTTGTGATGTAAAAACCCCATTATGTTTTACCTTTTTGTCATATGCCCTAACATCCACTCCACAAAAGAAAGCAGTTGTTGGGGCACTTCCCCTAAAGGGGGGCACCTATGCACTACCCCTTCAAATTAACCCAACAACATTTGAAAAATTTCACAAAAAATTATAAACTTGGTGCAGGATTGGAAAAAAAAAATAGCTTCTATGTAGAGGCCCTTTCTTTTCTTTCTAGCTAATGTTTCCAAAATAAGACGCCACTATTCAATGAAAAATAGAAAATAATATCAAAACTTTGATTTGAGTTTCTAAAGCTGAAGCAGTGAATTTCAAAGTAATGAAAATGAAAAAGAACAATTGGAGTGGGGGAGTTTTAGTCAAAAAGAGCATCCCTTACTCCTTTCTAGGGTTTACTCACTATAACGTCCCCATGGCCTCCTTATACCACAGAAGACCCCTTGTTTACTTTTTTTTTATTATTTACTTCCAAAACTACACACAGTTGCGTTGGACTTGGATCCACAAATCACCTAAGCGATCCGCAGTCCACAACTGCACCTTCCCCCAATCTGCAATCCGCATTACGTCCTTCTGCAATCCATAATCCGCATTGTGTCCTTCCATAATCCGCAATCCGCATTGCGGGTGCAGAACTATGGAAATATTACTTTTCTGTCAAACGTCATTTTACGATCCGCAATCTGCAATTGCGGGATCCGAAATGTGGAAATCCATTTTCTTCCCGCCCAATGACTTTCTGTAACCTACAATCCGCATTGCGGGTGCGGAAATCTAACTTTCCACCAAAACGACCTTTTCGCAACGAGCAATCCGCAGTTGCGGGTGCGGGAATGCGGAAATCAAACTTTTCCTTCAGCTAACCAACCTTTCACAATCTGTAATCTATAATTGTGTGTGTAGAAATCTAACTCTTCTGCTAAATGACCTTTTCGCAATCCGCAATTGCGGATGCGGAAATGGCCATGCTCCATACCTTTATCCTAAGCAACTTCCAAGGGTCATCACTTCTTCACCTTGGGTCCAAATGAAGCAAGGTTGGTACAGTTGGAAAGCTCTTGGAGAGCTCTATCAATTGGTACAATCCCTTTCCCAATTGAGGTATTCAACCTCTTCATTTTCTTCCCTAAATTTTGGTCCATAAACACTCTAAGGCACCTTCCAACCTTTAACAGATTTCTACTTTTCTCCTGCCATAGCCTATCTTTCTCTAACTCATAGAGTATTTTAAGGATGCCATAGGCCCCTAACCATCCCATCAATTAATGAGGTTAGCAGTTCATTATAGGGTTGACATCTCATACAAAATGCACATACTACAATCAGTTAAATCTATCCATACATCTAACACATGTAAGATTAGCAATGCATTAACTCATGCAACTATATGAAGTATTTCAACCAACACTCAGCCTTCTACTCAGGTTTACACATGGTCTACTTATTTTTCACATTCGTATGACATTCATTTAATAGCGTGAGAAAAATAACATAATAATAACATATAAATAACACCGTTCATTCCATGGAACACTTATCTTTGTATCTTGAAGTTACTCCAGCAACTAGATAAGTGAGAGTAACGTTTCACCCAACCTTAGGTCTTTGTCCATCCTATATTATTTCAGTTGAGAGACCACCCATGAGTTGGGCTATATATCCCCTAAAGAGGGCTAGGTAGGCTCTCTATCCGTCAAGATCCACTCTAATTCTAGGCCAACCTTTGGCTGGGTTTATCAAGCAATCCAGGAAACATACTCATGCTAAGCCATCCTGCAGTTGGGTTTATAAAGTATACACCTGCGATTCCAACCTACAGATGGGTTTATCAAGCATATAAGGAAACAAGGAGGTTATTGCTAAGTCAGTGAGCTCAACCACACAACTACAGATATCTCAATCACTCTGCAAATCGGGCACCCACATTATCAACCTCACCCAACACAAGGATTAAGACCCTCTTCTCTACTACATAGTCCCTCAAGGCACCTTCTGTTATAGGTCAAATTTGCACTTCTCCATCCATGATCACATTATGTTGTTGATCACACAAAAGGACATAAAGGATTGAAGAGCTAGATTGCCTTGGATAACTTGCTGCTAGAAATACAATCCTCAGCTGAAAATATTGCAGTTTCTCTTGATTTCACCACATGTATGCTACTCTTTGTATAGAAAACCAGTGTATTTCATGACATGTATGCTACTCTTTGTATAGAAAACCCACATACACCTTGTAAAAATACTCTACTTTTCTCAAAGACAACCCGCATAGATCTTCCAAAATGTTGTAAATGTAGGTTGTAAAGCACAGAAGTTGCTTTCTGTGCACTACTCTTGTTGTATGAAACCCGCGTACATCTTAAGAGGAAATAAAAAAAATATATTAATTTGACGAATTGGGATTAGTTGAAGTTGGTTCTGCAACTTCCCCAACCTCCCAACTTCCTACCTTGTCCCATAAATACAAGGAGGATCCATGAGAGGGGTTGCTTAGAATAAGTGAAAAAACTTTGAGATAATACTTGGAGGACTATTAGGCTGGAGGAATTCCCAAGTCATTATGAAGAGGGGGAGCCCAGAATCCGGTTGCAGGAGCATCGTGACACGTCGGGTATACTTGTACTGATTTCATGCTTCTTTGACAATAAAAAGGTCAAAATACCCTTCCTATCCCAAATCAGATATCTATTGGATTGTATATCTATTTGGTTTAATGCTTGATTATATTTGATGTTAAATTGTTTTATAATTTCATCATATGTTATATGGTCAAGATACATTGAGGAAGGTATCCTTTGTATTGCAGGTTCATCAAGCGGGAGATGAAGTGAAAGCTAGGACCAACCGTCAGTTAAAGGTATGTCTTTCGATATCCCGATCTTTGTATTTTGTAAGAACTAGTTGTAATTTAAATAATGTATTTACCTATCAACCCCGCCCAGTTGGTAGTGTCCATCGCCTCACTATAAGGTAGAAATCCCGAGCAACAGACTCATGACTCCACTAGGGAGTAACCGTGTGCTTTTCTGCTCTAGGAGACCTAGTTAGGTGTTCTTTTAGCACATTTTTTCAGTTTTTGATTGTCTGAGAGGCCTTGTAGGTCTATGTTACCTATCCTTGCTTTCATGATTCATCTCAATTGATTGTTGCAAAGCCTGTTTGTGCCCTTCTAAGGCATGTACACTGGTCTTCCCTACTTACAGTAGCGTTTTTTACATGATGTACCCTGCTTTGTCTACTACAAAGTAGAATATTTTATCTGATGTATGCTACTTTGTCTACTACACAATAGCGTATGTTTCCAAGTATACGCTAGTTTATACACTGCATAGTAGTCTATTTTCCTATAGTGTCCAGTTTGTTGTTAGGGTTTGTTTTCATGCTTTTGGTTTCTTTTCCAGCCTGTTGCTCTGCTTCCTTTACTGACCCCTAAGACCTTCCATGTCTCTTTTGGGTCTTGTTTGCCTCTCCAATCTCTTTTTGCTAGCTTGAGTGCTTTTTGAAGTGTCTTCACTGCCTTCTATCCTTTTCGAAGTTTGTGCACTCCTCTCTTTTTAGTTTAGTTGCACACTTTGACCCTAGTTGTTTGTTGCAGTCATACAAACCTGCGTTCTTAAACGTCTGTTGTTTGTGCAACAATAGCACACTTCCAAAGTTTCTTATCCTTTTCTTAGGGTTTGACCTAGTTTGAAGTCCTTAGGTTTGCTTTTGAGAGTTGCTTGGTTTAGATACTTCCTTACTATTTTTCAGTTGAGTCCAACTGAGTCAAAGCCTTCTAGTTTGCTTTCTTTCTGAGTCTGTGTGTTTGGTAAGGTCACTGTTTGGTTCACTTGCCTACTCCCTTGCTTGTCTTAGTGTTTTCTTAGGGTTTTGATGCTTAGGAGCATCCTTTTTAGGTCTTCCATTCCACTTAAGAGCATCTCTTTTCCTTGTTTCTTCTGCGCTTTGTTTCGAAGCCCAAATTTTTTCTTTTTTGAAAAAACTTTGTAGGTTAAGTCTTCCTCGAGTCCTTTGATTCATTTTTTTTGAGCCATCTAGTTGTTAGTCTTACCCACACTTTTGCATTTAGGTCTTACTTGCGCTTTTACAAGTTCTTTTTCTTTTACAATTATCAGAAAAAGCAAAAAATTGTTTTAAGTAGCTTAGTAGTAAGGTCTAGCATTGTTTCGAAGTAGCATAGGTTGCTTCGAAATATTAAAAGAAAATACAAAAAAATTTTGATTTAGGATTTCCTAGATTTCAATTTTTTAAAGAATCATAAACAAAGAGAAAAAGTTTTGTGAATTTGAAAGCATTATTTTACAAGGACTGTATTTTCTATACAAACCATTCCACACACCACACTACAACCTTTGAGTAACAAGTATCCCTTAAAAAGAATCTTTAATAAAATTTATTAGAAACATTTTCCTTTTTAGGTATACACAACATCAACTAGCTTAGGCTAGAGTTTCAAGCTTAAATCACCTTAATCTGCTCGAAACTAGCTTCATTACTCAACAATCGTAGTACACCTATCTTTTAGGTAAATCCATCTCTATCAAATAGTCCTCGGAAACTCTACTTAAACCAGATCTAAGCACAAGGCCATCAGAGATTGGAACTGTTGAGGATATCCTCTCACTTTCCCTTCAACCATAAACCAGAGTTGACTCATGTACGGGGTTCCTTTCAGACTTCAGGCTTTGCTACCCTACCGATGCATTTCGACTAGGTTGATGACAGTCCCCCTAGGTTATTTCGTATTGATGGTAGCCTTAGTATCAGACCTCTAGGATTCTACATAGGTAGAGTGGGCGATTATTCCCACTTCACCTCAGACAGATGTGGAAGGTAACCCTCTGGCATTAATCCCAGGGAAGCCGTTTGGTGATTCAAGCGCTTGCACCCAGTGGACCTCTGGAGGAAGCCACGTAACTAACCGTCGATACTTTGTTAGTCTGTTATGGGCCCTAATCATCCCAAACTTGCTTCCGAGAGTATTTTCCATTGTTTTCCTGACTTGATTACCTAGGACCTTTTTAGTGGTGTGCTCTTTGTGTCGCTTGTTTCTAGTTGGCCTTAGATATTTTTGACCCGTTGAGTCAAAATCTATGGATAGTATCCCGATGAGCACCAATCAACGGACCCCTGTTGAAGAGGATCCTTGTGCTTTTCCATTCATTAGGAACATTGGTACTCCCTTAATGGCTACCTTGAATCTTTCGGGATTCACTATAGGGCTACCGGTTTGGTTGTTTTCCACTCCGAACGCCTTGCATGCTCTTGATGCTTCTCAAGTAAGCACCTCACATCAAGAGCATCAAAACCCTATGCCTTCTTTGCTAGTAGCATCTTCTCCTCCTCCTTCGACCTCATGTGGTGAAAGTTCTAATACTAATAACCAGCAGTCTAGAAGGAATAGATGGAGGAAGAATAGGAAGAAGATGCCAAAGCAAGGGGGCAACCACCCAGCCTCTGGAAGTCATGCTGGGGGCAGCCACCCAGCCTCTGGAAGTCATGCTGGGGGCACCCACCCAACCTCTGGAGGTCATGTTGGGGGAAAATATTCAGTCACTGGAAATCATACTGAACCTCTCCACCTAGCCTTTGAAGGTCATGCTAGGGGCACCTACCCAACCTATGGTAGTCATGTTGGGAGAAATCACTCAGTCACTGTAAATCATTCTGAACCCACCCACCCAGCCTCTGAAAGTCATGCTGGGGGCACCTACCCAGCCTCTGGAGGTCATGCTGGGAGGAAACTTTCAATCAATGCTAATCATACTGAAAGCATGTCTTCAACCACTGTAGGTCATGTTGAGGACACGTCATTTATCACTGCTGGTCATATTGATGATAAGTCATTAGTTCCTATGAGTCATACTGGAGACACTGAATCAGCCATTGCAATTCATGTTGAGAACATTGAAATTGTCGACAAACCTGATAAATGGAAGCTTAAGTTCCCTTGTATGTTTTGCGAGGGAGACCACCTGACATATTTGTGCCCTGTACTTCCAGAAGTGCAAAGAGTGTGGTCCATAGTTCAAAATTCTTTTGCTTCTGAGCAACCAACCACTGCAAGTCATGCTAGGGGCAAGTTGTCATCCAATGTTAGTCATGTTGAGAGTACTGTTGTTTTAAAGGAGTCTAAGCTTACAAGACGCAAGCGAAAGTTCCCTTGTAAACTTTGTAAGGGAGATCGCCTTACTCACCTGTACCCTGCCATTCCAGAGTTGCGAAGAGTGTGGTCTATGTCTGAAGGATCCTTTGCTCCTGAATTATCTAATGATTCCCAAAAGCTGGATCATCCTTTGGTTGATAAAGTGGTTGAACCAATGCAATCTTTGGTCAACCCCACTCTTCCTTTAGAGAGTGAAGTGATCGAATCGATGCAATCTTCGATTGATCCCATCAGTCCATCGGAGACTGATGCACCCGTCCCAAAAGTCTTCTGAATTACCAACTCGAATGTTTCTGAAAATGGGGGCATAGCATCTGTGCCGAGTGAATCCCTACCAAGCTCTGGGATCATTTTCTTTGATTGGAATAGTCTGACTATGCCTCGCCTTCCTTCTGCTACACCTTTCCAGATAAAGGTTGATATCGAAAACCATGCAGTTCATCGATGTATTGTAGATGAAGGAGCCTTTGTTAGTATCTTATTGCTTTATGCTTGGAGAGATTTAGTTTTTCTTAACCTTGTTCCAGATGTTAATTGGTCGTTGACCTTCAACAGAAGACCTAGTGAATCGTTGGGATTCCTCCCTCAGGTACCTGTTACTTTGAGTGGAAAAATAGTCTTAGTTGATTTTATGGTTTTAAAGGACCCTATGGATTTTGATATGATCCTCGGGCATGATTACGTATATGAGATGCAGGCTATGGTGTCTACGCTCTTTCGTGTGATGCATTTTCCTCACAACGAAAGCATTGTCACTATCGATCTACTTACATTTGTTGATCCCTCTTATTTCCCAACTATAGACCAAGTGTATCCCTCGCCAGTAGGCACTGCCATGTCACAATTAAATATTGTTGCATACTGTTCCCTGAGTCCAATTGCTACAGAGAAGAAGCCTCTAAAGTCATTCTTACCTTCTTGGGACTGTGTCCCGGCAATTGACCAGGTGATGACTCCATCTGAATGTTTAGACATGCATTCTATTTGGGATGATATAATTCCATCTGATGAAGTTTTCCTAGAGTCTATAATGCAGTCTGCCATTCATTTGGACATTGATCCACTTACGAGCAGTCTTCCTGTTAACACACAAAAAGTGCTCACTACCTCATCTACCCCATTACATGACTCATTTGTCCATATTTCCTACCATAAAAGCCTCCAAAACCTTAAAATCCCATTAAAAAGCCTCCAAAAGGCCCAAAAAGCCTCCAAAAGGCCAAAAAACCCCTTTTCCCCCCAAAATAATCCAAAATTCCTCCAAAATAGCAAAAACCCTCTAGAAAGGGAATAAAAAAATACAAAAAAGAGGAAAAAGAGGGAAAAAGGAGGCAAAAACCCTATACAGCTGACCTAAACCATATGGTGCCCAAAACCATGGGCCATCACTCCACCACTAAAAACCTATAAATAGGTGATGGAGGCCCCTCATTTCATATCCACAGTCAAACACACCCTTACTGTACCAAAATCACTCTTGAAACCCTAGCTCACCCTTGAGCTACTTTCACACTTGAGTGCCCCTTTGGCCCATTTCCACCTTTTGGAGAAAGAGAATGGAGCAAAGCTGGAAGCTTGGAAGCAACCCTCCTGGACTACTACAAGAGCTTCACCAACCTCTACACCTGAGGTAATTTTTAATACAAAAAAGAAAGATCTTCACCATATTTCCATGTTTTGTTATATTTGTTAATGTTCATGCTAGGTTAAACTTCATACTGTTTTAGTGCTTTAATTTACTATTTATTGAACTTCTACTAAGGAGTCCCTCTTCCTTAGTAGGTGCTCATTTGCACAAGCTGGGGTGAAAACCCTAGCTACAGTTTTGGCGACTCCCCTTGTGTTCCTTTGAATTTCTAGTTATAGTTTTAAAGTTTTTAATGTTTTTAATTTTTTGCAATATTTTTCTGTTTTTTCCCTTGAGCTATCCCTTTTGGCTACCATAAACCGCGTCTTTTACCCCCTGCAGTTGCATTCCGACCACGTCTTTCAGGCATTTACCTGCGATCTGACCGCGGCTCTCAGACTGTTTCCGGTGACCTACCGGCGGTTTCCAGTCTGTTACCTGCAATCTGACCGTGGCTATCAACTTTTTTGCTGCAATCCGACAACGACTATTAACCCATTTTTTCTCAGGCCGCTTGCGGCTTTCAACCATTTTCTTGCAACCCGCTTGCTTCTTTCGGCCTTTTTCCCGCGTCCCGCTTGCATCTTACATCTATTTTCCTGCAACCCGCCTGCAGCTTTTGACCTGTTTCCTATGGTCCGACTGCATCTTTCTGCCAGAATCCCGCAACCTGTCCGTGACTGTTGAGCTGTTTCCTGCGGTCCAACCGCCCAGATTTGCCAGAGACCCGCGGTCTGTTTTCTGCACTTTTTTCACTGTTTTGAACCCAACACTTTGCTGCAATATTTTCTACACTTGCACAGCCATCCGTCCTACCTGCATCCATCCTTCCCTACAGCCTTTTCTGCAGTATTATTTCTGTTCCATTTACAGAATATTTAAAAAAAAAAAATTGGAAAAGAAAAAATTTTGCATTTCAAAGTTTAAATTCTATATTGTTATTTTTAGTTAGAAAGTTGCCCACCCCATGGCACTTTTACTTGGGTTCATCATCTCACACGCACACACTTTGTCACCTAATTCAAGTGAGCCCTAAAATACTACTTAACACAACCAACATTCTAACCCCACTTGGGGAACACATAAGAATTTTTGTAGTTAGGTAGGATCGGGGGGATAAGTATCCAAATAACACCCCTCGGTTGCTTACACTTGAGACATAGTTGTTGTCCATTAGGGAACCAAAATCCGCTAGTATTTTTTGGCATGGTCACAACCAGTTTATCAGAGGGCCTCTCCCCTAGGAGGGTTGAAGTCGCCAGATTGGTTCCAAAGGCCTGAGTGGAATACCACAATCCATTCAGTAACCGAAGGATACCTTTCGTAGTTCTCAGTGTATCACCCGTATGGGGATATAGCGACGATAGAACCAAATGGCAGATTCACCTTTTCTGGACGTGTCATGAACAGGGTATCTTAGTTTCCTTTCTTCTAGGATTGACTACTCGGTGTCCCTTCCGGTAGGGGGATATCTTTAGCCACTTGGCTCTAGTATCCATATTGTCTAACTTGGATTTCATCACCTTGCAGAGGATATGTCTAGTTGAGTCAGAATACTATTTAGCTAGGTGTTTGCATGCTCCCTTACCTCCTTTTGGTCTAGCGAGTCCACTATTTTTATTTTTTAGGAAACCTCCTGCTTGTTGGTATTCTTACCATTTCTGTTGATACTCCACTTATTGTAGCACAGCTGTTACAGTAAGTGTTTTGAGTTGGTTGTTGGCCTGAGTGCCATATTTTTTGAGCTCTCCTTCTGCACACTCTCTTGCATTAGGTTTTTTGAGTTATTTTCCTCTCAACACAACCCCCAGATATTTGACACCATCTGTCACCATTGAGTCCCTGAGACATTCTCGGTGCCTCCGGGGAGAGCCCCCATAGCACGGTTCACTTGACATCACCCGCCATAGACATAGATCTTCATCACTTGATACCTCTCATCATAGATCTTGAGCCTTGTGACTTGACTCCACTCGTCAACGGCATAGAACTCCATCACCCGATCTAGACGCCCCTTATTTTACCTCTGATTCTGAGGCAGAGTTCGAGAACCCCATTTACACTGCACCAACCAGCCCCATGGCTGGTGTGACTTCCACCCCTTTCTTTGTAGGGACCATTGGTTGACCATCCACCACCACACCTGCTTTGGGTATGCCCTCCATGGGGCCCACATCTACCATTCCGATCACTGCACGCATTCTAGTAGCTGGCATACCTATTCCCACTCCATCAGTGACTCACACTACCCTTGGTGGTGTAGGACCATTCCATACCACTTTCGTCCCTCCACTTGGGGGCAACATCCCGAACCCAGCCCCTCCACTTGGGGGCATTAGCCCCAACATGGTCACACCCACTAGTATGTCACATCCTTCTACTAGTTTTCCATTCATGGCTAGCCTCAACCTTCCTGACCTAGCTATACTGATTAGCGATCCCATCAGACACGACCCTGCATGGCCGCACATGCCCACCAAGCTCCCCTCCGACATCCCTAAGTTTGAGGGCAAGGCAAGTGAGGACCCCCATAACCATATTATGTCCTTCCATCTATGGTGTTCCTCCAACTCCATAGTGGACAACTCTATCTGCCTACGTCTGTTATAGCGCACCCTCACTGGCTTTGCAGCTAAGTGGTACATCGAGTAGCCCCATGGGACCCATGCCACCTTTAATTCCCTTGCCTCAACTTTCTTGCAGTTCTTTCAGTTACCTGTCTGCTATGATGTGGGAGTTGAGATCCTACTGTCTTGCAGACAAAACACGGCTACTCACATCACTGACCACATTCATGAGTGGCATCGACGCTGCAGCCTCTGCAAAATAAAGTTAGATGACCGTATCTTCTTAGATTGGTTTCTAAAATCCCTCCTTCCTGTCATTGCCAAGGATGTGGCATCCGAACGACCCCAGTTCGAAGAAGAGGCCATCCTCAAAGCCCAGCAATTCGACCTTATTTACACCCAGTCGATTTATCTATATACCATCATCCCTGATGCCCCTCATGGCGATTCCTCGTGACACGATGCGCCGGGGGCATCCCATGCTGCAGACGACATCATTGGCCGTGTTGCCTCGCATCCCCAACCCTTTCCCATAGCACATCCTAGCCATGGTCCCAACCTTTCGCGGGCTACATCTCAATCCGGAGCAACCAATTCATATGCTCCCATGGCACATCACCACCATTACCATGGACCCTCATGTCCACCTCAGTACTTTGGTCATGCATCCCCTGCTTATGCCCCCCCAGTCACACCTCAGCCATATTACCACCCATAGGCTGCACCAGCTCCTGTGTCCTCTCAAGCCAAACCTGCTTATTACCCGCCATAGGAAGCCCCTGCAGCAAACCCACAACCCGTTCTGTAGATGTATCAGCAACCCCCACAAGGTTCAACACTTGTGCAGCCTCCACCTACTTATTATCCACCACAGCCTGCTCCCGCACCTTTACAACCCCAAAACCCACCTGCTGCCCAAGGGGAAGTGTACACCCAACAGAATCCGCAACAGAACCAAAATAACCAGCGCCAACAGGGCCAGCAAAACTATGGCAAAGGCCGTAACTATGGGAACAACCAACCTTCAGACCAAGCCGGTCAACCTCCCAATCCCCCAAACAACACTAACGCGGCACCTGCCAAGCAGAACCCTGATCGGCCGCCCAAGTAGGCCAAAAATCCTAATTTGTGAACAAACCATCCTTGTTCTATTTGCGGGGTCTATGGCCACTACACACATGGTTTCCCACATTTGGAGCGAGCATGGAAACTGTGGATTGATGATGCCCATCGCCAAGGGCACACGGCTCCTCAGGCGCCACCTAACCCTCCACCACCTCAGCATCAACCTCTAGTGCTGCAAAACCCCTTACCAACCCAAGGTGTAGTGAACACCCCTGAATCCTCTCCCGCCGACAAAAACACTAACGCTCATCCAACTGATCAAACATTACATATACCTCCGGCTCCACTAGATGGCGCCTCCAAAGCACCTCACTTCCCACTTCGTCACATCAACAATAATCCCAATGCTTGCGCTGCGTCAAATTACAACATTGTAGATGACTTAGCCCAGTCTCCCGTAGCCATGTCTGCGTTAGAAGTCTTAAAAAACTGTCCTTCACAGCACAAGACTTTGCTCTCTGCCATTGGTGCTATTGACCCAAATGATTCACGACTGATGGCCTTCGATTTGGACCAGTCCAAACCACGCCTGCCTTCCACTTTAGCATTCCAAGTTTCTGTTTCCTTTCGGAATCTTGTCATCCATCGGTGCATTATCGATGAAGGTGCCTCTACATGCATTATGTCCACATTCATTTGGTAGAAGTTGGGATCCCCTACTCTCAAGCAGTCCACCACTACGTTGTGAGCCTACAACGGCCGTTCAGCTCAACCCCAAGGTCTCTTAGCTAATGTCCCCATCTAGTTGGCTGGTAAAACCGTGCTAATTGACATAGAGGTCATCAATGCCCAACTTAATTATAACCTCTTACTTGGCCGCAGCTACATGTATGCCATGCGGGCGGTTACCTCATCCGTTTTTCGTACCATGATGTTCCCCCATGACGGACGCATGATCAAGGTCGACCAACTCACTTATTATGATCCAAATGCCCCCACTGCACCGGAGAATGTTCTCCCCATGGTTGAACAACCTGTTGGTGGTGCAACTACCTCGTTTGTTTCCTCCGTGGGACCCATAGTTTATTCAGATACGCCGATGACCTCAACATTCCAATCCATTCCTCCCCCATCACCTGCGCCCGAAGTATCTGACCTATGTACCCTTTCCCACAATACACAAACACCCAACAATCAACTGCCCTTGTTACCGAAACCACTATTGGTACCTAGTCACATTGGTGTTACACCCATCCACACAATCCCCTTCCTATTCCCTCCCTCAGGAGTAGTAAGCACCCCGGTTATGGTTACTCTCAGCCTCCCCGGGTTAACCTTAGGATTACCCATGTGGTATATTTCGCCTCCCGTTCCCCCGCCGACACCAAATGTTGTCCTACAACTGGTGCAACCCATTGCCACTACTAGTCAACCACCTCCCGATGTCACTACCCTCCTGCCCAAAATCGTTAACCCCCCCCCCCCCGTGTTTCATGCTTGTTGTGTGATGAGTTAGGCCATCTGACTCATCAATGTCCACAATTACCTGCATTACTGGAACACATGCAAATGCTTGTCGACGACCCCAACATCCCGGTTGTCGAACTCGACCCAACCCCTAAGCCTCGTGATAAATCACTGTGTACCAACCACCCTTGTGCAATATGTGGTATTTACGGCCATTACTCACATCACTGTCCTAATCTCCCAGATTACAGAGCAGCTCTCTACGAGATGAATAATTTGGACCTTGAGACAGCACCCCCCACAATTGAGGAGATCCACCCCCCAGTATCACCCTCATCCGGTGAGATTCACACCATTTATATGATCTCTTCGACTACCACTCCCTTGTCAACCAATTTGACAACTCAAAGTTTCCGCAACGATGAGGAGATTCTAGGGGCTCTCACTGCCCCAGATTATCCTTGGGATGACATGCGCCATCGTTCCTATTTCCTCCTAGAAGAATCCTCCTCTACAACAGCTACCCAATTTGCAGTTGAGTCCAAAGTTTTCCTTCCCACCAAAGTCGACTGGTTTAAGGATCCTATTCCTGCTCTTGATGCCTTTGAGGAAGGTAACATGACCAACATCTCACCCGTCATCCACATAGATATCTCTGACCCACCTGGTGCTCTTGCAATCATTACCTTAGGAGCCTCCTGCAATGAGTATGAGATTGGAGAGTACAAATTTTTTTTCCAAGAGTTCCATGATGTCTTTGCCTGGTCCTATACCAAAATGCCTGGTCTTGACCCCGCTATTATAGAGCACCGCATTGAGACCTCTAAGCTCAGGGGCATAATAGATTACCTTGACCTTGGGATAGGGGGCATGATCAATCATTTTGAACCTTCCCCATCACATCTATCTCAGCATGTCAGTGACCCCCTTATTCAAACCAAGACATATGCGATCCACAATCACAAACCCCATGCACATAGCATGGGGGTAGGTCATTAACCCTGCTCACTTTTTCACATGCGTGATCTCAACCATTTTTGAGGTCACATATCACTTGTAGATTTGATTTGATTTGATACACCTAGTATTCTTCCCCCGCGGGTCATTATTTCTCCCCACCACTGCATCCTTGGCTTGGTGGACTCACCTTTATTTGCAACCATTTTTTAACCTAGTTATTTCCTTTGACCATTCCGGAGTCCTTATGACCTTCATTTTTCATACCATTTGTACTGCCGAATTCAGTTTTTCGAGCCCGTGATGATGCTTGAGATCATTTTTCGCTCTCACCCCCATATTTTTTGGGTATTTTTTCCAAAATGCCCCCCGTCGCCTCGATTTGCGTGCCACATCGACTGTTATCCATTTTTGACACTTTTTATATCATGGGATTCATTTTTTCGAGCTCATGATGATGCTTGAGATCATTTCTTTCTCTCACCAGGTACAATTTCACCATTGTGTCCTGACACCTTACTGCCTCGATTTGCATGCCACATGGGCCGCCATCGGATTGTTCCACATTTTTACATAAGCCATTCACTCCTGTCATATTGCAATTATTTCGTTATTTTTCCACCATTCATTATCCCACAAGGAGGCCCACCAGTGTTCCCCCCTACCCTCATTCTTGGTCATCATCAATGTTCCTTGATTGAGCACTTCTTCCTTGCCTGACCATTCCTTTTGTTCGGTATAATTTTATCCCTTTTTCAGGCCAGACAAGTCCTTTATGAAAAAGGCACTTAGGGAGTTTCTATTAAGCTCTTTTCTGACTCCTAAAACAATAAAAATATCACCGAGAAATCTTGCTTCCTTTCATGCTCGTTAAAGCACCTGAAAGGGCGTCTATCTGGTATAAGTTTAACCATTTTCCAGACCTAGTAGACTAATTATGAAAAAGGAATACTCTAGTCACACCGGCTAGAAGTGTTCTTCATTGCATCTTTTTATGCTTCTTCAGGACTTGGAGACTAACACATGAAAAAGCACCCCCCTGGAGTCTTCTTATTTTCTTTCAGACTCTCTAAAATTGAAAGCAACCACGAGCATGCACCGTCCTGGGCTCATACAAATCCACACGACGGTATGATTCCATTATTTCAGAGTCTTCTTATCACTTTCAGACTCCTTAAAATTGAAAGCACTCATGAGCATGAACTGTCCTGAGCTCATATAAATCCACACGATAGTACCATTTTACACACACTTCTTCTAAGTTCCTTAACCCGTGAAGAAGTCCCCCCGTGCCTCTTGGCACTATGATCGATCATCTCGAAAGAACCCCCAATCAGGCCGCCTTTGTTCAGAGTAGCCTGCAGTCTCTTGCCATTTTACACCAGCTTGAGTATCACTCATCCTAGTCACTATCCTTGATCCAGTACAACTATGATCCCTTTACCACCAGTCAGTTTCATATGCTGCCCGATCGTTCCTACCATCATACTCTGAAAAAAGGAAGTTTGAGTCCACCCACTCTACTTGCCCAGTTATCCCCCACAGTATGTGAATCCTACCATCAGTACTCTCACACTTCGGTTCTCCACCTCGCGCTACTATGAAGGAAACATCATTGCCTTGCTAGTTGCAGGTCTCCCTCTGTCGACGACAACCCCTCTATTCCAAAGGATAGACCCAGAGGTCCCTGCGCCTTGGACCCATCACCATCTGTGGTGAGTACCTACAGACCATTTTGAGAGGAGTCATCATTGCCTCACCGAGTGGTTGTTTCTCACATGCTCGACTTCAACACCTTGATCACATCGTTGAGAATCGCGCAGGGTTTATATCCCTTCAGTTATTGGTCGAAGACCCTAGATTTACCCCGACTCTAGCACATTGGTGAGTCACTTCGGAACGCCCAGCTATATGTTCCCGTGGATGTCCGGGTTGCGTTGGCGATTGTATTCAAAAGCCATCAAGTTATATGCTTCCTTGAGTACCCAGTTCAGTTCCAGTTCAATGTACCATTGAGGATATGACTCCCCATCACTATGCTCCAGCAGCTCATCAATTCCTTTGGTACCCCACTCAGTAGCATTGTCCAGTGTATCAGTTCTTCAGCTCAGACATGGTCAACCCAACAGTATGTCCTAGATTTGTGTCCCCTCTGGACCCTTATGATGTACACAGTGGTTCTCTATGTATCCTACAGGTCCCCCTTTTTGGGCCTCACTGTTATTTTTTATGTATCTTGATACGAGCATGGGTATGCCCGCCTCGTCCATATATTGAGATTCTTCCTCAATCATTAGTTGAGGCCATATATATTTCAGGTCCCCATATTTTGGACCCTATTCTTATTGCTGTTCTATATCTTGATACGAGCATGGGAATGCCCGCCTCGTCCATATGTTCAAATTATTCCTCATTCATTATTTAGGTCATGTACTTTCAGTTTTTGCAGTTTGTTCGGGACCATTGTTTCGGGCTCTAGTTTGTTTCTTCTCTTCTCCACACCTCAGGAAAACCATAAAAGACTTATAATGTCTATCGGCCATACGATGAGCTCCTACCCTCACACATCAGGGGGCAATTTGTCAACACCCAAAAAGTGCTCACTACCTCATCTACCCCATTACATGACTCATTTGTCCATATTTCCTACCATAAAAGCCTCAAAAACCTTAAAATCCCATTAAAAAGCCTCCAAAAGGCACAAAAAGCCTGCAAAAGGCCACCAAACCATTAAAAAAGCCTCCAAAAGGCCAAAAAACCCCTTTTACCCCCAAAATAATCCAAAATTCCTCCAAAATAGCAAAAACCCTCTAAAAAGGGAATAAAAAAATACAAAAAAGAGGAAAAAGAGGGAAAGAGGAGGCAAAAACCCTATACAGCTGACCTAAACCATATGGTGCCCGAAACCATGGGCCAGCACTCCACCACTAAAAACCTATAAATAGGTGATGGAGGCCCCTCATTTCATATCCACAGTAGAACACGCCCTTACTCTGCCAAAATCACTCTTGAAACCCTAGCTCACCCTTGAGCTACTTTCACACTTGAGTGCCCCTTTGGCCCATTTCCACCTTTTGGAGAAAGAGAAAGGAGCAAAGCTGGAAGCTTGGAAGCAACCCTCCTGGACTGCTACAAGAGCTTCACCAACCTCTACACCTAAGGTAATTTTTAATACAAAAAAGAAAGATCTTCACCATATTTCCATGTTTTGTTATATTTGTTAATGTTCATGCTAGGTTAAATTCCATATTGTTTTAATATTTTAATTTACTATTTATTGAATTGCTACAAAGGAGTCCCTTCTCCTTAGTAGGTGCTCATTTGCACAAGCTGGGGTGAAAACTCTAGCTACACTTCCACCTTTCCTTCGAGCTCGTTAAAAATAGTAAGGAGGCTACGAGCATTCTTCCACCTTCACTTCGAGCTCATTAAAAACAGTAAGGAGGTTACAAGCAGTCTTCCACCTTTCCTTCGAGCTCGTTAAAAACAGTAAGGAGGTTACGTGCATTCTCCCACCTTCAATCAAGCTCGTTAAAAATAGTAAGGAGGTTACGAGCATTTCTTCCACCTTCACTTCGAGCTCGTTAAAAACAGTAAGAAAGTTGTGAGCATTTTTTTATCTCCTTTGAGCTCCTTAAAAACAGTAAGGAGGTCACGAGTTTACTTTTTTGGGCTCGTTAAAACTTTACGAAAAAGATCTTTATAGAGTTCTTTCACGCTCTTGTTTGACTCTTTAAATATGACAAGATTGCCGAGCAAACTTTGCCTCTTCAAGCTCGTTAAAGGAATTGAAGGTCCATCTGCTTAAGTATAAGTTTAACCATTTTTTGGACTTTTGTGGATTATTTACGAAAAAGGAATACTCTAGTCATCCATGGCTAGAAGAGTTCTCCTCTCATTGTTTTATACTTTTTCGGGGGAGGGGACTAGCTATACGAAAAAGGACTTTTGGAGCCTCTCTTTAGGGTTTTCACGCTCTTGAAATATGAAAACACTAAGTGATCATTCACCTACTCAGGCTCGATGTGAAATCCACGAGAGGGTAAATAGAGGACTGTCTAAGTTTTTCAGACTCTATAAATAGGAAAACACCGTCAAGCATTAACCTACTTAGGCTCGATATTAAAATCCATGAGTAGGTGTATGGAGTTATTGTTTAAGTTTTTCAGACTCCTTAAAATTGAAAACACCGGCGAGCAAGAATAGATCTCGGCTCGATATTAAAATCCAAAGATCAGTATTATAGAGTATTCTTCTATCTCTTCTTCGAACTCTGTAAACAATCAAGAAGGTCTCGAGTCTTCCTCCCATGCACTCGTTAAACTTATTACATGTTTGGACTTAATGAGTTTTCTTTTCTTCATGGACTCATTAAAACAACAATATGGATATTCTTTTATCGAAAACAATTAGGGATAAGAAGGGTATATCGCATCTCTTTCAGTTTCAAAGGCAGTTATGTCAGTCATGTCCTTGAACACAACACATACTTGAGTCTTTTCATGTCAGTTGGGTTTTTAGTTTTTGCCTTAGGGTGAACCTGATCTCCGATTTTTACTCCCCCGGTTGGTTATTCTTCCAACCATATGGAGGGTCTGTTATGTCTCCTACATCGCAGACTTATATCATTTTCCCCTTTTATGTTGAAAACTACCTAAGTCACTTTGTGTCGTGCTCACTATTCAAGGATACATCGGCCATTCTACATTTAACCTTGACTTTATGTGTCGGCCATCCTGGTGTCAATTTGTTTCATCTTGTTACTCATCCTACTCCATATCATCTCATACCTATGAGTGTACCTTGTGTTGGATTATGGAGGATGCATTAAGGCCTCCCTTCTAGTGGAGTTCTTCCCACCAACCTTAGCTCATTATTTTTTGGGAATGAATTTTAGAGTTTCGGTTAGTACCTTGGGGATTGCAGTCATCAGTGGGAATTTCCCTCGCTATTGAATAAATGGGGATACATCAATGTCTCTTATTTGATAGGTTCCTCAAGTGTTCAACTTCATGTCCTCTTATTCACACTTGTTGGATCATACTAGGTACCTTGGACCCCATTATCATTATCAATGGAAGTCCTCGTGTTTGTTAACAGTATACATCAACGACCAGTAATCAAACAATACCCCCCATGTTCGACTTCAGCTCATTTATTTGCATGGTTAGGGTTTGTACCTTGGGTTTTTTGGATGAAGACCTTGGGACTCTGATAGCATCACCATATTTATGTTATCACCCAAGCTGCGCAAGACTGAGCCTCACTCATTTTGGCTCTTCATGAGACATAGATCTAGCTTGTTGCTATCGCTATGATATCTCTTTTGACATGGATCCACGCTTGTATTTCAGTGGCCATGCTTTATATATACACCTCCTTGTTATGTATCAGAGATCATGTTACACATCTATATGATGTCAAGATTTTAATTGCTCACTGACCTTGATCGTTGTTTCAGGTGTTTTTGGGACTTGGTTCTGCGGTTTCTTGCTCCTCCTTTGACTTGGACTTATAATGTATTTCGGCCATCGTTTCCCTCTGACCTCACACATTAGGGGGCATCTGTTATAGGTCAAATATGCACTTCTCTGTCAGTGATCACATTACACTGTTGATCACACAAAAGGACATAAAGGATTGAAGAGCTAGATTTCCTTGGATGACTTGCTGCTAGAAATACAATCCTCAGCTGAAAATATTGCAGTTTCTCTTGATTTCACCACATGTACACTACTCTTTGTATAGCAAACTAGCGTATTTCATGACATGTACACTACTCTTTGTATAGCAAACCAGCATACACCTTGTAAAAATACTCTACTTTTCTCAAGGACACCCCGCGTACATCTCCCAAAATGTTGTAAATGCAGGTTGTAAAGCACAGAAGTTGCTTCCTGTATGCTACTCTTGCTGTATGAAACCCGTGTACATCTTAAGATGAAATAAAAAAAATATATTAATTTGATGAATTGGGATTAGTTGAAGTTGGTTCTGCAACTTCCCAAACCTCCCAATCCAACCACCTCTCGATCTAATCTACCTACCTTCTCCCATAAATACAAGGAGGACCCATGAGAGGGATTACTTAGAATAAGTGAAAAACCTTTGAGATAATGCTTGGAGGACTGTTAGACTGGAGGAATTACCACGTCATTGTAAAGAGAAGGAGCCCAGAATCCGATTGCAGGAGCCCAGAATCTGATTGCAGGAGCATCTTGACATGTCAGGTATACCTGTACTAATTTCATGCTTCTTTGACAATAAAAAAGTCGAAATACCCTTCCTGTCCCAAATCAGATATCTATTGGATTGTATATCTATTTGGTTTAATTCTTGATTATATTTGATGTTAAATTGCTTTATAATTTCATCATATGTTATATGGTCAAGATACGTTGAGGAAGGTATCCTTTGTAATGCAGGTTCATCAAGCAGGAGATGAAGTGAAAGCTAGGACCAGCCGTCGGTTAAAGGTATGTCTTTCGATATCCCGATCTTTGTCTTTTGTAAGAACTAGTTGTAATGCAAATAATGTATTTACCTGTCAACCCTGCCCAGTTGGTAGTGTCCATTTCCTCACTATAAGGTAGAAATCCTAAACAACACCTTCCCTTCCAGTCCTATTCTGTGTAGGAATAAGAAGGTCCTACTGCTAGTTATATGAGATCCTAGTCTTCACTGAGTTTATCAAGCATTCCCAACCCTTAACTCTATCTCTTACGTCCACTTAAACAATTTAGTTCATTACAGGGTTGCGAACTAGACTTTGTCCCGCAACTCGACTCCCTACTCGCAGATTCAAGACTGCACACAACTTCCTCAAGCTATTCACGTCCTTCAGTATACCTTCAAATTCATCTTCACGTATTTACTCAAGGACCACATATACAAATGGGATCCCTCTGGTACTCCGCTCTACTTATTCAGCTCTCTCTGCATCTCAGGGTCTCTCCCCAATAGAACACATCAAACTCCAAGAACAGAGCCCCCTCCCTGCAGAACCAATCCTCGCTCTGCACATGAATGACAAAAACACCCCCCAAAATGTCGAATGTCTAAACCCCTGACTTAGATCTCCACACTATTTTTATCCTACTGTGAATATCCCCGTAGACCTACCTTCTCCACATTCTGTAGCTGAATCCTTACCCGTACAAGGAATCAAATTGGTTAGTCCTGCCAAAGTGGCAAGATGGGTCACCATCCCATATCCCTCTCACCTCCCCCTAGTGGATACCTTTGCTCCCTTCTCATTAGTTGCCTCACTTATCTAGTTCAGGGTATTTTCATTGCAATTTTAAACATTTACATCTATTACAAAATTTCATGGCTTAACAGCACATGCATAGTTTCACCATCCAATACTTTCCTATGAAAGAAAACCTTAAACATCCACTAGTGGGGCCTTGGACTTGAGCTCCACACTAGGATCGACATACATTGAATAAACACAATATTTACATTGAGGCCAATAATTACTAAGGTAGGGTAGGGGTATTACAACTCCCTCCCCCTTAGAACAACACCATCCTTGGTGTTCTCAAAGCTGAACAAAAACGGGAATGCTAATCTCATGGCATCCTCCAGCTTCCAGGTCGCCTCCTTTGGACTAAGGTGCTTACATTGCACCTTTACCTGTCTGATGGCTCTCCTCCGGAGTAAGTTAACCTTCCTATTAAGGATGCATATAGGCTCCACTTGGAATTCTCCCTCTAGTTCCACCTGTATCACGTGCTAATCAATGATATGATTAGGATCATGTATATAATTATTAAGCAAAGATAAATGGCAAACATTATGAGCTTTCATGTTTGAAGGTAATGCAATCTTATATTAAATTGCTCCTATTATATTAAGGACTTCAAATGGTCCACAATATCTGAATGCCAACTTGGCACAACTTCCCAACTTCATGGAGCTCTTCCTTGGTTTCACTCTCAAGTAGACATGATCCCTAATATGGAATTCTTTGTGCACTCTCTTCAAATCTGCATAACTTTTCTTCCTGTCCTGAGGTGAGTACAAATTCTACTTGATCTTAACAACTTCTTGTTCCATCTCTTCAATCATTTTTGGTCCAAGCAATACCCTGTTCACTGGGTTGTCCCAATTTACTGGAGTTCTGCATCCTCTTCCATACGGAACTTCAAAAGGGCTTGTCCTCGACGATGCTTGGTACCCATTGTTGTAGGAAAATTCTACCAAATGTAGGTAGTCCTCCCATTTGGATGGTTTGTTTGTCACATACATCCTTAACATGTCTTCCATAATCTGTTTTAATCTCTCTGTCTGACCATCTGTTTGAGGATGATAGGATGTACTGAAATTCAACTTAGTCCCCAACTCTTGAAATAACCCTTTCCAAAAATTGGAAGTGAATTTGGTATCCCAGTCTGAAACTATTGCCTTGGGAAATCCATGCAACCTAAATATCTCTCTCATGAATATATTTCCAATGTCATTGGACTTGTGAGTAGATTTAACTAGAATGAAGTGAGATACTTTTGATAGCTTGTCTACTACAACCATAACGGAATCATGTTTCTTCACAGTCATGGGAAAACCTGTTATAAAGTCCATAGAAATAACTTCCCATTTCCACTCTGGGATGGGCATTCGCTGCAACAGTCCTGCTGGATGTTGATGCTCTGCCTCGACCTGCTGACACTTTTGACATCTAGAAATATACTCTGCTATGTCCTTCTTCATACCATACCAAAAGTATTGTTTTCTTGTTGTGGTTATAGTCTTCTAATATCTTGGGTGGCCAGAATATGGCTTATGATGTATCTCTCCCAACACAAGCTCCTTCAACTCTGCGTAGTTTGGAATGTACAGTCTGGAATATTGGTGCATAAGGACATCATCTTCTCTAATATGATACCCTGCACACTTGCCATCCACCCTGCCCTACTGCAAATTCTCTTTGATTTGTAGGTAATCTTCATCATTAGCTTGAACTTCAATGATCCTTTCCTTCAAATCTGATTTACAAACACTTATTGTTGCAACATGAAATTTCCTGCTGAGCACATCAACAACCTGAATCTCCTTTTCCTTAACATGTTTAATGTCCAAATCAAACTCATAGAGAAATTCCATCCATCTAGTCTGTCTAGCATTTAGATTCGACTAGTCAAACAAATATTTTAAACTCATGTGGTCTGTCTTGGGTTCAAATCTTCTTCCCAACAGGTAATGCCTCCATTTTGTGAGAGCATGTACTATGGCTTCTAGCTCTAAGTCATGTGTGGCATTGTAATATCCGTAGTTGGATATTCTCAATAAACTCGAAATGAATCCAGAATTTATGAAATAACCCACATATCCATAGATATAAAAATATATATAAATTGATAAGATAAGATGATTTTACAATGAGGATGTAGCCGCATATATAGGGCTTATATGGTGACTACTCACCAAGGGTTATGTCTCTTAGCTAATATAATTAACATTATGTTTTATTTTATTATTTATATTTTTATATATTATTCATATTATTTTAATATTTTTATTTGTTACATTGCCTCTCTCTTAGAAAGGGTTTGTCCTCAAAGCCTTATAATGTTGTTGAATCGTTCCTTGTGACGTCGTAGCTGATGAAACATGTCGATACGAACTTCTAAGTGTAAAGCATAACTTTTGATACATTGATGGATCAATCCAGCCAAAATTGATTTGTTGCTGACAGGTGGGATTCTCTATTGATTTGTCGTCATGAGCTTTGAGCACATTAGTACCATTATCTTTTGACAATTCCCACTTTTTAGGATACTATTTTATATGGTTGGGGTGTCGATAGGTAGTTATTGTTGTTTGTTTTTTTACCAGATTGTCTTCTTTCTGAACTGTGACAAGGACTGAATTTGTATTTGCTTCTTTTTTCTGAACGTAGATTTTTGAGTCCAAGGGCTTTGATGTTTTCTTTTGAATTTGCTCCAACTTATTGTATAATGAGCCTTTTTCTTCTTTAATATTTTGGGTCATTTATATTGCGCTTTCTTATCATCTTTAAGCTTCTGAATTTGATCCATTAGATCTTGTTTGTGCTTCTTGAGGTGACTATTTTCGTCAATGTTTTCTAATAGTTTCTTATGAAGATCTCGATTTTCCTCTTCTAGCTTTCGCTTCTGTTGTGCTTTATCCTTCATTTTTTTTATTTGAAGAAGCAATTTATGATTATGATCTCTTAAACGGGAGATCTCTTCTTCTTTGTCCATGACAATCTTTTCAACTTCTTTCTGCTTCTTTTGTTTTGACTTCTGATTGCACTGTGAAATCATATTTGATATATCCTTGAAGTCTTCAGATGTTGGATCTTCTAAATCTGACTTTATTGTAGTGTCTTGAAATGTGATTCTCTTCTGCTTATAGGGAAAAGTAAGAAACTTCTTTTCAACGTTTAAAATGAAGGTCCCCAATGTTTTAATCCAAGGTAACCCCAAAACTATGTCACCATCAAAACTCCATAAGGAACTAACAGTGAATTGAGATATGAACAAATAATCTCCAACATTCAATTCTAATCCACTTATTTGAAATTGCTTTCTATCCCAAAGGTCTAGCCTTTCACTTATATTTGATTCAGGAATCACTAAATAGTTAGCAAATTCAGCACTATATAATTATTTATTTCAGTAGGGGCAATAGAAATGGTGACATCCTTCCCTGCAAGTGTCCCTTTAACTCTAAATAATATTGAGGCATTCATCAGTGAGGTGCTAGGAAACCTTCCCTTCTTTTCAACATTAAAACCCATCTTCTTGAGTTTTCTTTGAAATTTATTCAATATCTCCTTCTCTTTTATAATAAACAATATTCAATATGATTCTTCTTCTAATATTATTTTCCCTTTAATATATGTAAAATGGTGTAGATTGGGTGGTTGGGAGGAATGATTGTTACCTTCCCCACCTAGGTTCAAATCTCACTTTTGGTTTGTTGTTAGGGAATAAAACCAAACCCACTTCTCACAAAACCACGTGCACCTTAAAACCATGTACGGTTTTACTTCTTACTTTTACTTTTACTTTTTTTTTCCTTTTTTCTTCCTCTTTACTTGTTTTTCTTTTCTTCTTTTTATTTTCTTTTACTTTTGCCTTTTTCTTTCTTTCTCTTTTTTCTTTTTTACTTCTTTGGGCCAAGGGCCTAGTTTTGCACAAGGTCCTAGATTGGTGGCTACAAGCCTGGCTCTGATACCAATGTAATATCCATAGTTGGATATTCTCAATAAACTCGGAATGAATCCATAATTTTTGAAATAACCCACATATCCTTAGATATAAAAATGATACATAAATTGATAAGATAAGATGATTTTACAATGAGGATGTAGCTGCATATATAGGGCTTATATGGTGACTACTCACCAATGGTTATGTCTCTTAGCTAATATAATTAACATTATGTTTTATTTTATTATTTATATTATTATATATTATTCATATTATTTTAATATTTTTATTTGTTACAGGCATAGTTCCTTTCGTGATCCTTCAACTTCCTTGACTCATAACCAATTACAAATCCTTCTTGCATGAGTACTCCACCCAATACTTCCATGCAAGCATTTGTGCATACCACAAAGTCTTTATTTGGATCTGTAATCTTTAAAATAGGAGCACTGGTAAGTAATTCTTTTAGCTTATGAAAACTCCTTTCACACTTCTCAAACCGTATAAATTTGACTTCCTTCCTTTGTAATGATGTCATTGGATGTGGTATCTTGGAGAAACTTGCAATGAATATTCTGTAGTACCCTACAAGGCCCACATATCATCTTACATCTACAACATTTCTTGGAATAGGCCAATCCATTATGGCCTCAATCTTCTATGGATCTACTGCAATACCTTCTATTGAAATAATATGTCCCAAATACTGAACCTTTTCTTGATAAAAGTCACACTTTCTCGGATTTGCATACAGTTAGTGTTCTCTAAGGACTTACAGTACCAATCTCAAATGTTCAGTATGCTCTTCTTCATTCTTTGAATACACTAGAATTTCCTCCAAGAATACAATCACAAACATATCCAAGTATTTACTGAAGACACTGTTCATAAGACACATGAAAGTAGCAGGTGCATTGGTTAGGCCAAATGGCCCCACCGTGAACTCATAGTGTCCATATCTAGTTCGGAAAATTGTTTTGTGAATGTATTCATCTTTTATCCTCACTTGATGGTATCTAGACTTCAAGTCAATCTTGGAGAACACTTTAGCTTCCTTCATCTGGTTAAACAAGTCATCAATTCTTGGCAATGGATACTTGTTCTTGATGGTTATTTTGTTTAGCTATCTGTAATCTATACATATCCTTAAAGTCCCATATTTCTTCTTAACAAACAACACATGTACACCCCAAGGAGACACACTCGGTCTCATATACTCTTTGTCCATTAATTCTTGCAACTACATTTTTAGTTCTATCAGCTCATGTGTACTCATTCTATAAGGGGCTTTGGTGCTTGGGGTTGCTCCTTGAACAAGGTTAATGGAGAAATCAATGTCCCTCTTGGGTGGTAGTCCTGGCACTACATCTGGGAATACATCCTGGAACTCCTGTACTAGTTGAAAGTCTTCCAACTTTGGCCCTTGATCTTCTGATGAGTCTGATATATACACAACATATAATTGACAACCCTTTTTATAGAACTTTCTCAGCTGTAAGGCTAAAATCTGCCTTACTAAAACTTGTTTTGGTATTTCTTTAACTAAACTTGGTATTCCTTCATCATCAATACACTCAAGTAATTTCTTGTAGCACTCAAGTTTGGATCTATGCTTCTCCAACTAGTCCATGCCTATCAAGGAATCATAAGATCCCAAGGGTAGTATATTCAAGTTTACCTTGGTGGGAAGTCCATTAAGTTCTATGGGACATTCCACCACTATTTCACTCACTTTTCTCTTAGTCCCAATGGCTAGTTGAACTAACCAAGACTTACAATGTTTCACTTTACCAAGTGAACAACTTTCAACCACCTTAGGGGACACATAACTATGGGTGGATCCTGGATCAATTAAAACAGAAATAGATTGCTTAGCAATCTTACCTTTAACTTCTACCACTGCTAATTGATGGTCTACCCGATGATCATCTAGTACTACATAGATTCGAGGTGTGGCTCTGGCCATATATTCTACTGTGGTTGCTTCTCCCAATTTGTGCAAGCTTCAATGGTTCCCTCTTCAATTTGGGCAATATCTAAGCATGTGTTTGTCTCCACATCCCCAACACTGAAGAGGTCCTTTTGATGTTTTCTTTTTTTTTGCAGCTGATTTGAATCCACTTCCTACTGGTGTCCTTGTGGGAATTTTATGGACTAATTCTTGAAAGGTGGATTGAAGCCACTTCTCCTTGGTTCAAATCCTCCTTTGGGTTTTCCTTTCCATGCTGGTTGGGTATCTGTCTTCCCTTTGTTCTGCCAATAACAGAGCATAGCCATCCTGATGGCTTCATCCAAACTTGGTGGATGGACAAACTCAATCCCTATAGTTCTGTGGTAGGATTCCAAGGAAACACAAAATCTTTACCTTGTCATCCTTGATGTAGTACACATACCTTAATAGTTCCAAGAATTTAAGAACATGTTCCTCCATGGAATTTTTCCCCAACCTGAGTTCATTGAACTCCTTTCTCTTATTGTCATAATACCTAGCTAATAGGCATTTCTCCTTGAAGTATATTTTAAATCGCTCCCAGTTGGTCCTTCTTTCACTAGTCCTCTTTACTTTCATGAGGTGTTCCCAGCAAATGGAATCTCCGCCATTTAGATTGTAAATGGAAACTCTAGCCTTCCATGCATTTTGAAATACTTTTTCATTCCAAGTAGCCATGCCTTAGCCTCTTGGCCGCTCTTGCTTTCTCCATCAAAGGTAGGAGCTCTTGCTTTCCTAAATTCTCCTTGTGGGATCCCTCTGAACCTCCTTCTTTTCTCAGTCGAATTGTATGTGTGTCTTGGACTTCTTAGAGAGTCTCTGAAGTGTTCTGACCTGCTGGAAGGAGATACCGAAGAGAATGGTTTGTGCCTTCTTCTCACAGCACCCCCTTTATGTCTTGGAGTCCTCTACCTTGAATGGCCTGGAGAATGGCTGTCTGCATTCCTTTCTTCTTGGTCCATATTGCTTGGATTGGACGCCATGTTTATTTTCTAATGCATGTTAGTGAGGCTCTGTAGAATGGCTGCATTGAGCTAGTGTTGCTCATCTTGCGCCTTTATCATCCTCTCATTAAAGCTTAACATGGTGTCAACCCTATCCTGGGGGGTCACACACTCCCTTCTTCCATTAGACGTTGTTTCAGTGTGTTCTTCCTACATGTTTCCCCCCAACATGTCCTGTTCAGGCTCATAGGGATTTTGTGCATCATTAAGGGTCACCATACTTGCTTGCTGACACACGGTCTTGCTTGTTCATTTCAATTGTAACCTGCTGCAATCACTGTGCATGATACAAATTTTTATTAGATAGCATAGAACTTGAAACATCCAAAAAATCAGGAAATTATCCATTAATCAGTAAATTATTAAAGTTCTGCTAGATTAAACAACGCCCTGGGCATTTCTTTGCATGCAATTTCTCCCATAGTTTGGCCCTAACAGCCCCTGTGTTGCAACTGAAGCTTTGATACCACTCTGTAACATCCTCGTGGCCTCCTTAGGCCACAAAAGAGCCTCTATTTACTTTATTTTTCTTCTTTACTTCCAAAACTAGACACAGCTGCGCTAGAATCAGATCTGCAACTCACCTCAGCAATCCACAGTCTGCAACCGCACATTCCCGCAATCCGTAATCAACATTGCGTCCTTCCACAATCCACAATCCGCATTGCATCTTTCTACAATCTGCAATTGCGTCCTTCCGCAATCCGCGATCCATATTGTGGGGCCGGATCTGTTGAAATATAAATTTTCCATCAAACGTCCTTCCGCAATTCGTAATCCGCAATTGCAGGAACAGAAATGCGAAAATCCACTTTTCTTTCCGCCCAATGACTTTTTGCAATCCGCAATCCGCATTGCGGGTACGAAAATGTGGAAATCTAACTTTTCTGCCAAACAGCCTTTCCGCAACCCTCAATCCGCAATTACCGGTGCGGGAATGCGGAAATCAAACTTTTCCTTCTGCTAATTGACCTTCCGCAATTTGCAATCCACAATTGTGGGTGTGGGAATGTGGAAATCTAACTCTTTCGCTAAATGCCCTTTCTGCAATCCGCAATCCACAATTGCGGATGTAGAAATGGCCATGCTCTAGACCTTTATCTAGAGCAGCTTGCAAGGGTCATAACTTCTTCACCATTGGTCCAAATGAAGCAAGGTCGGTACCATTGGAAAGCTCTTGGAGAGCTTTATTAGTTGGTGTAGTCCCCTTCCCAACTGAGGTATTTGACCTATTCATTTGATTCCTTTAAGTTTGGTCCATAAACACTCTAAGGCACCTTCCAACCTTTAACATATTTCTATTTGTATTCTGCCATAACCTATCTTTCTTTAACTCATAGAGCAATTTAAGGATGACACAGGCCCCTAACCATCCCATGATTCAATGAGGTTAGTAGTTCATTACAGGGTTAACATCTCATACAAAATTCACACACTACAATAAGTTAAATCTATCCACACATCTAACACATGTAAGATTAATAATGCATTAAGTCATGCAACTGTATGAAGTATTTCAACCAGCACTCAGCCTTCTACTTAGGTTTATACATGGTCTACTTATTTTTCACATTAATATAAAATTCATTTAACAAGTTGAGCAAAACACTATAATAATAACATATAAATAACACCATTCATTCCACATAACACTTATCTTTGTATCTTGAAGTTACTCCAGCAACTGGCTAAGTGAGAGCAACATTCCACCCAACCTTAGGTATTTGTCCATTCTATATTCTTTCAGCTGAGAGACCACCCTAGAGCTGGGATATGTATCCACTACGAAGGGCTCAGTAGGTTCTTTATCAGTTAAGATCCACTCCAATGCTAGGCCAACCTCTAGCTGGGTTTATCAAGCAATCCAGGAAACATACTCATACTAATCCACCCTGCAGTTGGGTTTATAAATCATACAACTTCTAAGAAAACCTACACTTGGGTTTATCAAGCATACAAAGAAATAGGGAGGTTATTTCTAAGTTATTGATCTCAGCCAAAGAGATACAGACATCTCAATCACTCTGTAGATCAGGCACCCACATTATCTACCGCACTGAACAGAAGGAAGACCCTCTTCTCTGCTACATAGTCCCTCAAGGCCCCTTCCCTTCCAGTTCTATTCAGGGTAGGCATAAGAAGGTCCTAGTACTAGTTCTATGAGATCCTATTCTTCACTGAGTTTATCAATCATTCCCAACCCTTAACTCTATCTCTTACGTCCACTTAAACAAGCTAGTTCATTACAGGGTTGTGGACTAGACTCTGTCCCACAACACGACTCCCTGCTTGCAGATTCAAGACTGCACACAACTTACTCAAGCTATTCACGTCCTATAGTCCACGTTCGAATTCATATTCAGGTCTTTACTCAAGGATCACGCATACGTACGAGATCCCTCTAATACTCGGCTCTACTTCTTCGGCTCTCTCTTCATCTTAGGGTCTCTCCCCAACAGAACGCATCAAAATCCAGGAACAAAACCCCCTCCCTATAGAACCGATCCTCGCTCCCCATATGAATGACAAAATCATCCCCAAAAATGTCGAATGTTTGAACCCCTGACTCAGATCTCCGCACTGTTTTTATCCTACTATGAATATCCCTGCAGGCCTAACTTCTCCATGTTCTGTAACCGAATCCATACCCATACACAGAATCAAATTGGTTATTCCTTCCCAAGAGACAGGATGGGTCACCATCCCACATCCCCCTCACCTTCCCCTAGTGGATAGCTTCGCCCCCTTCTCATTAGCCACCTCACTTAGCCACTTCAGGGTATTTTAATTGCAATATTAAACATTTACATCTATTACAAAATTTCATGACTTAACAACACATCCGTAGTTTCACCATCCAATAATTGTCTATGAAAGCAAACCTTAAACATCCACTAGTGGGGCCTTGGGCTTGAGCTACACACAAGGATCGACATACATTGCATAAACACAATATTTACATTGAGGCAAATAATTACTAAGTGAGGGTAGGGGTATTACACTCACTTGGTTCATAACTTCACCCTTTATTACCCTCTTCTATTACTTTCACTAGTATCTCTCATGTTTTAGCTTTCATAAGCAGCCTTGCCATTCCCACACTATCTTCCTTGTATCCAAAATGATCCTTGTATCTTGCGGTTTTTTCTCCTTAGGGACTCCTTATCCCTATTATTTTCTTATAACTGAATCTTTGGTTTCTCATTTATTTCTTATAATTCATTCTGTTATGGAGAAGTTTTTAGGGTTTCCTCTACTTTCCCTCCAGAGGTTATCCCTACTTCATCTGTTAAGTCACTTGGAATATTGAGCTTGTTTTGTATTGCTTATTTTTCTTGAAACTTCTTACTAGCAGGTTTCTATACTCCTCCAGTTTTCTCTACCGATTTCTTTTCCTTGAGCTTCTTCTCATCTTTGTTTTGATATTTTTTGGGAATGTGTTCTTGTGTGTCTAGATAATTGTCACACAGCTGTTGAAGGGTGCTGGTTAATGATAAAATTTCTAGATATAATCTAAAAAAACTTAAGGTTGACTTTGAGTTTATTACTTATAGTAAACCTTCAGGTTTGTTGTATATACAAATAGAAACACATGTAACTAATTAAGTTTTATTGTTTGCTTAGAATATGTATATACAAGATGGGTATAAAAATGAAAAATAATTAAGCCAAATCCCCTTCTATTAATTTTCTAAAAAGGTGTCACTCATCCCCCCTACTCCCATGTTTGTGTTATCAAAGAAATATGGAATGATTACAAAATAACACAAGTGTGAACATAATAAGCTATAGAAAAAACTATAGCAATGCCATAAATAAAATCCAGAAGCAATACCTACAACAAATGCCACAAATAACACCCAACATACAACAAATAAAACAAATATGAATGTGAAGGAATAAGGCTGCGGAATCTTACTTGAGTGACATAGAAGCAATAGGTGTGCACCTCCTATTGGCTGCAACTGCTGCTCTATCTCTATAGCATGTTGAAGGCAGAACACTTGTGGTATTAAGAATCCTTTCGAAGGTTTCCATAAATATGTTGCATTTTCACTCTCTATTGGTGTATCATCAATGTTGCCCTTAAATGAACCTGTCTTTGTAAAACTGCCAAAGGTTTTTCCTGCAAGATGACAAGCTTGTGCTTTGCTTTTTCTGACTGACATATAATTTCATCTATCCCTTATATTTTACTCTTTTAATTCATCGTCCAATCGAACTAGAATCCCAGTGTTTATCAGAAGCAAGGAATTATTCAAAGAATCTATGGGCATCAATGTCTGATTTACCAACTTCATTTCTAAACACTTCAGAAGGTGTTGTAAAAGATGTAGAGACCACCTTTCCCTCTAAGATAAATTTGTTTTCACTTTCCTTTGTTGAAACTAACTTACATTCAATCTCTCCAGTAGGAGAATTAATTGAGCTTGTAAGGTCTTTATTATCTTCAAAAACCTTCATATAAATATCGCGACATTGATTGATGGGTAGGGAATTTCTCCTTGAAGTTTCTTTCAATTTTTTGTCTATATTACTGAATGTATTAGAACTAACTTCAAAACCTACTGGAATCAAAATACCTTTCTGTTGCTGATTTCATTTTAGTATAACAAAAGTCTGAGTCTCAGTGACAGTGAGTTCTTTGTGAGAGCTCTTCTGACTCTCAACCATGGATGTGTGGCATGTTATATTCCTTTTTGGGGATTGGTTTGGTGTATTGTTTGACATTTTCCCCATGTTATCTTTGTCCTTTCCCACTGAATTATTTGATGAATCCTTAGGGCCTATATACAAAAATGAGCATTTGCATTCTAATTTAGTTCCTGCTGATATAGGGTCATCATGAGTTTCTTCTGTCTTTATTTTTGCAACTAATGTGGACGAAGAAAGATGACCTGGTAGACATTGGACACAAACATATGTTCCAGTGGCATCTGCAATGCCAGAAAGCTTGTGACCATTTTCACAATTTTTTGAACTATTAGGAAATCCAGGAAGAGAATATTTTTTAGCTACTTGACTTGCATCATCATCCTCATCAAAATCTACTGAATCACCATAAGTAATAGCCATAAGATCTAGAGCTTATACTTGAGGCATTCTTGAAGCACTCCAGATAGAGAATGAATTTGGCATGCTTGCATCATTCAAAGTTGATAAGTTTGTTGATTCTTTCCACTTCTTTGATTCAGAATGCCCAAAAAATTTCTCTACTGATTCAGTGTGTGCAACTACATTAACATCCACTGAATTGATATTCTTAACAACATCTCAATAAATAGGTTTAGTATTTTTAAAGATAAGAGGGGTATCCAAACCTTGGTAGCATGAATAAGACTTCTCTATGAAATGTCGACACCAACAATATATGGAAAGTCGGTTTTCTTATGTAACAAAGCATCAAATAAAATGTCAGATCCACAACCTATATCAACCTACAAAGAAGAAGAATAGTTAGAATAATAATATCCAAATGAACATTCTAAACCAAAATTCAATAGATACAATACAAAAGACTCTGCATGAGACTCCGCGAGAAGGAACAAGGCATATTCTACTCTTTGTTTTGATAAAGGTGGAGTGCAAAAATCCTACTCCATCTTCTCCTCCATGGGCTCCATCAACCTCAAAAGTGTGACGTTATACCCCAGATGGGATTCTCCTAATATAGAAGTGAATAATAATTAGCATGTACAAACTATGAACAGTAGCACCCAAAAATAGACAAGACAATTTAAATACCTAAAGGTAAACATGAAATCTTCTCTGCAATTTCAACAATAGCTGCCAATATCAGGCTCTCAAGTGGTAAAGATGTATAGAAGCATGCATATTGATTGACAGACATGCGTGCTACACACATATCTAATTGTGGAATTACAACACCTTTTCCAAATTCCAATTCAAACTCTTCTTTTCTTTCCAGTCATTCCCTTACAAGTTTACCCAAGAGGAAAACACAATATTGGATGCATACTATAGTGCCATCAGAGGGTGATTTTTCGGAATTAGGACCTGTAATGTTGAGATCCAACATCTCATGGTCATGGTCAAGGTCAAAATCCTCCCGAGGCAACATATTTTGGGTAGAGGAAGGCATATCATTATATCTAGGAGACTTTTTTTACTGTAATTGAACATATTATCAGAGTTGTAGCAAGCAACATATGACAAGTCAGAAAAAAGAAGATTCCTTGTTAAAACATCTAACAGAAACAAAAACATTTATTCTTGGAGTAACTTGATGACATACTAACATGGAAAAAGTAGCATGCTCCTGCTGCAGGCCTATCCTTTCAGTGCCTTTATTTAAAATATTAACTGCTTTCAAGGCAACACTTTGGATTGCATCATTATGTTTTCTGTAAGACATATTAGAACAACACTCTATTATCAACTCTCCAGCCTTAGAAAGTATTTTCACAGCACATATGTAAGGACCTCTACCAATTGGTTCATTACCCAGTTTCCCATTTTGAATGTCATCAAGGCCTCCAGTCATTTCATTCTTATCCTCATTTAGCATGTCAAACTCATTTCCCGTGCCATTTAAATACCCACATTGACCCAGCTGTGTCTGATTTGTATTTTGAAGTTTTTCCATGGATTCCGCCTCTGATAGAGAGAATGTAGGATCAAATAAGCTATTGTTGTGAAAAAAAATAATTTAGAACGTCTCGGGGTAGTGCTCCACGCCAATTAGAACAGTTTATGAAAGTAATTGGCAACTTTGTTGCTAAAATAACATCTTTAGAGATCATGTAACTACCCCAAGGAACTCGATTGAGTAGCAACCTATGGAATTGACACAATATTTAGAAGTTAAACTCAACCAAAACCTTATGTTATCCAGTAATCTAGAACAAGATCCTAAAAATTTAATAAATGCAAGAATATCTGCATACAACATTGCATAATATTGTGCTCTACCTATCCTACATAATTCATTGCATAATATTGTGCTCTGCGTATCCTACATAACTTGCAAAGCAACCAATGAACCTTGACAATCCTCAAAGAATGCATTTAGTAAGGACAAAAATAACCCCTCATAGATGGGAGTAGTTATAATCCAGCTGTGTATGTCAATTGGAAAACAAACAATCCCAATGCATCCATCCCCCACACTTCCCCCATTTGAAACTTCAAGAAGGGGAGAGGGAATAAAACCATCTCATCACCCCTCACATCATGGAAGAATCAACACATGGTACTATTCTCACTCAAATCCAAGTGTGGGAGGTTAGCTATTATCCCTGAGATTACTAGTTATTATACCTTGTGCTCAAAGTGTTAATGGGAATTTGTATATTAGGGATTGGGGCTCTTAGTTTTTTCATTCATTCTTTCCTCTCTCGATCAATGCAAGCCTTGGGTTTCATAGAAATATTTGCATGTTTAGCTCCATATTTTTTACTTTTTAGTAGGATGTTATGTAGATTCAGGGCACAAGAGTAAAGGTCTGTCTAAGTTAGAATTGTATGGTGACCTGAGCGCTCTTATGAGAACATTAAATCAACATGGCAGCATTCTTTTATAGTTCTATAGCAGGTTCCCAACACCACTTGGGACATTTCCTATAGCCTGATATAGCAGTCAATGGATCCTGGATTTAGGATAGCTTTGGAGGACCACAGTCAATAATTTAAAAAACCACAAATATAGAGAGAGAAACTTACCGGCCATCATTCACAAAATTCCCTGCCACTTTGAGCTAGTGCATTTTGAGCAATCTTAAATTTATTAATAGCTTCAACAAGGGGTTTATAAGGATGGTGAACATTCATATCAAAGCCCAAATTCGACAACAAAAATATTTCTGCAAGCACAATTAAATCTCTCTATTGTTCATAAACTTCCTGCAGACAAAGTAAAAGAATTAAATTGAATGCTAGACAAATAATTTTGAGTCACACAAGAAGAAAGAAAAACACAATCCTTCAATCAAGGAGGAAACCAAACACATTTATGTATTTGGTGGTGTAATGCATGCATCCTAATGATAATTTGACAAGAAGAAATATTGGATGACTTGCATGATGTTCCACTAAAATAAAAAAACCAAGGGTAGAATAGCCCATTGTGCAGGCCCCCCACCTTTTGCTTGATCCTTGGGATAACTGTAGGATTCTTCTTATTATAAATTTAATTCAAGGAAAATACTATATTCTTAAATGTTGGGGGTCCTTCCTCAACCTTTCCAATGGTGAGAATGCAAGCAGTTGCGATTGTCTACAGTAAAGCCACATGTATTCATTAGTTTATAGTTTGTTTCTGCTATATTTGGCACAACAATTTTTTCAAAAAATAAGTGACATGCATTGAAAGAATGTTCCAAAGAAGTTAACAATAGTATCAAGAAACCATCAACATAAGATTTCTTGACCAAGGATCTCAACAATGATCATGCAAAAGCATTAGAAGAGATGCGTATACAAGAAAGTGGACAGATAGCTTTTTCCATGCACCAAAGGCCACCATTTCTAGCACAGACTCTCCTGAGCCTATTTCAACTATTGAAACAGAAATTACATTCATTCTCATAATAGAGCATGCTATGAATTTATAAATACTTTCGACTGTCCTAAAGAAAAACCACAGAGCTTCTCAAAAGTAAGACTTGAGAATATATAAAAAAAGGCTTTTACAACATACAGTTTCTTCTATGTAGGCATCAAAACCTTCAAATTCTAAGGCTCCAATGGGGACTAACAAAGTTTTCTCTCTGGTAGAATGCTGCTCCGAGTGCCGTGGAAACTCTCCTTAAAGGTTACTGGTGGTTGACAATTATACACATAATCAAGAAAGGTCTCCATGATATTGATAACTTTGCTTTTAATGCCTTTGTCCTTTTCAATGTCCATAATTTTAATAGTAGAAGGTATAAGGTGTCACTCATGCCCCTTACCTTACCTCTCCACCTTGCATAGTCGATCAAAGACAGACAAAAAAAGAAAATGTTATTTTCATGATAGCACAAATCATTGTAAAAAGGCTCATTATAGCCATGATGTCTCGCAAGCTGGTCAGCCGAGAGAAAGACCATCATTATTGTTAATAGTTGCGCTAGTTGATACAGATGGTTATGCACTAAATGTTTGTTATGCCACCATCTGATGCAACAGGCCCTTCATCATAAATTCAACAGATTACGCAGAAAGATCAAATGCACCTGCAACTTATTAGGGTCACTTATAACCTATGCTAATTACGGCTAAGCATTTCAATCTGCTCAATCTCGTTGTAGATATATGACTTTCTTCCCACTTAGAGAAAGCATTCACTCATTGTTTAATGCTTCGACCAACCCACATTAGCTACTGATGGAGATGGAGGGTGGTGGTAAACCTCATTGCTGGGTGGTTCACTACCTATTATGCTGGCTCCATTAATGCTGCCCTCTTTGGTTCTGCCCCTATGTCTTATGCTATTGGATATGGCTCCCAACTTGGAAGGGATACACACTATATATTTTAAAATTGAAAGGGATTTATATGCTATAGGTAAATCAACTAAAATTGCTTCAAGGTAAGCCACTGACCCCGCTCCTAGAGCTGAATTTGCTTCTGCTAGATCGACTTCAACAAGTGATTTCTTGGATGCTGGTTATTAATCAACAAGAACTACTGAATCGATTAGAGTTTATTCAGAATCTTTGTTGGGAGGCTAGGTAAAGGATAAAAAGACCAGGGGAACCACAGATGATGGCATTTGGTACTACTGAACTCCATTCTTACTGTTTGAACCATTGGATATTTACCCGCCCAAATTTTATATATATCTTATTTATATAATGGTCATCACTTCTTTCCCATCCCAACGGACACCTTGCCTTAGGATGGATAATAAATATATAATATGTAACAAATGTGTGTACTAAGAGAACATATAACAACCAATGAGATAAAGGTCGTGAATAAGGTTCAAGTTTCACGTTTAACCTATGATCTCAACATAATGTTGAAGTATTTTGGTTTTATTTATGGATAAATTATTTCTAACCTATGATATGAAGAATTTTTGTTTTAGTTATGGATAAATTGTTTCTAGTTATATATAAATGTTTAGACTTATTCAATATGGATGAATTCAAACTTTTAAATAAATTACGATATTACTAAGGTGGTAAATCCCATACGTTATTAACTGTTCATATTTATATATATTATTCATGGAAATACTTTCATCTTTTGTATGAGAAACAACCCGCATGTTTTTGGGGTTTCTTCAATAGTAGAAAAAAATGTGGGATTTATTGAATTGACATAGTACTAGATGTATATTTTCCTTCAACTAACATGCCTAAGGTAGAGTTGGTTAGGAAATTCAACTTACTTGTGAGGTATGAAAATTATTAGAAAATCATAAGGTTAAAGATTTAGGTATAAGTTCTATAAAAGGTTTGACGAGAGGAATGAGCTATATTGACATGCGAGATGCCTTGAGTGTTCCAGTTGGTGCTGATACTAAATTCTTTTTAATGTTCTTGGAAAACTTGTTGATAATATGGGTCATGTAGATGCTCAAATGAGCTTTCCTACTAATAGATCTACTTCCTCCTTTATAGAGTTGGATGCAAAATTATCCATCTTTAAAACAAGTATTAAAGTGGTGTATCCTTTGGCTCCTTACCGTCATGGGGGGAAATCAATTTATTTGGAGTAGTTGGGGTGTAAAATAGTATTCATTATGGATTTGATCAAGAACATTGCTAATGCTCATGGGGGTATCTATATTTGGAGGAGTATGAGAACTTACACATGAAGGGAATGATATTTACATGAAAACGATAGAATATTTGAGATGTCCATGAGTAAGAAGTACTTTCAATTACTAATAAAATATTCTTCTTTTTCCTAGTCAGATCAGAGGTATCTACCCAATTAGGTAGAATGAATTTCTCCATGGGTTTATATCATCCAATTCTTGGCACAAAAATGGATTCTTTAGAAGAGAGATGAGTTCTAAAAAAATAAGATCCATAACCTTGATTCAAATAATTTATGTACCTGCTAACCACTTTATCGACGCTACTCTTTCTATGACATTTGTACATTTAGATGTTATTGCCATATAATTAGGAGGATCACCTACAAAGGGTATCTATCCAGCAATGGATCCTTTAGATTCAACATTGACTAAGTGGTAACCTTGGATCATAAGCGAATAACATTACAAAACTACACAAGGGGATACTCATGATTTCTAGTGTTATAACAAAATTCAAGACATTATATCTATTCTTGGACTGGATGAATTATCGAAAAAATATTGTTTAATTGTAACAAGAGATGAAAAAAAAATTGAATGTTTCATATCAATCGAATTCATAGGCTCCTTGGAAAAATATGTTGGTCTAACTTTGTGTGATATGAATTCATTTTGTAGCTGTCCAAAGTTACAACAAAATGCTTCTTTCTTTTAGCTATCCAAACATATGACGAAATTCTTTTTTTTCATCATCTTAAAATAATGGGTGGAAACATTAAAATTTCATTTTGTATTGATGTGTTGACATTGTACAATGTGGTTGCAATAGGGTTATTCAAACTATAGCTAAAACCATTTCTACCTTAGGAACAACAATCTCATCAATCACAAATTGTAATTTTAACAATGAATAAAGTTAATCTTTGTCAATAGAAATTAAATAATCTACATTTATTAGTCTCCAACATATTTATAATTTATCATCTCTTTCATATTTTTAGTTCTATGCACCACACTCATAGTGAATTCATTAAGGCTACGTTGGTTTGGGTAAATCCCCCTCATAAATATGAAAGTGCCAAGTCAATTTCTAGAATTCTTGGACAATGTCAATTACAAGACCTGTGTTGAGCATAATATATATTTAGATCATTTTCCTATGGTGTTAGAAACCATATCTAGTGTTCTAAACTTCAAAATGAACACCACATCCCACTTCCAGGCCAAATAACCCCTATGGAGGGCTAATATGGTGGTTTGGGACCACACACATGGACCATGACCTGCATAGTAAGATCTCTAAATTCATCTGTGTTGGCGGGAAAATCTACCCTATAGCAAGGAAACTAATGCTATCAACTTGGTTGGGGTGACAGGTAAGTGTATTGATGCTATTACAGAGGCATTTACAAAAAAGAAAGAAGTTGTAGATATTGGGAACATACCTTTTAATTGAAGTATGATCCTAGCCTTGACTTGAGCTCGTGTTCAACTTCCAAATCTACCTTTCCTTCAACAAACCTGCAATAACAATACCTTTCTCAAAACATTTTGGGCAATATATAAATCTTGAAAGAAACAAAAACAATGTTTAACATTCAGCATTGACCAAAATAGATCCAACTTAAGATGCCATTTCATAACACATTCAACTTGGAACAAGAAAGACACTTCAACCTTTATTAGTCAAAAGCAGAATGATGTACAAGTATACCTGATCATGAAACAGGCTCCTGTAACTAGATTCTGGGCTCTGGCTCTGCTCTGACTTGGATGTCTTCAGCATCAACTCCTCCAATGTCTCAAAGTTTCTCCATCAATTCATCCTCTAGATTCTCTAGCAATAAGTTCTAACCCTTCTCCTTTAACCTTCTTGGTATTTATAGGATTAAAGAAGCAGTTCAGGTCGATATGTAGTTATGGAGGAAGTTGGGGGAGTTAGGAAACTGCCATCAACTAATCCTCCTCGATGAATTAATTTATTTTTTAATCATCTTTTAAGATGTACGCGACTCTTGTTCAGTAGAGTAGCGTATAGGATGCTAGTCTAGTGTTTAACAACTAGCGCTCATTCAATTTTAAATGTCGAGCACTACTATGCTGAGAAGGAGTAGCGTATACTTGGATATGGGCGCTACTATTATACAGTGGAGTAGCGTATGGGGGCTAGTCTCTTTGAGTAGAGTAGCGCTCATATCTCAAAATGATATTTTTTGTGTTTTTCCAGTAATGTCAGGAAATGGAATGAGTTGACATATCATCTAAGGTCAACATGCTCCTCCATCCAAGTTGTCCTTTTGTGTGATCAGCAGCTCAGGGTGATCACGGATGGAGAGGTGCAAGTTTGACCTATAACAGATGCCCCCTAATGTGTGAGGTCAAAGGGAAACGATGGCCGAAATACATTATAATCCAAAGCCAGAGGAGGAGCACAGAACCGCAGAAAACAAGTCACAAGAAATCTGCAACAAAAATCAAGGTCAGCGAGCAATTACATTTTTTACATCTTATAGATGTGTAGTGTGATACAACATGATCTCCGATACATAACAAGGAGATGTATATAAAGAATGGCCACTTGAAATACAAGCGTGGATCCATGTCAAACTGAGAGATCATAGCCATAACAACAAACTGGATCTATGTCTCATGGAGAGCCGAATATAAGTGAGGCTCAGTCTTGCGCAACTTGGGTGATAACAAAATGAGGTAATGTCATCCAAAATCCCAAGGTCTTCATCCCACAATAAACCTAAGTACAAACCCTAACCATGTGAATAGATGAGCTGATAGTCGAACATGGCGGGTATCGTTTGATTACCGGTCATTGATGTATAATGTTAACAAACGCGAGGACTTCCACCGATAATGATGATGGGGTCCAAGGTACCAACTATGATTCGCCAAATGTGAATAGATGGACTTGGAGTCGAACACTTGGGAATCCTGTTGAAGAAGAGACATTGATGTATTCTCATCATTCAACAGCGAGGAAAATTGCCACTGGTGACTGCAATCTCCAAGGTACTAACCAAAACTCTAAACTTCAATCCCAAAAGAATGAGTTGATGTCGATGGGAAGAAGTCCGTTGGAAGGGAGGCCTTAAGGCATCCTCCATCATCCAACTCGAGGAACACTCAACTGGTAACAGCTGATATGGAAAAATATGCAACAAGACTGACACTAGGAAGGCCGACACATGAGGTCGAGGTAAACTGTAGAATGGCCGACACAGGGTATATCCTTGAACATTGAGCACGACACAAAGTGACTCAGGCAGTTTCTGACATAATGGGGTAAATAAGTCTGAAATGTAAGAGACATTAGCAGACCCTCCATATGGTTGGAAGAATAACCAACCGGGGGAGTAAATAACTCAGAGGAAAGGTTCACCCTGAGGTCAAAAACTAAACCCAACCGACAAGATAGACTCAAGTAGGTGCTATGTTCAAGGATAGAACTTGACTGAAACTGCGTTCAACAATGAAGATATGATATGTCTTTCCCGTTCCTTATTCTTTTTAGAAAAAAGAATACCCTTCTTGTTGTTTTAATGAGTCCAAGAAAGAATGAAAACTCAATAGATCCAACCATGTAAATACTTTAACGAGCCCATGGGAGGAAGACTCGGGACCTTCTTCATTATTTATAGAGTTTGAAGAAGAGATAGAAGATTACTCTATATGTACTGATCTCTGGATTTCAATATCGAGCCGAGATCTGTTCTTGCTCACCGGTGTTTTCAATTTTAAAAGTCTGAAAAACTTAAACAATAACTCCATATATCTGCTCGTGGATTTTAGTATCGATCCCAAGCAGATTAATGCTCGCCGGTGTTTTCCTGTTTATAGAGTTTGAAAAACTTAAACAATCCTCTTTTCACCTATCCATGGATTTTATATAGAGCCCAGATTGGTCTGTGCTCGGCGGTGTTTTCTTGTTTATAGAGTTGAAAAACTTAAACAATCCTCTACTTACCCTCTCGTGGATTTTACATCGAGCCCGAGGAGGTGAATGCTCGCTTGGTATTTTCATGTTTAGAGAGTCTGAAAACCCTAAAGAGAGACTCCAAAAGGTCCTTTTTCCTGCAGTTAGTCTCCTCCCCTGAAAAATAATTAAAACAATGAAAGGAGAACTCTTCTAGTGCATACAGGAGTATACCTAGAGTATACCTTTTCCGTAGTTAATCCACTTAGACCCGGAAAATGGATAATTCTATACTTGAGTGGATGAGCCTTCAGATACTTTAACGAGCTCAAAAAGGACATGTTTGCTCGGCGATCTTGTTTAGGTTTAAATAGTCCAAACAAGAGCTTAAAATGACTTAAAGATCAGCTTCTAGGATCATAGCTTCATGCCCTGCCAAAACTAGGCTTCAACAAAATATTTAGTCGATGCGGCAAAAATCTCGAATGATATATGAATTTGGAATATTTAGTTAACTGACAAGGTCTATCATCAAGAAATTTGATCTTAGGAGACGAATCCGACAACAATTAAGTGAAAATTGAGCTTGGATCAGTGTTATACTGTATTGTGTGTTTCAATTGATTAATTAGGGTTTTATGAAAGTTTTGAAACTATGGAAAATTAACAAACATGGGTAAAAATCAAAATCCAATTTATATATAATTTCATTGTTTAAAAATCAATTTTCAATTTGTGTTGTAGGGCAAAAATTGGGCAACATTTTGCAAATTTCAAATCTCCACTGCGATCAAACCGAGTATCCAACCACCAAACTTCCTCCACCAAGTAAGTAGAAATCCACCTATCTTGCATTTCAATGGTTTATTTTTCAATTTTCGAGCAAAAATAGCTTTGCAACGTGATGCTCACAAGCGTTTATGCGCGGGCGCTACTGTGTACACACAACAGTAGCGTATAAACTCGATGGGCGCTACTGTGCTTAAACAGAGTAGCACCTACACGCAACTGTGTAGTATACACAGTAGCGTACATACTTGCAAAGCTACCTACAAGCGTCGATACTCAAAAAAATTTGGTTTTTTGTGCAGGATGGTCCTTCAATGGAGGGAGAGGGAGCATGAAGACATGGATAGGTTAGCCATGCCAGATTCGGCTACCCTCCATGCGCTCCGAAGATGCGGTTTGTTGAAGTTTTATCGAACCATAAACATGAGGGCATTAAACAAACTGTTTCGAAGACTGATTCAGTATTGGGATGTGGATACCAACACCTTCATCATCTGCGGGAAAACTCTTGAGCTAACCGTTGAGGACATATACTTTATTACTAGTCTCTCAAGGAGAGGAGACGTAATCAATCTGAAAGGGTCTTCTCATTTGGGTGCAAGATCAGTGCAAGAATATGTGAATACATACTGTGTTGCCAGAGCAGAAAAATCGGGAAGCCAAGTCTTGATTTCAACTATTGATGGTCTCCCTTTGAAAGTGATCGTGAGCATGATCAACCGAGTAGCTGGTAGTGCATCACAACACTTAGCTTCCAGGCATTCGATGCATATTGGTGTACAATGCTTGCACGGTCATGTTTATGATTGGAGTACTAGTTTACTGGCCAACATGAAGTCTCAATTGATGGGTTGCAAATCCGGCACAATGAAGAATTTTGGGTACGGAAGTATTTTGTGTACTTTCTTGTTCGAGAGGATGCCTGCTATTAGTTTGGGGATGCCTCTACCACAGGTTAACCCCCATGAGCCTAGACTAGGCCGTTGGGGTGACATTTTCCTCCGCCAGGGTGGTGGGGAAAGTCACTATTGTTACCATACTGATGACTTCTGGGGGTGGTGGGAGAGGCAAGTACCCGCTTTTGAGCAGTTTCCCTATGCTGGATTGGATTTCCATCACGATCCAGAGTTGGTGCTTCCGCAAGGTGGAGCCTGGGAAGATATTGGTATGTTTAAATTTTGAGAATTTATTTAATTTTTTCAAACTTTTTCAAGTATTTGATTTTTATGAATGAGTTTTGAAGTTCTAATCAAGTGTCATATGTAGATGTTGGGCCTGTTCGTCCTGAGGGACATCCTACTATCTATGTGAGGACAGCTGATATTACCGCAGCGGATGCTATGTTGGGAACCCTGGAGAGGAAAATGAGTCGGTTGACTCATGAGATTCCTGCATGCCGCATGGACCAGATACCCGTTGACATGCAGGAAGATGTTTTTGGGGTGCCCCCAGCATGGCTTAGGGTGCTGCGGTGGGTTGCTAGACTAGTCATATGCTATCGCAATGTGGTAGATGATTAGGAGGTCCCTCCTTCTCCATAGGAGAAGAAAAAATTATATGTATATATTTTTGAGGCTACTATGCCCAGCTTTCATTTTATGACTTGACTTAAGAGACTCATGACTCAAAACTCATATTTTTTGATACGGTACCGGTTATATATAGTATCGGTTATTTACATGTGTATGCATTTTAATGTTATGTGTGTAATGTTGTTTATGACAATGTGTGATGCAAATTCCAGTCTAACACATAGTCTGCTAATGAATCAGCTAAAGTGTTTAAACTTCTCGGAATGTGTTCATATTTGATAGAATGAAATTGTCTTTCCAATAGTCTAACTCGTAGAAACTGACGTAGCAATCTTGGATCTCTAATCTGATAGACACCTGTTAACTGAAATACAATTAATTGTGAGTCAAGCCTTACCTCCAGGTACGAAATGCCATGACTGAGAGCATCTCGGAGAAGTTCTATAACTGCACTGTATTCAGCTACATTATTCGTGGTAGGTCCCAAACAAACCCCCCCCCGAAGAAACAAGTTGGTCAGCGGGTGAATAAATTACCCAAGCTACTGCAGCCAACTGACAGGTGTGGCGACTGGCGCCATCAGCAAATCCTAAGAAATGTGCGGTTGACATATGGTACACGAAACAAGAGACACACATAAGATTACCTAACGAGCATAACAAAACTAGCTTTACAAAAATATACAGCTATGTTACAAGAAAAAGTACTTCACCCTAAGCGTAATACTTCTTCAGGTAGGGTCAATGCCTGGATCCTCCTCGTGAGGTCGGGCAAAGGTGTTATGGAAATCATGGAAAATATTAGTATACGGGATGATCTCATCGAGATAACATCCCATTTCAAAGAAAATGTTTCTGTTGACCCCAGTGGAAATGTTCACCAGCGAGGTATGTAATCTATTAACTTCAACAATAGCAACTTGTGAAGGAGTGAGATCAGTATTTTCAGCGGGTGGTGAACAAAATTCACCTCTCTCTAACAAATTAAGAAAAGGAAACAAGAAAGACGCGCGATCTATATGTTCACGAGGATGGTCCGGGTCGTTCAAGGCTTCTAACATTTCCTCATCAGAAGGTAAAGTAATTCCTGAACTGTTGAGAGAATGGATCGGGTCAGGTGTCTGAGTAGTGGCACAATCTATGTTTGACTCAACAGACACCAATTAAGTCGACATATGTTCTGTTGTAGTTTGATGAGAATCCAAGTGGGTAACTTCTACAACAGGAATGGGCACAGAGGGGTTTGTATTAGTTGGGAGAAACTCGAAATCAGTTGTCAAACTAACCATGGAAGTTTCAGAGGATGAACATCTCTTAGTACCAACAAATAAATTAGGAGAGGGTAGGTCAAAAGTGCCAATTAGTGATCTGAAAAGTCCTGCTCCTAAACTCTCGCCAACTCAGGGGTGGTTTGATCAATCGAAGGAACTGTGGTTTCCGAAGAAGTCTGGTGTTTTCCTTGAGTGAAATAAAGTTGATCGACTATAACGATCTTACCTTCAAATGGGAACATGACCACTCGAAAAACTGTCGATGCTATAGCTTGCATGGCATAAGTCCAACTCCTGCCCAATAACATATTGTAATCGAGCGGAGCATCCAGAACTTCTACCTCAACAGCAACTGTCTTACCGGCCAAAGTGACCTCGAATGATGGAAAAAGTCCATGTGGATGGAAAGTTCTGCCATCAAATGCAGTAAGCAGTGTGTTGGAAGGGGCTAACTCAGGAGAACCAAGAGCTTTCCAACAGGAAATTGACATTACGCAAGTCGACGCTCCCTAATCTACTACAGCTCGTCTGATGGTCATTGGACCATGAACGACCTCAATCTGAAGGGCAACGTGATATGGCAATCGGTATTTGACATCAGTCATATCAAATCGCGTAGACATGTTGGAGGATTCCATACTCCCAATAGCTACCAGAAGTGCATTTCGTTGTAAAGGACAACTCTGCAAGACTTCTAGAGTAGACATGGCACAAGGGGTTTGGGCTAAATCTTCAACCAAATTGTACTTAGAAGTATCCCGTGTGTTGGGATTGTGCGATGCCCTCTTCAAGACGCCTTTTGGAATCTTGGGCATTGGGTCCACAGGTATGTGGAGTGGAGTGGAGGATTCAGGAATCTCCTTATCCTTTTTCTGCGCTTCCGGGGTATAGTTCCTAGCTCTAGTTTGCAAAACTGCATCTGAATTAACCATGTTTATAAATGTTTGATCAACCGCGGCATGTGAAGTGCCCCCAGTTTTGGAGGTGCCAGAAGTTGAGCCTTTCCCTTTAGGAAATGGATCTTTTAGGACGGCAGGCTTCTTTTCTCTTAAGAGCTTCTGGGCTTCTTCAAGCAGAGGGCATTGATGAGTAAGGTGATTCTGCTTGCAAAGTTTACAAGGGAACTTAACCTTCTTTTCCACTTTACTACCCTCTTCGGCATTATCTTTTTTGGGCTTTTGTTGGTTCCCCTCTCCTTTCTTGCCCTTCTTTTTGTTGTTAGACTGCCGAGGGCCCTTTTGATTGTTCTGGACCTGATTGACAGGTTCAGAAGTAGAAGGAGAGGTCGTGACGGAAGAAATATCCGCAGTCGATTGTTTGACTGATAAGGCGTGAACCTGTTTAGTCAGTTCTTCGAAGGATTCAGAGTCAACCGAACCCACTATGCCGTCAGCATGTGGTCCAGGTTTGGGTCTACTTAGATCAGTGTTTGATCTTGGTGCGTCAGGTATAATCTCGTACAGTAGACCAGATTGTGCATAAACAAGGTCTAACTGTTGAGTCCTTAAGATGGCTTCTTCTTCATTGGATACTCCAGATGTCGCTACTTCCTTAGAAATATAAGGAAGGAGTGATTTCAAGTACCACTCAAGCAGGAACTATGGAGGTATGTTGGCCTTAATGAGCCTCTTCCGTCTTCGCCACTCCTGAATGTGGTCAGATAGGTGAGTGGATTTATTTTGTCTAAAAGTAGACAAAAGTTCTGTTCCGGCATCATACCGAACAGGAAGCTGGAAGTGGTTCAAAAAGACCGTTGCTAGATCCCCAAAACTAGAGAAAGTAGCCGCAGGTAACTCAATGTATCATTTGGCTACAGGACAAGTTAAGGTCCTTTGGAACAATCTCAATCTGATGGAATCCTAGTTTAAAGAATTTGAAGAACACCATAAGTAGAAGGTAGTGACATGGTCACCAGGGTCTTCACCTATTTTTCCTTCGAAGTTTGGAATGTCCGAAGGTAATTTGGTGGGAACTGATGGCCATGTGGCATTATGACACACAGGATCATTTGTCAGTTTAGAAAGGTCTGGCAAATTCAAAGTTTCCAGAAAAGGTAGACAAGGCCAGTAAGATGGTACTTGATAAGGGGAACCACCCATCGTTTGACCCATGAATTGTTGGTAGGGGTTTCCCCCAGCCATTTGGTGATAAGGGTTGCCCCCGGCCATGTGCTGATAGGAGTTGCCACTTACCATCTGTTGATAGGGGTTGCCCCCAGTTAACTGTTGGTAGGGGTTACCCCCAGGTATTTGTTGGTAGGGGTTGCCCCCTGCCAGCTATTGTTGTTGTATGAAAGAGTTATTAAAATTTCCCCATCCATATGAGAGTGGATTAGTGCTTTGCGAGTTCATCCACTGTGGCTGGGTGTTAGCCCCGCCATATTGCTGGTTAAAGATATTACCCCCTCCCACTGAGAATAAGGAAAAAGGGGTGTTACTTGCAGGCACACTACATTGGTTCATGTTAGGGCCTACAAAGTTATTGAAACTAGTAGAAGTTGATGTGGACGGTGCAGTCATGGTACCCATGACTGGCATGTTTGCAGAAGCACTTGGTCCTACCACAGGTGTGGAAACCCAAGTACTAGGAATCTGATATAACGGTTGGGAAGTAGAAGGTGTTGCACAGTTGGCCGTACTGCTAGGTCCAACAGTAGGTGTAGGAATAGATGCCATCGTTGTAAAACTAGGCATACCTAATGTACTAGTGTTGAAACTGAAAGATGGAGTAGGCACAGGTGTGGTTTGTGCCTGACTAGGTGTAGCGGTAAAAGAAGGGTTAACTGTGTTGGTATTCATACCTAAAGTGGGAGTTTGGGGAACCCCCTGTTCACCTCCTGAGTTAGACATCAGATGTCCGGGAAAACAAAAATCTGCACTGGAAAGAGGCTGCTGGAAACCAACAGGTGATAGAAGCAGAATTCTAGTATTAGTTAAAGGAGGATTGAAAGGAGTGCTATACTCCGCAGAAGTAAGATCTTCCACCTCAACTGTACTAAAGTGTTGCTGATCTGTGGTACCTAGTAGTGGTTCCTTAGGAACCTCAATTTCAAGGTTTTCTGTTACAAGGATTTCTTCAAGCAATTCTATTTTAGAGGTAATTTCTGAAGAAATACCGGGGTTTACCCGCTGTCGTCTAGCCGGTTGTAAAGGTTCTATTCTAACTGGTGGAAGGTTTTGAAGCCTTCTTGATCTACGAAGTTGTTGATTCTCCGTGATTAAAAATATAAAATAACAGACTAGAACCTAGTGGCCACTACAACTAGGGGGCAAACAACACACCAACTAAAAAAATTCCTAAGTATACAAACCAATCAAACAAAGGGGCCTTCCGGAGAAGAGTCTGGGATGATAAGGGCCCAGAACAGATCAATGAAGGAAGAAAGACAGTTACTCAGGGTCCACAATACAATGACTAAGGGTGCAAGTGCTGGAATCACCCAACCGCCCTCCCAAAGACCTGCAAGGGGTTTCCTCCCACGTCTGTCTTAGGTACAGCAGATATACCCTCTGCTATCACCTGTGTATGAACCTAGAGTCAGATACTATGGATACCACAACACCGAAAATTCCTGGGGGAACAGTCACCGGTCGAATCAAAAAGCGTGGGCAGGGTAGCTAAGCCCGAAACTCGAAAGAGTCCCCAATACGCAATCCGATCCTAGCGTATGCTTGAAAAACAAGTAGGAGGAGTATTCCCAAAAAATGATCTCGCAATGACCTACTACATAGATCCCAGGCAAATTTTGAGTGAGGTGGGTTTACCTATGATAGTCTCACTACGATTTTTGCGCAATGTGTGATCTTGGGTGGTTTAAGGTGATTTAAACCCAAGACCCTAACAAAAACTAGTTGGTGTAGTGTACCCTAAAAAGAAAAAATGTTTCTAGTTCATTTTATTAACAAATTTTAGGGCTTTTATTACTCAAAAAGGGTAATGCTTTTGTGTGGCGTGGTTATGACAAGAAAACAAAAGTGCAATAATAACAAAACTTTCTACAACAAAGCTCTTTTCATTTTTTCAATTATTTCCTTCCAAAACTGAAAATCTAAGGAAACCTACTTTAAAAAAAAAAATTCTTTTTGGAAATTATACAAAATACACTAAGTTATCTTGTAATAACAAAAACAAATTCTATTTAAGCTTAAAATACCAATTTTTTTTGCTTTTTCAATAAACGAAAAAGAACTATATAAAAATGGGAAGCAAAAATAAAAATTTATATGCAATGTGTGTAAGTATGGCTAAAAGTTCTTAGGCCTATAGCTGTCGAAACCCTAGCTCGAAAAAGACTTGATCTACAGGTTTTTTACTAAGAAAAAGCCTATAAACTTGAGAACAAAGTGGAAGAAAACAAAGGAGAAAGACACAAAAGGACTGACCTAAAGTATCTAGCCCTAGGAAGACCACTATGCCAAGCACAAGTACACAAGCAAGCTGCCTTACTAACACAAAGAAACTGAGAAATGAACTAGCCTACAGCTGTTTAAAAGCACTTGCAACTAGCAAAAAGACAAGAAGTCCTGGAAGAATGAAACTTGACCAAAATAGAAGACACCCTAGAGGCTCTACCAAGGACCAAACCCTAAAACAAAGGATGGGAGTAGTAGAGAGCAGACAAACGTCACCAAAAATAGCAGATACAAGCGTATGCAGGTTTGTAAGCTAGCAACAGGTAGTCAGGGTCTAAAAAAGTGGAAGTGCTCAACACCAAACACTCCCTAGTCTTCAAAAAGTCAATAAATGGTTCAAAAATTCCAACGGTCAACAAGCGGTTTAAAAAATGGAAAAAACTTTAAGGAAAGGTTCTATGACTTGATCAAAAGTTATAAAACTCATGCAACCATCAAAGTGATCCTACAGCACAGTCAGCAAATCACCAAAAGGTTTAAAACACAAGCAAACCAAAAAGGAATGCTTCAGAAAGTGTACTCTACTGTGTAGTAGAGCAACTCGCGCCCCTACTGAAACGGGCGCTACTGTATATATAGCACAGTAGCATATGGGTGCCACTGTATATATAGCAGAGTAGCGCTCATATCTCAAAGGCTTAAAACTGACTTTGGAAGGTATCAAAAACTGATGAAAGCATGCGAGAAACAGGCAAGGGATACCTAAAAAGTTTCTTGACACATCAAAGAAGTGAAAACAATCTGAGAAGACACACAAGAACAAGGTTTCCTAAAGCCAAAAAACTCTATTTCCCCAGCGGATTCGCCAGTCTGTTGGCGGGCAAATCTACCCTATAGCAAGGAAACTAATGCTATCAACTTGGTTGGGGTGACAGGTAAGTGTATTGATGCTATTACAGAGGCATTTACAAAAAAGAAAGAAGTTGTAGATCTTGGGAACATACCTTTTAATCGAAGTATGATCCTAGCCTTGACTTGAGCTCGTGTTTAACTTCCAAATCTACCTTTCCTTCAGCAAACCTGCAATAACAATACCTTTCTCAAAACATTTTGGGCAATATATAAATCTTGAAAGAAACAAAAACAATGTTTAACATTCAGCATTGACCAAAATAGATCCAACTTAAGATGCCATTTCATAACACATTCAACTTGGAACAAGAAAGACACTTCAACCTTTATTAGTCAAAAGCAGAATGATGTACAAGTATACCTAATCATGAAACAGGCTCCTGTAACTAGATTCTGGGCTCTGGCTCTGCTCTGACTTGGATGTCTTCAGCATCAACTCCTCCAATGTCTCAAAGTTTCTCCATCAATTCATCCTCTAGATTCTCTAGCAATAAGTTCTAACCCTTCTCCTTTAACCTTCTTGGTATTTATAGGATTAAAGAAGTAGTTCAGGTCGATATGTAGTTATGTAGGAAGTTGGGGGAGTTAGGAAACTGCCATCAACTAATCCTCCTCGATGAATTAATTTATTTTTTAATCATCTTTTAAGATGTACGCGACTCTTGTTCAGTAGAGTAGCATATAGGGCGCTACTCTAGTGTTTAACAACTAGCGCTCATTCAATTTTAAATGTCGAGCGCTACTATGCTGAGAAGGAGTAGCGTATACTTGGATATGGGCGCTACTATTATACAGTGGAGTAGCGTATGGGCGCTAGTCTCTTTGAATAGAGTAGCGCTCATATCTCAAAATGATATTTTTTGTGTTTTTCGAGTAATGTCAGGAAATGGAATGAGTTGACATATCATCTAAGGTCAACATGCTCCTCCATCCAAGTTGTCCTTTTGTGTGATCAGCAGCTCAGGGTGATCACGGACGGAGAGGTGCAAGTTTGACCTATAACAATCTGCATTGTTAAAATTTAGTAAAATATTGTACAAATTCATTATCAAAATTGTAATTTTCCATTGTCAGTGTGACACAACTAAAAATGACTAACATAAATGACTAATTCACATTGATCGTTGCTAGCTAGTCATATTTATATTTACATGACTAAATTAGTCATTTATGTTAGTCATTTGTATTTTAGTCACTTGCTATATAGTCATATATTTTACCCTGTGACTAAATTAGTCATTTATCTTAGTCATTTTTAGTTGTCTTATTTAAAATTGCTCAATTTTAGTCGTTTATCCCTTGAAAATAGTGGTGACTAAATTTTTTAGTTGCCTAGTCACTTATCTCTCATTTTGTACTGGTGTTGGAAAATCTGGATGTTGGAACCCCTTCAACCATCTCTTCTTTGCTCAAAGCTTGAAGATATCTGTAGTTGAGGTGTCCAAACCTCTAATTCAATATATTTATGACTTCATTTCCATGTGACAGAAGTGCATTTGGAGAAGAGTACTCAAGAAAATGTTAGAACTTGTACATCCTTGAATCATGGTATGCAACACACACTGCTACAACTTTCCTAGTCGAAAATTCTAAGATCTCCACATCATCTTGGGTGAAGATCACTCTCTTGGCTGAACCAGTATGGGTTATTTGGTATATAGAGAGTAAGTTTTCTACAAGATCAAGCACATACAATACATTACTGAAGTACGCATTTTCTAGTGAGATTTTCCCAATTCCTTTAGTAGGGATTTCTAAATCATCTCCCATGAGAATAGAAGAACCACTATATGGAGCAAGAGTAGAGATTGAATCTCTTGAGGAATCCATGTTCCTTGAGTCACCTGAATCAATGATGAAAGAATGTGACACTAAGGTACTAGCCATCAATGCATGGTACCTCTCCTTCTCTTCAGAAACACCCTGTTTCTTCTTCGAACTTTCTAAAAGAGGAATGTTGTTTTTCTTTAGGACATGGGTCATCATGTCTACCGTTTTATTCATTGAAGAACTCTCAGGGTGCCAACCCTTTTGATAGTAGCTACATTTTTTCTTCTCTTTCTTCTTTCCCTTGTCTTTCACAAGATTCGAACTCCCATCAGTGGATTTGGGCTTCTCCTCCTTCTTCTTCTTCTCTTGTGGTTTCGAATTCTTGGGATTTTGCTTGCCTCTTCCTTGTTTCAAAACTCCAATAGCAAGAACTTGATCTTTTTTCTTAATGGAACCCATCAATACCAACTTATCTTTCTCTTGAGTTATCATCTCCATGAAATCAACCAAAGATGGCATCTTCCAGTTTCTAACTATGAGCTTTGTGGAGTGAAATGTAGAGACAAAAACTTAATATTCAGGACCCAACTTTGAAATGATGGACATAACCAACTATTCTTCCTTCTTTTCAATTCCATACTGTTTGATTTGCAAGACCAAGATTTTGAACTTGGTGAAGAATTCTTGGATGGAATCGAAGTTGCTTGGACTCAGTGAGATCAACTAGTTCTCAAGTTTATGGCCCCTCATTTTATCAGTCTTTCCAAACAAAGACTCAAGCTTGAGCCATATTCATTTGGTGTAGCTAGACTTTCAACATGAAACAAGAGGTCTTTCAAAATACTAATACAAAGGAGGCCGAATGCTTCATCCATTATGTTGAAGAACTTGGACTTCTCTATAGCAGAGTTTGGCTCAACCTCAGTTCCCATGGTGATCCTGAAAAGACCCTTGGATCTCAATTGAATAACCATCTCAGCCTTCCATTCAAAATATTGGAATGGAGTGAGAAAATTTGGATGATTTTGCTCCATATTCTACTGCTGCTTACGCACTTGGTGACAATGGTGCACTTGAATACCTGTAATAAAAATCTCAACACTCAGGAGGGGAACTAACTAACAGATTTGAACCCTGTTTGATAGTGTGTAAATTTGGGAGAGAATCACACCCTGGATAGAATCCAATGGATTTATCTAATGGGTTCAATACAATGGTTCCAGTGACTTCTTTGGTTTCTCCACTACTTGTGGCACACCACTAAAATAGTATATTGGTTCAAATAATAGCTCCAAGAGCTCTGATACCATGTAAAATCTCTATCGCAGTAGGATCTATCTACTATAGATTCCTCACAATTGAAATATTTAAATTTTTATGCAATATATAAGCGCATAAAAAATTCTGGAAAAACAAATGATCAAATAATAGGAAAATAAATGATAAAAAACTAGAATTACAAATGATCAAATCTCAGAGTTTATTAACTGTCCAACATAATAATGATTTTGGGTCATCCTTATATATAAATAGGAATAAATCGAATTCCTTAGGAGGCTTGACATGTGGCTAGCTTAGATTTGACCCCAATCCCCCTAGGTTGACTAAGGAGCTCCCAGATCACCTCAAACCCTTACGAATTGCTCATGTGAACGTTGGGAATGCTTTGGAAGACTCACCTTAGGATCACACATGTGATGGAGGTGGTTGGTGGGTGGTTAGGTATCCAAGGAGAGGCCAAAACAACTAGTTTTGGGCCTATATGACTAGATACAATGCATGGGTTCCTTTGTTCAACAACGTTTCCTTAAAATAGGGAAACATGGCACCTTAGGAAAAATAGGTGCAATGCATGCATGAGGTTGTCATAATTAGGGCTCCTTACATCAATTTCAACACCTTTGGCCCATATTTTTGGTGGATGAGTCATCATTGATCCTAACCAACTTATAAAAACCTTGTTCACACCTTGGGATGCAATAATTTACTTGTCTATGACCATTTAATCAATAGTATGACTAATGAATAAGGTCCTAAGGTGTAATAATGCTCTAAAACATAGTGGTAGGATTTAGAAATAGGGATTCATGAATAGTGGGAAAATTAGGCATACCCAAAATAGGCATCCAAAATGTAAAGGCACTAGAACCAAAAGGTGATGATAAAACAACACCCATATGTTGAGTGACTGCATAACCTAAAGGTAGAGTATTGGTTCCAAACATTACAACAATATTTGAACTATCTATCATTGTATTTAACATCTGAGTGGTTATATGAGGAGCATAAAATCCTCCTTTTACTATGGATGAAGTGGGAGTATGCATGTCTCCCAAAATTTATCCTAGATCATCCATGATCAAACCTCTTCTTATGTGATAAGAACTTGTTCTTCGTCTAAAAGGACTAGGAAACGACACTAATACTAGATCATTGGGTCTATTTAAAGGAGAATTAAAGGGTCTTACAAAGCCTTCAGCTTGAAGATCTTCAATTCTAGTAATGTGTGGTGCGGAAGTATTGTATCTTATAAGTTGTGGCCCATCAATGATATATATCGATGGAACCTATTGGCTCAAAAGAGCTATATTTGTTTGTTCGACACCCTTGCGGACATGGTGGAGATTCCACTATGAGCAAACAAATATTTTGAATCCTCCTAGAAAGATGAAGTGGTTGATCTTCCACCCTTAAAATTTTTTTGAAACAATTTTAATTCATAAGGCCCACTAGATCACACACAGTACAAAGAGAACACCACTAAAAATAGTCCTAAGAAATCAACTAGGAAAACAAATGTCCTTTTGATGTTTTGTGTCAGTTGATTAAGTCCCACAGCCTATCATCAAAGGTTTGAGAATAGTTACCAAGGCCTTCATTGATAGTCCTTCTTGGTGCAAGTCTCCCCAAAAGAAAAGGGATACTCTCTAAGACTATTATCATTTTGGATCAACGTCTATTCAATATTGGTAGGAATCCCCCTACCTCGACCTATGTGGTACCTAATATAATATACTATGGTTACCAATCCACTATCTATGTCTGGGGGAAAAATCAATGTTCGGGAACGTACATATGATAATGGTATCTAAGTGCAAAATATCAGTAGAATTGAAACTTCAAGGTTCCCAAAGTTTGGTACTGAAGGAATCCTCGTACACACAAAATCCAAAAAATGGTTGGTTTGAGTGTTAGAGGGGTAATTTCTTTGACTGAACCTCACTCTACCGTGTGCTTAACTTTGGTGTTAGTGGAACTTCACATCCACACCCTTATGGTGTTGGATTTATTCCTATCCTTTTGAAAATACCACTATGATTAACAGTTTAAAATGATCTTGGATTGTTAACTTACAACCTATTCCAAGATCCTAAGCTTAAGCTAAATTGGTGAACCTTGTCAAAAATAAAGTTATGATTGATTCTAGATTAAGCATTAGATTTAGCGGTTGTTATTACTAATGGGAACAAAAGTGAAATGGGTGGTGTTCTTGACACTTGCAAGAATTAAAAAACGCTTTTAAATATATATAAGCATAGAAATACAAAATGACCCTTCACTATTCTAAGTGCTATATGACGCTTCAAAATGCAAATACTTTTTCCAAACTTTTCTCTTTTTCTACTTTTTATTCTTTTAACAAGAAACTATGTAAAAAAAAATGCAATATTTTCCTTTTCAGAAATTGAAACAAACACTTGAAAACATAATAAAACTTTATTTTTCTTTTTCTTTAAAGAATTGAAAAAAAATCAAATTTTCAGAAGAAAACAATTTTTTAACACAAACAAACAAGAATTGAAAACAAGAAAACCGAAACCTACCCAAAAATAGAGAAACTCCCCAGTGGAGTCGCCATTTCTGTTTTGAGTATATAAAAACCCTAGTGACCTTTGGGTATAGTCACCATAGAGCAATTCCCATAAAAGATGACTCAAACTTTCAAGCAAATGGCTAATCAACAAATTTTACAAATAGAGTTGTAAGTGAGAAAACAAGTTTAGAAATTAACTCACCCAAATCAAAACATTTGATGAAGATTCCCTCTATTCATGATTGCTCCAATATTTTTTTCAAATTTCCAATGTAGACCTATAAATGAACAAATATTTGACAAAAATTTCACTGCTGCAAAGATGGAATAGATAAATGGAATTGTTGAAAGACACATTGAAATTTAATACATAAAAACAATAATTCAACACACGAAATGGACGGAAAAGAGAGATATTTTATATAAAATAAGAAAACAAGGTACAAATGATAAGATACAACCTAAACCTCACTGTGGCACCATTTTGAAATTGAAGCTTGAGTTCCTTGACCCAGTTCTTCACACACTCGACATCCATTCCATCTTTCTTCCTAATGAAGTAAGATCAAAATAATCCCAAGCATTTTTTAGCATAATAATGGCTCTCAAGAAGGACTAGAAAGAGAAGTTCCATATATGGGAAAGGGGGTTTTGCAGACCGGGATAACAAGGGGTTCTTGATCAAAATTCAAATGAACAACATGAGGGTACTCTCTCAAATACTTGGTGTTAATTTTCCTTCTCGTATACCTCTTTATAATGATGGGGAGGCAGTTAGGGAAGTTGGAGACAGTTACTTACAAGATTGGGACAACTGGGAATAGTTGAAATCACAACTTTTACTATAAAAGTACCTTGTTTTATTTTTTCCCTTGAACATGCATGTACATGAGTCTGACAATGGAAACCCACGTATATGTGACTACTCAATGTAAGGGTGGCGTACATCATGAAAAACTTGGTTTTTTAGAAGCTTTTCAGACAATAAATTTTCGACAGTAAAAATGATATTGAAAAATAGAAAAATCACTTATTTATAGTTTTCCGTTAGGATCAAATATGGACCGTAGGTTTAAAAGAAATGGATGGCTAGGATTAACCCCTGCGGGATGTGGGATCGAGTTCAAAACCAATCTTTCTTCAAAATTTGTGAAATCCACAATCCGAAATTATAGGTTGCGGGTTTCAAGTTTTACAAATTTTACAAACTAAACAAACGTATTTCCGAAATCCGCAACCTGAAATTTCGGGTTTCGGAAACGAAAACAAATATCAAAACTATATAACTTTTTCTGTAACCCGCAATCCGCAATTTGTGGGTTGCGGGTTTCGGAAACACACAACTCGGTTTATTGGCATAACGAGTTCCCGCAATCCAAAATCCGAAATTTCGGGTTTCGGGTTGCGGGGTTGGCATTTCGAAAATATTTACATGGTCTACCCGCAACCCGCAATTTCAGGTTGCGGGTTTTGGGTTGAATAAATCCTAAAATAAAAACAAAAGATTCCTACAATCCACAATTGTGGGATTGCGGAATTTTAGGTTTTGGGATTTTGGGATTTGCAGTAGGAAAATGATTTTTTGGCAAAATTCTAAGGTTTTCTGCAAATCAAGAAACAAGCAGAAATTTTGAAATCTTCAAGGAGAAAATAATGATAACTAAACAAACCAAGCCAAGGGCATGATGCTATCACAAAGCAAAATTTAAAACTTACCTAAAAACGTTGATATTTACAAAGTGGGGCTCCTATGCTCAGAATGAAGCATGGGAGCTGTTGTGCCTACAACAAATGGCGACTGGCTGGGAAGAAACAATTATCTCTGCAAACAAAACTTCAGTCAAAGGAAGCATGTTATCCTACTGATTTTCAACCGGAAATATTAGAAGATGCTTACACAAGACAATCAATAAGCGGAATTAACAAAAGATTGATATACTCCCATCCATGATCAAATTAGAGATAATGCACATCTGAAAAAAAGACTCAGGGAACAACAGAAAACCTTTTGCCAATATGTAATCACAGGAAGAAAAATTTAGATGAACGTAGGGGAAAACTTCATAATACTTTGGCCATCCAAATCATAAACCACCTTGTCTTATTAATTGCTTTATTCACGGAGAAATAGATTATCAAAACTCTATTGATTTTATTATTTTTCTTTTTTCTTTTCTTCTTCCCTCTTTTTTTTTGAAAATAGAAAATGAACATAAGATGTTGTTGGCATAAGACCACTGCTATGATTTGGTGATCATATTATGGCAATTCCATTCACAAACCTGATCTAGAAACTGAACAAGCTAGCTCAGTAATGAGACTTCTTATCTTCCAGCTATGACACTGAAAGCAATTATCAAGGCCTGGTGACCATATAATGATAATTTTAGTCCAAAATCAAGCCCATGATCATGGCAGGGATGGCTTGTGATAATGCCCCCTTTTCCTTATGCACAACATTATCTTATAAAGAAAATAAAATGGACATTTTATTAAGGTGTGAACTGCAAGACACCACCATGACTTGGTGACCATATAATAGTGGCGTTACTCACTGATGCATTGCAGATCATGAATGGACCAACCTACAATAGGATATTCCATCTTTCAATAAACTGAATTCCATCTTCCAAGTTTGGTGGCTTGGTGTGAAGATGTCATTCCACTAACATCTATGACCTTAATGGGATGGCTTGTAAGAAGACCCCCCATCCTGCAATTCACAATTACTAAATGATGTTATTTTTCAAGGTGATTGTGATAGGATCCAGAGCAGATAAAGGTTGACCAAGTTATTGAGATATGTTGTATTACATATGAAACATAAGACAAAAAGTCAGTCATTTTCCACAATCTCAATTAAACAAATGAAGCATGTGTAAGAGAATGACTAAGGTAGAAAGAAATCAATAAAGTCCTGCAAATTAGTGACTGTCTATTTTTATAAAACAAATTTTGACATAGGTTGGGAAAGCTAAGATTGATAGGACATCCTATAACTTCATCTCAGATTATCTTTGAGACAAACTGACCATCAACAATAACCAAATGTACAGGGTTTATTAAAGGACAAATCAAAATAAAAGAAAACCATTGAAAACAAAGAAAATGAAAAACACACCAAAATTTATGTACAAAGTGCATCAGACTGTTCAGACAAAATACTTTTCAAGTAGTGAAACATTCACTTGATAAGTGTCAATGACCTGCTCCAATATTTGTAACCGAAATGTACTCGGACAAATATTTTCTGTAATAATTAAAGGTCCAAGCCAAAGGCATTGGAATTTGGTATACTGGTTTTTATCCTTATGTTGTTTATCCCACCTTAGTACCAAATATCCTACTGAAAATTCCCTGTCAGAAGAGGATTTTTCATCAAACCATCTCTTAACCATTTGTTGATGATGATATAACTTATTTTTAGCCACCTCTCTCTCTTCCTCCAGCTTAAGCAAAGTATCAATCCTCTGCCGAAGAGGAGAATAATCATTTTCTTCAATAGATTTAGGCTAATTGTAATGATGGAATGGTAAGGTTGGATGGAAGAATGGCCTCCTTGCCATAGACCAAAGAGCAAGGAGAATTCCAAATGGCTTCCTTTGGAGTAATTCGATCTTCCCAAAGAGAATTATAGAGCTGTGTGTGCCAATCCTTGTGATGAGAGGATATTGTCTTATTCAAGATGTTTATTAGATTTATGTTAGAAGATTCAACAAGCCCATTACCCTGTTGAATTTAATCTCTCTTTCAAGGGCATACTGTGTTAAGTCGATTAAGGAAAAATAGGATGCATTATCAAAGACAAGATACTTAGGGGCACCAAACCTAGTAACTATCTGGCTGTCAAGGAAAGAGATTACATGGTTTGCCTTGCATTGCCTAAGGGGAACTGCTTCTTCCCATTTGGTGAAGTAGTCAATTACTGTAAGGATATACCTGTGTTGAAGGGAGGAGGTAGGATTGATGGGACCAACAAAGTCTAATCCCCACTGCTGAAATGGGAACTGAATTATTACTGGTTGCAGAGGAAAGGCAGGTTTTCTAAATTTCCCTGTACACGCTTTTGACATGGTTCAAACCTTCTAACATAGGCATAGGCATGTTTAAAAGGAGTAGGCCAATAATATCTAGCCCTAAAAATCTTGTGTGTTGTGGTTTCGCCTGAGAAATGGCCTCCAACAGGTCCTGCATGAAATTGAAAAAGGATGTCATCAGTTTCAGCTTTCTCCAAGCATCTAAGAAAGACTCCATCATAATTTTTTCTAAACAGAACTCCATTAATGAATTGATAAGGAGCAGACTTTAATCTTAAAGCTCTGCATTTTTTGAAGTCTAAAGTTTTGGGGGCAAACCCATGGTTTAGAAAAAACCTGATATGGTCATACCATTCAGATGTCAGAGTATCTATTGCATTAACAAAACCTGTTGAAAGTTCTTCCTCTTGCTCCCACTCAATCTGCTGTTGTACATGGTCATTTGAATGAGCAGTGAGTATGCACAAACCTTTCCCTTTTACAATTTTTGCTGGCCCGATTTCCAGATTATATTCCTGCAAAGCAGTCATCCAATGGGCCATTTTTACGTCCAGTTCTTTCTGTATCAACACATTCCTTATGGATGTATATGGCACAATTACCTTCGTTTTAGATTTCAACAAGTAGGGCCTGTAATGTTTCACAGATTTGTACATTGCATAGGCCTGCTTATCAATTTGGGAGTAATTGAGTTCAGCTCCCTTGAATGTTGAGCTCATGAAGGAAATTGGAATCTCAGTATCACTATCATGCTTCTATGTCAAAATGGCTACATAAGAAAAATTAGTAGTGAAAATATATAAAATAAAAATGCTGTGACTGATGACTAGGATGCATGCAAACCCTAAAGGTGCATGGATGACTGAAAATGTAAATGATCAAAATACTGGTGGGACTAGGATGGAGTATAGGAATATCCTAACACCCCCCCTTAATCCATCCTGGGCCCTTGTAACTAAGACCAAAGGTCACCCAATACAATGAATAATAACAGTCAATAAACCAAGGAAGTGGGAAAATTTCATGGAAAACATACCCCCTCCTAAAAAACAGACTGTAAGGCACACACAAAAAATAAATGCTCCAAACTCAAGCAGGTGTGATGCTTGGTCATATGTCTGGAGGTATCTTCTTCTTGGGAAGAAGTGGATCATGCTCAAAAAACATGTTCTTGTACTTGCTCTTCAGATCGAATGTGATGAGAACAAATCCGAAAGTATGAGGATGATCCTTGAACCTGTGATTCGAATCAGCTGAGGTAGGATCAAAATCATGAATATGCAGATAGTCTTTTGTCTTCTCCTTTGAACCATCATGGGTGAGATTATTGCAAAAAGAAACATCAAATAATAATTGCTTGAAATCCAAATCAGATTTAAGACTTGAAGAATAGTTTCTTGAGATCTCCTTTGAACCAATAGGGGTGAGATCAAAACTATCATATGCATGAGAAATTGTCCCAAGCGAATGGAAATGGTTTCTTGAGATCTCCTTTGAACCATAAGAGGTGAGATCAAAACCAATGGATGCATGAGAAATTATCTCAAGCAGGTGGCAATGGCCATATTCTTCAATAACCTTCTGAAAGCATGTGCTAATGATCATATAGTAGTAAATAAGAGATGATTGCTTGAGAGGAGCGAATCCATTAGCTCCAATAGCTGATTTTACCTCCGAAATAATCATGTGATCATGATGCAAACCAATAGACTCTGGTGCAAGAGAGGATTTAGAACCTTCTGCAATATCTAGAGTGTGAGCTGGCATAGAAAGAGAAGAAAGTTGGAGCATGAGTGGAGAATCTGCAAGTTCTTTGTCAAGAGCTTCAATATGAGATGATACTGGTTCATGATCTGAGAGATCATCAACGGGAACGAATGCATCACTTTGCTTGCTTTCGAATGGATGTTATATAACATCCTTGATTTTTCATCAGCAAAAGAGCTATGGGCTCACCTGGATGTAATATTTGGCAAACAGAATGAAGGGATTGGTCCAAACCCTTACCACTCTTCTTCTATTTTCTTGCTTAATCATAATCATTCTCTTGTGAGGTATACATCATCTCTTAGATCTTTTGTGAGGATTTTCACATGGTATCAGAGCAACAGAATAATATGGTACAGTAGAACTCGGATAGAAGCAATAATACTTCACACACACTAGTTAATTAATCACAATATGGACAAATAAATAGTACAATGCATGAGGATTCGAATGCCTAAGGTGGCAATTCGAATTAGCCTTCATGGAGTGATCAATGGATCACTAGAGTGTCATTGGAGCACAAGCAGTCTATCTCATCATCGGTGGAGTCATCAATGCACAAGTAACTGTCAACCATCAGTCAAACTGAGTCTAACTGAGTGTGGTAGGTGTAACTGAATGTAACTGGCACATGGAGACACTAACTGAATGAAGGAGGCTCAGTGGAGGGTGCATGAGGAGCTAAATGGAGTCAGAACAGGTAGTCAAGTCTCACTGGAGGTCCATCAGAGTGTTAAGGTCAGTTAAGAGTCAGTTAATCCTTAAATCAAGGAATGAACTGAAGATAACTGAACTAAATTGAAGTGGTAGGTAAGAAGGGTGCCTTTCTCAACTAGTAGATAAAAGGAGGGTGCACTAAGCTCTAGGAGGGATGAAACTGAGTGGAAGGAAGCTCCGAGGGCTGCTAACTGAGGGCTAGGTCCTGGGAATGATGACTAGGATGCATGCAAATGCATGCAAACCCTAAAGGTGTATGCATGATTGAAAATGTAAATGATCAAAATATTGGTGGGACTAGGATGGAGTATAGGAATATCCTAACACTATCCTTGCGTATGGCCTTTTGAAGCCTTTTAGTCTTGGTTTTCCCCCTCTGTTGAGAGCTTAGGAACTCATTCCAGCACTTTGCATACCCTAGACATTTGAGGCCTCAACAAATGGCTCTAGAAGGAGGGATAGAAGTGAACTATGCCTAAACAGAATACTCAGAAACCTCCTCCAACAAGAAACCGATTGTCACCCGTGGCCACACACAGGCATATACTTTTGTTGAGAAACCAGAGCAACATTCTACTTCCATCCCTGCTACCCCTAGAGCTCATCAAGATCCTATAACAGGGGATTTTATCATTATATCACCCACTAGACGACCTATCTCACTTGAAGAAATACTCAAAAGATCTAATGATAGCACTGCCAGGTTACAGCAGAGGCTCTCTGTAGAAAGAAATCAAGGATTAGTAGCAATTCACCAAGAAATTATTAATCCACAAGTAAACATTCAAGATAATCAAGGGAATCCAAATTTAGCATAGCAGGATATTGAACAAAATAATTCATCAAACCAATAGCATCTCCCTGAATTTGACCTTGATTTATTGTTTAATGAAACCGAACAAGTTTCACACACTACTGCTTCAGGTGGACCACCACCCTCTCCTCCTTCATCATCATCCTCCTCATCTGAGAGTGAACAGTCTTCTAATTCTTCATTAGAAGCAGAAGAAGAACAACCTATGGCTGGAGAATGGTAGAACAGACCTTGGCTTGACCAAGATACTGTGTGGATACTTGGGGATCAACATAGATTACCAGAAAACCTTGAGAAATGGCTTTGTTGTTGCAGCAACATCCCCCCCAAAATTTTTTACATATTGGGGCCCCTCCTTTTGTTTTTCTAGAAAGATTTCCTTAAGAGGTTAATTCTCCTTTTTAATTTGTTTTTCAACTTAAGATCCTGCTTTGACAATTTCAAGTTTTTCTTCTAAGGATAATATTAGTGAAATTTGTGATGGAACCTTTCAAGTTATCCTCCCGCAATTGCAGAATCATTTGAGTTATCCTCCCGCAGTTGCGGAACCTTCTGAGTTATCTCCATCGAAAACTGCGGAATCATTTGAGTTATTCTCCCGTAGTTGCGGAACCTTTCAGCTTATCCTCCCGAAACTGCGGAAGCCATTCGTATAAGCCTCTCAAAACTGCTCAAAAGACTTAGAAACTATTTCTCGAAGTTTGCGAAATCATTTGGGTTATCCTCCCACAGTTGCGGAACCATTTAGCTTATCCTCCTGAAACTGGGGGAGTCATTCGCAAATCTTCCCCTGGGGCCGCCCAATGACTTAGTCTCTTTTGAAAAATCTTAAGTCTTTTTTATCGAAGTTGCGGAAGCTATTCGCGAAAGCCTTCCAAAACGCCGGAACCTTTTAGGTTTCCCTTCCGAAATTGCAGAAGCCATTTGCGAAAGCCTTCCACAACTGCGGAAGCATTCACCTTACTCTCCCGAAACCCCGCGGAGATACTTAGGAATTATTCAAGTTGCGGGAGCCATTCACCAATTCTCTTCGAAACGGCGGAAACCTTCACAAAATTGTTTCGCAATTGCGGAAGCGATTGGCCTATCTCCATCGAAAATTGCGGAAATAAATATTATGTCCTCCCGAAACTGCGGGACATCTTAGCGAAACCACTCGCGACAAGTTCCCCAAGGTTGTGTTTCGGAAGGATTCACCAATCTCTTCCGAAACACCGAGGCCATTCACAATAACGTTCCAAAATTACAGGTGAATCTCGAAAATCCGCCCCGCAAATGAGGGTCGCGCACAACTGCCGAGGCGGCTTGAAAAGACCGCGACGTACAAAAAATTAAAACTCGTTTTAAATGCACCACCCACCGGATTAAATGCCGCACGTGTCTAACTCATTTAAAAGGACGGTGGGGGTTTGGGTCGGTCATAGTGTTAGTTTTTTTATTAAACAAACGCCGTTGGGAGACCTCGGCGGACGGCTCCAGCTCAGCTCGCCCATGACCGCATCCACCTCACTCAACCACTATCACGTTGCCAGGTAGGTTTCTAACCGCTATTTTTGTCTCATCTCCACATTAGATTACCTTTGAGTTTTTCTTTTTCGTCTAGAACGTGGCCAATAGGCATTGGTCACATGCGTCATTATTTTTTGTGTTTAAAACCGCCAAGGCCCCTTTGATTTCTCATTCCTATCAGCTAAAACCATAACTATGACCACCCGAGTGTTCACCGGCCACATCCCAAGCATCATCACCCTCGTTCAAACTCCGAGCCAGCCACAGAGCGTCTCGTCAAATGTTATTAATAACAATAGCGGTCGGCTGAACCCCTCACCAGTTCATGAATGTGGAAAGTAGTCCCTAGTTTCGTCTTAAGATTGTTTCAATCCAAGCTAACCCGCCATTGACCATTAGAAGTGCAACAATGAAGGATACCATCTCTCCTAGGGCTAGATGGGAAGCAGGTTGTTTCCACGTCATATGCTTACCCTTTCCGAAACGTTCCAAACTTTGTCCCCTTAATATAACCAAATCTCAGAACTATTTTTCTTGTTTGGAATGGTTTATTTTGCTTCCCCAACATGCAGCTTCATAATTTATTTATATATCTCATTAGCATGTTGAGATGGTCCTTCTTTTTGTTAAAATCTCATAACAGGTTGCACATTTTTATAATGACTTGTATTTGGTTGCTCGCAGGGATAAGCCAAGATGCCAAAAAGTGGTAGGAAGAAGGCTAAAGTAATGGAACCTAAACCAGTACCACTTAGGACTGAAAATATGTTCCAAGATAGTAAGTGCACCATCGATATTCCTCCCAAAGTCCGATGGGGCGATATTTACAGGATGATAAGGGACCAAGATATCCTGGATATGTTACTAGAAGAGGAACAAATCTACCGCAACATCAGACCTTCAGGCATAGCTAGGGCTTCTACCCGCCTTGAATTGCTGCCATGTTCTGAAGTGATCGGGTGGATACTGGAGCATACTAATGCAGAGACAAGAGTATTGCATGACAGTGGGGGAGTGGCCATCGCCTCATTCCACCCAGCATATACTGCTGCGGCCTATAAATTCTCACGTCCCCAGCAAGCTATGAGCGATGAATCGTTGGGCCAGATGAACAATATTGAGATGGCCAAAAAATTATTGGTCATAGGCAAGCACTTAAGAAAAAGAGGTAATAACGAATACGATGTTCAGAATCTAAGACCTCCCTTTAGGCTAATCGCCCTGATGCTGTGTAGAATTTTCGACATGCCCGATGGCACAGTATACAAGATACAGTGGGCTCCCATCATACACTTCGTAGAATTCAAAGGGACTGTGTTTGACTGGGCTACTATTCTCTCAGACAGTTTAGCATCCGCAGTAGCTGCTGCAAGAGAAGGTCTGGCCTTAAAAAAGGCAGAATTTTACATGTCTTCATATCTCATTGATTGTATTTTGGCCAAGCTATCTTTTCCCAGCTTAGGTTGCACGTGGGATAGAGCCAACACCCCGGTTTACACTGCTTACAAGATAATGTGGGCTCAAAATTACAGAGCCAGCTATAAGCTCATCTGTGAGGGGTTCATCATGCCCCTATATGAGCAGATATTCAATGAAGAGCCCAACTGTATGTCGGAAAATGCCATGGAGATACTGGAAAACTATGGAGACTTTTATTTCTCAGAGCAAGGCACCTACATCAGGATGTTTGGAGGGACTAAAGCTCCATATATTTTGCCGATGGATGCTACTGACTATGTACTCCTCAAGGAAGCAGTGAGACAAATTTTCCTGGATGGAATCGGAGCGGTGCTTAACAAGCAGCATAAGGCTTCTTTCCCTCCTTTACCCTTCTGCATAGGTGCCTACAAATTCTCAGGGGTTGCATCAGCTGAGGAGTTTGTTCAAGAGCTGAAAGCTTTCCACTTCGGCAATGTAATTTTTCATAGGAATGATAGGCGGGGAAAAGTTGTCGAGCATTGTAAAGAAATTTATGCTCACTTTCAGTACGCTCATTATTATGATACCGAGGAAGAGGCATTCAGAGGCATCAGCAACATGACTGAGCTACAGATTTGTCGCCAAGGCAGTGGAGCAAGCTCTAGCTCTACCAAGGCCCAAAAAACCAGCCTGCAGAAAGAGAAAGAAGCAACTGATGCCCGAGCCCAAGAAGAACAAAGGTTAAAAGAGGAAGAAAGGTTGCAGCAAGAGGCTGAAGTTGCAAGATTACAACAAGAAGCTGAAGTGGCAAGATTGCAGAAAGAAGCAGAAGATGCAAGGCTACAGAAAGAAGCAGAAGACGCGAAGCAGGTGGAAGGAAATAAGAATCAGCCGCAAGTTGAAGAAGAAGAGAGAAGGCAACAAGTTGAAGTGAGGCAAAAGACAGAAGAATAACTAAAGACAGTCGAAGATGCCCAGGAAGGAGGCTCCGGCACTCAGGACATGGAGATAGACATATCTCAAGCAGGTGTCTCCGCCACTCAAAATGTGGAGGTGGACACAGCACAAGCAGGTGCCTTTGGTACCCAGAATGTGGGAACAGATTCAGCTCAAGTAGTCCAGACCCCACCCGCGGAAGCAGAAATAAATATTATAGATCTCCCAATCGTCCCTTACACTCCATCAGAAGAGCATACCGTGTCCAGATGGGATGAATTTGTCTATGATAAGAAGAGGAAGGCAATGGTCCTTAAATCGGAAGATAGGATAAAGAGACTCTTCCAAGAAGATATTGTTACCCACCGGGAGACCACAATAATGCAAAATACAAATAAGGCTCCCTTAGCTATGGCATTCGCCGCTGTAGAGACAACAAAAGCAACGCTGCACAATGTGGCTGATATAGTTAAAGAAGTTGAGTCGACAAAGAGGAGAGCTCGCATGTTACAACACACTATGGCTAACATGCAGGCTTACAGAGATCTCGTAGTGAATAGGTATAATTGCCTATCTGTTGAACATAAGGAATTGTCAGACAAGTATAACCTTTTGGAAGAAGAAAAGGAGCACATGGCGGTCCAGATGATGATCTTAGAAGCAGAAAAGAACGATGCAGAAGCTAAAGTATCCCATCTAGAGGCAGATAAGTAGGTATTGGTCGAGCAATTGGAGCAAGCAGAAGGCAGAGCGATAGATATGTCTCCCTTCCATGAGCTGTCCTGTAGCATCCTAAAACAAATGCATGACACTCAGGAGCTGATTTCTGAGGAAGTGTGCAAGCTCAAAGCCATGGTGGCCAGATTAAAAGAAGTTAATGCAGAGGCCAGTAGGCTTAAGGCTAAATATACTCGGGTTAAGGCAAACATCCTGAGCCAGATAGAATGGATAGAAGGAAAGGTGGGTTTCCCCAAGCATCTCCCATTCAAATCTGTAGATGGTTTTAATGAAGACATAACCCTTTTGGAATTTTGCAGAAACTGTAGCATTAAGCTAATGGCCAAGATCCGAGGGACAATGGATAAAAGTAACGGTCTTTATCAAAGAATCCATGAAGTACATGACAAATGCAAGTTGAGTTTCCCTCAGTCCCTTGATGATTTCCTGGGCAAAGAACAACGTTTATCTGACCTGAAGGAAGAGCTGGGCATCCAAACAGAATATGTAAAGAAGATTGATGTCTTAGCCATTGATGATCTCCATCATTATATTGGGATGTCATCAATACACAATCATCTGCTTAAGGAAATACACCAAGCAGCAGTAACAGAAATTCAAGGTATTGGAGCAGAGCTTGGTAAAGATATAACTTCCCAGAAAATATTACGCCCTACCTCAGCAAATGTAGTTATAAGAGATACTGGTATATGGTTTAGTTACATTGCAGAAGAGGAAAAGAAAGCAGACATAACAGCCAGCCCGATTTCTTCTCTCCCAGCAGCAATAGCAGTACCAGCTAGCTCGAGCGCTTCTCTCCCAGCTGGAGCGCCTGCCCAAGAGTGAACGCGGTGATATTAAAGCATTAATTCCTATCTTTTGTAATTTGGCTTTCATATGTATAAAAACGTGGGGCCCTTGGACAGCTGTCCTTTTCTTTTTTAAGTAATTTTCTATTTAAGAAAGGGTCACATTTTTGTCTGTTAAAAGGGGAAAATTCTGTAGGTGACAAGTGTAAAGAGCCAGGTGGAAGCCCAAAGGGTAGTTTGTAATATTATAAATAGAAGTTTAGGAAGCAATGTAGAGGACTTTTGGCAGTCAAATTTTTTTCTGGACTTGTACAAGCTACCTTGCACTTGTTTCAAGAAAATAAAATTTACCTAATAAGAGCCTGGAGAGGACGTCTTTGCATGGAAATGGAGTTTGGATGTATGTTGGATTATTCATGTGACTTCTATACTTTGCTGTGAGATCTTTCTATACTATCTTGAATTATTTTGTTGTAGTGAATGATCTTACTTCTTTCTAGGTAAATGAATTCTCTCTTTCATGAGTAATGGAATATATTTTATCTGTATTAGAAGCTATCTTTTAATATCTCCTATTTCTGTTGTGGATTTATCTTTAAGATTTAATGGTTGTCTGTTGAATTTTAGATAACTCTTCCAACACATTACTCATTCTTACGATTTGCTCCTTGCAGGGATAGTTTAGATTTACTTCAGTTTTAGACACAGATTCATTTTCCAGTTCTGCATTTAAATTAAAATAGTCTAGGCACTTGCATATCATTCTTAAAAATAATAAAATAAAAAAGAACGGTGGATCGGGCCATAACTGATATAGCTGGAGCAGATCTCCAAACCCACGGTTGTCGAAACCGCTAACCGGATAGATTCCCCATACCAAACGGTGGACAATCTAATTGGGATAGTCTACCAGGGAGGATCCCTTTCTGATTGATGCTGCGATCTTTGGGGCATCAACAGTTTTTGGCGCTAGAAGGAGGGCCTGAAAGTGCATGGCTGATAGAGGAAAATCTCCCACTGTCATAAATGTCACTGAAAACCCGCTCAAAGAAGGCATTTCACACAACCCAAATCTTGAAATATTAAATCAAGAAAACCTCGTTTTTTATCCTGAGCCTCAAGAAGCATTATACGCTGTACCTTTTGCAGAAATAGAGGATTTGAGGAGGCATACACGATCTTACGTCAAACATCTAGGTGGTTTAAACGCAGTGAATTTTCTCCCTAGGAAAAGTTCCCCTAGAAAAGAGCGACAATACACCTGTGATTCGATTCTTGTTCAAAGTTTTGAAGAGCTTTTGAATTTAACTTTAGAAGAAATTTTAGACCCTTTGAACAAGGTAGATTTTGAAAACTCAGAAAACATTCCAGATCAAGAAAGCCGTGGAGAACTTATTACTCCAAAGAACACTCCACAAAACTCACCTTGCAATTCCCCACCAAATTCTCCACATAGAGACATGGTAGTACCTACTTGGAGAGCAAGGGGAGCGTTGAATCTAGCTGGGCCATTCCACAATATTTCGAAAAATCCAGAGAAGGTCTTACCTAAATTCGACCGAGGGAAATCCATTTCAACCGAAGATCATCTCAAGAGTTTCTACTTAGCTCTGAATCTTTTGAACGTGCAGCATGGAGATGTAGTTTGTAGGATTTTTCCATACACCTTCGAGCCGAAAGTATCATCCTGGTATTTTAGCCTACAACCTAGCCCAATCTCAAGTTGGGATGAATTCGAAAACTGTTTTTTGAAGAATTATGGAAACCAAAAGACCGTAGATACACTTATGAAAGAGCTCTTATCCATGAGAATGGAAAATAAAGAAAAGGTTCAAGACTTTAATCAAAGATTCACAACACTTTTGAATAATTTTAGTGAAGCAAATAAACCAACAGAGGAATCTCTGATTGAATATTATACAACAGCTCTTGAAGGACCCATATCAATGTTCATTAAAAGATCTAAGAAAACCACCCTGATAGAGAACTTTGAAGCAACTAGAAAGGTAGAAGAAGAGGCAGATAGCATTGCTAAACATGCCTTAGACGCTGAAACAAAACCAGCAGCCAATAAAAAAACCTTGTTGCTCACTAGAGGTAAGGAAGAGTCATCAACAGACATGGAGAATGTAGTTAAGATGATGCAAAGATTATCCAATAAAATTGTAGATCTCAAGAAAGATAAGGCTGCTTGTACATCTAGGAAACCTTCCAAGCCATTTCATAAAAAGAGGAAAGACGGTGATCAAACTCATCCACCCATGAATACTTCCCCTGTTCTAAACCTCAATGAAATCGGGATGGAAAACTTCTGTACCTTTCATCAAGAACCACATTCAAAAAAGAGCTGCCCACAATGGATTAACTCCATGAGTTTAGTCATGAACCAAATGCTGGATTCACAGATCCTAGACCAAGATGACTCTCTAGAGGAATCAAGCCCTGAATTAGAGTAACCAACCCCGGACACTACTATGGTGCTATGGGATTTGGTACCTATGACTGAATTAGCAGAAGAGGATCCCATAGAAAGCTCTCCCTCTACCGTGAATGTTGCTACTCGCAGTAAAGGCCCTGTTACGGATCCTGTGCCAAACTCGGCTCCTCCTAAGCCTAAAGTTTCAAAAGAACTGCCTAGAAGACATATAACAATTATTCCACTGCAGCGTAAAGCTAACCAAACAGTGGCCAAACAGCCAAACATGGACACCATAGTTCAGCAACCCAAGGTCACGATGAGTAAAATAGATCATCCAACCCGAATTGGGAACGAATCTGACATAAGATATGACATTATTGAGGATATAGAGAAGGTCAAAGCAAATGTGTTAATATTTTACATGTGCAGCTTGCCCCATCAATGAGACAAGCTGTTGCATGTTCTACAGCCCCAGCCTAGCACCCCATTAATAGACTCTCAAGAAAATCCTGAAATTAATGAAGCTAGCATCGGAGGGAAATCTAAATCTCAAACATTGCCTTTCCTGTTGACCTTTGAAATTTTTAATCATAATTTTCACAACTGTTTGGTAGATTCTGGGGCATCTTCAAACGTCATGCCACTGTCAATTTGTAAAAAAATTAATGGGAAACCTGTGCCATCTCCGGCCCAAATTATCCAGTTAGATAGGACTGCTGTCAAAGTGATTGGGGAGATGAAAGATGTTCTCATTAGATTATCAGCCGACTCTAGAGTCTGTCAGTTTATTGACATAATGGTGACTGATATTCCTGAAGCCTATGGTATGATCTTAAGTAGGGACTAGTCTACCAAGCTGAATGGTTACTTTGCAACTGATTGGTCTCATCTATGGTTGCCTTATCAAAACAGGCAGAATCAGATCAAAGTCCTGAGAGAACCACACATGAAGCAAAATGTAACTCAATTAGAGGAGAAAAATGAGGTTGTAACCTTCTCGTCCTCGGTTCTGGGGAATTATTTCTTAGAAATTGATCCGGGTAATTATTAGTCTGAAGCCATCAGCCATGAATCCGATGAACAGTCCGATCTCCTTCATTTCTCTCAGACTGATGATGTTGACTGTAATATAGTTAGTTTAGTTACTGATTTAGATCATAGAGATACTAACTTAGTTGAATCTGAAGATATTTTTTGGACATTATACTTTGACGGTTCTAAAACTCTGGAAGGATCTGGAGCCGGTTGTGTTCTGATGGATCCAAGAAGAAACAAGTATTTTTTGTCCTGTAGATTAGAATTTGATTGTACTAACAACATGGCTGAATATGAAGCTTTGGTACATGGATTAAAGAAGTCCATTGGTTTAAATGTTAAATACCTAAATGTTTTTGGTGACTCAGAAATAGTTGTAAGACAGGTAAGAGACACTATTCATTGTCTCTCGCCTCATTTGAAGGGTTATCAGGCCGAGGTATGGGATTTAATTATGCATTTTAACGCTTTCAATATAAACTCCGTTCCTAGATTGCAAAATTCTGCAGCTGATTTGTTAGCAACATCCGCTTCTAGATTGGTGCCATCTAATAACAAATGCTCAATTGAATTAATTTGCAGGCCCTCCGTTCCCGATAACATCACAAACTTCAGAGTCTTCGATGATGACGAACATATTATTAGTTTTTTGACGAACGAAGATAGTTTCCAAGGAGTTGCGATAGATGAAGAAGAACACGATGTTGATTTGTTGAAGAAGGATGTGGAGAAAGGAAATTTCATCCCCAAAGGGGTAAGGTCCCTCGAAATGCTATTCGATCTCCAAACTAAGTTCAAAAGGCTAGCTAATACCAAAACTAACAGTTCATCAATGCAACATGAGTTAGTTAATTTGGGTACCGAGGCAGAACCAAAATTTGTCAACCTTGGCAAATGTTGTTCACCAGGAGAAAGAGATAGGTTCATCAAACTATTTAAGCAATATAAGGATGTTTTTGCATGGACCTATGAGGATCTGAAAACATATGACATCCGCATTATTCAGCATGTTATACCCATGAAAGTGGGTGTCAAGCCTTTTCAGTAGCAGTTAAGAAGGATGCATCCTACTCTGGAACCTCTGATTCAAAAGGAATTAAAGAAGCTCCTAGATGCTAAAATAATCTTTAAGGTCTAGCATTCTGAGTGGGTTGCTAACTTAGTTCCCGTAAGAAAGAAGTTAGGAGAGATAAGACTATGTGTAGACTTCAGAAATTTAAACAGAGCTTCGGATAAAGACAACTACCCCATCCCTTCAATGGAACAAATCCTTTAAATGGTGTCGGGATCTGAGCTATTCTCTCTTCTCGATGGTTTCTCTGGCTACAATCAGGTATTAGTAGTCGAAGAAGATCATCTTAAGAATACTTTCCACACTAAGTGGGGAACTTTCGCATATAGAAGGATGCCATTTGGTCTGATAAATGCGGGAGCTACATTCCAATGAGCAGTGGATATTGCCTTCCGAGGATTGGGTGGGCAATGTGTTGTTGTATACTTAGATGATGTGACAGTCTTTTCAAAGAAAAGGGAAGATCATGTTGTCCATCTGAGGCATATTTTTTATCGCTGTCGGAAATATGGTATTTCTTTGAATCCCAAGAAGAGCGTGTTCGCTGTTCCCGAAGGTAAACTCTTGGGTCATATCATTTCCAAAGGGGTAGTGTCAATAGATCAGGAAAAAGTACAAGCTATCAATAAAATTCCAATGCCTTACAACAAAAAATCTATGCAGTCCTTTATGGGTACTATCGATTTCGTCCGCAGATTTGTTCCAGATTTCGCACAAATTGTCAAACTGTTGCAACAGATAGTTAAACAAAGCATACAGTTCAAGTGGACAGATTTGGAAAAGGACACATTTAGAGATATTAAGGCAGCTATAGCTAAGGCTCCTTCCTTAAGAAGTCCAGATTTTGATAAGGATTTTATTCTGTATACCTTTGCTTCGGATGACTCCCTCGCGGCTGTACTCACGTAAAAGGTGGAGCTGGGAGACGAATACCCAATCTTGTTTATGAGCACTGGTCTGCAAGGGGATGAGCTAAACTATCCCATGGTTGACAAGCATGCATATGCAGTCTTCAAAGTAGTCAAGCAGTTTAGGCCATATATTCTTAAGAACAGAACTAAAGTTATAGTTCCCCACCGAGCTGTTAGATCCCTTTTTGTTCAAAAGGAACTAGGAGAAAGGAGGGGGAACTAGGTCACAGCTCTGCAAGAATATGATTTAGAATTTAAACCAGCCACGATCATCAAAGGGCAAGGCCTGTGAAAATTACTTGCAGGAAACTCAACTGATGAAGAGCAACATTGGAAGAATGAAGCTGAGCTAAACTCGGTTGAATTATGTTCTATCTTCTCAACTCCTCAGTCATGGTATAGAGATCTGGTGCATTATTTACAGCAAGGATACCTACCTGAGCACTGAAACTCTAAACAAAGAAGGGCACTCCGTTTGAAATCAGCACCTTATCAAATGATTGATGGGATACTTTTCAGAAAGAATTATGATGGAGTTTTCCTTAGATGTCTAGAAAAGGAAGATGCAAGTAAAGTTGTTAAAGAATTACATGATGGCCCCGCAGGTGGACATTATTCAGGAGAGACAACAGCACACAAGATACTGAGAGCTGGATATTATTGGCCCACTTTGTTTCGAGATGCCCATACGTATGCACGAAACTGTGATGTATGCCAAAGAAGTGTCGGGAAATTACCTAAGGCAGCAGGACCCTTGCAGTCGGTTATTATCTCTGAGCCTTTTGAGAAGTGGGGTATAGATGTTATCGGAGAGATAAATCCAAATTCTTCTTTGCAACATCGATATATCCTGACGGCTACCGACTACTTCACTAGATGGACGGAGGCTATCCCATTGCGCAAGATCAATGAAGATGCGGTCATCGGCTTCTTGAAAGAGAACATCATAACCAGGTTTGGGGTTCCAATTTCTCTTGTTTTTGATAATGCTCCCTATTTTTCGTCTTTCAAGATAAATGATTTTGTTTATGAATGGGGGATCAAGTTGCACTATTCATCCAATTATTACCCTCAAGGAAATGGATTAGCTGAATCTTCAAAAAAAAACCTCATTCGAATTCTCAAGAAAATTGTGATAGAGAATCAACGAAGTTGGCATATAGCTCTCCCAAACGCCTTATGGGAAGACAGGGTTACTCCAAAGAACGCATTAGGGGTTTCCCCTTTCACTCTTGTCTATGGCAAGGAAGCCATTCTCCCCCAAACATCTTGCTCCCATCCTTACAGTTATCCCAAGCCTCTTGGGGTTCTGGTAGCCAAGTCTTAAAATACAGGATCAATACCCTGCTTCAACTTGAAGAATCCCTATAGAAAGCTAAAGACTGATTCCATCAACACCAAGACATAGTTAATAGATGGTTCGATAAGAGGAAGTCTGGTAAAAGAAGTTTTGAAGTTGGGGATTTAGTCCTGAAATGGGACCATAATCATGAAGGCAAATGAATGCATACGAAATTCCAACATTTATGGGTAGGCCCGTACCAAATCTCGGCAAAGATAGGCCAATCCACTTATAAGTTGACAAATCTCGAGGGAGAAGAAGTAACCCTTCCTCTCAATGGCCTCGCCCAGAAGCAATACTTTGCATAGTCTCGTTGAGACTTTCTGTACATAAATAAATTTTTTCTTTATTGTTGCTTTAGCTTTTGTTTGCATTATTTTTAGCCATTTTGTGTTTCTTTTCTTGTCATTTGAACCTTTGCACAAAGTTTTCTTTCTGAAAGCCCCTGTGGTTGAGTTTCTCATCAAGATAGGTCTCTCAAAGAAATCTCACAACCCATGAGTCCGGAACTATGCTCGAATAAAGTCTGTCTATGTATTGTGCTCTCGCTGAATTTTTCAGAAGGAAGGAATCCTACTCTGCTAGTCACACCAATCATGTTTAAAATAGCAGAGATCTATGACCATCTTTATTACTATCTTTGGGCTCCACCCACTCTCACACTTAAAGGCATCTCAAGAAGGTTATTGAAATTGGACCCATGGAAAGTAGCACATCCCGAGGGCATAGGGTATTGAAATGACTCCATGCTGCAAATTTAACAGCCAAAATGGCTTATACTCAAGGGTCTGTTTTCCAGAGATTCTTGCCTCAATTGAAGCATGGCTGAGACACAAGCAAAAAACATGTAAAATCAAGAAGGTTGTCCAAAAGGCTTAGCTCAAAATAGGCTCCTCTCCGTCCGTGAGGCTTGATCAAACCAATAAAATCTCTAACTCACACAAAAGGACATTATGGATTGAGGAGCCTAAATCAAAGATCATGTCTAAAGAAAATATCTCTAGAAGGCTCAAACAACAAAGCTATCAAAATTACAAACATCCAAAAGGATGCAAGTGGCATGGGAATGAGGAACAAGAGCAATAATGTCCATGAGAAAGTGTTGCAAATCCTGTGGAGTCCGACAGTAGTAGCCATCTGAAAGATGATCCTTCTAAAATGAATCCCATATGTTGGCCCTTTGAGAGTTTTAAAGATGTCTCTGTCAGAGCTCCCCTTTCACCAATGGCTAGCAGGTAAAGTGCCTTCTTCCTTCACAGAAATTCAAATGCTCAACTGAATATTGCACATAAGATGGATGTCTTTTAATAAGGTTTCAGATCATGCAGAGGAATTTTTTAGAGATCTGTGTTCACCAGTGACTCACCAATTGTTGTTGCAGCAACATCCCCCTTAAAAAATTTTACATATTGGGGCCCCTCCTTTTATTTTTCTAGAAAGACTGCCTTAAGAGGTTAATTCTCCTTTTTACTTTGTTTTTCAACTTAATATATTGCTTTGACAATTTCAAGTTTTTCTTCTAAGGATAATATTAATGAAATTTGTGAAGTTGCAGAACCTTTCATGTTATCCTCCCGTAGTTGCGGAATCATTTGAGTTATCCTCCCGCAGTTGTGGAACCTTCTGAGTTATCTCCATCGAAAACTGCGGAATCATTTGAGCTATCCTCTTGCAGTTGTGGAACCTTTCAGCTTATCCTCCCGAAACTGCGGGAGCCATTCGTATAAGCCTCCCGAAACTGCTCAAAAGACTTAGAAACTATTTCTCGAGGTTTGCGGAATCATTTGGTTTATCCTCCTATAGTTGCAGAACCATTCAGCTTATCCTCCCAAAACTGCAGGAGTCATTCGTAAATCTTCCCCTGGGGCCACCGAATGACTTAGTGTCTTTTGAAAAATCTTAAGTCTTTTTTCTCGAAGTTGCGGAAGTTATTCGTGAAAGCCTTCCGAAACAGAGGAACCTTTTAGGTTTCCCTTTCGAAATTGAGGAAGCCATTTGCAAAAGCCTTCCGCAACTACGGAAGCGTGCACCTTACTCTCCCGAAACCCCATGGAGAGACTTAGGAATTATTCAAGTTGCAAGAGCCATTCGCCAATTCTCTTCAAAACGGCAGAAACCTTTGGGAAATTATTCTGCAATTGCGGAAGCAATTTGCCTATCTCCATCGAAAATTGTGGAAAGAAATCTTATGTCCTCCCGAAACTGCAGGACGACTCAGCAAAACCACTCGCAACAAGTTCCCCAATGTTTTGTTTTGGAAGGATTCATCAATCTCTTCCGAAACGCCGAGGCCATTCACCATAAAGTTCCAAAATTGTGGGTGAAGCTCGAAAATCCACCCCGCAAACGACGGTATTGCACAACCGCCGAGGTGGCTTGAAAAGACCATGACATAAGAAAAATTAAAACTCGTTTTAAATGCACCACCCACTGGATTAAATGCCACACGTGTCTAACTCATTAAAAAGGACGGTGGGGGTTTGGGTCGGTCACAGTGTTAGTTTTTTTATTAAACAAACGCCATTGGGAGACCTCGCCGGACCACTCTAGCTCAGCTCGCCCACGACTGCGTCCACCTCACTCAGCCACTATCACGTTGCCAGGTAGGTTTCTAACTGCTATTTTTGTCTCATCTCCACGTCAGATTACCTTTGAGTTTTTCTTTTTCATCTAGAACGTGGCCGATAGGCATTGGTTGCATGCGTCGTTATTTCTTGTGTTTAAAACCACCAAGGCCCCTTTGATTTCTCGTTCCTATCAGCTAAAACCATAACTGTGACCACCTGAGTGTTCACCGGTCACATCCCAAGCATCGTCACCCTCGTTCAAACTACGAGCTGGCCACAGAGCGTCTCGTCAAATGTTATTAATAACAATAGCTGTCGGCTGAACCCCTCACCTGTTCATGAATGTGGAAAGCGGTCCCTGGTTTCGTCTTAAGATTGTTTCAATCCAAGCTAACCCGCCATTGACCATTAGAAGTGCAACAATGAAGGATACCATCTCTCCTAGCACTAGACGGGAAGTAGGTTGTTTCCACGTCGTATGCTTACCCTTTTGGAAACGTTCCAAACTTTGTCCCCTTAAGATAACCAAATCTCAGAACTATTTTTCTTGTTTGGAATGGTTTATTTTGCTTCCGCAACATGTAGCTTCATAATTTATTTATATATCTTATTAGCATGTTGAGATGGTCTTTCTTTTTGTTAAAATCTCATAACAGGTTGCACATTTTTATAATGACTTGTATTTGGTTGCTAGTAGGGATAAGCCAAGATGCCAAAAGGTGGTAGGAAGAAGGCTAAAGTAATGGAACCTAAACCAGTACCACTTAGGACTGAAGCTATGTTCCAAGATACTAAGTGCACCACCGGTATTCCTCCCGAAGTTCGGTGGGGCGATATTTATAGGCTGATCAAGGACCAAGACATCCCATATATGTTACTAGAAGAGGAACAGATCTATCGCAACATCAGAACTTCAGGCATAGCTAGGGCTTCTACCCACCCTGAATTGCTCCCATGTTTCGAAGTGATCGGGTGGATACTGGAGCATACTAATGCAGAGACAAGAGTATTGCATGATAGCGGGGGAGTGGCCATCGCCTCATTCCACCCAGCATATATTGTTGTGGCCTACAAATTCTCACGTCCCCAGCAAGCTCTAAGCGATCAATGGTTGGGCCAGATGAACAATATTGAGATGGCCAAAAAATTATTGGTTGCAGGAAAGCACTTAAGAAAAAGAGGTAATGATGAATACAATGTTCAGAATCTAAGACCTCCCTTTAGGCTAATCGCCCTGATGCTGTGTAGAATTTTCGGCATGCCCAATGGCACTGTATACAGGATACAGTGGGCTCCCATCATGCACTTCGTAGCATTCAAGGGGACTGTGTTTGACTAGGCTACTATTCTTTCAGACAGTTTAGCATCCACAGTGGCTGCTGCAAGAGAAGGTCTGGCCTTAAAAAAGGCAGAATTTTACATGTCTTCATATCTCATTGATTGTATTTTGGCCAAGCTATCTTTTCCCAGCTTAGGTTGCACGTGGGATAGAGCCAACACCCCGGTTTACATTGCTTACAAGATAATGTGGGCTCAAAATTACAGAGCCAGCTATAAGCTCATCTGTGAGGGGTTCATCATGCCCCTATATGAGCAAATATTCAAGGAAGAGCCGAACTGTATGTCAGAAAATGCCATGGAGATACTGGAAAACTATGGAGACTTTTATTTCTCAGAGCAAGGCACCTACATCAGGATGTTTGGAGGGACTAAAGCTCCATATATTTTGCCAAAGTATGCTACTGACTATGTAGTCCTCAAGGAAGCAGTAAGACAAATTTTCCTTGATGGAATTGGAGCGGTGCTTAACAAGCAGCATAAGGCTTCTTTCCCTCCTTTACCCTTCTACATAGGAGCCTACAAATTCTCAGGCGTTGCAGCAGTTGAGGAGTTTGTTCAAGAGCTGAAAGGTTTCCACTTCGGCGAAGAAATTTTCCATAGGAATGATAGGCAGAGAAAAGTTGCCGAGCATTGTAAAGAAATTTATGCTCACTTTGAGTACGCTCATTGTTATGATACCGAGGAAGAGGCATTCAGAGGCATCAGCAACATGACTGAGTTGCAGATTTGTCGCCAAGGCAGTGGAGCAAGCTCTAGCTCTACCAAGGCCCAAAAAACCAGCCTGGAGAAAGAGAAAGAAGCAGCTAATGCCCGAGCCCAAGAAGAACAAAGGTTAAAAGAGGAAGCAAGGTTGCAGCAAGAGGTCGAAGTTGCAAGATTACAGCAAGATGCTGAAGTGGCAAGATTGCAGAAAGAAGCAGAAGATGCAAGGCTGCAGAAAGAAGCAGAAGACGCGAAGTAGGTGGAAGGAAATAAGAATCAGCCGCAAGTTGAAGAAGAAGAGAGAAGGCAACAAGCTGAAGTGAGGCAAAAGACGGAAGAAGAACTCAAGACAGTCGAAGATGCCTAGGCTGGAGCTTCCAGCACTCAGGACATGGAGATAGACATATCTCAAGCAGGTGTCTCGGGCACTCAAAATGTGGAGGCGGACACAGCACAAGCAGGTGTCTCTGGTACCCAGAATGTGGGAACAGATTCAGCTCAGGTAGTCCAGACCCCTCCTGTGGAAGCAGAAATAAATATTATAGATCTCCCAATCGTCCCTTACACTCCATCAAAAGAGCATACTGTGTCCAGATGGGATGAATTTGTCTATGATAAGAAGAGGAAGGCAATGGTCCTTAAATCGGAAGAGATGATAAAGAGACTCTTCCAAGAAGATACTGTTACCCACTGGGAGACCACAGTAATGCAAAATACAAATAAGGCTCCCTTAGCTATGGCATCCGCCACTGTAGAGACAGCAAAAGCAATGCTGCACAATGTGGCCGATATAGTTAAAGAAGTTGAGTCGACAAAGAGGAGAGCTCACATGTTACAACACACTATGGCTAACGAGCAGGCTTACAGAGATCTCGTAGTGAATAGGTATAATCGCCTATCTGTTGAACATAAGGAATTGTTAGACAAGTATAACCTTTTGGAAGAAGAAAAGGAGCACATGGCGGTCCAGATGATGATCTTAGAAGCAGAAAAGAACGATGCAGAAGCAAAAGTATCCCATCTAGAGGCAGATAAGCAGGTATTGGTTGAGCAATTGGAGCAAGCAGAAGGCAGAGCGATAGATATGTCTCCCTTCCATGAGCTATCCTGTAGCATCCTGAAACAAATGCATGACACTCAGGAGCTAATTTCTGAGGAAGTGTGCAAGCTCAAAGCCATGGTGGCCAGATTAAAAGAAGTTAATGTAGAGGCTAGTAGGCTTAAGGATAAATATACTCGGGTTAAGGCAAACATCCTGAGCCAGATAGAATGGAGAGAAGGAAAGGTGGGTTTCCCCAAGCATCTCCCATTCAAATCTGCAGATGGTTTTAATGAAGACATAGCCCTTTTGGAATTTTGCAGAAACTATAGCATTAAGCTAATGGCCAAGATTCGAGGGACAATGGATAAAAGTAATGGTCTTTATCAAAGAATCCATGAAGTGCATGACAAATGCAAGTTGAGTTTCCCTGAGTCCCTTGATGATTTTCCGGGAAAAGAACAACGTTTATCTGACCTGAAGGAAGAGCTGGGCATCCAAACAAAATATGTAAAGAAGATTGATGTCTTAGCCATTGATGATCTCCATCATTATATTGGGATGTCATCAATACACAATCATCTGCTTAAGGAAATACACCAAGCAGCAGTAACATAAATTCAAGGTATTGGAGCAGAACTTGGTAAAGATATAACTTCCCAGAAAATCTTAATTCCTGCCTCAACAAATGTAGTTATAAGAGATACTGGTATATGGTTTAGTTACATTGCAGAAGAGGAAAAGAAATTAGACATATCAGCCAGCCCGATTTCTTCTCTCCCAGCAGCAGCAGTAGTACCAGCTAGCTCGAGCACTTCTCTCCCAGTTGGAGCGCCTGCCCAAGAGTGGACGTGCTGATATTAAAGCATTAATTCCTAACTTTTGTAATTTGGCTTTCATATGTATAAAAACGTGGGGCCCTTGGACAACTATCCTTTTCTTTTTTAAGTAATTTTCTGTTTAAGAAAGGGTCACATTTTTGTTTGTTAAAAGGGAAAAAGTCTGTAGGTGACAAGTGTAAGGAGCTAGGTGGCAGCCCAAAGGGTAGTTTGTAATATTATAAATAGAAGTTTAGGAATCAATGTAGAGGACTTTTGGCAGGCAAATATTTTTCTGGACTTGTACGAGCTACCTTGCACTTGTTTCAAGAAAATAAAATTTACCTAATAAGAGCCTGGAGAGGACGTCTTTCCATGGAAATGGAGTTTGGATGTATGTTGGATTATTCCTGTGACTTTTATACTTTGCTGTGAAATCTTTCTATACTGTTTTGAATTATTTCTTTGTAGTGAATGATCTTACTTCTTTCTATGTAAATGAATTCTCTCTTGCATGATTAATGGAATACATTTTATCTGTATTAGAAGCTATCTTTTAATATCTCCTGTTTCTGTTGTGGATTTATCTTTAAGATTTAATGGTTGTCTGTTGAATTTTAGATAACTCTTGCAGCACATTACTCATTCTTACGATTTGCTCCTTGCAGGGATAGTTTAGATTTACTTCAATTTTAGACATAGATTCGTTTTCCAGTTCTGCATTTAGATTAAAATAGTCTAGGCACTTGCATATCATTCTTAAAAATAATAAAATAAAAAAGAACGGTGGATCGGGCCATAACCGATATAGCTGGAGCAGATCTCCAAACCCATGGTTGCCGGAACCGATAACCGGACGGATTCGCCATACCAAACGGTGGACAATCTAATTGGGATAGTCTACTGGGGAGGATCCCTTTCTGATTGATGCTGCGATCTCCGGGGCATCAACAGGCTTCCCAAATTCAACCCAGATGACAAGTCACCTAGATTAGATCATATGAAAACTTTCATACAGGCCTTTAGACTTAGGAGTGTTATCCATGAGGATGTGGTTTGCAGACTCTTCCCTTACACGTTTGAAGGAAAGGCTTACACATGGTATTTTGCCTTAGAAGCCAGAACAATAATAGCATGGGATGAGTTTGAAAAATTATTTATCCAGAAGTTTGGGGATGACAAAACAGCACAGGATTTAGTTTTGGAATTATCTTCCATGAAAATGAAATGTAAAGAAAGGGTTAAGGATTACAACCAAATATTTTCTTACCTAAAGAACATAATCCCTGCCACTATTCTGCTAGCAGAACAACTTTTGGTTTCCTATTATGAAAAGGGTCTTTCTGTCCCTATTGTAATGTGGGTAAAAAGGGCACATAAAGACAACTTGTTTGAAGCCTGTGCTGAAGCCATTCAAGTTGCAAAATATATCTATTGTCTGAAAGATAATCCTGATGCAGTAGAAGAACAACCCTCTACATATACATCTAGGAAGAAGATTGATAATACTCCCAAGCCCACTATCCAAAACAAGGACCCCTTTGAAATGACTGACATTAATAAATTTCTTCAGAAAATCTCAAACGAGATGGTTGATCTTAAAAAGAACAATAATGAGAATCAGAAAAACAACAGAGGTTTTGTAAGGCCACCTTTTAGGAGGCCTTATCCACCTCCTAATCCTAATGAAGGATTAACTTCTGAAGAGGTTTATTCCATTTTCAAATCCCTTGCCACTGAATCACAAAACATCCCTGAATCTTCTGAAGACCAAGCAAACCAAGATTCACAGCTGGCAGAAGTAGAAGATGAAGAAGAAGACCCTCAGGTAAATACTGTTAGCTATTTCTCTGAATTGCCAATAAATGAGGAAGAGGAAGAACCTGAGACATTGTTCAATGTTCAACACCCTTATAACACTAGGTCCAGACAACAACCCACTCAGGAGCCTTCATCTTCAACACCACCTCCCAACAAAAACAAAACTGTTCCTCAAAAGGATATAGTAATTCCTGAATTGGAATATAGTTTAGCTGAAGATTTAAAAAGAGTTAAAGCAAGCATCTCTTTATTTGAAATTCTAAAGATCCCTTCTATGAGGGATTCTTTACCCAAAATCATGGTAATCAAATAATCAAAAGAATCATAAAACAACAACTTTGACTCTCTTACTAAACCAGAAGATCAGAAATCTGGAAGCAAGAGGACACCTCCTTTCTTGTTAACTTTTGAAATCTTCAATAGGAACATACATAATTGCATGATAGACTCTGGTGCTTCTTCCAGTGTAATGCCACTATCTGTCTGTAGAAAACTTAATGCCACTTGGGAACCCTGTCCTACTTAGATTGTTCAACTTGACAGATCTAAAGTAAGAGCAGTAGGGAGATTGAGAAATGTGTTGTTGACTTTGTCTGCTGATCGTCTAATTCATCAAACAATTGACATTGTTGTGGCTAACATCCCTGAAGCCTATGGGATGTGGTTGAGTAGAGACTGGTCAGAAAAGCTCAAAGGATATTTTGCCACTGATTGGTCTCACCTGTGGTTACCCTATAAGGGACAACCAAACAAGATTAAGATTAGTAGGGATCCATTCAGGAAGCAAGCTATCACTAATCTGAATGATTCTAGTGAACCTGCTAGTTACTTCAGCTCACACATTGAACATTTTACCTTTGATACCTTTTTTGGAGATTTTCCTGTTGATTTATCACCAGAGAATGCACAAAATGAATATCACATTGTTAATGCTACCACCGTACCATTCTTTGGAACCATTGTACATAATGTTTATAATGTCAATACCAATTTTAGTTTAGATCGCACTTCATGGACTTTATTTTTTTATGGCTCCAGATCCGAGCATGGAGCTGGTGCAGGTTGTGTACTTATTGATCCCAAAGGGACAAAAACCATGATTGCTTGCAGGCTAGAATTTGATTGTACAAATAATGTAGCTGAATATGAAGCTCTAGTGTAGGGACTCAGAAAAGCTATTGATATGGGTGCATAAGTCATTGAGTGTTTTGGTGATTCAGAAATAATAGTTAAACATGTAAGGAATAAGATACACTATCTTTCTCCTTGCTTGACTAATTATCCGAAAATGGTAAGAGAACTCACCAATTCCTTTTCTGCATTCAACATTAACTCAGTCCCTAGGTCACAGAACTTTGATGTTGACCTTTTAGCAAATACTACATCTAGGTTAATTCCCCTAGAAGGCCTGTCTCCTAAAACCTTTTCAATTGAATTGATGTACAGACCTTCCATCCCTGACAATGTTACAAGCTGGAAAGTATTTGATGATGATCAAAAGATCTTGGATTTCCTTTCAGCTCAAGATACCTTTCAATACATGGTGATAGATGAAGTTGAACATGAAAAATCCCTAGCTGATCCTTCTAACATCATCCCAAAGTCAGTAATCAACTTAGAAAAGTTTTATGACCTACAAGACAAGTTTAAACACAAGACCAATTGCAAGACACAAAGCTCTTCCCTGAATTATGGACCAGTCAATATAGGCACTGAACAGAACCCTAGATTCATCAACCTAGGAATTGACTGTTCTATGGAAGAAAAAAGAGCTTTCATCAGGTTGTGTAAAGAATATAAAGATGTTTTTTCATGGACTTATGATGAACTGAAAACCTTTGATACTAGCATTATGCATCACAGCATACCGATGAACCCAGAAGTTAAACCCTACCAACAGAAACTAAGAAAGATGCATCCTAGTTTGGAACCCTCTGTAAAGAAGGAACTCGAAAAGATACTAACAACAAGAATCATATTTCCTATCAAACACACCCAATGGATAGCTAATATAGTACATGTCCAAAAAAAGAATGGTGAAATAAGAATCTATGTCGATTTCAGGAATCTCAACAGGGCTTCCGAAAAGAATAATTATCATGTTCCTCCAATGGAACAGATTTTGCAAAAGGTAGCAGGGTTAGAGATGTTCTCCCTTCGGGATGGTTTTTCAGGGTACAACCAAGTCATGTTTTCCCCTGACAACCAACTGAAACAGCCTTCAAAACCCCATGGGGCACCTTCGCCTACAGGAGAATGGCCTTCGGGATGATAAATGCCGGAGCTACATTCCAGAGAGCTATGGATATAGATTTCAAAGGTTTAATGCATAATTCTAACATAGTATATCTAGATTACATTACTATATATTCCAAAAAATGACATGAACATTTATCTACTTTGAAACAGGTTTTTGAATGCTGCAAGAGATACAAAATATCACTGAACCCCAAGAAGTCTATATTCACAGTGGCGGAAGGTAAGCTTCTAGGTTTCATTGTTTCCAAAGAGGGTATGATTATAGGCCCCGAACGCACTGATGTTATTTCAAAAATTGGTTTTCCTGGCTCGCGTAAAGCCGTGCAGCCATTCCTTGGGAAGATCAATTTTGTACGTAGGTTTGTACCCAATTTCACACAGATTGTTAATCCTTTGCATCAAGTAGTTAAGAAAGATGTACAGTTTAGTTGGTCACAGGAATAGAAAGATGCATTTGTTGAAATTCCCAGGGCCATTGTAGAAGCTCCTACTCTGATGTCCCCTAATTTTAACAAGGATTTTATTTTATATACTTTCGCTACTAATTTTTCTTATGCAGTCGTTTTAACATAGAAGCATGACAATGATACTGAGATTCCAATTTCCTTCATGAGCTCAACATTCAAGGGAGATGAACTCAATTACTCCCAAATTGATAAGCAGGCCTATGCAATGTACAAAAAGGTGTTACATTACAAGCCCTACTTGTTGAAATCTAAAACGAAGGTAATTGTGCCATATACATCCATAAGGAATGTGCTAATACAGAAAGAACTGTGCGTAAAAAGGGCCCATTGGATGACTGCTTTGCAGAAATACAATCTGGAAATGAAGCCGGCGAAAATTGTAAAAGGGAAAAGGTTTGCGCATACTCACTACTCATTCAAATGACCCTGTACAACAATAGACTGAGTGGGAGCAAGAGGAAGAACTTTCGACGCGTTTTGTTAATGCAATAGATATTCTGACATCTGAATGGTATGACCATATCAGGTTTTTTCTAAACCATGGGTTTGCCCCCGAAACTTTAGACTTCAAAAAACGCAGAGCTTTAAGATTAAAGTTTGCTCCTTATCAATTCATTAATGGAGTTCTGTTTAGAAAAAATTATGATGGAGTCTTTCTTAGATGCTTGAAGAAAGTTGAAACTGATGACATCCTTTTTCAATTTCATGCAGGACATGTTGGAGGCCATTTCTCAGGCGAAACCACAGCACACAAGATTCTCAGGGCAGGATATTATTGGCCTACTCTTTTTAAACATCCCTATGCCTATGTTACAAGGTGTGAACCATGTCAAAAGTGTGCAAGGAAATTTAGAAAACCTGCCTTTCCTCTGCAACCAGTAATAATTTAGTTCCCATTTCAGCTATGGGGATTATACTTTGTTGGTCCCATCAATCCTTCCTCCTCCCTTCAACACATGTATATCCTTACAGCAATTGACTACTTCACCAAATGGGAAGAAGCAGTTTCCCTTAGGTAGTGCAATGCAAACCATGTAATCTCTTTCCTTGACAGCCAGATAGTTACTAGGTTTGCTGCCCGTAAGTATCTTGTCTTTGATAATGCATCCTATTTTTCCTCAATCAACTTAACACAGTATGCCCTTGAAAGAGGGATTAAATTAAAATTTTCTGCCAATTATTACCCACAGGGTAATGGGATTGCTGAATCTTCTAACAAAAATATGATAAACATCTTGAAGAAGACAGTAGCCTCTCATCATAAGGATTGGCACACACAGCTCTATAATTCTCTTTGGGAAGATCGAATTAATCCAAAGGAAGCCATTGGGAATTCTCCCTGCTTTTTGGTCTATGGCAAGGAGGCCATTCTTCCATCCAACCTTACCATTCCATCATTACAATTAGCCTAATCTATTGAAGAAAATGATTCTTCTCCTCTTCAGCAGAGGATTGATACTTTGCTTAAGCTGGAGAAAGACAGAGAGGTGGCTAAAAATAAGTTATATCATCATCAGCAAATGGTTAATAGATGCTTTGATGAAAAATCCTCTTCTGACAAGGAATTTTCAGTAGGATATTTGGTACTAAGGTGGGATAAACAACATAAGGATAAAAACCAGTATACCAAATTCCAACGCCTTTGACTTGGACCTTTCATTATTACAGAATATATTGGTCCAAGTACATTTCGGTTATAGATATTGGAGCGGGTCATTGACACTTATCCAGTGAATGTTTCACTACCTTAAAAATATTTTGTCTGAACATTCTGTTGCACTTTGTACATAAATTTTAGTGTGTTTTTCATTTTCTTGTTTTTAATGGTTTTCTTTTATTTTGATTTGTCCTTTAATAAACCCACTGTACATTTGGTTATGGTTGATAGTCAGTTTGTCTCAAAGATAATTTGAAGTTATAGGATGTTCTGTCAATCTTAGCTTTCTCAACCTGTGTCAAAATTTGTTTTATAAAAATAGACAATCGCTAATTTGTAGGACTTTATTGATTTCTTTCTACCTTGGTCATTCTCTTACACATGCTTCATTTGTTTAATTAAGATTGTGGAAAATGACTGACTTTTTGTCTTATGTTTCATATGTAATACAACATATCTCAATAACCTGGTCAACCTTTATCTGCTCTGGATCCTATCACAGTCACCTTGAAAAATAACATCATTTAGTAATTGTGAATTGGAGGATGGGGGGGTCTTCTTACAAGCCAGCCCATTAAGGTCATAGATGTTATTGGAATGACATCTTCACACCAAGCCACCAAACTTGGAAGATGGATTTCAGTTTTCTGAAAGATGGAAGATCCTATTGCAGGTCGGTCCATTCATGATCTGCAATGCATTAGTGAGTAACACCACTATTATATGGTCACCAAGTCATGGTGGTGTCCTACAGTTCACACCTTAATAAAATGTCTGTTTATTTTCCTTATAATATAATGTTGTGCATAAGGACAGGGGGGTCTTATCACAAGCCATCCATGCCATGATCATGGGCTTGATTTTGGGTTGAAATTATCATTATATGGTCACCAAGCCATGATAATTGCTTTTAGTGTCATAGCTGGAAGACAAGAAGTCTCATTACTGAGCTAGCTTGTTCAGTTTCCAGATCAGGTTTGTGAATGGCATTGCCATAATATGATCACCAAATCAGAGCAGTAGTCTTATGCCAACAACATCTTATGTTTAGCTTTCTATTTTCAAAAAAAAAAGGGAAGAAGAAAAGAAACAAGAAAAATAATAAAATCAATAGAGTTTTGATAATCTATTTCTCTGTGAATAAGGCAATTAATAAGACAAGGTGGTTTATGATTTGGATGACCAGAGTATTATGAAGTTTTCCCCTAGGTTCATCTAAAGCTGTCTTCCTGTGATTACATATTGGAAAAAGGTTTTCTGTTGTTCCCTGAGTCTTTTTTCCAGATGTGCATTATCTCTAATTTGATCATGGATGGGAGTATATCAATCTTTTGTTAATTCTGCTTATTGATTGTCTTGTGTAAGCATCTTCTAATATTTCCGGTTGAAAATCAGTAGGCTAGCATGCTTCCTTTGATTGAAGTTTTGTTTGCATAGATAACTGTATCTTCCCAGCCAGTCGCCATTTGTTGTAGGCACAACAGCTCCCATGCTTCATTCTGAGCATGGGAGCCCCACTTTGTAAATATCAACATTTTTAGGTAAGTTTTAAATTTTGCTTTGTGATGGCATCATGCCCTTTGCTTGGTTTGTTTAGTTATCATTATTTTCTCCTTGAAGATTTCAAAATTTCTGCTTGTTTCTTGATTTGCAGAAAACCTTAGAATTTTGCCAAAAAATCATTTTCCTACTACAAATCCCGAAATCCCAAAACCTGAAATCCCGCAATCCCGCAATTGCGGATTGCGGGAATCATTAGTTTTTATTTTAGGATTTAGTCAACCCGAAACCCGCAACTTGAAATTGCGGGTTGTGGGTAGACGATGTAAATATTTTCGAAATGCCAACCCCGCAACCTGAAACCTGAAATTTCGGATTTTGGATTGCAGGAATTCGTTATGCCAATAAACCGAGTTGTGTGTTTCCGAAACCCGCAACTCGCAAATTGCAGATTGCAAATTGCAGAAAAAGTTATTTAGTTTTGAGATTTGTTTTTGTTTCCGAAACCCGAAACCTGAAATTTCTGGTTAAGGATTTCGGAAATACATTTGTTTAGTTTGTAAAATTTGTAAAACCTAAAACCCGCAACCCAGAATTTTGGATTGCGGATTTCGCAAATTTTGAAGAAAGATTGGTTTCGAACTCGATTCCGCATCCCGCAGGGGTTAATCCTAGCCATCCATTTCTTTTAAATCTACGGCCCATATTTGATCCAACTGAAAAAACTATAAATAATTGATTTTTCTATTTTCAATATCATTTTCTTACCAGGGTCACCTTCACCGTTTTTCAGTTGATTATCAGGTTGGTTTGCTGTCATTTTCGCATCTGTTATTTATGGTTTTCCTGTTTATGGTTTGGTTTTGATTTTGTTTTATTTATTTACCAGAATTTCCCAAGCCTCGCCAAAATGTCTCGAAATACTCAGTCCAAGACCCTACACATGGATTCAGTGACCAAGGACCCCAACTTTTCCATTTTCTCAGACATCAGTAAAAGAGTCACTAGAACATATCAAATAGACTGGGCTAAAATATATGCAATCTTTGACAATGATAATCTGTCAGACATCAAGGAAGACCGACCTTCATATGAAAAAATTACGGCTTCCCAAATTCATGCCATTGTTGCTCGCCCTACTGTCCTACCTTATACTGATCATGTTAAATAGATTGTAGAAAATGCTAACCCTAAGGACCGGTTGTTTAATGATAGCGCAGGGTCACAATTGACTACCTTTCGCCTTGAAATTTTTATCAGATCTTTTTCTCTCAAGCTGGTTGCACAAGTCCTTACCCCTAATTTCATTCAATCCTCCAAGACCAGATATAATTTCAATGAAATGATGAAATCTTGGATCATTAAACCTAGTAGTTTCATGCTGAAGGTAGATAACCTTTATCTGATTGCTTGGTTCAAGGAATCTTACTCTTTATTGGAAGCCATGCTCTGCAGGCTCTTTGGCCTCCCCAATTGTTGAGTTTTTAAAGCTGAATGGGCTCCTATAGCTCACCATGTGGTAACAATAGGAGAGTTTTTCCCTTGGGCATCTATCATGTCTTCAGAAATTAAGACAACAATTCAAGATTATCAGAAGGCACCTGCTTTAAGAAAGCCACATTTTACCTATCATCCTACATTCTTGATGTCTTTTGCTCTGAATTTCTGAATTTTAGTACCCTAACATGGGGTGGAATTGGGCCCCTGAGGCTCCACCTATACATATATAGCACTCTGCATTGTGGGAAAGTAATTATGTGCCCCTGCTCTATGAAATATGTGACCATTTCATGGGCACTATTTATTTCAAAATATTCCAACAGGAGGATCCTCCCTTTTCAGTTGATTCAAGAACTTTCATGAACACCATTGGTTATTGGTATGTTTATGAGTCCTTCTCATACATCAAAGTTTGGGGAAGTGACACTGTTCATCTTCTGCCAAGAATTGTACCTGACAAGTTGGTTATTCAAGAAGTTTCCTATCAGACTGTCACTGATGGAGTCTACAAGAAGCTCATTGGTCCCAAAAAGAGAGGCTGGCCTTAGTTCTATTTAACCTTGCTCCATTAGTTATTCCTACCTCAACCTGGGCTGTTGTACCTGGTGTTCAGCTAGCTCCTTTGAAGTTGGGTAGAGCACCCAAAGAAAGCATGATCCTAAGAAATTCCTGGATGCACACTTCAAGCAGTATCACATGAAAATGGACTATGTACATGAAGATCTCCCAAATGACTCCATCTATGGGGGAGTGAACACTTTTTCTGAAGTATTGGAAAGAGCCAAGAACTTAGATGAACAACAACAGATTATGGCATCTTCGAAAGACATAAAAACTCAAGTCTATGGGAAAAGAACCATGGAGTTGAATATCATTGAGCAAGTCAGAAGGGATAGAGAACAAAAGCAAATTCAATAGGCTAATGCCCCTCTGATGATTACCTATATAGATGGAGACAAAGGTAAAACTCCCATGGAGTAACCTCCTCAGATCAAAACAACCGAGCAGGTGAAAGCCTTGTTGCAGACTTCTCAGAATTTCCAGCAACAGTTAGAAAAATTGACTTCAGTATTGGGCACTCATATAGTGGAACCACCCAAGGTCAGTATGGGTTTTCAAGTGACTGTTGCAACTTTGCAGGTAGTTGATGATTTGACAATGGCTGGAGGTAACCCTCCCAAGAGATAGAAAGTTCAGGTTTCTACATCAAAAGTCCCTACTGTTGATCTTATTGATAGTGATGTTGAAGATGAGTCACATGCTGCAGTTCAAGTGACTGAAGAATTTATTGAGAAGGTAACTAACAAGGTTATTGAATAAATCACTGGAGAAGAAATGGACAACTCACAGGCAGTCACAAAACTGTTGGACACTATTGAAATGGATCATTATCATCCTGATCAACAAGTTTTGGAACTCACCACTACTTCCCCTGACATCACAATTCTATCATTGTTGTTACCACATATTCAAGAGCTTTCCAGTTTGCCTAAAGGGGTGATGCCACCATTCTCTATTTCCCAATTGTTTCATGCTTTGGCTCATAGAGCCACCCCTTTTACTGGTGACTCAGTTTCTTTTTCCATCCCTTCATCTCTTTTTGCAAAATCCCAGTCTTCGACTGTCCTCCTGCAATTACCCATATTTACTTCATCATTACCTACTGAGAATCAACCACCCTCAACCCCTTCTTTATTACCACTATCTGCTAATGATGATCAAGTTCCTCTTTCTGAAGCTTTGACTTCAATCCCTTCTCCATCTATTCTCTCATATGTTCCTCAGACTTTTTCCACCCCTATGGTTATTCCTCAAGTTAAAATGCTTATGCCCAATTCCATGGCCACTCATACTATTTCATTGGTTTCAACACAAAATGCTATTTCAATTACTTATGAAATAATAGAAGAATGGGAAGATGATGAAGTAGTCCCTCTTGGACATTACTTCTACAGTAAGGATAATAAGGCAGTGGTAAAAAGGGGTAAGAAGAGAACAATTGATCAGGATGTCTTAGAAGTGTATGTTCCTAATCAGATAGTATGGGCCCAGTAAGCTAATGATCCTCAGTCAGGAGAAATTGAAACAGCCACAGCCTTAGGAGCATTTGTAGGTGCAAACCTTGATTCAATCCAGATTCTCAATAGAGAGATTGATCAGAAGAAAGAAGAAGTGGAAAAGTTGCAGGAGGAATTGTTAAAAACCAAGGAGGAGCATGAAACTGATGTTGGTGATCTTAGGAAGATCTGAAGAGACAGGTTAAAAGTTTTGGAACGAAGCAATACCTCTTTGCATGCTGAACTTCGGAATGTACATCATGAAAAGTTTGCCAATACTCAGAAAATTTCTTTGCTGCAAAATCAATGTGAGGATGCAACTGCAAGTGCAGCCTCCTCCACTTTCTTTAAGATGACATCTCAGGAATTCAAAGACTTGGCCCTTCAAGTCAATAAAGAATATCATGAGTACCTGGAGAAGTTGTTTTGCACCCTGGATGAGATCAGGGAAACTCATATCACTTTTGGTAAGATGTACAATGCTCTTGAACAGCAGAAAGCCAGAAGGATGGAAGCCTCGAAAGCAAATGAAAGCGTTAGTGAGTGGCATAGATATATCAAGGATACTCCAGAAGGTTTTCCTATGCTTAACAGCTTTCAATTTAAGAAAATAAGAGGTGAATTGAACACTTGGCTTGAACTCAATGAATTTGTTGAAGATATTCTTAAAAGAGCACAAGCCATCTGTAGCAGGCACTAGTATGCAGCAAGTAATGTCATGCTGGTTCTTCAGTTGCCCACCATGGAACTCATCGAAGATGCTTGTCCACTGAAGTTGAATAGCGAGGAAATTGAGTGCAAGTGTGAATAAGCCCAACAACAAATTCAACTTCTAGAAGAAGTCAAAATTGACGATGTGGAGCAGTTGATCAGGAAACCGGTTTCCCTGGAACATAAAATTCAAGTCTTTATCCAAATTTGGCATAAGATGGCAAAGAATGAGATGGAAACATTCGAATGCAATTCCCAGCTGGGGCTTGAATCAACCAATTGTCCGATTTTAGATGAGTTGTTAGAGATTTGGGACAAATGGCAAGAGTTTATAGGCCATTAGGTTGTCTTTGATTTTGTAATCCAAGTTTGTGGGAATTTACTGTTTGTATTATTATTTTTGTAAACTCCTATTTAAAAAGAGATGATTCCTCATAGATAAGGGAGGATGGAACTTGGAGACAAAATCTGCAGGAGAGGCTGGAGATCCTTTGTTTTGATACAAGCTTGTAGTTTCTTGCAAACTAGTTATTGAATACAGTAAAATTATTTTTCAGATCCACTTTTGTCTTTTGTCAAGTTTATTTGATGAATGATATTTCTCCAAGTTGTTTATCTGACATTGTTTTAATATTTGCAATTTATTAAACGTATCAATCTACAGTTCTGGTTTATCATTACTCATGATTCATGTGTTTATGAAGGTTTTAAAGACTTTATTCTATTAAAATATTTTATCGATTTTAACAAAAGATTCTTTCAGTAAGTTACAAAAGGTGTTAATTTTTCAATTAAAATATAAGTTACAGATTAAGCTTTGAATGTTTAACAAACTCAATTTTCCATTAGTTGATTTTCATTAATTAATTACAACTTAAGCTGAACAAATAATTGAACCTTTTATACATTTCTGTGTAATTGATAAATGATCTTGTTTATTTATATATCAAGCTGATATGCACCTATTCCAAAACACTTTCTTAGAATAGATCTAACTTAGCTTAGATTCCTTTAAGTAGGTTAGTGTTTACAGACTTTTACACTTAGGTTTTCTTTGTTTGAAAACTGATCCTTCGGATCAAAACTTATCAACTCTTAGAGTGTGAGCGGAGGCCGAATATCCGTGGGAGATTACTACACAAAACGGGATGGGGATAGAACTATACTTTCATAGTACCTTTTGAAGCCTTTCAGTCTGGCTTTTCCCCTCTGTCGAGAGCTTAGGAACTCATTCCAGCACTTTGCATACCCTGCACATCGAAGGCCTTAACATGTCCTTGATCACATGTTTTCCTCACACTTAAAAGATTAGGTTTCAATTTCTTTACAATTAAAACATTTTTAGCTTTCATCTTGTCTCTAAGAGCCACTATACCCTTCCCAATTATTTTAGAGGATAGATTATCTCCAAAAGTGACTTTTCCTTTTTGATTTATTTTTAGGCTTATAGATTTGTGTGGGTCTCCTGTCACATGTTTTGAGCATCCACTTTCCACATGCCATATAATTTTTTTTTATTTTTTTTGCACATATATCCATTGAACATTCCACATCTTCCTTCTTTTTCCAAACCTTCTTTTCCTCATTGCCTTGATATTTTGTGGTGTCATTCTTCATAGGAATCATTAGTTTACAATTTCTAGCTATGTGTCCTAGGTCACCACATTTGTAACATTCTATACAATAACTCTGTAGAGGAGAAAAATAATTATAGCTTATTCCTTTTTGATTGCTTCCAGTGGTATTCTTCTTATACAACATATATTATGATGTATTTCCTTTCCCAATAGGAGCGTTTAGTTTACAATTTCTAGCTATATGTCCAAAATTGTTGCAGGCATAAAAATTTCCCAAAAAGAGTTGTTTATGTTTGCTTGGCACATTATCTGTCCTGCTTTCATTTTGAGAGTGAGCTACTTTTTTACTTTATTCATTTACAATTGGTTTCATAAGTGCATCATCATAACTTTTTTTATTTCCTTCTTTATTTATGAAAGAGGATTGGTTTGACTTCTTTCCTTTGTCATAGCCTAGTCCAGTTTTATTATTGAATGAACTTTGAAAACTTAGGATGTCATCTAGAGTTTTTGAACTGCTCTTAAATTTTGATTGAACGGATTCTTCATCAGACTTCTTTCTAAGGAAGACCATTTCAGCTTTGATCTTTTCTAATTCTTCCTATTGTTTCTTGAGTTGTTCTAGATTATTTTTGACCTTTTTGGCTTCTTGAAGCTAATTTTTTAATTTAACAGTAATTCTTTATAATTCTTCGAGAGAATTTACAAGATTTTCTTTAAGATCTACCACACCTTCTACTTCTTCTTCAGATATTTTATTTTCTAATCCCATGAATAGGACTTATGCTTCTTTATCTTCATTAGACTCACTTGAGTAGCTATCATCCATGGAATAAAATTTATTCTTTTTATTTTTCTTAAAAATCCTTTTTTTTCTTGAAGTTATAAGGGAACTCATCATCTTCCTCTTGTTTGGGATAAGGACATTTGGAGGCAAGGTGACCAATTCCCCCATAATTAAAACATTTTAAGGGAAATTTCCCTTTGAACTTGTCAGTGCCTCTCTTAAGATTTTTAACAAGAAGTGATTCTTCATCATTGGAGTCTTCTAATTGAAACTTCGTTTTAGATTTCTTAGCTACTTTTGATGCTTTAAAAGCTACTTCCTTCAAGTTTTGAGAATTATCTTTCCCAATCCTCATTTCATAAGATATGAGAATCCCATATAGTTCTTCCATGGTGATTTTATCAAGATCTTCTCTATATTCTAGTGTTGAAATATTAGGATTGTAGATTATTGGAAGTGATATTAGTACTTTTTCAACTATTTCCTTTTCTTTCAATTCTTCTCCTAGCCCTTGAATTGCGTTAACGATTTCATCAATTCTTTCAAAGTATTCTGAAATTTTTTCTTCTTCCTTCATTTTTAGACTTTCAAATTGGGTTTTAAAAGTATAGAGTTTTTCCCTTTTTACCTTTGTGTCTCCTTCATAGATGGTTTTCAATTTGTCCCAGATATCCTTGGTTGTTTTGCAATGCATCACTTTGGAAAAAACTGTTCTGGATAATCCAACCAAGATTACACTAACAGCTTTAGCATTGCTTCCAAATTTTTTAATTCCTTCAAGATATGTGGAATGGGTTTTGGGATATGTGTACCCTGTTTCTATAGTCATCCAAACATCTAACCTAAGAGACATTATATGGCTTCTCATCTTGATGCTCCAAAAATAATAATCTTCTCCATTGAATATTGGAAATTTGGAGGACATTTTTACTTGTTGATCCATACTGATAAAGGATTTCTCTTCAAGTGTTTAAACTTTTAGTGAAGGGTCTGCTCTTATACCAATTGTTGGTCTATCTAGCAATACTGAGAGAGGGGGGTGAATTAGTATTGCATTCTTTTTCCTAAAAAAATTAGTATTAAAACAAGATAAACAATTAATCAACCAAGTAAGAACATAGAAGTTTATCACGGAAACCTCAAAGAGAAAACCACAAAATAAAACTCATTAATAAGATGACTTTTACAAACAAAAAAATTTTGCTACTAGAGAAAGGATGCACCAACACCCCAGTTTTCTATCTGCACCAACAAATAAGGATGCCACAACACCCCTATTTTCTAGCCACTAATGAAAGGATTTACAACCCCCTATAGGCGTGCATCCATCCCTAGCACCACCCTACCACCCTAATTTGATTTTATCATATTTCCAGATCTTCGTATTTATTCAATTTTGTCACTGGTTATTCTTCATTTTCTTGGTCTCTGTATTTCTTGCTGCTACTTCGACCTGGACTGCAGAGAAATATTTCTCCCAATTCAAGTATATGTTTATATATCTTTAACATCATGTATCTCTTCATTATGAAACTTATCTATTTTCACAATCATGTCTTTCCAAAAAGATTAAAGATATGTCTATTAATTAATGAATAATATACTATGTCTATTATATCTCTAGTTATTTAATCTCTATTCAATTGATTGGATGGGAAATATCTGTTTAAATCTCTGGCTCGTGCAAGGATTTGAAAGCCTTGTTTGGGCATTTTCCATACACTGCCAACATGATTTTTTTCTCAATTTGGTAGGTTCATTTCTCACACGTGTGACCACAAGAGAGGAAACTAAAATCATGACCTGATGGAAAATTCAACAAAGAAAAGATCCATATCATTTGTTGAATTTATTGACACAAAGAGAGCATCTGGCTTGGATTTGCAAATTACCTCTTAAACCCCCGATTTAACACTTAGACAAATTTATCAAGCCCTAAGTCAACATGAGGTGATTTTTATTTTCACCAATATTGGAAATATGAAGCATCCACGGCATGGGGTACATCATGCCGATTCCATCCATGTCAATTTAATTTTTTGAAACATCATCTTCTATCCTTGGCGGGAATTTTACTGAAACAGTGCAAAACAGCCTAAAAACCCATCTTGGTAGACCTATAACTTTGTCTTCAACCATTCTTTAGGAAACCTGAGACCATGGTCAGATAAACACTTCAACAAGCTATAGCCTGATACTCTCAGATAATTTTTATCATTAACTTATGAGATACGACGAGCATTTTACTAGGCCAACTTAGACTAATTTTTTATTCCTTATTCAATTAGTCAATTTCCAGGGTTTCATCAAATTGCCATACTTTTACATAATGATGTCAAATTGTAACGATAACTTCATGAGAGCACTACAAAACCATCATATGATTTTGCAACCTCATCACACATGCCACATCATCATACATGCCATATCATCATAGATTCCATATCATCATTTTCTTTGTTAATCATTTGTCATTAATGAACTTCTTTTGACATCAATGACAATCATAGTCGGTATTTATTCCCCCCTATGCCCAAAAATTAAGAGCAATAATCCAACCAATCCAAAATTTTTATTTTCCAAATTTTTTCCTGAATCAGAAATCAGTCCTTCTCTCCTAAATTTCTCAAAAAAATATCCCCCCCCTCCTTCATCCACATCTCCCTTCCTATATCGTTTACCAAATCACCTCCTTTCTCTTTTCCCTCATTACTACCCTTATAGTTTATTAAAGGTCCCAACTCTACGCCCGATTACGATGTCAAGCCTCATTTATTTTTCAATCCAATCATGACTTGATACAAGGGCCACATCCATTCAACAATAATATAATATTCTATATTTGATTCCATGGATATAGGGTCTTATGCAAAAATTAATTGTTTTATTAAATAAAGATCCACCGCCTAAATTAAACTTCAATTCCAAAATTTATTTAATAACTACCTCAACATTAATTTTGACATAATTAATACACTTCATTAATAATTCTAACACCACATGTTATTATTTAATAATATACTTCAACCATAATTCCTGCATAACAAGTTGTTTTCTTTGTGTTTCTGTAAAATTCATGTACAAGTATAATCCAAATTCTTTGTCCATTACACTACATTGTGCAGGTCGAAATCAAATAAATAACAAGTATAATATAAACAAATAATTGTGCTCTATGTTCAATTAGAAATTAATTACTTAACCATTCCAAGGAATATAACATGTATATTACAATTTACAACATTATTTAAAATATCTAATCAAATAAAATACCTAGAAGATAGTAGATTTCCAAAGTTGTAGATAATAGATTCACCTTGTAAGCTCATATTTTCTGATATTTTCCCATGCAAGCTCCCCACAACCAAAAAATCAACCACCAAACAGATTTACCACCCAGCTAGCTAGGAACATCCTCGTTGGATCCCTAGATCTAAGAAACTGAATTTCTTGGCCCTTATTCCCAAAACCTGAGAACAACAATCCAACCAATCGAAAATTTATAATTTCCAAATGTTTTCCCAAATAAAAAATGAGTCCTCCTCTCCTAAATTTCTCAAAAAAATATCTCCCCCTCCTTCAACCGCATCTCCCTTCCTATATCCTCCACCAAATCACCACCTTTCTCTTTTCCCTCTTTACTACCCTTATATTTTATTAAAGGTCCCAACTTTACCCCATATCACTATGTCAAGCCTCATTTGTTTTTCAATCCAATAATGACTTGATACATGTTGAGATATTGTAACTTCTAAGAATATTATATTTGTACTTTATTATTCCGGAGATGTTTCATTCCTCCGTGAAGATCTTATTGTATATCCGGAGATGTTTATTCCTCCGTTGGAATGTGGTAACTTGGGTTATTAGACTTCCCTAGTGGGGGTCGGCCCTGTATGTGTTATGTGGGTCAAAGGGTTGTTAGACCACCCTAGTGGGGTCGGCCCAGTCAGTTGTAGTGGGGTGTTTAACCCAGTGGTAAAGTTGGGGCTAACCTAGTTAATATAAAGTACAAGTCAGAGATGTGCATAAATAGAGGAGGTGTGTTCCTCATTATACACACACTTCCCTCACTCAGAATGTAGCACACTTGTCGAGGAGAGGTCTGCTATGGTGGAGGAGGATATCATGTCTTTGGTTTGCATCTTTTTATATTGTTGGTCATATATATTGAGGAACCTTTGCTGGGTTTTCTACCCCATGAAGTTTTCCCAGGATAAATTTGTGTCTCTTGTGTTTATGTTGTGCTTGTTGTTTCTTCAGTGATCCTGTGTATGCTATTATTCTGAAATGGAATGTATTTCTGCTATTTTCTATCTTAGCATATTAAATATTAACATGGTATCATAGCTAACCTGAAGGAAGGCAATGTATGGCACTTATGACACTTGCTTCTCTTACGACAATTTGAAGGTTAGGGTTTTATATAGAAAAAACCAGTCATCGTGGAACTTTCGCTATAAATCCATTTTGGTGAAGGTTCGGGATATTAAAAGTTTACAGGTCGTAGATAACATCCCCAGGTACCTTGTGTCCAAAGGGAACCCTCATATTTGTTGTACTTTGTGATTTATGATCAGTACAGGTTAGGGTTACTACCTCTTCCAGATCTCGGTCAAAATCAGGTGACCTAGGAAAAAAGGTCATAACTTGGGCTAGAAATCTCCAAATGACATTTCATGAATAGTGAAAGGTAGTACACAGACTATACTATCTCAAGAAATGTTTTCAGAGGCCTAAGTTGAACTAGTGACACATGGCACTCTGTACACGTTAGCTCTCCTATTTTATTCCATAAACAGGTCACGTTGCAACACTTGGCATAACTCTCTCTCAGAAAATCCAATTGAGGTCAGACCTATTGGGATGGAAAGATGATAGGTCAGGATACCACAAAAAAAAATTTCAGACCCTATGGATTGAAAAGTTTGGAGTTACAACAGAAACAATCAGGTACATATTTCTGTCAAAACATAATTATTTTTGGAGCACCTTCATTCATGGCTTCCGGAATTTAGGTTTTCGGAGAAAGTTAGAATTTTTGGAATCGGAGTCCACAGCTGAATGCTACTTAGGAAAGTCAAAATTTAGAGACCAAAATTGAATTTTTTGGTTGGGTAGAAGACCGAGCTCGATCAAACCCCAGTTCGGGATTTTGATCGGAAAGATGGAAAATTAGGGCTTCAGCAAAAGTTGGAATTTTTTAAGTTTGTGACCACGGCTGGAAGCTCCAAAGAAAAATAAGAGTTTAGAGCCTTGCATCGAACCTTTCGATTGGGCAGAAGGTTGGGATTCATCAAACCCTAGTTCAGGATCCTGTCCAGAAGATCCAGAAGTTTCAAAGGAAATTTTGAGGGGTCAAATTTTGGAGATTTCAAAATTGAAGTATGCAAGCAAGACACATCCTTCCATCCATTCAGAAGTGTGAAAGTCAAAGATTGAATTTTTAGGGTTTCTCTAACAAACCCTAATCAAGCTCCAGATCCAATTTTAGGGGGAGTTGAGGCTAACGCCTTACATAACAAGACTACAAGAAGTCTCGACAGGTATGTCTTAAGGAGATATAGGTATGTCTTGAAATCTGTTTGTCCTCATATTATTCAGGTTAGTACAATCTCAATTAATGTTAGAATTGTCTTATCACCCTAGTAACAATATGAAGGCATGTGAATGATAGGAGACATTCATTGATTAGGGCTATATAATTGTACTAATGCATTGTGGTGTTGTATGAGGTAGATGTTGTCTGCTAACAAGATACAGGTACATCACAAAAGACAAATCAAGTTCCATGACGATGACAACATGAAGACAAAGACTCCTCCATAATCTTTGATCACATAGAAGTTCTACTTACGAGGTATGTATGACTTTGTTCTATTATGCTTAACCTATCAGATATGTAGGTTCCAGCACAGGATCTCTAAATTATTGAAGAGAACAAAGAAGATATTGTTTAGGTATGTTAGACATATCTAAGCAGGTATACTAATCCAGGTATGTTTTCCTATGTCAGGTTAGAATCTTACCTTGTGTTAGGATCCCTTATATAAGTATACTTGGTATGATTTTTTATGCTTATTCATAAAGCTAGTAATCAAGGGTTTATTCATATTATGTCTCTTATCTTGATTGATGATTTAACTAACCAGAAGAGTCCTATGGTCAAACAAGAATATGCATGAGTAAAAGAAGACTTTCCTAAAACCTTGAATACTAATGTTTACTATCTATACATACTCAAGATTATTTAGAATTATAATGTTTTGATACTAATGAATCTATGTTTCTGTATGAGATCATGAGGATGACACTATTGCACACTTGAGCATGCACAGTGGTACAGAATGAATAGAAGTTCAAAAGACATATAGAAGATCAAGCGGGAGTCAACCACACAAACATAAAAGATAAGTATTTGAGTTGTTATTTGAAATAATAAATGATATTGCTTGTAATAGGTTGTATGCATATTTGTATTCCTAGAATATATCATGTTGAGTGTAAACATTCATAGAGCATTGAACAATATACTACTAATATGCATATGATTGGTAAGTTGGACAAACATTCCATTGTTGCTTGTCTAGAATAATACCTCTTTGCTGACATGCTGAGAGCTGTGCACACTCTAGATAGTATGTTCTGGTAGAGATGGAAGGCATCTAGATAGCCACTGTATGCATACAGGATATGGAAAAGTGTTGTGCCAAGGTATTGGTCAAGATAGTTGCATAACTATGTAAATGATATCTGTATGCATAATAGGTTATCATGTCAATATGATTTGATGATTATGAAGTATTGCTAATCATGTACTTAATTTTGATTTGTAGGAAAGATCATGAAGAATGATGAACACCGAACAAGTGATGGATGTTCAACAAGAAGATTTACAAATGAAAATATCGAAGGCTCGTGGCTAGAAGATTCTCTTAGAAAGAGGAAGAGAATCATGACGAGATGTTTGCTCCAAGTGACTAGATAAGACCATTCTCTTAATGATGTAATTAAAGAAGAAGTGTGAATCAGGTTTCGTATGGGTACCCAGGATCAATAATCAATTGATGAGCATAATGATCACCATGGGTGATGTGGATCTCAACCTTTGCTACAAGGTTGGATATGGTTTCTATACACAGATGACATGGATGCAAGAAGGAACTCACCACAGAGTTCGAATGATATTGAGGCTCATATTAGTAGACCCATCTGACGAGAGATGGCACAGATAGATATGCAGAAGATCACTCACTACAGAGTGTGAATGATGTTCAGTCACAATGGGAGAATTGACAATTTTTTGATAAGCTTGGGATTTACCAAAAGTAAAGCTGATCCGTTACGAATGATGAACCTGTCATACTATTACTGTATGAGGATGATCTATTTTTACAAATAGATCATGAAAAGAAAGAAGAAGATGGATGCAGAAATGAAAATGAAAGATCTCATATTGATGCATTACTTCCTAGGTATGGAAGTATGGCAAGGCTCAGAAGGAATCTTTCTCAACCAGGGAAAGTATGCTGAGAAAATATTAAAAGGACTTGAGGTGTTTGAGTGGCAACTCTCATGGATTCCAACTTGAATCTATTAGGGGATGACTCATTAGAGTTAGTGGATATAACTCTGTATAGTCAAATCATTGGGTCATTGATGTATCTAACAAATACTAGGTCAGATAAAAGCTTTGCTGTGAACACCTTGAGTCAGTATCTAGTGGAAACTAGATGTGTTCACCTGATAAGTTGCAAATCATTTGATGAGGTACCTAAAGGATACAATAGACTTTGATCTATGCTATCTTGGAGATCATAACTTCAGATGGCTACAGAGATGTTGATTGAGCAGAAAGTGTATCAAACAGGTAGAGCACATCGAGAGGATGTTATTGTCTGGGATCAGCCATGTTCTTGTGGTTTGGTAGGAAGCAGTCCAGTGTGGCTCTCAGCACAAGTGGAATATATGGCTGTGTGCTCTGCTGGTTGTGAAGAAGTATGGCTTCAGGATTGTTTGACTTAGAAATGGACCCTACTATGATCCTATGTGACAAACAGAGTTGTATCAAGATGGCAAAGAATCCAGTGTTCCATGATAAGTCAAAGCACATAGAGATATGACATTTCTATATATAAGATATGGTGCAGAAAGGAACTATAAAGTTCGAATTTGTAACAAGTTGCTGATGTACTAACCAAACCTCTACCGCAAGTGAACAAGTTACCGATGTACTAACCAAACTCTACCTCAAGTAAAAGCTTGAATATTTCCAAGACAAGATTGGTGTAGTTCAGAAGGACCCTCCTCGAAAGGGGGAGTGATATGGTCACCTATGATGAGATTTTTTGCATCGACAATAAGGTCGATGATGTGGATACCTATATTGGTGACGCTGACAGAGATGTTGGTGGATGCTCCTTAGACAGGGTCTAAGTTGACAAGGGGATTGCATCATCCTTGAACATATGTTCTAAAAGGATTCATAGACAGATGTCTCTGAGAAAGAAGAGGGATTGCATCATCCTTGAACATATGTTCTAAAAGGATCCGTAGACATATGTCTTCAAGAATGAAGTCCTTAGTGGACATGTGAGGGTTAGATCATCCTTGGACTTTAGTCCTAAAGAGAGCCATAGACATGATGTCTCCGAGAATGAGGGTTGGATCATCCTTGGACTTCAGTCCTAAAGAGAGCCGTAGACATGGTGTCTTTGAGAATGAGGGTTGGATCATCCTTGGACTTCAGTCTTAAAGAGAGCCGTAGACATGATGTGTCCAAGAATGAGGCTTGTATAATCCTTGTAATTCAGTCCTAAAGAGAGCTGTAGACATGATGTCTCTGAGAATGAGGGTTGGATCATCCTTGGACTTCAGTCCTAAAGAGAGCCATAGAGGTGATGTCTCTGAGAATGAGGGTTGGATCATCCTTGGAGTTCAGTCCTAAAGAGAGCCGTAGACATGATGTCTCCGAGAATGAGGGTTGGATCATCCTTGGACTTCAGTCCTAAAGAGAGCCATAGAAATGAGGTCTCCAAGAATTGAATGATAGGACTGGATCATCCCTGGACCTCGGTTCAAAAGGTACATGATAGGACTGGATTGTCCCTGGACCTCGGTTCAAAAGGCACATGGTAGGACTAGACCGTCCCTGGACCTCGGTTCAAAAGGTACATGATAGGACTGGATCGTCCCTGGACCTCAGTTCAAAAGGTACATGATAGGACTGGATCATCCCTGGACCTCAGTTTAATAGGTACATGATAGGACTGGATCGTCCCTAGACCTCGGTTCAAAAGGTACATGATAGGACTGGATTGTCTCTGGACCTTGGTTCAAAAGGAACATGGTAGGATTGGATCATCCTTGAACCTCGGTTCAAAAGGTACATGACAAGATTGCATCATCCATGGACCTATGTCCTAAAGAGAGCAAGATTGATCATCCTGTAATATGATCATGTGTGTTGCAGGGTATGCTGCTATTGTGGATACTTGTATTGATGATGTGTATACTTGTATTAGTGTGGATACTTATATTGATGTGTATACTTGTATTGATGATGTGTATACTTGTATTGGTGTGGATACTTGTATTGATGATGTGTATACTTGTATTGGTGTGGATACTAATATTGATGATCCAGATGCTGTAGATCGTAATGATCTAGATACTGTAGATGTGACAATGATGCTGGTGATCGTGTGATGATGATATTGATGATCATGTGATGACGATGATGATGATCATGTGATGACGATGCTGATGATCATGTGATGACGATGTTGATGATTGTGTGACAACGATGCTGATGATCATGTGATGATGATACTCATGATCATGTGATGATGATACTCATGATCATGTGATGACGACGTTGATGATCGTGTGATGACAATGCTGATGATCGTGTGATGATGATGCTGATGATGTTGTTGATTGTGAGGATCCATATGATGATGATGTTTTAGTTGTTTGGATGCTACAGAAGACTCAGTATTGAAGATGTTGATGTTCCAGTATTGAAGGTGTTCCAGTAACTGCTTGAGTTACTAATGATTTTGAGAAATCTTCCAATGATTTATAGATGTATCATGTATGATGTTGATGACTCCTCGCTCCTGCAGATGTTGTTATAATATCCTTCTCGTTAAGGGGGAGTGTTGAGATATTGTAACTTCTAAGAATATTATATTTGTACTTTATTATTCCAGAGATGTTTCATTCCTCCGTGAAGATCTTATTGTATATCCGGAGATGTTTATTCCTCCGTTGGAATGTGGTAACTTGGGTTATTAGACTTCCCTAGTGGGGGTCAGCCCTATATGTGTTATGTGGGTCAAAGGGTTGTTAGACCATCCTAGTGGGGTTAGCCCAGTCAGTTGTAGTGGGGTGTTTAACCCAGTGGTAAAGTTGGGGCCGACCTAGTTAATATAAAGTACAAGTCGGAGATGTGTATAAATAGAGAAGGTGTGTTCCTCATTATACACACACTTCCCTCACTCAGAATGTAGCACACTTGTGGAGGAGAGGTCTGCTATGGTGGAGGAGGAGATCATGTCTTTGGTTTGCATCTTTGTATATTGTTGGTCATCTATATTGAGGAACCTTTGCTGGGTTTTCTACCCCATGAGGGTTTCCCAGGATAAATATCTGTCTCTTGTGTTTATGATGTGCTTGTTGTTTCTACAGTGATCCTGTATATGCTATTATTATGAAATGGAATGTATTGCTGCTATTTTATGTCTTATCATATTAAATCTTAACAATACAAGGGACACATTCATTCATCAATAGTATAATAATGTATATTAAATTCCATGGATACAGGGTCTTATGCAAAAATTAATTGTTTTATTAAATAAATATCCACAGCATAACTTCAACTTCAATTCCAACAATTATTTAATAACTACCTCAACATTAATCCTGACATAATTAATAAACTTCAATAACAATTTTGACACCACATGTTATTATTTAATAATATACTTCAACCACAATTCCTGCATAACAAGTTCTTATTTATTAGTATTTAATTAATAAATTTTGACATCAAATATAAAATTATAAGTAAACTTAATTAATATTTATTGACCAAGTTAATAAATGTCTAATTAACATTATTGACACTACGATAGCATTTTTTGACCAAGATAATAATAGTCATATAAACAATAATTAACATCACTAACAATTATTAATATTTATTGTCCAAGTTAATAATCCTATTAACAATAATTGACATCATTAACACTACATTAACATTTATTGACCAAGTTAATAATATTCCTATTAACAATAATTAACATCACTAACATTTATTGTCCAATTTAATAATCCTATTAACATGCTGAACTGACTGCCTCAGCAGATCCAACAATCTTGGGATGAGCCAATCACTCCAGGACTCCTCAAGACCCTACTTCATTTCCAATTTTTGTACGATCTCTGATGGGGGTCTCTCTATGTTTGCGAGTGACTCCACAAAACTCGGTTCTAAAGCTGAAATCCTTGATTCATCAGGTTGAGGGAACCCCTACAGGACTGCAAAGCCTTATCTTTGCAGGGAGGCAACTCTCAGACCCCTGATAAATCCACAACCTTGGGATCTTAAAAGATTCATGCATGTCCCTGGTGGCAAGTTTACGAGGAGGAAACAACAAACCCTCTACTTCTCAAAGCAAGTCCTTCAAGGATGCAACATGAGTGGGGCTCTCTCAAGCACAAAATCTGGTCCAGATCCCTCACCCTGTCTACATAGTGGACAAATCAGAGGAAGTTCCCACATTGGAGATATCTCAACGAGAAGTCAACCAGAATATTCTCCAGTTCAAGGAGCAGACCCTAATATACAAATTCAATAGATTGTGGCCAAATACAAAGGATCTCCTTGATTGGTTAGATTCAAACTGACCGAAGGATGCTTGTACTTTATTTTTATCTAAAGGGTCTAGTGATTTTTTCTTCTCAAGAAGACCTTCATGCTATTATGAGCAACGGGCCTTGGTTTTGGGGAACTGCAGGTCTCTTCATAATCCCCTGGTTTCCTGATTTTGATCCTCTAATTATGGTATTTACGAAGGTGCCCATCTGGGTACTTCTTCCAAACTTACCAATCCATTTATGTAATCAATCACTCTTCAAAGAGATAGGCAACGCTCTTGGATGTTTCTTGTCCCCGGATGCCACTCGCATGGAGCAGGGTCTTTTCACCTATGCATGCCTCAGCGCCACAATTAACATTAGTTCAGGCCTTCACAACAAGATCAACCTGAAAATAGGAAGCTCCATCTGGACTCAGGATTTGGACTATGAAAATACAGCCTTCAGGTGTCGGATTTGTCGTCTCACGGACACCTCCTTAATTCCTGCCCTCAAAGAAAGCCCCAACAACAAAGGACAAAGACTGCTCACAAAGACAAAAGCTGGAAACCTAGAATGTCCTCGTATGAAGAAGACAATCAAGATAAACAGACTGAGAAAGATATGCCCACAGCAAAGCAGGAACAGAGATCCACTCCACCTCCTCCTGAGGTGCACATGCACAAATAGAGATCCACACCACCTCCGCCTATTCAAGAAGATGAAAGCACGAAAAGCGGTCCTCCACAAGGGAAAAAAAGATATCATGATCCTACCTCTTCATACTTTGATAAGGAACTCATTCAGGAATCTGTGGATGCCCTACATCTGGCCTTAGTGTCCCAATCTTCAGGGGGATGGATACAAGTCAAGAAAAAACAAGGAAAAAAAGGAAAGATGTGAGAATTAGCCCATTTTACGGATTTGATTTTCTTCTTCATTTTTTCCATGTCATAGCTTTTCTTTCTGCTTCTTACTGCTATTTTTTGTTGTGTCAATTCGGATGAGAGTTGTTAGATCTTCTTGTGGTAGATAGCCACTCCATTCCACCTCACTTGGACTTCGGGAAGGTAGCAGAAAATCGTTTGTAACATTATTTTCATTTTTGGCAATACAAGGTTCTTCACTAGCTTACAAAAACAAAAAAAATCCTATTAACAATAATTAACATCATTAACATTTATTGACAAAGTTAATATGAGTCCTATGAACACTAATTAACATCATTAACACTTATTTAGGTCAATTGAAAAATGCATCAATTCATAACCAAAATAAGTAATAATTAATTATAATGTAATTAGTCAAAATCACAATGCATCAATGCCCAATTAAAATAGTTTAATAGTAATTCATACAAGCTTATATAGATGAGTTATGTAAGCATAGCTATTGCTTACATACTTCATGTAGGACCTAGTAGTACTCATTCTCACATAACGCATAGTCACACAAGTTATTATCTATTGATGCATACTTAAACCAAAAACCACAATGTCTAACAATTTACTAACTTAGATCATAATAACCTATGAAAACATCATAATGTACCTTGTTACCATACAAGGATCAAGCAAATGTTTTCAACACACACATAATTAATTAACTTTCTCTCCATAAATTTGATGGCATTCCTAACTACCTACTTCATTTTATCTAATTCATAGCTAACCTTTTCATACTATCCTTCCTATGTTGGACTATCCTGTAGCATCAACTATATTTACCTTATTCCAAATAAAACCCATAAGCGGAAGTGTCAACTACATCGACCAAGCTTTCTTGGAAGAAACCCACTAGTCATCATCACACACCTTGGGGAGTACGTCGTAGCACAACCCTACCATGACTTTGAGTTTCAGAGGATAGAGGGTGGTTAATGCCTCCATGCCCCCTATGAAACAAGGGTCAATGCCTACAATGGCATAGAATTGTGTCGCTACTATTGCTCTTGGGTTTTGTCATCGAATAACCAATTTGGGCAGTTGGGTTTCCTAGAACCTTGCACATGCTCACACGTCATGATAATAAAACAATACTCATACAAAAAAATAATGATTCACTTGCATACCATTTCTCTTTTAGAATTCATGTCATCGATGTACTCCCACTTCATAGGATCCAACTATCACTTAGCTCTTTTAAACCTGTAGGTTAGTCCCCCAACTCAAGATGATGCAATATCGTGCAATCATTGAGATGTATACATAGTTCATTACTAATAAACAATAATGAAATAAGTTTTCTATGTATCATGCACCTAGTATCATATTCATTTATTCAATATATAACTTTAAATTTGTATCCACATAGGTCCATCATATTTTAAATTTGCATGCTACAGACTGAATTAAAACACAACCATCATTGTTAACATTAACATCACACACACACATATATAACTTCCACAAAATAATAAGTCCATATGTCCACAGTGTTAGTTTACTGACAAAGTTCCATAGTAATAAGATAATACAATAGGTAATGGTAGTTCAAATGGTAAAGTAAAAATAGGGCATTACACATATGCCCTTATCTTCACATTCAAAGTACCATTTACAAGTATATAAATAGAATATTTATAACATTTTAATTTTTGTAAAGGTTATTTGACCTCCAAATTGTCATTTTAGTTCAATTATAAGGTTTTAAAGAAGTCTAGGTTAGGGGTGTAAAGTGTGGCCTTAATATGTAATGGTAGCCTCTAGGGATTTAACGCCATGAACAAGACCATGCATGACCAAGTTCTATGGCATCATTTTCCTCTAAGTTGATATATGGACACCATTAGGACATCATGAGTGTTAGAGCATAATAACCCTACCCATATTTCCATTCTCGTATCAAGGGACATAGGCTACATGATTTAATGAGTCTATTATGCCAACTCCCATTCAATTTGGCCCTCCATGTAAACTTGGAGCTTCCTACTAATCTCTATCCTTTTTTAAAACTACTACACTTTTTTTTTGCATATGAGGGTGAATTCCTTTAATTAGGGATTATTTTCCTCGATTTTAGGATCACACATTGAAAAATAGAGTTGTGGAGTGAATGTGGGGTGTTTATTATACTGTTCAAGTACTCCAAGCACCTCCTTTTTTGCTATTATGAGATAGTAGTTCCCTCCTTGAGTCATTTTAAGAATATTGCTCACATGCATAACTTAATCATTTACTTGTCCCTTGATTTTAGGTGTCTAATTCCACTACATTTAGTTATGAGGTTGTTAACTCACCTCTAAGAGATTGCATGCACACCATAGGGAATTTTATCTTTAGTTAAGCCTAACTAGGTTGTCAAGCAATATAACTTTAATTGCCTATCTCATGAATTCGAATTTCCACTATGTAATCATTCATTCATTCTTGTAATGATGATATAATATAACAATTTTTCATGTTATTGATCTATTTCATTTATGTAATGATTAATTTTTAGCACATTTAATGCATGAATTTTTAGATTGTTGATATCTTTCATAGTATTTCTATATTGCTTAGTATTTAGATTTGCATGCTCAAATTATGCAATGAGCAATACGTACATGGGTATTACGACCTTGGACATGGTTCTTGTTAATTTTTTATCTTAATGTGGAATTATAGTAGTACTTGAATTCAAATGCATAATCAACAACCATAAGCAATCACATTAGACACAGTATTTACCCTGGGGAAACCATGCTGTACTTGAGGGAGAAAACCCCAACAAAATCACTTCCTTAGAATATTGATAGATAGAAGAGAAGGTCTTTACTATGAATAGATTACATCAAGCACCCCTCGTGTATTATCAGAGAGAAATACCAAGAAACCCTGGTGTAATCATAGAACAAGAGAGAAGATGGAAGAATAGAACTCTGAATAATATCCTGCACAAACAAAGCGCATTTCCTTCAAGACAGAAGAGAATTCACTCTCACATTGAATTCATCAATCCAACATAACATATATAGCAACTCAAGTGTCACAACTCAAGTGTTGCAACTCAAGTGTCATAACTCAAGTGTTGTATTTTAGTTTAACTTAAGTGTTGTCTTTTAGTTTATATCAAGTGTTGACACGAAAACCTATTAATTTTTTAGCATTAATTCAACATACTCTAGGATCTTTACTGAGAGAATAACATGTACAACATATCAAGCATATCAATCACAACAAGCAATCACATGAGACAATAGATAGACAGAGTTTCCCTGGGGAAAACCAGGAAGGTGAAAAACCCCAATAACTTCCTCAGAGATAGATAGAGCAATGATATAAAACCCAAGGATAAGAGATAGTCTCATAGCAGCAGCTTCTTCTCCTCCACTAGTGCGCCACTCTCCAATGAGTGTATAAGTGATAAAGTGAATGATAAAATAGAGTGCCTCTCACACTCTATTTATACTTGACTTGACTTTCCTAATAACCTTTTCTAGGTCGGCCTAAACTTAACCACATAACATAATGCTGATAGAGCCGACCCCCAATAGGGTGGTCTAATAACCCTTTAACCCACATGACTTATATAGGGCCAACCCCATCAAGGTGGTCTAATCACCCTTTAAGTATAAGTTACGACACTTACAATATAAATGATGACACTTCCGTATAGAGGAATAATACCATCTTTATAAGAGTACAATATACATATGTGAAATACATTCCGAAGTTACAAATACATTAACACTCCCTCTTAACTAGAAAGGTATTTCTTGACACAGATCTGCTAGCACAAGTTTTCTTATCTAGATCATCATCATCGAATCATAATCATCGTCACGGCTGCTGCTATCTCAATTGATCTCTAATCTACTCTTCATAGGAAGTTCTACAGAGCCAGTCCTTTTTCATACTGGATGTAGGCCCACCACCTGCAGGTCTTCATCATCACTGACCATACTGTGGAGTCCTCAGGACTTATTACGTGCATCACAAAATCTTGCAAGAGCATCCCAGGACTTATTATGGGCACACAACCCAACCTATCGGATGTCCCAGGTCCTACATGTGTTATGGAACAACCTCAAAAGAGCATCCCAGGACTTATTACGAGCACACGGCCCAACCTATCGGATCTCCCAGGTCACATTACATGCCATAGGAAAAACCCTTGAAAGAGCATCCCAGGACTTATTACAGGAACACAGCCCAACCTATCGGATCTCCTAGGTCTTACATGTCCTCCCAAGAACAACCTGTCCATGGCCACAAATTATCATCCTGATACTCATGATCGTACTGATCATAACATCATTCACGAAGCACAACCCAGATGCACATCACACAACACTTACATTCACCAGCATGGGAAGACACACTTCAACCATCTGTGAAAGGATCAACACTTATATCTACGTCATGGGAAGACACACTTCAACCATGCGAGAATGCCATCGCAATTATATCCATAGCCATGGGAAGACACACTTCAACCATTTTAGGAATGACACAACACTTATATTGTAGCCATGGGAAGACACACTTCAACCATGATCGGATGGCACAGCCCTTATATCGTAGCCATGGGAAGACACACTTCAACCATGCTCGAATGGCACATCTCTTAGATCAATGACCATGGGAAGACGCACTTCAACCATGTTGGAATGGCCCCAGCCCTTATATCACAACCATGAGAAGACACACTTCAACCATGCTCGAATGGCCCTAGCACTTATATTGCAGCCATGGGAAGACATACTTCAACCATGCTCGAATGGCCCATGTGCATCTATGTCTTCGGAACTCATCACACATAATCCAACTGATTATGCAATGTATCCACCTGATACATTTCATCACATATGATCATCCTAATCATCATCATAGCATCATCCTGATGCATATCATCTGGAGCAACATCTTGAAGCTCATCATCCATGAGCATCCTGATCATACAATGCATCCACCTAATGCATACATAGTATCTACCTGATACATATCATCATACATGATCTACCTGATCATACAATGTATCCACCTGATACATACACAAATACATGATCCAACTGATACATATCAACATACATGATCCACCTGGTCATACAATGTATCCACTTGATACATATACAAATACATGATCCAACTGATCATAACAAGTATCCAACATGATGCATATACAAATGATCCAACTAATCATAACAAGCATCCAACATGATGCATATACAGAGTAGTAACTGGAGCATCGACCTGATGCTTATCATACAACGCTTACATCCATAGCCATGGGAAGGATCCTCCTCTCACCATGCTTGGAATGGCTACTGCAAATGTGTCCATCACTTCTTCCTCGAAGTGTCATCAATCTGAAGGACACCAAGCCTCTCTCTGACATATTCAAAATTCACTCTGGCTAGTGGTTTTGTCAACACATCTGCAATCTGCTCATCCATCGCAACATACAGGAGTTTCACTACTCCTCTCTGCACCATATCCCTGATATAGTGATATTTGATCTCAATGTGCTTCGACCTGTCGTGGAATACCGGGTTCTCAGACAGCTTTACACAACTCTAGTTGTCACAAAAAATACCAGTAGCCTCCAACGAGAGATCAAATAGCTTAGACAGTAGCTTCCGCAGCCATACTACCTCACAACTAGCTGAACAAGGTGCAACATACTCTACTTTAGCTGTACTCAATGCTACGCAAGACTGCATCCTGCTAAACAAAGAGATCACACCTAATTCCATACTGAAGCAGCACCCATAAGTGCTCTTCCTATCTACAGCACTGCCTGCCCAGTCCGAATCAACATAACCCTGTAGGTTGAACTTTTGATTCACATCATACTTGAGCCCATAATCAATTGTACCCTTCAAGTACCTCAGAATATTCTTTACAGCAACCAGGCGAACACCTCTCCGATCCATCAGGAACTGGCTCAATGTGTTCACTGCAAAGAAAATATCTAGTCTAGTGTTTGTCAGGTACATCAAGGACCCAATCATATGACGATACACCATGACATCAACCGGATCAGATGAAGCATCACACAGAAGCTTCAAGTTCGATGCCATAGGTGTGGCCATGGCCTTGCAGTCCATCATCCCGAACTGCTTTAGGATCTCTACTGCATACTTCCCTTGTCCAAGGAAGATCCCATCTGCACTCTGCCACACCTCCATGCCTAGAAAATAGTGCATAATCCCCAATTACTTCATCTCGAACTCGGCAACAAGCTTCCTCTTTGTGTCAGCAATCAATCTATCCTCACCAAGTCCTAGGAGCTTGCTTCAAGCCATACAAGGCTTTCTTCAGTTTGCACACATGAGTCCCTCTTTCTGGGAGAAGCCACGAGCTACAAACCTCGCTTTGTATTTCTCCATGCTACCATCTGCAACATGCTTGATCTTATAGATCCACTTGGAAGTAACAACAGACATCCCTTCAAGTCTTGGGACCACATCCCAAACATCATTCTTTATGATCGACCAGTATTCCTCTATCATGGCATTCTTCCCAAATCCTGGGAACTTCAGATTCTTCAATATCTTCAATAGACTTCAGATTCTTCAATATCTTCAATAGATAGATTTGTTGATGGAACAAATGTTGTAGTCCTTCTTTTGTAGGTGATGGTATATGATATTTCCTACAAGACAAGTTAAATTGCATGATTAGAAAACATCTCATAGTTTTCAAAACAAATTCTTACACATAAAGAAATATGTCATATAGTCATGCATTTAATTTAGCCAATGCTTTAATAAAACATTTATCCATATCCTATAACTTTCTAGATGCCTTCCAATCTCTACCAAAACATTGTTAAGAGTGTGCACAACTCCCAACATGTCAGCAAAGAGGTTTCATTCTATATAGGTAGCAATGGAATGTTGTACAGTTCCATAGGCCACTTACCCATTACATGCATATTAGTAGTATATTGTTCATTAATGCAATTATTCTAATATGCATAATACACAACCTAAGTCTAGGAACATAAGTATATACATCTTTGAATAGTATTATTTAAACAATCAAATATACAAGAAATGACAATTCAAATACTTATCTTTGTTTGTTTGATGGGTGGAATCCCTCTCAATCTTTGTTTCCTTGTAGGAACTACTAGAGTGTGCTCCCTCTTGATCTTTGCTTCCTGGATTACCTGTCCTTGAACTTATGTCCATCCTTAATCACTATGCATGCTTACTAGTATCATCATTGTGTCATCGTTGAGATCTCATACATAATCATACATTTATTAGTATAATCTTAATATTATCAAAACACAATAATCTTAAGCATGTATAGTCATGATCATTTCAAACATAGATAATAAGCATTAGTATTCAAGGTTTATATAGGACTTTTCTGTTTAGTCATATCATTAATAAAACTAAGGAACGTAACATGCATAAACCCTACATTACTCAAACTTTTAACTTCATGAGTAATCATTATCAATCATACAAAAGTATAAGATCCTTTGATATAGGAAAAACATACCTAGTCATCATATTTGCTAGTTATGTCTAGCAATGTTTTCTTGTTCTCTTCAATGACCTGCATAGCTCATAATTTAACCATTGTAGAACCAAATTATACATACCTCTATGTGATCCATGACTATGGATGAGTCTTTGTCTTCATGTCATCATGGTCTTGATCTAGAGCTTGATTTGAACCTTTCATGTTAGCGGATAACATTCTCCTCATACAACACCACAGTGCATTAGTACAAACATAATACAATCATAAGCGTCATAGCCCTAATCAATGAATGTCTTATATCATGCATTCATTCTTTTACTAGGGTTATAAGACAAGTCTAAAATTAAACAAGATTGTTACTAAACTCAATAACATGAGGACAATCATATTATAAACTTAATCATGAACAGATTTCAAAACATACCTATAAGTCATACCTGTCAAATTGCTTGTAGTAGTAGTTGTTGTTGTTCCTTCTGTTCTTAGGACAATCTAAGGAAAACTGTCCTCTTCTTGGTATGTGTTGTGAGAGCTTGATCTTCATTCCCGATCTTGTCTTCTCGAAATACTATCTGAGCTTCTTCCTGTGATCATTCTTCCCATAGCTTACTGAAAGAGATAAGTTTCTTCCTAGCACAAATTCCTTGGATGAAGGAATCCCATGACCTAGGAAGGCCATTAAGAGTGTCCATTACCACTTCTCCATTCTCTATAACTTCTCCCACAGCTTCAGGTTGTTCTTTTGTATGGGAGACCCTTGAGAAATAAGACTGCATAGTCTCTGCATTCTAGAACTTGATATTCTTCAATTGATTCCTCAAGGTCATCTTCTGATTTATATTCTTCCCTTCAAATAGCTTGGTCAATGAATCAAACATCTCCTTAGGTGTCTTCGGAGATGACACATGTGGCATGAGATGGTTTTTGATAGAATCAACAATGATCCTTTTAGCCTTGACTAATTTCCTCTTGTTTAAGGCCTTAGTCTCTTCTCCCTCTGGGACAGGAACCCCTTCACTTATGTAGGTGTCCAAATCACTCTCTTCTAGAATTAACACAATCCTATACTTCCATGCTCAGAAGTTATCAGCCCCTTCAAGCTTACCCTCAAGCTTGGTGTGGTGAGAACTTCAAATGAAATAGAAAAGATTTAGGTCTTACCACTTGATTTGCAGAAATTTGGATCTGGAGCTGGATTAGAGTTTGTCAGCGAAACCCTAAAAATTCACACTTTGAATTTCAAACATCTTAAAAGATAGAAAGATGTGGCTTGATGAGTTGAACAAGCTGGTATACTCAGAATTTGAAAACTGCAAAGTTTCACCCCTCAAATTTTCTTTTCAAACTTTTGGATTCACTAAGGAGGACCCTGAATTAGGGTTTGATTTTCTTGGAGCTTCATCCATCCAAAAAGTTCGATCTTGATCTCTAAACTTCTATTTTTCAGAGGAGCTTCCATCCATGGTCTCATATTTCAGAAATTCCAACTTTTACAGAAGCCCTAATTTTTGGCTTCACTAGAGAGGACCCCAAACTAGGGTTTGATTTTCCTCGAGCTTCACCTAACCAAAAATTTCGATCCAAAGCTCTAAAATTCGATTTTTCCAAGGAGCTTCCAGCCATGGTCTCAGATTTCAGAAATTCCTATTTCTGTGGAAAAATTTTAGGGCAAAAATGAAAGTGCCCAGAATTGAATTTTGATTGGACAGAAATATGGGCCTTGCTGAGGAGAGTCAATCTACCCTACTGCCTTTCCAAAATCTGTGGAGAGAAACCCAAAAACAAGAAGCCCTAGCATAGTGTCTTCTTCTTAGGTTAGCTCTGATACCATGTTAACTTTTGAGCATTAATTCAACATAATCTACGATCTTTACTAAGAGAATAACATGTACAACATATCAAGCATATCAATCGCAACACGCAATCACATGAGACAATAGACACACAGAGTTTCCTTGGGGAAAACCAAGAAGGTGAAAAACCCCAATAACTTCCTCAGAGATAGATAGAGCAATGATACAAAACCCAAGCATAAGAGATAGTCTCCTAGCAGCAGCTTCTCCTCCTCCACTAGTGTGCCACTCTCCAATGAGTGTATAAGTGATAAAGTGAATGATCAAATAGAGTGCCTCTTGCACTCTATTTATACTTGACTTGACTTTCCTAATAACCTTTTCTAGGTCGGCCTCAACCTAGCCACATAACATAATGCTGACATGGACGACCCCCAATAGGGTGGTCTAATAACGCTTTAAACCACATGAATTATACAAGGCCGACCTCGTCAAGATGGTCTAATAACCCATCAAATATAAGTTACCACACTTAAAATATAAATGACGACACTTCCATATAGAGGAATAATACCATCTCTATAGGAGTACAATATACATATGTGAAATACATTCCGGAGTTACAATTACATTAACAAAAACACTTTAGTTGATGAGATCTTCTTTATTAACAGTTAGTTAACTCTTTTAACTGAAGTCCTTCTTGATAGCATCACTAAAGTGAACAATTGGAATTGTCATTTAATTAACTAAAGTATTTCTTGTTAACATCACTAAATTTTAACAATTTGAGTTCTCTCTTATTTAACTGAAGTCATTATCATTACTAACAAAACCGATTTCTCTATTATCTTATCACATCTTATCTTTATCTCTTGTCTTATGTACATGGTCCACATGTGCCAACTTTAATTTATATATCATATCAAATATACTAATGATATTTTTCCAATGATGTGATCATATTGTTCTACTATCATCCCAAGTGGTCATATGCTAAAGTAATTCACTCTAGATGTGGCCAGTCTCTAGATGAAACTTAATAGTTCAACCATGGTTAGTATTACATCAAACATGATTCATGCTTCGATATGCCAAGCATTACCTCAACACATGAGGCACCACCTCAACATATGAGGCACCACCTCAACACATGAAGATTTGTATTGGCACACAATGTTAGAATTCTGATAATTTCATTCAAAATATTATCTAGGATCCTACTAAGAGAATAACATGCATAGCATAACAATCATAGACACAAGAGACACAATGTTTCCTTGGGGAAAACCATGAAGGTGAAAAACCCCGCAACTTCCTCAGTGATAGAATGAGCACCAATACAAAGATCACAAAGATAAAACCCCAAAATATAGATGTCTTCAGCAACTACTCCTCCACTTGTGTGCACTCCTCTCTGTCAACTATGCGAGTTGGATGAGTGAGTGAATGAGAAGATAGAGTGGTGCAACCACTCTATTTATAATTTAACTTAACCTGTCATTTACCCCAACTGGGACAACTCCCTAAGGGAGTCTAATAACCCTTCCACTTAACTCATATAGGGTCGACCCCTCTAAGGTGGTCTAATAACCCATCAAATATAAGTTACGACACTTACAATATGACTTGCGACACTTCCAAATACAAATGATGACACTTCCAATCGGAGGAATAATACATCTCCATTGGGGATACAATAAAGTACAAATGTAATACATACAATATACAAGTGAATATCTTCTGAAGTTACAAATACATCAACACTCTTAACTAGGAAGGTATTCTCTTGACACAGGTCATCAATACGTATAGGAACAAGTCTTTAATACTAGTGCTGGATCATCATCACTACCGCTATACTCGTCATCTTGATAATTGGTGTTATCTCTCAATTCTTCTTGTCATAGGAAGTTCTACAAAGCCAACCCTTTTCCATGTTGGATGTAAGCCAAGCCTCCATGTAGGTATTCATCATCTCTGCGAGCACCCATCTAGTGGAATATCAGGACTGATTATGTGCATGTTGCAAAACCTCGAAAGAGCATCCTAAGACTGATTATGTGCTAAGCAAAACCTACAAGATCTCGCAGGGATCTATTATATGCAAGCAAGCAAAAACTCAAAAGAGCATCCCAGGACTGATTACGTGATAAGCACAACCTGCAAGATTTCCTAGGGCTCTATTATATGCCATGGAAAAAACCTCGACAGAGCATCCCAGGACTGATTATGTGCTAAGCACAACCTGCAAGATCTCCCAGTGAGCTATTATATGTCACCTCCAAGAAAAACCTCGAAAGAGCAACTTTTAGATCTCCCATGGAGCTATTATATGCCATAGGAAAAACCTCGAAGGAGTATCTACAAGATCTCCTAGGGAACTATTACATGCTACTACACAACCTGACAAGATATCCACGGCTACGGCCTTGGAGCATCACCCAAATGCTCACCATCATATGGAACATCATATGGATGTTCATGATCATAAGGATCATCATCACATGGAGCATCATACGGATGCTCGTCACACAACACTTACATCCATAGCCATGGGAAGGAACCGCCCACAACCATGCTTGGAAGGGCTCATGTATCTACGTCTCATCACTTCATTTTGGAAGTATCTTCGATCTAAAGAACACCAAGCCTTTCTCTGAAGTACTCAAACTTCACCCTAGCTAGTGGCTTGGTCAACACATCTGCAATCTGCTCATCCATCGCAAAATACAGGAGCTTCACTACTCCTATCTACACCATATCCCTGATATAGTGATACTTGATCTCGATATGCTTTGACTTGTCATGGAACACTGGGATCTTGAACAACTTCACACAACTCTTGTTGTCACAGAATATACAAGTAGCATCCAACTGGAGATCAAATAAATCTGATAGTAGCTTCCTTAGCCATACTGCCTCACAACTGGCCGAACAAGCTGCGACATACTCTACTTCAGTTGTACTCAGTGCTACGTAGGACTGCTTCCTGCTAAACGAAGAGGTCACCCATAATCCCATACTGAAGAAGCACCCTGATGTGCTCTTCCTATCTACAACACTGCCTGCCCAATCTGAATCAACACAACCCTCCAAGTTAACCTTTTGATTTGCATCATACTTGAGCCCATAGTCAATCGTACCCTTCAGGTAACTCAGAATATGCTTTAAATCAATCAAGTGAACATGTCTAGGATCCATTAGAAACTAGCTCAATGTGTTCACAACAAAGAAAATATCTGGTCTCATGTTCTTCAAGTACATCAAGGACACAATCATCTGACGATACATCATGGCATCAACCAACTCTAATGAAGCATCACTTAATAGATTCAGGTTCAATGCCATAGGTGTGGCCATGGCCTTGCAGTCCATCATCCCGAACCTATTCAGGATCTCTACTGCATACTTTTCTAGTCCAAGGAAGATTCCATTTGCACTCTATCACACCTCCATACCTAGAAAGTAATGCATCATACCCAAGTCCTTGATCTTGAACTCGATAGCAAGCTTCCTCTTCATATCAAATATCAACCCATTCTCACCTGTCACAAACAAGTCATCTACATAAAGTAGGAGTATCACTGGATTTCCTTCTCAACCTTGTAGTAAAGGTTGGAATCTGCTTTACTCTTGGTAAAGCCCAAACTAGTCAAGAAGTTGTCAATCGTGCCATACCATGTCCTGGGTGCTTGTTTCAAACCATAAAGGATTTCTTCAATTTGTACACATATGACTCCTTGTCATGTTTCTCAAAATCGAGTGGTTGCTCCACATATACTTCCTCTTCGACTACACCATTCGAGAAGGTTGTCTTGATATCCATCTGGTGTATCTTTCACTTCATCACTATAGCCAAAGAAAGTAATATTCTGATGGAAGTGTATCTGGCTACGGGTGCAAAAGTTTCTTCATAATCTATCCCTTCTTTCTGGGAGAAGCCACGAGCCACAAACCTTGCCTTGTATTTCTCTATGCTACCGTCTGCAGCATGCTTAATCTTGTAGATCCACTTAGAAGTCACAATGGACTTCCCTTCTGGTCTTGGGACCACATCCCAAACATCATTCTTCATGATTGACTAGTATTCCTCTACCATGGCCTCCTTCCATTCTTTCTTTTCTGCCGCTTCTTCATAACTGGAAGGTTCTTTGTTCATTATATCACATAATAAGGTTACATAGCTGGTGTGTGATCTTATCCTTTTTCTTTCTCTATGTTCCTCCTCTGGAACACCATACCTCTCTGCATCTTGGATGAGCTCTCTTGCCCATGATGGTTTCCTCTTGTGAGAGTTCTTTTCACGGGGTGGATCAACAGGTACTTGTGGATCTTCCATATCACGATTCTCTTCTGGAATTGCTTCCTTCATGGTGGTGTCATGTATTCTGGATTCCCTTGGTTCTTCATTTCCTTTAAGAGGTGGCTTCCTGGATTTGATGTATGCTGAGTCTTCATCAAAAGTCACATCCACTACTAATATAAATGTTCTTGAACCCTGCAAAGTAGATTCTGTATGCTTTTGAATTTTCACTGTAACCCATGAATATACCCTTCTTTCCTGAAGGATCTGTTAGCGCGACACCAGTTGACACATACCACAGTCTTCATGAGCACCAGCCCAGATAGGGTTTATCCTACCCAACAACACCTATAGAGCAAATGAGGTCTCACCCGAGGCATCCAGGAAGAGCAGACGGAACCATGTTTCCACAGAATGAAGGAGGATGGTTGCGGCTATGATACTTAAACTTCTTGCAACACTAGAATAGAGATCTTTAAGCATTGAACATAGTATCAATGCAAGATTCAACCAAGACATTCGTCATTGCAACAACAGTAATTGTAAAGCAAGTATCACATCAAAGAAGCATGACATTATTTGTATAGTGCAACATCGCATTACCATAACTGAACAGATTAAACACAGAGATTGTACCAAAATAGCTTCATCATATTATCATTGTCAACCTAGATACAATGTCTCTGCAAAAACTAGATCTCTGCAATGACTCTCAACAACAAAACATACCCGGAAACATACAACCAATATCAGAGCTTCACACAATATTCCTAGCATTCAATCATGATCTTTCATCACTTACAACTCTTACCTATATATAGGCTTCCGCCTTACCACTCTTGTCCACTTAACAACTTGTTAAACCACACTTACGGACAAATGACTCAATATCTAACTTACTTATCTAAAAACGACCAAAAACCTGCATTTTGCGGTATAACTAACTCAACAGTACATAATATGTGGTCCAAATGACCCAAAACCCGCAATCCACAGTACAATTGACCCAAAATGCATAAAATAATCTTTCGCTTATCGCCTTTCACACCATCTTCTGCCTTTTTGCAGCATCATAGATGCTGCGATAACACTTCACCAAACTGCCTGCCAATAGGCCCCCAAAACAATCTTGTGGCTCTCCCTCGAGCCATGTCAATTGGAGACGGTGTAGTCCATCGTTTTGAATTTGAATTCTTCGTACAGTTGCTCGACTGTCCGCACCACCTTCTTGGCTTCCGTAGCTGCTAATTGACTGTCAACCATGTCTTCTGTAGATGGGTGATCTGTAAGTTTTTCCACTACCTATTATCGACGCTTCTGCACTGCCTACAGAGCTTTGCTAGCTTGCATCATGAATTTGTCGGCGCTATCCTGGAACTCCTCTAACTGGGTTGTGCACATCTTCTATCGCTCGTCCGCCTTGGCGACACAGTGTTGCAAATATTTTAGCTCCTAAGACTTATCAACTTGCTCCAGTGGTGGCATTATGCGCATTGCTTCTTTCAATGTGGCCAACTATCCCTCTGCTTCCTGCCGATACTTAGACAGTTGTTTGACCTACTCATCCTGAACAATGTGGCCCCATAATTGTATAGTTTCAGTTGTGAGCTTGGTTTCCTACGTCTCCAGCTCCTCCATCTGAGCGGCAACTTCCTCAATTGCCTTTCTTCGTTCATCCACTTCAGCTTGAGGGCTACCAAGTTTCATCTGGGCCTTTAACTCGTGATTCTCCTATAGCAACTGAATAACGGCAGCTCCCAATTGTTGCACCCGGTGGAGCATGTCTAACTCTTCAATGGGCTCTGGTACATGTTGATAAGCTTCCATGATCGCTCGGTCAACCAGTACACTATCGTCCCACATACGAGCCTTCTCCACAATAAGGAAATCGTGTTCTTTTTTTAGTCCTTTGATTTCGTGTGCCTTCTCAGCCCATTCTTCTTTAATGTGTGCTTCGAGTTCATCCACGACCTTCCATATGGAAGCATCCCTGGCGGTCAATTCTTCGATAGTGCGCTTTGCATCGACCTCACTCACCTGTAGTCATACACACATACCACTGATCTGTCGTAGTTGGTCTGTCATTTCCTTGCTGGTAGTAGCCTGCATAGTGGTCAACCCTTCCGATGGATATGCGTTAACATTGAGGGTCGCCATCTTCAACTACTGTAGCAATGTGTTTAGTGCCGCATCTTTGGTCACAATCGTAGTCGGGGGAATTTCCATATTCCTCACCCCCGGCTCAATGTTGATTGTGCCAAAGGTTGGTGCCGCTGCTTCCTCTAGTGCCTTTCCAGAAACCATATCATATAGAGACTCTAACCGAGCAGTGATCGCATGGAATCCTTCATCCACTTTCCTTTCCATCTTGTCTGCTGCCGCAGAGGATGCAGTATCGAGCGCTGTGAGCAAGCGGCCCAACTGTGCCTCAGTGGGCAAGGACAACCCGCTAATCGTTGCATGCTCCTAATACCTTTTCGAGCGGTTTTCTTCAAGATCCTAGTCGCTATCATCCAATATTGATTTGGTCTATTCTTTCCCTAAGTCATGGTGACTCTGCTGGTCCTATGCCAATACCCGATCATCTGGGCCCAATGCCGGGCCACCGACTTCTATCTCCACTAAACTCATGGGTTGTCGCCATGCCTCCGGCCACTCGTTCACAGTAGCCTCCAAATATTCGGACATCACCTTATGCAAAGTTTGCAATCATTGCCGATCAAGATCACGGAGGGCTTGTATATGTATGGTATGCGGCCGAATTACAAATGCCATGACTGGTCTAAACCACGTTGCAGTTTCTTTAGATATTCACGGAACTTGTGTTGCCGTAGCACAAAGCATCTCCCAAAACAGCCAAAACTGCAATTGGCAATCCTGGAGTCGCTCTGGCTCCCATACATACCATAGATTCTAATACCGGAGACCCCTCCGTACTGCTACATCTGGACAGTCCATGCCCTAGTACGTGTCAGGCTCCTTCCATGTGACGAAGGTGATCAATAGCAACAACCAACTATATGTGAAGGCACCGTTTCTCGATTGGACCGCCACAACATCCTCCATTAATTGATTCAAGAGATACAGGGACCAGTTCTTTTGTACACCTTTCGCACATTGCTCTGCGCATGCAACGATCCCCGAGTTGCATTGGTTAGGTCGACCACCCCTAACCACCTTGCAGGATAGGATCTTAATGCCCATGCCCATCCATTTCTAAGCCATATTTCTGTGCCAACTGCAGTGCCCATTTTTTGTCATTTTCCTTTCCTTGGATGAACTACGATGGATCAACTCCATTTTTAGGCAAGCTAGTTATGTACAAAATTAATTTGATGGTGATCGGGACTTCTCTGTCCAGCCACAATGAACCACAATGAAAGCACGCGAGGAGCTACTTTACGCATGCATTAACTTCCGCCATTCGCCCAAAATGTGGCATGTTAAGAAGCCCTAACAAGCTGGCCTGCTTCAATCCTCATGCCCAATCTCATACCGCTGGTGTCGGGGAAATTTGTGTCTCAGGAACATATGGGGCAAATGCAATGTCAAGGTAGGCCACCAAATCATGGTCATCGTAATGCAGGCACATCAATGCTAGCCCAATATCCACAGAGCACTCCATTCCAGCCGGGAGCACCTACATCTTCACACCATACTTTTGTTTTGGGTTTATCTTGCATGGAGTGGCATCCGGTCAAATGGGAGGGGTATACCCAAGGATTTCACCAGTTGATAGTCCCGCCCATGGGACAGACTCACGAATGTGCTGAATGGACTACCCCACCTGTTCCTGAGCTTCGCCGACCGTCGCGGTGGATTACCCAAGTATCATCTTACTCTGCGGGGACTCAGAGTGTTGACCTCCCTGTCACTTCTTAGTGATGACTGATGCTCCCACTGGCATATTTGCAACTTCGGCTCCAAGATAAATGGCTTTGGATGACAACCACTGAGATGAAGGGAGACTCCACTTCACTGCTAATATCGACTATCTCTAGTTCGCCTCGCATACCTCGCAGCACTTCGTTATATACTTATCAACACCTTGCTCAACTCACGACTGCACTCTGCAATAACATTGCACAACTGATTTCTTGGTGTCTTCCAACCAACTTCGATCTAGTTTTATAGCATCTAGCCGAATCCTCTATAATCATCATGAAATCATGCATTAATTCAGCCAAAATCCTGTATTGGTGACGCAAATCCATCGTTGATCCTATCAGTCGATTAACTAGATCCGCCATTCATACCCATCATTCGAACAAGCGCCGTTAATTAACTGTTTTAACTTTTGTTATTTATTGTTGATTTGACCTGGTCACAATACTTCCACATGTCGCCGATCGCTCCAAACTTGCAGCAGCAGCCTCCCTGCTTTCGCATTCCATCCGTGTTGGTGCGCCATCCTGCCATCAATCAATCTATTTCTCTTTTTTTTCTTTTTTTATTTCCTAATGCGACTCAGGCATCGCAGTATTCCAAGCCTGACTGATAGGGCTTCAACCTATGACCATTTACTAGTTTTGGGAGCATCGCCCCGTCTAGTTGCTACAGCTGAACCACGCCCCCTGAAGTAATACTTTTGATGTGATACGGACCAAGCCAATGCATCTACAACTTTCCTGGATGTTTCATAAACTTGCTATCGTACAACAGCACCAAGTCACCTTGCTAAAACTGTTTATTTTTTATGCGTCGATCATGCCATGCCTTCTGGCAATCTTTCTCTACCCCCTAGTGGAACCCAATGATGAGATGATCTTCCTCCAACTGCACCAATTTCTCTAGACATTCATCTAGTGCCGCTGTATTATCCAGGCCTGTTGCAGCCGTGATGCGCAGACTCGAGACAATATACTCCATGGTCATAATTGCTTCTTCGCCATACACCATCTTAAATGGTGTCTGCCCTATCAGCCATTTACATGTGGTGTGGTAGGCCCACAATACTACTGGGATTTTGAGATCCCAGTCATCACGGTTCACATTACACACCTTTATTAGTGCATGCTCCAATATCTTATTGAAAGCCTCCACCATGCCATTCTCCTGCGGAGGATAGGGTGTACTCTTCTTATGCTGTATCTGCAACTCCTTCATTAATGCGTTGATGGTGTGATTAAGAAAGTGGCTACCTTGATCGCTCAACAATATCTTGGGGTAGCCAAAGCGATTGATGATGTTATCAAACAAGAATCGCACTGCCATTGCTGTGGAACAATCAACTATTGGTGCCACCTCTGCCCATCGATTCAAATACTCTGTCACTATGATAATGTAGCACACACCCGTGTGCCTCCCTGGTGGATTGATCGGTCCTACAAAATCCACTTCCCATTTTTCGAATGGCTGCAATGTCAACTGAGGCATGAGTGGCATCTCATCGCATCGGGATGGTTTGCCAGTTCGCTGACAGACATTGCAAGGCTGTGCATAGTTTTTCGCATCATTATACAGTGTGGGCCACCACATCCTAGCACGCAACACTTTCCTAGCAGTTTCCCTACCGCCATAGTGTCCTCCGGCTACTCCTCCATGCGCTTCTGCTAATATCTGTGATTGCTCATGCGACAAGGCACATCTGCGCAATACCTCATTGGCACCCATTTTGTATAACTCTCCTGCAATTAGCTAGAATTCTGCAGCTTTGACTACCAAGTGCTTCTTCTGACTGGTGGTGAACTCGTCTGGTGGAGTGCCCATTGTCAGAAACTGAATGATTTCTGCAAAGTAGCCATCTACAACCTCAATCCGAAATAGTTAAGAATCTGGTAAACCATCTTCAATGTTGGTCGGCTCCTCTTCTGTATCAATCTGCGAGAGATGATCAAGACCGGCATTCAACCGGCCTAGCTTCACAATGACTTCAAAATCGAACTCCTAAAAAAGAAGTATCCAGCGGCATATCTTCCCCCCCAACATAGGCTTATTGACTAGGTATTTCAACGTGAAATGGTCGGTGAACATTTTAAAGTGCCCACCCAACAAATAGTTCCTGAACTTCTACAGCGCATAGACCATTGCCAGACCTTCCCTCTCAATAGTACTATAATTCCTTTCGGTGGAGGACAACTTCCGACTTGCAAAAGCAATAGGATGATCAAGGTCACCTTCTCCTGGTTGAGCCAATACGACGCCCAACGCAATCGATGAGGCATCAACATGGACATGGAATTCCTTACTTCAGTCCAGAAATACCAATATTGGTGCGGATGCCATCTTCGCCTTCAGTGTTTCAAAGTTGTCTTAACATTCCAGGGTCCACTGAAATAGTGCATCCTTCTTCAGTAATTTCTCCATAGGGGCAGTAATCGCTGCATATCCCCTGATGAATTTATGATAATACCCAGTATGCCCCAGAGTCGCCCACAACTGCTTAATAGTGGTTGGTGGTTGCAAGCTCAAAATGAGAATAATCTTGGCCAGATCGACCAACAACCCTTGCTTACACACAATATGGCCGAGCAAGATCCCAAATGGTGCACAAAAGATGCATTTCTTCAGATTCAGCGATATCTGGTGCTGTTAGCCTCACTCGAGCATCAACCACAGATTCACCAGATGATCACGGATCAAACCATAGACTGTCCAATCATCCATGTATACCTATAAAAAAATTTGAATGAAGTCTTTGAATGCAGTAACGACAATCCGCAAAAATATCATAGGTGCATTCTTCAAACCAAATGGCATTACAGTGTATTGAAAGTAGTCCCATTCAGTAACAAAAGTTGTCTTATGGTGATCTTCTTTCGCAATGCAGAGCTAATGATAGCCAGAGAACCCGTCTGTGAAGGAGTACATCTCTTGGCCACCCACACCTTCAAGCACTTCATCAATAAATGGAGTGGGGAATGGATCATGCAAACATTCATCATTTAGCTTCCTGAGGTCAACGCAAATGTGCACTTCTCTAGTCTTCGTATCTTGCACCACCGTAGGACTAATCCATTCCGACTCCTCAACTGGTTCAATAATACCAACATCCAACATGCAATCCAGTTCAGCCTTGACCCGCTCCCTATGCCGCGGATTCAATCGATAGGGTCACTGCCAGATCGGCTTAGCATCTGGTTTTAATGGAATCTTCATTTCTCCTAAGTCACCTAGAATCCCCTTCATGTCAGAAAACTTGGTAGGAAATAAATCCTGAAACTCATGGAGCAAATGAGTGACCTTGCTTATCAGCTCATCATCCCAAGAATCCCCGACATTTGTGAACTTCAGAGTGTCCTCTGTCCCAATGTTAATCTTGTGGATCTTCAGCGGCTGACTGATCGGGTCGCTTGGCACATCAGGTGGCACCACAGCACGACTTCCTTCTAACTCTAGGATATTCACATTCTGCGGATCATCACCATCTTTTGGCCCACCAATGATATTGAAGCACTCCATGAGAGACTACATCTGGCAGTTCGTGTACGGATCCGCAGGATATGCTAACGGGACAACCTACAGAATTACATCATAGATGAGTTGTAATGCATTCTTAACCTCTGGATCGGCATCCGCAAAACTGAATGTATGGGTAAAACACACTTTGAGCTCTAGAAAAGTTGAAATTTCCCCTCGCTACTCAGCTGTAGTATACCATGAGCGTGGCATCTCATCCAAAGTATGGATAAAAGCATGGACCCACTCATCTTTCAGTCACGATACCCATAGCTGCTGACATTCCATCAGGTGACCACCCGGATCAGTCCGACCATCATACTTTCCAGTGTGGTAAACCTCAGTATCACCAAAACGTACCATCATCAATCTTCATCATTTCGACCGTCCATCAATTGATGCATTGTGTGTCTCCCACCAGCGTGCTAGAGTGGCCTTCAATGCTTCATTCAACGCCAGCAATCGCTATGGTTCGGAAACTCTTTCTTCAAACTCCATCAGAAATTCAAATAATCCAGGTAGTCCTTTATATATTGGTAGTGTAACCGTTTCAGTCATGACATGGCATAATGACTATCTGACCAACCCGCACTTATGGAGTGACACTTCGTGCAAGCGATTATATCAATATTCCAGCTCATCATCAGAATCAGAAGACGCAGAGTTGTCACTACGCCATCCCAACTTACTATTGGCAATCGGATGTATATAATCTTCATAAATATTGAATGCATGGCCCCATCCACTGGGATCGTCGTCCTTCACTGGCTCTATGTAGCGGCATCCTTCAGCCGTATCCAATGGGGTGATAACTCTGAGATCGTGATTTTCAAAATTCATCATCCATTGCTTGAAGTTGATTACAGCTCTACTATCATTAGCCCATCCAATCCCCAACAACGCGGGATAAGAGCTTCCTCCTTCGACAACTTCTATGACATCAAAGTTGGCATATGTTTTCATACCCTCGATATCTACTACCAACCGTAGAACTCGCCCAATGGGTGCTACTTTTGCATGGGTAGCCAATCGAAGCTGTACAGGAGACCAGCTCAATGGGGGACTCCCCATCTTCTTCCAAGCCTGCTTGGTCAAGATGTTGACATCCAAACCAAGATACAAAATAATTGAATCAACATCATAGTCGCCAATTTGAATATTCATCTGCATCTCCTTATCCGTCTTTCGTCGTTGCAAGGAATTAACCGTGAGCCCTTGTTGATCCTAGGCTGGTCGTCGCAACAAGGGTTCAATCGCAACAAGAGTGTTGGGATCTCTTGCTAGGGACAAACAATGTTCCAAAAATTCTTAAAGTGTGTTGGACTGCCGCAATGGGCTAACCTCCGAAGTAGCATCAAAAGTAGAGGGCATGTCATACATCACAACTTTACCTCAGTCGTTTCCTAATGCACGTCATGCCTGAAGAAACGTCTCCCGTTTCGCATTAATGTCAAATGATACCTTCTTTTGTCTAGCTAACCAGATCATTGAGTTGTCTTCTCTAGTTGTCTTTTCTCCTCGAGTGACCACAGCAATGGAAGCATCTTGCGGTCTTGGTTCTGCAGAAATTCTCACGATTTTTGCACCCTGTGGCTGATTCGGTGGCACGTTCCCCAGTTGATTTACATTTTGATTTATGTTCTAATTCGACTTTGGATTCTGGTTCTGCACTGGTTGCTGTACTTGGTTCTAGGAGGGTTACTATGCTTGGGGCTATGTCTGCAACTGGGGAGTGTTCCCTTCCTACCATCGCGCAATCAATTGTGGACAATTCTCAACTATATGATCATTAAAAAAACAGAACGTACACTGGTTCTGTAGTAGTGGGAAGTCTCGTTGGTAGTGTCCCCATACCGCACAATGATAGCATTGAACAGGTCCACGACCACCTCATCCTCCTCCACGACCAAATCCTCTACCACATCCTCCCCGGTATCCTCCTCGAAAACCTCCCTATTGCTGGTACTGTGGTTGGTTAAATTGTTGCTGCATTGGTGTCGGTTGCATCCCTTGCCCTTGTTGTGCATACTACGGTTGCTGTACATATTACGGCATGTACTGCAGCGGTTGTTGCTGCTGCGGTACAAACTGCATTTGTGGTTGAGGTAGTCGTTGGGATACCTGCGGTTGTGGTTGTGATTGTTGTACGGCACACTGGTCTTCCTTGACATAGAATGCATTGTACATTCTTTCTTGTAGCAACCCATATGCATGGCAATCTTTGTCATCATGACCCACCAACTTGCAAAATGTACAATAAATATTTCTCGGGGTTGTGACCATTTTCTGCATATATGGGCAATTGTCATGGCTTTGTCCATATACATGGCAGATGCGACACCATGACATGCTGCCGCCATTCAATGGGTTTGGTGCCCCGGACACCAAATAATGGTGGAAATCCGGGCAATTGTCCTTCGTATGCCCTTCTCCTCGGCATCGCGTACACCATACTTCATCACGTTGTTCCTTGCATTTATTCAACTCTTGTAGCTGTATAATCAAGTTAGCAAGCTGTGTCTATATCTGCGACATTCAGGCTGCATTTTCTCCAATCGGTGATGCCTCAAATCACATTTCAATATCTAGATCTTCACTAGGCATTGAGATGTTTTGTTGCATCAACGGTAGCCGAATGTGTGGTAGCAGTGCTGTGATGAACCACTCTTTATGTTGGATGGTGCTCATATCGAAACTAACCTTTTCCATCAGCATCTTGAATCATTGGTCGAAATCCCACATGGTTTCATTGGGATACTGCTTAATTTCCTTCAATTCCGTAATATACTGAGCCTCCGACTTGGGCTTCCTAAATTCTGCAATCAGTCCATCCTGGATCTCGTCTAGTGACTTCTCTGAAGCTCCTATAGGGACTAGAACAAACTTCATAAACTAATCTAATGCATGACCTCGCAGAGTCATCGCTAACTGTCCTTTCTTAGTAACATCATTGTTGATCTATTTTATGGTCCATAACGCTTCACACAAAAACCAATACTGTTCTGGGTTGTCTGTCCCACTCTCATGGAACAATGATAACTTAGCATCATCTTCCGCCATTTTGGGCTTCCTGCCTCTTGTCACTGTACTACTACCAATCAACTTTTGTGGTGTTGAAGAACTTGGTGGTGTCGAAGTGGTATTTCTTGCTATCTAAGAGATAGTGAGTGGAGGTGTGGGTATGTTGGTGATGGGGTTTGGTCCTGCCTCTATCTTGGGCGTAGCTTGGTTTTCCTTGTCAGGACTGTGAGGTCGCTTCATCCCATGTGGTCTTCCTTCACGGTCTTGCGGTTTGACCACAGCAGGACCTTCTCCTGTCCTTTGCCTCTTTTCCTGTCGGAACCTCGCTCCTCCCATCGTAAGACCACTTTCTTCCTTGGATTCACTCACAGTCTCATCATGACCTGCACCCATCTACCCCTTACCATTCCATGTACCACTGCCCAACTATCGCGGTACCTGCGACCCCCGCCCACCAGGCTGTCTACTGATCAAGATGCATCTTCAATATACCCTTTTCACAAATAAGCATCTTAATCAATAGTTGAAGCGACAGTAAAAACCTGCCCCGAGGTTCACGAAAAAAATATCTGTCGGCTTCACTATAGGATTTCTGAGTATCAACTGCGAACTTTTTGATATAGCCCTCTAGGATGCTATCAAACCACACTTCGATAGCCTGCGATGCTTTATTATCAACCTCCTGTAGCTCCTGAATCAACTCGGGGGTCGAGGTCATCAGTTCACCACCCTGTAAGTTCCTCTTCTGGAAGGTCAACTTTTCCAACCACTGATACAAAATGACTGGGAATTCACAGAAGAACCATTCATGCGGTCCGTCGCGAGTATATCTACCCACCCACTGATCTACTGTCAGTCGAGTGTTCCTACTTTTCTCTTCAGCAAATTCTTGCAACTTCTGATCAAACCATTCTTGGATCTCTAGTTTTGTTGGGTGCCACAACATGTCCTCCTTTCACTCTATACATAGTCCCGGAAATGGAACCATTTGTTAGTGTGATGCCAGTCGACAAGGGTCCCACTCACTCTCGACAAATACCACAGTCTTCCTAATCACCAGCCTAGACAGGGTTTATCCCACCCAGCAACACCTGCAGAGCAGATGAGGTCTCACCAGAGGCGTCCAGGAAGGGAAAACACAACCATGTTTCCGCCGAATGAAGGAGGATGGTTGCGGCTATGATACTTAAACTTATTGCAACACTAGAACAAATATCTTTAAATATTGAACACAGTATTAACACAAGATTCAACCAAGACATTCATCATTGCAACAACAGTAATTGTAAAGCAAGTATCGCATCAAAGAAGCATGACATTATTTGTATAGTGCAACATCACATTACCATAACTGAATAGATTAAACACAAATATTGTACCAAAATAGCTTCATCATATTATCATTGTCAACCTAGATATAATGTCTTTACAAAAACTAGATCTCTGCAATGACTCTCAACAACAAAACATACCTACAAACATACAACCAATATCAGAGCTTCGCACAATATTTCCAGTATTCAATCATCATCTTTCATCACTTACAACTCTTATCTATATATAGGCTTCCGCCTTACAACTCTTGTCCACTTAGCAACTTGTTAACTAACACTTATGGAAAAATGACTCAATATCTAACTGACTTATCCAAAAATGACCAAAAACCCGCATTCTACGGTATAACTGACTCAACAGTACATAATATGTGGTGCAAATGACCCAAAACCCGCAATCTGCGGTACAATTGACCCAAAATGCATAAAATAATCTTTCGCTCATCGCCTTTCACGCCATCTTCTGCCTTGTCGCAGCATCGGAGATGCTGTGATAGCACTTCACCAAACTACCTGCCAACAGGATCTAGCTTTGTCCTCTTTTCTCTTGGAACATGTGTGTATACTAGACAGCCAAATATCCTGAAATGGCTAACTTATGGTTTCTCACCGGTGAAAGCTTCTTCTGGTTTCTTGTTGTCAAGTATCTTGTGTGGTGTTATGTTCTGTACATATACAGTTGTCCTTGCTACTTCTGTCGATAGATGCATAGGCAGATCTTGGTCATGAAGCATTGCCTGTGCTGCTTCCATGATAGTTCTATTCTTCCTTTCTGTAACTCCATTCTATTGTGGATTGTAAGGAGTGGTCAACTACCTCTTAATCCCTGAATCACTCCATAACTTCTTGAAGTCTCCTGAAGTGAATTCTCCACCATTGTCGAATCTCAAAGTCTTGATCTTCTTTTCAGTGTGGTTTTCTATCAAGGCTTTGAATTCCTTGAATTTGCTGAATACTTCATCTTTGTTCTTCAAGAAATAAATCGAAGTTTTCCTAGAGAAATCATCAATGAAAGAAACATAATATACATACCCACTTAGAGAACTGGATGATATTGGGCTGCATACAACGGAGTGGCTTATTTCCAAGATTCCTTTTGCCTTGCTTTCACTGCTTGGAAATTCCTTCCTTGTGTTCTTTCCTTTCGCGCATCCTTTGCAAACACCTTCATGCTTTGACTGGATTTCAGGAAGACCTTCTACTGCTTTGGTTGCAATTGGTAGTGCTCTATAGTGCACATGTCCAATCCTTCTGTGCCAAAGTTCACTTGGCTCCATGAATTCATGTACCATGGCTTGTTCAGGTTGTCCCTTCAATTTATACAATCCTCCCTCTTTCTCTCCAATCACCACTGCATCATCTATGGTCTTACCTTTCGGCCACATGAGTACTTGGCCATCCAAAAATGCAACTCTCATCTGTTCGGATATCCATCATCTATTTCGGGATACATATCTATTTCAGGATCATCTATTTCGGGATACATATCTACTTCAGGATCTTGCATGATCTATTTCAGGATATGCAGTCCAGTCACCAGTTTGATGCCTCCAGCACCTTATCCACCTTCTTCTAGCACCCGGGAGCCACTTTCCACAGAGTTTTAGCCCTCCTAAGCTGAAAGGCGCCCTCTTCTCACCTACTGACAGAGAAGGGCGCACTTGTTCACCTACCACTGCAGATTCACTCCAGTTACATTCAGTTAGCTCCGATTCTGATTGATTTCACTCCGATTTCACTCCTGACTGACTGTTTCACCTCCGATTGAACTCCAGTTCGATTAGGTGACTTGCTCTGACTCCAGTTAGCCTCCCATGCGCCCCCACTGAGCCTCCAGATCCTATATCAGTGCTACACACTTCAGTTACATTTATTATGATCAGTTAGACTCAGCTTGACACCTGGATGACTGGTTGTTGTGATTGATGAGCAACACCGATGATTGATGAGGACTCCTAGATTGAGTCAAGCTACTCCATTCAGTGATTCGAATGACCTCCTTAGGCAATTCGAATTGCTCTGTTCATTGTAACAGTTTGTATTGTAATTCATTCACCCTTTCTGGGATAGATAGCACTGCTGCATGTTTTGCACAGTTTTGCACCATTTCTTCTATGTTCATCTGTTGTGACTGATTTATTTGTTCATTAGATCTGCTGTGACTAACTTTACATGGTATCAGAGCCATTGCAGGGACAAGATCTCTTTTCTACAGGTGTTTATACAAGAAGATTTGACTGAATTGCTAAAAATTGCAAAAAGTTTGGCATGAGATATCTCAAGGGCATTCGCTCCTGTGCATGCAAAGCTTGAAAAATACTCCAATACCACTCCAGAAGCTTGAGTTACCACATAATTCCTGGATCTGATACATTGGACCTATTCAACATTGCTTGAAATCCAATCCCAGGTGTGATGCAACTCTCAAAGGGTGGATTGTTCGACCTTATTGTGATTGTTCTTATGTGATTTGCAGGTTAATTATCTCCTCCAAGTGCACTCGCTACATTCTGCATGCAAGCTTCCCTACAGCATCTCCATTCGCTATAGTCTGCATGCAAGCTTCTTCTTCATCATTTGACTCGCTCCTAGCAATGGAATACTCTTCTTCAAAGCCTATCCTCACCCCATTCAATTATTTTGATTGGAAAGATGATATGGAGATCATATTACGTTCAAAAGGATACTACCGAGTCACTCTTGGTCTTGAATTGGAGCCAAACAATGTGGCAGAAAGAACCAAACACTACAATAAGCTTGATGAAGCTTACGGTCTTCTTTGTCTCTCCATCTCCAAGGATCTTCACTTCCATCTCAGCGGATTGAAGACTCCAAAAGCCATATGGGAGCAACTTGAGACACTATTCGGCAAGCAGGATGAGCTTAGGGCTTTTCAATTAGAGAATGAATTGATTGGCCTTAATCCTGAGAATTTCGAGAGCATCAATGAATTCTTCACAAAATTCAAGAACTTGAACTTGCAATTGAAGAACAGTGGTGTTATCAAAGAGGATAAACAGTTGATCCTCTCCATTCTAAGCAAGCTTGGGAAAGATTATTCGGTATTTGTCTCCACTTTCAATTCCGGTCGGCTAACTACCCCGAATTGGAAGATGCCTACCTTGAATGCCTTCATTGAGTCCGTTACGAAAGAGCATGACAAGTTGATTCAAATGGGGTCCATAAGCTCCAAAGATTCAGCCCTATTTGTTCAAGGACCCAAGATTTCGAATGGTAAAGGAAAGCTAAAGAAGGAGAAGCCCAAATTCGAGCCTCACAAGCAAAAAGACAAAGGCAAGCAAACGGATGCACCATCCAGTTCGAAATCCAAGCAAAAGGGCAAAGAAGGTAACCAAAAATCTAAATGTACTTATTGTAACCGTGGCTTTCATCCCGAAAGTTCATGTATGAAGAAGACTATAGATCAAATGGCCCTCCTTTTGGAAAAGAACAACATAACCCTTCCTGACGGTGCAAGGAAGAAGGATCGGAATGACGATCATGAAAGAGGACAAGCACTCATGGCAACGGTTTCGAAGCCCACTCTCTTGATAGATTCGGGTGCATCAAATCATATGGCTGCAAATATTGATTCTTTTTCCTCATTCGATCCAAACAGCTCCATCCCCATCCATTTGGGAGATGACTCAAAAATTTCTTCAAAGGGCAAAGGTACGATTCATGTAGATCATGGATGCTTTCAGAATGTTCTCTATGTGCCTTCTTTAGCTTCGAATCTCCTTTCTGTGTATCAAATGACACATACTGGTGATCCAAAGAAAGTCACATTCAGCCCTAATACAGTTGAAATTTCTGATATCAAAAGTGGAAGACTAGTTGCGGTTGGAAAGGCAAACCACACTGCTAAATGTTATGAGTTTTCGCACTTTATTCCGCTTGCAAAGCCCACTGCTCTTCGCACACATGGTAATGAGGTTAGTAGGCTTTGGCATGAAAGATTTGGACATCTAAATTATAAGTATTTGCTGCTGCTATCAAATAAATCCATGGTTGATGGGCTTCCACAACTCCGTTCCTCGAAGGGAATATGCTCCGGTTGCATTATTGGGAAGCACCCCGAGCACAGATTCGACCGCGGCAAGGCTAGCAGAGCCTCTACTATTTTGGGATTGATCCATTCTGATATCAGCGGTCCGCTGCCCCATATGTCATTAAATGGTTCAAGGTATGTTTTGACATTTATTGATGATTATTCTCGCTTTACATGGGTATTCTTTCTCAAAAACAAGTCAGAAGTGCTTGGAAAATTCAAGGATTTTAAGGCTTCTGTTGAGACCACCAATGAGAGCAAGATCAAAGCTCTTAGATCTGATAATGGTGGGGAATATATCAAGTCCGAGTTGCTGCAACTTTGTGCCCAAAGCGGAATCAAGATCCAACATACAGTTCCCTACACACCCCAGCAGAACGGTGTAGCGGAAAGGAAAAACCAGTCACTGAAAGAGATGGCTACATGCATGATTGAATCAAAAGGTTTGGCTGCAAATCTTTGGGCTGAAGCAATCAATGTTGCTGCATATATACAGAACCGTGTTCCACATTCATCCGTGAAAGGTATGACTCCTTTCGAAGCATTCTTTGGTCACAAACCGGATGTGTCAAATTTGAGAGTTTTTGGCTCTACTGCATGGGCTAGAATTCCTTCTGAGAAGAGACGAGCTTTGGATCCACAAAGTATCGAGTGCATATTGATAGGATATGGGGAAGAATCAAAAGCATATAAACTCATGGATATCAGATCTAAAAAGATATTCATAGAGCGCAGTGTGCAGTTTGAAGAACCGCTTCAAGAATTGCAACTAGTTGAGGAGAAAACTGCCGATTCACCGCCTTCACCAGAAGAAGATTCGAGCAGCGATAATGAAGGTATGAGTTCTGATATTTCTGATATTGTAGCAGCATATGATGATCATGACATATCAGGTTCGGAATCCGACCATTCAGATCCCCCTCAGTTACCAAAGTGGGCCCAAAATACTCTACAATCTGCTGGTTCGAATCTTGGAAATCCTGCTGATCCGAGACGAACAAGAGGAGACTTTCAAAGGGCAGGTATGGCTCTTTCTATTGCTGATCCATTTCTTCCTGAGATTTGTTATTTGATGGCTGGTTCAGATCCCCAATCATATTATTCATCCCATCGAGGTCCGAGATGGAAAGATGCCATGGATGAAGAGTACAGTTCTCTTCAAAAGAACAATACATGGGAGCTAGTTTCTCTTCCACCTGGAAGAAAATTAGTGAAGTGTAAATGGGTCTACCGTACTAAAGTTGCTGCTGATGGCACTATCAGCAAATATAAAGCAAGGTTGGTGGCAAAAGGTTTTTCCCAAGTCCAAGGAGTGGACTACACAGAGACCTTTGCACCGGTTGCAAAGATGGATTCCATCCGCCTTGTTTTAGCTATTGCCGCATCCAAGCACTGGGAGGTGCATCACATGGATGTGAAGAGTGCATTTTTACATGGAGACCTTGCTGAAGAGGTCTATATGCAGCAGCCAGAGGGTTATACATCAGATCCATCATTGGTTTGTAGATTGAAGAAGTCTTTGTACGGGTTAAAACAGGCCCCAAGAGCTTGGTATGCAAAGATGGACTCCTTCCTTCTTTCTCAGAATTTCCAAAGATGCAAATCTGATCCGAATGTCTATCTTCAGCGAGTTAAAGGTAATTTGTTGGTTATTGTACTTTATGTTGATGATCTGCTTATTACTGGTAGCACACTTACTTCAATAAACAAGCTAAAAACTGCCTTAAATCTATCTTTTGACATGAGCGATTTGGGCTTGCTGAGTCACTTTTTGGGCTTGGAGATAGCTCAAAATTTCGATGGGATCACTATATCTCAGCAAAAATATGCTTCCGACCTGTTATTGAAGTTTAATATGGCTGAATGTAAGGCAGCCCCGTTCCCATTCCTCTCAGGAATCAGTCTTGAGGAGGGAGATTCCACACCGCTTGCAGATTGCAGTATGTATCGACAGTTGATTGGTTCACTACTTTATTTGACACATTCACGGCCTGATATCTCATATGCCGTGAGTGCCGTGTCAAGATATATGCAGCAGCCACATGAGCTTCATTGGCGAGCAGCCAAGCGGATCTTGCAGTATGTGCAAGGTACGAGACAGTTTGGCATACATTATGCTGCAGATTCTGAGCTAGATTTCATTGGTTTTACTGATTCAGATTGGGCAGGTGATAGCATTGATCGGAATTCCACTTCCGGTTATGTTTTCATGATTGGTCATGGTGCTATTTGCTGGTCCAGCAAAAAGCAAGCAGCCATTGCACTTTCTTCAGCAGAGGCAGAGTATCGAGGGGCAGTCAATGCCTGCATTCAGGCAGTTTGGTTGCAGGGTATTCTTTCCGAGTTTGGTTTTGGTGGCACTACTTCGACTGTCCTATTTTGTGACAATCAAAGTGCTATCAAGATCTCCACAGATCCAGTTCAGCGGCAGAGGACCAAGCACATTGAGATTCATATGCATTACATTCGACAGTTGGTGCATGATCGCACCATCATTCTGCAATATTGCCCTACCGATGAGCAAATTGCAGACATCTTCACCAAGAGCTTCACTGAGAAGAAGTTCTCTTACCTCCGTTCACTGTTGGGGGTGAGTTCCATCATGGTGGAGACAGATTGATTCATTATTATGCTTTAGACTTGAGGGGGGGCTTTCTTCCCACTGGGTTTTCCCTCTTTCCTCACTTAGTTTATTTTTCAGCATTTTTTTGGATTATTGTATTGGGGTGACCTTTGGTCTTAGTTACCAGGGCCCCACATTATTTTAGTTGGCACATCATAGTCTAGCTTGAGGGGGGGTGTTCGGATATCCATCATCTATTTCGGGATACATATCTATTTCAGGATCATCTATTTCGGGATACATATCTACTTCAGGATCTTGCATGATCTATTTCAGGATATGCAGTCCAGTCACCAGTTTGATGCCTCCAGCACCTTATCCACCTTCTTCTAGCACCCGGGAGCCACTTTCCACAGAGTTTTAGCCCTCCTAAGCTGAAAGGCGCCCTCTTCTCACCTACTGACAGAGAAGGGCGCACTTGTTCACCTACCACTGCAGATTCACTCCAGTTACATTCAGTTAGCTCCGATTCTGATTGATTTCACTCCGATTTCACTCCTGACTGACTGTTTCACCTCCGATTGACCTCCAGTTCGATTAGGTGACTTGCTCTGACTCCAGTTAGCCTCCCATGCGCCCCCACTGAGCCTCCAGATCCTATATCAGTGCTACACACTTCAGTTACATTTATTATGATCAGTTAGACTCAGCTTGACACCTGGATGACTGGTTGTTGTGATTGATGAGCAACACCGATGATTGATGAGGACTCCTAGATTGAGTCAAGCTACTCCATTCAGTGATTCGAATGACCTCCTTAGGCAATTCGAATTGCTCTGTTCATTGTAACAGTTTGTATTGTAATTCATTCACCCTTTCTGGGATAGATAGCACTGCTGCATGTTTTGCACAGTTTTGCACCATTTCTTCTATGTGCATCTGTTGTGACTGATTTATTTGTTCATTAGATCTGCTGTGACTAACTTTACATCATCAACTTTGCATCCAAAGATGATATGAAGAGAATATTCTTCTTGAGTCCAGGTACATATAGAACATATTTCATCTTCAAAGGCTTCCCAGAGTCTAAGTTGTAAGAGGCTTCACCACTTCCTTTTATAGGGTATTGATAGTCATCCCCAAGTTTCACCTTATGAGGTGACTCATGTTCAGATAGGTCCATGAAATATTCTTTAAATCCTGTGATGTGTTTTGAATCCCCACTATCAATAATCCAATCATTACACCCATGTGTAACAGTACTTGTGAGAGTAGAGATTAGAACATGTTCTTCATCATTTGAAGAGTCTTCACTTTCTTCCCTATTCTTCTTTCTGGGAGGTTCATCATCCTTTGCATCATGAGCATGATATCTCTTCTTGGTGTTCTTCTTCTTGTTTTTTTTGAAGCCTTTTCTATTCCTGGAACAATCTTGAGCATAATGTCCCTTCTCATCACATGTGAAGCACCTAATGTGGGAGAGATCTTCCTTAATGTTTTCCCTTTGATGATGGTGAGAAGTTCTCTTGTGGTGAGTTTTCTCCCTCTTGAACTTACTTTTCTTAGTGTGTGTTGTGAGAGCTTGGTCTTCACTTCCCATATTTTCTTCTCGGGCCACAAGTCTAGCTTGTGAGCATTCCTCCCATAGTCTACTGAAGGAAATCAATTTCTTTCTTTACACAAATTCATTGGATGAAAGAGTCCCATGATCTACGTAGGCCATTCAAAGTGGTCATAACAATTTCTCTACTCTCCACCACTTCATCCACAGCTTCAAGTTCTTCTTTGATTTCAGAGACCTTAGTAAAGTAGGATTGGATGGTCTCTCCATTCTGTATCTTCACACTCTTCAATTGGTTCCGCAATGTCATCTTTTGATTTATGTTCTTTCCTTCAAACAGCTTCGTTAAGGAATCAAACATCTCCTTGGGTGTATTTAGGGAAGACACATGAGGTGTGAGATGGTATTTGATGGAATATGCAATGATTCTCTTGGCCTTGACCAAGTTCTTCTTATGTAAGGCCTTAGCCTCACCTCCATCTGGAACTGGAACCTCTTCACTTATGTAGGTGTCCAACTCATTCTCTTCTAGGATTAACCCAATCCTATACTTCCATGATTGGAAGTTATCAGCCCCTTCAAGCTTATCCTCAAGCTTGGTGTGGTGAGACATCTTAATGAGAAACTCAAATGGAAATAGAAGATCTAGGTCTTACCACTCGATTTGTTGAATCTAGCTCCAGAGCTCGCTAGGGTTTGTCAGAGAAACCCTAAAAATCCAAACTTGGAATTTCAAACTTCTGTCTAGACAAGAAGATGCAATTGACTGAGGCGAGCAAGCGGGTGTGCTCAGATTTTTAAAAATCCAAAAATTGACCCCTCAAAATTGACCTGTGAATTTTGGGTCTACAACTTCTATCAAAATCTCGTTTTCTGGTCAAAAAAACCGAACTAGGGTTTGATAGAGCCTGTGGTTCTGCCCAACCAAAAAGTTCAATCTTGGTCTCTAAACTTCAATTTTGCTGAGGAGATCAATCCTATGCTGAGAGAACTCCAAAATTCCACTTCTGTCAACAGCCCTAATTTCCCCTAGCAGTGACGGGAAAAAAAACTGAAAATGTTCAAAATCAAATTCTGTCTCGACAGAAAGATGTGCCTTCGTTAGGAGAGTCATCCTATCCTCCTGCCTTTGATCATCTAAACCCAAAAATCAAGCATCCCTAGCTTCCGCAGCTACACAAAGTGTCTTCTTCTTAGTCCCACTCTGATACCATGTTAGAATTCTGATAATTTCATTCAAAATATTATCTAGCATCCTACTAAGAGAATAACATGCACAACATAACAATCATCGACACAAGAGACACAATGTTTCCTTGGGGAAAACCAAGAAGGTGAAAAACCCTGCAACTTCCTCAGAGATAGAATGAGCACCCATACAAAGTGTTATCTCTCTAGGAAACTCTTCTAGGTTGTAGCTTGAATATGCCTGGTAAATTAATTTATTCTCTTAATGATGGATAATATTGTATCAATATGAACATCTAACTCACTGAATTATCTACTCAAGATAGTCTTGAATATACTCAAATGATGCAAGGCCTTCAAGGACTATTATTAGATAGGTAAAAAGATAAAGAAACTGGTTAATTAACCAGGACATATATAAAGAAATTACATATGATGGGATAATTAACTAACAATGAGTGCTAATGATTCTAGTTTGATAATCAATAGTAAGATGACAGTTACCAAGATTATAAACGTAGACAAAGAATACCATTCAACATAATAGCATACAACAGAAATAATAAGAAAAGGTCTGACAACAATGAATGAAAGAATCTTGCAGGTTGATCATATTAAAGAAAGGGGCCTCTTTACAAAAATAGTCACGTAGAATACTCAAAATCGAACCTTTCCTCCTTTTGAAGTTTTAGGCTTTATAACATTTACATGACAGTTCCAGATCCTCAGAAAAAGGAACTAATTTGCTAAATATAGACCATTTAAAACAGTTTTACAATAACCTAATAAAAGATCCTATTTTCATGGTTGAAAGTGTATCTTCAACAGATCTTCAGGGTCTTCGACAGCTTGCCATGATCTTGAGATGTTTGCTGGAGGAAACTGAAAATGATACCTAGCAGATAGTCCAACTGTTTAGCAAAAATACACAAGAAGCCTTATCTTTTCACCTTGCTGGCATCTTTCAAACTGAAACAAGAACTTAATATCAATGCCCTTAATTATTATCTAGCATTAGAAATCATCCTTGAAGTGTTTAGATCAACAAAAATCAACTCTGTGCAAAAAGGGAGCTTTCTGCAATATTTTGTAGTTTTAGTAGCTAGGAAAAGTAGATTTTAATTCGGTTAGCTACTGAAAGCTCTGCTTCCGGTGGCTAATGAACATTTTGACATGTTTGCCTAAGCCACCAAAAGCTCTGTTTAGTCTAACTTGCAAAACTTCATAAAAATATGTTTCCTGGCTTCTGTTAATCTTCATTTTTGCTGATTGGAATTTTCTACACTCTGAGCTAGCTCTACACTATCAGCAAGACTGATGGCTATTGCTGCTAGGGTTTCAAGGTTTGGGTGTGTCTTGGACTAGGGCTTTGGAGGCATCATCCTGTTTCTCAGCAGTCTGACCTTCCTATACCATTTGGTGTTGTCTTTCATCAACATTAAATTCATTTCTTTTAACTTAGTATACTTTGTAGTAAGCTCTTGGAGGGAATAATGTAATTCAACATTTCTTTCAGTCAATTCTTTATTCCTTTCCTTAATTACTTTTTTGAGAATTCCAAGTTCATATACCTACATGAGAAGTTGATTGATATTCTGTGATGAAGACTTCTTTTCCTTACTGGTTGATGCTTTAGCAACATGCTAATCTTGCTCTTCCTTAGGTGTAGGTGAAGGCAAATCTTCATATCCTATCATCTATCCTCCAAGTGGGGCTACTTCTTGAGGATCTTGTTCTGTTGTAGCTTCTTCATGTTCTTCTATGACTTCTTGTTGCTCATCATCCTCAGAGTCTGTGTAGGGGAGATTTAGGATGTTCTTAACCACTGGAGAAACTTCTCCCTCTTTAGCCTTGCTGAAATCTAACTTCTTCTTAATCCTCTCAGGTTTAGAAGAAGGGGAAAGCTGCATTGCTGGAAATGGAGAGATGGATCTCCTTTTTCTCTTTTCACTTCTGTGGGTGGAAGACTTATTAGATGAAGTCTTCTCCTTGTCTTCTGGCTGTAATTCTGTTTTAAATTCATTCCAGAAAAGGTAAAATCCCCAATTTTTATTTCTCCTTTGCAGCTGCTCTGATATTAAAAGTTTAATGAGACCATGGTGAGCTAGCTTGCCTTGAATTTTGCTTGGCTTTTCCTAGACTTGGTGAGACATATTTGTCATGATTTTATGAAGATAGAAGGGAAGATTTAAAGGACTTCTGCTAGTGAAATGGTTCAATAACTTGAAATGATAGATCATAACTCTGGAATATCTACCCTCACATGTAAAATAGACCAAGATAGCCTTCAGTAGGTGCTGCCAATTCTCCTCTAGGAAGGACATGGGGACATCTTTGTTCCAGGTGATGTTCTTGTGTGTAGGTTTAAGATATGATTTGAACTCAAAATTCTTAGTGATGGTGGTCTTAAACCATCTTTCTCCTATTCCTGGAATTTTTGTGGCTGTTACTATGAGGGCTTCATCCACATGGAACTATTTTGTTCCAATTCGAGCTTTGTTTCCATCAAATGAAAATGCAAATGCCTCTACAACTTGTTGATGAGAGCTTTGAAGCTTTTGATAGTAGTTGTAGCATCCTGCGTTTTTGAAGAGTAGACATACTTCAGGATGCGATTCAAGATAGCGAATATCATTTAGCTCCTTCCTAAGCGGAGCTCCTCCCGTCTTCATTCTGGACATGATCTTCTGTACCTGCAATGGACAATTCGGGCTAAGGGAGATAGGGCTAGCATAGAATTAGGAAAGTTTAGGCTCAACAAAGGCAGAGGCAAGAGATGAGGGACGTGTTTGGGTTAAGCCCTGACTTTGAGGGAGATGGACCGACAACTTTGGATTTGAAATTAACCGACATGGTAAATTTGAAAAGTGGAGGATTTATCAACAATAGATGTGCAGGATTGGATTTCAGCTTGACAGGATAGGTGTGATGTTTAGTGGATCTGATATTTTTAAATCAAATCATAATTACACCAAATGCTTAATCATCAAATCCCGACCTGCTGATCCTTGTTCTTCTCGGCGGCTAAGGAATGATGAATCCCTTTTAAACTTCATGACTGAGCCCTTGATTAGACATCTTAAGCATTTTAAATCGACTTACTTTCGATAGCTGGGATGATTTTTCCTTTGAACACGTGAGCTGCTGAAAAAGTGTTGAAAATGCCTCTCCTTTCAGTATCTTTGAATCATTTTTCCTTTACACTGTAAGCTACGGAAAGTTGGGTTTTCAGTGGCTAATGAACAACTTCCATGTCCACCTAAGCTACCGAAACCTGAATTTTCTTTTTGAAAAAAAAGTAATATCCAATATTGTTTCAAACTTTATTACATACTTACAACTCTTGGAAAAGAACCTCAAATGTATATAAAAATGAAAATTTGAAAGACTTCCTATCACCTAGAAAAATCAACTTGTCTATGTTTATTTGAGGAGATAACACAAAGATAAAACCCCAAAAGATAGATGTCTTCAGCAGGTACTCCTCCTCCACTTGTGCGCACTCCTCTCTCTCAACTATGTGAGTTGGATGAGTGATTGAATGAGCAAATGGAGTGGTGCAACCACTCTCTTTATACTTTAACTTAAACTTCCTTTTACCCTAACTGGGATGACTCCCTAAGAGAGTCTAATAACCCTTTCACTTAAGTCATACAAGGCCGACCCCACTAGGGTGGTCTAATAACCCATCAAATATAAGTTATGACACTTAACATATGACTTGCGACACTTGCAAATACAAATGATGACACTTCCAATCCAAGGAATAATACATCTCCTTTGGGGATACAATAACATACAAATGTAATACATACAATATACAAGTGAATATCTTCTGAAGTTACAAATACATCGACACACAAGGCCTTAACCTTTCCAAGAAATCCTATACAACATCATCACTTTGTCATACAAAGCACTTACCTCAACACATGAGGCTTTTTCATTCTTGATTCCAACTCAAGATTCTTCTCCAAGTTTCCTAATTCTAACTCATGCTCCTATAAGGCACTACCTCGACACACAAGGCTTAATTCTAACTCAAGATTGACTTGGAGAATGATTCACGATGTTGTAACTTTAACACTCCCTCTCAGTGAGAGAGGCATTTTCTGCCATGCCAAGCTTGTCTTAGAAGTAACTATACTTTGTTAAGGACAGAGGCTTAGTCAACATATCTCATATCTTCTCACCAGTAGAAATGTACTCAAGTCTGATGGCACCTCTCTGGACCATGTCTCTGATGTAGTGGTATTTCATCTTAATGTGTTTCGATCTATCAAGAAACACAGGGTTTTCCAGATCCTCAGAAAAAGGAACTGATTTGCTAAAAATAGACCATTTAAAACAGTTTTACAATAACCTAGGAAAAGATCCTATTTTCATGGTCGAAACTATATCTTCAATAGATCTTCAGGGTCTTTGACAGCTTGCCATGATCTTGAGAAGTTTGTTGGAGTAAACCAAAAGTGATACCTGGAAGATAGTCCAACTGTTTACTAAAAATAGGCAAGAAGCCCTATCTTTTCACCTTGTTGGCATCTTTCAAAACTGAAACAAGACCTTAATATTAATGCTTTTAATTATTATCTAGCATTAGAAATCATCCTCGAAGTGTTTAGATTAGCAAAAATCAGCTTTGTGCAAAAAGGGAGCTTTCTACATTATTTTGTAGTTTTGGTAGCGAGGAAAAGTATATTTTAATTCGGTTAGCGACCAAAAGCTCTGCTATCGATGGCGAACGAACAATTCGACATGTTCACCTAAGCCATCGAAAGCTCTGTTTAGTCTAACTTGCAAAACTTCACAAAAATATGTTTCTTCGCTTCTGTTAATCTTCATTTTTGCTGATTGGAATTGTTTGCACTCTGGGCTAGCTCTGGACTGTCAGCAAGACTAATGGCTATTGCTGCTAGGGTTTCAAGGTTTGGGTGTGTCTTGGACTGGGGATTTGGAGGCATCATCTTGTTTCTCAGTAGTCTTACCTTCCTATACCATTTGGTGTTGTCTTTCATCAACATTAAATTACTTTGTAGTAAGCTCTTGGAGGGAATAATGTAATTCATCATTTCTTTCAGTCAATTTTTTATTCCTTTCCTTAAATACTCTTTCGAGAATTCTAAGTTCATATACCTGCTTGAGAAGTTGATTGATCTTCTGTGATGAAGACTTCTTTGCCTTACTGGTTGATGCTTTAGCAACATGCTAATCTTGCTCTTCCTTAGGTGTAGGTGAAGGCAAATCTTCATATCCTGTCATCTGCTCTCCATGTGGGGTTGCTTCTTGAGGATCTTGTTCTGTTGCAGCTTCTTCATGTTCTGTTGCATCTTCTTGTTCCTCATCATCCTCAGAGTATGTGTAAGGGAGATTTAGGATGTTCTTAACCTTTGGAGAAACTTCTCCCTCTTTAGCCTTGCTGAAATCTAACTTCTTCTTAATCCTCTCAGGTTTAGAAGAAGGGGAAAGATGCACCACTGGCAATGGAGATATGGCTCTCCTTTTTCTCTTTTCACTACTGTGGGTGGAAGACTTATTAGATGAAGTCTTCTCCTTGTCTTCAGGCTATAATTCTGTTTTAAATTCATTCCAGAAAAGGAAAAATCCCCAATTTTTATTTCTCGTTTGCAGTTGCTCTGATATTAAAAGTTTAATGAGGCCATGGTGATCTAGCCTGCCTTGAATTTTGCTTAGCTTTGCTTGGACTTGGTTAGCCATCTTTGTCAGGATTTTATGAAGATAGAAGGGCATATTTAAAGGACTTCTGCTAGTGAAATGGTTCAATAACTTGAAATGATAGATCATAACTCTGGAATATCTACCCTCGCATGTAAAATAGACCAAGATAGCCTTTAGTAGGTGCTGCCAATTCTCCTCTAGGAAAGACATGGGGACATCTTTCTTCTAGGTGATTTTCTTGTGTGCAGGTTTTAGATATGATATGAACTCAACATTCTTAGTGATGGTGGTCTTAAACCATCTTTCTCATGTCCCTGGAATTTCTGTGGCTGCTACTATGAGGGCTTTTTCCACATGGAACTCTTTCATTCCAATTTGATCTTTGTTTCCATCAAATGACAATGTAAATGCCTCTGCAACTTGTTCATGAGAGCTTTGAAGCTTTTGACAGTAGTTGTAGCATCCCGTGTTTTTGAAGAGCTGGCATACTTCAGGATGCGATTCAATATAGCCAATATCATTTAGCTCCTTCCAAAGCGTAACTCCTCCCGTCTTCATTCTGGACATGATCTTTTGTACCTGCAATGGACAATTCAGGCTAAGGGAGACATGACTAGCATAGAATTAGGAAATTTTAGGCTCAGCAAAGGCAAAGGGGAGAGATGAGGGACGTCTTTGGGTTAAGACCTGACTTTGAGGGAGATGGACCAACAGCTTTGGATTTGAAATTAACGGACTTGGTAAATTTGAAAAGTGGAGGATTTATGAACAATAGATGTGCAGGATTGGATTTCAGCTTGACAGGATAGGTGTGATGTTTAGTGGATTTGATATTTTTAAATCAAATCATAATTACACCAAATTCTTAATCATCAAATCGCGACCTGCTGATCCTTGTTCTTTTCAGCGGCTAAGGAATGATGAATCCCTTTTAAACTTCACGTCTGAGCCCTTGATTAGACATTTTAACCATTTGAACTCGACTTACTTTCGGTAGATCGGATGATTTTTCCTTTGAACATGTGAGCTACTGAAAAAGTGTTGAAAATGCCCTTCCTTTCGGTAGCTTTGAATAATTTTTCCTTTACAGTGTAAGCTGCCGAAAGTTGGGTTTTCAGTGGCTAATGAACAATTGCCATGTCCGCCTAAGCTACCGAAACCTTAATTTTCTTTTTGAAAAAAAAGTAATATCCAATATTGTTTCAAACTTTATTACATACTTAAAACTCTTGAAAAAGAACCTCAAATGTATATAAAAATGAAAATTTGAAATACTTCCTATCACCTAGAAAAATCGACTTGTCTATGTTTATTTGAGGAGATAACACAAAGATCCCAAGGATCAAACCTGAAAAGATAGATGTCTTCGGTAGCTACTCCTCCTCCACTTGTGCGCACTCCTCTCTGTCAACTATGTGAGTTGGATGAGTGAGTGAATGAGCAAATAGAGTGGTACAACCACTCTCTTTATACTTTAACTCAACCTACCTTTTACCCTAACTGGGATAACTCCCTAAGGGAGTCTAATAACCCTTTCACTTAACTCATACAGGGCTGACCCCACTAAGGTGGTCTAATAACCCATCAAATATAAGTTACAACACTTAACATATGACTTGCGACACTTGCAAATACAAATGACGACACTTCCAATCGGAGGAATAATACGTCTCCGTTGGGGATACAATAATGTACAGATGTAATACATACAATATACAAGTGAATATATTCCGAAGTTACAAATACATCAACACACAAGACCTTCAGCTTGCCAAGAAATCTTGTACAACATCATCACTTTGTCATAAAAAGCACTTACCTCAACACATGAGGCTTATTCATTCTTGATTCCAACTCAAGATTCTTCTCCAAGTTTCCTGATTCTAACTCATGCTCCTATAAGGAACTACCTCAACACATGAGGCTTAATCTTGGCACACAAGATTGACTTGGAGAATGATTCACGATGTTGTAACTTTAACACTCCCTCTCAGTGAGAGAGGCATTCTCTGCCATGCCAAGTGTTAGCACTCGGATTTTCCTTGGGCTGTATCAAAGAAACCCCGAGGTAACCTATTTCAAACCAATCTTTAGACTGAAAGTTGGCCTCCTTCAGCCAGAGAGGGCTCTCTCGGCAAATCTGCCATCCAATGTCACCACGACAGTAGTTCGACAATGAAACTCAAGGGCCAATTTGTAAAATAATAATAAAAACTTAAGGATTTTTAATGAGGTGGCTAGATCAACATGAATAAGATACCATTGGGCAATGGAGTCGAGAAACAGAAAAATATGGACCAACAGTTAAACAAATATTTTCATACAAAGGCAAGATAGCTGTCTTATTACAGTCAATAAGATTTTTGCAGGTGATAGGGAAAGAAATAAAGACAGTCCATTAACAGCAGGCATCAATTTTCAGATGAATCTACCGTTAATTTTAGAGAAATAAATGGATGCTCAAAAGCGAATAAATTGAGGCATAGAAACATGAATCTCAATCTATATAAACGTTCATCTAAGCATAGAATAAAATGACATAATGAAAGGCATAACGCAGAAAGTAAACTTGCACGATTAGAGAAAGGGAAAAGGTACAGACTGCAATTTTTAAACAACACATGAATCTTTTATGAAAAATCTGCTCATTTCTGAGATCTGTATTAATTTCTGAAAACCCCACAAAACACCCGAAATGGGTCTCTCCTTACAGAAAATCCAACGCTTTGCATGTTGTAGAATGCATAATTTATACAAAAATTTGCCCTCTAAGAAAACCCTAACTGTATTCTTCTAAAAATAGCTTCTTGGAATAATAAACTAACTAATTTTTTACAAATAAAACAAATCTGGAGCGGTTGCAAAATATCTCAAGTGAAAGAGTATAGAGAAATTTTGAAACTTTCTTCAAACTGTTAATTCCAAGGCTTAAAATCATCCTTATTTTCCACCTGTCGAGTATCTTGGAAATGAACTTCAGTTTGCTAATTCAGTGCCTATAAATCTGGATCTTCTTGCCACCTATGTTCCTTTTCAAAACAGAAAAAATAAAATAAAACTTAATTGCCTTTTTACATTCGGCAGCAGTTTTCACTAAATGATAAATTTATTACAAAGTATGACAAAAAGATATTCATGGGATGGTCTCCCAGTGGCTGCTCCCACTAGCTTTCGAATCCTTCACCAGCATTGAAAATCTCTTTTCTGTTTATCATTCCAATGATAGGTGCTGCACCACTTCTGAATGCTAAGTATTACCTCCCTTGACCCTTTAAAAAACATTCTCCAAGGATTTGTTAGGTTTCATCTAATGGTAGCTGCAAACATTGATTGGGCCTCTCCATTGTGATAAATGACCTTCTTGACGCTTGCTTCAGAACCTCTCAAAGACTTCAGGATAATTTCGAAAATAATGGCAGCTATAATAGCTTCATTGATAGAATTGACCCTGTCTGCATCAAAACCCTAAAAATTATCTCTCACAATTTTGAAAATGGCAACGATTGTAGTGACCCTATTTTTCAACTATCCATGCTCCATAGTTCATTTCTTTAGCAAAAGACCTTCTTTATAATTTCTTGCTTCAACTTAAACGCTGCTGTTGCAAGACTAGTTTTTGGGCGCCCATGGATTAGGGAACAACTGGATCTTTGAAGGAATTTTAAATTTATCAAGCCTTGCATTCTTTGCAATCTCTTAAATTGAAACTCCGAACCTCTTTAATAGCTTCACAGGTCTGCAAAAATCTTTGAAAATGATTCCTTCTTTCTGATTCCAACTTTCAAGAGCTTGGTGGGATGGAACAACAAAAACCACACAATGACTGTGGAATGAGCCTGCGTGCATCCTGACATTTTTTAGATAATGGCTCGTTGCCAAAGCTGCTTCCACCTGGCAAAATGTTTTCTAGTATAGAACCAGCGCATCCCTCTATCAATCAATTCAATCATCGGAATAAGGAAATGAGTGATCAACATGGCTATCAATCGTGTTATCACAGTCAGAAAAGGTTTCACCAGCACAAGTTTCAACGAGACCATATCCCTGCCCAATTTGAGCTCCAAAGCAAACGTTGATGAATCGTAATCCCTGAACTGTTCTCTGATTTATGCATCCTCCAAATAGCAAGTAATACCTAAATCTGGATGGAGCGAGTCCCTTCAGTCCGCATTCGAGAGGGCTTTCACCCAGATGACAATATTCCACGTGCTGTGTACTGACAGAAAACTCTAAAATGGGTGCCATGGAAAGATACCCCAATGTTGGGAACAATTACTGAATGCAACGTTTGAATACAGGATATATGGGCATCATATCGTGGGGAAGAGAAACCATCTCTGTCGATCTTCTGCTACAGAGAATAGCAACGACATCACCTGAGCGTATGCATGCGAATTTTTTGACCTTTGAATGACCAGCTTCAGCCAATAGACATCTGAGACATTACCAGAAGAATTTCAAATGAATTTATTATAGGTTGAGGCGTTGTAATCATTATATTCTGCTGAGCAGGTCGCCCCAAGGTGCTTTGCCCAAAAGCTGGAATTGATACGCCACCCAAACATCAGAAGCAGCTAACGAAGTGATGAAATGATACTCATCTCATGTCAAATCCTGTATCCTGGCTGCGAATGGCCAAATTTACCAAACTTCGACGACCTTCCGAAAGCTTTCTGTATCTTATTAGGTTTTGGATTGTAAACAAACCATTCATATTTCACATGTAACTCAACAGCAGAATGGTCTTCGACGGTGGCTGATTGCTGGCTTGACTCATTCATGAGTAGCCTAAAAATGATCTGCCCGTATCCATGTTAGCTCAGAAAACTCGGTCACCAGTCAAGTTTTTTACACGTAGCTGCATGAGCCATCATATGTTGCAAGTTTTAAATACCCATTATGGCTGAAACCCTAATTTTCTTCTTTCGCCGAACGAAATCTCACAAATCTTTGCGCCACTACCTCTGAATGTGAAAGAAATGAGATAACATCGTGCTAGGGGAAGCATTTGGGACAGAGTCAACAATCTTGTGATAAACTAGTGTCAGGGTTTTGCCAAAACAATAAAATGCCAAAAGCGGAGACCACTTCACCTTTTTATACTCCCGCCAATGGTTGGTATCCACACGGGCTTTGGAGTGGTTTGCAATACAAGTTTTACGTATGCGGACGTATAAAAAATAGACACGTTGGATGGTGGTTTTTGTTCCGCGACCGCCCCATCTAATATCTCCCGAGCAACTTGGTGATGCGATGACCGTCGATTTTATTTGCCACTAGATCGTGCCGCACTTGTGATTTGCATGGAGTCACTTTATTCGCCTTACCAATTCCAACGTGTCACCATAATGCAGCTCGATATTGACTTGTCCTTCAGCATTTAAAAATGTTAGTTTGGAATATTATTTACATTTCCCATATGCAAACGAAAAACTAATACTCCCACTCCTTATATATCGTTTTGATTATCTCATAACTCAAGAAATAAACAATGGAGAGTCCTTCGGCATTGGTGTTTGGATGATAAAGGGTGCATGGAGCTCCTTTGCTTTGTCTCTCGGTCACTTGATAAGCTAGACAAGCCCTCGGTGCTGGGTGTTTCACCTTTTGTGTCAAAAAAACATTAAATCCCTTCTTCATAAAAACTTAATTAATATTCAAACTTTGGATTTGTTAAAAAAAACTCTTTGTTCCATTTTGACTGAAGCTTTATAGAAAACCTTCATAAAGTACAAGAACTTCCATAAAAAATTTAAGATCAATGCCTTTTCTTATAAAATTTAGGCCTTGGCTAAATCAAAGTTTTTTCTTCATTTTTGACTTAGGTTAAGAATCCTCTAGGTCCCTTGAAAAGACTTAGTCCACCAATGCTTAGGACCATCTTTCTTTTTGCGATCATAACGTCTGTAGCTGAGGAGAAATGTTCTTTTTCTTCGACTAGGCTTTGAAACTCCCGTCATGGAAAAATATCTTAATTTTTCACCGCCAGTGTTGCCGGAAGATGATTAATGCCGTCAGAAGACATTTAAGCACAAAATTTTATGGAGTGCCAACACCAAGCTTGTCTCAGAAGTAACTATACTTTGTTAAGGATAGAGGCTTAGTCAACATATCTCATATCTTCTCACCAGTAGAAATGTACTCAAGTCTTATGGCACCTCTTTGGAACGTGTTTCTGATGTAGTGGTATTTCATCTTAATGTGTTTCGATCTATCATGAAACACTGGGTTTTCCAGATCCTCAGAAAAAGGAACTGATTTGCTAAAAATAAACCATTTAAAACAGTTTTACAATAACCTAGGAAAAGATCCTATTTTCATGGTCGAAACAGTATCTTCAACAGATCTTCAGGGTCTTTGACAGCTTCCCATGATCTTGAGATGTTTGCTGGAGGAAAGCGAAAATGCTACCTTGCAGATAGTCCAACTATTTACTAAAAATAGGCAAGAAGCCCTTTCTTTTCACCTTGCGGGCATCTTTCAAAACTGAAACAAGACCTTAATATCAATGCCCTTAATTATTATCTAGCATTAGAAATCATCCTCGAAGTGTTTAGATCAACAAAAATCAGCTCTGTGCAAAAAGGGAGCTTTCCACATTATTTTGTAGTTTTGGTAGCTAGGAAAAGTAGATTTTAATTCGGTTAGCTACCGAAAGCTCTGCTTCCAGTGGCAAATGAACAATTTGACATGTTCCCCTAAGCCACCGAAAGCTCTGTTTAGTCTAACTTGCAAAAATTCACAAAAATATGTTTCTTGGATTCTATTAATCTTAATTTTTGCTGATTGGAATTATCTGCACTCTGGGATAGCTCTAGACTGTCAGCAAGACTGATGGTTATTGCTGCTAGGGTTTCAAGATTTGGGTGTGTCTTGGACCGGGGATTTGGAGGCATCATCTTGTTTCTTAGCAATCTAACCTTCCTATACCATTTTGTGTTGTATTTCATCAACATAAAATTACTTTGTAGCAATCTCTTCGAGGGAATAATGTAATTCAACATTTCTTTCAGTCAATTTGTTAGTCCTTTCCTTAATTACTCTTTCGAGAATTGCAAGTTCATATACCTACATGAGAAGTTGATTGATCTTCTGTGATGAAGACTTATTTCCCTTACTGGTTGATGCTTTAGCAACATGTTGATCTTGCTCTTCCTTAGGTGTAGGTGAAGGCAAATCTTCATATCCTGTCATCTAATCTCCAAGTGGGGTTGCTTCTTGAGGATCTTGTTCTGTTGCAGCTTCTTCATGTTCTGTTGCGACTTCTTGTTGCTCATCATCCTCAAAGTCTGTGTAGGGGAGATTTAGGATTTTCTTAACCTTGAGAGAAACTTCTCCCTCTGTAACCTTGCTGAAATCTAACTTCTTCTTATTCCTAAGCTGCACCACTGCCAATGGAGAGATGGATCTTCTTTTTCTCTTTTCACTTCTGGGGTGGAAGACTTATTAGATGAAGTCTTCTCCTTGTCTTCAAGCTGTAATTCTGTTTTAAATTCATTCCAGAAAAGGAAAAATCCCCAATTTTTATTTCTCCTTTGCTGCTGCTCTGATATTAAAGGTTTAATGAGGCCATGGTGAGCTAGCCTGCCTTGAATTTTGCTTGGCTTTGCCTGGACTTGGTGAGCCATCTTTGTCAGGATTTTATGAATATAGAAGGGCAGATTTAAAGGAATTTTTCTAGTGAAATGGTTCAATAAGTTGAAATGATAGATCTTAACTCTGGAATATCTACCCTCGCATGTAAAATAGACCAAGATATCCTTCAGTAGGTGCTACCAATTCTCCTCTAGGAAAGACATGGGGACATCTCTGTTCTAGGTGATGTTCTTGTGTGCAAGTTTTAGATATGATATGAACTCGACATTCTTAGTGATGGTGGCCTTAAAACATCTTTCTCCTATCCTTCAAATTTCTGTGGCTGCTACTATGAGGGCTTCATCCACTTGGATCTCTTCTGTTCCAATTCGGGCTTTGTTTCCATCAAATGGAAATGCAAAGGCCTCTGCAACTTGTTGATGAAAGATATGAAGCTTTTGACAGTAGTTGTAGCATCCCACATTTTTGAAGAGCTGACATACTTCAGGATGCGATTCAAGATAGCCAATATCATTTAGCTCCTTCCTAAGTGCAGCTCCTCCCGTCTTCATTCTGGACCTGATCTTCTGTACCTGCAATGGACAATTCGGGCTAAGGGAGACAGCACTAGCGTAGAATTAGAAATGTTTAGGCTCAGCAAAGGCAGAGGTGAGAGATGAGGGACATGTTTGGGTTAAGCCCTGACTTTGAGGGAGATGGACCGACATCTTTGGATTTGAAATTAACCGACTTGGTAAATTCAAAAAGTGGAGGATTTATGAACAATAGATGTGCAGGATTGGATTTCAGCTTGATAGGATAGGTATGATGTTTAGTGGATCTGAGATTTTTAAATCAAATCATAATTACACCAAATGCTTAGTCATCAAATCGCGACCTACTGATCCTTGTTCTTTTCGGTGGCTAAGGAATGATGAATCCCTTTTAAACTTCACGACTGAGCCCTTGATTAGACATCTTAACCATTTGAAATCGACTTACTTTCGGTAGCTGGGATGATCTTGCCTTTGAACACATGAGCTGCCAAAAAAGTGTTGAAAATGCCTCTCCTTTCAGTACCTTTGAATAATTTTTCCTTTACACTATAAGCTGCCGAAAGTTGGGTTTTCAGTGGCTAATGGACAATTGCCATGTCCACCTAAGCTACCGAAACCTGAATTTTCTTTTTGAAAAAAAATTAATATCCAATATTGTTTTTAACTTTATTACACACTTACAACTCTTGAAAAAGAACCTCAAATGTATATAAAAATGAAAATTTGAAAGACTTCCTATCACCTAGAAAAATCAACTTGTCTATGTTTATTTGAGGAGATAACACAAAGATCACAAAGATTAAACCCCAAAAGATAGATGTCTTCAGCAACTACTCCTCCTCCACTTGTGTGCACTCCTCTCTCTCAACTATGTGAGCTGGATGAGTGAGTGAATGAGCAAATAGAGTGGTGCAACCACTCTCTTTATACTTTAACTTAACCTGCCTCTTACCCTAACTCGGACGACTCCCTAAGGGAGTCTAATAACCCTTCCACTTAACTCATACAAGGCCAACCCCACTAAGGTGGTCTAATAACCCATCAAATATAAGTCATGACACTTACAATGTGACTTGCGACACTTGCAAATACAAATGACGACACTTCCAATCAGACGAATAATACATCTCCATTGGGGATACAATAATGTACAAATGTAATACATACAATATACAAGTGAATATCTTCCGAAGTTACAAATACATCAACACACAAGACCTTAGCCTTGCCAAGAAATCCTATATAACATCATCACTTTGTCATACAAAGCACTTACCTCAACACATGAGGCTTATTCATTCTTGTTTCCAACTCAAGATTCTTCTCTAAGTTTCCTGATTCTAACTCATGCTCCTATAAGGCACTACCTTGACACACGAGGCTTAATATTGGCACAGAATATTGACTTGTAGAATGATTCATGATGTTGTAACTTTAACACTCCCTCTCAGTGAGAGAGGCATTCTCTGCCACACCAAGCTTGTCTCAAAAGTATCTATACTTTGTTAAGGACAGAGGTTTAGTCAATATATCTCATATCTTCTCACAAGTAGAAATGTACTCAAGTCTTATGGCACCTCTCTGGACCATGTCTCTGATGTAGTGGTATTTCATCTTAATGTGTTTCGATCTATCATGAAACACAGGGTTTTCTGAAATCTTGATGCAGCTTTGATTGTTAGAGCAAATGATAGCAGTCTCAATATTCTCACCAAACAACTCAATAGGTAGATTCCTAAGCCACACAACTTATCGTTAGGTGGTCTATATACAATATACTCTACTTCTGTAGTACTATGGGCTACGAAATCCTACTTCTTGTTGGACCAAGAGATCATAGTTGATCCCAAGCTATCAAAAAATACAGATGTACTCTTTTGGTCCACAGTACGACCACCCCATTCAGAATCGAAATAACCAAGTAGCATCACTCCTCCACTGGAAGCATATCTGATTCCATAATAAATAGTACCTCAAAGGTATCTAAGCACATGCTTGGAAGCAACCCAATGTCTATGCCATGGCTCAAACATGAACTGACTCAAGATACTCACTGCATAACATATTTCTGGTCTACTATGTATCAAATACATCGAGGAGCCAATGAGCTATCTATACATGGTAGGATCCACTAGATATGATCCAGAATATGACTCATCTAGTTTCTTCAGATTAGAAACCATTGGTGAAGGCATGGATTTACAATCCATCATACCAATCTTGCATAACACATCAACTTTGTAATTTCGTTGCGAAAGAAAGATCTCATATTTTTTTTTCCAAACTTCCATACTAAGAAAACAGTGCATAAGACCCAAGTCTTTCATTTCGAACTCAGAAGTGAGCTCCGTCTTGCACCAAGCTATATGTTTTTCCTTTGTAGAAAGGAACCATGATCACTGGTTTGTTTTTCACAGCCTTGAAGTATAGGTTGGGGTCAACTTTTATTTTGGAGAATCCCAAGTTCTAAATATAGATGTCAATCAAGCCCTCGGGGCCTGCTTAATCCCATACAAGGATTTTTTAAGTTTTAATACATGGGAATCCTTCCCATGAATTAAAAAGCCCTCAGGTTGTTGTATGTATGCTTATGAACCTCAACTTCACCATTGAGAAATGCAGTCTTCAGATCTATTTGGTGAAGCTTCCACCCCAGAACTGAGGCAAGTGAAATCATGTATTGAATAGTAGTGTACCTAGCCACATGAGTGAATGTCTCATCATATTCTATTCCTTATTTATGTGAGAAACCAAAAGCTACAAATATTTATTTATATTTTTAAATACTATCATCATCTACATGTTTGATTTTATAAATCCACTTGGAAGTTACTACTAAATTCCCTTTAGGTTTAGGAAATACTTCCCACACATCATTCTTCATTCTGGATTTGTATTATTCCACCATGGCATCTTTCCATACATGTTGCTAAGCAACTTCTTCATATGTGGTTGGTTCTAAATCACTCATGTTACTCATCTATGCTACATATACTGAAAATGCTTCAATTTTCTTTCTCTCTAGATGAGCCTGGTGGTGCGCCATGTTTTTCTACCTCCTGTAGAATGTCTCAACACCATGCATATCTCCTCTTAGCAAGAGTTTCATCAGGACATCTTTATATCAATTCTACTGGCTCGTCATGATTAACTAGATCTAAGGATTCTTCTGGATTCTCCCTCTCAACATATAAAAGGAGAGAATCAAAATCTAGATCCTCCATCATGGGATTCTCATGCTCCTCCATATCTGAATCACACTGAAGTTCTTTAGAGCGTTTAAGGGAATCCTCTTCATGAAATGTTACATCTTTGTTGACTTCAATGTGACTTTGTCCTAGAACATATATTCTATAAGCCTTGGAGGATTCACTATATCCAACAAATGTGCCTTATTCCTGGATGGCTCCACCTTTGGCCTCTTCTCTTTTGGAACATGAATGTAGACAAGAAAACCGAAAACCTTCAAGTGTCCTAGTTTTTCACCAGTGAAAATTTCTTCAGCAGTCTTTTCTCCTAGGAGAGCATGAGGACTTATGTTTAGTATATAAAAAACAATGCTAGAGGATTCTTCCCATAAGGAAGTGGGAATATCCTGATCACACATCATATCTTTTGCAACCTCACAGATTGTTCTATTCTTTCTTCCAGCTACCCCACTCTATTGGGGGTTGTAAGGTAGATTCAGTTGTGTTTTTATCCCTTCCACTTAGTAGAAGTTATTAAATTCATGAGACTTGAACTCTCCTCCATTACCATATCTCAAAGCATGAATGTGCTTTCTAGTCTAATTCTCAACCAGTGCTTTAAACTCTTGAAACTTGTTGAAAGTTTCACTCTTTTCCTTTAGAAAATAGATCCATGACTTGTGAGAGAAGTCATCTATGAAAATCACATAGTACAAATAACCAATCAAGGATGGTGCAAACATGCGGCCACATAGATATGAATGGATCAAGTCCAGGATCCATTTATATCTTTTAGTATTATTTGGAAATATTTTCTTGATGTTCTTACGAAGAGAAAAACCCTTATAAATAACATCATGCTCAAATTGAAATACAAGCATACCTTTTACCATATTCTGTAATCCTCGTAGCAAATTGAAATGAATATGAACAAGCCTCATATGCCATAGTTCACAAAGACAGATGGTGTCATGGATCATGGCTTTAATGAAATTTCCAATAACTTTGTAGAGACCTCCATCTCTAACTCCAATCACAACTGTAGAATTCAAGTCTGAATTCTTAGGCCACAAGAGTGCTTTGTTGTCCATAAAGATTACTCTAAAACCTTTATTGTCTAGAAATCAAATAAACAAGAGGTTTTTATTCAGACTAGGAACATACCGAATATCATCAACATGGAGTACATCACCTGAATTCAACTGAAAGGAAGTGGATCCAACTCCTCATATCGAATAGGTGTTATTATATCCAAGCTCCACTTGACAGGAGAAATTAGTTTCCTTCATATCTGAGATAACACTCCTAAATCAAGTCATGCGTTTGGATGCACCACTCTCCATGAACCATGTCTCAGCACTAGTGGTGATGGACCCGGATAGGGAAAATACCACATAGTACTCCTTCCTTGTCTCCTAATCATTGGAATAATTATTTCTTGTAGGTTCATCTTCTGTAGTAGTAGAAGCATGAAACCTACCCTTGAAATTTCTTATTTTATTTGCATGGAAATCTCTTGCAAAGTGACCCTTCTTATTGCAATTGAAGCATTTAAATTTAGACTTATAAAAGTTCTTGTTGTAATCATTTTCCTTTTGATGAGGAAAATTCTTATGAGAAAAGGATTTATTTCCTCTCTTCATCTGTTCCTCAAGAGAAAGGTTCTCTTCTTTGGAGGAAGTATATTTTCTCTGGATTCACCCTTCTTCCTGTAGGAAATTATGCCACAGCCTTTCAAATTTTGGTTGCACTTTTTGACCATTTACTGTACAGCTAAGAATGTCTCCCATTAATATGGAAGGCCATCGGCAATAGTCTATATGAGATCATCATCATCAACAATTAAACCCATGCTCATGAGTTGATATCTTACTTGAGATATCTTTGTGAAGAAGGAAGGAACCACTTCATCCTTCTCCATCTTCATATTCTAAAGTTTGTTCTTCAATGCTATCTTGTGACTTGGAGCCTTCTTCTCATAAATATTTGTCAAAGTGTTGAACCATTCCTTTGTGGTCTTCAATGGAGTAATCACTCGCATCAAATTGTCTTTTATAGAATCATAAATTATTCTCTTTGATTTGGCTTGATTCTTCTTGAAATTAGTGTGCCCTAGATTGATTCGTCTTGAATTACATTAGTACTTGAAATCAAAGGAATAATCAACAAGCATAAGAATTCACACGAGACACAATATTTACACTGGGGAAACCCTCTAGTACTTGAGGGAGAAAAACCTAGCAAAATATTCCTTACAATATTGATAGATAGCAGAGAATGTCTTTACTATGAGTGGATTACATCAAGAACCCTTAGTGCATTATCAGAGAGAAATATCAAGCACCCCTAGTGCAATCACATAACAAGAGAGAAGAGAATTCACTCTCACATTGAATTCATCAATATGACATATATATATATATACCATTCTTCGTCTTCTATTTTTATCTTCTAAATTTAGGATGAACTCGCCCTTCAATTGGATGCTAGGTCACTTAGTTGAGAGGCTAAATCAAGTGTCTCCATGCAAGTGTCGTAACTTAAGTGTTGTAACTCAAATGTCACAACTCAAGTGTCATAACTCAAGTGTCATAACTCAAGTGTTGTCTTTTAGTTCAAATTAAATGTAGTATTTTAGTTTAACTCAAGCGTTGACATGAAAAACACTTTAGTCAACTAGTCATCTTTATTAACACTTCGTTAAATTTTTTAATTGAATTCCTTCTTGATAACATCACTGAAGTGAACATTTCAAATTATCCTTTAATTAACTAAAGAATTTATTGTTAACATCACTGAAGTTTAACAATTCGAGTTCTCTCTTATTTAACTAAAGTCTTTATCATTACTGAGAAAATCATGTTCTCTCTTATCTTATCACATCTTATATTTATCTTTTGTCTTATCTGCATGGTACACATGTGCCAACTTTAATTTATCTATCATATCAATTATACTAAGGAGATTTTCCAATGATGTGATCATCTTGTTCTACTATCGTTCCAAGTGGTCATATGCTAAAGTAATTCACTCTAGAGGTTGCTATTCTCTATAGGAGACTTAATATCTCAACCATGGTTAGTAGTACATCACATACCATTCATGCTTCGACATGCAAAGCATTACCTCAACACATGAGGAACAACCTCCACACATGAGGATATGTCTTGACACACAAGACCTTAGCCTTTCCAGGCAAGATTGTACAACATTATCACTTTGTCATATAAAGCACTTACCTCAACACATGAGGCTTATTCATTCTTGAGTCCAACTCAAGCTCCTGTAAGACACTACCTCAACACACGAGGCTCAATATTGGCACATAAGATTGACTTAGAGAATGAATCATTATGATATAACTTTAACAATTACCTCATCATGGAAAATTAGATATTAGGCCTTAGCACTTGTATTAGGAAAGGATATTTCTGGGGAACGTGAATGCAATTTATTTGTTGGACTATTAACATGAAATCGATGAGAAACCCATTAATTGCACTAAGAGATGCTTTATGTTCTTTATAGAACCTAATATTGTAACATTGTAATGACATTGACATCATCAATTGTGTAACATTTACATGGACAATAATTTCAAGAAATACAAATGATGATAATGGTCACTCGGACTAACTTTTATCTATGGGACCTTAAGGAAGGTAACGAATTAAATAGTTTTTTTGGGTCATAAAAGTAGCTTATATGGATTAAGTGTAATGAGAAAGGCCTTGTAAAACCACATGTTACCTATGTTGGTACAATAAAATAAACAATATAAAAGAAATAACAACAATTCCAAGATAAAAGTGGTGGTGTCTAAAGACACATTTACACTTAAGAAAAATAACCCATGATCCAATTGTGGTGGTATACTAGTTCATAAGAAACATCTATAAATAGGTACAGGAGGGTATCCAATAAACAATGAAAGGAGCATATAGTGGTAACTAACCATAATTTTCCATAGATCATCAATCCGAGGAACCAAAGTCAGCATAATTAATTAGTTGTTGGTTGGATCCATAAGTGGTTGACACCCATGATTCGACAAGGTGAGGTTACATAAGCACCAATATTGGTTCCAACACCTCACTGTAAACACATCTTGGAGGAAAGAACAAATTACATAGAATTCCCCCTGAATTTGATCTGAACTAAAAATATTGTTCAACTCTAGTACAACAACATACTATTAATGATCAAAATCATGTACAATAAATAATCCTCAAAGAATTCTGAAACATTTTCCATGCATTCATTCAATCCATAAAACAAGTTTCCATATTGTTGTTTAAACTAGTCCTAGTCGGTAAGTCTACTGGACAATTAAGACAACACAATCCAATCAAACAATCGACTAGCGAATAGTGCAAAAAACATAGGAAGTATCTGTCCATTAATACAGTCTTGGTCCAACCATCCAATAGGTACTAACAATAATATTGAATTCGATCTCCCAACAAACAATAAACAACTCAGTTGAACATAGTTCAGTCGGTCTCAGCAAGTCACATTCCAAGAGAAATCAATACATCAGTTGGGTTTACATCGTAGAATTATTCAATTATCCCCCCTTAAACACAACTAATGGATAATACAAACATCAATAGGAAAAAAACAACAATATCAGTCAAAACATAATTGACAAACAATCAAGCTGATACTCCAATCGACATTCATCTCTAGTTGAGCGTCAGTTGACCACTCCAAAACTATCAAAAGAAGGAAAGAGGATCATTTTATAGTTGTATAGTTGATGATAAAAATATGTATGAAGTCCTTGGGAATCTATTCAAATTATTCCACAACCATTCATCAATCCATCCATAGTCTATTCAAGTAGTTGGCACTAGTCCGCAGTTTAATCTTTCACATCTTTTCTGCAATCTTTTGAAAGCATAATGTCCATATTTACGAAAATTATGATTCCTAGAAAAACTCCTTTGATTATTATGATGAGGACGATGATATTGCAGATATTTCTTGTGGAAAAGGTGATGCAAGGTCATGTTCTGGTTCGATAGGAGCAGAAAAACCCTACATATCAGCAACAATGACATCTGCAACAATGTCATCTGCAGCAACATTCTCAAATTCTATCTCATTGGAGATAACCAAATCATCATTTTTTTCAACACTTTCAACAACAACTTTCTCATCCAACAACTTATTTTTAACACCTCCAATAACAAATAACACTCTTCTAGTGTCAACAAAACTAGGTGTAGCAACATTATATTCAAGACCCATTCTTGGTGATTTCATTTCATGGATAATAGGAGCAACAATACCTTGTCCATCCTTACCAAGTTCTCCTTCAGTGTATCCCATCTTGATCCTCAATCAGGACCCTATACATGTAGTATGTTTCTCAAATCTATAAAAAAGACATCAGTGGCCAACAAATCTGTAATGTCCCTAAAATCCGAAAAAAATAAATGAAAAATAAATAAATAAAAGTATGTAGGGTATTATCATCATTCGGATCTAAAGTTTATTTAAAATTAACTTCGGCATTGTATATTATTGTTGGAAGATATTTCATTTATAAATTTGTATGGAAAAATTGTAATCTTACTTATGATATTCTGATGGTTTTAAGGCGTATGGTAAAGACTTGAATTTCCTTTGCTGGTTTTTATCATTCTAGTCTAATTTGATTAGTTTGATGCTAATGGTCCCATTATGGTTGTTTAAAGATGATCTTATTGCTCTATGACGTGCCAAAGTTTATACATTTAAAATACTTGTCTTATTGGTTGAATGTATGCTCTATTTCTAAACTCTGTCTGTGTAATTTTTAAGTGTATGTATTTTACTTAGATGTATATTGTAAATATTATAAACCTGAATGGTGTAGAAGAGTGATCATGGTCTTGGGATTACTTAGCTGTTTGCTAAAACATATCTCGTACTTTGTTTTGCAGGCATCCTGAATTGATCCTAAGATAACACTTAAGTTTGTATATAAAAATAAAATAAAAGAACCTTTTATTAAAAGGCAAGGTGAGGGAATAACCTAAGCTATGGTCATTGCAATGAAATCAAAGACTTTGAAAAAAAACCAAGATAGCTCACCCACTATAGGAGTGGGTAATTATTGCGATTTTAATGGAGGTAGTTGGCGTTTAATGTAGCCCATGTTATGGTACAATGGCGATCCTGCCAAGTTGGAGGGTAAGTAAAACCATATGCTCAAGTGCTTATTTTGGTTTTCATTGGTTTTGTGGAGGGAGAGCAGAGCTCTCGGCTTCCTCCATGGCTAATGGGGAGCCTACGCTTGACCTGAGTGTTTCTTATGGCCTGCTCTCACCCTAAAGACTGGTTAGCATGGAGAACAATGGAAAATGTGCTAAGGTAAATCTTTGTATACCTTTACGTTTTCCCTTGCTCCTTTGGATAATTCAGTTTGCTCATAAATTTTGTTTTGCTAATGCCTGGGTCATGTTTTTGGATAGGAGGCTAGCACTGGAAGTTTCTAAAACTGCTTTGGTGGGGAGCTAGGGTGGAGGGGATTAATGTCACGAATGTCCCTGGTAATCCTAGGTCCATTGCGGCCCTTCTTCCCTTCATACAAATCGATGTATGTTTAGGTTAATTACTGATAGGTTTCCCTATTGTGTGTTTTTAAACTTTTTAACCTTCAGGGTTTAGTAATGTATATTCTTGCTCTATTTGTGATTACTAGCACGCTCAGTTTACTTGGTATTCCATGGGAAAGCTTGTTATATGGAAAGCTTGCCCAGTAAAATGTACAAGTTAATGGTCATAAGCCTGTGAAGGTGTTTGGACAGAGGATGCTTTTTTTTTGCTCCTAGACTGTGTGATCCTCAGCTCGGGCTTCGTTGATGTATTTATTGTTTTATATAAATTTTGATCTTTGTTTTAGATAATGAAGAAGCTAATATTTTGAGGGCGAGGTCATGGATTGTAATTATTTCAGAGATCCTATAGACTCTATTTTGGATTTGGGGATTTATTTATGAAAGTTATCAGTGGTAAATTTAGTGTTTAAAAAATGTTATATCTCTGTCTCGGCTACTGCCATTTATTTCAGTACTATGGAAATTTAAATGTTTAAATGGAAATATATTTTCAGATTCGTCATTCTGTTGCTTTATACAAATGGATTAGGATTATCTTTGTTTATATGAATCTCAAAAATCATGTTAAAACCTAGGTAGGTGTTATAGGTCAAAACTGCACTTCTCCGTCCATGATATCCTTTAGTTGACGATCACACAAAAGGACAAAAGGGATGGAAGAGCATTTTGACCCTAGATAAGGAATGGCCTAGACTTACCCTCATTCAGCTAAGATAATCCATCTTTTTCCCACTTTTTGAGCAAAAACAATAGTCTATAAACCAATAGTAGCATTTTGCCATTCAAAAACCCTACTATGCTTCATAAAGTACCTTTTTCCCTAGAAAAACCCTACTTTGCTTCATAAAAGGGGCGTTTTTCATTAGAAAAGCCCTACTTTGCCTCACAAAAGCAGCGTTTTCCTCAAAAAGTGATTAAAAATATATTAAATTTACAGAATGGGATTAGTTGAAGTTGGTTTTACAACTTCCTCAACCTCCCAATCAAACTACCTCTCAATTTCAACTTCCTACCTTGTCCTATAAATGCAAGGGAGATGCATGAGAGAGGGACCTGGAAATTATGCACATAGAGTTGTTATGCTAGAGGAATTCCAAAGTTATTGTGAGGAGGAGGAGCCCAAGATCCGGTTGCACCAGCACTCTGAACGATCAGGTATCATTGTACTAATTATTTTCTTTTGACAATAAAGGTTGAAATGCCCTTCCTATCCCAATCAAATGCTTAATGGATTGCATGTTTGTTTCGAGTAATGCTTGATTGTATTTGATGTCTAAATTGTATTTCAATTTCATCATTGTTATATCAGTCAAGATACGCTGAGGAAGGTATCTTTGTATTGCAGGTTCGTCGAATGAAAGATCAAGTGGAGGAGTGATCGAAAGAACAAGTGAAAGCTAGGATCAAACTTCGTTAACAAGGTATGCATTCTATGATCTTGATCTCTTTCCTTTCGTAAAATTCTATGTAATATGATTAATGCATTTACCTATCACCCCTTTAAGTTGGTAGTGTCCATCTCCTCTCTATAGGGTAGATTTCCCAAACAACAAACTGGCAACTCTGCTGGGGACCGATTGTTTTCTGTTCTAGGAGACTTGTTTTTAACATTCCTTCTAGAACTTTTTGAACTTTTTGATCATCTGAGAGGCTTTGTAGGCTACAGTAGCCTGTTTTCTTCACTTGACTCATCCCAGTTTGAAGTTTTAAAGCTTGTTTTAAGACTTCCTTGGAAAAAACGCTGGTCTTGCTTAACAAAATAGGATTTTCCCTTGCAAAACGCTGGTTTTGCTCTGCACAATAGGGTTTTCCCCCAGAAAAACATTGGTTTATCTCTGCATAGTAGGGTTTTCCCCCAAAAAAACACTGGTTCTCTACTGCACATTAGGGTTTTCGCCTGTAAGTCTTTGTTTGCTTTTGGGATTTAATTTCTGCTTGTTTGGTTTGATTTCCAACCTCTTGCCTTGGCTTCTTAACTAATCTTTGAGGTCTTTGTGCCTTTTTTGAGTCTTGTTTGCCTCTCCCTAACCCTTTTAGGTCATTTTTGCTTACTTGAGTACTTTTGAAGTGTCTTGTTTGCTTGTGGCTCTTTTGGAAACCGTACCTTGTTCTTTGTTGAACAAAGTTGCTTGGTCATACCTCAGCTACTTGTTGCAGGTCTGCAAACCTTTGTCTACTGACTTTTATTGTTTGTTGCAACACTAGTACACTCCAATGGTATCTTATCCTTTGTTTTAGGGTTTTGATCCCAAGTTGAGTCCTTAAGGTGTTTTCAAAAGCTTCTTGAGTCTAGATGCTTCCTAATTGCTTTGTTAGTTTCAGTTTCAAGTGAGTAGAAGTACTTTGTTTTCTTCCGTTTGTGTTAGTAAGGTCATATTTAGTTCGCTTGCCTACCCTCTACTTGGCTTAGTGCTTTTGCTTAGGGTTTGGTGTTGATGGGAAAATCTACCCTATAGCAAGGAAACTAATGCTATCAACTTGGTTGGGGTGACAGGTAAGTGTATTGATGATATTACAAATATATTTATGGAAATAAATAAGTTGTGGATTTTGGAAACATACCTTTCAATCAAAGTTTGATCCCAGCTTTTACGTGATCTTGTGTTCAACCTCCAAATCCACCTTCCTTCCAGTAAACCTACAATAACAATACCTTTATGAAAGCATTTTGGGCAATATATAAAGCTTGAAAGAAACAAAAACAATGTTTAACATTCAGCATTGACCAAAACAGATCCAAATTAAGATGTTATTTCAGAACACATATAAATTGGAACAAGAAAGACACTTCAACCTTTATTTGTCAAAAAGTAGAATGATGTACAAGTATACCTGATCATGTAACAGGCTCCTGCAACTTGATTCTGGGCTCTTGCTCTTCTCTGGATTGGATGTCTTCAGCATCAACTCCTCCAATGCAAGCTTCTCTCAATATCTGAAAGTTTCTCCATTAATCCATCTCACCATCTAGGTTATAACCCTTCTCTTTTAATCTTCTTTGTATTTATAAGATTGGAGAAGTAGTTCAGGTCGATGTATAGTTATGGAGGAAGTTGGAGGAGTTAGGAAACTACCAGCAACTAATCCTCCTTGAGAAATTAATTTATTTTTTAATCATCTTTTAAGATGTACGCGACTCTTGTTCAGTGAAGTAGCCTATAGGGCGCTACTTTAGTACTTATCAACTAGCGCTCATTCGATTTTAAATGGTGAGCACTACTATGCTGAGAAGGAGTAGCGTATATTATGGTATGGGTGATACTATTATACACTGGAGTAGCGTATGGGCACTAGTCTCTTTGAGTAGAGTAGTGCTCATATCTCAAAATGATAGTTTTTGGGGTTTTTCCAGTAATGTCAGGAAATGGAGTGAGTTCAAAGTATCATCTAAGGTCAACATGCTCCTCCATCCAGGTTGTCCTTTTGTGTGATCAACATCTCTAGGTGATCACGGACGCAGAGGTGCAAGTTTAACCTATAACAGATGCCCCCTAATGTGTGAGGTTAGAGGGAAACGATGGCCGAAATACATTATAATCCAAAGCCATAGGAGGAGCACAGAACCGCAGAAAACAAGTCACAAGAACACCTGCAACAAAGATCAAGGTCAGCTAGCAATTACATTTTTTGACATCATATAGATGTGCAGTGTGATACAACATGATCTCCGATACATAACAAGGAGATGTATATAAAGCATGGCCACTTGGAATACAAGAGTGGATCCATGTCAAACTGAGAGATCATAGCCATAACAACAAAATGGATCTATGTCGCATGGAGAGCTGAATATAAGTGAGGCTTAGTCTTGCGCAACTTGGGTGAATAACAAAATGAGGTAATGTCATCCAAAATCCCAAGGTCTTCATCCAGAACAACTCTAGGTACAAACCCTAACCATGTGAATAGATGAGTTGTCAGTCGAACATGGGGGGTATCGTTTGATTACCAGTCATTGATGTATACCACTAACAAACACGAGGACTTCCACCGATAATGATGATGGGGTCCAAGGTACCAAGTACGATTCGCCAAGTGTGAATAGATGGACTTGGAGTCGAACACTTGGGAATCCTGTCGAAGAAGAGACATTAATGTATTCTCATCATTCAACAGTGAGGAAAATTGTCACTGGTGACTGCAATATCCAAGGTACTAACCGAAACTCTAAACTTCAATCCCAGAATAATGAGTTGATGTCGATGGGAAGAAGTCCGTTGGAAGGGAGTCCTTAAGGCATCGTCCATCATCCAACTCGAGGAACACTCAACTGGTAAGAGATGATATGAAATAATATGTAACAAGACTGACACTAGGAAGGCCGACACATGAGGTCAAAGTAAACTGCAGAATGGCCGAAACAGGGTATATCCTTGAACATTGAGCACGACACAAAGTGACTCAGGCAGTTTCTAACATAATGGGGTAAATAATAAGTTTGAAATGTAAGAGACATTAGCAGACCCTCCATATGGTTGGAAGAATAACCAACCGGGGGAGTAAATAACTCGGAGGAAAGGTTTACCCTGAGGCCAAAAACTAAACCCAACCGACAAGATAGACTCAAGTAGGTGCTATGTTCAAGGATAGAATTTGATTGAACTGCCTTTGACAATGAAGATATGATATGTCTTTCCCGTCCCTTATTCTTTTTAGATAAAAGAATACCCTTCTTGTTGTTTTAATGAGTCCAAGAAAGAATGAAAACTCAATAGATCCAACCATGTAAAAAGTTTAACGAGCCCATGGGAGGAAGACTCAGGACCTTCTTCATTATTTATAGAGTTCGAAGAAGATTACTCTATATTATTGATCTCTGGATTTTAATATTGAGCCGAGATCTGTTCTTGCTCGCCGGTGTTTTCAATTTTAAGGAGTCTGAAAAACTTAAACAATAACTCCATATATCTGCTCGTGGATTTTAGTATCGAGCCCAAGCAGAATAATGCTCGCCGGTGTTTTCCTATTTATAGAGTCTGAAAAACTTAAACAATCCTCTTTTCACCTATCCGTGGATTTTATATCGAGCCCGGATTGGTCTGTGCTCGGCGGTGTTTTCTTGTTTATAGAGTTGAAAAACTTAAACAGTCCTCTACTTACCCTCTCGTGGATTTCACATCGAGCTCGAGTAGGTGAATGCTCGCTTGGTATTTCCATGTTTAGAGAGCCTGAAAACCCTAAAGAGAGGCTCCAAAAGGTCCCTTTTCATACAGTTAGTCTCCTCCCCCGAAAAAGTATAAAACAATGAAAGGAGAACTCTTCTAGTGCATACAGGAGTATACCTAGAGTATACATTTTCCGTAGTTAATCCACCTAGGCCCGGAAAAGGGGTAATTCTATACCTGAGTGGATGTCGGTTCAGTTATTTTAACGAGCTCGAAGAGGACAAGCTTGCTCGGCAATCTTGTTTAGGTTTAAATAGTCCAAACAAGAGCTTAAAATGACTTAAAGGTCAGCTTCTAGGATCATATCTTCATACTCTGCCAAAACTAGGTCTTCAACAAAAGATTAGTCGATGCGGCAAAAATCTCGAATGATATATGAAATTGAAATATTTAGCTAGTTGACAAGGTCTATCATCAAGAATTTTTAAACTTAGGAGATGAATCCGACAACAATTAAAAGAAAATTGAGCTTGGATTAGTATTATACCATATTGTGTGTTTCAATTGATTAATTAGGGATTTTTTAAAATTTTGAAACTATAGAAAATTAACAATTATGGGTAAAAATCAAAATCCAATTTATATATAATTTCATTTTTTTAAAAACCAATCTTCAATTTTGTTTTGTAGGGCAAAGATTGGGGCAACCTTTTTCAAATTTCAAATCTCCATGGTGATCGAACCAAGCATCCAAACGTCGTTATTCCTCCGCCAAGTAAGTTAAAATTCACCCAACTTGCAATTTCATGGTTTAGTTTTCAATTTTTGAGCAAAAAATGGCTTGCAACGTGATGCTCACAAGTGTTGCTGCGCGGGCGCTACTGTGTAACCACAGCAGTAGCGTATAAATGCTATGGGCGCTACTGTGCTGAAGCAGAGTAGCGCCCATACGTGACTGTGTAGTATACACAGTAGCGTACACTTTTGAAAACCTACATACAAGCATCGAGACTCAAAAAATTTTGGTTTTTTGTGCAGGATGGTCCTTCAATGGAGGGAGAGGGAGCATGAGGACATGGATAGGTTGGCCATGCAAAATCCATCCACCCTCCATGCTCTCCGAAGATGCAGTTTGTTGAAGTTTTACCGAACCGTAAACATGAGGGCTTTAAACAAACTATTTCGAAGACTTATTCAGTATTGGGATGTGGATACCAATACTTTTGTCATCCAAGGGCAAACATTGGAGCTTACAGTTGATGACATATATTTCATTACTGGTCTCTCAAGGAGAGGAGATGTAATCAATCTGAAAGGGTCTTCTCGTGTGGGTGTAAGATCTGTGCAAGAGTATGTAAATACATATTGTGTTGCCGGAGCTGAGAAATCAGGAAGCCAAGTCTTGATTTCAACTATTGACGGTCTCCCTTTGAAAGTGATAGTGAGCATGATCAACCGAGTAGCAGGTAGTGCTTCACAACACTTAGCTTCCAGGCACTCTATGCATATTGGTGTACAATGCTTACATGGTCATGTCTATGATTGGTGTACTAGTTTACTGGCAAACATGAAGTCTCAATTGACAGGTTGCAAATCCGGCGCAATGAAGAATTTTGGGTACGGTAGTATCTTATGTACTTTTTTCTTCGAGAGGATTCCTGCTATCAGTTTGGGGATGCCTCTACCTCAGGTTAACCCTCGTGAGACCAGACTAGGCCATTGGAGTGACATATTCCTCCGCCAGGATGGTGGGGAAACTCACTATTGTTATCATACTGATGATTTCTGGGGGTGGTGGGAGAGGCAAGTGCCTTCTTTCGAGCAGTTTCCATATGCTGGATTGGATTTCCATCATGATCCAGAACTGGTGCTTCCTCTAGGTGGAGCCTGGGGAGATATTGGTATGTTTAAATTTTGAGGATTATTTGATTTTTTCAAACTTTTTCAAGTATTTGATTTTTATGAATGAATTTTGAAGTTCTAATCAAGTGTCACATGCAGATGTTGGGCCTGTTCATCCTGAGGGACATCCTACCATCTTTGTGAGGCCAGCTGATATTACTACAGCAGATGCTATGTTGGGAACCCTGGAGAGAAAAATAGGTCGGTTGACTCACGAAGTTCCTGCATGCCGTATGGATCAGATACCTATTGATATGCAGGAAGATGTTATTGGGGTGCCCCCAACATGGCTTAGGGTGCTGCAGAAGATTGCTAGGCTTGTCATTTGCTATCGCAATGCGGTAGATGATGAGGAGGTCCCTCCTTCTCCATAGGAGAGGGATACATTCTATGTATATATTTTTGAGGCTACTATGCCCAATTTTGTACTTTTATGACTTGACTTGATAGACTTGTGACTCAAAACTCATATTTTTTGATACAGAATCGGCTATATACAATATCAGATATTTACATGTGTATCTGTTTAAATTTTATGTGTGCAATGTTGTTTATGAAGGTGTATGATGCAAATTCCAGTCTAACACATAGTTTGCTAATGAATCAGCTAATGTGTTTAAACTTCTTGGAATGTGTTCATATCTAATAGAATGAAATTGTCTTTCCAAAAGTCTAACTCATAGAAACTGACGTAGAAATCCCGGATCCCTAATCTGATAGACACCTGTTAACTGAAATACAATTAATTGTGAGTCAAACCTTACCTCCAAATGTGAAATGCCATGACTGAGAGCATCTCGGAGAAGTTCTATAACTGCACTGTATTCAGCCACATTATTCGTGGTAGGACCCAAACAAACCCCCCCCGAAGAGACCAGTTGGTCAGCGGGTGAATAAATGACCAAAGCTGCTGCAGCCAACTGACAGGTGTGGCGACTGGCGCCATCAGCAAATCCTAAGAAATGTTCGGTTGACATCTGGTACACAAAACGAAACACACATAAGATTACCTAACGAGCATAGCAAAAACTAGCTTTACAAAAATATACAGCTATGTTACAAGAAAAAGTATGTCAGCCTAGGCGTAGTACTTCTTCATGTAGGGTCAATGCCTGGATCCTCCTCGTGAGGTTGGGAAAAGGTGTTATGGAAATCACGGAAAAGGTTGGTATACAAAATGATCTCATCGAGATAACAGCCCGTTTCAAAGAAAATGTTTCTGTGGACCCCAGTGAAAATGTTCACTAGCGAGGTATGTAATCTATTTGCTTCAACAATACCAACTTGTGAAGAAGTGAAATCAGTATTTTCATTGGGTGGTGAACAAAATTCACCTCTCTCCATCAAGTTAAGAAACGGAAACAAGAAGGACCTAGGATCTATATGTTCCCGAGGAAGATCTGGGTCGGTCATGGCTTCTAACATTTCCTCTTCAAAAGGTAAAGTAGTATTTAAACTATCAAGAGAGTAGATCGGGTCTGGTGTCTGAGTAGTGGTACAATCTATGTTTGACTCGACAGACACCAATGGAGTCAACATATGTTCTATTGTAGTTTGATAAGAATCCATGTGAGTAACTTCTACACCAGGGGTGGGCACGGAGGGGTTTGTATTAGTTGGTAGAAACTCAGCATTAGTTGTTAAACTAACCATGGAAGTTTCAGGTGATGAACATCCCTCAGTACCAACAAATAAAGTAGGAGCGGGTAGGTCAAAAGTGCTAATTAGTGATCCGTAAAGTCCTGCTCCTAAACTCTCACCAACTGGGGTGGTTTGATCAATCAATGGAATTGTGGTTTCCGAAGAAGTCTGGTTGTTTCTCTGAGTGAAAGGAAGATGATCGACTGTAACGATCTTACCTTCAAATGGGAACATGACCACTCGAAAAACTGTTGATGCAATAGCTCGCATGGCATATGTCCAACTCCTGCCTAATAACATATTGTAATCAAGCGGAGCGTCAAGAACTTCTACTTCAATAGCAACTGTCTTACCGGCCAAATGCAGTAAGCAGTGTGTTAGAAGGGGCTAACTCAGGTGAACCTAGAGCTTTCCAACAGGAAATTGACATTACGCAAGTCGACGCGCCCTCATCTACAACAGCTCGTCTGATGGTCATTGGACCATGAATGACTTCAATCTGAAGGGAAACATGATAGGGCAACCGGTATTTGACATCAGTCATATCAAATCACGCAGACATGTTAGAAGATTCCATACTCCCAGTAGCTGCCAGAAGTGCATTGCGTTGTAAAGGACAACTTTGCAAGACTTCTAGAGTAGACATGGCACAAGGGGTCTAGGCTAAATCTTCAACCATGTTGTAGTTAGAAGCAGCCCGTGTATTGGGATTGTGTGATGCCCTCTTCAAGACACCTTTTAGAATCTTGGGCATTGGGTCCACAGGTATGTGAAGTGGAGTGGAGGATTCTGGAATCTCCTTATCCTTTTTCTGTGCTTCCAGGGTATAGTTCCTGGCTCTGGTTTGCAAAAGTGCATCCGAATTAACCATGTTTATAAACGTTTGATCAACCGTAGCATGTGTAGTGCCCCCAGTTTTTGAGATGCTAGAAGTTGAGCCCTGCCCTTTAGGGAATGGATCTTTCAGGATGGCAGGCTTCTTTTCTCTTAAGAGCTTCTGGGCTTCTTCAAGCAGAGGGCATTGATGAGTAAGGTGGTTCTGCTTGCAAAGTTTACAAGGGAACTTAACCTTCTTTTCCTCTTTGTTACCCTCTTCGGCATTGTCTTTTTTGGGCTTTTATTGGTTCCCCTCTCCTTTCTTGCCCTTCTTTTTGTTATTGGGCTGCCGAGGGCCCTTTTGATTGTTCTAAACCTGGTTGACAGGCTCAGAAGTAGAAGGAGAGGTCGTGATGGAAGAAACATCTGCAGTCGATTGTTTGACTGATAAGGCATGAACCTGTTTAGTCAGCGCTTCGAAAGTTGTAGAGTCAACTGAACCCACTGTGCCGTCAGCATGTGGTCTAGGTTTCAGTCTACTTTAATCGGTATTCGATCGCGGTGCATCGGGTATGATCTCATACAGTAACCTAGATTGTGCATACACAAGGTCTAACTACTGAGTTCATAGGATAGCTTCTTCCTCATTGGATACTCCAGATGTAGCTACTTCCTTAGAAATATAAGGAAGGAGTGATTTCAAGTACCACTCAAGAAGGAACTCCGAAGGTATGTTGGCCTTAATGAGCCTCTTCCTTCTTCGCCACTCCTGAATGTGGTCAGATAAGTGAGTGGCTTTGTTTTGTCTAAAAGTAGACAAAAGGTCTGTTCCGGAATCATACCGAACAAGAAGCTGGAAGTGGTTCAAAAAGACTGTGGCAAGATCCCCAAAACTAGAGAATGTTGCTGCAGGTAACTCAATGTACCATTTGGCTGCAGCACCGGTTAAGGTCCTTTGAAACAAGCTCAATCTAATGGAATCTTCATTTAATGAATTAGAGGAACACCATAAGTGGAAGGTAGTGACATGGTCACCAGGGTCTTCACCTGCTTTGCCTTTGAACTTTGGAATGTCCGAAGGTAACTTGGTGGGAACTGATGGCCATGCCGCATTATGACACACAGGATCGTTCGTCAGTTTGGAAATATCTGGCAAATTTAAAGTTTCCAGAAATGGTAGACGAGGCCGGTAAGACGGTACTTGATGCGTTGCGGTCGCAAAAGGGGAACTACCCATAGTTTGACCCATAAACTGTTGGTAGGGGTTGCCCCCAGCCGTCTGCTGGTAGGGGTTGCCCCCAACCATCTATTGATAAGGGTTGCTTTCGGCCATATGCTGATAGGAGTTTCCACCTACCATCTGTTGATAGGGGTTGCCCCCAGCTATTTGTTGGTAGGGGTTACCCCCAGCTACTTGTTGGTAGGGGTTTCCCCCTACCATCTGTTGTTGTTGTGCGAAAGAGTTATTAAAATTTCCCCACCCATATGAAAGTGGATTAGTGCTTTGTGGGTTCATCCACTGTGGCTAGGTGTTAGCCCCGCCATATTGCTGGTTAAAGATATTACCCCCTCCCCTTGAGAATAAGGAAAAAGGGACATTAGCTGCAAGCATACTACATTGATTCATGTTAGGGCCTACAAAGGTATTGAAACTAGTAGAAGCTGATGTGGACAGTGCAGTCATGGTGCCCATGATTGGCATGTTTGTAGAAGCACTTGGTCCTACAACAGGTGTGGAAATCGAAGTACTAGGAATCTGATATAACGGTTGAGAAGCAGGAGGTGTTGCACAGTTGGCTGTACTGCTAGGTCCAATAGTAGGTGTAGGAATAGATGCCATCGTTGTCGAACTAGGCATACCTAATGTACTAGTGTTGAAACTGAAAGATGGAGTAGAAACAGATGTAGTTTGTGCCTGACTTGGTGTAGCAGTAAAAGAGGGATTTACTGTGTTGGTGTTCATACCTAAAGTGGGAGTTTGGGGAACTCCCTGTTCACCTCCCAAGCTAGACATCAGATGTCCAGGCAAGGAATTGTCTGCACTGAAATGGGGTTGCTGGAAACCAACAGGTGACAGAAGCGAAATTCTAGTATTGCTTAAAGGAGGATTGAAAGAAGTGCTATACTCCGTAGAAGTAAGATCTTCCAACTCAACTGTACTAAAGTGTTGTTGATCTGTGGTACCTGGTAGTGGCTCCTCAGGAACCTCTATTTCAAGGTTTTCTATTACAAGAATTTCTTCAGGAAATTCAGTTTCAGGAGTAATTTATGAAGAAATACTGGGGTTTACCCGATGTCGTCTAGCTGGCTGTAAAGGTTCTGTTCTAGGGGGTGGAAGGTTTTGAAACCTCCTCGATCTACGAAGCTCTTGATTCTCTGTGATTATAAATATAAAATAATAGACTAGAACCTAGTGGCCACTACAACTAGGGGGCAAACAACATGCCAACTAAAAAGTCCTAAGTATACAAACCAGGCAAACAAAGATGCCTTCCGGAGAAGAGTCTGGGATGATGAGGGCCCAGAACAGATCAACGAAGGAATAAAGACAGTTACCCGGGGTCCACAATACAATGACTAAGGGTGCAAGCATTGGAATCACCCAACCGCCCTCCCAAAGACCTGCAAGGGATTTCCTTCCATGTCTATCTTAGGTACAGCAGATATACCCTCTGCTGTCACCTGTGTATGAGCCTAGAGTCAGATACAAAGGATACCACAAAACCGAAAACTCCTGGGGGAACAGTCACCGGTCGAATCAGAAAGCGTGGGCAGGGTAGCTAAGCCTGAAACTCGAAAGAGTCCCCAATACGCAATCTGATCCTAGCATATGCTCGAACAGAAAGTAGGAGGGGTATTCCCAACAATCTGATATTGCAATGACCTACTGCATAGATCCCAGGCAAGTTTTGAGTGAGGTGGGTTTACCTGTGATATTCTCACTACGATTTTTGTGTAATGTGTAATCTTGAGTGGTTTAAGGTGATTTAAACTCAAGATCCTAACCAAAACTAGTTGGTGTAGTGTATCCCTAAAAAGAAAAAATGTTTCTAGTTTATTTTATTAAAATATTTTTAGGGCTTTTATTACTCAAAAAGGGTAGTGCTTTTGTGTGGCGTAGTTGCAACAAGGAAACAAAAGTGCAATAAAAACTTTCTACAACAAAGCTCTTTTCATTTTTTCATTTACTTCTTTCGAAAACTGAGAATCTGAGTAAATCTACTTAAAAAAAAATTTTTTTTTTTTTTGAAATTGTACAAAATATCCTATGCTATCTTGTAACAAGAAAAATAAGTCTTATTAAACTTAAACTACCAAATTTTTTTTGCTTTTTCTATAAATGAAAAAGAACTTATAAAAATGGCAAGCAAAATAAAACTTATGTGCAATGTGTGTAAGTATGGCTAAAAAGTTCTTAGTCTTATAGCTATCAAGACCCTAGCTTGAAAAAGACTTGATCTACTGGTTTTTTGCAAAGAAAAAGCCTCTAAACTTGGAAACAAAGTGGGAGAAAACAAAGGAGAAAGACACAAAAGGACTGACCTAAAGTATCTAGCCCTAGCAAGACCACTATGCCAAGCAAAAGTAGACAAGCAAGCTGCCCTACTAACACAAAGAAACTGAGAAATGAACTAGCCTACAGCTGTTTAAAAGCACTTGCAACCATAAAAAGACAATAAGTCCAGGAAGAATAGAAATGAACCAAATCGGAAGACACCCTAGAAGCTCTAAAACGGAACAAACCCTAAAACAAAGGATAGGCTGAGTAAAGAGTAGACAAACGTCACCACAAATAGCGGATACAGGAGTCTGCAGGTTTGTAAACTAGCAACATGCAGTTAGGATCTAAAAAAGTGGAAGTGCTCAACACAAAACACAACCTAGTCTTCCAAAAAAGTCACAAACAATCCAAATGTTCCAAAGGTCAACAAGCGATTCAAAAGATGGAAAAGACTTTAAGAAAAGGTTCTATGACTTAAACAAAAGTTAAAAACCTCATACAACAGTCAAAGAGATCCAAAAGCAAAGTCAGCAAACCACAAGAATGGCTAAAAACTCAAGCAAACCCAAAAATAATGCTTCAGAAAGTGTACCCTACTATGCAGTAGGGAAAGTCACGCCCCTGTAGAGATGGGTGCTACTGTATGTATAGAACAGTAGCGTATGGGCGCTATTGTGTGTACAACAGGGTAGCGCTCATATCTCAAAAGCTTAAAAAACTGACTTTGAAATAAACCAAAAGACTGATGAAAGCAATAAGAAACAGGCAAGGGATACCTACAGGGTTTCTTAACACATCAAAGAAGTCAAAACAATCTGGGAAGACAAACAAGAACAAGGTTTCCTAGGGCCAAAACTCAACTTTCCCTAGTATGGTCGCCAATCTGTTGATGGGAAAATCTACCCTATAGCAAGGAAACTAATGCTATCAACTTGGTTGGGGTGACAGGTAAGTGTATTGATGATATTACAAATATATTTATGGAAAGAAATAAGTTGTGGATTTTGGAAACATACCTTTCAATCGAAGTTTGATCCCAGCTTTTACTTGATCTTGTGTTCAACCTCCAAATCCATCTTCCTTCCAGTAAACCTGCAATAACAATACCTTTCTCAAAGCATTTTGGGCAATATATAAAGCTTGAAAGAAACAAAAACAATGTTTAACATTCAGCATTGACCAAAACAGATCCAAATTAAGATGTTATTTCAGAACACATATAAATTGGAACAAGAAAGACACTTCAACCTTTATTTGTCAAAAAGTAGAATGATGTACAAGTATACCTAATCATGTAACTGGCTCCTGCAACTTGATTCTGGGCTCTTGTTCTTCTCTGGCTTGGATGTCTTCAGCATCAACTCCTCCAATGCAAGCTTCTCTCAATATCTCAAAGTTTCTCCATTAATCCATCTCACCATCTAGGTTCAAACCCTTCTCTCTTAATCTTTGTATTTATAAGATTGGAGAGTTAGTTCAGGTCGATGTATAGTTATGGAGGAAGTTGGGGGAGTTAGGAAACTACCAGCAACTAATCCTCCTTGAGAAATTAATTTATTTTTTAATCATCTTTTAAGATGTACGCGACTCTTGTTCAGTGAAGTAGCGTATAGGGCGCTACTTTAGTACTTATCAACTAGCGCTCATTCGATTTTAAATGGTGAGCACTACTATGCTGAGAAGGAGTAGCGTATATTATGGTATGGGAACTACTATTATACACTGGAGTAGCATATGGGTGCTAGTCTCTTTGAGTAGAGTAGCGCTCATATCTCAAAATAATATTTTTTGGGGTTTTTCCGGTAATGTCAGGAAATGGAGTGAGTTCAAAGTATCATCTAAGGTCAACATGCTCCTCCATCCAAGTTGTCCTTTTGTGTGATCAACAGTTCAAGGTGATCATGAACGGAGAGGTGCAAGTTTAACATATAACATTTGGTGCTTTGGAGCAACTTTCTAAGTTTGCTTTCCAGCCATAAGCATCTCTCACCCCCATTTTCTTTCCACTTTGTCTCCAAGGTTGAAGTTTTTGTCATAAAAACTTTGTAGGACAAGTCTTTATCGAGTTATTAATTTGATTCTTGTGAGCTTTAGAGTCTTTTTTCCTTACTCACATTGCTTTTATAGGTCTTACTTGCTTCCATTTTTGAATACTTTTTCTTTTACATATAACAGAGAAAGCAAAAAATGAGTTTGGTAGATTAGAATAGTAAGGCTTATAATCATTTCAGAGTAGCGTAGCTTACTTTGTTGTGAAATTGAAAAGAAAATGAAAAAGAGAACTTTGTTTAGGTTTGCTTAATCTTTATTTTGGAAAGAACATAAATGAAAAAAGAAAAAGAGTCTTTTTGTTGTTGAAAGTTGTTTCATTTCATGCACTTTACTTTATGTTGCAACCACACGACACAATGCACTACCCTGTTGAGCAAAAAGTAACCTTAAAAAGAACTTTAATAAAATCAATTAGAAACGATTTTATTTCCATGGATACACAACATCAACTAGCTTAGGCTAGAGTTTCGAGCTTAAAACACCTTAAACTACTCGGAACTAGTTTCATTACCCAACAATCGTAGTAAGATTTTCATATATGTAAACCCATATATATATCAAATAACCCTGGGATGCTCTACTAAAACCATATTTAAGCATGAGGCCATGGAAGATCGGAATCATTGAGGATACCTCCCTCACGTTCCTTTTGACCGTAAACCAGAGTCGATTCGCGTATGGGGGTCCTTTCGGACTTTGGGATTTGCTACCTTACCCATGCCTTTTGACTAGGCCGACGACTGTCCCCCAAGGATATTTCATATGTATGGTAGCCTTAGTATCTGACCATAGGATCATACATAGGTGACAGTAGAGGGTATATCTATTGTACCTAGGACAAACATGGGAGGAAATCCCTTGCAGGTCTTTGGGAGGGCAGTTGGGTGATTCCAAGGTTTGCACCCTTAGTCATTATATTACGAACCCCAGGTAACTATTCTTCTTCCTTCGTTGATATGTTATGGGCCCTCATCATCCCAGACTCTTCTCTGGAAGGCATCTTGTTTGCCTGGTTTGTATACTTAGGAATTTTTAGTGGTATGTTGTTTGCCCCTTAGTATTAGTGGCCACTAGGTTTTTACTTAGTTTTATTTTTATATATAATAATGGAAGGCCAACAGCTTCATAGGTATCGAAGGTTGCAAAACCTTCTCCCACATAGAGTAGAACCACTACTGCCACCCAAATGATAGAGGACAGACTCCAGTGGTCCTTTTGAAACTACTAGTGAAATAAAGGTTCCTCAAGAACCACAACCTGGGACTCTAAATCAGCAAGCTTTTAATACAGTTGAGATTAAGGATCTCACTTCTAGTGAGTTTAATACTCCTTTTAATCCTCCTATGACTGAATTTAACAATCCGCTTTTGATACCTATTGGTTTCCAGCAACCTGATTATAGTGCATATTTGTTCACGCCTGGGCATATTATGACTAACCCGGGAGGCGAACAGGGAGTTCCACAGACTCCCACAATAGGTATGAATACAAATACTTTAAATACTCCTCCCACTACTAGATTGAGTTCGTTGTAGACGGCTTCTACGTCATCTCCATCCTTCAGTTTTAATGTCGGTACGTTAGGCACGCCAAGCTCAACAACTTTGGCATCCGCCTCTACCCCTACTTTTGGACCCAGTAGTACAGTGAACCTCGTTCCACCTCTTGTGACTCAACCGTCATACCATATACCTAGTACTTGGATTTCCACACCCAATGTAGGGCCGAATACCTCTGCAACCATGCCTGGCTTGAGAACCATGACCACGCCGTCCACCTTGACTACCCCTGGTTTTAATACCTTTACACGTTATAATATGAATCAACATAATGTACCTGCAGGAAACACCCCCTTTATGACCCCAGCTTATCAAATGCCATCTTATAGACCTCGTTTACCATTTTTGGCAACTCTAATTTTGCTAGATATTTCCAAGTTAACGAATGATCCAGTGTACCATAACGCAACGTGGACACCAGTTCCTACTAAGTTACCTTCGGACATCCCAAAATTTGAAGGAAAAATTGGTGAGGACCCTGGTGATAATGTTACCACTTTCCATTTATGGTGTTCTTCAAACTCATTCAACAAAGATTCCGTCAGGTTGAGAATTTTTCAAAGAACCTTAACCGGTGTTGCAGCCAAATGGTACATTGAGTTACCTGCAGCCACCTTTTTTAATTTTCAGGATCTTGCGACAGTTTTTCTGAACCACTTCCAGCTTCCTATTCGGTACAATGCCGGGACAGATCTTTTGTCTACATTTAGACAAAATAAGGCCAGTCATTTATCTGATCACATTTAGGAGTGGCGAAGACGGAAGAGGCTCATTAAAGCCAATATACCTCCAGATCTCCTTTTAGAGTGGTATCTGAAATCACTCCTTCCTTACATTTCTAAGGAGGGAGCTACTTCTGGAGTGTCTTTAGAGGAAGAATCCATCTTACGGACCAAGCAGCTAGACCTAGTTTACGCACAGTCTGGGTTACTTTATGAGATTATACTAGATGCACCGTGATCAAACACTGATCCTGGCAGACCTAAACCTGGACCACATGCTGACGACATAGTGGGTTCAGTTGATTCTGCAGCTTTCGAAGCATTGACTAAGCAAGTTCATGCCTTATCCATCAAACAATCGATTGTAGAAACGACCTCTGTCACAACATCTCCTTCTACTACTAAATCTGTAAACTAGGTTCAGAACAATCAAAAGGGCCCTCGACAGCCCAACAACAAAAGAAGGGCAAGAAAGTAGAGGGGAACTAGCAAAAGCCCAAAAACAAAGAGAATGCCAAAGAGGGTAACAAAGAAAAGAAGAAGGTTAAGTTCCCTTGTAAACTTTGCAAGCAGGATCACCTCACTCACCAATGCCGTCTGATTGAAGAAGCCCAGAAGTTGCTTCAAGAAAAGAAACCTGTTGTACTTAAAGATCCATTTCCTAAGGGGAAGGGTTAAGCTTCTGGCACCTCCAATGCTCGGGGCACTACTCATGCTTAAGTTGATCAAACTTTCATTAATATGGTTAGCGCAGGTGCACTTTTGTAAACGCAAGCAAGAAATTATACCCCGGATGTGCAGAATAACGATAGTTATATTCCTGAATCTTCCACTCCTCTCCACATTCCAGTGGATTCATTGCCCAATATCCCGAAAGGTGTCTTGAAACGGGCCTCGCACAATCCCAATGCTCGGGCTGCTGCTAACTACAATGTGGTTGAAGATCTAGCCCAAACCCCTTGTGCTATGTCCACCTTAGAAGTTTTGCAAAGTTGTCCATTACAACGAAATGCACTTTTCGCAGCGATTGGAAGTATGGAATCATCCAACATGACTATGCGCTTTGATATGTCTGATATCAAGTATCGGTTTCCGTACCACATTTCCCTATAGATAGAATTCATCCATGGTCCCATGACCATTGGATGGGCTATCGTAGATGAGGGCACGTCAACATGTGGGATGTCCATTTCTTGCTGGAAAGCTTTAGGCTCTCCCGAGCTAGCCCCCTCTAACACGCTGCTTACTGCCTTTGATCGAAGGACTTTCCATCCACATGGAGTTCTAAGGTCGTTCTAAGTCTCACTTTTCAGTAAGACAGTAGTTGTAGAGGTCGAAGTTCTGGATGCTCCGCTTGATTACAACATGTTGTTAGGAAAGAGTTGGACATATGCCATGCAAGCTATAGCATCGACAGTTTTCTGAGTTGTAACGTTCCCCCACGAAGGAAAGATCATCATGGTCGATCAACTTTCGTTCTCTCGACGAAACAACCATACTTCATCGGAATCCATGGTTCCTCTATTTGATCAATCTGCCCCAGCAAGCGAGAGTTTAGGAGCAAGACTCTATGGGTCATTAATGGGCACTTTTCACTTGCCTACTCCTACCTTATTTGTTGGTTCTGAGGAATGTTCATCATCTGAGATTTCCACGACCAGTTTAACAACTGATCTTGAGATTTCCCAATTAAACCAGAACCCGTTGTGCCTACATCTGTTGTAGAGGTAACCTACTTGGATTCACATCAAACTGCAATAGAACATATATTGACTCCATTGGTCTCTGTTGAGTCAGATATGGACTATGCTGCTACACAGTCACCCGATCTGACCCACTCTCTTGAGATTTTGGATACAAATTTACTTTCTGAGGAAGCACTTATGGAAGCCATGATTGACCCAGATAGTCCTCGTGAACATGTAAACCCCAGGTCCTTCTTGATTCCTATTCTAAACTTGTTAGAGAGAGGCGAGTTCTATCCAAGACCCAGTGAGGGTGTTGATTTCACCTCCATCTCTTCCACTTCACAAGTTGTTTTTGTTGAAGGGAATAGATCGAGAACCATTCAGGTCAACATTTCCACAACACCTGGGGTCACATAAAACATTTTTATTGAAACGGGATGTTATCTTGATGAGATCATTCCGTATACCAATCTTTTTAGTGATTTCCATGACATCTTTTCCCAACCTCATGAGGAGGATTTAGGCATCGACCCTACCTGAAAGAGACAACCGAGCATTCTTTTCCTTCATTTCGAGCTCGTTAAAAATAGTAAGAAGGAAATGAGCATTCTTCCATCTCTCCTTTGAGCTCATTAAAAACAGTAAGGAGACCACGAGCATTCTTCCATCTCTCCTTTGAGCTCGTTAAAAATAGTAAGGAGGTCATGAGTTTACTTTTTCTGGCTCGTTAAAATTTTACAAAAAAGATTTTTAGAGAGTTCTCTCACGCTCTTGTTAGACTCTTTAAATATGATAAGATTGCCGAGTATAGTTGACATTTAAGACTCGTTAAAGGATTTGAAGCAATATCCACTTAGGTATAGAATTACCCCTTTTCTAGGCCTTGGTGGATAACTTGCGGAAAAGGTATACTCTAGGTATACTCCTGTATGCGCTAGAAGAGTTCTTCTTCCATTGTTTTATACTTTTTCGGGGGAGGAGACTAATTTTATGAAAAAGAACCTTTTGGAGCCATTCTTTAGGGTTTCTAGGGTCTCTAAATATGAAAACACCAAGTGAGCACTCACCTACTTGGGTTCGATGTGAAATCCACGAGAGGGTGAATGGAGTTATTGTTTAAGTATTTCAGACTCCTTAAAATTGAAAACACCGGCGGGCAAGAACAGATCTCGGCTCGATATTAAAATCCAGAGATCAATATTATAGAGTATTCTTCTATCTCTTCTTCAAACTTGATAAACAGTGAAGAAGGTACTGAGTCTTCCTCCCATGGGCTCATTAAAATCTTTACATGGTTGGATCTTTTGAGTTTTCATTCTTTCTTGGACTCACTAAAACAACAAGAAAGGTATTCTTTTATCTAAAAAGAATAAGGGATAAGAAGGGTATATCACATCTTACCATTTCAAAGGAAGTTCAGTCAGTCAAGTGCTTGTACACAACACCTACTTGAGTCTATCATGTTAGTTGGGTTTAGTTGTTTACCTTAGCATGAACCTAATCTCCAAGTTGCTTACTCTCCCGATTGGTTATTCTTCCAACCATATCAAGTGTCTGTTAATGTCTCGTACATTACAGGCTTATCATTTTCCCCATCATGTCGAAAACTGCCTTGTTCACTTTGTGTCATGCTCACTGTTCATGGATAGAACTTGTGTCGGCCATTATGCGGTTTACCTTGACCTCCTGTGTCGGCCATCCTAGTGTCAGTCTTGTTACATGTCCTACTCTACATCAGCTCATACCATTTGAGTGTTCCTCATGTTGGATGATGGAGGATGCCTTAAGGCCTCCCTTCCAACGGACTTCTTCCCATCGACATCAACTCATTTTTGTTTGGGAATGAAGTTTAGAGTTTCGGTTAGTACCTTGGAGATTGCAGTCACCAGTGGCAATTTTCCTCGTCGTTGGATACTAAGAATACATCAATGTCTCTTATTCGACAGGTTCCTCAAGTGTTAGAATTCAAGTCCACTTATTCACAGTTGTTGGATCGTACTAGGTACCTTGGGCCCCATTATCATTATCGGTGGAAGCCTTCGCGTTTGTTAACGGTATACATCAATGATTGGTAATCAAACGATACCCCCCATGTTCGAATTTCAGCTCATTTATTCACATGGTTAGGGTTTGTACCTTGGGTTGTTTGGATGAAGACCTTGGGTTGTTGATAGCATCACCTCATTATGTTATCATCCAAGTTGTGCAAGACTGAGCCTCACTCACTTTGGCTCTCCATGAGACATAGATCCAGTTTGTTGCTATGGCTATGATCTCTCCTGATGACATGGATCCATGCTTGTATTTTAGTGGCCATGCTTTATATACATTTCCTAGTTATGTATCGGAGATCATGTTATATCACACTACACATCTATATGATGTTAAGATTGTAATTGTTCGCTGACCTTGATCTGTATTTCAGGTGTTTCTGTGACTTGTTTATGTGGTTTCTTACTCCTCCGCTGACTTGGAATTATAATGTATTTTGGCCATCACTTCCCTTTGACCTCACACATTAGGGGGCATCTATTATAGGTCAAAACTGCACTTCTCCATCCATGATCTCCTTTAGCTGACAATCACACAAAAGGACAAAAGGGATAGAAGATCCTTTTGACCCTAGATGAGGAATGGTCTAGACTTACCCTCATTCAACTGACATAATCCATCTTTTCCCCATTTTCTGAGCAAAAACGCTAGTCTATAAGCCAATAGTAGTGTTTTTCCCTTCAAAAACCCTACTCTGCTTCATAAAAGTAGCTTTTTCCCTGTAAAAACCCTACTTTGCTTCATAAAAGGGGTGTTTTTCATCACAAAAAACCCTACTTTTCTTCATAAAAGGGGCGTTTTTCATTAGAAAAGCCCTACTTTTCCTCACAAAAGCAACGTTTTCCTCAAAAAGTGATTAAAAATATATTAAATTTATGGAATGGGATTAGTTGAAGTTGGTTTTACAACTTCCCCAACCTCCCAATCAAACTACCTCTCAATTTAAACTGCCTACCTTGTCCTATAAATGCAAGGGAGATGCATGAGAGAGGGACCTATAAATTATGTACATAGGGTTGTTATGCTGGAGGAATTCCAAAGTTAGTGTGAGGAGCAGGAGCCCAGGATCCAGTTGCACTAGCACTCTGAACGATCAGGTATCATTGTACTGATTATTTGCTTTTGACAATAAAGGTTGAAATGCCCTTCCTGTCCCAATCAAATGTCTAATGGATTGCATGTTTGTTTGGATTAATGCTTGATTGTATTTGATGTCTAAATTATATTTAAATTTCATCACTGTTATATCAGTCAAGATATGTTGAGGAAGGTATCTTTGAATTGCAGGTTCGTCTAATGGAAGATCAAGTGGAGGATCGATCGAAAGAACAAGTGAAAGCCAGGATCGAACTTCGTTAACAAGGTACACCTTCTATGATCTTGATCTCTTTCCTTTCGTAAAATTATATGTAATATTATTAATGCATTTACCTGTCACCCCTTTAAGTTGGTAGTGTCCATCCCCTCGCTATAGGGTAGATTTCCCAAACAATAGTAGGGATCTGTTTTGTAATTGCAATATTATTTATGCTTAAGTGTTTTTAAAGATGCTTATTCATTTTGGAAATGCCAGCGATGATTCTGTATGGTTTAAGGAATTACTTTGGGAGGTTTTTACTTGGTTTAATCCTTTTGCAGAGGTCTGGGAAATACCCTCACTCTGTCATAAAATTATTTAATTAATTTAAACCCAAGCACCGAAGTGCTTTGTGCTTGTTTTCTACCGTAGCTAACCAAATTCAATGGATGGTTGTAAGAGATGCTCTTAGGGATTCGATCCTGATCCTTCCTATCGGATTTGTATGTGATTATAAAAAAATATCTGTCGTCTTTGTTGATGTTATTTCGATTGGTAAATATTTTGTTTTATTACATCTATTCCTTTAAATGATTTAAATAATACGTTTGTTGATTATGAATGGGAAGCAAAAACACTTCTACGCCTGTCAAGGTTTTATAGGACTTAGGGTAAATTTAACCTTCAGTTTTAAAGTGTTCTTTGTTTGCTAGTTGGCATGCGTATGAACCTAAGCATTTGTTTATGTTTTTAAATCCTAAAGAAAACTAGGGTAGCGCTTAAAGGAAATCATAGAAATATGATTTTGTAAACCCTCGCTTGTTTTCATACAATGGTTTAAACGTTCTAAAAAAATTTAGGGTCCCGCAAGACTCAGGGCTAAAATGTTTAAACGAGATCTTGTTTTATTTTAAGGTAATTAAACAAAGCATTTAAATGGTGGATATCTAGCACAGTGTTGGCTATAAATAACCTTCCAGAGGTTTTCAACATAGACCCAGGTAATTCGCGTTTCAAGGAACCAACAAAACACCTATTCACCAACCCTTTCGGCAATAGATTACATGCAGCATGAGGTCTCACCCGAGGAAAAGCTGAGGGGGTGGTTGCAAAATCAAGTTTCCACAATCGAGTGATGTGATGGGGGAAAGACTGATAAGTAGCGCAACATCTTGAGGGCTACTGCGGACAACAACTGCACGAACCTTCTGTTCCACATTGGGTATTTCAGCGCAAAATTGTGCTTGCGCACTTGCGCCTCTAATGACTCTGCGATACAAGATACCTTTGCATTGCGACAGTAAGCTATCAGTAGCTTACTGTATCTAGGGTTTTCACCCTAGCTTGTGTAAATGAGCACCTACTAAGGAGAAGGGACTCCTTAGAAGAAGTTCAATAAATAGTAAATTAAAGCACTAAAACAATATGAAATTTAACCTAGCACGAGCATTAACAAAAATAACAAAACATGAAAATATGGTAAAGATCTCTCTTTTTTGTATTAAAAATTACCTCAGGTATAGAGGTTGGTGAAGCTCTTGCAGCAGTCCAACAGGGTTGCTTCCAAACTTCCAGCTTTGCTCCTCTCTTTCTCCAAAGGGTTGGAAATGGGCCAAAGGGGCACTCAAATGTGAAAGTAGCTCAAGGGTGAGCTAGGGTTTCAAGAGTGATTTTGGCAGAGTAAGGGTGTGTTTGAATGTGGATATGAAATGAGGGGCCTCCATCACCTATTTATAGGTTTTTAGTGGTGGAGTGCTGGCCCATGGTTTTGGGCACCATATGGTTTAGGTCAGCTGTATTGGGTTTTTTCTTCCTTTTTCCCTCTTTTTCCTCTTTTTTGTATTTTTTTATTCCCTTTTTAGAGTGTTTTTGCTATTTTGGACGAATTTTGGATTATTTTGGGGGCAAAAGTGGTTTTTTTGGCCTTTTGGAGGCTTTTTTAATGATTTGGTGGCCTTTTGGAGGCTTTTTAATGGGATTTTAAGGTTTTGGAGGCAAATATGGTAGGAAATGTGGACAAATGAGTCATGTAATGGGGTAGATGACGTAGTGAGCACTTTTTGGGTGTTAACAGATTGCCCCCTGATGTGTGAGGGCAAGAACTCATCATATGGTCGATAGACATCATAAGTCTTGTATGGTTTTCCTGGGGTGTGGAGAAGAGAAGAAACAAACTAGAGCCCGGAACAACGGTCCTGAACAAACTGCAAAAACTAAAAGTACATGACCTCAATAATGAATGAGGAATAATCTGAACATATGGACGAGGCGGGCATTCCCATGCTCGTATCAAGATATAGAACAATAATAACAATGGGGTCCAAAATATGGGGACCTGAAATATACATGGGCTCAAATAATGTTTGAGGAAGAATATGGACAAGGCAGGCATACCCATGCTCGTATCAAGATACATAAAAAATAACTGTGAGGCCCAAAAACGGGGACCTGTAGAATACATAGAGAACCACTGTGTACATCATAAGGGTCCAGAGGGGACACAAATCTAGGACATACTGCTGGGCTGACCATGTATGAGCTGAAGAACGGGTACACTGGAATAACAACAGTACTACTGAGTGGGGTACCAGAGGAACTAATGAGCTGCTGGATCATAGTGACGAGGAATCATATCCTCAATGGTACACTGAACTGGAACTGAACTAGGTACTCAAGGAAGCATATAACTAGATGGCTTCTGAATACAATCGCCAACGCAACCCGGACATCCATGGGAACTAATAACTAGGTGTTCCGAAGTGACTCACCAATGTGCTAGAGTTGGGAGAAATTCGGGGTCTTTGACCAATAACTAAAGGGATATAAACCCTACGCGATTCTCAACGATGCGATCAAGGTGTTGAAGTCGAGCATGTGAGAAACAACCATTCGGAGAGGCAATGATGACTCCTCTCAAAATGGTCTGTAGGCACTCACCATAGATGGTGATGGGTCCAAGGCACAGGGACCTCTAAGTCTACCCTCTGGAATAGAGGGGCTGTTGTCGTCAGAGGGAGACCTGCAACTAGCAAGGCAATGATGTTTCCTTGATAGGAGCGTGAGGTGGAGAACCGAAGTGTGAGAGTACTGATGGTAGGACTGACATACTGTCGGGGATAACTAGGCAAGTAGAGTAGGTGGACTCAAACTTCCTTTGTTCAAAGTATGATGGCGGGGATGATCAGGAAGCATATGAAACTGACTGGTGGGAAAGGGATCATAGCTGTAATGGACTAAGGATAAGGACTAGGATGAGTGATACTCAAGCTAGTGTAAAATGGCAGGAGACTGCAGAATACTCTGAACAAAGGCGACCTAATTGGGGGTGCTGCCGAGATGATCGATCATAGTGCCAAGAAGCACGGCGGTACTTCTTCATGGGTTAAGGAACTAGAAGAAGTGTGTGTAAAATGGTACTGTCGTGTGGATTGATACGAGCCCAGGACAGTTCATGCTTGTGAGTGCTTTAAATTTTAAGGAGTCTGAAAACGATAAGAAGACTTTGAAATAATGGAATGGTACTGTCATGTAGATTTGTACGAGCCCAGGACAGTTCATGCTCGTGGTTGCTTTCAATTTTAAGGAGTTTGAAAGCGATAAGAAGACTTTGAAATAATGGAATGGTACTGTCGTGTGGATTTGTACGAGCCCAGGACAGTTCATGCTCGTGATTGCTTTCAATTTTAGAGAGTCTGAAAGCGATAAGAAGACTCCAGGGGGTTGCTTTTTCGTGTTTTAGTCTCCAAGGCTCGAAGAAGCATAAAAGGATGCAATGAAGAACTCTTCTAGCCGGTGTGACTAGAGTATTCATTTTTCGTAAGTAGTCTACCAGGTCTGGAAAAGGGTTAAACTTATACCAGATAGACGCCCTTTCAGGTACTTTAACGAGCATGAAAGGAAGCAAGATTGGTCGATGATCTTTTCATTGTTTTAAGAGTCAGAAAAGAGCTTAACAGAAACTCCCTAAGTGCCTTTTTCGTAAAGGACTTGTCCGGCCGGAAAAAGGGATAAAATTATATCGAACAAAAGGAATGGTCAGGCAAGGAGGAAGTGCTCAATCAAGGAACATGGATGATGACCAAGAACGAGGGTAGGGAGGAACACTGGTGGTTCTCCTTGAGGGAGAATGAATGGTGCAAAATAACGAAATAATTGTAGTATGACAGGAGTGAATGGATCATGTAAAAATGTGGAACAATCTGATGGCGGCCGATGTGGTGCACAAACCGAGGCAGCAAGGTGTTGAGACACGATAGTGAAATTGTACCTGGTGACAGCGAGAAATGATCTCAAGCATCATCATGAGCTCATAAAAATGAATCCAATGATAGAAACAGTGTCAAAAACGGAGAACAACTGAAGTGGCATGCAAACAGAAGTGATGGGGGGGTGTTTTGGAAAAAATACCCAAAAAATATGGGGCTGAGAGCGAGAAATAATCTCAAGCGTCATCACGGGATCGAAAAAATGAATCGGATGATATAAAATATATCAAAAATGGAGAGCAGTCGAAGTGGCACGCAAATCGAGGTGACTAGTAGTGTCTAAAAAATGCTCAAAAATGATGTGGAAAAAATAAGAAAACAAGTTGACCATCATGATGGTCTCATTGTGTTGATTCCAATGGTGGAAACGGTTTGAAAAATGGACTCCGTATGGGTTCAGAATGGCCAAAACAAGAAAAAGTCAACGGACTATAAATAGTGAGTGGGTCCAACATGACAAGTGTCATTTGGACATTGTTGACTTGGACTAGTGATCAGAGTGGACTAGAGTTGAGTTGGTGTTTCTGGACGATCCGACCGGCCATTTTCAGATCCGGGAGTTACAGGTATTCCGACAAACTCATACCTACATTTTCATTGGGTTCAGGGGGGGTAGTGGGTCCCAGGGGAGTCTTTGTATGGTCCAGGTGGGGTGGACCGCAGGTTTGTGGGGTGGAACCGCGATCGGGGACCGCAGGTTCCAGGGTGAATCATGGGGCTAGGGAACGCAAGTTTCGGGTCGGAATACGCGGTCTTGTACTGCGCGTTCTGAGGCTGTACACGCGGTTCAAGATTGCGAGTTCGGATCCTACAGGCGTGGTTTGGGACTGTTCCTATAGCCCTGACATCTGCGGTCGGAAACCGCGGCAAGGATCCCTAAAGCCGTGACTGGGATCGAGCTTTTAGGGTTTCCCTTGGGGGGGGGCAGGGTTACTTCTTTGACATGAGTTTGATGAGTTTGCCTTGTGTGATTGATAGGATACCGTTGGTGCTTTGGTGAGAGTTGGATGTCCCGAATGAGATAGTGGATGTCATCCGGAGGGATCAGGATGTGCGGTCTACGTTGGGGTTGTGCCGGTTACTGAAGTTTGCACAGGTGCCTATGATGCATTCAACAGTGCTACTGCTGAACGGATTAGTGAGATTTTGGGAGCCAGACATTCAGGCATTCAGGGTGCAAGGAGAGAGGGTGGATCTTACCCTCGCAGATGTATACTTCTTGATGGGGTTGCCTTGTCTAGGTAGGGTGGCTGATACACAGCCACAAGTATCAGCAGATGTGGATATGGAGGATATGTTGGAGCGGTACTGTGTTCTAGAGGATAGGGTGCAAAGGAATGCACTCCGGGTTGTGGACCTGTAGGAGTCAGCAGTACAGGTTATCGCAACGTACGTGGTTCAAGTTTTGGGGTCCCAATCACCTGAGAAGGTGTCCGGGGGCCAGATGCAGCTGGTGGAGTGGGTGCTAGATGGTGTTTATTATGATTGGGGCTAGATGTTCCTCACTTGTATTCAGCGGAAGCTGACATCGGTGAAGGAATCTGGCAAGGGATTCTGTTATGGATCCTTTCTATGTGCCTTCTTCATGGAGCAGGTACCTACACTACGACTGCGGGTGCCGGTCAGGGCAGGAGGATTGAGGGAGTCGTGCATGGTGCAGTGGGGAGATGATGCGCTGAGGGGGTGGCGGTGAGGTTCGGAGATACTTCACCTAGGAGCTCTACCTTTAGTGGTTGTAGATGCCGCTGACACTAGATGATTATCCATACAGAGATATGGACTACACCGGGGATCCGGAGGCACCACGGCTGCCAAGGCAGGCATGGGGACCAGATGGTACGTATTGATTGGCTTGATTGTTGTTGATGTCAAGTCTTTGTGTATGATAGGTTTTTGATATGCTGTTACTGACTGATGTGTGATCTACAGATGTTGGCCTAAGACCACCATCAGGACATGTAGCGTCCACGGTGCATGTGGCAGTACCAATCCTTCCAGGTCGAGGGGAGGTGCGTCGACAGGACACTGAGGGGACTCTTGATTCCGTACGGATGCTTCTGGATCGGTTTCTAGTTGGAGTGACTGATAGTGGGTGGTGGGACGTGGATCTGGAGGTGATTCAGGACTGTCTAAGGGCGCCACGAAAGTTCCAATCGATCGCAACCCAGGTGGCTATTTTGGCAGATAGGGGTCAGGCACAGGGGCCCGTAGGGGATGAGGAGCTGCTGGAGGAGGAGCGAGGTGAGGAATCGGAGGCAGCTGATGCAGGCAGTGATGGAGGGTATGACTCTATTAGGGAGTGCAGGGGACTCCACATGATTTTGTAGCTATGGCATGTATTCTATGAGGCGTATTGATGTATAGATATTTTTTTTATAGCTGAGTACGGGGGTACTCAGGACATGTGTAGCATATTGACATTTTTATATATATATATATATGCACATGGATGCATCTTTTTGCAATGATGATTTAGTGTACGCATGTGGATGCGCTTATGGTTTGTTATATGATTGTACTGCACGTGGATGCAAGTAGTATAGGATGATGGGCACATGGATGCTCCTTGTGTATTGTATGTTATGCAACAAGATGTATGTAGGATTAGGCACGTGGATACCCCTGTATAGTAAGGTGTTTTTATTGTTATTGCACATGGATGCAAATGTTTATATGGTGATAAGCACGTGGATGCCCCTTGCAATATTTTTGGTTTTTTATAGATTTTTGATGAGATGTTATGGGATGATGATGCATGATGGAGGTTTTACATGGTGTGATTGATGTGCCAATTTAGGATGTTGTTAGCCATTTGATCTGCGACACTATTTTAAGCTCTTGGGACATGGGTGAATGTTATGGATTCAAATTGTCAGCTGAGTTGTTTTTTGCGCATGAATTTTCTAAAGAGGCAGGGATCATGCACCTGATAGCAGTTGTTGAGCTGGGAGACAAGTAGCTGGGATTCAAGGAACACATGAAGGTGACATGCGCCCATTTGGAGGGTAGCAGTCAGGAGACTGGTCATAGCATCATACTCTGCCTAGTTATTGGTAGCAGCGCCTATACATATTCCTTCAAGGTGAATCAATTCATGTGAAGGGGAATATAAGATCCATGCTGCAGAAGCCAGGTTTGGAGACCAGCGGCTTGCTCCATCGGAGAAGCCAATATAATGAGGTGGAAGATGGTCCATCTGTGGTCATGCAAAAATGATGAATGTAAGATTGCAATAAAAAAGGTGAAAAACAAAAAGAGAGCAAACTATACAATAGGGACCAATGGGGATGCGGGTTATTAGGGATAAAAATGCTTAAGATACAACCCATTACGGGGGTTGCACAAAGGGTGACCTTCTGAGTCAGTTAGAATGTATGCCCCATTGCTGAGGCAAGTATGCACGATGTAAGGGCCTTGCCACATGGATTCAAACTTTCCTTTACTAGTCTTGTCGTGGGCTTGGTCATAGGCGAGGATGAGGTCCCCTTCACAGAAAGTTCGAGGGTGGATATGTTTGTCATAACCATCTTTGGAGTGGTTCTTGGCAGCTTCAATGGTCTGGAGAGTGGCACGATGGTCTTCATCATCTTGTTCTAGTGATAGCAGACGTTGCTCGAGGGGGGAAGTGTCTAGGAGAAGCTCAACGACGATGTGTAAGGTAGGTATCTGACACTCGATGGGGAGCATAGACTCTACACCGTGAACTAAATGAAACGGGGTAAAACTAGTGGCTGTTTTGGTGGATGTACGGTAATCCCATAATGCAGGGAATAGCATGTGGTGCCAATTGGACTTATGCCGGTCAACAGTGCGTTGGAGGATGGTTTTTAAAATTTTGTTAATGGCCTTTACTTGGCTGTTACCTTGGGGGTAGTAAGCAGAGGAATACTGATGTTCGAACTTCAGTAAGGTGGATAACTCGCGCCAAAGGGAATCTTCGAAGTGTAAACCATGGTCTGAGACCAACTGTTTGGGGACCCCGAATCGAGTGATAACGTGGTTAAAAAAGAAATAGGCAGCAGTGTCATCTTTACAATAGAAGGTGGGCATGGCTTCAGCCCATTTGGTGAAGTAATCGACGGCGACAATGATGTGCTTATGGCCATTGGAAAATGGGGGTTTACATTCCATGAAGTCGATGGCCCACTTACAAAAGGGACCAACTGTGATGGCTAGGTGTAATGGAGTGGGTGGTGTCCGGGCCTTGGGGGAAAAATGTTGGCAACTATGGAAATGTTTGACCGCTGTGATGTAGTCGGTAAAGAGTGTGGGCCAGAAGTATCCGGCACGGACGACCTTTTGGGCAGTGGCCATTCCAGAGAAATGGCTGCCGCAGGCACCGCTATGACAGTCATTGAGGACGTGTTTGGCTTTCTCGTGTGTAAGGCAACGACGGAGAATCGTGTCAACCCTTGCCAGTAAAGGACATCACCTAAGAGGAGATATCGAGAGGCCTGGTGACGGATATGACGGCATCCATCATGACTGATGTTGGGTCTGAACTTCTGCGTGCGAAGGTATAACAAAATATCACCGTACCATGGGTCATCAGACAAGATGATGAACAAGTGATTGTCAGTTAACTAATCGGAGATTTGTGGGGATGGCATAAGGGAGGGGAGATCGGTGATGAGTTGGGAAAGCGCGAGGGATTTAGTGCTCTTAGGGCTTCTGAAAGTGAGGTCATATTCCTGGAGGATAATTACCCATTTAGCAACGTGACATTGCAGGAGGCGTTGGTTTAAGAGATAGACCATGGGGTTGGAGTTGGCGACAACTGTGGTATGACTGAGTAGAATGTAGTGTCGCAATTTTTGGACGGGAAAGACCACAGCAAGGGCTATTCTTTCCTCATATGGGTAATGTAGGGGTGGTCCAGACAAGGTCTAGCTGACATAATAAATGACATGCTCTTGGCGAGCGGTGTCTTCTTCAACAAGGAATCCAGACATGGCACAATCGGATGCCGAGACATAAAGGATGAAGTCCTAAGAGAAATCTAGAGGGGAGATCAAAGGGGCTTGTGTGAGAGCTTTCTTGAGGGCTTCGAATGCAGCTTCTGCTTGCTCATCCCAAACAAAGGGTATGTGGGTATGAAGCAGGCGTAAGAAACCTGAACGGTAGTGGCGTAATCAGGAATGAAGCGATGAAGGAAATTGGATCGCCCCTACAGACTCTGGAGCTCCCGGAGTGTGCGAGGAGAGGGAAGGTCTATGATGGCTTGGAATTTCAGGGGATCCAAAGCAATTCCTTTCTGGGAAACAATGAAACCCAACAACCGGCCTGCCGAAATGCAAAAGACACACTTGTGTGGGTTCAAGTGGATTTGATATTTGCGACAATGCAGAAAAACTTGTCGAAGGTCGTTAAGGTGGTCTGATCGTTTCCGGGAATGAGCTATAAGGTCGTCAAGATAGACCAGCAGGATATGGACCAAGTCGTGAAAACAATAGGTCATGGCCCACTGGAAGGTGGCACCATCATTTTTGAGGCCGAAAGGCATGATGCGATAGGAAAAGGTGCCCCATGGGGTGGTAAAAGCAGTCTTGTATTGATCCTCCTTACGGATCTGAATCTGGTTGTATCCGAAAAAACCATCCATGAAAGATAGGACTTCATGCCCTGCACATGCATCGATGAGTTGGTCAATAAATGGTGTGGGGAAGTTGTCTTTGGGACAGGCTCGGTTTAAATCATGGAATTTAGTACATACTCTAATGGTGCCTTGTGTTTTGTTAACAGGAATGGGGTTTGAAACCCAGGTGGTATAAGCAATAGGATAAATGAATCCTGCTTTGCGAAGTTTCTCAATCTCTGCTTTAACAACGGGGAGCTTTGAGGGATGAATGGGGCACTTTTTCTGGCGAACGGGGCATACATCTGGCCATGTGTCACTGTGGTGTTCTATAATAGCAGGGTTGAGACTAGGTATTTCGGTATAGGACCAGGAAAAGACATCACGAAATTCTTGGAAAAGTTTTTTGTACTCTCCAATCTCATACTCACAGCAGGAGGCTCCTAATGGAATGATTTCAAGAGCACCAGGTGGGTTAGAGATATCGATGTGGATGACGGGTGAAATGTTGGCCATGTTACCTTCGTCAAAGGCATCAGGAGCGGGAATAGGATCCTTAAACCAATTGACTTTGGTGGGAAGGAAATCTTTTGACTCAACCGCAAATTGGGTGGCTATGGTGGAGGAGGACTCTTTTGGGAGGAAATAGGAACGATGGTGCATGTCATCCCAGGGATAATTCGGGGTAGTGAGAGCCTCTAGAATCTCCTCATCATTGCAGAAACTTTGAGTGGTCAAATCGGTTGACAAGGGAGTGGTAGTCAAAGAGATCATATAAATGGTGTTAATCTCTCCGGATGAGGGTGATACTGGGGGGTGGATCTCCTCAATTGTGGGGGGTGTCGTCTCAAGGTCTAAATTATTCATTTCATAGAGAGCTTATGTTTAATTTAGGATATCAAGACAGTGATGTGAGTAATGGCCGTAAATACCGCATATTGCACAAGGGTGGTTGGTACGTAGTGATTTATCACGAGGCTTAGGGGTTGGATCGAGTTCGACAACTGGGATGTCGGGGTCATCGTCAAGCATTTGCATGTGTTCCTGTAATGCAAGTAATTGTGGACATTGATGAGTCAGATGGCCTAACTCATCACACAACGAGCAATTGGGGGGAGCATGAAACACGGGGTGGGTTTAATGGTTTTGGGCGGGGGTATAGCAGCGTATGGTTGTGGGCCTTTGCCCCCGGTGTGCTTGATAAGAGGGGGGGATTCGTAGATGACGAAGGGGTAGTGACACCTAGAGGTGGTTGACTAATAGTGGCAATGGGTTGCACCGATTGTAGGATGACATTTGGTGTCGACGGGGGAACGGGAGGCGAAATATACCACACGGGCAATCCTAAGGTTAACCCGGGGAGGCTAAGAGTAGCAATAACTAGGGCGCTTACTACACCTGAGGGAGGGAATAGGAAGGGGATTGTGTGGATGGGTGTAAGACCAATGTGACTAAGGACCAATGGTGGTTTAGGTAACAAGGGCGGTTGATTGTTGGGTGTTTGCGTATTGTGGGAAAGGGTACATAGGTCAGATACTTCGGTCGTGAGTGACGGGGGTGGAATGGATTGGAATGTTGAGGTCATTGGTGTATCTGAGTAAACTCCAGGTCCCACGGAGGAAACAAACGAGGTAGTTGCACCACCAATAGGTTGTTCAACCATGGGGAGAACATTTTCGGGTGCAGCGGGGGCATTGGGATAGTAATAGGTGAGTTGGTCGACCTTGACCATGCGTTCATCATGGGAAAACATCATGGTATGGAAAATGGATGAGACAACTGCCCACATGGCATACATGTAGCTGCGACCAAGTAAGAGGTTATAATCAAGTTGGGCATTGATGACCTCTATGTCAATGAGCATGGTTTTACCATCCAACTGGACGGGGACATTAGCTAAGAGACCTTGGCGTTGAGCCGAACGGCTATCGTAGGCTCGCAACGCAGTGGTGGACTGCTCGAGAGTAGGGGATCCCAACCTCTGCCAAACGAATGTGGACATAATGCATATAGAGGCACCTTCATCAATAATACACCGATGGATGACAGGATTCCGAACAGAAACAGAAACCTGGAATGCTAAAGTGGAAGGCAGGCATGGTTCGGATTGGTCCAAATCAAAGGCCATCAATCGTGAATCATTTGGGTCAATAGCACCAATGGCGGAGAGCAAAGTCTTGCGCTGTGAAGGACAGTTTTTTAAGACTTCTAATGCAGACATGGCTGCGGGAGACTGGGCTAATTCATCTACAATGTTGTAATTTGACGCAGCGCGAGCATTGGGGTTATTGTTGATGCGACAAAGTGGGAAGCGAGATGCTTTGGAGGTGCCATCTAGTGGAGCCAGAGGTATACGTAACATCTGATCAGTGGGATGAGCGTTAGTGTTTTTGTCGACGGGATAGGCTTCAGGGGTGGAGCCATATTGGTTCCGAGAGGTTTGGAGGTTGACATCGACAGATGACATCATTAACAAGTGGTGGGTACCTGAGTCTAACATGGGTTGATCAGGAGTGGCATAAGTGATCTATTGTTGTGGTGGTGCATTTCCTTGAGGGAGAGCCAACGGCTGAGTGTTCACTACGCCTTGGGTGGGTAAGGGGTTTTCCAGCACCAAAGGTTAATGTTGAGGTGGTGGGCAGTTAGGTGGCACCTGGGGAGCTGTGTGCCCTTGGCGATGGGCATCATCAGTCCAGAGTTGCCAAGCTCGCTCCAAATGTGGGAAAGCATGTGTGTAGTGGCCATAGACCCCACAAAAAGAACAAGGATGGTTTGTTCACAAATTAGGATTTTTGGCTTGCTTGGGCGGCTGGTCAAGGTTCTAGTTGGCAGGTGCCAAATTATTGTTGTTTGGGGGATTGGGAGGTTGACCGGCTTGGTCTGGAGGCTGGTTGTTCCCACGGTTATGACCTTTGCCATGGTTTTGCTGGCCCTATTAGTGCTGGTTATTTTGGTTTTGCTGCAAATTCTGTTGGGCGTATACTTGCACTTGGGTAGCAGGTGGGTTTTGGGGTTGTGCAAGTGCAGGAGCAGGCTGCGGTAGCTAATAAGTAGGTGGAGGCTGCCGAGGTGATAAACCTTGTGGGGGTTGCTGATATGTCTATGGAATGGGTTGTGGGTTTTCCATAGGGGTTTCCTATGGCGGCTAATAAGCAGGTTCAGCTTTTGAGGACACAGGAGCTGGTGCAGCCTGTGGGTGGTAATATAGCTGAGGTGCGACTAGGGGGGCATAAGCGGGGTACACATGACCAAATCACTGAGGTGGACAGGAGGGTCCGTGGGAATGGTGGTGATGTGCCATGGGAGCATAAAAATTGGTTGCTCCAGATTGAGATGTAGCCCACGAAAGGTCGGGGCCATGGCTAGGACGTGCTATGGAAAAGGGTTGAGGATGCGAGGCAACATGGCCAATGATGCCATCTGTGGCATGGGATGCCCCCGGCGCATCGTGTTGGGAGGAATCACTGCGAAGGGCATCAGGTATGATGGAATACAGATAACCCGACTGGGCGTAAATGAGGTCAAATTGCTGGGCTTTGAGGATGGCCTCTTCTTCGGACTGGGGTCGTTCGGATGCCACATCCTTGGAAATGACAGGAAGGAGGGATTTTAGAAACCAATCTAAGAAGATATGGTCATCTAACTTGATTTTGCAGAGGCTACGGCATCGACGCCATTCATGAATGTGGTTAGTGATGTGGGTATCCGTGTTCTATCTACAAGGCAGTAGGATCTCAACTCTCGCCTCATAGCGGACAAGTAACTGAAAGAACTACAGGAAAGTCGAGGCAAGGGAGGTAAAGGTGGCATGGGTCCCATGGGGCTGCTCGATGTACCACTTAGCTGCAGAGCCAGTGAGGGTGCACTATAACAGATGGAGGCATACAGAGTCGTCCACTATGGAGTTGGAGGAACACCATAGATGGAAGGACATAATATGGTTCTAGGGGTCTTCACCTGCCTTGCCCTCAAAGTTAGGGATGTCGGAGGGGAGCTTGGTGGGAATGTGAGGCCACGCAGGGTCGTGTCTGATGGGATCATTAGTCAGTCTAGCTAGGTCAAGAAGGTTGAGACTAGCCATGAATGGAAAACTAGTAGAAGGATGTGACATACTAGTGGGTGTGACCATGTTGGGGCCAATGCCCCCAAGTGGAGGGGAATGGTTTGTGATGTTTCCCCCAAGTGGAGGAATGAAAGTGGTATTGGACAGTCCTGCACCGCCTAGGGTAGTATGAGTCACTGATGGAGTGGGGATAGGTATGTCAGCGACTGGAATGGGTACAGTGATCGGAATGGTAGATGTGGGCCCCATCGAGGGCATACCCAAAGTAGGTGTGGTAGCTGGTGTGGTGGTGGATGCTCCACCAATGGTTCCTACAAAGAAAGGGGTGGAAGTCATGTCAGCCATGGGGCTGGTTGGTGTAGTGTAAATGGGGTTCTCGGACTCTCCCTAAAAATCAGAGGTAAAATAAGGGGCGTCGAGATCGGGTGATGGAGTTGTATGCCATTGACGAGTGGAGTCAAGTGACAAGGCTCGAGATCTATGATGAGTGGTATCAAGTGATGAAGATCTATGTCTATGATGGGTGATGTCAAGTGAACCGTGTTGTCGGGGCTTTCCCCGGAGGTGCCGAGAATGTCTTGAGGACTCAATGGTGACAGATGGTGTCAAGTATCTGGGGGTTGTGTTGAGTGAAAAACAATTCAAAAACCCTAATGCAATCAAGTGTGTAGAAGGAGAGCTCAAAAAATATGGCACTCAGTCCAACAACCAACTCAAAACACTTACTGTAACAGCTGTGCTACAATAAGTGGAGTATCAACAAAAATGGTCAGAATACCAACAAGCAGCAGGTTTCTTAAAAAATAAAAATAGTGGACTCGCTAGACCAAAAGGAGGTAAGGGAGCATGCAAACATCTAGCTAAATACTATTTTGACTCAACTAGACATATCCTCTACAAGGTGATGAAATCCAAGTCAGATAATATGGATAGTAGAGCCAAGTGGCTAAAGATATCCCCCTATCGGGAGGGACACCGGATAGTCAATCCTAGAAGAAAAGCAACTAAGATACCCCGCTCATGACACGTTCGGTTGGGTGAATTTGCCATTTGGTTCTATCGCCGTTGTATCCCCATACGGGTGATAAACCGAGAACCACGAAAGGTATCCTTTGGTTAGTGAATGGATTGTGGTATTCCACTCAGGCTTCCGGAACTAGTCTGGCAACTTCAACCCTCCTAGGGGAGAGGCCTTCCCGATAAATTGGTTTTAAACCCTGCCAAACAATACTAGGGGATTTTGGTTCCCTAATGGACAACAACTATGTATCAAGTGTAAGCAACCGAGGGGTGTTATTTGGATGCCTATCCCCCCGATCCTAACTAACTACAAAAATTCTTATGTGCTCCCCAAGTGGGGTTAGAATGTTGGTTGTGTTAAGTAGTTTTTAGGGCTCACTTAAATTAGAATGTTGTAGAATTTTCTCCCTATGGATAGGTAGAAATTCTCTTAGGTTAAAGTAGACTTTAACTGACTCTAAACTAAGACAAAAAATAACAAATGCTACCTTGAATTCCTAGATCTAAACAAACATTTCAAGATTAAACTGCTGGAAAAAATAGAAGAGATCTAACTGACCTTCAATCCAATTGCTTGTCTCTATGGTTGCTCCAATTTCCAAGTCCTCGCGAATGAACCTGTCAAAGTAAAACCAAGATACAAGCATATACGATTCTCTAGAAACTTGAAATGTGAGTTAGGATCTAAATCTATAACAGATACAAATCATATAATTGAGAGAAAATCAACACATGTGATTTGGGAAACAAAACAAGTTATGTTCTATTACCAACTTGAAGTCACTTACAATGGTTGCTTGATATCCAAGCCAACTTCCAGCTCCAGGTGCTCCCTCCTCTATCTATCTCCACAAAGATTCAATATCATAAGTTTGATGTCTCCAAGAGTCCTCTCCTTTGCTCATGGAATGTCTCTCTCTTATGGTGTGTAGTAGGGTTAACCAACAAGAGAGAAGGGTGGATCTTGGGAGAGTTTAGTGGATCAGGCCTACTAATCACAGAAAGTGAGTTAGGATCGAATCAGGGACACCAATCCTCAAAAATCTCTCGAAGATCAAGATCCCACAAGCCATGGCAAAAAGGATAAAAAGGGAGTACTGCGCCTCTCACACAGAGCATAACGTGGTAGTACTGCATGTCATAAAAAGAGCATAGTGCGGTAGTGTGGACTGCCACGCACCTAAGCTGGAGCAAGGCGCGGTAGTGTAGGTATATGAAGTCTCAGCTGGGTAGATTCTTGACAGAATAGGTTTGTCTTCAAGGGTCACTCATCATTTTTCTCTTCTGGGTGTTTTAAGCAATAGGGGAAGTGTCATTGGCTATTTTTATGGTGAACATGCGACACTGTGAAATATGGAGGTATAACAGATGCCCCTAAAGTGTGAGGTCAGAAGGGACTGATGGCCGAAAGACTTTACAAATATTGTGCAGAGATAGCATCGAGGAGAGCAACAAGGAGCTGAAACAGAAACACAATGTTAGATATACCACTGAGGCGGGCATCCCCATGCTTGGAAACAATTGACTCAAAGCATTGCTACCGACCAATACATTGCAGATCCATGAGTCTTGAGATGATATAGACTGTAGACAAATCATGGCTACTATGAACAAGCGTAGATCCATGAGACAGTAATGACACAGCCACGACCAATACAAAAAGTGGATCTATGTGAAAATACAAAGAACATCTCCATCGCAACCTGGACACAATCAAGATACAAAGGTGCACCCAGGGTCTTCTACCCAATCGCAAATGATACAAATCTAGCCATGTGATTACAAAGTGTTGAAGTCGAACATGGTAGAAACCATTTGATTACCGGTCAATGATGTGAACCGTTAACAAATGCGAGGGCAATCACTAATGATGACGATGATCCCGAAGGTATCTGTAGTACATCTCAACGAAATACGAATAGATGGGTTCACGTCGAGCATTCGAGAGATCGTTTGATCATAGGTCAATGATGTAAACCTACTGTCGAACACGAGGAAACCTACTATTGAGGCATGTAGGTACCAAGGTACTAATGGTTGATCCCTAAGTCCAATTCCTGGATAGTGATTTGGCGTCGACGAGAATAGACTCGTCAAAGGTGGGCCATAACGATTCCCACATCATCGACACGAAATCGAAACGAAAGATAGTATAGGATGATGAATCAATGGAGCATGTACTGACACAAAGGAGGTCTGACATAATGAATGACTCTGAACAATGCAACCCTTTGAACATGTAACGACATGTAACAGAACTTTGCAGCAGGGATTATTGATAGCAGAGGATAGACACCGAGCGAGTAGGCTCGTGGTGAGAGAGAGGAATCAAGATGATGACCATAACTCAGCAAAAATAGATACCCAGAAAAGACAAGGGACAGACGCATGCCATGTTCAAAGGTAACGACTGACAAGTTGCCAAAACTTGAATTGTTTCGCATATTCCCCCGACATGATAGACGAGTATCTCTTTGTTGTTTTTCGATCTTGAAGAGGATAACGAATGCTCGCTATAGCTCATCTCATAGATGAGTCGAATCTCACATGTTTTACGAACCTAAGAAAGGAGGGGTTCATCCCCAAAGTGGGTCCTTCGATGTTAAATTTTAACGAGTCCAAGGAAGGAAAACTCGGTAGTTTTTCACATTTAGAGAGCCTAAAAAACTTAGAGGAGTCTCCAAAGTGTACTTTTTCATAAATTTAGTCCCTCGATCCCGAAAAAGTGTAAAACAATTCCCGAGAGAACTCTCCTAGCCAAAAATTGACCGAGGTATACCTTTCTCATAAATAGTCTAGACGGGCCGAAAAAGAGATAACCTATCACCGAATAGATGACCTTTCAAATACTTTTACAAGTGTGAAAGAGTCAAGATCACTTGGCAATCTTTTCAATTTTAGGGAGTCTGAAAAGAGCTTAACTATGGACTCCAATGGTCTTTTTCATAATTTTTAATTATTCTGGTCTGAAAAGAGAATAAAATAGAACCAGGATAATACTTTCCTCATCGTTTAACGAGCATGAGTAAATCTGACTAAGCTCGACACCATTTACTTAAGTTTGACAAGCACGACACGGGTGTAAAAGCGCTTGGAATCTTTTTCAAGTTTTAATCCAAAGCACAAAAAAGATAAAGTAGGCTCAAGATGAAGGTCAAACAATAAATGAACGCCAATGTGAATATTTTTTAAAGGAGACCCTGTCAACAAATGTTCATGGAACCAGATATTAGTAATGTGAAATGGGTTTTATTTTAACTAAACAAAATAATGAGAAAAAATGAGTGAAAAAGCTATATAAAGGATGGGTAAATATTGAAAGTTACCATTTCACTTGTGCATTTGCCAAAAGAGGAGATTTTACCCATTGAGGAGCAAAAACTTCAAGAGTTCATATCTGGAGATCTGCAGCACCATTTTAATAGCCGTCTGCACCAGGTAACAGCTTTCAAGCCCCTCTTTCATTTCATGTATGAATAACTTGATTTTAGTAGGGAAAAATAATTTTTTGGGCGAGCCCTACTGGGCAATTTTTGCCTTCCACAGTACCGTGTGGGCACTATATCGGGAAGCGTGGTACTTTGCAACAGTACTGCTTTGTAAGGTTAAACCTAGGCGCGGTACTGTGTAGTACCGCGCAGTCAAATTTCCCCCAGGCGCGATAGCGGCGAATTTCAAGATGAAAAAATTATGCTTTCTCAAATTTTTAGTTGAGATCAAGTTGTTAAATGATTAATGAATGTTTCCTATGACTTTTTGCAGGTGTCCGCAACTTGTTTGGAGCAAAATGGTCCATTGGAAAGAAAGAGAGCATGAAGCAGATGATTTGTTGGAAGAAGATGACCAAGAAACCTTGACTGTGTTGCAGGAATGTGGTTTGTTGAAATTCTTCAAGACCAAAGGCATCCGTAAGTAGGCAAAACTTCTCACCCACATTATTCAAATGTGGGACCCTGACATTCAGGATTTTCGAGTGGGAGAACAAACCCTTGAGATTGAACTCGAGGACATTTATTTCCTCATGGGTCTCTCAAAAAGAGGAGCCCGGGTGAGTTTTACTGGGTTCACCACCTCGGAGGCGAGCACAGATGCTTTAATTCTCGTTATTGCCATCAAGGTTTGGGGAAGAAAACCGGTAAGGTGGTCATCAAAGACATTGTAGAACTTCCTTTAAAAACCGTGTTGTTCACCATCAAATGTGCAGCAGGGAGCATGGGTCCCCATCAGGCATCCCGTACACAGATGAATCTTGCAGTGGATTGCATGGCAGGAATAGTATTCAACTGGTGTGAGGCAGTACTGACCAATCTCAAAGAGAAAGTGAACAAATGCAGGCTAGGAGAGAATTCTCAATTTGGGTATGGGAGCATATTAGTCACCTTCTTCTTGGCGAGGGTGCCGTTGTTGCATCCACAGATAGCCATGCCCCCCCATCCACCCACCAAGCCATGGATGGCTCGATGGAGTGAATATGCAGGACGACTTGGGGGGCCACAGCTTTTGGCTTTCGGTGAGGATTTCTTCTCGTGGCTCAAGGAACAGATTGTGATGATCGATGACTACCCCTATGCAGGGGTAGACTTCCGTCAGGACATAGACTTGGCATTGCTGGAAGATGAGGATTGGGACAATTCAGGTATGACCTTCATGGATTTTTATTTTTTGAATATATAATTTTTATTGTTTTTTAGAATGTGTAAAAGACTTTAATATACATACGTGTGCATGTCGCAGATCGTGGACCACAGAGACCGGCAGGGTACTCGCCATTACGTCGAGGTGGTGTTGACCACCAAGACACTCCGGAGGAGGAAGAAGATGAGGATGAGGCGGGAGGGGTCCAAGAGATAGAGAGGAACCTACAGGGTTTAACCCACAGTATCCCCACTATGAGGGTGGATGACATCCCTTTGCATCTCCAGTGGCATACCGTAGGTGTGCCTAGGCGTATTGGCCGACTCCTTTGTAGGGTGGTTTGGGCTATAGTGTGTTATCACCAGCAGCGTGAGGAATCTGATGAGGAACATGATAGATCCCCTAGATCTCCTTAGATGGTAGCTTTTATCTTTTTGCGGCATGTATATGATATGTAGGCTTTGAGAGCCAAATTTTTGTATGGGATTAGGTCCCAAATTTTGTCTTTAAAACACAAACTTTATGTATTTGAAAAAACACTTTTATATACAGTGATATATATATGGACCTACTTTTATGACCTATTTATTTACAATGACTTGTGTGTTTATTTTTGTGATGTGTTTTTATGTATGGGCAAGATGCCAATCCAAAATGTAATTAGCTAATGAATCAGCTATACAATTGAATTCCCTTGGTACGTGTTGATATGAAATGAAATTAAAAGATCGCTCCAAGAGGTGTACCCTTCGAAATAAATGAAGTAATATGGGATTGCGAACTGTGTAAACACGATTCAGATGAGAAACCACGAGTTGGGAGTCTAAAAAGAGTGATAGGGAGTCAATTCCAAGGGAAGCAACCTCCATCAAGAGTTCGATGGCTGCATGGTACTCTGTGATATTGTTGGTTGCATGACCCAAACAATTGGCTCCTGAAGATAGAAAATCACTAGTGGGAGAATAGATTACCCATGCTACGGAAGCGAAGTTCCGGGTATGCTAGCTTGCACCGTCGGTGAATCCGAAGTAGGCAAACATCTGCGCATAAAATCACAAGTCAAGGTAAGAATGGATATATGAGGTCCGTGCATGCACACCAAAATGATGAGTGAAAAGAAGCTAGGTTCATTATGTACAAAAAGTATCTCGCGTAGGATAACCTTACGTGTAGAAGCGTTTGAGGTATAGCCCATTACGGGGCCGTGCCAATGGTGTGCCATCACAATCGACGAGTTCATAGGCTTCTTACTCCAAGACACGTTTTACAACACAATGGCCGTACCACATAGATTCTAGTTTTCCTTTTCCGAGTTTATCGTGCATTTGATCATATGTGAGTACAAGGTCACCTTCATTGAAAACCCAAGGTTGAACGGATTTATCATACTGTGCTTTGATGCAATTTTTATGAGCTTCGTTGGCTAAAGCAGCGTCGCGGCAGGTTTCATCTAGCTTGGCTAGGTATAGAAACCGTTCCTCTTCGGAAGTGGTGTGGGGAAGTAGCTCTATGGTTATCTTAAGTGATGGAATTTCACATTCAATCGATAAAATGGCTTCCAGGCCATACACCAGTTGGAATGGTGTAAACCCAGTAGCACTTTTTACTGAGGTTCGATATGCCCATACTGCTGAAAATAGAGCTGAGTGCCAGTTGGATTTAGGAATACCCGCAATACGCTGAATCATTCGTTTCAGAACTTTGTTAATGGCTTCAACTTGGCCATTAGCTTGTGGGTAGTATGGGGTTGAGTTTTCATGGCAAAAACCCAATTTGGCACTTAGTTCCTCAATCATATGGTTCCTGAAGTGGGTGCCATGATTGGTCACAATGGATTGTGGGACACCAAATCTAGCTATAATGTGATTGAATATGAATTGTGCTGTTGTTTTGCCGTCCTCAGCATAAGTAGGCATCGCTTCAGCCCATTTTGTGAAATAGTCAATAGCTACTATGACATAGCTATGCCCCCTGGCTGAAGTGGGCTTATAGTGCATGAAATCTATGCCTCATTTGGAAAAGGGGCCGACGGCAATAATAGGATGGAGTGGAGCAGGGTGCGAGCGTGTCTTATTATGAAATAATTAAAAGAGTGGACATTTCTTGACCATTTCAATGCAGTATTTGAAAATCGAGGGCCAGAAATATCCTACTTGCAGTATTTTCTGGGCCGTAGCCATTCCAGAGAGACGACCACCACATGCTCCAGCGTGGCAGTAATTAATAATGCATTCCGCCTCATATAGAGTCAAACAATGTCGAAGAACAGTGTCGACACCATGTCGATAGAGGGTATCGTTGACTATGAGGTAGTACTTGGCGTGATGTCGGACGCGTTGATGTTCATCACGAGTGAGGTCGGGGCGGAAACGTTGGGTTGGAGATATAATAAAATATCCCTATACCATGGATCAGACGTGCTAATGAGAAACAATAATTCATTAGGAAGAGAATCGATGGGCTCAGATTGCTCGGTAGCACAGGGCAAGTTACAAATCAACTCAGCAAAGACCAAAGACTTCTTGGACTTGGCTTTGACAAATTCCAAGTCAAACTCTTGTAGGATGATGATCCAACGAGAATATTTTCCCCCAAGCACTTGATGTGTGAAGATATAATACATTGGATTGAAATCGGCTATAACAGTGGTCTGGCGGAGTAGAATGTAATGACGGAACCTATGGATAGTGAAAACTGTTGCCACAGCCAGTTTTTCAACATGTGAATAACGAGTTTCAGAGTTAAAAAGACTCTTACTAAGATAGTATACCACATGTTCTATGCCGTTATGGTCTTCCTGGACTAGCACCATACCGATGGTGGAAGTCAAAGCTGTGAGGTAAAGAATGTAATCCCGTGTGTAATTGGGGGGTTGAATCAAAGGATCTTTAGTTACGGCCACCTTTAGATTATCAAAGGAACGTTGGGCTTCGTCGTCCCAGATGAAGGGAGTGTTCTTCTTGAGAAGCCTCATATAGGCTTTTGTTATCTCGAAAATATTACAGATGAAACGACGTAGAAAGTTTGCATGCCCTTGCAAACTTTGAAGTTATGGAATGTTCATAGGGGAAAGCAGGGCTAAGATAGCTTCTACCTTTGAAGGATCTAAGCATATCCCGCTTTTGGAGATTATGAATCCCAAAAAAATTTCGGCTTCCATGCAAAAGATGCACTTGTGTGGATTCAAACGGATATTGTAGCGACGGCACCTTCTGAAAATGGCACCTAAGTGATCAGGATGGTCATCCTGGGTTTGAGAATGAGCAGGAAGATCATCAAGATATGGTTCTACAATGTGTTTGATATCGTGAAATGTGTAGGACATCGCCCGTTGGAAAGTTGCTCCGGCATTTTTAAGGCCAAAAGGTAACTTTCGATCTGCAAAAATCCCCCAAGGGCAGATAAAGGCCGTTTTATGCTGGTCGGTTGGGAGGATATTGATCTGCTTATAGCCAGAAAATCCATCCATAAATGAAAAGATGACACTCCCAGCGCAATTATCGATGATCTGGTCGATGAACATAGTTGGGTAGTTGTCCTTTGCACAAGCTTTGTTCAAGTCACGGTAATCGACACAGACTCTAATCGTTCCTTGTTTCTTGGCTACGGGAACGATGTTAGATACCCATTCTGTCAATGGGATAGGATAGATAAAACCAGCTCACAAAAGTTTTTCAACTTCTACTTTAATAGCGGCTGCCTTACGAGGATGGACGGGTCGAAGTTTATGCCAAACAGGTCGGGTGCTAGGGAAGGTTGGAATTTCATGGACCACAATCGAGGGATCTATTCCTGGCATTTCTTCATAACTTCAAGCAAAAACATCGTGGAAAGTTTTGAAGTAGGCAGTATAGAACTCCATTTCGAGGGGAGTACATGTTTTGCCAATATGTATGTTTTCCACGATACTAGGCTTCACTTAAATGTCTATGGGAGTGGTTTCCATAAGGTTAGCCAAGTTTCCTTCTGAAAATACTTCGTCGAGGGAAGTGGGAAGCTTGGTTTGAACCATTCCAAGTGAAGTACTGGATTTTGTATCAGGCTCAAGCGTCTGAATGGTGGGGAATGAAGATCGATGATGAAAATATCCCCATGGTGGCTGATCACCACACATAACCTCCATAATTTATTTTTCAGTGGGAAAAATAAAAGTGAGAGGATCAATAAGTGGTGGGGATGAATGAGTCTCAGAAGAGAGCCGTGCCACGGTGTGATGGGTAGAATAGTCGACCCAATCGGTGGTTGATTGGATCGCTTCGTACGCTGTGAGGTTTCTATTCAAAGGCATGGAGTTTCCCTAGTTTTCAATCTCAACGGGATTCGAAATCACCCATGAATCATTGGAAGGGGTGACATTTGATGAAATCATGTTGACTGGTTGAACATGGGGCCCCAAATCTGGAAAAACTCCAATAAGGGAAGAATCCTTCATAAGACCAATGCCAATGTCTTGGAACCGGTACCGAGGTTGATCCAATAACAGGACGGTGTTGGCGGAGTTTAGATGAGAATCTGGGATACAGTAATCAAGTTGATCTATGGTGACAATTTTCCCTTCATGAGGAAATTGCACAATCCAGAAGACAATAGATGCTATGGTGGTCGTAGCGTAAAACCAGTTCGGACCAAGTAGAAGATTGTAATCTAATGGTGCATCCACGACTTCAATGTGTACGGATACTGTTCTGCCCCCCAGTTCAACACCGATTGAGGGAATGAGTCCATAAGGTTGAAAACCGTCTCCATCAAATGCGCTGAGAGTAGTGGGAGATGTCATGACTTCGGGTGAGCCTAAGGCTCTCCAACAATTCAAAGACATGGTCGACGTGGAGGCACCTTCATCTAAAACAGTGCGATGGATGCTATTTCCACGGATTTTTGTATGAACCTGGAAGGCTAACTGGTGAGAAAGCCAAGGTTTGGAATGCTCCAAGTTAAACATGATAGTGTTTGAAGTATCTGGGTCCATTGCCCCCAGTGCTGAAAGTAAGGTTCTACGCTGCATAGGGCAGTGTTGAAGAACCTCGAGAGTCGATATGGCGGAAGGTGCTTGAGCTAAATCCTCAACAATGTTGTAATTTTGGGCAGCTCGTGCATTGGGATTAAATGTCGCCTTTCGTATGGTTCCCTTGGGTGGGCATAGCACTGTGTCCATAAGCGGTCTCTCGATATGGAGATGGCCGGTAGGGGGAGCGGTAGGAGTCATATTTTCAATAGGAGATTTGCCTTTGGCTATCTCTGACTGTTTGTTTGAACTTGGATGGTTCTCATATTTCTTTGAACGAGTGGTTCTATCAATCTCTTCTTTACTCGTCATCAGGATTTCGTGATTTGTGGATGTCTCTCCGTGAGTTGGGTTGCTCGAGTTGCCCCTCTGTGGGGTTTCTTGGGCAACCATCTGCTGTTGCTGCTGAGGGAAAGGGTTAGTTAACACTGCTGGGCGAGACGATCCTTTGACAAATTTGTTGAATTCATCCTTGTAGGGACAGTCACGCGTGTAGTGATCGTCTTGACAAATTAGGAAGGGAAAATTAGCCTTTCGACGTGGTTTCGGGTCGTTGTGGGTGGGTTGTGGCTTGGGGTTCTCCTGCTGGTTCTTCTTGGATTTACCACGATTTTTCTTCTTCTTTCCTCCAGAAGGTTGTGACGTAGATTGAACTGCGTTCACTTCGGAGGAGATAGCAGGAGAAATAGTAGCTTTTGGAGCAGCCTGAGATAGAGCGGGGGAAGCAGAAGCTTGTTGCCCCGTCGAGTTGGTAGTAGGCTAGGATTTGACTGAACCGACAATACCATCAATGGGGGGTTCAGTGGTAGGTTTCATTGGATCAGTGGTAACGCGGGTGGCATGGGGAAGAAGTTCGTGTAAAGTGTCGGATTGGGTATATACCAAATCCATGTACTGAGCTGCTGAGATGGCTTGTTCTTCTGTGATCGACGCGCGCATAGCGATATCCCTATCTATGCGAGGAAAAAATGACTTCCTGAACCAATCAGCAAGTAGCTGATCCAGAATGGGTTCCTTGATTAGCCTACGGCATCGACGCCACTCATGGATGTGATCCGAAATGTGCGTAGAAGTGGTTTGACGTAGCGAGGTTAACAGTTCTGTTCCAGTATCATACTGGATGGGGAGCTGGAAATGGGTCAGAAACTACATAGCCAAGGTGTTGAAATCGTGGAAAGAGTGTTGTGGCAGCTCAATGTAGCATTTTGCTACAGTGCCGGTAAGTGTACGTTGGAAGAGCCGTAGTGGAATGGAATCATCCATCAAGGAGTTGGATGAACATCAAAGATGGAAGGTCATTACGTTGTTCTTGGGGTCTTCCCTAGGATTAACATCGAACTTAGGAATGTCCGATGGAAGTTTGGCTGGAATGGGTGGCCAGCGAGGTTCATGCCATATGGGATTGTTAATGAGCCTCGAAAAATCAGGTAAGTCTAGCGTGGCCAAAAAGGGAAGTTGATGATTAGTCTATGGGTATAAGTAATAACTGTATGGTGCAGAGAAGCCTGGGGGGCCCTGCATAGTATAATGCTGCGTGTTATACCCATATGTGTTTCCCGCGGGGTACTGCTGGAAGTTCTGTGGGTAGTAGGCCATCTAGTTAACCGGTTGAGTGTTGGAAGTCATTACCGGTTGGTGGATGTTCTACTAAGTGGGGATGGTAGGTATGGTACCTTGGGGTTGCTGTAACACGGGAATGGTTGCTACTCCTGATTGGGGAAAAGTTCCCTGGAGTTGTTGTGTTCCAGGAATGTTACCACTATATTGAGTAAGTCGAGGGTTTCCCATAGAAGGGTTGGGGGGTGGCTGTGACAGTGGTGTCCATGGAATGTTTGTTCCTCCTTGATGAATGCGTGGAAATTGAAGGGATGGGTTCCATGGAGTTGTAGTAGCCGAAGGATAGGGGAATCCAGAGTTCAAGTTGGGGGGAATCTGAGATTTCCCCCCAGCTGGGTTCCAGTTTCCAAATAATGAGTACCCCCCACTCTGTCGAATTTGAGGTTCCCAAGAAGGAAGCGTACCTAACGAGGGATGTTGAAGATGGGACCCGGTTGGAAAACTGGTATAAGGTTGTCCGCTGCCAGGTGTGTTGTACATACCATACTGAGCAGATGCTGCTGGTTGGGAGGGTTGTTGACTAGGAATGGGGTTCCCAACAAAGGATTCTCCTCCAGTAGGTTGGGTTGATGGCCCGATAGGAGGAGGTTGTTGACTAGGAACAGGATTCCCAACAAAGGATTTTCCTCCAGTGGGTTGGGTTGATGGCCCAGCAGGAGGAGTCTGGTTGTTGGAGTTGGGGATCATGGCAGTCGGTTGTCCACCTCCTGAGATGGTGTAGATAGTGGCTGAAGGTGAACCTCTGGTCAATATGGATGGTCTGGCAGTATGACTTGGTGTTCTTCCGACACTAGCCAAATACGATAGTTTCGATTGGCCAACAGCACCAAAAGTGTCTATTTGTGGAGGGGTTCTTCCATATCTGACAGGCGATGACGAAGAAAAAACTGGGATATCCCTCATAGAATGTGCGCCAAACATGGGTGATGGCAGCAAATGTGGGGAATTTAACCGAGGGGTATCAGGGGTATCGTCCATCGCGTGTTCAACAATAGGAGAACCATCGAAGACTGGGTCCGGGTTCGTATCCTGAAAAGGGTTTTTGGGGTTCGGTGGGAACATAGGTATAGTAACGTCTGAAGGTCTGGAGCCATCTGCATAGGAGTGATGAAACTCTATGCTAGACGGGATGTTGGGATCCTGATAGTTGAGAGGATGGGTAACAAGGGGATATCTCGAAGCCATCGAGAGAATTTGCTCTGTGTCACGTTTAAATTGTGCCGACGCTAACGGGGAATTTGCTAGACTAACCATACTAGATTGAATGGAGGCCGTGATCTCATGTCCCAGAGGGAGGTTGGGGAGAGATATGGTATGAACGCTAGATGGCACGGTGATAACAGGCGGAAGCTCCGCCTGGGAAGTGATAAAGCCATAGTCATGCTCAAAAGGTGTATCAGGAAGTTGAGTGTCTTCAATAATTTTGACGTACCTGTCAGGGACTGAAATAAGGCCAGACATATCCTGGTCGGATCCTTCGGTGGTGCCAACAGATCCATCTGTGTCATTGTGGAAAGTTTCTTGTGGAAGGGAGGTGTTGACATCAGGTAGGAGGATGGCCTTTGGTCTGGTATTTTGGGTTGTACTAGATTCATCTGCTGTAATGTTATCCACTCTGTCAGATATATTTGGAATAATAGTGGGTGAAGTGACATTGGGAATCTCAAATATACTAGTGGTTGCAGAAACTGCAAGAGGTTCAGAGACTGTGCTATGAGTAACGGTTACAGATGGAACTGAATATGTAGTACGTATCGGCGGTGGAATGTTCCCTTGACCAGCACCGCGGCCAGGAGGAGCAAGAATACGTGATGCAGGTGGACCGGAGATCCGTGGCGGTGGTGGTGGTGGAGGGATTTTGCCTTGTACTTGTCCTGATCTCCGTGGTGGTTCTGACATAATGATAGGAATATAAAATCCGAGGGAAATCTCGTAACAAAGAACTCAAAAACTCTAATGCAGCCGAGTGTGCAAAAGAGGAGCTAGAAAAAGAAAGGCTCGCAGGCCAAAAAAAACAAGCTCTAAAATATATACTGAGACCGATGTCTCAGTAAGTGAGCTGAGAAAAATAATGGCCAGAATGCCAACAAGCAGTCACTAAAAATAAAAAATGACCCTCTATAAAGATGAGATAACAAGCAAACTCCTAGCTAAAGAGCTGGAGACCTCAACAAGTTGTAACCTTCTCAAGGTGATGAAATCCAAGTCGAACAATACAACGTGAGAGACCAATATGAGAAGGATATCCCTCTACCGAAAGGGATCCTAGGTAAAAGAGCCCTAGTAGAAAAGTCACTAAGCTACCTCGTTCATGACACGTTGGAAAAGGTTTTCGGCGCTCTTGCCTTATCACCGTTGCATTACTATGAATTACAAGGAAGAAAATGATCGATGTTGCCTTAGGGCTAAGTGGAGTGCGGCATTCCATAGAGTCCGTCCGGTTCTCAATCTCGCGGCGGTTTAACCCCTGAATGTTAAAAACAGTTAGGAGGCCATTCCATAAACTAGTTGTGACCGTGTCAATAAATACTAGAGGATTTTAGTTCTCTAGAGGACAACAACTATGTCTCAGATGAAAATGACAAGAGGTAATTATTTTGATGCCTATCCCCTTTGTCCTACCTAACTACCAAATTCTTTTGATTTCCTCAAGTGAGGTTAATGTTGGTTTAGTTAGGGAGATTAATTTTAGTGGTTGTATTACTCAATCGGGTAAATGGACGTGAAACTTGGTGGTGTTGTGACAACCCAAACCATGCAAGTGAGAATGAATCGAAATAAGCCTTGTATTCGATGAAAACTAGCTATGGAAGAGAGAGAGTTCTTCGATAATAAATGCATGAAACTTTCATAAGCAATTAAAAACCAAAAACATTTTTTTGTTTGTTTTATTTTTGTAAGTAGAGCCAAACTGAAATAAACACTTCTTTCCAAGTCACTGATCCTGCAACTAGGATGCTTAAAAAAATGAGAATTTCTGTGGAAAATTTAAATGGTTCACTTCCTAATGCACAATAATACTGCTAGACCATTTCAATCCAAACAACACAAATGTTCTCCAATGATAATTTTCAATATAGATTTTAATGATAATAATGGAAACAATGTGATTATGAAAGATACATGATCCAGTTAAAAAAACCAGTAGTAATGGTTTGGTTGTGATGAGAAGATCAAGCCAATGAAATCAGACTTAAGGGGTGACCCAATGTGCAAATAATGCCACTAACTCATAAAATAATCAAGCTCACAAGAGAAATAAACACACCACAAAGACTGTGTAATGAACAGGATAGTAATAGGCAACAGAAAACACCAACTAAAGTAGAGAAAATAAAAAATGACTCAGGAAACCAAGCAGGAAAGAAAAAATTGAAAATATGCAGACACTACCGTGTGGCAGGAACAGACTAGAGTGCGGTACTGATACACTACCGCTTTGGTAAAAGTGCTGGGTATGCAGTACTACCGCACTGTAGACAGTGGTGGGGGCGCGGTACTGTTGCTAAGGATGAAAAAACGCAACTTTTGAAAAGGAGATTGAATTTTCTAGGGTTGCTGCAAACCTAGAGGACTCACTGATCACAGAGGGAGGAAAAATGTAGAGAGGAGGGAAGAATAAAGGTCAAGGAGACCAAAACTCAGTACTGGTCTACGAAGAGATTTTGGGTTTGATCCCCAGCGGAGTTGCCATTCTTGTTGTAGAATTTTCTCCCTATAAATAGGTAGAAATTCTCTTAGGTTAAAGCAGACTTTAACTGACTCTAAACTAAGACAAAAAATAACAAATGCTACCTTGAATTCCTAGATCTAAACAGATATTTCAAGATTAAACTACTAGAAAAAATAGAAGAGATCTAACTGACCTTCAATCCAATTGCTTGTCTCTATGGTTGCTCCAATTTCCGAGTCCTTGCGAATGAACCTGTCAAAGTAAAACCAAGATACAAGCATATACGATTCTCTAGCAACTTGAAATGTGAGTTAGGATCTAAATCTATAACAGATACAAATCATATAATTGAAAGAAAATCTACACATGTGATTTGGGAAACAAGACAAGTTATGTTCTATTACCAACTTGAAGTCACTTACAATGGTTGCCTGATATCCAAGCAAACTTCCAGCTCCAAGTGCTCCCTCCTCTAGCTATCTCCACAAAGATTCAAGATCATAAGTTTGATGTCTCCAAGAGTCCTCTCCTTTGCTCATGGAATGTCTCTCTCTTATAATGTGTAGTAGGGTTAACCAACAAGAGAGAAGGGTGGATCAGGCCTACTAATCACAGAAACTGAGTTAGGATCGAATCAGGGACACCAATCCTGAAAAACCTCTTGAAGATCAAGATCCCACAAGCCATGGAAAAAAGTCTAAAAAGGGAGTACCACGCCTCTCATATAGAGCATAACGCGGTAGTACCGCATGTCATAGAAAGAGCATAGCACGGTAGTGTGGACTACCGTGCACTTAAGCTAGAGCAAGGCGCGGTAGTGTAGGTATATGAAGTCTCAGCTAGGTTGATTCTTGACAGAATAGGTTTGTCTTCAAGGGTCACTCATCATTTTTCTCTTCTGGGTGTTTTAAATAGTAGGGGAAGTGTCGTCGGCTATTTTTATGGTGAACATGCGACACTGTGAAATATGGAGGTATAACAGCGAAAGGTATCCTTCGGTTACTGAATGGATTGCGGTATTCCACTCAGGCTTTCGGAACCAGTCTGGAAAATTCAACCCTCCTAGGGGAGAGGCCTTCCTAATAAATTGGTTTTAAATTGTTCCAAAAAATACTAGGGGATTTTAGTTCCCTAATGGACAACAACTATGTCTCAAGCGTAAACAACCGAGGGGTGTTATTTGGATGCCTATCCCCCCAATCCTAACTAACTACAAAAATTCTTATGTGTTCCCCAAGTGAGGTTAGAATGTTGGTTGTGTTAAGTAGTTTTTTAGGGCTCACTTGAATTAGGTGATAGAGTATGTGTGTGTGAGATGATGAACCCAAGTAAAAGTGCCATGGGGTGGGCAACTTTCTAACTAAAAATAACAATATAAAATTTAAACTTTGAAATGCAAAATTTTCTCTTTTTCAATTAAAATGCTGAAATTTAAAAAATATTCTATAAATGGAACAGAAATAATACTGCAGAAAAGGCTGTAGGGAAGTATGGCTGCAGGTAGGACAGATGGCTGTGCAGGTGCAGAAAATATTCCAGCAGAGTGCTGGGTTCAAAACAGGGAAAAAAGTGCAGAAAATAGACCGCGGGTTTGTGGCAAATCTAGGCGGTCGGACCACGGAAAACAGCTCAACAGTCGCAGACAGATTGCGGGATTTTGGCCGAAAGACGCAGTTGGATTGCAGTAAAAAGGTAGAAAGTTGCAGGCGGGTTGCAGGAAAATGGCTGAAAGCCACAAGCGGGACTTGAGAAAATGTCCGAAAGACGCAGGTGGGTTGTAGAAAAATGGTTGAAAGCCACAATCGGGACGCGGGGAAAAGGCCGAAAGACGCAGGCGGGTTGCAGAAAAATGGCTAAAAGCCGCAAGCGAGACACGGGAAAATGGCCGAAAGAAGCAGGCGGGTTGCAGGAAAAAGGATGAAAGCCGCAAGCGGCCTGTGGAAAAATCAGTTAACAGCCACTATCGGACCACACGAAACAAGCTAATATCCGCGGTCGGATCGCAGGTAACAGACTGGAAACCGCCGGTAGGTCGCCAGAAATAGTTTGAGAGCCGCGGTTGGATCACAAGTAAATGCCTGAAAGACACGGTTGGAACGCAACTGCGGGGTGTAAAAGACGTGGTTTACGGTAGCCGAAAGGGACAGCCGAAATGAAAAAACAGAAAAATATTGCAGAAAATTGAAAACATTTGAAACTTAAAAACTATAACCAGAAATTCAAAGGAACACAAGTGGAGTCGCCAAAAATGTAGCTAGGGTTTTCACCTTAGCTTGTGCAAATGAGCACCTACTAAGGAGAAGGGACTCCTTAGTAGTATTTCAATAAACAGTAAATTAAAGCAATAAAACAATATGAAATTTAACCTAGCATGAGCATTAACAAAAATAACAAAACATGAAAATATGGTGAAGATCTCTCTTTTGTGTATTAAAAATTACCTCAGGTGTAGAGGTTGGTGAAGCTCTTGCAGCAGTCCAGGAGGGTTGCTTCCAAGCTTCCAGCTTTGCTCCTTTCTCTTTCTCCAAAGGGTTGGAAATGGGCCAAAGGGGCACTCAAATGTGAAAGTAGCTCAAGGGTGAGCTAGGGTTTCAGGAGTGATTTTGGTAGAGTAAGGGTGTGTTTGACTGTGGATATGAAATGAGGGGCCTCGATCACCTATTTATAGGTTTTTAGTGGTGGAGTGCTAGCCCATGGTTTTGGGTACCATATGGTTTAGGTCAGCTGTATAGGGTTTTTTCTTCCTTTTTCCCTCTTTTTCCTCTTTTTTGTATTTTTTTATTCCCTTTTTAGAGGGGTTTTGCTATTTTGGAGGAATTTCGGATTATTTTGGGGGAAAAAGGGGTTTTTTGGCCTTTTAGAGGCTTTTTTAATGGTTTGGTGGCCTTTTGGAGGCTTTGTAATGGGATTTTAAGGTTTTGGAGGAAAATATGGTAGGAAATGTGGACAAATGAGTCATGTAACGGGGTAGATGAGGTAGTGGGCACTTTTCGGGTGTTAACACTTACCTTGCAGCAAATCTCAATGACTCGGCGCATCAACTAGACTGTGTGTCCCTACCAGGATGATTAATTCTAACCAATCCTACTTAGCATTCTTTATCCCTTCAAGCCATTCAAGTTCTTATCATTAAGTTGTAGGTGATTGAATAAACATATAATTACTATGCACTCCAATGCTGCGCTAAAACTCAATGTTCAAGTATGTGACTAATTGACAGATTCAGGCATTCCCAGACTTGTAAGTGTTGAATACTTAAAATTCCTCCATGCATATATTACTTAACATATTATTCCCATTCTATGTGGTGAATACATATAAAAGAAGTCATATAATAGAAGACTTCAGCATTAAACATTCATACCAAGTAAATGAACAATCATAAACACACAATAGTCACATAACACAGAATTTAATGTGGTTCACCCCCCGGATGGAGGCTGCGTCCACAATAATGGTTGTTAATATTACTCTTTATTGGAAGGTTACAACCATTATTAGTCTGCGCACTCAGGTGCAGACTCTCTTCTCTCTCAGATAGGTCTCTATGCACTTAGCTGCAGAGCCTTACAATGGCTTTCTAAGCTTAAGATTCTGCAATTCTCAAATACTTAACCAAAATTGAAGAGTAACCATTGCCTTACAAAATTGTGCCTTATTTATAGATCATTCCCGTAGGTCATGTCTTTACAATCATTACTTCAAAACCCTAAGGTTTCCAAAACTGGTGTGGCTAACAGCCACCCTAGCTGTCACCGTCGACAGCCTTTTCCTCCTACTCCAGCTGGGCCACTCGTGGCTCACATGCTCTTCTGACAACCGTAGTCCTTAAAATAGTTACAACTGCATCATGGCCTATCCCTTTCCACTCCTTCACCTACCTATTGCCATCGGCGTCGTGGCCTAGCTTCTCAACTGTTTGCCGCCACATGTTCGAACAAGTTGCTTTCATCTGCCATCCACCTGTCCCTTACCCAAAATAGGTCATATCCCCCTCTGACCTTTACCCATGTTCTGAACCAAAAATAGCTCATGCGCTATCATACGCATCGTCCTACTTCACGACTATGCCTTAGCCATTGTTGTCATGCGACATGAGCAATTTCTCATAATTGTCTGTCGCTTGTCACCATGCACAATGTGTACTTAACAAAACTACTTCCTCTTCCTACTACAACATGCAATCCGCAATTATCAAAATTTCCTTTTCTTTCTGCCGCAGCGCGCAACACACAATTTTCCACACTTGTATATTTTTTCAACCCAATTGGGCCCACCCAACAGGCCCCTAACACTCACTTGTGGCTCGTCCCGAGTCACTTCCACCTACAGAAACTTGTGCTGCATCTTCCAACATCCCAAGCTTTAATGTAAATCTTTGCAGAGTTACTGCTAACTCCGCAACTATTTCCTTGGCTTTTCGTTCGAAACCTTGAAGCGTCTCCAAAGTTGCCTATGAGACCTTCTCCTGAGCTAGTTGTTCCTGCATGGTTCCTTCTGCCACCTGAAGTTCTACGAACTTTGCGTTGAATTGATGCATTAGTTCAAGGCATTCTTGCTCAATAGGATGCAGCTTGACCGATGTAGCAACCTCTTTCTCTCTTAGCATTGCCAACTCTTTCTGTAGGTCCTTGACGTCATTAAATTTCTGCATTTTCTCTCTTGCCAGTGCATTCCTCAACTGCACACTTGCAGCATCTACCTGCTGCTGCTTCTGTTTTAATTCTTCCCTTATCTGTTGGAGCGCAGGATCCTCACTCAACCCGGTGACTGCTGTAGTTATCTGTTCAAGTAAGTCTTGGCATTTCATTAATTCTGCCAAAATGCCATCCATGGTTGCTTTGATGTCCTCAACTAAAGCTGGGCATTGATCTAGTTGAATGATAGGGTGCCTAACCTCCATCTCTATGATTTTTCCTTTATAAGAGGCTTCCATTTCTATTTTCTCAACGGTAAGGGACTCTACCTTGGCCCCAATTTTCTTTATCATGTCCTCCATATCATCTTCTTCCTCTCATTCTTCTATGTTTGTGCACACAGCTGAAATGGTTTCCTTCAGCTTTCGGCCCTTTTCCTTGGCTGCGCTCAATTCTTGATTGCTGTTATCTGATTCTTGCCTCAACTGATTGATGTCTTTAGTTAACTATGCAAACTTATCATATGAGGCAAGGCCTCTCTCATGAATTTATTTTGCAACTTTGATGTGCAACTCGTTTAGGTCCTCTAGGGGCAGGGCCCCAATTTTCAAGTCCAAACACCCAGTCTTTACTGCCTCCTTAACTGTTTCATTTGGATAAATAAGGGAGCCGGGTTCAAGGTTCAAGACGTGTGGATACTTGCGCAATTGGTGCTTGAATCCGCGTTAATGGCTTAGCCTGCCAGCTGGATTTCAGTATGAACTGGTCACTTCTGTCATTAATAGTTTCCAAGATGTCACATCCACCCTTAAATGTTAAACTTTCCAAGTGCCTCCAGTTTGGTTAATGTCCCACTAACCGGTCGATAGATGTCATGGTAACGGTTTCCGTTGTAATGTGATAGCGGTCTAGAAAATTGTTTGCTTCGGGAAGCATGCTTGGTGTTCTGTCTTTTCTGCGCGATCGGTATCTATACTTGCTCTGTGGAGATGCTCTCCTCTTCTCTCTTTTTTTTTTTTTTGCGTGTGCACAACTTCAGTAGTGTTGCACAGTACACTTGCCCGAATCATCCAGAACTCTGCGCAGCCGGACTATCGCAGTAAAGCTTTACTTTGCTACCATTTATCAAACATGGTAAGGTATCTTTGGCTAATGTAGCTAACTAGACTACGCCACCATTAGTAACATGCATTAGAGTATATGGGCCAAGCCAATGCATCTTAAATTTTCCAAGAAATTTCATGAATTTGCTATCATACAGGAGGACTAGATCACTTACCTGGAAGCTCTTGTTCTTGACGTGGCGATCATGCCATGTTTTTTCATGGTCTTTCTGTACTTGTTGGTGGAATCCTGTGATGAAGCGATCTTCCTCTAGCCCAACCAAGTGTAGGAGCCTTTCTTCAAGTGCTGCACGATCTACCATGCCTATAAACACTGCTATTCTCAAGCTGGGAACAATGTACTCCATTGGCGTTATTGCTTCTTGCCCATAGGCCAACCGAAAAGGTGCATGGCCAGTCAATTTCTTGCAGGTAGTCATGTATTCCCATAGTACAGATGGAATGCACAGGTCCCAATCATCCCGATTGACGTTGGATATCTTGGTTAGCGCATTCTACAACACTTTGTTAAATGCTTCAAGAGTTCCATTCGCTTGTGGATGATAAGGTGTATTGAACTACTGTTGAACATGGAACTCTTCGGTCAAAGCTGCAATTGTCTTATTCAGAAATTCTGTGCCTTGATCGCTCATTAATATCTTTGGGCATCCAAACCTTGTAAGGATATATTTGTATATAACCTCCATGGTTGTAGCTGCACTACAGTCTTTAACTGGCTTTGCTTCTACCCATCTGGTGAGGTAATCGGTAGCAGTAATGATATATCTCACACCAGTTATTTTCCCTAGTGGGTTAATAGGACCCACGAAATCAATGGGCCACTTCTCAAAGAACTGCAATGTCAGCTATGGATTTAAGGGAATTTCATCTCTATGTGATGGCTTCCCTGTTCTTTGACAAACATCGCAATTCTGGAATTGTAGGCCACCATAGCCCTACATGCAATATCTTCTGCACGGTCTCTCTCCCTACATAATAACCTCGTGTGACTCCTGAGTGTGCATCAGCTAGGAGGAATGGTTTCTCATGCTCAAGCACACATCTGTGCAGTACTTCATTCGGTCCCAGTTTGTATAGCTAACCTGCAATTATAGTGAAGTCTACTGCGCGCACTACCAGCTGCTTTTTTTGCTACGTAGTGAACTCTTTGGGTGCGAACCCGGTTGTCAGAAAGTTAATGATGTCTTTATAATAATCATCAGCAACTTGTATAGTGAACAACTACGCATCAGGAAGATTGTCTTCCAGATTCGTCGGTTCTTCTCCTGACTCAAACCTTGACAGATGACTAGGTCCCAAATTAAACCTTCCTGGCTTAACCACAATGTCAGAGTCATACTCCTGAAATAGTAGTAACCATTTGCATATGCGCCCCCTAACACTGGCTTATTGACCAGGTATTTCAAGGCAGAATGGTTAGTGAACATGGAGAAGTGCGCACCAAGCAAGTAGAGCCTGAACTTGTACAGTGCATATACCATTGCGAGTCCTTCTATTTCAATGGTGGTATATTTCTTCTCAGTGGATGATAGATTTCTGCTAGAAAACGCAATGGGATGATCAATACCTCCCTCTCATGGTTGAGCAAGAACAATGCCCAATGCTATGCATGAGGCATCCATGTGAACGTGAAATGGCTTCTCCCAGTCTGGGAAAACTAGGATTGGTGCAGTGACCATCTTTTCTTTCAATGTGTCAAAGCCTTTCTCACAATCTTCATTCCAAATGAATGGTACATCTTTCTTTAACAACTTTTCCATAGCTGTGGTTATCTGCGCATACCCTTTTATGAACTTCCTGTAATAGTCGATATGCCCCAATGTAGTGCGCAGCTGCTTAACTGAATTTGGTGTAGGCAAGTTTACAATGACTGCGATCATAGCAGGGTCAACCATCAAGCCTTGTTGGCACACAATGTGTCCCAACAAGATTCCATAGGGATCACAGAAAACAAACTTCTTCAAGTTTAATGAGATTTGATGCTGTCAGCACTTTTCCAGCATCATCCTACGGTTCGCGGCATGGTTCTTCAATAAACCGAAAATGGTCCAATCATCAAAGTAAACCTCCAAAAACTTATGTATAAAATACTTAAATGTTGTGACGACCACTCTAGAAAATATGGTAGGTGCATTCTTTAGATCGAAGGGCATCACTATGTATTGGAATGACCCCCATTCTGTAAAACGTCGTCTTGTGCCTACCTGTGCAATCAATCCTATTTTGATGGTAACCAGAGAATCCATCAGTAAAAGAATAGGCCTCATTCCCTCCAACATTACCTAGCACATCATCTATAAAAGGTGTAAGCAATGGGTCATGCATTGAAGCATCGTTCAGTTTTCTAAGATCCACGCAAATTCTGATCTCACCCTTTGTTTTCTTGTCCTGGATAACCATCAGGATTATCCATTCAGATTCTTCGACTGGCTCAATGATCCCGGCATCGAGCATTTTATCGAGTTTTTCCTTAACTCGTTCTTTATAGTGTGGATTCAGTCTATACAGTCTTTGCTTTACAGGCTTCGCACCAGGATTAAAAGGAATTTTCATCACTCCTAAGTCTCCCAGTATACCTTTCATCTCTGTGAATTTAGTCGAGAACAGTTCACAATACTCCTGTAGTATACCCATGACTTCCTCGACTGTGTCTTCATCCCAATAATCTCTGATAGCTACGAACTTTGGCTCTTCACTGGTGCCAATGTTCACTTTTCTTTTCTTTACAGGTTTGCTCATGTCTTGGATTTCTAGTGGAGGTCCTTCTACCTCTCACGTGCCCTCTAATTTAGGTATCTATATGTTCCACAGGTTGTCATCATCACTATCAGCCTGAGCTACAGATTCGTTATAACAATCAAGAGCAGGCTCTAATTGCTCCTCCCATTCCGGGTGTAAATGTGTAGGTATGCTTTCTGCGCCAAAGAATTCTTCTAGGGTCATATTTCCATCAGCATAGTCTGGTCTGAATATTTTTTTCTGGAGAAGCTGCAATGCATCATTGATGCTCGGATGTTCATCGTCAAAACTGAAATCTATCTGGAAACTCAAGGTTAGGGAAGACCAATCTGTTGTGCCCCTGTGCAGTTCCAGGTCTAGGTACCATTTCTTTGGAATCAGTTCTTCCAATGTATGCACAAACATATGCACCCATTCTGTTTTTGGTCTTTCCACCCAAGCTTGTGAACAAGTTTCCATGTGATCCCTTGGATCTGTCTGTCCATTATATTTTGAAAAAGGTAATGTAACCTTCTCTGCGAATCTGATTTGCATCTTGATTCTACATTGATCCCATGTAGTCAATGTCTGCTTGTGCGCATCCCACCATCTGGAAGGTTTCTCGCGCAATGCTACATCTAATGCTTATAAGTAGTGTTCATCTACAATTGCTGTAGTATAATATATGATGAAAGAATAAACATTAGATGAACCATCATATGTGGGGATTGGGCTTACCTGCTTTCCAATCTAGCATATCGACTTTGTGACCTGTGCACATCTCCTTGCAGATACTTCATGCATTCGATTTTTCCATTTCTCCAAACCTGCATCCGAGTTTGAAATGCAAGAGTTGTCGGATCTCCAGCTAACTGTGCCATTTGCAGTAGGGTTGATGTAATCTTCCTGGTTCATGGTAAGTTTGTACAACCGGTCCAAATCCTAAGCTTGGGATTCCTCTTGAATCGGCTCACTATATCTGTCTCTGTCGGCAGGGTCTAGTGGTGTAATCACCCTGATATTTTTTCCTTCAAATATCATCCTCCTGCTCTTTAGATTTATGATTGCAAGGTTATGAATATCCTAGTCAATCCCCAATAATGCCGAGAAAGGATGAATATCATCCACAATCTCGATAACCTTGAAATTAGCATGACTCTGTACTCCATCAATGTCAACAACCACACTGGTCAATCGTCCAAATGGATGGGTGACCATGATATCTTTGATCACCCCATCTGTTGCCATGTCTGCTTAGTCAAGACATTGACCTCTGATCCCAGGTCAAGAATGATTTCATCCATTTCATAATCTCCTTTATGCGCATTGAGTCTCATCTCTATGTTGGTTCTCTTATGTTTCTTGATATGATGAACTGCGCTATTAGTAGTGTCTTCTCCACTGTGTGGTTCATATTGATCTATGACCTTCTGCAGTTCTATTATAGCATCTAGGTTTTTTAACAATTTCATGCAGCTTCTAAGGACCTGCGCAACAGAGGTGCATGTCTCTCTTATGGCGCTTGTGTTGTCATAAGCAACCGGTGTGTCTTCCACATATGGAATTTGACTACGCAACAGGATCCTTGTCGAGCTCGGTGTCGATTCTCTAAGGATATCCCATGCTTCTGTAAATCCTCCTTTTTTCTTCGCCAGGTTTGAAGGCAAGTGTTTTCCAGGTAGCTTTTCTTATCCATTGTGTCTCAAGGGGTGTTTTCCTAGTTCCAAAATTGCCAGAAGTCGAAGCTTCTGCTCCTCGATCGCGCCCTGTCGCAGCACCGCTGCGTGTTACTACATTGATGCTTGGATCTCCAGGTCTTCTTTTTGCTGCAATCCACTGAATGTTTGGAGTCAGTGGGTTTATTCTTCTACGTTTCTACATCTTGACCTCTAGTACGGGGCAATCTTCAATAACTTGCTCAAAAGATTTACAGTAATTGCACGTGGTGCATGGGTTAGTACAATCCCTAGAAACATGACCTAGTTTGCCACAATTATAGCAAATTACCTAGCCACAGCCTCTTCCTTGTGCCGGGCCTCTTCCTCTTCTGTGGTATCCACCACCATGGCCTCTATATCCCCCATGGTCATATGGATTCTCTTGCTTCAGCTAGTTGTCTTCTTGGACGCAGTATATTGCAGCACCTCGCATCGCTTCCATATCACACTTTCTTTCTTTCATCAGCTCATATGCGTGACAATTGGATTCATCATGTCCAACTAATTTATAGAAATTACATCACAAGCTCTTAGGTGTTTTTATATATTTCTGTATGAGATAATAGTCTTCTGGTCGGTGTCCTCTGCTTCTACAAATTTCACACCAGGGTGCCTGGTTCTGATTAATCAGGTTTGGTGCACTGCTGTTAAGATAGTCTTGAAATAAAGGGTAATGTTCTCTGGTGTGGCCTTCTCCCTTACAACTTGTACACCAAACATCATTCCTTGGTTCATCTCCTTTTTCCTTTCCATTCTTCATGCTTTGCAGTTCTGGGGTGAACATGGTCAGCTGGTTCTGGATTTGTGACATCCCAGAACTAGTCTCACCGATTAGCGAAGTCTCTAGATTCATCGCAATCTCTAAGGCCTCTGCCTACCATGCAACCTTATGTTGCATCAATGGTTGTCTCATGTGGGGTAGCAGCGTATCAATGAACCATTCTTTATGCTGTTGCGGAGCTATCACAAATGTTACTTGGTCTAGGAGTGTTTTAAACTTCTGGTCAAATTCCCAGACCGTTTCGTTAGGTTTCTGCTTAATCTCTTTCAACTATGTGATACACTGGGATTTGGATTTTGGTTTCTTAAACTCTGCTACCATCGAAGCCTTTATTTCTGCTAAGGTTCTTGTCTGTGCTTGAGAATATGTCATAAACCAATGAAGGGCTCTGTCCCTGAAAGTAGAGATGAGCTGCGCTCTCTTCACAACATCATCCTTAATTTTCTTTACACTCCATACGGCTTCACATAGAAACCAATGCTTATCAGGGTCTTCCAGACCCCCGTGCCTTTGAATTTCGACAGTTTTATGTCATTATCTGTCATTCTTCTTCCTGGGGTTGTATTGGTGTTATGATTCTAGGGAGGGTGTAACATCCCGAAAAATACCAAAAAAAAAAAGAAATTATAATAGCAATAATTATCAAAGTCATTAATGTGGAACATATAAATTAATTAGATTTCTTAACTAAGATAATTTGTAATGATGATATGTCATACTTCTCCAATAAATACGGTATGATTGTATTCGCTATTTCAGGTTTAAGTGGATGTTAATCTCCTTAACGACAGATCTTTTATGATTATGCATACAAGTACAATTACAAATTTCTTAAGTTATTGAATGTCATTACATGTTGTACTATTGTGATGTTTTTGATGAAGTGCTGACAGTTTGTTTATACAATGATAAAGGGGTCCTACGAGGTACCCTAGAGTTTACTTAGCTATGTTTAGCTAATGCATTTGAATCTTGTTTCCATGTGCAGACCATAGGTAAGAAATTCTATGACAACATGCGTTAAGATTACTTGTGTCTTTCAATTCATCATAAATGTAAAAATAAAATGCTAAGTACTTCATTGCGACACAAGTTACTGGAGGTATGGATACATGGTTCTAATCCTAGTACATGTACTGACATTTAAACTCTATAGTGTTATAATTCCACGTCGTCCAAAAGTTTTGTTATAATGCTACATCTATTATCATATGACTACTGTCATTATCATTAAAACAACGATACTAATATCTATTGAGTATGTTATTATGAAGCTTGTGGAAATAATGTTTACACCTTCGAACTATCATTATACTTAGCGTCTAAAGAACTTAGACTACTCTATGTCATATATTTATCAAATGAATACACAGTTAACATAAATAAATCATATTGACTAGTGCTTGTACTAAGAAAGTAGCTTCAGAGTGTATCTCGTCAACACTTAAACCATACTTATGATGATACAATAGTCTTTCCCTACATGGGCATCATAGAAAATTTATCGTAAATATGATATATATGCTATGAACTAGCATTATAAAACTTCATTCTTATGCTTATACCAAACTATAGAAATGAAATAGATATATCTTATAGTTGCTATGTATTTTCATATTGCATGGAAATGTAATTCAAATATTACGATGCTTAAGTTTAAACTTGGAACTATATACAATATGCACTACATATTGAAATGATATGATTTTCAAAAAGCAATGATATGATTACAATATGCAATGATATTGGTATAATATGCAAACAATTGAATAGGATATAATTCTATCTATGTTAAAACTTTAGCAATAATTCGAAAACAATTACGTGATGTATCCAAACCTTTGAAAAACTAAGACTATAGAAATAGATTTAACTATGCTATATTACCTAGCTCTTGTCCTAAGTATTATTATCATATTTTAGTATTAACAATAATCTCGTTATTGAAGTGATGAGTTGACGTGCATTAATTTGCCAACTGCAGGTTGACAGTGTCCCGATCATGTATTAAATGTTTTGACCGAACTCCATAGTGTAAAGTGTGGTTGTCATACCACGTAATCCATCCACGTGAACTTGGATTTAGAACATAACTCTGAATCCTAAATGGACATGGCTATCATATCGCCTCTCCTCCGAGCTGTACACAGTAATGTTCACTAGCATGTAGTGTTGGCAACGTCGTGGCTGTTTGTAATTAATGAGATATCAATACAAGTTTTCCCGGTTTTCAACATAGCTTTGTTGGCTCTTTCCTACCCGTTGAGCTCACTAGATATTGATCGTTGGCTGTGCAACCCTAAACCTTGTTGTAAGTACTGGTAGCGAGTTTCCTAGTCTTCACTGTTACGTTAAAATTGATGCCAACAGGCTGCCAAAACATAGGGTTGGAGAAAGTTCCTTTCAGGGGTTTCGATCCTGTGACTTGTGGGAGGTAGTTTTTAATAGTTGCAGGCTTAAGATTCGTTCCATAGAGCCACGATATAGTCATATGAAGTGTGGTTTTTCTGGCATCTATTGTGAGTGGTTTGTAGTCGGATTTCGACTTTCCCAATAGATGGTGTCATCTTATAAGTCTCTGCATGTATGAATGCTGCAACCAACCTCTGGCTTCATCGTTAAAGCTTGGAGTTAAGCTTCTAAAGGGTAATTAAGTTGATACTAAATGTAATACGGTGAATTGGATTTTTATTTGCATTTGCATGCTTTTAACCCTTCGAACTTGTAATATTGCAGGTAGCCACTTCATGGGATGGTTTTGGTGAAAGCATGGAGAATGGAATATGCTTCTACTTCTCCTGGTAAGCTCTGGTGGTTCTCGAAAAACCTCGTAGGTTCCTTCGATGGTGTTTTCTGTGTGCCAAGAGTTGTAAACCTTCAAGTTGTTTTTGTGATGGCCGAATGTGAAGTTTTAAGTTATCTTGTTTTCTTTTAAACTGTACAGAGGGTAACCTTTCAGTCTTTTAAGCTGCCACTTGGCTATTTGATGCCTGGGTGTGTTGTTTATGAGAACTTGGTTCTCGTTTTCGTGTTATGAAGTCCAGGGTAAAACCCTGTGTAGTTTTTTTATTCTACGATCTCGGCTTATTGTTTAAAGATGTCGAGGGTAACTCTGTGAACTGTTGGGAACCTTGTACGGTCGTAATGTAATTCTCTGTTATAAATTTTGAATGGAAACCAAGGACGGAGGGTTCTTTTGCACTTGTAAACTATGGTTCGTTTCTATGCAATGGAAAATTATGTTTTTGAATAATAGTTGAGATCACTGTGTGAATGCTGGTTATGGTGATTCCAAGCAACAATGGTTGTCTTGGGCCGAAAATTATAATTTGCAAAACTGTAAAAATTGTATGTATGTATTTCGTTTTCGTTGATGATAATCTTGTTTGGAAGTAGATGAAATAGTTTGACTGTTAAAATGTTTTTCAAAAAGGTTAAGCCTCCATGTTCTAGTTTTGTTTTATGAAGGATACCCTACCTGTAGCTTCCAATTGATATCGGGCTTGTGCTGCAATTTGTACACAAGACTTAATCTTTGTAATAATAATTTCGGTAATGTATATATGTTATTGTTAGGGTTATGAGATATCAAAAATGAATAGTACAGAATTGTGTTTTCGGCTAAGAGATGAATAATGTCTTAGTGAAAGTTTTGGCATAAAAAGAAGATTGTTGAATGTTGTCTAGGGTTTAGCTATCAAGCTACTGTAACTTCGGCAATAATGTTTATTGTTGCCAAGAATGAAGTGTTGTGAACTGTGTACTAAAAGAACGTTTAGATTTTAGGGTTTGCGATAATAGGGTTTTGATGCTACCGTGAATAGATTTGTAATTTAAATACTTAAATTAATGGATGATGAATTAATAGGTTTACATATACTAATTTTGTGCAGAGAAGAGATTATACAGCTGCTAAATTTCTAGTCTATACTTAACTAGAAAACATTAGGGAAATAAATATTGAATTGCATGATATTTCTGTCTGAAAAAGATGTATTTTAAATGGAACATATAAACCTTGTGTAGAAATTAATTCTTGAAATTATACTTGGTTGAAAAACATGAAATGTATACTATTGATGTGCATTTGCTTACTCTCTGAAATAATTAGAGTTAAAAGAAATATGTGGAATTGTGCAGAAACATACTGTGTTTTCCTTTCATGTATTAAATAAATAAATTCTAAGTTGTTGTTGATGCTCTACTGTAATGTTTACTGTGTTTAATTATAGGATAGAATATTAACAAGAATCACTATTGAAATCATTATTCCAATCATTGGCATTCTGCCTATCTCTCATCTATCCTTAATTTGCTTCTCTATACTAGAGTACTATGCAGAGAACAACATGGGGAAAAATATAGAGATGGTTATCAATTCAAATATTTCACAAAGCTTTATCATTCATAATTATACATAGATCATAAAATAAAATAACTTCTTATACATGACAAAGTTTAATAATTCTACTAAACAGAATCATTAAATTGTAAACAAAAGTAGGAATAGTAAAACCTGCTTAATTGTAGGAAAATAAACAACCCAAGGAACCTATTCCACCCAACCAATTCCTAGACAACCAAGTTACTTGCTTTAGGACCCCCGAGCCTGTTCACTGAACCATCAGGAGGAAGAAGCTTAGAAGATTGTGACCTCAATCTTGCAGTAGCAATAGTTACCTAGTCGTAAAGACTTAGCAGTCAAAGGGACCTGCACCAGCACCTCTGGTTTTCCTTCTCATAATAATTTGCAAAATTACAGTTGCACTCTCACATAGCCTCCCTATTCGAATCTCTCAGTGATCACCTGATGCACTTGAGGAATATTTCTGCAGAAAATATTGTAAGAGCTACCTGCTCAATTCGAATTGCCTTATGTAGGCTGCCTAGGCCTTTTAGTGGTTAACTGGTTATTTAATGAGCTTCCTTCTCACTTCCACCACCTGGGAGATAATGCCACATTTTTAGGGGTACTAGTTGTCCCATAACCAACAGCTAGTGGTGAAGTGCAATTGTTGCCATCTGTCCCATGCCTTCTAATAGCTTCCATTCCTCCTAGTGGGTCAGTGAACACTCATTTAACAGTTCCCTTGGGTGTTTGTCTCCTACTTTAATTTATTAAATAATAATAATCAATAATTACATTCATCCTTGACCAAACTTGGTCATAATTACAAAACTTTGTAATTAAAATTTAACATAAAGTATTTTGCCAATAAAATAATATTTTCAGAATTTGGGTAGGTGACATACACCCCCCCTTAAGTCTCAACATTCTCCTTGATGTTGGTTAATCACTCTCTGAGTGTTCCTGAAACAGAGTTGGGTATGCTTCCTGCATACTACTCTCCAACTCCCAGGTTTCCTCTTTTGGCTAAGGTGCTTCCATTGCACCTTTACCTGCCCAATGGTGCGATTTCGGAGTAGAGTTTCCCTCCTTTCGAGGATACAATCCAGTTCCACCTGAAAATTGCCGTCTTGTCCCACCTGTACATCATTTTAGTTTACAACATGAGTAGCATCGTGTACATACTTCTTTAAAAATGATATATGAAAAACATTATGTATCTTTAAATTTGGTGGTAAAGCCAATTGGTAGGCCACTAGTCCAACCCTGGACAATATTTCGAAAGGACCACAATACCTGGGTGCCAAATTGGCACGTCTTCCCAATTTCAATGAACTCTTTTTCTGTCTTACATTAAGGAAAACATGTTCACCAACCTAGAACTCTTTATGAGTCCTTTTAAGATCTGCTTGACTCTTTTTCCTATCTTGGTCAGCTTTTAGATTTCCTTGTACCTGTTTCACAATTAGTTCTAACTCCTGCAACAATTCAGGTCCTGAAACAACTCTATTTACTGGGTCATTCCAAGAAATAGATGTATCACATTTCCTACCATAAATAATTTCAAAAGAGCTAAGTCTAGTTGATGCATGATAATGGTTATTATACGCAAATTCTGCTAAATGTAAGTAGTCTTCCCACTTACCAGGCTGATCTTTAACATACATTCTCAGTAAGTCTTCCAAAACATGATTCACCCTTTCTGTCTGTCAATCCGTTTGTGGATGAAATGCTATGCTGAAGTTTAAGGTTGTATTCAATCCTTTAAACAAAGAACTCCAAAATTTTCCAGTAAACTTAGAGTCACGATCTGAAATTATTACTTTCGGTATACCTTATAGTCGAAAAATCTACTTCATGAAGATTTCTGCAATGTCTGGAGCCTTATGAGTAGTCTTCACAGGTATAAAGTGTGTTGCCTTGCTGAGTTTATCCACCACCACCATGATAGAGTTATGTTGTTTCTAATTTTTGGGTAGTCCAGTAATAAAGTCTATGCTTATCACTTCCCATTTACAGCTAGGTATAGGTAATGGCTGCAACAATCCAGCTGGATGTTGATGTTCAACCTTCACTTTTTGACAGTCCAAACAATTAGCTATGTACTCTGCTACTTCATCTTTCATTCTGGACCAATAGTACTCTTTCTGTAGCATGGTAATGGTTTTTTGATAACCTGGATGACCAGAGTAGTGGCTTTTGTGCATCTCATTTAAAATCAAAATGTTTACTTCTGGTATGTTGGGTACATACAATCTATTTTTGTATAATAACAGTTCATTTTCCTTTAAACTATAATCCGCCATAGAATTTGCAGAACTATTATTTGCTGTCTTTTCTTGTAATTTTCTGTATTCTTCATCCATTTCACTCCTTTCAAGGATCTGATTTTCTAAATCTATTAAGTACTTGTTAACACCCAAAAAGTACTCACTAGCTCATTTCCTTATTCACATGACCCATTTGTCCACTTTTCCACCATTTGAGCCTCTAAAGCCTTCAAAAGGTCACCAAAAGACTATAATACACCCTTTTTCCCCTCAAAAGATATAGTTTTCCTCAAAAAAACATAAAAAACCCCCAAAAGGGGTCCAGAATTCCCAAAAATATTAAAAGGGAATAAAAATATTCAAAATATTCAAAAAGAGAAAAAAGAGGAAAAAAGGTACCTAAACCATGTTGGTCAATACCATTGGTTTCCTCAAAACCATAATGGTATTCCCCACCACCAAAAACTATAAAAAGGTGGTAGGGGCTCCTCACTTTCCATCCATCCATCATCTTATCCTCATGCTGTCAAAATCTCTCTTGAGTTCTTGACCATTGTAGCAATCTTGGAGAAGAGACCATTGGAGCCTAGAGCATCTCAACCTTGGAGCTGCTCAACACCACAAATCCTCACCATTTGAGGTATTATAATACAAAACATTCTTTCATTTCTTGTTCTTTCCATGAATCATTTTAGATTTATTTGTTATATGCACATGTTAGCTTAGATTCAGATTTAATTCATAATACTTTTCTCTTTCTATATTGAAACTGCTATCACATTGTTGATAGGTGCCCATTGCACAAGCTTGGTTGCAAAACTAAGCAACAGTACTTATGGCTAAAATAAAATTCAATTTTTCTTTACGACTTAATGCATCAACAACCTTGTTCTCTTTCCCTTTAATATGCTGAATTTTGAAATCATACTCACTTAGGAAAGTCAACCATCTAGCTTGTCTAGCGTTCAAATTTGTTTGATCTAATAAATATTTCAGACCCATGTTATCTATCAACAAGGTAATTTTTTTTCCAATAAGGTGGTGACACCACATTTTTAAAGCATGAATTACTGCTAATAACTCTAAATCATAAGTAGAATAGTTCTTCTCATGTATTTTCATCTTTCTAGATTCGTATGCCACAGCATGTCCCTCTTGTGTTAGGACTCCACCGAGTCCATCAGTACATGCATCTGTGCAAACTATAAAATCCTTATTAGGATCTGTTATCCTCAGAATAGGCACTGTAGTTAGTAACTCTTTTAACTTCTTAAAACTATCGGAACATTTCTGATCCCACACAAATTTCTTCCCTTTCTTCTGCAAGGAGGTTATGGGGTTTGCAATCTTTGAAAAACCCTCTATAAATTTTTTGTAATATCCAGTAATACCCATAAATGATCTTACATCCAACACATCCTTAGGAACCGGCCAATCATTAATGGCCTTTATCTTATTGGGGTCAACCGAGATTCCTTCTTTAGAAATTATGTGTCCCAAATACTGAATTTTTCCTTGTGAAAATCACACTTACTAAACTTAGCGTATAGTTGATGATCTCTCAAAACTTGTAATACAATCCATAGATGTTCTTCATGCTCTTCTTTGCTTTTAGAATACGCTAAAATGTCATCTATAAACACAACAACAAATTTATCTAAGTATTTGTGCAGAATATTGTTCATTAAATGCATAAATACAGTCGGGGCATTAGTCAAGCCAAATGGCATGACTACGAACTCATAATGTCCATATTGAGTTCTAAAAGTTGTTTTGAAAATATCCTCATCCTTAACCCATACTTGATGATATCCTGACCTTAGATCAATCTTTGAAAATATCGTTGCTTCACACAACTGATCAAATAGATCGTCTATGCGGGGCAACGGATATCGATTCTTGATTGTCATCTTATTCAGTTGGCGATAATCTATGCACAGTATTAGGGTTTCATCTTTCTTCTTAACAAATATAACAGGTGCTCCCGAAGGAGACACGTTGGGTCTTATATAGTTTTTATCAATCAGTTCCTTCAACTGTGATTTCAACTTATTTAATTATAGTATCTTCATCCTATATGGAGCTTTAGAATTCAGTACTGCTCCTGGTATTAACTCGATGGTAAAGTCTAGATCTCTTTTAGGAGGTAATCCTGGAATCTCCTCAGGAAAAACATCTTTGAAATTCTTTAGGACAGGTATGTCCTCTAGTTTCAGTTTGTCCTCTCTACAAATAAACTCATCATTTACTACATTTACTACAAACAATTGACATCCTTTCCTAACTACCCTCTTTACTTGCATGGTTGAAATCTGTCTAAGGGTTGTCTTTCTTGGAATACCTCTTACTTCTACAGTTTCTCCTTCATCATTTAAACATGAAAAAATTTTCTCATAACAGTTCAGAATGACATGATGGGCTTCTAACTAGTCCATTCCGATTATAATATCATAAGATCCTAAAGGTAAAACATTCAATTTGATTTGTGTCTTTAACTAATTCATGGATAAAGCACAAATTTCAATAAAATATGATACTTTTCTCTTTGTTCCTGTTGCTAGTCTAACTATCCAAGATTTACTGAATCTTTCTGTTTTAAATTTAAAACTTTCTACAATATTTGTTGATGTATATGTAACTTCGGAATGTATTTTACCCATGTGTATTGTATTCCTATAGAGATGTTATTATTCCTCTAAACGAAAGGGTCGTGATTTATATTGTAAGTGTCGTAACTTATACTAAATGGGTTATTAGACCACCAAGTGTGGGGTTGGCCTGGATTAAGTTAACTATGGGTTATTAGGCTAAGCTAGACAAGTCAGCCCCACTAGTTTATTGGGCAGGACAGGACAAGTATAAATAGAGATTGGGAGATCTCTATTTGATCACTTATTACTCACTTCTATCTCTCTCAGAAAGTGGCGCACTTGTGAGGAGGAGGATCATCTGCTAGGAGAAGACTATCTCTTGTACTTTGGTTGTATCATTGCTCTATCTATCTCTGAGGAAGTTGCGGGGCTTTTCACCTTCTTGGTTTTCCCCAGTGAAACTCTATGTCTCTTGTGTGTTTGTGTTATTGTGTCCATGATTGATATGTTGTAGATATGTTGTAGATATGTTGTACATGTTATTATCTAAGTTAAGATCCTAGATCAGATTGAAATTTCTGAAAAACTAACATGGTATCAGAGCTATCTTGAAAGAAGGCATGGTATGGCATGTATGACACTTGTTGCACTTGCGATGCTAGGGCTTGATATAGCAAAAACCAGTCATCGTAGAACTTTCACTATAAATCCATTTTGGAAAAAATTTCGGATCTAAAACTTTTACACGTCGAAGATTAGATCCCCATGTACCTTTTGTCCAAAGGACAGCTCCTAATTCATTGTACTTTGTGCTTTATGATTTGTACAATCTAGGATTTTTGCCTCTTCTAGATCTGATTCATAAACATGTGACCTAGGAAAAAAAGGTCATAACTTCGGCTAGGAAGCTCCAAATGAAATTTCGTAAATAGTGACAGGTAGGGCATGGACTGTAATTTCATAGGCCGAAGGTTCAGAGGCTGAAAGTGAACCAATGACATGTGGCACTCCATACAAGTTCTCTTTCTTTTTTTATCCCATAAACAATTCACGTTGTCACACTTGGCATAAATCTCTCCCAAAGAATCCAACTGAGATCAAACATGTGGGGTTGGAAATATGACAAGTCGAGCTACCACAGGTAGAAGTTTCAGACCTTATGGATTTGTAGTTTTGGAGTTACACCAGAAACAATCAGGTGCATATTTCTGTCAAAACATAATTGGATTTTGAGCACCTTCATTCATGGCTCCGGGAATCAGGGTTTCAGAGAAAGTTGGAATTTTTGTAATCAGAGACAACGACTAAATGGTAGTCTTCAAAATTGGAATTTAGAGACCAAGATCAAATTTTTTGGTTGGGAAGAAGGTCAAGCTTGATCAAACCCTAGTTCAAGATTTTGATCGTAAAAGTGGAAAATTAGTGGCTTCTGCAAAAGTTGGAATTTTTGAAGCCTTTGACCACGGCTGGAAGCTTCTCAGAAAAATAGAAGTTTAGAGATTTGGATTGAACCTTTTGGTTGGGCAGAAGGGTGGTCTTTGTCAAACCCTAGTTCGGGATCCTATCTAGAAGATCTGGAAGTTTTAAAGGCAATTTTGAGGGGTGAAACTTTGCAATTTTCAAATTCTGAGAATACCAGCTTGATCAGCTCATCAAGACGCATCCTTCTATCCTTTCAGAAGTTTGAAATTCAAAGTTTTAATTTTCAGGGTTTCTCTAACAAACCCTAATCTAGCTCCAGATCCAGTTCTACAAATCAAGTGGATTGGGTTAATCCTAGAAGAGAATTGTTTGGTCACCTGCATAAGTGAAGAAGTTCTTGTTTCAGAGGGAGATGAGGCTAATGCCTTACATAAGAAGATCACAAGCAATCTCGACAAGTATGAATTATACAGGTATGTTTCAAGATTTGTTCATGATTAAGTTTATGGTATGTTTGTCTTCATATTATTATGGTTAGTACAGGCTTGATTAAATTTAGACTTGTCGTATCACCTTAATAAAATTATGAATGCATGATAGAAGATATTCATTAGGGTTTTGACACTTATGATTGTACTAATGCATTATGGTGCTGTATGAGGTTTATGTTGTCCACTAACATGAAAGGTACACCAAGAAAGACAAATCATGTTCTAGTTCAAGAACATATGATCAGGGTGACATGAAGACAAAGATTCATCCATTGTCATGGATCACATAGAAGATCTATTTACGAGGTATGTATAACTTGGTTCTCTAATGGTTAACTTATGAGATATGCAGGTTACTAGCACAAGTCATTGAAGAGAACAAGAAGACATCATATGGGTATGTTAGACATAGCTAGCTAACATGCTAATCCAGGTATGTTTTTCCTATATCAAGTTAGAATCCTACCTTGTGTTAGGATCTCTTATATAAGTATACTTGGCATGATTGATTATATTTATTCATAAATTTAGAAATGTAAGTAATCAAGGGTTTAGGCATATTATGCTTCTTACTTTTATTGATGATATGACTAACTAGAAGAATTCAATGGTCACATATGAATATGTATGAGTAAGAGAAGTCTTCCTTAAAACCTTGAATACTAATGCTCATTATCTGTGTTTGAAATGATCATGACTATACATGTTTAAGATTATTATGTTTTATTAGTATTATGCTAATGAATGTATGTATGAGACTTCGAGGATAACACAATGATGATACTAGTAAATATGCATAGTAATCGAGGATGGACATAAGTTCAAGGATAGGTAATCCAGGAAGCAAATATCAAGAGGGAGCACGCTCCAGTAGTTTCTGCAAGGATGAAGATATTCAAAGGGAGTTGACCACTTATCACAATCGACATTAGAATGGAGTTGCAGAAAGGAAGCAAAGACTGAGAGGGAGTCAACCCAACAAACAAACAAAGATAAGCTTTTTGAATTATCATTTCTTGCATATTTGATTGTTTAAATAATACTATTCAATGATGGATATATTGATATTCCTAGAACTAGGTTGTGTATTATGCATATTAGAGTAGTTGCATTGATGGGCAGTATACTACTAATATACATGGCTAAGTGGCCTATGGCACTGTACAACATCCCATTGCTACTTATCTAGAATGAAACCTCTTTGTTGATATGTTGAGAGTAGTGAAAAACTCTTAAAAATGTTCTGGTAGAGATTAGAAGGAATCTAGAAAGTTACAAGATATGGATGAATGTTGTATTGAAGCATTGGCTAAAATAATTGCATGACTGTATGACATATTTCTTTATGTGTAAGAATTTGTTCTGAAAACTATGAGATGTCTCTAATCATGCAATTTAACTTTTTTTATAGGAAAGATCGTATACCATTACCTACAAAAGAAGGAGTACAACATTTGTTCAACAACAAAGTTATCTATTGAAGATATTGAAGAATATAAAGTTCCCAGGAAACGAGATACAGTAAAAGGATGCCGTGGTCGAAAAGTACCAATCGATCATGTTTGGGATGTGGTCCCAAGACCTAAACAGAAGTCTGTCTTGACTTCCAAGTGGATCTATAAGATCAAGCATGCTGCAGATGGTAGCATAGAAAAATACAAAGTGAGGTTTGTAGCTCGTGGCTTCGCCCAGAAAGAGGGATTAACTATGAAGATACTTTTGCACCTATAGCCAGGAACACTTCCATCAGATCAGTACTTGCTCTGGCTGCAGTGATGAAATGAAAGATACACCAGATCGATGTCAAGACAGCTTTCTTGAATGGTGTAGTTGAAAAGGAAGTGTATGTGGAGCAGCCACTCGGTTTTAAGACATATGATAGAGAGTCACATGTGTGCAAATTGAAGAAATCCCTGTATGGTTTGAAACAGGCACCCAAGACCTGGTATGGTAGGATAGATGACTTCCTATCCAGTTTGGGCTTTACTAAGAGTAAAGCGGATTCCAACCTTTACTACAAGGTTGAGGAATGCAATCCAGTGATACTACTATTGTATGTGGATGACCTGTTTGTAACAGGTGAGGATATATTGATTGCCAACACGAAGAGGAAGCTAGTTTCCAAGTTCGAGATGAAGGACTTGGGTATGATGCACTACTTTCTTGGTATGGAGGTGTGGCAGAGTGCAGATGAAATCTTCCTTGGACAAGGAAAGTATGCATTAGAGACCCTGAAGAGGTTTGAGATGATGGACTGCAAGGCCATGGCCACACCTATGGCATCGAACCTGAAGCTTCTGCGTGATGCTTCATCTGAGCCGGTTGATGCTACGATGTATCGTCAGATGATTCGTTCCTTGATCTACCTGACGAATATGAGACCAGATATCTACTTGTGAACACCTTGAGCCAGTACTTGATAGATCTGAGACATGTTCACCTGGTTGCTGTAAAGCATATTCTGAGGTACCTGAAGGGTACAATTGATTATGGGCTCAAGTATGATGTGAATCAAAATTTTAACTTGCAGGGTTATGCTTATTCGGACTGGGCAGGCAGTGCTGCAAATAGGAAGAGCACTTATGGGTGCTGCTTCAGTATAGGATCAAGTGTGATCTCTTGGTTTAGCAAGAAGCAGTCCTGCATAGCACTGAGTACAGTCGAAGCAGAGTATGTTGCAGCTTGTTAGACTAGTTGTGAGGCAGTATGGATTCGGAAGCTACTATCTGAGTTATTTGATCTCCCATTGGATTCTACTAGTATCTTTTGTGATAACCAAAGTTGTGTGAAGTTGTCTGAGAATCCAGTGTTCCATGATAGGTCGAAGCACATTGAGATCAAATATCACTATATCAGGGATATGGTGCAGAGAGGAGCAGTGAAGCTCCTTTATGTTGCGACGGATGAGCAGATTGTGGATGTACTGACGAAACCACTAGCCGGAGTGAAGTTTGAATACTTCAGAGAGAGGCTTGGTGTTCTTCAAATTGATTACACTTCAAGGAAGAAGTGATGTACACATTTGTTGGAGCCATTCCAAGCATGGTGAGAGGAGGATCCTTCCCATGGCTGTGGATGTAAGCGTTGGATAATGGGCATCAGGACGATGCTCTAGTTACTGCTCTATATATGCATCATGTTGGATGCTTGTGATGATCAGTTGGATCAGTTATATGTATATGCATCATGTTGGATGCTTGTGATGATCAGTTGGATCATGTATATGTATATGCATCATGTTGGATGCTTGTGATGATCAGTTGTATCATGTATTTGTATATGTATCAGGTGGATACATTATGTGATCAGGTAGATCATTGATGAGGATATGTATCAGATTAGCATCAAGTGGATGCATTATATGATCAGGATGATCATGGTTGATGAGCTTCAGGATGTTTCTCCAGATGATATGTATCAGATATGCATCAGGTGGATGCATTATATGATCAAGACGATCATAGATGATGAGCTTTAGGATGTTGCTCCAGATGATGCTATGATGATGATCAGGAGGATCATGTGATGTACATAAGGATGATGTATGGAGAGTATCAGGTTGATACTATGTGGTCATGGACAGGTTGCGCAGATGAGCATATAATAGCACCCTGCGAGATTTGCAGACACTCTTGCTAGGTTTTGCCGATGGCATATCATAGCTCCCTCGGAGGTCTGGCAAATGCTCTTGCTTGGTTTCGCCGTTGACATCTATTAGCTCACTGGGATATTTGGTAAATTCTCTTGCTAGGTTTTTTCCATGGCATATAATAACTCCCTGGGAGATCTTGCTAGGTTTTGTCCGTGGCATATAATTTCTCCCTGGGAGATTTGCAGATGCTCTTGCTAGGTTTTGCCTATGGCATATAATAGCTCCCTAGGAGATCTGAAAAATGCTCTTGCTAGGTTTTGCTTGGTCATATGTAATAGCTCCCTGGGAGATCTTGCAGGTCGTGTTGGGAACGTAATCAGTCCTGAGATGCTCTTGCTAGGTTTTGTTGATGCACATAATAAGTCCTGAGGATCCACAGTATGACTAGTGATGATGAAGACCTGCAGGTGGTGGGCCTACATCCAGTATGAAAAAGGACTGGCTCTGTAGAACTTCCTATGATGAGTAGATTCAGAGATTGATTGAGATGGTAGCAGCGATGACAATGACGATGATTTAAGGACGATGATTCGATGACGATGATCCAGAGAAGAAGACTTGTGCTAGTAGATCTATGTCGAGAAATACCTTCCTAGTTAAGAAGGAGTGTTGATGTATATGTAACTCTAGAATGTATTTTACCCATGTGTATTGTATTCCTATAGAGATGTTATTATTCCTCTATACGGAAGTGTCATCATTTATATTGTAAGTGTTGTAACTTATACTAAATGGGTTATTAGACCACCAAGTGTGGGGTCGGCCCGGATTAAGTTTACCATGGGTTATTAGGATAAGCTAGACAAGTCGGCCCCATTAGTTTATTGGGTAGGACAAGACAAGTATAAATAGATATCGGGAGATCTCTATTTGATCACTTATTACTCACTTCTATCTCTCTCAGAAAGTTGTGCACTTGTGAGGCGAAGGATCATCTTCTAGGAGAAGACTATCTCTTGTACTTTGGTTGTATTATTGCTCTATCTATCTCTGAGGAAGTTGTGGGGTTTTTCACCTTCTTGGTTTTCCCCGGTGAAACTTTGTGTCTCTTGTGTGCTTGCATTATTATGTCCATGATTGATATGTTGTAGATATGCTGTACATGTTATTCTCTCAGTTAAGATCCTAGATCAGATTGAAATTTCTGAAAAACTAACAATATCTGTCAATATATAACTTAAGCTAGCACCTAGATCAATCAAAATAGTAACAGGATGATTTTGTAGCATACCTTCAATCTCTACCATAGAGATTTGATGATCTGCTTGTCTGTTGTCAAGTGTTGCATTGATTCTGGGCATCTCCCTTGCCAAGTCTCCAACAATAGGTTCAATCTTAATAGAATGAATGTTGTTAGTTGTCTTCTTCCTCTTGGGGCATTCTGATGCATAATGAGGACCTTAACACTCAAAACATTTCATAGGTGCCTTTTGATCATTAGTCCTGCTAGCATTGGGAGTGTTTCTAGGAGCTGTAAAATTTTGCTGCTGACTGTTTCTAGGGTTGTTTCCTTGAAAATTTCAATTCTGAAAATTTTTCTTTTGGAAACCAGAATTCCCACTAAACCTGAAATTTTTCTTTTCCAGCTCAAAATTGTTGGGTTTATGACTTTTCCAGTTTGACATTCCTTCTCTTTTCCGATTAGTGTCATAAAAAAAAGTTGCTTTCCTCATGGCCTCTTCTAAGGTCTTTGGATTGTCATACTCAATTATGTCCTTGATATTGAAAGGTAGACAGCTCAAGTATCTTTGGATATTTGGTTTTTCTTCCACGAGGTATGGCACATATCTCAGTAAGTTCAGAAATTTACTGTCCATTTCCTTCTTGTTCATACTTCCCAGCTTTAAGTCATAGAACTCCTTTTATTTTTATTCATAGTATTGTTATGATAAGAACTTCTTTTTGAAATATCATTGGAAAGTACTCTAGTTTACATCCTTGTCCTTCATGCCCTTCACTCTTTTGATGTTCTGCCACCAAATATCTGCCTTGCCAATCAAGTTGTAGATTGCCATCTTTGCCTTCAATGATTCTGAATAATCATATATTTGGAAATACGTTTTCATGCCGGACAGCCAAGCTTCTATTGTCTCTCCCTTTTCAATTTCACCATTGAACGTTGGGGGTTTGATTTACTTGAACTCCCCAGAAATTTGCTCATACTGTCTGTGACTTTTCCTTTTGGGTTTGTAGTCCCCTTCACTGCTGTCACTTGAATAATTTCTTTTCTTTTTCTGTTTTTCATGGGCAGCTTCTGATGATGTTGAAATGTTGTTTGCATAATCAATTTTCATCTTTTTATTTCTATCTAGTTGAGGTAAATCTTCAATCTTGGAAGTATTCTCAATTTCTCTATTCTATTCATCAGTTGGGCATTGTTTAAACAGTACTTGATTTAAGTCTTCTTGTGCCTTCAAAATTTTCTCATTGTCTTGTTTTATAGATCTGATTTTTGCCTTTAACTCTGGAAATGCTCATAACAATATTGACGAATTGTCATTTAATTCGCCATGGAATTCTTCTCCTTCGAAATGCCTTCCCGTGCTATGACTGTTGGGTTGAAATCTTTCTTCTAAATGTTCAGTTCATCCCTCCATACCTGTAACTCAAAATAATTTCTGTGTAACACAAATAGTTTTAAATTTTGGAATTAGTAAGACTTCTGTTGTAAATAATTTCTCTGTTCCATGTTCTTTGACCTTTTTCAGGCCTAGAGTTCGAACATGAGCTCTGATACCACATGTAACATCCCAAAAAATACCAAAAAAAAATAAAAAATTATAATAGCAATAATTATCAAAGTCATTAATGTGGAACATATAAATTAATTAGATTTCTTAACTAAGATAATTTGTAACAATGATACGTCATACTTCTCCAATAAATACGGTATAATTGTATTTGTTATTTCATATTTAAGTGGATGTTAATCTCCTTAACGATAGATATTTTATGATTATGCATACAAGTACAATTACAGATTTGCTTAAGTTCTTGAATGTGATTACATGCTGTATTATTTTGATGTTTTTGATGAAGTGCTGACAGTTTGTTTATATGCTGATAAAGGGGTCCTATAAGGTACCCTAGAGTTTACTTAGCTATGTTTAGGTAAGGCATTTGAGTCTTGTTTCCATGTGCAGAGCGCAGGTAAGAAATCCTATGACAACATGTGTTAAGAGTACTTGTGTCTTTCAATTCATCGTCAATGTAAAAATAGAATGCTAAGTACTTCCTTGCGACACAAGTTACTAGAGGTAGGGACACATGGTTCTAATCCTAGTTTATGTACTGACATTTAAACTCTTCATTATTATAATTCCACATCGTCCAAAAGTTCTGTTATAATGCTACATCTATTATCATATGACTACTGTCATTATCATTAAAACAACGATACTAATATCTATTGAGTATGTTATTATGAAGCTTGTGGAAATAATGTTTACACCTTCGAACTATCATTATACTTAGCGTCTACAGAATTTAGACTACTCTATGTCATATATTTATCAAATGGATAAACAGTTAACATAAATAAAGCATATTGACTAGTGCTTGTACTATGAATGTAGCTTCAGAGTGTATCTTGTCAACACTTAAACTATACTTATGATGATAAAATAGTCTTTCCCTACATGGCCATCATAGAAAATTTATCATAAATATGGTATATATGCTATTAACTAGTATTATAAAACTTCATTCTTATGCTTATACCAAACTATAGAAATGAAATAGATATATCTTATAGTTGCTATGTATTTTCATATTGCATGGAAATGTAATTCAAATATTACGATGCTTAAGTTTAAACTCGGAACTATATACAATATGCCCTACATATTACAATGATATGATTTTCAATAAGCAATGATGTCATTACAATATGCAATGATATTGTTATAATATGCAAACAATTGAATAGGATGTAATTCTATCTATGTTTAAACTTTAGCAATGATTCGAAAACAATTACATGATGTATCCAAACCTTTGAAAAACTAAGACTATAGCAATAGATTTAACTATGCTATATTACCTAGCTCTTGTCCTAAGTATTATTATCATATGTTATTGTATTCACAATAATCTTGTTATTGAAGTGATGAGTTGATGTGCATTAATTTGCCAACTGCAGGTTGACAGTGTCCCGATCATGTATTAAATGTTCTGACCAAACTCCATGGTGGAAAGTGTGGCTATCATACCACGTAATCCATCCACATGAACTTGGGTTTATAACATAACTTGGAATCCTAGTTGGACATGGCTATCATATCGCCTCTCCTCCGAGCTGTACACAGTAATGTTCACTAGCATGCAGTGTTGGCAACGTCGTGGTTGTTTGTAATTAATGAGATATCAATACAAGTTTTCCCAGTTTTCAACATAGGTTTGTTGTCTCTTTCCTACCCATTGATCTCACTAGATCTTGATAGTTGATTGTGTAACCCTAAACCTCATTGTAAGTACTGGTAGCGAGTTTCCCTGTCTTCATTGTTACGTTAGAGTTCAGGCCGATAGACTTCCAAAACGTAGGGTTGGAGAGAGTTCCTCTCATGGGTTTTGATCCTATGACCTTTGCGGGGTAGTTTTTAACAGTTGCAGGCTTGAGCTTCATGCCATAGAGCCACGATACAGTCATACGAAGTGTGGTTCTTCTGGCCGCTGTTGTGAGTGGTTTGTAGTCGGCTTTCGACTTTTCCAATAGATGGTGTTGTCTTCTAAGTCTCTACATGTATGAATGCTGCAACCAACCTCTGGCTTCGTCATTAAAGCTTGGAGTGAAGCTTCTAAAGGGTAAGTAAGTTGATACTGAATATAAAATGGTGAACTAGCTTTTTATTTGTATTTGCATGCTTTTAACGCTTCGAACATGTAATATTGCAGGTACCCACTTCATAGGATGGTTCCGGTGCAAGAATGGAGAATGTAATATGCTTCTACTTCTCCTAGTGCCTTCGATGGTGTTTTCTGTGTGCCAAGAGTTGGAAACCTTCAACTTGTTTCCGTGATGGCCAAATGCGAAGTTTTAAGTTATCTTGTTTTGTTTTAAACTGTACAGAGGGTAACCTCTCAGTCTTTTAAGTTGCCACTTGGCTATTTGATGCCTGGCTGTGTTGTTTATGAGAACTTGGTTCTCGTTTTCGTGTTGTTAAGTCTAGGGTAAAACCCGGTGTAGTTTTGTTATTCCACGATCTTGTATTATTATTTAAAGATGTTGAGGGTAACTCTGTGTACTGTTGGGAACCTTGTATGTCCGTAATGTAATTCTCTGTTATAAATTTTGAATGGAAACCAAGGACCAAGGGTTCTTTTGCACTTGTAAACTATGGTTCGTTTCTATGCAATGGAAAATTATGTTTTTGAATAACAGTTGAGATGACTGTGTAAATGCTGGTTACGCTGATGCCAAGCAACAATGGTTGTCTTGGGCCAAAAATTATAATTTGCAAAACTGTAAAAATTGTATGTCTGTATTTAGTTTTCGTTGATGATAATCTTGTTTGGAAGTAGATGAAATAGTTTGACTGTTAAAATGTTTTTCGAAAAGGTTAAGCCTCCATGATCTAGTTTTGCTTTACGAAGGATACCCTACCTGTAGCTTCTGATTGCTATCGGGCTTGTGCTGGGCTTTGTACACAAGACTTAATCTTTGTAATAATAATTTCGATAATGTATATATATGTTTTTGTTAGGGTTATGAGATATCAAAAATCAATAGTACAAAATTGTGTTTTCGGCTAAGAGATAAATAATGTCTTAATGAAAGTTTTGGCATAAAAAGAAGATCGTTAAATGTTGTCTAGGGTTTAGCTATCAAGCTACTATAACTTCAGCAATAATGTTTATTGTTGCCAAGAATGAAGTGTTGTGAACTATGTACTAAAAGAACCTTTAGATTTTAGGGTTTGCGATAATAGGGTTTTGATGCTACCGTGAATAGATTTGTAATTTAAATACTTAAATGAATGGATGATTAATTAATAGGTTTACATATAATAATTTTGTGCAGAGAAGGGATTATACAACTGCTAAATTTCTAGTCTATACTTAACTGGAAAGCATTAGTGAAATAAATATTGAATTGCATGATATTTCTATATGAAAAAAGATGTTTTTTAAATGGAACATATAAACCTTGTGCAGAAATTAATTCTTGAAATTATACTTTCTTACAAAAAATGAAATGTATACTATTGATGTGCATTTGCTTACTCTCTGAAATAATTAGAGTTAAAAGAAATATGTGGATCTGTGCAGAAACATACTGTGTTTTTCTTTCATATATTAAATAAATAAATTCTAAGCTGATGTGGATGCTATAGTGTAATGTTTACTGTGTTTAATTATAGGACAAAATATTAGCAAGAATCACTACTGAAATTATTATTCCAATCATTGGCATTCTACCTATCTCTCATCTATCCTTAATTTGTTTGTCTATACTAGTGCTATGCAGAGAACAACATGGGGGAAAATATAGAGATGGTTATCAATTCAAATATTTCACAAAGCTTTATCATTCAGAATTATACATAGATCATAAAATAAAATAACTTCTTATACATGATAGAGTTTAATAATTATACTAAACAGAAACATTAAACTATAAACAAAAGTAGGAACAATAAAACCTGGTTAACTATAGGGAAACAAATAGCCCAAGGAACCTGTTCCACCCAACCAATTCCTAGACAGCCAAGTTACTTGCCTTAGGACCCCCGAGCCTGTTCACTGAACCACTAGGAGGAAGAAACATAGAAGCTTGGGACCTCAATCTTGTAGTAGCAATAGTTACCTAGTCTTAAAGACCTAGTAGTCAAAGGGACCTGCACCAGCACCTCTGGTTTTCCTTCTCAAAATAATTTGTAGACTTAAAATTGCACTCTCACATAGCCTCCCTATTCGAATCTCTCAGTGATCACCTGATGCACTTGAAGAATATTTCTGCAGACAATATTGTAAGAGAGTTTCTTGCTCAATTCGAATTTCCTTATGTAGGCTGCCTAGGACTTTTTGTGGTTAGTTGGTCATTTAATGAGCTACCTGCTCACTCCCACCACCTGGGGGATAATGCCACATTTTTAGGGGTAGTTGTCCCATAATCAACAGCTAGTGGTGAAGTGCAATTGCTGCCATCTATCACATGCCTTCTAACAGCTTCTATTCCTCCTAGTGGGTTAGTGAACACACATTTAATAGTTCCCTTGGGTGTTTGTCTCCTACTTTAATTTAGTAAATAATAATAATCAGTAATTGCATTCATCCTTGACCAAACTTGGTCATAATTACAAAACTTTGCAATTAAAATTTAACATAAAAAGTAAAAGGTATATTTGTAATAGTGCTAGGGATACCACTCTATGGAATATTCTGAGACTAGGTGTTCTCTACTGGACCAGTATTAATATTTTGTTGTTTATGCCGCGCGACATTTGCAGCGGGTGGGTTCTGAGATAGGGGTGGCGCGTTATCTACAGCTGGCGGGTTCTGTCGTGTGATAGGATGGATCATGGCTGATGACGGTGCGATCTGATTATTAAGATCACATGAGTGTTTTGTATTCACACAGAGTCGAAGTCCTCCCCAATTCTTTTCTTTATTAAACTTATATCTCTTTCCACTTCTCAGGTTATGTTTCTCTTTGTCAGAATCACTATATATGATATTGACCATGAAAGATACGAAAATATTACTGCATTCTTAAAACACCTTTTTTAGCTAAAAGCATTTTAATGTATAGACCGAGGTTGTTCAGGAACTTACCTCGGAATCCTTCAAAGAAGTATGCTTCGGCTTGACTGTAGGAGTTCAGCGTGTTTACAGCAAATTCTGTGACAAATCCTTCAAGTATGCTATCAACCGATAATTCGACAGCTCACGTCAGTGGGTTGTCTATTGCTTTGAGCTCTAGAGTCCACTCTGTAGGTACTCCTCCTTGAAAACAGGTTTTCTTTTCTGCGAGTCACGAGATCCACTCGTGCAACTCGTTTCTGAATGAAGCCCAGAAAATCTCATGAATCTCTCTCCAGAAGTATCTGTTTAACCACTGTATGTCAGTGAGATGCAGATGTCTATTCTCTTTCTTTGCAAAATATCTTTCAATCTTGTCACACCAATCCTATATCTCTTTCTTTTCAAGATGCCAATTGTCTGAATCTAACGGGAACTAGTATTCTTCTTCACACATTACTTTTCAACCACACTATCGCATCACTGGTCTTAGCCAGGCAACAGAACCATTTGTTAGATGTAAATAACCTTCCGGAGGTTTTCAACATAGACCCAAGTACTTCACAGCTCAAGGAACCAACAAAACCCCTATTCACCAGCCCTTTCGGCAACAGACTGTGCACAACCTGAGGTCTCACCTGAGGCGAAGCTGAGGGGGTGGTTGCGGAATCAAGTTTCCATAATCGGGTGATGCGATGGGGGAAAGACTAATAAGCAGCACAACACCTTGTGGGCTGCTGTGGACAACAACTATGTGAACCCTCTATTCCACGTTGGGTATTTTGGCTGACAATTGTGCTTGCACACTTGCGCCTCTAATGACTCTACGATACAGGATACCTTTGCATTGCGACAGTAAGCTATCATCATCTTGCTAGCAAATCTCAATGACTCAGCGCATCAACTAGACTGCGCATCCCTTCCAGGATGATTAATTCTAACCAATCCTACTTAGCATTCTTTATCCCTTCAACCCGTTCAAGTTCTTATCATTAAGTTGTAGGTGATTGAATAAACATATAATTACTACGTGCTCCAACACTGCACTAAAACTCAATGTTCAACTATGTGACTAATTGACAGATTCATACATTCCCAGACTCGTAAATGTTGAATACTTAACATTCCTCCATGCATATATTACTTAACATATTATTCCCATTCTCTATAGTGAATACATATAAAATCAATCATATAACATAAGACTTCAGCATTAAACATTCATACCAAGTAAATGAACAATCATAAACACACAATAGTCACATAACACAGAATTTAACGTGGCTCACCCCCCAGATGGAGGCTACATCCACAAGAACGGTTGTTAATATTGCTCGTTATTGGAAGGTTACAACCATTTTTAGTCTGCGTGCTCAGCTACAAACTCTCTTCTCTCTCAGATAGGTCTCTGCGCACTCAGCTGTAGAGCCTTTACAATGGCTTTCTAAGCTTAAGATTCTACAATTCTCAAATACTTAACCAAAACTAAAGAGTAACCCTTCCCTTACAAAATTGTGCCTTATTTATATATCATTCCCGTAGGTCATGTCTTTACCATCATTAGGCCGAAACCCTAAGGTTTCCAAAACTTGTGTGGCTAATAGCCACCCTAGCTATCGTCATCGATGGCCTTCTCTGCCTGCTCCAGGTGGTCCACTCATGGCTCACACACTCTTCTGACAGCTGCAGTCCTCAAAACGGTTACAACTGCATCATGGCCTATCCCTTTCCACTCCTTCACCTACTTATCGCCATCGACGTTGTGGCCTAGCTTCTCAACTGCTTTCCGCCACACGTTCAAACAAGTCCCTTTCATCTGCCATCCACCTGTTCGTTACCCAAAATAGGTCATATCCTCGTCTGACCTTTACCCATGTTCTGAACCAAAAATAGCTCATGCGCTACCATGTGCATCATCTTACTTCGCGACCGTTCCTTAGCCATTGCCTTCGCGTGACATGCGCAAATTCTCGGAATTGTCTATCGCCTGTCACCGCACGCAATGGGCACTTAACAAAACTGCTTCCTCTTCCTGCCGCAGTGCGCAATGTGCAATTATCAAAATTGCCTTTTCTTTCTGCCGCAACGCGCAACATGTGATTTTCCAAACTTGTATATTTTTTCAACCCAATTGGGCCCCGCCCAACACACAGTCTAGCTTTGCTAGCTATGCTAGATTGGAACTTCAAGTGGAAAATATTTGATGGTTTTAAAAATCAGATGTGCATAAACAAGATTCCATTATTAAGATTTAATTAATTTTTAACCTAGGGAGCCAATGCATATGGACCTTGCTCATGAAGTAAAGCATAATAACCAGAAAAGAGAGAGATTATAGTTTAATAAAGAAACTACCATGCTTATAAATTGCAGATTATAATCCTATGGAATCATAATATACAATGAACATTAAATTCTTACCTGGAATGTGTTGTGGTGATCTTCCCTCTTTCCCTGCACACGTCAAACACTAGTTAAGGGAAAAATACTCTCACCTGACCTATAGAATGGTAACCAAATAACCTTGGAACTGCCACGTTCCTCCCAAACTTTTACCCGGAACCGTTCCTGGTTCTTAATCGGATCACCCCCGAGCTGATTCCAACATGCAAGAGGACCTAGAACACCTAAGGATGAGGCTGCTGGTATCTTGGAGAAAATCTCAGTATCTTTGTAAGTATAGGTTTTGGAACTCTCTCCAATCCCCTACAGAAATAATGATCAAATAGCTTCCCCTCTCTTGGCTCTTTCCTTTAAATAGATTTATGTGGAAAGGGGCAGTTTTGGTTAGCTTGAGTTAACATCAATATTTTAATATCTTCTTGAATTCAACTCCTAGTTTTAATTATATCTAATTTATTTAGAAGATAATACTTTTTGATAACTTAGAAATTTTGAATAGTTTCTACTTTGAGTTTTTCGAAAAGAATTTTAATTTATTTTGTTTAGTTTATAAACTAACATATATGTATATATTTAAATATATATATATATATATACTTTAATAATTTGTTTATCTTTTATTTCTTTTCAATTAACTTCACATATATGTATATAGAATTCACTTTATTTTATTTATCTTTATTTATTCCAAAGTACTCCACATATATAATATTTTCATGTATGTGTATAGACTTTACATATTTAATTTATTATCATTTAATACTCATGAATTATATAGCATAATTGTTTTAATTGATGCTTCATTAAATTATGTCTATTCTTTAAAGACGACCTCATGTGGGGTTTGGGTCGGTCATCTAGTATAGGTAGCCCTAGGTTCCCTTGCATGTTGGATTACCTTGTATTCGTGGTAGGATATTTCAGTCCTTGATGAGAGACAAATAGTGATTTAATTAATCATTTGAATAAGTATGATGACTATTGGAGCTACTCAAAGTCTTTCCAACTCAACACCTTTAAGTAAGGTAACCCCTAGTGCTATTCAGAGCTTATGCTCAACACTCTCAAATGGGCATTACACTAGTGCAATTCTAGAGCCTTTTGCTCAACACTTTCAAATGGGCATTATGCTAGTGTGATTCCAGAGCCTTTTTCTCAACACTGGTACTAGGATGCATTTGTACGATACACCTAGGGATACAATGGACAAAGATCCGATGCTCCAGAGCTTATGCTCAACATCATGTTGGAGTGCTCTAGGGATTATGCCCAACACTAAATCATTTGTCTGTTGGGGTTACCTATGTGTTCCAGATATTACGCTCAACACATAGTCTTTTAACCCATGTGCTCCAGGGCTTATGCCCGACACATCATAAAATCCAATCATGTATACCAGAACTTCTATAGAGTACATAACAAAGGTCATCTCAATAAATTAGGGTTTGTACCCAATAACATAATAAACATCAACCAAGTGCATAAACATAAAAATAATCCGTGTCCATCAAGGTCCATACCCAATATATATCTATAACAAAACTAAATCATGTGCACTGGTGCTTGTGCCAAATATATAAAATAACCATAATCAACAAAATCCAAGATATTACATCCCTCCCCTCTTAGAAAAACACCGTCTCGGTGTCCTAGGGACTAGAAATGAAATCGTGGAATAAGGCGGGGTAAGCCTCCTTCATGGTGGCTTCATTCTCCCATGTGGCCTCATCAGGCCCGAACTACCTCCACTAAACTTTTAGCTGGATGATATTTCTCCTCCTAGGCTGTACTTCCCTCTTGTCCAATATGTGACGGGGCTCTGGCATAAACTCCCCCTCTAGCTCTACCTGTAACAAGGACCAATCAATCACATGCTTAGTATCATATACATGTTTCTTTAATAAAGATGCGTGAAAAACATTATGAACTTTTAAGTGAGCCAGTAAGGCTAATACATAAGCCATTGGCCCCTTCTTGGCTAGTATCTCAAAGGGTCCACAAAATCTAGTGGCCAACTTTCTGCATCACCCCAAACTCAAAGAGATCCTCTTTTCCTTCACTTTTAGTAAGACATGTTCGCCAACTTGGTAATCTTTGTCTTTCCACTTCTTATCCGCATAACGTTTTTGGTGATCTTGTGCCTCTTTTAGGTTCTGCTACACTTTGGTGACTAACCGTTCTAGGTCTATTAGTAAATCTGGCCCTAGCATGAGTCTGTCTACCAGGATATCCCAAGTCACCGGTGTCCTACTCTTATTTCCATAGAGTACCTCGAAGCAACTCATCTTGGCAGAGGTCTGGTACCCATTGTTGTAAGCAAACTCTATGAGGTGCAAGTAGTCCTCTCATTTAGTGGGATTGTTTATTATGTATATTCTAAGCATATCCTCTAAGATTTGGTTTACTCGCTCTATATTTCCGTCTATCTGTGGATGGTAAATTGTACTAAAATTTAATTGTGTCTGCAAACTAGAGAACAAGGATCTCCAGAAATTACTGGTGAATTTTGTGTCTCTATCCGAGATGATTTCCTTGGGTATCCCATGCAATCGGAATATTTCTTTTAGGAAAAATATCTGCAATGTGTATAGCCTTGTACATAGACTTCACTGGTATGAAGTGTGCTGCCTTGGATAACTTTTCAACCACCACAAAAATGGAATCATTATGTTTCTTGATATTTGGTAATCCTGTAATGAAGTCCATACTAATTACCTCCCATTTCCATTCTAGAATGGGTAATGGTTGCAGCAACCCTGAAGGGTGTTGGTGTTCCACTTTGACCAGTTGGAATTCCTGGCATTTGGCGATGAATAAAGCTATGTTGTCTTTTAACTTAGGCCAAAACAAGTGTTTCTTTACTATCGATATCATCTTTTGATATCTCGGATGTCCCAAGTAGGGTTTCTGATGAAAATCTATCAATATGTTAGACCTAATGTCTTCGTCGTCCAGGACATAGAGTCTCTCTTTTGACCATAACAACTCTGACTCATCGATCCTATATTCCTTTTGTTATAGGAATAACCTATCCTCCTAAATATTTGTAAGGATTTCGATATAGAATCAGTCAACCCTGCTTTCCTTTATAATACTTATGTGCAAGTCTGAATCAGTTTGAATCACAGTTACCTCATATAACATATGAGATCATCGACTTAAGGCATCAACGATCTTGTTCTCCTTCCCTTTTATGTGTTTCAACTCGAAGTGGTAATCATTGAGGAAGGCCAACCATCGGGACTGCCTAGCATTTAGGTCAGGTTGGTCAAATAAGTACTTCAAACTCATATTGTCTGTCTTCAATGAGAACTTCTTCCCCATAAGGTAGTGTCTCCACATATTTAAAGCGTGGATGATGGCGGCTAATTTAAGATCGTGCATGGGGTAATTTTGTTCGTGTTCTTTTAACTTCCTTGACTCGTATAAGATTGTGAAGTCATTCTGCATGACTCCACCAAGTCCTTCTTTGATTTCATATGTGCAAACAACAAAACCCCCATTGGGATCAGCAATCCATAGTATAGGCGCGCTAGTCAAAAGTTGTTTTAGTTTCTAGAAGATTTCTTCTCATTTGGTTGTCCAAAGGAATTTTTTTTCCTTTTTGTGTAAGGCGGTCATAGTTCAAGCAATCCGTGAGAATTTCTCAATGAAATTCCAGTAGCAACCTACTAATCCTAGGAATGTCCTTATGTCGGTAACACACATAGGTGTAGGCCATTCCTCGATGGATTTAATCTTCTCTAGGTTGATCGCTATTCCCTTCTCTGAAATGATGTGACCCAAATACTATATTTGTGGTTTGTAGAAATCACACTTGTTAAACTTGGCATAAAGTTGATGTTCTCGTAATACCCGTAGCACTATTCGTAGATGTTCCTCATGTTCCTCCTCACTTTTGGAGTAAATCAGTATGTCGTCGATAATGAAGCACTAACTTATCCAAGCACTCACTAAATATACCATTCATCATGCACATAAAATGGGTGGCTGCGTTGGTCAATCTGAAAGGCATCACCACAAACTCGTAATGGTTGTATCGGGTTCGAAAAGTGGTTTTACTGATGTATTCGTCACAGATCCTTACCTGGTGGTATTCGAACTGCAAGTCGGTATTCAAAACTATCTTGGCTCCTTCAACTTGATCAAACAAGTCATCTATCCTAGGGAGTGGATATCAGTTCTTTATGGTCATCTTGTTGAGCTGCTAGTAAATGATGCACATTCGCATCACCCCATCTTTCTTCTTTACAAAGAGTATAGGTGCTCCCCAAGGAAACACACTATGTCAGATATAACCTTTTTCTATCAACTCTTGTAACTATAGTTTAAGTTCCACCAACTCTCGTGCACTCATGCGGTATGGGGCCTTTGAAGCCGGTATTGATCCAGGAATTAATTCTATGGAAATGTCTAAGTTTCTCTTGGGTGTAGTATTGGTATTTCCTTGGGAAATACATCTTTGAAATCTAGAAGAACTGGAAAATCTTCAATTTTCTATTCTCTCTCGATTTCTGCGTTTTGGATGTTAACCTCAAAAAGTTTGCATCCCTTTCTTATGCATTTCTTTCCTCGTAGGGAAGATATTTGTCTGACAGGTACCTTCTTAGGATCCTTCTCTAATTCCCCTGGTTTTCCATGCATAAGAGTGACTTGTTTAAACAATCAAGCATGACATTGTGTTTCTCCAGCCAGTCCATGCATATAAGTACATCATACAAACATAAAGGTAAGATATTTAAATATACCTTAGTCGGAAAACCGTTCATATCTAACTTTCAATCTTTTACTAGTTCTGAGACTTTCCTTTTGGTACCAGTGGCTAGTTGTACCATCCACGGTTTCCCAACATTTCTCTTGATTTAGTTTATAGGTGTTGACAATTTTGGGGGTAACATAGCTTCGGCAAGCACCGGGGTCGATCAAAATAGAAATAGTTGTGTTTGAAACTTTACCTTCTATCTCGACCATAGTAGCCTGATGGTCTGCTTGTCAGCCGTCGAGTGTTGCATAGATTCTTGGTGTCCCAGCCATGTCCCCTACCATTGGGTTTTCTTGTAGGTTGTGTAAAACCCCATCCGTTTTGTTGGGACAATCTCTGAAGTAGTGGGGCCCTTGGAATTTCCAACTACTAACTAGTAGCGTGGCAGCCTTGGATCCTTTATTAAATTTTGGTCAGTTGATATTTGGTATGGGTATATTTGGCCATGAACCAGGTCGGTAGAAATTTCTGTTTGGTGGGAAACTATTATTATGTTTCCGATATGGTAGTCACCTAAACCTTGGTCTTAAGTTGTCAGAAAAGGACCTAAATCTGTCCTGACTTCTGTTCATGTTATCATTTCTTGGTTTCCCATGTTCATAACAGAGTCTAGCTTTGTGCAATGTTATGTTTAGAGTCTTAGGCATGTCGAACTCAATTTTCTCTGGAAAATTGGGAGGAAGGCATCCCAAAAACTGTTGTATCTTGACCTTTTCATCTTTTCTGTATGGCACATAATGTAGTAGATCCAAAAATCTATTGAGGAAGGCATCCATAGTTAGGGAGCCCATCCTGAGTTCGTGAAATTCTTTGATCTTTTTGTCAAAGAACTGTTCTGACATATACTTGTCTTGAAATAACTTGTTGAAAATGCTCCATCTAATATCTTTTACTTCGTGCTTTTTAGAATTCTTTAGGTCTCTCCACCAACAAGACCATGGAAGACAAAGGTCTAATGGATATTTTTCCTCTAAGTGGATATATGAGCACTAATAGCACATCATGAGTAATAGGTATGGGTCTTAGGGCATTGTACATGGTACCTCTATCAAGGATAATTAGATGTTAGTCCCTAAATCTATATTATATGGAAATTGAGAAAAATGGCAAAAAGAAACTGGACATAGTATTTAATGTCAATGAGTATGAGGACATTGGGGTTAAGAAGGAGAGGGGAAACCCTTTATTAGGAAAATATATTTTTAGGCAAAATTATTGATTCCTTGATCCACCACACAGGTTATATCTAGTACATCTTTGTCCTTGAAGAATGTATGTAAGTGCCACTGTGAGGTTTTGAGCACTTGGTATGGGTTAGAGGGTCATGATCATGGTCAAAGGAAGAAACTTTATCCTTCGGTCATAAAGGTAGATTATAATGCTTAAGTGTGATTAGAAAGGCCTTGAACCACCACATATATTCTCTATTTTAGATATATATTTGTCTTATAAGTGGGTATATGGGAACAAATAGAAGTCTTTTAGAATTTGGAAAGGGTCTTATGGTCCTTAACATGGTTGTTTTTCTAATGTTTTATGTAAACAATATATACATTAAGTTCTAATGAGCATCACAGGGGAGCAATATTTGGTTGACTAATAATAGGAAGGGAAATAGGAAGTCCTCAATTCAATATTTAGGTCTATGAATTATCTTATAAAATTTTAAACAATTTTAGGTCGGGAGTATAAAGTATGGCCTTGGAACATAATGGCAGCCTCTAAGGCTTCACAACCATGAACAAGACCTCACAAAACCAAGTTCTAAATTAGGGATTTTTTTCATCTAAGAGGAGATTCAAACACCAATAGGATGACATGATTAATAGGTATGGGTCTTAGGGCCTTGGACATGATACCTATGTCGATGAAAATTACATACTAAGCCCTAATTCTAGCTTCTAAGGAAACTAGAAAAAGTGACAAAAAGAAACTAGACATAGTAGTAAATGTCAATTATTATGAGGAAATAAGTGTTAAGAAGGAAAGGTTCAAGATTGTTAGGAAAATATATTTTTAGGGAACATAAATGATTCCTTGAGCCACCACACGAGCATGTAGAAGGGATAAATTAGCACACATTGAAGGATTTTAGCATGAAGCATGGGTCTCATGTTCCTTAACATGGGTTTTTTTGTTTAATTTTTTTGTAAATAATATGTTAATTATGAATGAACATCATGGACAGGGAATATTTTGTGGATACTCTTAGGAAGTGAAAGAGGAGCTCCTCAAATAAATTTTTAGGTCTAGGGATGATCTCATCAAATAATGGAAAGTGGATAGTCCTCTTTATGTAGCGAAAGATCTAGAGAAAGAAAAGGGAAAATATACTAGACTTTGGCTTATCCCCAACCACTCAATAACCCTAGGAGACGAGGAGCACATCCTTGAATATTTAAATGCTTAAACATTATAATCTCTAAATATTAATATAGAGGAGGTAACATCACTAAATAACATTCTGGCATGTGTTGGGGTATGGATTTAGGTTCAAATTCATGTCGAATAAGGGCCCTCAAGATCTATCCTTAAATACTTCATATGGAAACTATAAAAAATGACAAAAGAAATTGGACAGAACAGTTAATTTAAATGAGTATGAGAAAATTAAAGGGTTAAGAAGGAGAGGGTTAATATAAGTCTTATTAGGAGAATATATTTCTATGGAGGAAATCCTAGGACTAAATACAATATCTGTAATAAGGCATTTCATTGGAAAGCTTTCTCTTAAATTACCTTGAATTTTTCGATGGATAAGTTTTGGTTACATATTATTACATATAATAAAAAGTTCCATACACTCACATGGGGTTGGATAGATTTTGAACTTTGCTAAAAAATACATCATTTCAAAATTAGAGTAGGGAAATGGTTATGGGGTCCTTCATTTCTAGATCTAAAGTAGTTTACATGTTTCAATCCTAGGAAGGAAAAAAGGCTTAACACCTTATATGCTTTAATTCACATTGAGTCCCCAAGTAACTTTGGAATAAATATATCATAAAGACAACTAGAAATGGATTCCAAGTTCATTTACTAATTCAAGGGAGATCATAACACACTATCCAAAGTAGAAATCAAATTTTCCATATTTATGGTGTTTTAGACCTTTGTTAATGGATCCCATGGAACATGAAGATAGGATGGGGAAAATGAAAATTCAATCAAATATTAGACTTACATGAATATTTAGTTAAGGTGACAAAGTTGTCATTGAATTGGGAATTTTATTAAATAATTCATTTTGATGAAGAGAAAGTGGGAATGGAGAAAAACTGAGGACTTGAGGGTTTCAGTACATATCTACTTAAAACATAAAGGTAATATTCCTAAGGATAATATGGAATTCAAAACCATTGTTTAAAATTCAACCTTTAAAGGATTGTTTACCAATTGTATCCATGATGTTATATATTGATACAAATAACTAGTGAATAATGTAAATAGAATTGGCAATGGAGATTTAGATATTGAGAGAGATTTGTAGAGGAAACTATAAAGGAAAATGATCATGGGGTTATCCATTAAATAATTCTCATGATCACAGTCATAGTCATACTCACTATGTGTCCAGAATGTAAGAATGAAATTAAGCAGAGGGAATGGCCATTTGGAGGTTTTAAAAATGGCAAAGTATATCACGTGTGCAATATCTAACTCATCGATGAAATAAATATAATGAGTTTCATATCAGAGACATGCTATATAACTCATCAATGAATTGCATACAATAAGTTAAATATATTCCATGCGATATGTAACTCATCGATGAGCTTGTGATGGGTTACATATCATGTGAGTGATGAGTTATATATTGAGTGAATGATATGTAACTCATAAAGTTTATATTAAAAAAAAAAAATCCCTTTAATAACATCCTTATTTCCTTAATATAAAAATGCATAATGTCTCTCCTAATCATGAACATATCCCCATTGAATCCAAAGATACCATTAAGAGGTAATTTGCAATTCTTTGAGGTGTCATTCTAGGATTTGTATTATTAGGAGCTTCTTTCACACTTTGCTATTATCCAGGATGCCTAGAATCTTTCTTCAAGACTATGGCCCATGTTTCTAGATGCAACCATGTAGAGGGAAACATACCCTTACCGAGAAATCATAAACATGTAATGGTTTCCATATCACCAATTGAAGGCCAAAAGATCCCCTTGAGTAGTCATCTATGGTGGTTTGATTTATCGGTCATGGACCTCGAGTCCTAAAATATAACTTTAGAACCTAATTCCTAAGCTTACTCCACCAACCATGGCTAACATCTCAACACCCATACCTAACTTGATAAAAAATTACTAATCATGCCCATGTAACCACTTAAATGATAAGGATACCATCATGATATCATGTATCATGAATTGAGGTGATGTTATTGGCCTTAAATGCTTAGCATAGATTTCTTTAGGTCTTAAGGCATGGTTTTCCTTCCTCAACCATGTATAGGGACCCATCACCCATTTAAATTGCTAAAAGTTTTTTAATGGATACCATATCCTTTCTCAAAATTCAAATATATCAAAGAGAGGTCATAGGTGATAGTTCAAGGCTTGTTTATGGCCTTCAATCCTTAGAAGCTACCTTTAGGGCCTAATGCTACAGTTTCATCCCTTAACCATGGAAAAAAACTTAGAACCATACTTAGTGCTCAAATCCTAAAAATGGTGCCCATATCTCAACAAATAGGAAAATTATGCTCTCAAGAGGTCAGGTGTGATGGATTTTGATGGCTTGAGGGATTGTTCTTATATTTGGATGCTTAAATAATATTACATAGATCACAAGTCTTGCATTCCTCCCTTAATCATATGTAGGGCCTCATGACCCATCCTTGGTGTTGAAATCCTTATATAATTGTGCTTTGTAGCCAATCAAAGGTTGAATATCCATTGTAAAGGTCAAATGTAGTGGATTCAAGAATTCTTCAAAGACACTAAGATTGAGAAGCTATTTTTTTACATAATTCCAACATTTCATCACCCGACCTTTGTAAAGGCCTCAAGACCAAAACCTATTTCTCAAAATAATCATATTATGGTGCCAATATTCCCACTTGGGGGTGAAGTATCCATTTGGTATGTCATTTGTGTTGGTTTAATGCATTGTCATTGGCCCTAGATCAACAGAATATCCCTTTAGAGCCTAAGGCCAAATATTCCTTGGCCAATCATGTTGAGGGCCCTACAAACCATACCTTGTTCTAGAAAAGTAAAAAATGATTACCAGTGTTTCAATTTCCAAAAGATAATTTTGAAGTATCAATGTCCAATTTATAACCTATTTTGAACCACACGATATGCAATAAGAAAAACATGTATTTAGTATATTTTTTGCATAAAGGATGTGTGTTGGGCCTTGAATTAACACTTAAGGATCATGAACATTGTATCAAATAACCCCACATACCTCCCTATGGTATATTTTTCCTTCGAGTGATGCGTTGAGCACACACTGGAGACACCAATCCCCACTGCTAATCACCAACCTAGCAAGAGACATCAATCTCTTTGTTTTAGCAGCACCAACTTTCAAGTTCCAATTTGATATTTAATACATATAAATTTTCAAAATATGATAACATTCATATTAGATTCACTAAGTCTACTTCCTAATTCTTCCTTCATCAGGTCTAACAAAATTTTGAATTTCCAAATGGTAACTTTCCCAAAGCTTGCAATTTTTGCCTCTTCGCAAGAATGAATTTGTACAGCCTGCCAAATATCCAACTTTGCTATGAAATATTTTATGAGGTACTGATATATGTATTCTTATATCCATGAAAGTTTCATAGACTTAAAAGTTACAAAGAAGAAGTTATAGAAAAAAATGCCAAGCTATCCTTTTTTAAACTAATTTCAGAACCATTTAGAAGCCTTAACTTCCACATAACATATCCTCTATAGCGAACCAAAGTCCAAAATTTTTAGCTGAGGTAGTTCTATATGTATTCTAATATCCCTGAAATTTTCATAGTATGATCATTCAAAGAGAAGAAGTTATAGAGAAAATGTCAAGACGACCTATTTGAAGTTGATTCATGACCATTCCAAATCCCTGACTTCCACATCACATATCTTGGCAAGTATATAATACCAAAGAATGAAACTTTGGTTTGATTTACTTTTGTATGTATTCTAATATGCTTCCAAGTTTCACAACTTGAAAATTCCCAGAGGAGAAGTTATAGCGAATATCCCAAACTCACATGTTTTAGGACCATTTAGAAACCCTATGTTCCATAGGGCATATCTTCAAAAGTATAGAAAATCCACATTATTAATTTTTTACCACATCGATATCTCGCTTCTATATCCTAAATGTTTCATAGTGTGAAAGGCCTTAGAAAAAAAGTTATAGACAAAATTTCAAGATGACCTGAAACTGATTTTGCAAGCTCATCCACTTCTCCAATATGCTACTACATTTTTGCACACACACAAATTTTCTTTCAATACTTTCTCCATTTATACTTTTTCATAAACCTTCATTAAGGGACATTATTATTCAAAAAGACACAAAAACCATTAATTAAATAGTTAATTTCCTTTTTTATTTCACTTTTCAAAATACCATGGGAAAATACCATGGGCTTCCAACCCTTTCCAAATATCATGGGATTTTTATTTTTATTCTCACTTTTCCAAGTACCATGGGAAATTACCATTGGATTCCAACCATTTCCAAATATCATGGGCTTCCAAATCCATGGGTTTGAAACTACCATTTCACATTTTAATTTTTCATATGCACCCCATTTTTAATATACTTGTAAACCTGTATATAAATCAATTTGGAGATGCGCCCCCCCCCCCCCCCCCCTGCTTGCAAATGCCTTAGAATAACATTAATAACAACATGTTCAATTTAATGCCTTAATATGAAATCAATTACAACACTAATCATTTCACATAAATGACAATAATTTCAAAATGATGATATGGCCACAATTAGGATACTTTGATCATGGATGATTCCTGGGGCATTGATCATGGTTAGGGGAGGAAAGCGGGGACCTATGCCCTAAATAAATATTCTAAATCTTCAGGGAGATAAATGAGGCATCGAATCAACACAAAAATATAGATATAGTGGATCTTTTTTCTATAAATGCAACTATGGGTGTCAATAGGAGGTTTTCAACACAACAGATCGGTGGTTGAACCTTGATAGATTTTATGGATGAAATTAGGACATTATGGGCTAAATGAAGATTTTATGGCACAATATCCATTCAAACAAGGTCTCAAACTAGAACACATAATCTCTATAGGGTAGTCTTAGCTTCCAAGTGGAAATATGAGAACCATCAAGATGTTTTGAGAACCAATGGTGGGTCACATGGAATTTCCATTGTTGAGAGAGGAAACTCATGCCTTACTACCTAAATGAATCCTAGATGGTTCAAGTTCCTTTAAGAATTTCTCATATTACCACACATGGCCTTTAGGAGATATTTGGTCTTAGAGTGGGAATTTCAGTGCCATTATAAGGTTTTTATCATGGTGAATGAGTTTTTGACACTTAACAATGATGAAGGAAGGAAAGCAAGGCCTTAGACTCTAGAAATAATATTTCTATGGGTCAATTAACATCATCAAGGCATCAAACAACCATATAAATTTTATCTAGGATGTATTTGGCCTACAATTTGTGGTAACAATACCATTTATATTTTTCAAGCACCAGGGTTGGGTCATGGGGATTAACCATGTTTAGGGGAGGAGACACATGCCTTGGTCCACAAAGTAAGAATGTATAAGTATTAAGAGCCATCAACAAGGCCTCAAACTAACAAAGACTTATCTAGGGCATATTTGGACTATGAAATGGGATATGGGTGCCATTTGAAGTTTTTAAGAACTAGGGATGGTATTTGAGGACAAAACCATAGTTGTATGATGAACCTAAGGCCTTAGGATCTAACGTATGCTTCTACAAATCAATATCCCTAAATGAGGCCCAAAATCATAATGCGTGACCTCTTTAGAGCATTGCTGTTATCGAATTGGATATGTGCATGCCATTAAGAGGGTTTTGGCTCAAAGGATGGGTTTTGGGGCCATGAACATAGTTGAGGGAGGAAATTTATCCCATATACCATAATAGAAGATCCTAGGGACCATGTTCTATGAATCAAGCCTCTAACTATCACACAATATTTCTCTATGGTGTCTCTTGTCCTAAAGTGAGTAAGGTTCCATGAGAATATTTTGATCATAACAAATGTGTCGCAAGTCCATGACCCTGGTAAACAAAAGAAACCTATGACTTATGACCTAAAGGAAGCTTATTTGGATCCATAGTGATGAGCAAGGAATCAAACTACCACAAGCTACCTATTTAGGGGAACTTTGGCTTTTAATAAGGGATATGAGTTCCACTAGGAGGTTTTGAGTACCCATGATGGATCTAAGGTTGTGACCATGGTAATGGGAGGAAAATTGGGCCTTAGTATCTTAATAGTATAGGTCACAAAGACCTATAAGAGGCATTAATGTTGGTTGTGGAGACCAATCTTCCTCATTCAGAGATCTTGTTGTTCATCCATGTTTGTACCCCAATTTTATATGCTATGCAGGTGGATTGTATAGTCATCCCAATGGGGGGTGCAAGGGACAGCGCCCCCGAAAGAAATATTTATTGACTTGTAAAATGTTGTAATTTCATAATCATGACTTGGTCAATAATGGGTAATTTATGGGCCCATGGTATTGGGTATCCCATGGTAATCCCTCTTTAAAAGGAAGGCATTATAATACGGCTGTGTATTTGTAGTATTATAAAGATATTTGTGATTGTGAGATATACTGTGAGAGAGTGAAGAGGAAGTTGCAGCGGATGTGCTATGGGTTATATCCCTTTATTTGTTGGATTATATAATAAAATGAATAGCAATTTATTTGTGGACTTAGCCTAGAATGTGTGAACCACGTATATCGGTTTCTCTCTTGTATTGTGTTTATGTGTTTTATTTCTGCATATTATTTTATGCTATTGTTTTGATATCTTTTTTTCTAACAATTGGTATTAGATACAAAGGCCTTTTTGGCACATAAACTCGTAGGAATGAAGGGTTCCTAGTTCGAGTGGGAAAAATGGTGGAGGAAGGAAAGTTTAGGGTCGAAAAATTTAATTGCAAAAACTATTAGTTATGGAAGATGCAAATGGAGGACTATCTGTATTAGAAGGATCTATTCCTGCCATTGGGAGGAAAAGAAAAACAACTGGCAGCTATGAAGGACGAAGAATTGAAGGTTCTTGATAGAAAGGCACTAGGAACAATACAGTTGTGCCTACATTCATAGGTGGCTTTCAGTATTGAAAAGAAAAAACAATGGAGGGTTTGATGAGTGCATTGGATAAACTATATGAAAAAGCCTCGACCTCCAACAAGCTATTTCTAATGAAGTGTTTATTTAATATGGAGATGTTAGAAGGCGGGTCTGTTGTTGACCATTTAAATGAATTTAATATGATTACTAATAAGCTAAGTTCTATAAAATTGAACTTTGAAAATGAGGTTAGGGATATTCAAATCCTGTGCTCATTACCAGAAAGATGGAACGACTTGGTCATGGTTGTAAGTTACTCTTTCTCTGGTTCAAACACTTTGAAATTTGATGATGTTGTTGGTGTTATTATTAACAAGGAAATGAGAAGGAAAAGTGTTGAATATTGTAACTTCTAAGAATATTATATTTGTACATTATTATTCCGGAGATGTTTCATCCCTCCGAAGTAACCCTATCATGTATCTGGAGATGATTATTCCTCCAGGGGTTTGTGTTAACTAGGGTTATTAGACCCACCATGTGGGGGTCGGCCCTGAACTTATATTTTAGGGGTTATTAGACTTCTCCGGGAGAGGTCGGCCCCAATAGGTATTTTGTTCAGTCGGGAGTTAGTATAAATAGAGGAGGTGAACTCCTCATTAGACACACTCACTCCCTTGAGAAAAGTAGCGCACTTGTCTGGGAGATCTGCTAAGGAGCTAGAGAAGGAGGGAGCACATCTTGTATTTTGGTTGATCATCTTATTGAGGAAAGCTTTGTTGGGTTTTCTACCCCATGAGGGTTTCTCAGAGTAAATTCTGTGTCTATCTTGTGATTATGTTTCTTTCAGTGACCTTGCTAGTCTATTTGGTTTAAAGTTAACATGGTATCAGAGCTAGCCTGAATAGAACATCTTTCACAAGGTAAGAATTTCTCTCTCTCTCTCTCCGGTGAAAATTAGGGTTTCAGCAAAAAGTTGGTATTATTGAATTCTGATTACATGGCTGGATAGCCCTTCTCAAAACCAATCTTTTGAGCCCTAGATCGAAATTTTTTGTTGGGTAGAACTCCGGGAAAGTCAAACCCTAGTTTTACCAAAAGTGCGATAAACCAGAAATTGGGTTCAGCAAAAAGTTGGTATTATTGAATTCTGATGACATGGCTGGATAACCCTTCTCAAAACCAATATTTTGAGCCCTAGATCGAACTTTTTGGTTGGGTAGAACTCCAAGAAAGTCAAACCCTAGTTTTACCAAAAGTGCGATAAAACCAGAAATTCTGTCCCAGGATCCAGAAAAGTAAAAAGGTTAAAATTTCCAGGTAAGAACTGTTCTATATCTTTTCTCTTGGACTCCCCCAAGAGAACATGGCTCCAAGCACTAAGCTTGAAGACAAGTTAGAAGGTATAGAGAATTTTCGGGCATGGAAATACAGAATTGGTCTCATTCTTGAAGAGAATGATCTTGCTCAGTACATCAAGGATGAAGTTGCAGAACCTGAAGGAGATGAAGCCAAAGAGAATCATAGAAAAGATTTGATTAGGGAAAAGAGAATCATAGATGATTCCATTAAGGACCACTTGCTTCCCCAAGTGGCTTCCAAGAAAACTCCAAAGGAGATGTATGATGCCCTAGGAAGAATGTATGAGGGAAAGAACATAAATAGGAAGATGAACCTAAGAACTGATTTGAAGAGTACCAAGATGAACAAAGGGGAATCCATTCAAGACTACTTCTCAAGGGTCTCCCAAATCAAGGAACAACTAGATGCCATTGGTGATACTCTTGATGAAGATGAACTTGTGATGACTGCTCTAAATGGCCTCACTAGACCTTGGGAGTCATTTATACAAACTATGTGTGCCAGAAAGGAAAGTATGAAGTTTGATGTAGTATGGGAGGATTAGGCTAGGGTAGCCAACAGAGAAGCACTTCTCAAGGAGAATGACCAAGCTTTGGCTACTCACACCATGAGAAGAATGGGTCACTTCAAGAAAGTTGACGACAAAGGATCTCAACACTTCTCTAAATTCAAAAGGAATAAAGGACCCAATCCAGTAAGAGATCTCTCCTCAGTCCAGTGTTACAATTTCCTTAAATTAGGACACATTGCCAAATTCTGTCCTTCACAAAAGAAGAAGAATTTTGTACACAAAAGACACCATGCACATATGGCAGAAGATGATAGTGAAGAAGAAGAAGAAGAAGAAGAAGAAGAGGAAGAGGAAAGGCCTCGAAAGAGAAGATCTAAAGTAAAGAAAGAAGATCCAGAAGAATATGTCATATTCTCTACACTCTCTAGATCTGTGTCCCCTGGAGAAGATACATGGCTCATTGATAGTGGTGCCTCTAAGCACATGCCAGGTCAAAGAAAGACTTTCTCAAAACTTGAAGAAAAGTCTTCTGGAACACCCTTGAAGATGAAAGAAATTTTATATGTTCTAGGATTAAATAAAAACCTACTCTCTATCTCAGCACTAGATAAGAAATGTTTTAGAGTTGCCTTCATAGATGGTCAAGTGCTTATGTGGCCCAAAGGAAAATCCATTGAAGATGCAGTTGTCATTGGTGAAGAGGAAGGAGGCCTCTATAAGCGCAAGGGACATCCAGAAGTTGCCCTTGCTCATGAAACATCTAGCCCCAGTGAGCTATGGCACAGAAGATTAGCTCACATTAACTATAAAGCCCTACGCTATGTAAGCAAGGTGGTTATAGGCTTACCAGACTTAAAACTTGATCATAATGGCTCATGCAAAGGGTGTGAAAAAGGGAAGAATATCAAGAACCCTTTTCCAAAAAGTGAAACAAAGACCAAGAACATTTTGGAGCTAATACATTAAGATGTATGTGGACCAATGCCCACCACTTCCTTAAGCGGTTTTGAATACTATCTTTCATTCATTGATGACTATTCAAGAAAGACATGGATATACTTTCTAAAAGGTAAGAATGAAGTTTTTGGAAAATTCAAAGAGTTCAAGGCCTTAATAGAAAATCTCTCAGAAATCAAGATTCTCAGAACAGATCATGGGGGAGAATATACTTCAAAGGACTTTGAAGACTTTTGTAAGGAAGCTGGAATCAAGAGGGAACTAACCACTCCCTACAATCTCCAACAAAATGGGGTGGCTGAAAGAAAGAATAGAACTATAATGGAAGCTGTAAAAACCATGATACATGATCAAGATCTACCTATGTATTTATGGGTTGAAGCAGCTAGGACAGCAGTCTATGTGCAAAATAGACTTTCCCATAGTGGTCTTGAATTCAAAACTCTAGAAGAAGTGTTCACAGAAAAAAAGCTTGAGGTAAGTCATCTCAAAATATTTGGTTGTCCTGTGTACATTCACATTCCAAAAGAAAAGAGAACCAAGTTGGATCCTTCTGGTAAGAAGGGAATATTTGTTGGATACTGTGAATCATCCAAAGCCTTCAGAATCTACATACCAGGTTTTCATCATATGGAAATAAGTAGAGATGTAACATTTGATGAAGAAGCAGCTCTCAAGAAATCCAAGAAGTGTCAACTTGAAGAAATCTATGAAGAAGATACACCTCCTAGAGTCTCAGAAGCTGTACACATTCCTGAAGATGATACTCTGGAAGATCATGACATGATAGAACCTCAATAACCCCCTATTTCAGACTTATCTAGGAAAAGAAGGCCAGCATGGGCTAGAGACATTATTCAAGGAGCTGAAAGATATGGAGCTCCTGAAGGCTCCACTAGAGAAAGAAAGAAACCAAAGCTAATATCCAACTATGTAGCCTTAATGTGTGATCTTGTGTATCAATATCCTACTAGCTATGAAGAAGCAGCTCAAAAGAAAGAATGGGTAGAAACAATGACAAAAGAATATCAGTCAATAATGAAAAAAGATGTTTGGGATATAGTTCTCAAACCAAAAGATAAAAGTGTAGTTTCATCCAAATGGATCTTTAAGATAAAACATGCCGCAGATGGTAGCATTGAAAAATATAAAGCAAGATTTGTAGCCCGAGGATTCTCTCAGAAAGAGGGAATTGACTATGAAGAAACATTTGCACCAGTTGCTAGGTATACTTCAATTAGAACTATCATGGCACTTGCATCCATGATGAAGTGGAAACTACATCAAATGGATGTTAAGACAGCTTTTTTGAATGGTGTAATTGAGGAAGAAATGTACATAGAGCAACCACAAGGGTTCGAGGTTAAAGATGGGAGAACTCATGTATGCAAGCTGAAAAGGGCATTATATGGATTAAAGCAAGCTCCCACAGCTTGGTACGGAAGGATTGACAGTTTCTTAACAAGCATGGGCTTTACCAAGAGTAAAGCTGACCGTAATCTTTATCTCAAGGTAATGAATGATGAACCAGTTATACTACTATTATATGTAGATGATCTATTTCTAACTGGAAATGAGAAACAGATTATTGAATGCAAGAAGAATCTTTCTTCAGAATTCGAGATGAAAGATCTCGGATTAATGCACTACTTCTTAGGTCTACAAGTATGGCAAGAACCAAAAGGAATCTTTCTAAATCAAGGTAAGTATGATGTGGAGATTCTAAAAAGATTTGATATGTTGGAGTGTAAAGCCATGGCCACTCCCATGGACTCCAACTTGAAGTTATTAATTAATGACACATCAGAATTAGTGGACATAACTCTATATAGACAAATCATTGGGTCTTTAATGTATTTAACAAATACTAGGCCAGATATATGCTTTGCCGTAAATAGCCTAAGTCAGTATCTAGTAGAACCCAGAAAGGTTCACTTAATAGCTGTAAAGCATGTAATGAGGTACCTAAAAGGGACTTTAGATTTTGGTCTATATTATCTTAGCGATCATGAACTCAATTTACATGGTTACTCAGACTCTGATTGGCCAGGAAGTATCTCAAACAGAAAGAGTACATCAGGTGGATGCTATGGTCTTGGATCTGCCATGATCTCATGGTTTAGTAAGAAACAATCCAGTGTGGCTCTCAGTACTGCTAAAGCAGAATACATAGCTGCCTGTTCCGCTAGCTATGAAGCAGTATGGATTCGAAAACTATTATCTGGAATATTTGATTCAGAAATGGATCCCACTGTGATCATGTGTGACAATCAAAGTTGTATCAAAATGGCAGAAAATCCTGTATTCCACGATAAATCAAAACACATAGAGATTCGATACTTTTACATACGAGACATGGTGCAGAAAGGAGCTATCAAACTCGAATATATAAGTACTTAAGAACAAGTTGCTGATATATTAACCAAACCCCTGTCTCGTGTGAAATTTGAACACTTCCGAGACAAGCTTGGTGTAGCTCTAAAAGACCCTCCTCGAAAGGGGGAGTAGTATCATCACTAATGATGAGGATACATGTCCACCACTCCTAGTTATTTATGCCTATTTAGATTTAGACTTCTTACACTTATAACAGTTACACTATTTTTCTTTTATACATGCTTTTGATGATAGATGTATTAGTGAGAATACATGCTTTTGATGATAGATATATTAGTAAGAATACATGTTTTGATGTATTAGTGAGAATACATGTTTTGATGATAGATGTATTAGTGAGAATACATGCTTTTGATGATATATGTATTAGTGAGAATACATGCTTTTGATGATAGATGTATTAGTAAGAATACATGTTTTGATGTATTAGTGAGAATAAATGCTTTGATGATAGATGTATTGATGAGAATACATGTGAGGATTGGATCATCCATGGACTTCAGTCCTAAAGAGAGCCGTAGACATATGTCTTCGAAAATGAAGTCCTTGGTGGACGGTTGAGGATTAAGTCATCCTTGGACGTGGTCCTAAATGTACGGTTGAAGATTAAGTCATCCTTGGATGTGGTCCTAAATGTACGGTTGAGGATTAAGTCATCCTTGGACGTGGTCCTAAATGTACGGATGGGATTGCATCATCCCTAGACATGAGACTTATCTTAAAGTGATAAGGACTGATCATCCTAGAACTTGATCTGGATTGTATCGTCCATGGACCTATGTCCTAAAGAGAGCAAGACTGATCATCTTGTATGATGATCATGCAATGACGATGATCGTGTGATGACGATGCTAATGATCGTGTGATGACGATGCTGATGATCGTATGACGACGATGATGATGATCGTGTGATGACGATGTTGATGCTAATGATCATGTGATGACTATGCTGATGATCGTATGATGACGATGCTGATGGTCGTGTGATGATGATGCTAATGATCGTGTGATGACGATGTTGATGATGATGCGATGATGATGCTGATGATCGTGTGATGACGATGTTGATAACATTGATGTTCCAGTAACTAGTTGAGTTACTGATGATAATGAATTGAAGAAAGCTTCCGATGATTTATAGATGTATCATGTATGATGTAGTCGATGAATCCTTGCTCCTGCAGATGTTGTTATGATATCCTTCTTGTTAAGGGGGAGTGTTGAATATTGTAACTTCTAAGAATATTATATTTGTACATTATTATTCTGGAGATGTTTCATCCCTCCGAAGTAACCCTATCATGTATCTGGAGATGATTATTCCTCCAGGGGTTTGTGTTAACTAGGGTTATTAGACCCACCATGTGGGGGTTAGCCCTGAACTTATATTTTAGGGGTTATTAGACTTCTCTAGGAGAGGTCGTCCCCATTAGGTATTTTGGTCAGTCAGGAGTTAGTATAAATAGAGGAGGTGAACTCCTCATTAGACACACTCACTCCCTTGAGAAAAGTAGCGCACTTGTCTGGGAGATCTGCTAAGGAGCTAGAGAAGGAGGGAGCACATCTTGTATTTTGGTTGATCATCTTATTGAGGAAAGCTTTGCTGGGTTTTCTATCCCATGAGGGTTTCCCAGGGTAAATTATGTGTCTATCTTGTGATTATGTTTCTTTCAGTGATCTTGCTAGTCTATTTGGTTTAAACTTAACAAAAAGCACAAGTGAGACATCAGGTAATGCGTTGACAATGGACAACAGAGGAAGACAAAGGAAGACATGAAAGATCCCAGGTAATCGTGAGAATTCTAGGAAGGGAAGATCCAAGTCCAGACTGGGAAAGATAGAGTGTTGGAGCAGTGGAAAGAAAGGACATCTAAAGAAAGGGTGCATATCTCTAAAGAAGAAAGGATATGGATAGCAGGATACTAGTTAGGAAGCAAATGTAGTAGGTGATGTGTTACAAGATGCATTGATTTTTGCATTAGATAGAACTAGTGACTACTAGGTGGTAGATTTAGGGGCTTCATGTCATGCTACACCCCATAGGAAATTCTTTCATGATTATGTTTTGGGTGATTTTGGACATGTTTTATTGGGTGATGATGAACCATGTAAAATTGTTGGAATGGGTAAGGTACGGATAAAGCTAAAGAATTGAGGTGAATGGCTATTGAAATATGTAAGTCATATTCCTGCTATGAAAAGAAATATGATCTTAGCAGGGCAGTTGGGATATGGCAGTTTTTTATCTACGTTTGGAGAAACGTGATGGAATATCACTAAAGGATCACTAGTAATAGAAAAAAGAGATAGGATAGGTACATTGTATTTATGTCCTCATAATACTAATTATATTGTTGTAGATTACACAAAAATAAATACAACATTGTGGCATCATAGGCTTGGCCACATGAGTGAGAAGGGGATGCAGATTCTACACTCAAGGAAGTTGCTTCCAGATCTAAAGCAGGTAATTTTAGAATTCTGTGAGAACTATGTTTATGGAAAATAGAAGAGAGTCATATTTCTCAGAGTTGGGAAGCAAAAGAAGAGTAAAACATTAGAGCTTGTGCATACAAATGTATGCGGATCATCTCAGATACAATCTCTTGGTGGCTCTCATTATAAAGTTACTTTTATTGATTATGCAACTATAAAAAATTGGGTTTATTGCATTCGACAAAAATCTGACGTTTTTACTATTTTTAAGAAATGGAAATATTTGGTTGAGAATGAGACAGGAAAAAGGTTAAAGTGTCACAAATATAATAATGGACGTGAATACTGCAGCAAGGAGTTTGATAGTTACTATTCATACCATGAATTTGTAGAGAGAGGATTGTTCTAGCAACACCATAAGAAAATGGTGTGTCAGAAAGGACAAATAGAACAATCATGGAGCATGCAAGGTGTATGAGATTGTATGTAGGGTTTCCCTTATAGTTTTGGGAAGATGTTGTAGAGATTGTTGTTTACTTAGTTAAACAGAGGGACTTCAAACACTTTGGATGGTGGGATTCTTGAGGAGGCATGGATAAGTGAAAAGGTAAAATTAGTTAAATAGAGGGCCTTCAAGCGCGTTGGATGGTGGGATTCCTGAGGAGGCATGGATAGGTAACAAGGTAAACTTCTCATTTATGAGAAATTTTTGTCATGTATTTGTCCATATTGATAATTAAAATAGAACAAATCTTGGGGCTAAATCAAATAAATGTACCTTTAATGGATACTGGGTTGGTGATTTTGGTAATCGCTGATGGGATTATGAAAACAACAAAATAATTAGGAGTATAGATGTGGTATTCAATGAAAAGATCATGTATAAAGATCATTTGCAGGGAAAGAAATAGGAAAAGAAAACATAGATTACACAGTGCTTAATGAAATCAAAGAAAATTAAGTTCCAAAGGTGTTAGAAAATTAAGAACAATAGCACATACCTCAAAATCCTGCAAGTGTTAGAAGATCTACCAGGTCAAGTAGACCCCCTAAACGATATTCTCCTTCACTGTATTATTTATCGATGACTGACTCTGGTGAACCATAATGTTAAGAAGAATCAATGTAGGTGGAAACTAGAAAGAAGTGAGAGCAAGGAATGAATGAGGCGATGGAACCATTATTAAGAAACCAGACTTGGGATTTGGTTCAGTTGCTTGCAGGTAAAAGAGCATTGCAGAATAAATGGGTTTATATGTTGAAGGAAGAAGATGGAGGAAAGAAGCGGTACAAGGATAGACTTTTTGTAAAAGGGTTTGCACAAAATAAAGGTATGGATTTTGATGAAATATTTTCTCGTGTTGTTAAAATGACTTCAATTAGAACTATTTTAAGTCTAGTGGCGGTAGAAGATTTGCATATTGAACAATTAGATGTAAAAACAACCTTTCTCCAAGGGGATTTGGAGGAAGAGATTTATATGTAGTAGCCACATGGGTATGAGGTCAAAGGGAAAGAGAATTTAGTATGCAGGTTGAAGAAGAGCTTGTATGGCTTGAAGCAAACTCCAAGGCAGTTGCATTTAAAATTCGGTAGGTTTAGGACAGAATAAGGTTATAGTAGATGTCATTCTGACCTCTGTGTTTATTTAAAGAAGCTAGATAATGGAAGATATATTATATTGTTATTGTATCTGGATGACATGCTTGTTGCAAGGTATAACATGCAGGATATAAATGTGCTCAAAAGGAAATTAGCTAATTCATTTGGATGAAGGATTTGGGTGCTCCAAATCAAATCTTTGGTATGAGAATAACAAGAGACAAGAAAAATTGCAAATTGACATTGTCTCAGGTTGAGTACATAGAAAATTTGTTTGATAGGTTTAGAATGCAAGATGTAAAACCAGTTAGTACGCATTTGGCCAACCATTTCAAACTAAGTAATGAGATGTGTCTCAAGACATAGAAGGAAATATAATACATGTCCAAGGTCCCTTATTCATCAATAGTTGGTAGTCTGATGTATGTGATGGTGTGTACAAGACCAGATATTGCATATGCAGTGGGGGTTATGAGAAGGTATATGAACAATCCATGTAAAGAGCGTTGCAAGGAAGTAAAGTGGATTCCCGAGTATTTGAGAGGTACTTTTACTCATATATTATGTTTTGGAGGTTCGGTCACTGCTCTACAAGGATATGTTGAAGTAGATATGGTAGGTGATAAAGATAGCAGGAGGAGAACCACTGGGTATGTCTTTAGTTTAGGTGGAACAATAGTAAGTTGGATTTCGAAACTACAAAATGGTTGTTGCACTTTCAACAATGGAAGCAGAGTATGTTGTTTCTACAAAGGCTAGTAAAGAGATGATTTGACTACAAAGGTTCATGGAGGAATTTGGTAAGAAATAGGAGAATAGCAGTTTGTACAATGAAAATCAGAGCACCATTCATCTTGCAAAGAACTCAATGTTCCATTCTAATACTAAACATATTATCTCAAGTACCATTTCATATGATAATTTGTTCTGGAAGATGAATTGTTGAAGTTGGAAAAGATACACACAAGCCAAAATCCTACAGACATGTTGATAAAGGTAGTAATCAGAGAGAAAATGAGTTCCTGCTCAGTTTCATTTGGCGTTCTAGCATTAAGGTGAAGACGAGAAATTTTCCAGGTCCAAGGTTTGTAGCATGGTCCAGTAGATGTAGTAGCGGTGGAGTTGATGTGATCAATCTCCAAGTGGGATATTGTTGGTTGTGTAGCCTGATATTCTTGATTCATATATCTTGTTGTTTAGTTGTGTTTGCACCCCGGGTTTATATGTTATGTTGGTGGAATGTACACTCATTCCAGCAGGGGTTGCGGGGGAAGCACCCCCGAAAGAAATTTTTATTGCCTTGTAAAATGTTGTAATTTCATAGTCATGACTTGGTCAATAATGGTTAATTTATGGGCCCATGGTATTGGGTATCCCATGGTATTTTCCCATGGTAATACCTCTTTAAAAGGAAGGAATTGTAATATGGTTGTGTATTTGTATTATTGTGAATATCTCAATTATTATGAAAGAGACTATGAGAGAGTGAAGAGGAAGTTGCAACAGATGCGTTGCGAGTTGTATCCCTTCATTTGTTGGATGATATAATAAAAGGATGGGAAATTTATATCTGGACAGAGTGTAGATTGGGTGAACCACGTATATTGGTGTCTCTCTTGTATTGTGTTTATGAGTTTTACTTTTGCATCTTATTTTATGCTATTGGTTTGCGATCCTATTTTCTAACAATTCAAACACGACAAAAAACCTATCTAGGGGGTATTTCATCTTTGATTGGGGATATAGGTGCCATTTAGAGGTTTTCTATACTAACAATGGGTCTGCAGACCTTGATTATTGATGAGAAAGATTGAACTTGGGCCTTCGAGCATAAATTAAGCTTCTAGAGACTAAGGGACATGGATAAGACATCAAACCACCACAGAACCCACCTTTTTAGATGATCTTTGGCCTTCTAATGAGGGTATGGGAACCATTTAGACATTTTGAGCACAAAGTATGGTTTTCATAGCCTTGAATATTATTGGAAGAGGAACCATAGGTATTATAACCTAAATGAAGCTTCTAGAACTTGAGTACCATCTATGAGGTGTCAAGTGACCACAAATAACATTTTTAGGTGATCTAGCATTTGAGTGAGGGTATGGTTGCAATTATCATTCATGCACCTAATATCTATTAAACATTTTTATCGACCTAATATTTCACATGGTATTTGGTGATCTATTATCGCACACAATTTAGTGATCTAGTATCACACATTGTTTTTAAGACCCAAAATCCATGTGGGAACATGCAATTTGAATTTACACATGTTGTACATGTGTTACTTAATACTTGAACCACTCCTTCTCAAAAATATGTGTGTCACCTCCAATATTAAGTGTCTTCTTTGGATTTAGCCTTGGAGTAAACAAGCCCTTCATATGAAATTGTCTAAACCATGGCTAATGTGACATTTTATTCTCTTTTCTCAATATGTATGTGTTTAAATACTCGCTATAGTATATTACATATAATCATGGATAATGAAATTGTATACATACATAGAATTCATTTTGTATATTATAAATATGTAATTTTGACGACATTCAAAAATACCTTAAGACCTTCAAAAGCTACACCAACATTTGGTAAACTAATTTCAAGGTCTCCTCAATCAGATAATTATAAAAAAATAAAATGTTCTAGTTTTTTTATGGAAAAATAGTGACACACTAGTACTATTTGTTATCTACATGTTTACCAATTTTTGTATATTAATTCCATCATTTAGGCACTTAAAGGCTACATCAACACCATCATATATGTTATCATTTAAAAAAAATGACAATGTTAAAAAAAAATCAAAATAAAACTAATTATGAAAAATTTCAGTAAATAAAATTTATATATTCGAAAAAGGGATTAAAATTCCTACATTTCATCTTTTTTACTAGAAAGAAGACTAATTGTGTAGGTATCTCAAAATATCTACGTAAGATGAGGAATGGTTTTTTTTTTTTTTTTCTCTGTTTTCTATTGTATCTAATGTGTCAAAGGAGACCATTATTAGCTTGCACTCACCCATAAAAAATTTACCTAAAAGTAAGAAGTTATCTTCACACTGATGTGTAATTTTAACTTTGCTAAAACAAATAACAAAAATAACTCCAAGCATTGAATCCTGCCCCCTTCACCTTGTTAAACATAGGAAAGTTATTTGCTATGTTTAACCAGCATAGATCCATCTTAAAGCCGTATCTATCAAGCACCGAGAGGGATCCACTTTCTTGAGGTGTATTTCTTTTTTTAAATTTAAACTCAAGAAATTTGATCTCTCTAACATCTATTTTTTAATTACTTTTCATTGTATTTTATTTTATGAACGAACATGGATTTTTTTAAGTACTTTCCATAATTTTTTATTTTATGAGCCGACATGAATTTTTTTAATTATTTGTTACAAACGTTATATCACGTTATATCACGTTACAACATCTCCCCCATACTGGGCTGTAGAGCACCTCGTTTCACTAGGTGCAATAAGTTTTTTCTCCTCATTATACATGTGTTAAGGTTTACCCATTTATTAGTAAGTAAACAATTTATTATTATATATGTTTAAAATGATCAACATAATCCTCACTAAAATTGTCAAGGCATATAATAACACCCCTACATTTGCCTCTTTCTTTGCTACCTTTCCCTACAATGGATGGTAGCCTGAGACGGCTTCTGTAATGCTCTACCACTGATAATCCATTGACCTATTTCATTAAATTAACTAGGAGAAAGTTAAGTTAAAACATTAAAAAAAATTGAGTGTGAAGAAATGATTCTAAACCATGCATCCATCCATATGCAATGACAATAAACACACCATCCATGAGGTTATTTAGATTAATGTTGATTCAATCCTCTATCCTCTATGCGATTTAATTATTAGATAGATAATGAAATGCAAAGTCATGTAATAAACAACCTATAATTCCTAAAAAAAAAAAAAATCTACCTCCTTAACAGAGTCAAATCACTGGATTAAAGGTATTCGACTCTCTTGAAAGAAAGTCGTGTGTGGGAATATGGTAAGACTTGACAAAATTTTATTGGAAAGGCACTGTAACTATGCACAAGAACATTTTGTGTGGAATTCTAATAGGACTTTGCGCACTTGTTCAGAAAGGTAGTTAACCTACCTAGGAGAATGTTTTTTATGACAATTTGATGGGACTTCGTGCAATCACACTAGATGGTAGTTAAATTGCCCAAAATAATTTTTTATGTCGCAATATAGTCAAACACCACTAAATTACACAAGATTCGAAGAATGACTTGCATGTTTTGGATCACACAAATAAAAACAATTGTGCAAGACAACACACGAATAACTACTAAAAATTTAAAATACCTATCTTCATGAGGCTTGTTGGGTGAATGTAAAGACTTATTTCTAACACTGAAACCATGAATTTAAAATACCTCTCTTCATGAGGCTTGTTGGGTGGATGTAAAGACTTATTTCTAACACTGAAACCATGAATTTAAAATACCTCTCTTCATGAGGCTTATTGGGTGAATGTAAAGACTTATTTCTAACACTGAAACCAAGGAGAGGTAATAAAAGAGTTCAAAACAACTTAAGAAGTAAGACTTAAGTGAATCTAAACCTAAGTGGTGTCATCAATCTATTTTGCGGATGTTTTTGGCATTGGTGAGAAAAAGCCATTTTTTACGTGAGTTATGATTTAGACAATAGAATGGTTAGAAGTGGATTAGCACAAGAGTATTGTCATGTCCCAAATTTGGTATTGGGTCACAATGGCCTAATCACATTGTCTCTATTCATTAGAGTTTGTCAAATTGATGCTAAAGGTAAAATAATTGCCAAGGAGGAAAATTACTAGTTTCCTAGGTTTGGGGTGGAAGCTTTGGGATTTGGAATAATGGGGATAATAAATGATGTTTAAACATTAGAATGGAATGAATATTTAATAAAGGAGATAAATAAATATATACAAGTGAAAATCAAAGTGGCATTTCATGATGAAGACACATGGAGGAAGTGGGACCCACATATGGCTAGATTTCCCCACTACATTTGGCATCATTCTCTCACCAATTCGAATTCAAGGTGAATGGTAACATACTTTGGGGAGTCCAAAAGGTATTATTCATTGCATGACTCATCCAAGGTCGAAATATAGAGGAAGAGTAACTCCCATGGAAGAGGAAGAGGCAATTTGGAGCTAGTGAGACACTTGGGCTAAATTCCCTAGCTCTATGACAACAATGATGAAGATGCTATGACACCTATGACACAAATCAGACCTGAAGGATGACATATGACATATATGACATGTCAGGGCTAAAAATAGACTCCAAGATGGCGCTCAAGGGTGTTAGGGTAGCTAAGATGCTTCCACATGTGATTTGGTGGAAGTGGGAGACTAGGAATTGTTGTACAAGTGGCGTTCTTTGGAATCTCTTCCCAACTTGAGTTGGCATGAGTCTCTTGGAAGGAATTCGACCCATGGAGGACATTAGAAGTTTATAAATGTCAATAACAAAGAATGAAACCAGCTTTTGATCATTTGTAGAATTTGCAATTGCATTTGTGAAGAGGGAGAGCTAGTGGATGACTAGTTTCTTGCCTTAGCCAATTTCAAGGGTGAAAGATTCCCATCCAAGTTGGTAATTGAAAAGGCCATTCAAACCTTTCATTTGGAGCTTTAATGGAGTCTTTATTTGCAGGTGTAAGCTACAGGGCAGCTCATGGTTTCTTCTATTGCAGCTCACTCCTTCAACCATTTCCAGTTTTGATGGCATATTCTTGATCCTGTTTTTGGTGAGCTATTGTACTCTTTAGGGAAGCTTTTAATGCCCCATTTATTTTTTAATATGAATTAAATACTCTCTTCTTCATCTCCAAAAAGTTTCAGGTCGAAATTCCAAGTAGAAATGTATAAATCTCATTTTTAATGGAAGAACAATGCCATTTCCCCACTACCTTGTTGTGAGCCAATGTATTGAGGATGATTTCGAATGAATGGATGATTCTCTGATATATTTGTGATCAATATACTGCCATGTATGTCTTCTACAAGTTTCATGTACTGTACTTGAGCATTTGAAGCATTTTTACTCAGTTTAGTTGTATTGGGAGGTGAAATAGTGCCATTTCCCCAAGGGTCGAATTGGGGATTTTTGCAGTTGAATGGGAGAGCGTGAGAACAATTGTAATAATACATTAATGGTGCATATGAGACTTTAATAACATACTTAACACATTACATACCTCTGTTCAGAAATTTGACTGGGTTTGGAGGCATTTGGGAAGCCATTTTCATTGTTTACCCCAGGAGGATTTGAACCCCAAATTACTAGTAAAATTGCATAATTGGTCCAGAATATTAAGAGAGTTTGCAGAGGTCTTTTGGTGGCCATATTTCATCCATAAACATCATATTCAAGTTCTAATATCATTAATACACTTTCCTTGAAGATTTGAAGGCATTTGGAGTCAATTTGAGACCTAGAGACCAATACTAGTCAAAGGAAAATCACTAGTAAAGTTACCTACATTGACCAGAATTGAAAGAGGATTTGCAGAAGTATTTTAAAGGTCCAAAGGCATCCCTGAAACAAATATTTATGTTCTAATATCATTCATATACCTTCTCAGAATATTTGGGATCATTTGGGGCAAATTTGGGACCTAGAGATAAAACTAGTCAAAGGTCGAACTAGGGAAAAAAAGTGGAAAATTGCCATTTTAATAAAATTCCTAACAAGGGACATTACAGTGGTATCAGAGCATGGTCTTGGCACCTGATGTGGTAGAACATTAATGAATACCAGGAGTCAAATAAATAAGCCACCACCCTTAGAAACTGAAACTGGATGTACTTTGGTGAAAGGGAAGAAGTAGGAGAAGAAGTGCATTCATTGGTCACCATGAGTAGGGATGAGAAAGGAACCTTAAAGGACAATGAGGAGTTTAGTAAATTACTTGAACCAACCTTTGAAGACAAATGGAGACAATACTTTCAAGAGTTTAGATTGTTGCTTAGTGGAATTGGGAGCAACTCGGAAAAAGTAATGAGCAATGGTTCTCTTTTCAAGGAAAAGGATGAAACAATTTATGCCACAAAAGAGGAACCTAATGTAATTGTGGAACATGAGGTACATGTTGATATGCAGGTTCTTGAATATACTACACTAAAACAAGAAGAAGGACAAGCACTTGTCCTTGTTCAAAGGGATTATGAGTTGCCTCATGGAGAGAGTTGCAAAGCCTTGGAAGAGGTACATGATCTCACAATAGTTGGACCAACCAATTATGGAGAAGATGAATTAAATATTTCAATGGGTAAGAGTTGTAAAGAATTAAAGTTGGTTCATAATTCCTCACCCCACACTTCTTTTCCAGCCACATCACTTTGGGATGAAAATTGGGTGAAAGGTTTTTTCCTAGTGGTGCCACATGAGGGGGATGAAACTCCTACCTCTCCTTTTGATGATGACATGAATAGAGCACCTCATTATTTAGAATTGCAGCAGCATATTGCTTTACCTTATGATGATACATATCCTCATGGATGTATGAATGAGACTTCTTTGAGTCCTTTGAATTCTCCTTGTTTTTCCTGCTCATTATTTGGTTCAGATTTTAGTGGAGATTCTTCATTCACTTATTGGATGAAAGAATGCATGGCTGAATATTTTGATGCATATCACATTCTCTTGGAGCAGCACTATTGGACATGGGATCCTCACCTATGTCATTGGAGAAGATTTGATGGGTCACTTGAAGATTGTATGCACTTGGAAAATGGTGGTCTACATGCTTGGAGGTATAAGCACTTTCATGACTCTTTGATGAAGCATCTCCTTTATGTACATTTTCATTATGTTGTTATGTACTTTGATGATATATATTTTGTACTCATGATGTTTGGAATAATGCATACAAGAAAATGGGATCCAGGAATCCTCTTATCTGATGGTATGGGTTGGAGAGCACTTTTAATTGTTGGGGTGCAATACAAGCAATGGGACCCTGGAATAATTTTTATCTCATTGGTTTCATATTTTTTGGGGGAAGCAAGCAGTATGGGAGATGGATTCCCCACTTAATAAAGTGATTTTAATCAGAGTAGTGCAGCAGCAAGCATGGTGGTTCCTCTCTAAAATCTTCATGGAAACTCAAAGACTCAAGGTTGGGCAATTTAATGGCAACTTCAAAGAATTATACAGAAAGCAGGTTCTTCAACACCCACATTTAAAATTGCTTGAGGACAAGCAATATTGGGAAGGGAGGATTTGTCATGTCCCAAATTTGGTATTGGGTCACAATGGCCTAATCACATTGGCTCTATTCATTAGAGTTTGTCAAATTGATGCTAAAGGTCAAATAATTGCCAAGGAGGAAAATTACTAGTTTCCTAGGTTTGGGGTGGAAGCTTTGGGATTTGGAATAATGGGGATAATAAATGATGTTTGAACATTAGAATGGAATAAATATTTAATAAAGCAGATAAATAAATATATACAAGTGAAAATCAAAGTGGCATTTCATGATGAAGACACATGGAGGAAGTGGGACCCACATATGGCTAGATTTCCCCACTACATTTGGCATCATTCTCTCACCAATTCGAATTCAAGGTGAATGTTAACATACTTGGGGGAGTCCAAAAGGTCGTATTCATTGCATGACTCATCCAAGGTCGAAATATAGAGGAAGAGTAACTCCCATGGAAGAGGAAGAGGCAATTTGGAGCTAGTGAGACACTTGGGCTAGATTCCCTAGCTCTATGACAACAATGATGAAAATGCTATGACACCTATGACACAAATCAGACCTGAAGGCTGACATATGACATATATGACATGTGAGGGCTAAAAATAGACTCCAAGAGGGCGCTCAAGGGTGTTAGGGTAGCTAAGATGCTTCCACATGTGATTTGGTGGAAGTGGGAGACTAGGAATTGTTGTACAAGTGGCGTTCTTTGGAATCTCTTCCCAATTTGAGTTGGCATGAGTCTCTTGGAAGGAATTCGACCCATGGAGGACACTAGAAGTTTATAAATGTCAATAACAAAGAATGAAACCAGCTTTTGATCATTTGTAGAATTTGCAATTGCATTTGTGAAGAGGGAGAGCTAGTGGATGACTAGTTTCTTGCCTTAGCCAATTTCGAGGGTGAAAGATTCCCATCCAAGTTGGTAATTGGAAAGACCATTCAGACCTTTCATTTGGAGCTTTAATGGAGTCTTTATTTGCAGGTGTAAGCTACAGGGCAGCTCATGGTTTCTTCTATTGCAGCTCACTCCTTCAACCATTTCCAGTTTTGATGGCATATTCTTGATCCTTGAGGGAGGGCATTTTTGGTGAGCTATTGTACTCTTTGGGGAATCTTTTAATGCCCAATTTCTTTTGTAATATGAAGTAAATACTCTGTTCTTCATCTCCAAAAATTTTCAGGTCGAAATTCCAAGTAGAAATGTATAAATCTCATTTTTAATGGAAGAACAATGCCATTTCCCCACTACCTTGTTGTGAGCCAATGTATTGAGGATGATTTCGAATGAATGGATGATTCTATGATATATTTGTGATCAATATACTGACATGGATGTCTTCTACAAGTTTCATGTACTGTACTTGAGCATTTGAAGCATTTTTACTCAGTTTAGTTGTATTGGGAGGTGAAATAGTGCCATTTCCCCAAGGGTCGAATTGGGGATTTTTGCAGTTGAATGGGAGAGGGTGAGAATAGTTGTAATAATCCATTAATGGTGCATATGAGACTTTAATAACATACTTAACACATTACATACCTCTGTTCAGAAATTTGACTGGGTTTGGAGGCATTTGGGAAGCCATTTTCATTGTTTACCCCAGGAGGATTTGAACCCCAAATTACTAGTAAAATTGCATAATTGGTCCAGAATATTAAGAGAGTTTCCAGAGGTCTTTTGGTGGCCATATTTCATCCATAAACATCATATTCAAGTTCTAATATCATTCATACACTTTCCTTGAAGATTTGAAGGCATTTGGAGTCAATTTGAGACCTAGAGACCAATACTAGTCAAAGGAAAATCACTAGTAAAGTTACCTACATTGATCAGAATTGAAAGAGGATTTGCAGAAGTATTTTAAAGGTCCAAAGGCATCCCTGAAACAAATATTTATGTTCTAATATCATTCATATACCTTCTCAGAAGATTTGGGATCATTTGGGGCAAATTTGGGACCTAGAGATCAAAACTAGTCAAAGGTCGAACTAGGGAAAAAAAGTGGAAAATTACCATTTTAATAAAATTCCTAACAAGGGACATTACAAGTATCCAAACTAAAAATAATAAAATAAGAAGCATACAAGCAATTATTATATAAGAATTTAGTCCGAGTCTCATTAACCACTCTCCTTGGAATGGGACCTTTCACTTATTGAAATCTCTCTTTAACAAGTGTGAATGAAGAACACTTGTCTTATTGAAGAAGGAGATGAAGCAAGCATGAGGCCAATGAATTGCAGATATTAAAGAGTGAGACTTACTATATCAATCCAAATACCCATCATTACCTTGCAATTATTCTCTCCTTTCAAATGTAACCACATCGCTTTCATTTATAGGAAACATTTGAGCTCCAACGAAGATTTGGTTCACATGTGAATGCTCTTTATTTGAAATGTTATCCCGATGCTTGATTGGGGCACTTGAGAAGCAAAGTATTCCATTTAATGATAGAGAGCCAATCCTATGATCATTTAAATATCTAAATGAAAATATGTGTACACTATGTGACCAATAATCATATCACCATGAAAATTAGTTGCATCAATGTAGACATAATTGTAGTTATCATTTCAATATGAATCTTTTCTTGGGATTTTTCTTTTTGGTTGGTTAGTTGACATACATGCATTGCAAAACAAAGTGTGTAGAGAAAGTTAAAATGGGTAAAATATTTAGAAAACAGTGTAAAAAAATTGTTGATATAATGATCTCATCTAAAGGCTTATCAATGGTTAGTTTGGTTGCTTGTAGATTGGTTGTTGAGAATAATCCCTATTGGGTTGTTATGAAGACTAATTGATGAATTGTTGAGAAGAATGTTCTATGTGTTATGTGTTGTTGTGAAGACTCACCAATGGGTTGTTTGGAAGAACATTTGATAGGTTGATGTGAAGAATCAGAATGGTTTGCATATAATCTATATAGCATGCTTATCATCTTGACGATGATGATTGTATCTTATTGTTTGATACCATTTTTTTTTTTTTATCATCAATAATATTAGATGTTCGATGATATATTAGATGTTAGGATGGTATGTGGATAATGTTAAATGTTTAAGTGGTTTTTCTATTTCACAAGAAAATAATTTTAAGAAAATAAATGTTTTCAAAATTTGAATTTTCAATTTTTTTTAATAAAAAATTAGTTTTATAAAAAAATCTAAAATCTAAAAATTAAAAAAATGATAAATGCTAGAAAACCAATACTTAGTGGCACTTAACTATGAATGTGATTTAAATGATTGTGTTAGTTCTATTTGTCAGCTAAGATCATTTATGCAATGACTTTTTATGTACACATTTATTTTAGCATTTTTTTATGTTATATTTGTTTAAATAAACATTTAATATAAATTACATTTTTCTTACAAAATAAAGTTTTATTTAGATTGCATTTAAAAAATTGTTTTATAATTAATTAAAAATTATTTTTATAATTATTAATATATTGATAAGTATTCATTAAAAAAGTTATATATATGTATATATTAATTTTAAAACTTTGTGAATGTAATTTTTGTTTTATTAGCCATATTAATTTTTAAAACGATGCTAACTATGTTGATAATATAACCCATCACTAACTTACTATCTTAAAGATGGAATAATTAAATACAATAAAAATGATCTTATAAAGAAAGAAAAATAAAACTTTAATTTTAAAATATCATTTTATTTTTAATTTTTTTAAATTGTGAATGGAATTTTTGTTTTATTAACCATTTACTAATTTTGAAAACGATCCTAACTATGTTGATAAGATCACCCATCACTACTTCTTTGAAAAAAAGGTATCACCCATCAGTAACTTACTGTGTTAAAGATGTAATAATTAAATAATATAAAAATTATACGAAGAAAAAGAAAACTTTAATGAATAATTTTCCCTTTGTCATGTTCTGTAGTCAAAAGGCTCAATTATTATTCACCGTCTTACTATGTTAACGATGTAATACTTAAATAAAATAAAATTATATAAAGAAAAAAGAAAACTTTAATGAATAATTTTCCCTTTGTCATGTTCTATAGTCAAAAGGCTCAATCATTATTCACCGTCTTTAGGATTTAATTTAGTTTCCTCTATTAATTTTTTTAGTCGAAAGTCTTAATCATTATTCACGTCAAACAACCTGAAGGTTAAATAAAACTTGCTCCATTACAGCATAATATATTAATAAATTTATAATAAGAAATTTTTTATATTGTTTATAATTTTAATATTTTTTATAAAAGTTAAAAATTATAAACATTATATAAAAAATAATATAAGAAATATTAAAGTTAATTTTTGTTAGCTTATTGTATTAATGTGTAGGTTTTAATAGTCATTTGCTATTTTATATGTCAAAATACCGCCATTTTATAAAATTAAACATCATTAATGAAGTGTGAATTTTAATTTCACCTATCATTTTGAAATGCATTTTTATATTCTTTATATTTTTATCTTTAATATGGAAATCTTGATTTTTGTCATGGTCTCCCAGTTTTATGTAAACTTGACTTGATGGTGGTTTTTTAAGCCCATGGCAATGGCCCATTGTATTGCTTGTGATGAAGCCTATTTAAAGGTTTCCAAGATAAACCTTCTTTGTCATTATGTGTGTGTTTGGTTTAATCATTATGTTATTATGTTTTTTTGTTTATTATATTTTTGTAAGCTTTTTTTTTTTATTAATGTTATTCAACTATTATTAGGACGGGTAAAGTTAAGATCTAAATGTCAAATGAAAGACAATGTTAAAATTAAAGCATCATATAAAAATTTAACCCTGCTCTTAGGGATGAGTTCAATTCCTTTTAGGAGTAAGTTAGTTATGAAAAAACATCCAAAATCCAACCAATTAAGGTTTAGTGTGGCCAAAGCAATTACAATCCCAAATTATTATATATATATATATAATTAAAATTAAGATAATAATATTTTCTTCATTATATTTTATAATATATTTGTTTATCATATGAAGTTTTTCAAATTTGCTTAGGAGTTTACGAATCATTTTACTGAAAGATGTGACTATCTGTTTTAAAAATTGTACATACCTTATCACATCACGTTTAAGTTCAAAGTTATAATTTATTTAAAACAAACATATACTTTTTCCACTAAACACATTAATATATCAAATTTTAACATCATTTTAATAATTTAAAATTGGTATAAATCATATTAAGTTTATGTGACCAACCTTTTGATCGCGGTTTAATAATCACTTGGTATCATGGCAATTATTATAATATCCTCGATCACCGAACCCAAAGATGTCTTGCATCTTCATCGAAATTCAGTGGATATAAGTAAACAGAAATGACTCCTCTGCGCGGAGGAACAGAGAGAAGTGGTTTTACAAAAGTAAAAAAACTTTAAAGAGAAGTTGTTTAAAATAAATAAGAAATGTTTAGAGGCAAGTGGATTTAAAAAAGAATAAAAAAATACTTTAAAGAGGAGGTTTTAAACAAATAAAAAACGTTTAGAGAGAAGTGGTTTTAAAAAATAAAAAAAAACTTTGAATAAGAAATGTTTAGAGGCAAGTGGATTTAAAAAAGAATAAAAAAGTACTTTAAAGAGAAGAGGTTGTAAACAAATAAAAACGTTTAGAGAGAAGTGGTTTAAAAAATAAAAATCTTTGAATAATATCCTTGATCGTCGAACCAACACATACCTTGCAACTTCATCGAAATTTCCCGGATATTATAAGGTAACAGGAATTTGCGCGGAGGAACGGAGAGAAGTGGTTTGAAAAAAAAAGGGAACTTTGAACAAGACAAGCTGTTCATAGTATTTCCCGGGACTCTGTACGCTTACATGACTTTCTATTTCTCTACCTCGCGTTTCCATTTATCTTCATCGTCAATTTTTTGAAAAAATATAACTGTTTATGGCATTCACTGCCTGCCTGTATGCGGAAACCACTGTATTCCTCCACCTTACGTAAACGTTTCCATCCCTCCTTGTGGAGGTCAATACTTATGAAGAAATACCTGACGTATCTACAGCCACCAAAACGCCCACTTTTTTGGTCCATGTTTTATTATGTATTTTATTAAAATTATTTCTGAGGTCAATGTTTTATTAAATATTTTATTAAAATTATTTCTGAGAATTACAGTTTGTGTAATTCTGCAATTTCAGCAATCACAGTTGTTTCCTACACTAAATGTCACATTTTAAAACTACTCAAATCCCCAAAATCATGATGTGAACATAAAAAGTGCAATTTCAGGGATTGGTGGCGAAATCATGATGTGAACATAAAAACTGCAATTTCAGGGATTGGTGGCGAAATCATGATGTGAACATAAAAACTGCAATTTCAGGGATTGGTGGCGAAATCATGATGTGAACATAAAAACTGCAATTTCAGGGATTGGTGGCGTTTTGGTTAGCTGATATACTGAAGAAGAACTGTTCATAGTATTCACTACCTCCCTGTACGCGTATACCACTTTCTATTCCTCTTCCTTGCGTTTCATACGTCAAAATATGTATATATAGTGAAGTTAGACCATTGTGTGGGAATTCATATATGCAGTTCTTCAAAATAGGTCAGATGTCCATGCAGGAAAATATATACAACGATCGGAAGGTGCAGGAAGAGGAGAAAATGGACCTTCCAGGTTACAGATTCTATCCCACAGAAGAAGAACTATTGAGTTTCTATTTGAAAAAAAGGGTCACAGGCTGCTACCAACTGAACCTCGATATACTCATACCAACCATTGAGTTATATCACTATGATCCCTGGGAGTTACCAGGTACTCTAAACTTTTCTTTCTGCTTCTTCTCTTATATCGATTTGAAAATGAATTTTGACCTAGTATTGATGGATTGATCGTACTCTTGTAGCTTTGGCTCATTATGTTGGGGAGAGACAATGGTTCTTCTTCGTTCCGAGAGATCATAATAAGTCATGCCCTCGGCCCAACAGAATGACGGTGTCCGGTTACTGGAAGGCTACGGGTTCAGAGAGAGCAGTTCGCAACGAGCTGCTTCAGTCCATCGGTGTGAAGAAAATTCTGGTGTTTTATAAAGGAAAAGCCCCGTGCGGTCAGAGGACAAACTGGATAATGAACGAGTACAGGATTCCAGATTCCAGATTGTCGGCGCCCAAGGTGATCAGTTTTCCTTTGATACTTGTTTATTGCAGATCTCCTTTCCTGTGTGTAACATTTTGTTTTAAAAAAGTCCGGAGGCTTCACGCCAGATCCATGATTGCTTGCAGTAGTTTTTATCAAAGTAAGGAAAGAGGCCGGTAGCAGTTTCAGTTTTTACATAATCTTTAAGTGGATTAGTTTTTAGATCTCTTTAAATGGGTTATTGGTAAGAGGTTTGCAATGGGATGATGTTGAAAAATGTTAATGCTATTCTTTAAATGGGTAATGGGTAAAAGGTTTGCAATGGGATGTTGAGGAATGTTATTGGTTATTGGGGTTGTAGGTTTTTGTATTTTTAAATGGGTAATGGGTTACAGGTTTACAATGAGATGGTTTATCATGAGATGTTGAAGAATGTTATTGTTATTGGTTATCGGGTTGGTAGGTTTTTATATTTTAATAGGATGTTGAAGAATGTTAATGTTATTGGGTTGGTAGGTTTTTGTATTTTTAAATGTAATGGGTCATAGGTTTGCAATCAGAAGTTGAAGAATGTTTTTGTTATTGGGTATTGAGTTGCTAGGTTTTTATATTTTTAAATGGGTAATGGGTAAGAAGGTTTGCAATTGGATGAAGAATATTAATGTTATTGGCTATTGGGTTGGTAGGGATTTATATTTTCTATGATGTTGTTATGTTATTGGTTATTTGGTTAGGTTTTTCTATTTTCTGCTATGATGTTATGTTATTGGTTATTTGATTAGCTTTGTTTGTAAGGGTTGTTATTGGTTGGAAATTTTTTCATTAAAAAAAAGAACTTTGGAGATACATATTTAGAGACTCAGATATACATATTCAAAAGTTGCCCTATATCATCCATCCACTTAATTACTAGACTTTGAGACATTATATTAAACCTGAAACTATTTCATCTTTTATCTAATGTACATTTGAATACTAGTTTTAAAACCATACACTCTGTGTTGGGTTTCCATGTGTTGGGTTTCCATCTATAGAGCTATACCTTTGATATCAATTGTTGAAAGGCCAGAGTTAAGAAACAAAACAATCAAACACATAAAAATTAAGAGAACATAGAGAGATACAACTCTTATAACTTTATGAATGTTACAGAAGCATAATGTTCTTTCATTCACCAGGAAAACCAACCTCTACGTTCTCTAAAACAAAACTAGGGATACTTATAAAGGTTTCCTACACTAACTTATGTAAGAAGTGCAACACCAAAACTCTATTAACTCCTATACAACTACTAGAAACGATGTAAGATGGAGAAGTTACTTCTTCCCACACTCACACTTAATTTATACGTTACACATTTCATAACTAATTATGTCCGCCTTTGAATTAAAAACTTATATCATGCCAATGGCTTAGTAAATATATCAGCCAATTCATCTTGAGAGTTAAAAAATTCAATACATTTCTCTATTGCTTAATAGCTCTCATATGAAATGAATAAATGTGTTTACTTTTATGATGAAATATATGATTTCGGACAAAGCATTAGCTAGGTTGTTGTCATAGAAGATATGAGTTTCTTAGTTTCCTTCGTGTCAGATATCTTCTAAAATCCTCCTTAATAATTCATCGCATCGTGGATACCTCTTTAAGCATTAGGATGTTGATATTGTTACCACATACTTTGCTTCTGCTAGAGATATTGTGACAATGGGCTACTTGCCCTTAGGAGCTTTTGGGTACTCCATGAACTTGGAAATTAGCTATAAGGTACATGAGGCTTGGCAACAAGCCTTTTGACCAAGGTGGAATCCAATAATGATCCCTTTCCATGCTTACTCAAATTTTGTAGTTGTAACTACATAATGTCTATTGGATTACAATTTGTCATTTTGAATTTGTTCAAAACATTCTAAGCATACTTTCGTTGACAATTAATATTCAATTGTCTGATTGTTCAACATTAGTGCCAAGAAAATACTTCATCAATCCAAGGTCATTCAATTCAAATTATGTCTTTATGATTTATTTGAAATTTTCCACCATTAGTTTTCCTGTATGGAGTGTATCATCCACATATAAAGAAATTACCATAATTATTTTGATATACAAAGTGGGATCACCTTTGCTTCTTCAAAACCCATTGTCGAGCAAACATGCATCAATTCTTCAATACCAAGCTCTTGGAGCTTGTTTTAGACCATATATACAATTTCTTTTTTAGCTTATAAACTTTCTGCTCTTGATTTATGATTTCATAACAAGGAGGATGATCTATCTAGACTTCTTCTTGTAAAATACCATTTGATAATGTTGACTTGATGTCCATTTGGTATACTAACAAAATGTTGCGAGCTTCTAGTGCCAATATTGTTCTAACTATGACTAACCCTGCTACTAGAGAAAATGTTTCTCCATAATCAATACCATGTTGTTCTCTAAATCCTTTAGCAACAATCCTGGCCTTGTATTTTTCAACATCACCATTAAATTTAGTTTTATAAATCCACTTACCTCTGATGATGTCCTTTCCTTCTAGGAGATCCATAAGATAACATGTGTAATTTTTTTCAATTGCATATATTTCCTCATTCATGGCTTGAATGCATTTGTCCTCTTTAAGAGTTGCTTCAAAATGCGTAGGATCACATGAAAATAATGCAAAATGTGTTTGCAAATCGACATCATTATGATGTTGGTCATAAATTTCTCTTAAAGTTATTAGTTTTCATGTTTCTCAATTTTATTATAGTGGGATCTAACTCACTATTAGTGGGATCTAACTCACTATTAGGAGTATTGTTGGCTTGTTGTTCTCCTTGTCTTGAAGTTTCACCTTCAAAGTTGTAATTTGGGTAATATTGGTGGAGATATTTGTGGTCATGTAGCTTCCATGTTCTCTTCTATTTGTGCACATGGCGTTGATCTTCTAAGTAAGATTGACTAATAAACATGACAGTTCCAAGCTTCTACCCTCTTCCAAAATGCACTTCTAACTTATGTCATCCATTTTTTTTTGAGCTGCTCAAGAACATGTGCATAAACCACACAACCAATTACTCTAAAATGTGAAATACTTTATTTTATGCCACTCCAAGATTTATGAGGCACCTTATTTTTGGCATTTTTTGTAGGTGACCTATTCAAAATATATATAGAAAATTGGTAAACATTTAAAAATTTCTTATGCTGTAATAACTTTATTTCACAAAAATTCAAATGACCAAATATTAAATGCCATAACCATGACTTGTATAAAATTGTGACTGTATGGAAAACAAAGGTTGACTCATTGATACAGAGTCAACATTAAATTAAAGGAAAAATCATATTTTTCGTATCTCTATTTTGGGAATAAGATTTCTACTAGGAGATCTATCCAAGATTGCACATGCACTACCATTAAAAAGGGCTTTATAACCATGTTGATTGAGTTGACCAACACTCATGATATTTTGTTTCAAACAAGAGACTAAATACACATCATACATGTTCTTCTTTTCATTTTGTTTGGTCAAAAAAAATAGCAATAATATTAACAATCTTCTCATAACCTAATATGACATCAGTCTTGAAAAAGTTATCTAGGATCTCAAACAGACTCTATCACCTATCATGTGGTTACTATAACCACTATCCAATAGCGAAAGGTATTTATTACATTCTTGATCTTCATGACAACTTAAAAACATAGACTCATAGGTACTTTTAGATGTATTTGATATATTAGCTCTATTTTTGTTTAGGTCTTTATGCTTTCTCCTACATTCATTAACAAAGTGTCTATATTTCTTACAATAGTCAAATTGAACTTTGGATTGTCATATCTCATGTTTTGTTGATAACCTCTACCTCTCCCCCTTACACTTTGAGGGTGTTGATGTGGCTTCTCTTCATGTTCCATGGTTTTTTCTGTGTGTGTGGCTTCTCTTCATGTTCCATGGTTTCTTCTGTGTGTGTGGCTTCTCTTCATGTTCCATGGTTTGTTCTCTGTGTGTGTGTGTGTGTGTTATATGTACCCCTACATCTATTATTTCTTCCTCTACCTCTGTTGACAATTACTTGCGTCTTCAAAACATTTTCAAGAGTACCTTTTTCCAAGTTTATTCGTGATTCATGAAACAATAAGGATCGCATCATCTCTTCTATTGACAACTATGAAAGATCTAAGGATTCCTTGATGACGACTACTACCACGAAACATTTCTTAGGAAGGCTCCTTAGAACCTTTTCCACAACCTTCTTGTGAATCAAATATTCTCCATGAGTTCTAAGCTAGTTAACCACTACCATTACTCTTATCATAAAATGATCTACTATTTCAAATTCCTTCATTTTAAGATTTTCAAATTCTCCTTTGAGAGTTTGCAATTTCACATTTTTCACTTTGTCATACCTTGATAGGCCATTTAAAAAATATCCAAAGCTTTTTTTGCAGATTTAGTCGTTGTAATCTTTGTAAATATTGAGGCATGCGTGTTTTGTTGGATCAACCACTATGCCCTAACTTATTTCTTCATTTGTTCATTTAAGTGAGCTCTTTGTCAATTATTCATCGCTTATATTGTTGTCTAATTTGGTTTTGTGAAATCAGTTTCAATAATTTCGTAACATTCCTCATATCATAATAACTTCAATAGCTTCCCAACATTCATGATAGCATAAGAACGATTTTTAAGAGCGATTTCATTTATATTAACCAGAATTTGTAATGATGCTAGACGCCATTAGTGCATATGATGTGAACTCAACCATTAAATTCTTTAGCTTTTTCTCTTCCACTTCAAAAATGGAATAAAGTGTTCGTTTTACCTCCATGCCTTTTTAATTTCAAACTAGCCCTTCATAGCATAAGAACGATTTCATTTATATTGACCAGAATTTGTAATGATGCTAGACGCCATTAGTGGATATGATGTGAACTCCACCATTAAATCCTTCGTTTTACCTCCATGCTTTTTAAATTTCGATTTACCCTTATTTTCTTTAAAATATAGGGAGCCCCGCTTTTAATTACAACTTCCTTTTAATTGAAAAAAGGGGTTTCTAGATTTCCCTTTTAAAACAAGGCCCTCTCCCATTTTTTAATCGATTAAGACTACTTCACACATGCCTTAACCATTTAAACGATGAGCTCTTTTTTTAATAAATAATACATTGCATGCCTTTAAGAAAAAACATCATCTTAGAAGAGGGCTCCTATTAAATTCAAATCCCTTTTTTTTATTTGAAATATTTGAAATCCTTTTTAATCCATTTGAACCATTGTTAGTTTTGAACAATTTTAAGCAATTTCCTCTTCTCTTAATTAATCATATTTAGTATCATATATAAAATTTCTATGCCTAAAAAAACTAATTAATATATGAAAACCAAAGATAATTAGTCATCATCTAATAAGTGAATTGTTGGAGTCTTGGAATAAGAGGGGCCAAATTGGATTCCAAAGGAAATCTAAGCAATGATGTTCAACTTCTCATCCTTCTTCTTCAAGTGTGCTTGAATTTCATCAATTTGGAGTAGGGATTCAATGTGAGACAACTTATTTTCCATTAAAACATTGACTATTTTTCACATTTTAGTATATGGAAAATTGTTATGAAATATTTGGTTGCCCATGCTATAGAGGAACCCATATCTAGAATCAAATTAACCCATGGTTCTCTCAACTTCCCCATCACCGAGACACTCCTTTTCTGTTACGATTTCTTCTTCCACCAACAAAATTTCTTCCTTAATCTATCGCATCGTTTCCTTCTAGAATATCGTTGACGTCGCCTTCACATCCTCATTGACCTATGTGAATGCTATTCTATTGCACCTATGAACACACTTGATTGGGAAATCTTTCTCCATCAAGCCTGAAAAACAAGAAGCATAGAGCTACAATAGGGAGAAGGGGAAAAAGAACAATCACAACAAGAACAACCAAGGGAGAAACCACAAGCATAAGAGAGCACAATAAGAACAATGAAATTGCCGAAGAGAACCAAGGGTGTTTGACACAATGCAAGGTGAGAGACACGCTCAGTTTGGGTGACAAAGTCAGATAATTAAAGAAATTTGCAAACCATAGGTAGGAGAGATAACTAAACAAACCTACTCAACCACTTCTTATAACTTGAAATGTTCCAATTCAGAAAAAAAAATTCCATCAAATGCTATTGAAAGTGCTAAACGACAAATCACCAACAAACCAGAGGTCTCTTACCTCTGTCAAATCATTTTAACCCTCAATAAACGATTCATGCACTTCCCTTGAAGATTTTTATTTTTCATTTTAATTATATATATATATATATATAAACTTTATCTTAAAATATATATATGTGTGTGTGTGTGTGTGTGTGCATGTGTATGTATATATATGTATGTATACATACATACATATATATACATACACACACACACACACATATATATAACCATAAACTTAATCTTCAAAAAATAATAGAAGAAAACCAACAAAACTATCCATGCCTTTCCTTATCCATCCATTTACACACTCCTCAACTAAATCTCCCAACCACCTCCCATACATATATGTTAACTGACCAATCTCTTCATAGAGTTATATAGAAAGGGAACACATAATGAGAAAATAGTTTATTGTTTCTCCTTTGTGGATGATATGCTTACTGAATATTCTGAAAGACAAACTTACACTAGCATAAAGAAAACAATATTTAGGAAAATATATATTCAACACAAGCAAAAAAAAAATTATTATATCCCCAAATGAATAAGTTGTAGAGCTGGAATCTTATATCTTGATTGCATTAATGCATATAAAGAGCTAATAAAAGTATTCAATCTTTACATGCATTAGCATGCAGTAAATATAGGTGGATATTTATGGAGATTTATTATAGTCTTCACATGCATTAGCATACAGTAAGCTTGTTTATTAATAAACACATGCAAACTAAAATTTATCTGAAATAGAAAATGTTAGTGATAATGAAGGCATGTAGAACTGCACAACATCCGTTATCAACATACTCGCCCTTGATGTTAATCAAGGGGATCACAATAAGACCTTTGAGATTCAAAAATTGGATCTTTGAAACTGCCTTAGTGAAGATATATGGTTGTTATTTTTGAGTGTTGATGTATTTCAATTCTACTTGCTTCTTTTGTACCAAATCTTGAATAAAATGATACTTTAAATAATAATAAAATTGTTCTACTATGGTGTACTGGATTCTTGGCTAATTTGATGGCACTCATATTACCATAAAAAAACATTGTAGGTTGAATTTGTTTCTTTTCAATTTCTTCTAGAACTTTTCTAAGCCATAATGCCTGTGTACACTTGTTGAGGTGACTACAACATACTTTGCTTCAGTAGGAGGAACTAAAACTATACTTCTCTTCTTTGAGCTCCAAGTAATCAAACTAGAACAAAAATAAAAACTCTTACCAAATGTAGACTTTCGGTCATCCAAACTACCTCCCCAATCAGAATCGTTGAATCCAACCAATTCAAAACTCTTAGAAGTGTAGTAATGAATGCCAAAATTTAGAGTTCCTTTCACATACATTGGAACCTCCATATTAATTTCATATGACTTCACCATATAAATTGAAACAAGTGAAACTGGATAAGCAATATTAGGCCTTGTGTGAGTTAGAAACATCAAGCTTTCAATAATACTTTTGTATGTTGTCTCATCAACTATTTTAGCACCATCATCTCTACATAATACAACTCCATGAGAAGTTTGAGTGGACATTGGTTTACAATCAGCCATATTAAATTTCTTCAACATATCCTTTGCATACTTTGTCTGGGAAATAAAAATTTCATCCTCACATTGGCAAACCTCCATTCCTAGAAAATATTGCATGAGGTTTAAATATTTCATTGGAAACTCATTCATCATCGCAAATTTGAATTCATACTTTATCTTAGAACTGCTACCCATATAGAACAAATCATGAACATATAAACTGGCAATAAATTACCTTAATAATATTACCTTAATCATGAATAACATTACCTTCTTGTTTGTAGTGAAGGGTAGGTTCACTCTTACTTCTCTTGAATCCATTCTCTTGAAAATATCCATCAATCCTAGCATATCGAACTCTTGGTTCATGCTTTAGGACATACAAAGCCTTCTTCAACTTATAGACCTGATGTTCGTTTCCCTGCACTTCAAAACATTGTAGTTGTTCCATGAAGATTCCCTCTTCAAGTACCCATTCAAGAAGGAACTTTTCACATCCATGTGATGAATGCTCCATTGATTTTGAGTTGATAGTGAAATCAAAATTACAATGGTCTTGTGTCTTTCTATTGGTGCAAATGTCTAATCGTAATCAATCCCATATCTTTGTGTGAATCCCTTAGTAACTAACCGTGCTTTGTGTCTTTCAATTGTCCCATCACTGTTATACTTTTCCTTGTAGACCCATATAGTAGCAACTTTTTTCTTGTCGTGTGGAAGCTTTGTAAGGTCCCAAGTAGAATTCATGTGCATAGAATCTATCTCTTCTTCAATAGCTTGAACCCAAACCTCATTAGTATATGCTTCTTCAAAACATGAGAGTTCAAAATCAACTTGTGAAAATAAAGCGAAATTTACAGCATCACCTCTTGGATTTTCTTCATGTGCCAGAATTGTACTTCCTTGATAAATGTCATTTAAGCTTCTTACCTTCCTTACAGGACTTGGACTTGAATCTAGAGAAATAGATAAGGGACAACTTGGAGGATTTGTAGAATTTTGTACTGAAATATCAGTGGGCTTCTCATAATTAATATCATCAGTAATATCACCATTCAAAAAAGATTTTGACTTCTCAAGATCGTCTTTTTGATGACTATAAACTCTCCCTTCATAGAAAATCACATCTCTTGACATACCAATGCTATTGGTGAGAGGATTATATAACTTGTAAGCCTTACTTTGTTCACCATATCCAATAAAAATGCATGATTCATTTTTTGGATCTAAATTTTGTCTTTCTTGGTAAACTACATGAACATAGGCTACACAACCAAAAAAGATTAACTGATTAACATTAGGATTTTTCTCATACCAATCTTCATAAGCTGTCATCATGTCAAGTGCACTAGTGGGACTTCGATTGAGAATGTACACTATTGTAGCAACTACATCACCCCAAAATGAATTGCTTAGTTCCTTGGTCTATAACATACTCCTTTCCATTTCCACCACTATATCGTTCTTCCCTTTAGCTACCCCATTTTGTTAATGAGTGTAAGGAGTGTTGAGTTGTCTTTTAATGCCATCCATATGAAAAAATAACTAAAAACCTCTTGAACAAAATTCTTCTCCACAATCAGTCCTTAAACACTTTATTTTGTAACCATTATCATTTTCCACAAGGGATTTAAACCTCTTGAATGTATCAAAGGCTTCACAATGTGACCCTTTCTCTTCAGAAAATAAACCCAAGACTTTCGTGATTAACGATCAATAAAGGTAATGAAATATGATGACTTAACCAAACTCTTTTTCCACATAGGATGACAAATATTAGAATGAACAAGATGAAGTGGATGAATGGGCCCTCCATGCCTTTCTTATAGAAAATTTCTCTCTTGCATGTTTTCCTTTAGCAAATCCTTCACAAACCTCTTTGAGCTCTTCAACCTCAGGAAAACCATAAACTTAGCCTTTTGATGTTAGAAGCTTCAAAATATGAAAATTCAAATTCCCATACCTGAGATGCCACAACCAACTTCTATCCTCATATGCCATATTAGCAAGATTGCTGCTATGTTATCCAAAGTTCAATGGGAGCATCCAATTCTTTGTCATAGGCACAACTTTAACCACCCCACTCTTATCATAAATTGTGCATTGTCAATTGTCAAACACTACTTTGTAGATATTTTCACATAGGTGCTCAACACTTAATTAATTATGCTTTAACTATGGAGTGTAATAAACATCTTTGACACTTTTCATACCTTCTTTAGTATGGAATTCCATAGCTCCTTTTGCATAAACCTCTAACGTTTTTTCATCACCAAGATTGATTTTAGATTTGAAACTTTCATCAATTGTAGAAAAGAGCTTACAATTTCCTGTGGTTTGATCACCCTCTTAGGCATAGTTAATACTTTTGTTTGTTTTTAATCTGCAATCCCTTTCCTCTTCTTCTGAAACCACCTCTTCTTACTCTATATTCTCTTGAGAAATTATGATTTTGACTTTTACCCTAGGCTTGGTTGCTTTTGATGCTAGAATATCTGTCTTCATTCTTTTTAAGTTGCAATTTTGTGGAAAAAGCTTTCTCCTCGCTTTTTGCAAATGAATCTCTCACTTTGTCTTCATGAGACATAAGAGATCCAACTAGTTGATAAAAATGAAGGGTAGTTGATGGTTCCATCTTGATGTTAGAGACCTCAACACCTTTTTAATCATAACTTCTTTCTCCATAGTTTTTCTTAGAGTAGCCTTTTTATAGATACATCATTTACTCACTCACTTTCTTAGCTTATTGCATCTTCAAATTCTCAAATTCTCCCCTAATGTCTTTAACTTAATCAATGCCTTGGTAAGCTTCTTGTATAATCTTCCACTCATCCTCAAGTGACTTTGTTCCTACAATTCTTGGAAATGTGCTCTTATCTAGAGCTATTTGATTATGAAATAAAGTCTAGGTATTGTTGTTCTTAGCTTCTCTCTTAGTTGTTTTCTCATTGAATGCAAGGATGTTTCAATAAATTGATTCTAACTCTTCATAACCTGTTTCTACAATTTCCCACAAATCTTTTCCTAAAAGAAAAGTTATCATCTTAATGTACCAATAATCATAATCAATTCCATTAAATTCTAAAATGGAAAAAGAGTTAGAAGTTGACATGATAAATTTAAACCAAACAAAAAAACCAAATAAATATTATGAAAGACAAACTTACGCTAACATAAATAAAAAGCAAACAAAAAAAAATATATTCAACACAAGCAAAAAGCTTTTAATTATTTCTCCATATCAATAGGTTGCAGAAGTACAATTATCATAATTGCATAGTGCATAGGAAGAGCTAATAAATGTATTCAATCTTTACATGCATTAGCATGCAGTAAATATAGCCAGAAATTTATGGAGATTTATTATATAAGATCTTCAAATGCATTATTAATTACATGCATTAAAGATCGCTGCTTATTTATAAATAAACACATGTAAACTGAAATTCAAAATTCAAATGAAATAGAATATGTAAACGTGGTTGACAGTGCTTATAGGTTTGCTACTCTTCTGCGGGTTTTTTTTATGATTCTCAAGGTTTAATAAAATGTTGCATAAGATGATGGAAGTTTTTAAATTTGTATGCTTCTGTTAAGATTTGTATTCTGACTGGCGAAATGAATTGGATTGTTCAGAAGACAGATATTGTTTTATGTAGGATATACAGAAAGGCTGCTTCTCAGAAGTCGATGGAACAACCGGCGAAACCTGATTACTCTGACAAAGAAGAACCAGTTGTTTCAGGGGATGAGCACGGAGATAAGTCTCATTCAGTTACCCTTCATGCAGGCAGCTGCCAATTATCGAATCCAGTGGCAAAGAGTGAAGCTTCTTCGCTACATTGTAATGAAAATCAGGAGGGAGAATGGTCGTCTGATCCAGATAAAACAAACATGAAAGAAGATAGCTTGTTTGAATGTCTGGAACCGATCATGGAACCGATCATATTTTGTGAAGAGACAACGATATTGAAGAGCCCCAGAGCCTGCGAGCCAGCGCAATTAGAGTTGCCCAAGTTCTCGATGGATTCCTGGTTTAGCCAGCCGATATCGAGTTCTTATTCTCTTCTGCCTACCCCGTCGCCCATGGATATTCCATTATCATAAAGAGCATTACACCAACATCCTAAATTGATTAGTGCTGTAGACTTATTTCTCAAACTAATTCAAAGTTATATTGTTTATGACAATAATTCGAGAATTATCATTTATGCCGTATTTATTTGGATGTTTTTGAGATTTTTTTGGATTGGGATTGTGGATAGACTTAGTTGTCATCCATATAGATTGAAATGTAATTATACAGTTTTAGTATAGGGAAGAGATTAAATATCGCCCATGCCAAGGAGTAATGTATTTTAGGTAATAACTTCCTTGGCTATAGCATAGATATAACATTTGTGTGCACGAGATACAGAAATATAAAATATTACACAGAACATACATCCTTATGGTAACTCTTGAGTATGTCTTTAAGATACGTTCACTTGCTGTGTCACGTTTTGCTTTCCTTGAACCATGTTGCTTTCTGAGATGTTTAATTATTAATTTACTCTCCATTTCATATTCTTTTGATTGAAATTCGCTCATTTTGTCGTTGTAGTGACGATTTAGATGATATAAATATATTGAGAAATGATGAAAATTACAGTGGTATGATTATTATTATTATTTTACTTGTGAAAATTTATGTTTATAAATCAAAACCAGAACAGTTTCACCATTTTACTATTTCTGAAATTTAGGTCAAAATCATTCTTAAAACGACACCAACAATGGAATGATTTAATGAATAAACAACATACCGTTGCTTTTATCGTTCGTCCTTCTCCTTGTTTTGGTAACCGTGCAAGATTGAGCCGATGATTCTCATTTGCTTATGTTTTCTAGAATAGTTGACTGAGAGAACATTTTGATGCCTTGTCGTCTACTTAACGGATGAGCATTGAGTGCTTCATCTAGTCTTCAATTGCATACAGGAATCGACGGTGATTGCCTTGGCCATCTGATTGATGTTATTTGGAGGCAATCTGTTTTGCAATTTTTGTTGGTAAATTGATGGTTTCTGTATTTCGTTGGTATATATCGAGAGCCAATGTGTATTGCATGGTAATGTACATCATGTGCATATATGTAATGTTTCTATGTAAATGTAACAGGAAATATATTAGAAAATGAACCCAAACTGTGATGGAAAATATGGCAATTAAACTATGCTATGTTTTTAATGTCTATTACGAATATTTAGATGTGCAGTAGCAGGACGTTTTAGGGGCTTGTTATAGACTAAAGTAGCTGTAATTAAATCATTGAAACAAAATAGTAGCACCTTATAATCCCCTATTGATTATGGACATGCCGCATTGGCATGTCTTCCGATTCCATATTGATTATGGACATACCTTGGCAGGTCGAAATTGGACAACCTAAGCAACCGCCCCCTGTTGATAGATGAGAGATTGTATGACGATACCAAAGTATCTACTTTCCATAAGTATCTGCTTTGCATTCACAGCCATGTTTTTTTTCGTTCACTTGATACCTGTAAAGTGTCAACAACAACATAAAATACACCCACAATGTGATATCAGGAATAACATAGCATACAGTTAAGAATATAAATAGTATTTCAACTAGAATATTTTCTGTGTTGTGCATTTACTTTAACTCGTGTTGTATTTTTCATCAAATCATCATGAACCAGGCGTCCTCAACTTAATCATCGTGACGCTGGTGTCTTCAACTTAGTCCTTCTAGGCAAAGCCGTTCAATCTAATCAGAATGGTAGGTGGGCTCTTAGTACAAGCCAAGAGCGAAATTGGGTTTTAGATACCGGCAAACATGGCTCACCCGACTCCCCGAGGCCTAAAAATTACGACCGTTAATCTCAGAACCTTCGTTTTGTGTGCACGAAATCCTAAACCATCTAGGCAGCGGGGGAGCTAAAAAACCAATCAATGGCCTAATGGTCATGCAACATCAGAACAAAAAAAACACATTCTGAAGTTACCGTTCCTGTTTGCTTATAGAAAAACCAAGAAATAGATATAGCTTCTATTTCAGATTGATGGAAATTCGTTTTAGCTATTGAAGTGCTACGATTTCACAAGTGAGAGAAGTGAGTGGGGCTAAGGAGGTGATAAATTTATCTGCTCTAAATTTTCATTAATATTTTTTATCAGTTCCTTAACTTTGATGTGTCACTTAAATTAATTATGAATTAGTTATTCTAAATGAAATTAAAAAATAGAAAGTAGATACTTATGGAAAGCCACTTCTCAACACATAACCAACCAAATATCTGGTTAGGAATTCATTCTGAAGTCGCTTGCTCATTATTCATTCATTTCATTTAGTTGTTCAGTCATGGAGAGGGACCCATGTTGCCAACGAGAAAGAAGGATTTTCGGTGACTGAGTCTACCTTCACATCCTACCATGACAAATTGGTGCATGTGGGCTTGGTTCGATCCTTTTAGAGAGTCTTCCGCTGCAATCGGACATCGGACCTGAAATAGTGACTTCCTGGTCGGCCTGTGTTGGAGGCACTGGAAGGAGAACATGAGGGATTGCACATTAGACAAGGGGTTCCGTCCCTTGTACTGTTGTACAAGCTAATGATAAATTTGTTCATGATAAATGTGTAGGGGTGGGAACAGATGTCGAGGGGGTTTCTGGTTAATGTGTCAATTCCTTTGAGTTGAGTTAGTGCCTTCTGGCTGGACGTGATTGTGTTAAAGAATGAAATAATTCTCTCCTTGTAAACTGATAGCTTCTGATCAGGGGTGACATCTATCTAAAAAAGAGAGCTTCATAGAGTTACTACTTCCTTCACTTGTAGACTGATAGCTTCGGATCAGGGGTGACATCTATCTAAAAAAGAGACAGCTTCATATAGTTACTACTTCGTTTACTTGGAGTTGGTTGGAAGACAATGATAAGATAAGTGCCAATTGTGAATGATTACCATGGTTTATATTTCTGATATATGAAATTTGAAATTGTTTGAACTAATATTAATGAAAATGGTTCTGTCTACGTGATGTTATTGAAAATGGTTCTGTAGCCATGATATGAATGCATTCAGGGTAGAAATACTCACATAATTACAATGTGAATTTCTTGTTTCAAAAATTGTTATACTATATATTACGCTATATATATATATTACTTATACTGTTAAAAATTGATATTATAAATAGTAAATTAGAAATTGATATCGACAACAGAATTTATACATGCATTTGAGTACCTGAATCCTGATGGTCTCCACATAGTACCAGGTTACCAGCCTCCAGTGCTTCACAACATTTATTGAGATCAAAGTATTTTTCAAATTCATTCTTGTTGTTTGTTCAGGTTGATGAAATCACTCCGGTTTACTCTTAATTGAGCCATCCACGACACCACCAGCACAAGAGGAGCTTTTTATTATCGAAATCTGGAACCTTCTTACCTAAAAACAGAATTGCCAGCAATTGTAGTATGAGCAACGCCATATATATGCATACTTTACTATTTGAGCAACCACTTGTAATCTGATGTTCATAAACAGTTTAAAATTAACAAAGAAGTTGTCCTGTTTCTGGCACTTATGTTGAGAATAGGTGTACAGATATTTGACAATCAATTTCTACCCTCCTCGGTACTAATATTACAACTCTCATACAACTTGCACCATATCATTGCAAATTCCTACAATGTAGCCTCGGGATCCCAAGCTAATCATTTCCACAAAATGCGCCGAAATTACTGAGACGCGGCGGAAGATGTTTCTAAAGTAAATGGAATGCTTGCTCAAGAATTACATGGAATAAATCAGCTACATCTCTATTTACATATTTATGAGAAAGCAACCAAGGTGATCGCAGCAACTCTAGAACTGGGGTTGTGCCAACTGCCAAGAGGCCGAAGTAAATTTCTTAGGGTAAAACTGCTCTTTCAATTGGCAGTTGTTGTTCATAACACTGACACAATGCAACGGAGTTATTGGATTACTCGACCAAGGAGCAATTCATGAGTCACTCAACTCTCGTTCAGAAACACTATACACTTCATGCAAAGAATATTGGGCTCACCAACTCTGCAACCATGCAATATTCGTTTTGCCATGTGTCTGAATCAACCACTTGGCCAACAGACCTCCCTTCCCGAGTCGAGGTTTAAGTATCACCACTCGGGTTTAAGTATCACCACAAGTACGCTTTACAATTAGTGTGAAGGTAATTGTAACGAGCATTATAACTAGTTGTCTTGACGACCTCAACTCAAATCTCCCGGATAAGAAATTAGTAATTAGACATATTACTAGCACCCCGCATCAAAAAATTCGGAGGTGAACGCCGATAGGGATCTAAAAGTTGAAGTGAATAAAACACACCATTCATATTCTCAGAAAAACTTCTAATCTCTGCCAACAACTGTTTAATGAAGGTTCCACGGATTCCCAGGATACTACTACATATTTTCACAATACCTTATTTACGGACTTTGCAGCAAACCATGAATGTGGATAAATATCAGACCCCTCACTGATTAATGAAGGTTCCACGGATTCCCAGGATACTACTACATATTTTCGCAATACCTTATTTACGGACTTTGCAGCAACCATGAATGTGGATAAATATCAGACCCCTCACTGGCACGAGTGGACAAATCCACAAACACTGCAGCAGGTCTAATTAATGACCGGGACCATTGTATACCCCATACTTTTCGTGTCACGTTTCCTTTGTAACAAGTTGATTGACCATCGTCTACCAAAGAAAAGAAATAAACTTCGATGATATTATATTCCGATGTTCAAAGAGATATCTACATAATGAAATGTGAAGTAAGCAACGATAGTAAACGCTATTTGAGAAATTGTGCAGATGAATAACTGGATGTGCCTGTGTATTGGAATTGTAAATGTATGGGAACTTAATACTTCGGGAAGTTAATATTTTGCGAAGTTAATTTTTGCTAAGAATATTTATTGTGCAGTTCAATCTTCTTGAGTGTGCGGTGTGTTTTTCCCTTGATTTGGTATCAGAGTGTGGTTTAAGAAAATTACAGGAAAAACTTATGAATATTGGTTTCTAACTATGAAAACTTTGTTTAGAGGTCAATATGTATTGGAAATAGTCCACAATGGCTATGTAAAACCAACATATGATCTGGCAGCATATAACAATCTCACACAAGTTGAGAATGATGTCTTGAGGGGACAGAGGAAGAAAGATGGAAATGAATTATTCTACATACATCAAGCAACACATGAATTCATATTCCAATGTCAACTAAGGAAGCTTGGGACACATTGGACACTTGTTATGAAGGCTTGAACAAGGTAAAGACTGCCAAACTACAAATTCTTAGAAGAGACTTTGAATCTCTGTCAATGAGAGATACAGAGCCACTAGAATGATTTTATAGTCGAGTTATTGGTCTCATTAATCAAATAAAGTCACATGGAGGAAATCTAAGTAACCAAAGAGTTGTTGAAAAGTTCTTAGAGTTCTTTCAAAGAAATTTGAATCTTTGGTAGTGACCCTGGAGGAAAATCAGATCCCAGTCAGCCAACTGGACAAAGGTGTGATAAATAAAAAATTCAATGTCATTACTGTAAGAAATTTGGACACTTCACATATGAATGCAGGCAGAAGCAGTATGAACAAGGAAAGCAAAGTCAATCACAGTCAAGCAACACCAGCACTTCCCCTAGCACCATGATTTTAGTATGTGCATTTGCACTTGAAAGCAATGTTTTCCAAGAAAGTCCAAGTGACATATGGTATTTAAACTCACTCTGTAGCAATCATATGACTAGTAATTTAAATCTATTCTCTAGTCTAGACAAATCAGTTCAAACTGATGTCCACTTGGGAATAATATTCAAGTTACTATTTTGGGTAAGGGCACTATTGATATTCTAACCAAACAGGGGGAGCATAAAACTATGTGTGTTGTTTATTATGTTCAAGGTCTGAAGCATAATTTGATGAGCATTGGACAAATGTTAGAAAAAGGTTACATAGTTTATATGACAGGTAAGCATTGTCTGATTAAGGACATATATCCAAGCAATAGTTTAATAGCCAAAGTGAAGATGACAAGCAATCACTTGTTTCCTTTGAGGATAAGACCAAACATAAAAGGAAAAAAAAAACATAAGTTGTTCATGGAAACTCAAAAGCTGCATTTGAGGAAGAAAGTAAAGTAGTAGACAATCACAACAACAAAGAAATGCAAGCATCATTTCAAACATAAATAAAGGATGAATCTTGGTTGTGGCACTTCATATTTGTACATCTAAATTTTGGTGGGATGAAGCTACTACATATGAACGACATGGTGAAATGATTTCAATTAATTGAAAAGCCAGAAAGAATTTGTGAAGGCTGTATTTTTGGCAAACAATACAGAAAGACATTTCGAGTCGGAAAGTCATATAGAGCTCGCACACCACTTGAAATAGTGCACTCTGGTATTTTTGGACCAATGCAAAGACCATCCATAGGAGGATGCACTTGCCTTCTCACATTTTCTTTAAGATTTCACAAGAAAAACATGGGCATATTTTCTAAAACAGAAATCGGATGTGTTTGGTTGTTTTCAGCAGTTCAAAGAACTTGCTGAGAAGTAGAGTGGTTACATATTCAATATATTTAGAACATATAGAGGTGGTGAGTATGTTTCAAATGATTTCTTAAACAATTGTAAAAACCATGGCATACAGAGGAAATTTACTGCATGGTATACACCGCAGCAGAATGGTATCACAGAGAGAAAGAACATAACCATTATGGAGATGGCGCGCAGTATGATGGCAGCCATGCATCTATCAAATGAATACTGGGATGAGGCAGTGGCAACTACTGTATACATCCTGAATCGATGTCTGACGAACAGCGTGAAGAATAAAGTTTCGCAGGAAGGTTGGATAGGTATGAAACATAGTGTTTCGCATTTAAAATTTTTCGGTTATGTCGCATACGCACATGTTCCATATGAGTTGAGAAGGGGATTAAATAACAAACGAAAGAAATGTATCTTTGTTGGTTATTCTTAAGACACAAAAGCATACAAGTTGTATGATACCGTTGCAAGAAAAGTTATTATCAGTCGATATGCTCAGTTTGTAGAAAATGAAGCATGGGATGGAATCATAGAGAAGAATGTTAAAATCATGTCTCATATCGAACATGATGACATCGTAGAATATGTGGTTGAGACTCCACATGTGAATCAGAATGTCGCAGTTCCGTCTACTCCCAGGACATCACGACATGTTTCAGCACAAGGAACTCCAACACAAGTCGCAGTTCAAGCTACTCCGACAAGCACACCAACAGCGCAGCAAACTCCATCAAGCAGTTCGTAGAGTTCGACATCAACAACTCCGATGAAGACAATAAGTCTGTGTGAGATATATGAGACTGGTACACCCAATTCACTCTCAGTTTTTACATTATTTTCTCATGTTAATGATCCGCTAACATTTGAAGAAACTATTGAAGATAAATTTTGTGCACAAGCCATGGATGAAGAAATAGAATGCATTGAGAAGAATCAAACATGGGAATTAGTCGATGTTCTTAAGAACAAGGATGTGATAAGCATGAAATGTATTTATAAGACCAAGCAAGATGCTCATGGAAATGTCTAGAAGCACACGAAAATATTGGTAGCAAGAGGGTTCACATAGTATCATGTAATAGACTTCAATAAAACCTTTGCACCTATAGCACAAATGGACACTATCAGAACAGTTTTTGCCATCGCGGCACAGAAGACATGGCCTGTTTACCAAATGGATGTTAAGTCTTCATTTTTAAATGGTTATTTAAGGGATGAAGTATATGTGGAGCAGCCACAAGGCTATGAAGTCCCTAGACAAGGACACAAAGTATACAGATTGAAAAAGGATCTTTATGGTTTGAAGAAAGCTCCTATAGCTTGGTACAGTGGCATTGACTCTTATGTCATTCAGAATGGATTTCACATAAGTGAATGCGAGCCAACGTTGTACACAAAAATCAACAAGCAAAGTAATAAGCGAATTGTCTGCCTGTATGTAGATGCTTTAATATTTACTGGTGATTTTTGCATAGAGGATTTTAGATAAGTCATGAAAAGTGAATTTGAAATGACTAATTTGGGGCTTATAAAGTATTTTCTGGGCATTGAAGTCCAACAGATTGAAAATGGCATATTTATATCTCAGTCGAAGTATGCAAGTGATGTCTTGAACATATTTAAGATGTTAAATTGCAAGACAGCTCCAACACCAGTGATAACATGTTTGAAATTGAGCAAGGATGATGATGGATCCAATGTAGATCCTACGCTATTCAAAAGGCTTGTTGGAAGCCTTATGTATCTTACAACGACAAGGCCATACATCATATATGGATTCAGTTTAATCTCAATATTCATGGAGTCACCAAAAGAATCTCATTGGGAAGCAAGTAAAAGAATTCTAAGGTATGTAAGTGGAACAAAAGACTTTGGTATTTTGTATTCAACCTCTGAAAATTTTAAACTCATTGGATACACTGATAGTGACAATGGAGGCAGCATACCTGACAGAAAAAGTACATCTCGAAATATATTTCATTTAGGAACAAGTGTTGTATCATGGGCTTCAAAGAAACAACCCCTTGTAACTCTTTCTTCAAAAGAGGAAGAGTATGTTGTAGCTGCAAGCGTTGCATGTCAAGCCGTTTGGATGCAGACGATATTAAGTGATATGTCACAGAACTAGCAAAAACCTACAACCATTTACTGCGACAACAATTTTGCTATCGCACTTTCAAAGAATCATGTCTTTTACAAGAGAACCAAGCACATCAACACAAGGTAACATTTTATTAGAGAATTGATAAATAGCAAAGAAATTTGTTTAGAATTTTGCAGGTCTGAAGATCAGGTAGTAGGCATATTTACAAAACCATTGCAAAGGGACAGATTTCAATATCTGTGAAATTGTTTGGGAGTGACAAGTTTTACACAATGAACTTTGTCATGCACAGAGCATGTTTCAGCTCTATTGGGTGTGTGAGCTATCTCAAAGAAAACACCTAATATTTAATTATCATTTGGGGTTGGTAATCTTAGAGTTGAGGCAAAGTATATGCTGAGGTAGAATGGAACCTAAGTTTTTATGGCTTGTCGGACCTTAAAAATATTTAATAAAGAAAAGATCAAACGATATTTCAAAATGAAAAACCGAGTCAAACTTCAGAAAATAGTAAAAGGAACTAAATCAAATTTAGTTAAACATATGAACTAGAATAGTATCAATTCATACTACTCTATCTCATACTTAAATAATAGAAACTGATTGGAAAGCAAACAACTGAATATGAAAACTATACAGTATCATATTCTAGGTAAGAATTAGGAAACAACTGTAAACAGATTAAAGACTATTAAATAACTTCAACAATTAATTCAAAAGAAACATCTATTCCCATGTAACAGGAACTCGAGTGAGTCTATCATAATGGCTCTCAAATGAAATAGCAAATATAATAGAAGTAAATCTAATCTAACTTCAACAAAAAGATTTAAACTACAAAAAGATAAATTATGATCTATCTACCATCCATGAGCAGAATAATAACATAAAGTAATGAAAACTAGAAGCAAGTAGAAAAATTGATAAAGATATTTACTTCTGAACTTAATTTGGAAGCAAGTATAAAACTTGATAAAGATATTAACTTAGAAACAAGTAGAAAATTTGATAAAAATATTAATTTCTGAATCCAAATCCTATTCCATAAACATCTTCATTATTTTTTAAGATAAGAAACTGATCCTAATCCAAACGAAGGAAACTATCAAAACTAGAATGCTTGAAGAATGAAATGATTAACTCTTATTAACTCTATTCTAACTACGTCTTAAAAACATGTAACAAACTATACTAGAAATAAGATTGATAAATTCTGAAACAACAACATGTTAGTGAGATAAAATATGAAAGACATAATTGAAAAGACAGTTAAAGCAAACTAAGAAAAATAACAAGAATTGAATTAAAGCTTTATGGAATGTAAAACAAAGGCCTAATTATGGTTGAGAAGACTAATTAAGAGCAGGAAATATTACAGTAAAGAAAACTAAGAAACTGAATTCAAACTAGCATAAAATAGTGCAGAAAGAGTAAAAATCTGAATGACGATCCGAATGTCAGTCTGAATGACAGTCTGAATGGAGGAAAAATGAATTAAACTAAGGAATATGAGAGTTTTAATGATGTTGACATTAGCTAGCGAATGCAGATGAACCTACAATGCAAAGAAATTAGTGAGAAGACTTGTTGAGAAGCTAAAATAATAGAAAGCAACCTATTCTAGTCATGGTTGAAGAGATAAACTGTTCCTATTCTATGTTAAAGCAAGAGTGAGATGAGAGAAGAAAATTAACCTATAGCTACAAAGAAGAAGCTAACTAAACTAATTTTAACTATTAACAGAGCTTAAAACAGAGGCTAACTAAGTTCTATTTAATTGTAAGAAACAAGCTAGCTAATTATGAAAGAATGGAATTAAATTATCAAAACTATGCTGTTGGTCAACCATTTAGTAATCCTGTAAACACAAATTATGTTAGCAGCACAATACAAATTACATAAAACAAATATCATGTACAGAAAATGAATTAAGTACAAATATAGGAAAATAAACTAACTAGTTGCAGAAAAGGAAATACAGAAAACAAAGACAAAACCTCTGGTTGATGAGGGGCCCTTCCCAATAATCAGAGATGGAAAACGAAACTGGTTTAGATACTCAGAATATCAATAAACTGGAACTTCCATTAATCTTAAGAAAATTACAGACTATCAGCTATCTACTTGCAAATCCTATGAACTATCTGCGATCTTCTCCAACTATGAGCTAACTAGACTAACTCTATTTCTGTCTACAAGCATCTATTTATATATTTTACAATGGATGAGAGGGTCGACAGAGTCGACCTCTCTAATAATAGAGGCATTTAATGAATAACTAGCTACTTTGAATGGTGTGCGACAACGTAGGGAGTATACACCTGGCTAAACGGAGTTGATTCCTTCATGAGGCAGCTGCAGCATTGGTTTTCCTTGGATGTGGGCAGAGACGTAACATGCTGGCGAGTTGAACAAACGGAGGAGAGGCTGCCTGAGCACTATCGTGGAAAGGCGTTGTGTTGGCAGGCTAAACGTGTGCGACCTAGACTCCTTCCAGAACAATGGCGTGAACAGGTAGTGTGATTCTAGGATGAACACGAAGCTGAATTGGCATGTTGGAGTGTTGAGGTGGACGCGGGATGCGTTCTCGATCTTGGTGAGCCTGGGGGTGGATCTTCTAGAGCAACGACTCATTAACCATGCCCATTGCGTGGCAAACAAAATCTGCGTGCCCTTCTCTACATTTAACGTTCTGGGATATGCCAACCATGGATTTCGGGGGTTGAACGCGAGGTTGAACGATGAGCTAAACACAGTTAAGCTTAGCATCATAAGCACACGGTCTGAATGAAGGGTCATTTGAAAAATGCATCCTGTTAATCAAAGCTTGAATACCATGCATGACTGGAAATGTCACTTTAATCATTAATAAATTGTAATATAACAAGATTTGACAAAAATTTATATGATAACCAAATGCATGCATAGCTGGTCTATTTGATGAGTTGAATGGCTAAAAGAATAACTTATTAGATCAAAAATAGTAAAATTAACGCCATTCATAATATATTTGAATATAAAAAATAGTGACAAAATAGACACCAACATTCCCCCAAACCGAAGATATGCCAGGTCCCACTGAGCAAGATAGAAAGAAATTAGGAAGAAGGCTGAGCTGCGGTAGCAGCTGCCTTCGACTTGGATGATGAAGATATAGATTCGGCCTCGAGCTTCCTTTTTATTTTTATAGGTAAGAGAGAGACAGAGTTCTATTAATAAGGTACAAAACGTACAAAAATATTACAAGAAGCCTAGAAAAGGACCAGAACTTTCCAGAGTCCCATCCCAGTGGGGAGGATGGAGACCAACCAAGTTTTCCACATCAACCACAAAGAGTCAAAACCAACTTTATAGAGAAAAGCAAGGAAGTCAACAAAACCTGAAAAGGTTAGTAGTCAAAACAATGCTAACCAAGATAACAGGAAATGTATTGAGACATAGAAGTGATTCAAGCCTCGCTAAAGGGCCGAAAAACTAATCGACGAGAAACACAGGGCCGAAGCATAATCATAATAGAACACTGCAAAAATCCCAACTAGCCAATCCAAACCAACCTACTGCTCAGGGCTTGAAGTCCCAGGAATCCCATGACTGGCGCCCTGTAGAGGTTGGATGCTAAGGTCTTCCATCAATGCTTCTAGAGTACCAGTATTCTCCATTTTGCTTTGTTGATTCTCCTTCATACCTGCAATAACATTTTGCATATTACGAACAATATTCTCCCTGATATGTAATTCATGGGAAAGTAGAATCCTGCAAGCCCAGAAGGGGCTAGCCATAACCTGATGAACCAGACGAGTCTCAACCTCTTCGAGCAGAGCAATTTCCAGGTAGGCTATCTGGTTACCAATGGCTGATGACGTTTCCTCCAAATAGCAATTTTCCCAATAAAAATGCTGAGGGTTGGCATTCTCCTAGGAATTGGACTGAGTGGAAGGACCTTCACCAGCATGTCTCCCCCTACCCCCAAGATTTCTTCCAGTCCCACGACGACTGCTCATTCGGATATGGGGAGGCATAATTCGCAGAAAAGTGTACCCAGACGATGTTGAAAAACCACCTTTGATATGAAGCCAGTTAATCAACAAGTTAAACTCAAACCGCATGCCAAGTGGCAAGGATAAGCAGACGATTTTAGAATTGCACCTCTGGCCCTTCTTTTCATCAGTTGTTGATTTATAATACTCATTCCTTTGTCTAGAAATGGGAAGAGTACCCTTCCATAAATTCTCATGAGTGCTTGAATTAACCGTTCTATACTAACCATGATCTCGCCTGCTTGGAAGATGATGATCCTACAGGACTTACTACTTTCATGATCTCGCCTGCTTGGAAGAAGATGATCCTGTAGGACTTACTACTTTCATTACCTTCGCAATAACTGGGTTCATAATTGCCTTCATCGTGGTACACGCTACTACTAATACTCATGATGGTATAATTACTCACTTCTTTTGGACCCTTAGGTGAATTAAAACGAAAAGATTGAATGAGCATGTAATATAAAACCCGACAATCTGTCGACTTCAATGCCTTGAGGTGAAAAGACATCAACTGGATACATTGCATCAGGAGGTTGTTAAGGAATTGACACGCGTTGGGTTACCGTTAGCATGTGTCCTTTCTACCTGGGTTTCCATGTGATTCACGGTCCTCATGGAAGGTGGTGTTCATATTAGGAGTGAGATCAACGACTACGATCATCTCACAATGATGTCTAGCCACATGATCACCCATCTCATTCAAGGTTCCGACTTTGAACGTTACGCCTGCCTTCACACCTATATTGGCAAGTTCGTCGACCAACTTATTTCCTTTTCGACGAACATGAATGAATTTGATGGCCGGAGAGGTGCTCAGGATTTCTTGAAGCTGGTTCAACCTGCCTTCCCATCTCCAATTCAGTGAAACCTTCGAAACCACCACACCTCTCTGAATATGGTGCACAATGGTGATCAGAATGTTGGAGTCACCTTCCACAATTAAAGGTAACCACATTTTTTTAATTTCCTAGTTGATGCCATTAACCATTCCTTCTAGTTCTGCAACGTTGTTAGTTTTTTCACCCAGGTTACCCCAGAAAGTGCCTAGCACCAGGCTATGGTCGTTTCCGATGTCCCCCCCAAATCTTGTAGGCCCTGGGTCACCTTTTGCTGCCCCATCAAAATTGAGCTTCATGGTATTAGATGGAGGCGATTGCCAAAAGTCAGGGCTGGTGGATATTGCTCTGCTATGTTTCATTTCAGCAATGCCGTTCGGTAAGTTATAAATTCCCCATTCATTCAAAATTAGTCTTTCTGCAAGATATGCATTTCCATTTTTAGGGGATGGAATTTTGGTGTATAAAGTTTCCTTGATGTGCATTTCAATAACCTTCCAAATTGCCTCTATGCTTCTTTGTTTCTCCTCAAATATTCTCTGGTTCCTCTCCTTCCAGATTTCCCAAACCACGAAACTCGGGAACAATTCCCAGATTTTGTTAAGAAGTTCGCTTTTGAAGGGTTTGGTTTGCCAGTTGGCCAGAGTCAAGTCCAGTCGACCCATAACTCTAGCAGTTTTTCTGAATCTCTCTTCCCCCCTGTTCCAGAAGAAGGAGGCCAAAGGGCACTCGTCAAGCAAATGATTAATGGATTCTCTCTCGATCATGCACATGATGCAATGGGAGGGTCCAACGAAGCCCCTCTTATTAAGGTTTTCCCAAGTCAAGATTCGACGATGAACCAACAACCATCCGAATGTGGCAATTTTGGGCCATTGGTTCGTCTCCCAAACTTTTTTCCATTTGCCATCCCTGGGCATCCTGTCATGGCCATTCATTCGACCTACCACTTCTACAATATTGAAGTTCCCTGTGTTAGAATAACCCCATCTGATTTTGTCCGACCCGGTGGCCCAGGGCATTTGATGTTTGAGAATTTCCTCATAGAAATTGTCTAGATTTTCTTCGGGGGTTAAGGTCTTCCACCATTGAATCGATTTCCTTTGTATAAACTGTGGTTCCTCAGGTCCAGATTCGCAAAAGTCCCTGACCTTCCCCCGGGGGCTACTCTGTAAGTATAAAAACAACTCCCGGTTGTCTTTCCCATAAGATAGTCTTGGGAAATTCTGCCATGCATCATGCAAAAAGGATGCAGAGTTTCCATCTCTTATCTCCCAGAAACTGTGATTTCTTACTAAATCACAGTTCTCCTGGGCCAGCTTCCAAATACTCGATCTGGGTTGTTCTTCGCCAAATCTGATGAGGTACTGTTTGGGCCACCTAGGGGCATATTTTTGGTGCCATATCCTAGCCCAAAGTTCCTCTTTGTGGGTGATCCATCTCCACAAAATTTTAGCTCCTAAGACCTTATTAACACACATCAGGTCACGTAGACCAAGGCCACCCAACCTCTTAGGAGTGCATAGAGTTTCCAAGTTCACCAAGGCCCATTTCCTCTGGTTAGGTGTTCCTCCCCACAAGAAGTTCCTCTACAGATTGTAGATTTTTTTCAAAACAGCTTTGGGTTCCGCCATCACAGAGAATAGGTAAATTGGCATAGCCTGTAACACTGAATTGACCAAAATAAGGCAGCTAGGAAAATTCAGAGCTCGGAATATCCATAATTCCAATTTGGTTTTGAATTTATCCAATAGGTCCTTCCAGGAGATTTGTCGGATAGTGGATTCCGTCAAGGGTGCCCCTAGATATTTCGATGGTAGGTGTTCTTCAGAGAATTCCAAAATGCGCAGGATGTTTCTCCGATGAATTATGGGAGTGTTGAAGAAATAAACCTTAGATTTTTCTTTATTAGTTTCTAGACCACTTCACATAAGGAAGGTGTTAAGAACAGGGTATTTTTTAAGGATTATAATAGTCTACTTAAGTATAGTATTATAGGTGATTATTTTGTATTGAAAAAAACACATATATACATAAGTAGGCGAATATTAAATACAAAACATACAATTTACTACTGAAACTTGTAAATTTTGGCGAATATATGACAAAAAAACATATTTTATGTAAATATAGGCGATATTAGAGTCTAAAAATGATTAAATAGCGAATTTTTTTTTTTTTAAAAGGCCTGAAAAATAGCCAATTGGAGAAATTTCGCCCCTAAAAATTTCTCTGGTTAAGAATATCCTTAATATTTCTGGCCTCCTGAACCAAGGAAGGTCCCATCATCATAGTATCATCAACAAATTATTGGTGGGTTTGAGGGGTCAGTTCCTCCCGAAGTCCAAACCTCGAATAACATTGTTCTCCTAGGCCGCTCGTAACATTCTTCCTAAACCTTCAAACATGATAATGAAGAGAAATGGGGATAACGGATCCCCCTTCCGAATTCCACAGGTTGTTGGGAATGGTTGTGAGGGAGCGCTATTAACCAGAATTGAAAAGAAAGGGGATGATACCAAATTCATGATCCATTCCATCCAAATGTTACTAAAACGAAAAACTTTTAACATTTGTGCAATGAACGTCCAGTTTAGTTTATTATAGGCTTTTGATAAGTCTAGTTTTAGAAGCATACCTAGAATTTTCTTCTTTTTAAGCGAATGAATAGCTTCATGCACTAGAATAATGCCGTCCAGAATTTGACAGCCTTCCACAAACCCAGCCTGCTCAGGTGAAATAATTAATGGAAGAAGAGAGTGCAATCGGTTTGATATAACCTTTGTAATAATTTTATATATCACATTGCAAAGAGCTATGGGTCTAAACTTTCCAGGATCCTCTGTTCAAGTTTCCTTAGGAATAAGTGTGAGAAAGGTGGCATTAATAGCTTCGAGAATGTTTCTGGTCAGACGGGAATCTTCCACAATGGCCATGACCTCCACCTTCTGCCAATCCCAGCATGAGTGAAAGAAGTTTGTGGTGAAGCTATCCAGTCCCGGTGCTTTGTCATCCGCCATTTGTTTGATGGCTTCATCAAGTTCCTCCATTCTGATGGTCTGCATAAGGAGTTTCTTGTGGGCTTCCGTGACCAGTCTCGGAATGTGGCAGAGAATCTTCTCCCTTTCAGCTTGCCTATCGATATTAGGTTCATTCAGAAGGTCTTCGAAGTGATCTTTCAGTGTCTGCTCTAATTCAGGTTGAGTTTCCACTACATTTCCATCTTCCTTCTTGAGCCTCACCACCCTGTTCCTATGATGGTACTGGATGGTGGCTTTGTGAAAGAACTTGGTATTATGCTTGCCATCTTTTAGCCAATGGCTTCATTATTTTGCTTCCATAGGAGTTCCTCCTAGTGGTCTTTGAGGTTGAGTTCCTACAGAAGAATTTGCTCCTGATTTTTTAACTCCACAGAATAGCCCTGAGTCATAGCCACCTTTTGAACCACCTATAGTTTAAGGTCGACCAGCTTCTTACCTTGGAAAATGTTCCCAAAGATGTCTTTATTCCACTGCTTTATTTTTCCTTTGAGGTATTTTAAATTTTGTTGAAACTAATACATCTTAGTTCCCATGATCGGGTCACAAGTCTAACACCATTGACGCAATTGGGTAGAAAAATCAAGGTGCAGAAGCCAGAATTTTTCAAACCTAAACGGACGATGGAGGTTTTCTCCTATCTGATGCCATTCAAGACGAATCAGCCAGTGATCCAAGCTCGCCAATGGAAGCACTACTACAGTCATATCCCCACCTCCCATCATAACAGATTCAGAAACCAGAAACCTATCTACTCTAGATACAATGCTTATGTCTCCTCCTCTTTTACTATTCCATGTGTACAAGCCATTGGAGGTTTTGACAATGATCAATGCCAAATTTTCGATTCCTCTGAAAATTCCTCATTACTAGGATGAAGATAGCGTTGAACTCCACATTTCTCTTCAATATTTCTGATTAAATTAAAATCTCCTCCTATTATCCAGGGCATGTCACCAGTCTCTCTTTTGAGATTCCTGATGGAATTCAAGAAGGAACTCTTTTTGTTTTCCATAGATGGTTCATACACATTAGATAGAGAACCTCTGACTCTGGTTCCGAAAATATGAAAAGCAGTAGATAAGATAAACTTTGAAGCCATCCAATCAGACAGACTTACTTCTTTAGGGTTCCAAAGAATGTCGATTCCCCCGGCCGCAATGATAGCATCTATTGCAACCACATTGCAGTGTTTCCAGACTTTCTGCCCGATGGCTTGAAGATCCATTTCTGAGCACTTAGTTTCTTGGAGAAAAATAATAGCAGGTTTTTCAAGTTCAATTTTCTATCATAAGAGGTGGATTTTTAGGATACTCTTGCGCCCTCTAATGTTCCAAGATGTAATCCGCATCTTATAACCGATTGAGGTTGGAGGATGCTAGAGCCACGTCAATGGTTGGATACTGTCCCGAGGCCACCATATTCCTTCCTATCATCTAAATTCTCTGCATGTTTCTTCGCTTGCCCCTTTTTTCACCCCTGGTTATCTTTTTCCCATCGTTCTCTTTGAGGGATTCAGAAATTATACCCAAGGGTTTGCAATTCTTGGATTTAATGATTGCTATATCCAGGAGTGAGACTTGATGAGGTTTTATAGGAATTGTATTTTCAACTATATAGGCCGCCTCCATACCTTCCAAATCCATATCTTCCAGTTCCATTTCACCTCCACCTTCCTCTTGCAAGGATCCTGCATAGCCCTGAGCATCAACCTCGGATATATGAGCAGTGCTGTCATCTTTTTGTTCTTTATTTGTTGCTTCTATCTTTTCCTTCTTAGAAATAACTTCAACATATTTTTCTTCTTCCTCTGATTGCAGGACCTCGTACCTATTGTGGATCATGGTTTTCTTGTAAATTTCAGGGCCCCCGACCTTCCTGGCTTGCCGTTTCTTGCTAGTAACTCTGTTGAATCCTTCTTGGTCTTTTCCTTCAGAGCCGATCTTTCCTGCTGGTTGTTTATTAAGTGGAAAATCCCTGAATAGATGACCATGTTCATGGCATCGCCGGCATCAAAATGGGATCTGTTCATAATCAATGGCCTAGAACCAATCTTCATCCTCCCAGGTTAGGTCTATTCCTACCGGCAGGTATTGGGAGATATCCAAATAGAGGCATATGCGGGCTTATGAAGTGTACCGCATCTTCTTGGTTTGTTTTGATACTTTTACGAACACCCCCAGCTCATTACCAATCTCCATTAGTATTTCTTCCTTCTAGTATTCAGAAGGAAAGGAGTAGAGTCTTATCTAGACTGGGGCAATGGTTAAATTTTCTTTGTCTGGGTTGAACCGTTCTTTCTAGGGGTGAAGATACAGTCCAGCCGAATTGAAAAAGTATGGTCCATTGTCAAAAATCCTCGTATGGTATTCTTCATTAAAGAAAATCACAGTAAAAAAACCTTTAGCTCCCAATTGGAGATCGTAATGTCCCTCGGGCTTCCAAGTTGTGTTGATGCACCACACTAGCGCTTTGTCAGCTGGCCAAATCCCAACAAATTTTCCAATGAGTGCATGTTCCTTCATGTGCTAGATATCAGTTCGGACACTCTCTGATTTTATCAGGAGTTTGGGAATCTTGTGTGCCTTTGACAGACATTGCCCATGCTTTCTTGATTCTATCGTTGTCTACACAGAAGTGGCCACACCCCTTGTCCCTGCCTCCATGTTCCCAGTCCCACTTCCAGGGGCAGGATCTTGGTTTGTCTACTTTCCTTTTTCCATATTCCTAGCAGAGGCCAAGGCTACACCATCGGTGGATGTACCCATGTCCTTCCCAGGCTACATACCTAAGAGGCCCCAACAGAGACTCCACACCATTACCAAAATTAGAAAACCTTCAAATCACTGTAATACCTTTCGTCTACGTCTGCTCAAAGATTGAAGCAGAAATCGTCGGCCTCAAGCTTCCTGAATTGGTCCTTTAAATAATTATATCTCATCTTCAAGGTAGTATTGGATGTTGTTTTGGCGTTAACCAAACATTCAATGTCTTTTACTTGTGCACGCAGTGCCTTTTTTTCTTCAAGAAGTTTCAAAATTTTCTCCACATAACTTTGATTTTGGTCTGTCAACCGTGCTATTACTTGGATCAACTTATCCATCTCTTGTTAAGCCAGAATGAGTTGTTCTTTATAATGCTTAGGGCTCTTTGGGGGACTCGACTCTTTTGATAATGTTTCACACTCAACAGTATGAACTTCAAGAATTGTATCTTTGTTGTGTGCAGGAGGACTTTCAACAGCAGAGGCTTCAATCATCCGAGCAGATGCATTAGCCAATGTGAGGAGGGGTGATTCAAGGGTATGATTGTCCAAGTGGATATTTGAGCATGATGGCTGAATGATAGTCTGAATGACAGGATGGTTGACAGAATGGTCACAATTTGATCTCACGGATTTAGTAGGCTCTAAAAAGATTGGATATTACGAAGTAGGGTCACCAAGAGTAAGTTCAGGAGAAGGTGATGACTGGGCAAGGTGCTCATCACCGGAGGGATTTTTATCAAACCGTGCATGTTTAGCATTTGGTTCTGCTTGGGTATGATGAATTTCTTGAGAAGAGGAATATTTGACAGTAGATAAATGAGGGTTCAATTTCTCAAAAAAAAATGATCCCAGGTTTGTCCTTTCTTTTCTAACTGGTGAATGATCAGAAGCTTAATAAGACAATGGTGATACAAACTGCCAGAAGGGTTAATTGTATTCTTTTTGACTTGGCTAGAAATCTTCTCCAAACTCTTCAAGAAATAAAATGGGAATTTGAGGGCCTGACTGTTGACAAAATGAGCTAACAACCTGAAATGACAAGCTTTAAAGATAGTGAACTTACCCTCGCAAGTGATTAAGTTGATGATAACGGTCAAAAGCTCTAAATACTCCGGCCTGATCCATTCTCTGTGAAAACCTTTAGTACCAGAAATGTGCTGAAAATCGGTCTTCAGGGAAAATTCATGGTCCTTTCGTGGAAGGAAAAGATGCTTATGCCATCGGACACCTTCCCTCGACAGCTTGGTAGCTAATGCTATTGATTCTTCTGTCACGGAGAAAACAAGATGGCCAACCTTGGCCGTCTTGCCATCAAAACCTTTGGAAAATAATAATGAAATCTCATGGTCGTGGCCTTGGAGAAGGTGTAGAAATGGTTCCCAACTTGCTTGCAAAAACACTTCACAGCAGGCTTTAAACTCAGAAATGCGAAGGATATCCTGGTAGCTCCTAGGATCATAATGCATTGGCATCGCTGACAGAGTATGGGGGAATGCGAATGGATATAAGAGGTGCAAGGATTTGCAGAGGACACGACTTAGATGGAGAGAGAACAGACTGAGGCAAAATTCACGCAATTACCAGTTTAAACTAAGGTCTGTTTAATTGTTTGAATGACAGTGGACGAAGGCTTGGCATGCTTGAAACGATCACATCTATCATTTGAAGATATTAATTTAAGTGCTAGCATAGAGGTGCATGAATCCAGTGATTACATGTGGTTTAAAGACTATTCAACCATGTCCAAAGCCAAGCTTTGGACAGGTTGAATGTAATTCACGTAATGAAAATAGATTACACATGAGAGATCGTGATTCGACTGATATGGTGGCAGATCGTATAACAAAATTATAAGTGAGACCGAATAGCGGTCATGTAATGATTAAAAATGATGCATAATCCATTCGTTAATGGGGGCGAGATGGATAAGAGAACGAAACCATGTGTGAAATAGACAGTTGATTGATCCCTGTCATGATTAGCCAATAAAACTTATCAATAATTTTCAAATTTTGAACATTTTGGCATATTTAAATAAAATTGTTATAGGCTATGGTTTCATTCAGCACTCCATTTAGAATGTTGTTTATTTGCCTCATTCAGATTGACATTCAACCCGTCATTCAGTCCTTCGTACAGACTTTTGTTTATACAAGATATTATTTTTGATGCAGGCCAAAGCTGATTTTGCAGAGAATTTTTGAAGTTGTTAGTGCACAGAAGATGCTGTAAACTTTCCTTTTCTGTATCTTTTAGTTGCGTTCCTCTTTTTGTTCTTTGATTAGATCAATTTCCTTCTGCTTTTGCATCAACCTGAAAACACCTGTCATTGTATCAGAAATAAATCAATTTTTTTCATAAAAATTTAGAGAGTAAGAATAGTTCTAATCTTCCCCCCAAACCAAAAATATGGCGTGTCCTCAAGCCATCAGACAGAAAATGATTAAAATTAAAAATTTTCAATTGAAAGTCTTATTATGAGTGACTATTTGCTTATATTAAATTGAATGAATGATCCAATTTGAATTGTTACAATTGAATGCCTGCCATTAGTATAAGATGAGTTTATTTATGTGCATGAGTTTATTGTTATGCATGTGATGAACATGCTAGTGTATGCATGTCGTGTGTGCACAATATAGGTTTATTCTACTGTGATTGTTATCATACATCTGCACACACATTTAGATTTAAATGAATTTCATAATATGGCCTTAGAGGGGAATTTTACCATCCCGCTTATCGGTCACGTTCCCTTTTCTAGTCAGATTGATGGGAGGGGACATGACACTAGGCTTCAATTCTCCTGTTTCGGTTTGTTCATTATCCTTTTATCAAGGACCTCCTTTGTGATAGAGTTTCCTTCGAAGACCAACCATTCAGGTGTTTCATTTCATCTTTTTGAGGCCCTCAGGCCTTGTCGATTTCAAACTTTGCCTAAATTTAATTTACAAATTTTAGATGAGGAAATTTTCTAGAGCCATTTTGGATCATGGACCCTAACATGAATGCGATCTTTGATAGTTTACAGAGAACAATTTTGTGCTTGATATCTATCAGGTGTATAATATAAAATATTGTGACAATTCTTGTACTGGTTAGACAATTATTTGTCCTCTTTTTTCTTGTCTCTAAAATGAGAGATGTTGGGTTAGCCTTATATAGGTTTATTTTAGAAAAATGAAGCATATATTCTATGCTATTGATTTTTATGCATTCAATCGAAAGTACAGTTTCGCTGATTACTTACAAGACTTGCTTCCAATAGTGCTCATAAGTTCTACACTAGTCAAAATATGCAATTGATGTTTCTAGCACAAATTTGTCCATTCTTGTCTTATGGAAGCAATTTCCAAATTTGAAGCAGGTGAGAAAAGCTCCTTATATCTTGGGAAATTATGCTTTATTGGCATTCACAGTTAGATGGATGGATATTATTTGTGGGCATGAGGTGCTTTTCTAATTTGGACCATCATTAATAATTGCAAGTTATCGAGAAGCAGAACTATTGAGGGGAATGGCTTTGCTTATAAACCCTATTATGGGATTCATGCAATTTGGTGTTATACAAAAATTGTTAGGATATGTTGGTTGTATATTGTTGAAATTTATTGTGCATGACCTTGTTCTAGTTTATGGTTGTTGAAGGGGTGGAATAGAACAGATGAAACCAGTCAATGTATTTTATGTCTAGAGATAATACTTAGTCATCATTGCTACCATCCTTACTGAAATATCTATTGATTTGAACAGAATGCTAGGGTATGTTAGGAAATGTAGCTATGTTTTCTATTTTAATATAATGTTATTAGTAACAGGGATTAGTTGATCATTACCTTCAGTGGGATCATTGCACCTGTAGATTGCTTATGTATGGACCCGGGTCTAATTTTTATCTTCAAATGGGTTATCTATTATGGAATTTGTGTTAATTATCATTGTTTTTTAGAAACTCCCATGGTTCCTTAAGAGTTTTTACACAATAAGAGGAGATGTATAGCCATGTTGCTACATCCGATGCTTCACCTTTGGCAGAAAACTCTCAAAGGGAGATATTCCCACATAGATTTCATGTTTTCATGGGGATTTTCTCCATGAATGGGTTAATGATAAGCTATCTATGTGGTTTCACATATAAATGATCATTTATCCCATTTATAATGAATTTGAATCTGAATATGTACAAGTTGCAGCTCAAAAAATGGGATTTGTATGATGGGTTTTGATTTGGGTTTCTAGGGTTTTCATTATTGTATTTTCAACAACATCATTACAATAAGAAAAGCCTCGATGTCAGCAAACCAAGAATGCAACAACTCAAATTTTTTATCCTTTTGGTTGTTTCTCTTGTTCTTCTCATTTTGGAGTTCATCTTAGCTTTTACATATTGTACATAAGTGTCCAGGATTTTTTCAGGTCATGTTCTTCCGCCATCCCAACCTCAAGCATTATGAAAACATTTGGATAGTAAAGACTTGTATTTTGTACTATATGGTTGAATAAATTCCTATCAATATTCTACTTGATTTTAATTATGAATCTAATCTCCTTACACAATGCAATCATATATATCCCAAAGTGTGTTGTAGTGGTTTTCAATACAACTGTAAAAATCTGTAGAAGCTATTGAGTTGGATTTCAAACTAGGATTGTTTTGGTTATTCATGGTTGTCATTTCTCTGTTATACCTGTATGAGCATCTCCAGCTGGAAATCAACAATAAATGATGTAGACTATACAACTTCAAGAGTTTCTTCAGTGTTTCTACTAATTTAAAAGGGTAAAATCCATAAGAATCCCAATTCAATATCTCACAAGGGAAATAATATACTCCACTTTAGGATGTATTTGCTCCTAGTTGAGGAAGAAATAAAGAAGAGTGGCATAATGATATTCTATTTTTTTTTTACTATTTTATTTGGTAGGGTACATAGATCAATGAGGATTGGCTTTGATGGGAACCATTTCCCATATCCATTGTGAACTCAATTTGGCTATTGCTGCCACATTTGATTGTTAATCGACACTAGCAAAGCTTTGACCAACATTAAGGGTTTGTCCTTGGAGTATGGTCATTGATTTATGCTACCTTACACCAAGAGATTATTTAAAAGTATATGTAGTACTTGTTATATAAGTTAGGTTTTTTATTTTTTTTCATAGGGTTTCAATTGTCTTTGTTGGAATACTTCCCCTCCCTCCACACCTACACCAAATATTGGGCTATGGAAAATAACACTTGTGAAATAAACCAGCTGCTAAATTCACAATACAATGTTGTGCTTTCACTTCCTTACCATTTGACTTAGGTACAAACACTATCCTCAGGGAAAACGTTAAGGGAAAATAGAACCTGGGAAAATCTTATTATTAGAACTAAGAGGGGAATGTTCAATTGTACTCATACTGGTTTGATTTTATGACTCGGTTTACCAAAAAACACATAAAATTTTATAATTTTAATAAAGAATATATTAAAAATATTCCAAACCATTAGAGGCAAAATACGCAAAATATGCTCATGTATATTAATATATACCACTATACCATCTAAGGTTGAATATATAAAAATGGTCTAGTATGGTTAACGGGGATTTTGAAATTTGAAGTAGATGGGGTTATGAACCCTCCAAACCAACCATAGCAACTCAATTAGAATCATATTTATCGCTTGAGAAATTGCTAAAGGCCACTAATTTCTAAGCTCATGCGATGTAACTTGCATCCTCCCGCCTCAATCAATGACTAATAAAAAATGTAGTGGTGCCCTACTACTACGATGCACGATTCCTTACATGACTTATTTCCTTTGAAACAATTCTTGGAAGAAAAAATCCTCGCGGGATACCATTCTACTTTTGCAAATGTCTTCAACTCTACAAATTCATTTGAGTAGTTATCAATATGGATCGAGTAGGGATAGTTTGGTGATTAATTGGTTGAGTTGGAGATTGACTTGATTGGTTCAATACCAAACCAGTCCCTAAAGTGATTTGAAGGTTGATTCAAAGCAGGTCATGGTTGACTTGGTAAACTTTCTTAAGTTTGACTTAACCACAATGTACTTATAGATTCTACTCGAGATAAGAATTGTTTTGGTTGTAGAGTCAATGTTGACTTGGGACTTGGAATTGATTCATGAGTCAACTTGACAAAGTATCGATACCATGAAAAATGCAAAAGATATAGATTTTCGAGAAAAAATGTTGTTTTAATATTATACATGAAAAAGAAAGAAAGAAAGAAATTATGTTAACATTCACATATGAGAAAACTAGGTCAATGCGACTCAAGATAGAGATGAACTAGGGTAAGAAAAACCCTAGGGACTTTAGCTAAACCCTAAGAGCTAAAACAATGTGTAAACATAAGAAGATGGGGTAAACCTAAATTATAATACCCAAGTACATGCATAAGATTCTTTGAAGGAAAGATGAAGATCATAGATGGAAATTTAGATAAGAGATTGATGTTATAACATGTCTGTATCAATGCCTGGAATGAAAGTAGAGGAATTGGTTGTGTCATCATCCAACACATTGAAAGGACCAATACAAGATTTGATAATGTCCATGGAATAATGCTGAAGGATAAGAGGTCCAATCTTGGGTAGCCCTCAAAGGAGGAACAGGAACAATGCCTCCCTTTTAAACTTTCCTAACATCCAAGGTCAACGAACCTTTGGTAAAGGATGCTACTAATTTACACTTCTCCTCTCGACTTGGGAAGCAGGTGAAGGGAACAAAACGGTTCTTAATGTTGAATGGAAGTAGATCCGTGATAGATGGATGGATGTTGGTGTATTGTAGTTGCAACATGTTGGGAAGAACATTGTCTAACGGATTGTTTTATGTCTATGTGTCAAATGCCAACATCTAATAGGAATTTGTTTCCCCCAAAATTGAGATTGGTTGAAAAAGGAGGTGCTCAGTCTAGTAGATATAGGGGTTTCTTGCAAATCTTGACACAACCTCTTGGAGGAAGAGGGCCAACCATATTTGATAAGGATTACAAAAGGAGGTGGAGAGGGACCCTACATAGTATCTATACAAACAATGGAATCTTCCCTATACCTCATAATAGATTATACACCACAAAATGAAGTGTTGGAGAGAGAACAAATGAAAGACTCTCTCTCACCATGAGGAATATGGTGGTATTTCTTAGTGTGCTACTGGTGGAAGCAAACCCTCAATTAGGGGATCCTTAGGTTTTGTTACCAACCACAATGGAGATATTTAGCTTCGATGATGATATTGTTGACAATTTCTAGTAAATGCTTAACATAGAAGGCTATTTTGGTCCAAGAGGTTGTGGGAGAGAAGTCTAAGTAATCTAGATTTACTTGTAAATACTGACTCTAACCATTTTATTGATAAAAGGGAAGACAAGGAGGAGTGGTGTCCATTGGTTACTTGAATGAGGGGATTCGATTAATAGATATGTTGATTGACTTTTAAGTATATTGGTCTTAGAATATCAACATTGACGATGTCGGGTGAGACCTAAAGAGACATTCTTCTCCAATTATTGTGCCATATATGGGTCTCACTTATGGTGAGTTTGACTCATCTAAGGACATGAGTCTACAAAGATAGAATGTGAGCTTCAAAATACTCTCGAGAGTAGAGGATGTGTAGAAAATTTGTCATTAACATTACACTAAGGAACTACCACTTGTGTGGGATCATACATTGAAGCTTAATAACCTTAGATTAGAAATCCACGGCCCCAATTCAAGATGTAGATTGGTCATGGATTGTAGACATGCGCTCCCATGTCTGAAAAAGATAGGATAACATTTCCTACACATCATACAATTCAATTTTCACTCTTACGCGGTGAACTAAGCTATGCTTCGCGCGATTTCAGTTTTGTAACTCTTGCACTCACGTTGAACTTGCATTCTTTGGAAGATTGGAACCCTTTCAACCATCTTGCACACAACATATACTCTTAGCAATTCTTAGAGATTTGTTTGGAACATTGGACCATTCTCATACAACTGTTGGACACATTGGTTTTCACGTGTTTTGGAATGGAAGTAAGGAGCTATTAAAGAAAGGTATGGTGACAAATTTTCTACATGAATTGTATGAGTTCTTTACCCTTGTAATATCCAATGGTTGGACATGGTGTATTCATTTAAAATTAAAAATTAAAAATTGTAATATATATATATGTGTGTGTGTGTGCTTGATTTTTGTTCAAATTGATCTATATGTACATGAATGTTGCAATTCCAAATCTCAAATCCATATAAGACACATTTTTTTAAAGAAAACTAATAGAGTAACAAGTGTGTAAATAAAGGCATGATTTTGATTAGAATGAAAAATTTGCTATACAAGTTCTTTCACAAATATGTTAACATGAGGAAAAACATAAACTCTCTCCTAATGTATGAAATAAATTGGATATGTCACAATAATTTTCAAGTTAAGGGCATATATCACTTGGTGTTACCTATTCTCCTTAAACATAGTATGTGTACCAAAATGGATCATTACATATGTTTCACATACAACTATGAAGCGGAAAACCAATGAACTCTATAAACCAAACTTGATCAACATGTATACCTTGGGCCTAATCATTGATACACATATTAGAATCCATCATAGTGCTCTATCCTTATTAGCCTTCAATAGGTCCAAACTCAAAATGCATCACTATTTGTGATCCAATAATGCACTTTCTACTAACAAATCCCATCCACTAAAATAACTATATGATGACAAGGGGAAACTTGAAATGAACTACACCAACCATTTTGGATCAATAAATTTCCATTTACCTCAATGGAGAAACCATCAAGACCCAACATTTTTGCTTTTTGGAAGGATTCAATGACCAATTGCAAATCCTTTAACAAGAATGCTTTCATTATCTCTATATTCTATTCTTGTATCACAACGTTAGGAGAAAAAGAATCCATTTTTATGACCTCATAATTGTTTGCTCTTGGAGGTTCCTTGAAAGGATTACTAAAATGATTTTCTCCCAATTTAGAAATATCCTTGAAACTATGAAATCAAACCCCTTTTCCATCCTTGATGTTCCAAATAGTGTTGAATTGTTCCTCATTCATATTTTCATCCTTTAATCAAGACAAGTTGTTTGACTTTCTGGCCACCATTTGGCTTCTTTCTAGTCTAATAGATATCATTTGGTTGTTACCTTCACCTTTATTTTTTATAATTTCACCTTACTAAAAATGTTTGCAATCTCTTCCTATATGATCCATATATGCTTAGAGGAATCATTGACTTTGCTTTCTCCCATGCCATAGTTTTCCTTTTATTCTCTTTAGATTATCCCTGAATTGGAACATTATTGAGTCTTCCATTAGAATATCATAATGTTGAACCATTCATTATAGACCATTTCCCCATTTCCCAAAATTAAGGATCACCAACCAAAAATGAGCTAATTTTCAGAGGACCGTGAAGCTTGGGTTTGCTCACCAACTTGCAAAAATATTTAAGAACATGATCAAAAGGAAATCATTAACTAATCCAAGAGATGAGGGACCCCGCAATATAACCTTCTATCCTTGTTAGACTTCAATATGTTCAAACTCAAAATCCATCACTATTTATGATCCAATAATCCACTAATTCTTAGAAGTATAGAAAAGTATATTATCAAAAAGTACCAACACAAATGGCATGATCACCAAACCTTTATAAAGACCTTGTTGCGTTTTGAATATTGTTTTTAGAATGTCTTCTTGCATACAAAGTAGACATTACAAGATCACTCACGTAAGAATTCAATGGATAATATGGAATGATAGTCACCATCTTGTTGCAAAAGTTATTTATTCTGGAAGGGACAATAAAATTGTTTTCTAAAAAAATTTGTTGGAAATGGGAAACAAACATAATAGAACAGAAAAGTCTAGACGGAAGGATCTATCTCCTGAAAAGCTCCATGACCTAAGAGAAAAAGAAAGGTTGGGAATGGAAATACATAGACTGTTAGTTTTTCAGAATTTTCAATCTGATCTAAGATCTTAACTAAGAGAATAACATGTACAGCATATCTACAACATATCTACAACATATCAATCATGGACACAATAATGCAAGCACAAAAGAGACACAGAGTTTTACTGGGGAAAACCAAGAAGGTGAAAAACCCTGCAACTTCCTCAGAGATAGAAAGAGCAATGAGACAACCAAAGTACAAGAGATAGTCTTATCCTAGCAGATGATCCTCCTCCTCGCAAATGCGCCACTTTCTGAGAGAGATAGAAGTGAGTAATGAGTGATCAAATAGAGATCTCCCGATATCTATTTATACTTGTCCTGTCCTGCCCAATAAACCAGTGGGGCCGACTTTTCTAACTTAGCCTAATAACCCATGGTTACATTAATTTGGGCCGACCCCACACTTGGTGGTCTAATAACCCATTTACCCACATGACTCATACAGGGCTGACCCCATCAAGGTGATCTAATAACCCATCAAGTATAAGTTACGACACTTACAATATAAATGATGACACTTCCGTATAGAGGAATAATAACATCTTTATAGGAATACAAAGACTTCTGTATAGAGGAATAATAACATCTCTATAGGAATACAATATGCATGCGTAAAATACATTCTGAAGTGACATATACATCAACACTCCCTCTTAACTAGGAAGGCATTTCTCGACATAGATATGCTATCACAAGTCTTCTTCTCTGGATCATCATCATTGAATCATCGTCCTCGAATCATCGTCATCATCATCGTTGTTGCTATCTCAATCAGTCTCTGAATCTACTCGTCATATCAAGTTTGTCACGTCCCCATTTTGACCCTATGGCATTAAAATTGTAAATGATGTAACTATTGTTATTTAATCATGGTGAGGAGCTCAAGGCCAAGGCCCTGCCATTGATTTATCGTTTTATGTATCGACAATTAAAAATCGGTGCATATGGCTCTTGTGCTAGATAGGCACAATGTAAATGAAGACATCATGTAAATACAAATTTTATTGAAATACCCACAACTAGCTATGCAATGCAACAAAGAGATGGGTGCATGATTTTACAAGGAATAGGGAGGGAAAGTATTCAAAACAATGAGCCAATGGGGCTGGCTACTCTTCTATGCATACCTTGGAAACTCTAGATTGGAAGGTATGGCCTGAGGGACTATGCATTGGTGAAGGGAATACTTCCTTGAGTGGGGTGTGTAGGCATTGTGGGTGCCAAGCTAGATAGATCTTGTAGAGGTATCCATGACTCTATGTTTGAGCTCACTAGCTCAGCAATTCTTCCTTTCCATTTCCAAGTAGCCTGATAAACCCAAGTGTAGATTAGCTTGGCTCATTTTGGTGTATGTTGGGTTATGTGTGAGTCTGATGTTCCCTGGTTCCTTGTAGAAATCATGCCCAACTCGGGGGTGGCAGTTGCATCAAGAGATTGATAAGCCCAACTGGCCTATGGTTGGGAGGAACGTTGCAGTTGCATAGTTGGTTGCTTAGGGACTACTCTGTTTCAAGATAAGTACTCTCATGTTCTAATTCTGTATTTTTTCAATGGATGAATGACATGAATGTCTTGAATGTATGATGGATGTGTAATAGAACTTAATTATATTGTGTTTTCAAATACTTATGTATTTCCATATTTCCATCTTCTCTCTATATGCATGTTTGTATACTATATATGGGGCTAGATGTCCCCGAATCAGAGTCATGTTCTCTCCCATGCTGTTATGATGGGTGGGTATGTGACACAATGGTATCAGAGCCATAGGATACAGCATTGGGCCTCTATGGTCCAAGTATGACCACAATTATAAGGGAAGATTCCCTTCTAAACACCACAGATTACCATGTTGGGTCTAAACAGACTAAGGTTGAATAGTTTGCAGAGCTTATGATTCAACACTGCAATTGTTGGGCCTTTCATAGAAAATATAAATCATTGTGTGTGTTTATATATGTAGTATTTGAAGTTAAAATGAATTAGAGAAACATAAAGATCTCATAGCTTCTATTTGATTAAGATGGGAAAACAATTCCATGACTGTTTTAGGGATTCTTGCAAAATTGCTTTACATTGTTTCCAATGTAGTAGCATTTAGTTTGTATTTTCTGTTTTCAGGTTGAATGCTTGCCATCCTATATTGTTTTGTTGTTTTGTTGTTTTATTTTTGACATATAAGAGGTGCATTTTTTCTTGAAATATTGTTTTGTTCTATGCAAGTATGATCTGTGATTGGCTTACTCTGTAAAGAAAAGAATGATACATTTCCAGGAAAAAAAAAAATCTATCTGTTTGTGAAGAGATTCAAAAATAAAAAAATAAAAAATAAAATTCTGAGTGTCTTTTTCGAAATTTTGCGCCATGGGCGTGACGACAAAGTTAAGCATAACTCCACGTGTGCGGTGCCAAAATTAGCATAAATGCTGTGCTGAAAGGGAAGAGAGATTTAAAAAAATTTCTAATTGTCTTTTTTGAAATTTTGCGCCACGGGCGCGACGGCAAAGTTAAGCATAACTCGGCACAGCGACGGCTGTAGATTTAGGGATAAAATCTGCGCAGTACGCGATGCGTGATGGTATATTTAGGGATAAAATCTACGTGGTACGTGGTGCGCGGTGACAAATTTAGTGATAAAATTGCACGGTGTGTGGGAGACACTTTTTAGTGATAAATTTCCGCGTCAATGGCGGCAACAATAACCTTAACATCCACACCACCCGTGGCAGATTTAACCTTAATATTTGCGCCAAATAGGGAAATGCAATAGCTTTTCACTGAGATTCTAAGGTGCCAAAAATGGAAAAATCATCATGAGAGTTATGCACCAAATTGCGCGAAATCAAAATAATTACAAAAAAAAAACGAGGGAAGCCATAAGGGGGCAAGCCCCCCTGACCCCCGTCGTCCCCCTGAGACCGTCGTTGATTGTGAGAAAGTCTATGATTGGAAAAAGTTGTTAATATAGGATTTCCCCACATACATGCAAATAATTTATGGTACCATAATGCAGCTAACAGTTGTGTTTATAAACACATTTTGTAGAATTATAGTCACATCAAAGCAACATCCCATATAAGTGCAATTGGAATTTTTTGTCTTGGTTGGGCCAAGAATATCAACATCATGGATGATGCACAGGATCCCTATGAGCCTGAGACATATGCCATGGGGTAAAACATACATGTTGAGAATGTTGAAACAAAATTTAATGGGAGGAGAAATCGAGATACTCCCCTAGATATTGCAGCCACCATGAGGAGCCTAAGGGTGGAGTTGCAAAGTTGCAGAGAAGATAATGAAAGGATGATTAAAGTTCGGGAAGAACAAAATCAGTTGCATGCAGCCATGTTTCATAGTTTGGCAGACATCCAAAGGAAAATAAACTCTGGGCATCAGACATCAAATCCAGAAAAGAGTGGGAGTAGTTCAAATAGAAATTCCCGCAAGAGGTCCAATAGCTCAAGAAGAGTTTCTAAAGACAAAACCTATTCTCCAGAAATCTCTTCTAGTGGACCATCTAACTCTGAAGGATCCATTGAAGGTTCAGGCTCTTCATCTCACAAGAATAAGAGGAAGAGGCATTACAGGAACAATTCACACGGGGAATTTAAGAAGGCAAAACCTCCTACATTTGATGGAGAGGTAAAGTCTGGTCAAGAAGCTGAAGCTTGGCTTCTTGGGATGAGAAAGTATTTCCAAGTCCAAGACTAATCTGGAAATATGAAGGCAAGGGTCTTCATCTTCAAATTGAATGGACGAGCATCTCTATGGTGGGAACACATCGGATAAGTGAAGAAGATCAATGAAACAAAGATTGTGTTGAAGCAGTTCAAGAAATACTTCAAGTAGAAGTACCTCTCTGACAGGTACTATGATGATAAGATCAAAGAGTTCCATGAGCTGAGATTGGGACAATTGACCATGGAAGAGTATGAAAACAAGTTCTTGGAGCTGTTGAGGTATGTCAGGTATAGTCGAGATGATAAGGTGAAAATTTAGCGTTTTCTAAGTGGGCTACCTCAGTCATATAAAGATAGGATTGAATTTGATGAACCTTGAACTCTAGAAGAGGCAATAAGGAAGGCCAAGTATTGCTATGATCAAAACAAAAGCAAACCTAATTTCGATAAGGCATGGAAGGATAAGAAGAATTATAAGTTTGACCAAAGGAAGAAAGGTTTCAAACCTCCTCATATCAGAAATCAGCAAAGGCAACCATCATAGGTTGTGAATAATCCAACTAGGATGATGGGAGACAAGCCAAGATATCCAAAGGAGCCAAGAGAACCACTTCAATGTTGGGGTTGTGGAGGAGACCACATGCTTAGGAATTGTCCGCACTAGAATGGGAATGCAAATCAAGTTCACAACATCCAAGGAGCTGGAACTGTCGGTAAAGTGGGGAGGACAATCCCTAGAATCTATGTAGCACTAGATGACTGCTAAGAAGATCATCAGTCAATTGTAGTTGAAGTTGAAGGTAAGATTGCGAAGCAATCTATTTATATTTTGATTGATCCTGGATCTACTCACATTTATGTCACTCCTAGAATTGTTGAGATTTGTGCTTTTAAGAAATTAAAGCATAGTAAATCATGGTTAGTTTAGCTAGCCACTGGAACCAAGAGAAAAGTTAGTGAAATAGTAGAGAAATGTTCATTAGAGATGGATGGGTTATTCACTTATGCAGATCTGAATATTTTGAAACTTGGTTCCTATGATATTCTCATTGGGATGGATTAGTTAGAGGCACACAAGGTTAAACTTGACTGCTACAATAAGACATTTGAATGCATGGATGAAGAAGGAATCCGATGGGTTGTAAAAGGCATTCCAAAGGTGACTTCTGTTAGGCAGGTTTCAGCCATGCAGCTGAAGAAGTTCTGTAGAAAGGATTGCCAATTGTACGCAGCATATGTTTTGGATGCAACAGAAAATGAAACTCCTATGTCAGAGTACTATCATGTATTGCAGGAATTCACGGATGTTTTTCCTGATGAGATTCCGAGACTTTCTCCAAAGAGAGACATTGATTTTACAATTGAACTTGTGCCAAGAACAACACCAGTGTCTAAGACACGGTACAGGATGAGTACACCGGAATTACTAGAATTGAAAATGCAATTACAAGAGTTGTTGGAAAAGAAATATATCAAACCAAGTGTGTCCCCGTGGGGAGCACCTGTTCTATTTGTGAAAAAGAAAGATGGAACACTCAGATTATGTATTGACTATAGGCAGTTGAACAAGGTCACTGTGAAGAACAAATACCCATTTCCCCGAATTGATGACCTTTTTGATCAAATGAAAGGAGCAAAGGTATTTTCAAAGATTGACTTAAGGTCAGGTTACCACCAGGTAAGAATCAAAGAGGAATATATTCATAAGACAGCTTTTATAACAAGGTATGGACACTATGAGTTTGTGGTGGTACCATTTGGTCTCACAAATGCACCAGCTACATTCATGTGTCTCATGAATAGTGTTTTAAGCAAGTATTTGGACAAGTTTGTTCTTGTTTTTCTAGATGACATTCTCATATATTCTAAGAATGAAGAAGAGCATGAAGAACATTTGAGAATGACATTGCAATTGCTAAGAGAGCATAAGTTGTATGCAAAGTTAAGCAAATGTGACTTCTATAAAAATAAAATTAATTATTTGGGTCACATTATCTTAGACGAAGGAATATCGGTGGACCCTGAGAAGATTGAAGCCATTATGAATTGGCCAACCCCAAGGAATGTGACAGATGTGAGATCCTTTATGGGACTTGATAGGTACTACCAGAGGTTCATTGAAGGATTCTCCAAGGTCGCAAACCCGATCACTTCTTTGCAAAAGAAGGGAATAAAATTTGAATGGTCACCAAGATATGAGGAAAGTTTCCAACAATTGAAGAATCTTCTTACGAGTGCACCAATTTTGAAAATTGTAGATCCAAAAAAAGACTTTGTGGTATGTACCGATGCATGCAATCAAGGAATTGGAGGAGTTCTTATGCAAGACAACCACGCGGTATGCTATGAGTTGAGGAAGTTGAAGGAGCATGAGAAAAACTATGCTACTCATGATTTAGAACTTGCAGCCATAGTACATGCTTTAAAGATGTGGAGGCATTACTTAATAGGCATGAAATTTGAGTTAAGAATAGACTATTGTGGTCTGAAATACTTGTTTGATCAACAAACTTTAAATGCTAGGCAAGCTAGATGGTTGGAATTTTTGTGTGAATTTGATTTTGAAATCAAACACATAAAAGGGAAAGAAAATAAGGTAGTAGATGCACTCAACAGGAAAGTACATGAAATGCATGTGGCAACGCTTAGCACTTGCCAACCAGATTTGAGACTGCAGATTGTTAACCATATTGTTGAGGATGAAGTGTATGTGCAGATAAAGGATAAATTGTAGCAGAAAAACCTTGGAAAGAAGAATGAAGGCTATCATTTGGAAGAAGACGGACTTCTTACTTATAAGAATAAAGCCTATATTCCACATGTGATAGATTTGAGGAGGATTTTTATGGATGAAATCCATAAAGCTCCATACTCCGGTCACCCCGGATACCAGAAAACAATTGCTCCAGCAAGAAAATATTATTTCTGGCTAGGAAAGAAGAAGCATGTCGCTGAATACATTTCTAAGTGCATGACATGTTAGCAAGTTTATTGCACCAAGTGCCAATTCCAGAATGGAAATGGGAAGTAATTTCCATGGATTTTGTTACAGGATTACCAATGACTGCGAGACAACATGATTCCATCATGGTTGTGGTGACAAGTTAACAAAGGCAACACATTTTATACTGATTAAGTCCACGCACAAAGCCGATGCCATTGCAAATATTTTCATGATGGAAATTTTCAGATTACATGGGTTGCTTAAGGCAATAATTTCTGACAGGGATACCAAGTTCACTTCCAATTTTTTGAAAAGTCTCTTTGTATATTTGGGTACACAGTTGAGCTTCAGTACCGCATACCATCCTCAAATAGATGGGCAAACAAAAAGAGTAAATCAGGTGCTTGAGGACATGCTCCATATGTATGTAATGGACAAACCATCAAAGTGGGAGGATTATTTACACTTGGTAGAGTTTGCATATAACAATGGGAAGCAAGAATCATTCGGAATGAGTCCATATGAGGTTCTATATGGCAGAAGGTGTAGGCCACTAGTGACTTGGGACAATCCAGTGAACAGAATTGTACTTGGGCTAGAATTGCTTAAGGAAATGGAGCAAGAGGTTGTAAAGATCAAGCAGAATTTAAAAGCAACCCAGGATAGACACAACATCTATGCAGATAAGCATAGGGTGAATAGGGAATTCAGTGTTAAGGATCATCTGTATCTTAGAGTGAGACCAAGGAAGGGTCCCTTGAAGCTTGGGATTTGTGCCAAGCTATCACTTAGATATTGTGGGCCATTTGAAGTGCTTGAAAGAATAGGGCCGATTGCATATAGACTTGCATTTCCTGCTAGCACTAGAGCTCATAATGTTTTTCATGTCTCTTTGCTTAAGAAATATGTACATGATCCTAACCATGTGATTAATTGGGATGTGATCCAGGTGGAACTCGAGGGAGAGTTCCAAACCGATCCATTATGCATCGTAAACAAGAGGGTAACATTGCTCTGAAACTGAGCCATCAGACAGGTAAAGGTGCAATGGAAGCACTACCGTCCCGATGAGGCTACATGGGAGCTGGAGGATGCCATGAGAGTGGCATATCCATTTTTGTTCAATTTTGATGAGCACTGAGGACAGTGCTAATGTAAGGGGAGGTGAATGTCACATCCCCATTTTGACCTTGTGGCATTAAAATTGTAAATGATATAAATATTGTTACTTAATCATGGCGACGAGCTCAAGGCTAAGGCCCCGCCATTGATTTATCGTTTTATGTATCAGAAATTAAAAATCGGTGCATATGGCTCTTGTGTTAGATAGGCACAATGTAAATGAAGACATCATGTAAATACAAATTTTAATGAAATACCCACAACTAGCTATGCAATACAACAAAGAGATGGGGGCATGATTTTACAAGGAATAAGGAGGGAAAGTATTCAAACCCATGAGCCAATGATGTTAATTCATTTAATTGAGAAAACCCATAAATCCCAACTACCCATTTTGGCTTATGCACCCAATCATTTAATTCTTCCAAGAGTTGGTTGAGGCAGTTAATGCCTTGGGAAGGGAGACGTATGGCAGTCAATTTTGAGTATGGGCAAGCCATCAATCTGGAAAATTGTATTTTTCCTCCATGGGAAAGAAAACACCCACGAAATTGGGCCCAAATCCATTCTTCACCCATGGCCTTTGACCTCTCACGTAGTTTGAGCTAGCTGGGTCTTTCCCTGCACATTTTTCATCCTTTTTCTGCATTTTCCCATGCCCGAAAACTTGTTTTTGGATAGCACAGTGGCTGGGAGAAGAGAAACACGAATTGGTGGTCTAATGGAGGTCGTTTTTGCTCCTGGGTTGTCCCTAAATGTTTTCTGAGAAGAGAACCACGAATTGGGGGTTTAATGGAGGTCATTTTTTCTCTTGGGTTGTCCCTAAACGTTTTCTGAAAATGAATTTTGCTTTCCAGGGTTTATTCCCATTTCTCCATTTCATTTTTGGGTTGCCCGCATTTTTCTGAACTGGTAAGAACCCCATCTTTGCGCATATCACTGTAAAAACGTTTCTTCATGCCCAACACTTATACTTTTGTTGTTATGTGCGTACCTATTTTTGTTTGAACCTATTAGCAAGAGATTGGGAGTGGTAGTGGACAGAATTGGCTTGATAAACCTAGTGGGGGGAAATAACCTCTCAAGAAGATCAAGAGGGATAGCTACTCTTCTATGCATACCTTGGACACTCTAGATTGGAAGGTATGGCTTGAGGGACTGTGCATTGGTGAAGGGAATACTTCCTTGAGTGGGGTGTGTAGGCATTGTGGGTACCAAGCTAGATAGATCTTGTAGAGATATCCATGGCTCTATGCTTGAGCTCACGAGATTAACAATTCTTCCTTTCCATTTCCTAGCATACTGATAAACCCAATTGTAGATTGGCTTGGCTCATTTTGGTGTATGTTGGGCTATGTGTGATTTTGTTGTTCCCTGGTTCCTTGTAGAAATCATGCCCAGCTCGGGGGTGGAAGTTGCATCAAGAGATTGATAAGCCCAACTGGCCTATGGTTGGGAGGAACGTTGTAGTTGCATAGCTGGTTGCTCAAGGACTACTCTGTTTCAAGATAAGTATTCTCATGTCCTAATTCTGTATTGTTTCAATGGATGAATGACATGAATGTCTTGAATGTATGATGGATGTGTAATAGAACTTAATTCTGCCATGTTTTCAAATACTTATGTATTTCCATAATTCCATCTTCTCTCTATATGCATGTTTGTATACTATATATGGGGCTAGATTTCCTTGAATCAGAGTCATGTTCTCTCCCATGTTGGTATGATGGGTGGGTATGTGACAAAGTTCTACAGAGCCAGTCCTTTTTCATATTGGATGTAGGCCCACCACCTGTAGGTCTTCATCATCACTGGCCATATTGTGGAATCCTCAGGACTTATTACATGCATCGCAAAACCTTGCAAGAGCATCTAGGCTATTACGAGCACACAACTCTACCTGTCGGATATCCCAGGGCTATATTATATGTGACTGTCACAAAACCTTAAAAGAGTTTCTTGACAAGCAAGATCTCTAAAGAGCATCTGAGGCATTTTTCATCCTGTCTAGATCTCCAAGACTTATTACATGTGACCCCTACCACAAAACCTTTAAAGAGTGTCTTGACTAGCAAGAACTCTAAAGAGCATCTACGGCCTTTTTCATCCTGTCTAGATCTCCAGGGCGTATTACATGTGGTCATGGACAAACCTTGAAAGAGCATCCCCGGATTGATTACAAGCACATAGCTCAACTTATCGGATCTCCTAGGGCTGGATTGTATCCCATAGGAAAAAACCTTGAAAGAGCATCTTCCAAATATCCCAGAACCAGATTACATGCCATAGGAAAGACCTCGAAAGACTATCTACAAATCTTCTAGGGATGGATTATATGTCCTCCCAAAGCAAAACCTCAAAAGAGTGTTTTCCAGATATCCAAGCGCCACATTACATGCCATAAGCAAAACCTCGAAAGACTATCTGCAAACCTCCCAGGGCTGGATTATATGCTTATCTGCACAACTTGTTCCACGACCACAGAGTATCAACCTAATACTGACCATACATCATCCTGATGTACACATGATCATCCTGATCATCATCACTGCATCGTCCTGATGTATGTCATCTGGAGAAACATCCTAAAGCTCATCATCCATGATCATCTTGATCATACAATGCATCCACCTGATGCATAGAGAGTATTTTCCTGATACATATCATCATACATGATCTACCTGATCATACAAGTATCCACCTAATACATATACAAATACATGATCCACCTGATCATACCTGATATATATCAACATACATGATCCACCTGATCATACAATGTATCCACTTGATACATACACAGATACATATACATGATCCAACTAATCATATCCAGCATCCGACATGATGCATATACATATCAATGATCCAACTGATCATAACAAGCATCCAACATGATGCATACATAGATATAAGAGATCCAACTGATCATACAGAGAAGAAACTCAAACATCATCCTGATGCTCATCATCCAACGCTTACATCCACAGCCATGGGAAGGATCCTCCTCTCATCATGCTTGGAATGGCTCTAGCAAATGTGTCCATCACTTCTTCCTTGAAGTGTCGTCAATATGAAGAACACCAAGCCTCTTTCTGAAGTATTCGAACTTCACTCTGGCTAGTGGTTTCGTCAGCACATCTGCAATCTGCTCATCTATCGCAACATACAGAAGATTCACTGCTCCTCCCTACACCATATCCCTGATATAGTGATATTTGATCTCAATGTGCTTCGACCTGTCATGGAACATCGGGTTCTCAGATAGCTTCACACAACTCTGATTATCACAAAAGATACCAGTAGCCTCTAGTAGAAGATCAAATAACTCAGACAGTAGCTTCCAGAGCCATACTGCCTCGCAACTAGCCAAACATGCTGCAACATAACCTACCTCGGTTGTACTCAGTGCTATGCAGGATTGCTTCCTGCCAAACCAAGAGATCACACCTGATCCCATTCTGAATCAACACACAAATGTTCTCTTCCCATCTGCAGCACTGCCTGCCCAGTCCGAATCAACATAACCCTGTAGGTTAAACTTTTGATTTGCATCATACTTGAGCCCATAGTCAATTCTACCTTTTAGGTACCTTAGAATATGCCTTACAGCAACCAGGTGAACACTCCTCGGATCTGTCAGGAACTGGCCCAATGTGTTAACCGCAAAGCAAATATCTGGTCTCGTGTTCATCGAGTACATCAAGGACCCAATCATCTGACGATACATAGTGACATCAATCGGCTCAGATGAAGCATCACACAGAAGCTTCAGGTTCGATGCCATAGGTCTAGCCATGGCCTTGCAGTCCATCATCCAAAACCTCTTCAGGATCTCTACTGCATACTTCCCTTGTCCAAGGAAGATCCCATCTGCATTCTGCCACACCTCCATGCCTAGAAAGTAGTGCATCATACCCAAGTCCTTCATCTCGAACTCAGCAGCAAGCTTCCTCTTCATATTAGCAATCAGTCTATCCTCACTTGTTACAAACAGGTCATCCACATACAATAGTAGTATCACTGGATTGCCTTCCTCAACCTTGTAGTAAAGGTTGGAATCCGCTTTACTCTTAGTAAAGCCCAAACTGGATAGGAATCCATCTATCCTACCATACTAGGTCCTGGGTGCCTGTTTCGAACCATATAGGGCTTTCTTCAGTTTGCACACATGTGACTCTCGGTCATGTGTCTCAAACCCGAGTGGCTGCTCCATATACACTTCCTCTTCAACTACACCATTCAAGAAAGCTATCTTGACATCCATCTAGTGTACCTTCCATTTCATCACTGCATCCAGAGCAAGTACTGTTCTGATGGAAGTGTATCTAGATACAGGAGAAAAAGTCTCTTCATAATCAATCCCTTCTTTCTTGGAGAAGCCACAAGCTACAAATCTCGCTTTGTACTTTTCTATGCTGCCATCTGTAGTATGCTTGATCTTATAGATCCACTTGGAAGTCACAACAAACTTCCCTTCAGTTCTTGGGACTACATCCCAAACATCATTCTTCATGATTGAGTGGTACTCCTCGATCATGGCATTCTTCTTGAATTTTGGGAAGTTCAATATCTTCAATAGATAACTTTGTTGTTGAAAAAATGTTGTAGTCCTTCTTTTGTAGGTGATGGTATACAATCTTTCCTGCAAAACAAGTTAAATTGCATGATTAGAAACATCTCATAGTTTTCAGAACAAATTCTTACACATAAATAAATATGTCATTTAGTCATGCAATTATCTTAGCCAATGCTTCAATACAACATTTATTGATATCCCGTAACTTTCTAGATGCCTTCCAATATCTACCAGAACATTGTTAAGAGTGTGCACAACTCCCAACATGTCAGCAAACAGGTTTCATTCTAGATAAGTAGAAATGGAATGTTGTAGAGTGCCATAGGCCGCTTACCTATCACATGCATATTAGTAGTATGTTGTTCATTAATCCAATTATTCTAATATGCCAAAATACACAGCCTAATTCTAGGAACATCAGTATATACATCATTGAACAGTATTATTTAAACAATCAAATATGCAAGAAATGGTAATTCAAATACTTATCATTCTTTGTTTGTTGGGTTGACTCCCTCTCAGTCTTTTATTCCTTTCTACAACTCCATTCTGATGTGGATTGTGAGAAGTGGTCGACTCCCTCTGAATGTCTTCATCCTTGCAGAAACTACTGGAGTGTGCTTCGTCTTGATCTTTGCTTCTTGGATTACCTTTCCTTGAACTTATATCCATCCTCGATCACTATGCATGCTTACTAGTATCGTCATTGTTTTACCATTGAGATCTCATACATTCATTAGTATAATCTCAATACTATCAAAACACAATAATCCTAAACATGTATAGTCATGATCATTTCAAACACAGATAATAAGCATTAGCATTCAATGTTTTAGGGAAGACTTATTTTACTCATGCATATTCATATTTCACCAAAGGAATTTTCTCATTAGTCATATCATCAATCAAGGTAAGAGACATAATATGCATAAATCCTTGATTACTTACATTTTTAACTTCATGAATAATCATTATCAACAATACAACAGTATAAGATCCTAACACAAGGTAGGATTCTAACTTGATATAGGAAAGACATACCTGGATTAATATGTTAGTTGGTTATGTATAGCATACCCACATGATGTCTTCTTGTTCTCTTAAATGACTTGTGCTACTAACCTACATATCCCATAGGTTAATCATTATAGAACCAAGTTATACATACCTCGTAAGTAGATCTTCTATGTGATCCATGACAATGGATGAATATTTGTCTTCATGTCACCATGGTCGTATATTCTTGAATTAGAACATGATTTGTCTTTCTTGATGTACCTTTCATGTTAGCGAACAACATCAACCTCATGCAACACCACAAAGCATGAGTACAATCATAAGTTTCAAAACCCTAATCAATGAATATCTGCATTCATAATTTTATTAAGGTGATACGATAAGTCTAAAGTTAATCAAGATGGTACTAACCTTAATGAAGACAAACATACCATAAACTTAATCATGGATAGATCTCGAAACATACATGGATAATTCATACCTGTCGAGATTTTTTGTAATCTTCTTATGTAAGGTCTTAGCCTCATCTCCTTCTGGAACAGGAACTTATTCACTTACGCAGGTGACCAAACGATTCTCTTTTAGGATTAACCCAATCCAGTTGATTTGCAGAAACTGGATCTGGAGATGGATTAGGGTTTGTCAGAGAAACCCTAAAAATTCAAACTTTGAATTTCAAACTTCTGAAAGGATAGAAGGATGCACCTTGATGAGCTTATCAAGCTGGTATACTCATAATTTGAAATCTGCAAAGTTTCACCCCTCAAAATTGCCTTTGAAACTTCTGGATCTTCTAGACACGATCACGAACTAGGGCTTAATAAAGCCCACCCTTCTGCCCAACCAAAAGGTTTGATCCAAATCCCTAAACTTCTATTTTTCTGAGGAGCTTCCAGCCGTGGTCACAGACTTCAAAAATTCCAACTTTTGCAGAAGCACTAATTTTCCAGTTTTCCGATCAAAGTCCCGAACTAGCGTTTGATCAATCTCGGCCTTCTTCCCAACCAAAAAATTTGATCTTGGTCTCTAAATTTCAATTTTGATGAGTATCATTCAGAAATAGTCTCCAATTACAAAATTTCCATCTTTCTCCGAAACCCTGATTGCCGGAGCCATGAATGAAGGTGCTCAAAATCCAATTCTATTTTGATAGAAATATGCACCTGATTGTGTCTGGTGTAACATTGAAATTATGAATCCACATGGTATAAAGCTTCTACATGTGGTAGCCTGACCTGTCATCTTTCCAACCCCATAGTTTTGACCTCAATTGGATTATATGAGAGAGATTTATGCCAAGTGTTGCAACGTGACATCTTTATGGGATAAAAAAGGAGAGTGAACTTGCACAGCATGCCACATGTCCATGGTTCACTTTTGGCCTCTGAACCTTCGGCTTGTAAAAGTACAGTCCGTTCCGTACCTATCACATTTTACCAAATTTCATTTGGAGCTTCCTAGCCCAAGTTATGACCTTTTTTTCTAGGTCACCTATTTATGACAGAGATCTGGAAGAAGCCGAAACCCTAGATTGTATAAATCATAAAACACAAAGTAAAACGAATTAGAAGTTTTGCTTCAGACAAAAGGTACATGGTGATCTTATCTTTGACCTGTAAGCATTTTAGATCCTGAAACCTTGCAGAAATGAATTTATAGAGAAAGTGCTACGATGACTAGTTTTTGCTATATCAAGCCCTAGCATTGCAAGTGCAACAAGTGCCATACATGCCATACCATGCCTTCTTTCAAGCTAGCTCTGGTACCATGTTAGTTTTTCATAATTTTCAATCTAATCTAAGATATTAACTAAGAGAATAACATGTACAACATATCTACAACATATCAATCATGGACACAATAATGAAAGCACATAAGAGACACAGAGTTTCACCGGGGAAAACCAAGAAGGTGAAAAACCCCGTAACTTCCTTAGAGATAGAAAGAGCAATGATACAACCAAAGTACAAGAGATAGTCTTCTCCTAGCAGATGATCCTCCTCCTCACAAGTGCGCCACTTTATGAGAGAGATAGAAGTGAGTAATGAGTGATCAAATAGAGATATCCCGATCTCTATTTATACTTGTCCTATCTTGCCCAATAAACCAGTGGGGATGACTTGTCTAACTTAGCCTAATAACCCATGGTTACATTAATCCAGGCCAACCCCACACTTGGTAGTCTAATAACCCATTTACCCACATGACTCATACAGGGCCGACCCCATCAAGGTGGTCTAATAACCCATCAAGTGTAAGTTACGACACTTACAATATAAATGATGACACTTCCGTATAGAGGAATAATAACATCTCTATGGGAATACAAACACTTCCATATAGAGAAATAATAACATCTCTATGGGAATACAAACACTTTTGTATAGAGGAATAATAACATCTCTATGGGAATACAAACACTTCCGTATAGAGAAATAATAACATCTCTATGGGAATACAAACACTTCCGTATAGATGAATAATAACATATCTATAGGAATACAATATACATGGGTAAAATATATTCCAAAGTTACATATACATCAACATAGACATGCAACTACCACTGCATCAGATGCTAGCACAATGAAGAACACAATTACTTCTAGTTCAGCTCCACAAGTGAAATGGATGCACCGAACGGATCCCATTAAAATTCCACCAGCAAGTCATCCTTCAACCAATATTCCATCACCAACTAAATGAAGTGCTTCAGGACATTCAAATATTGGTAGAATATAAGTATGTAGAACTTGATGTGCATCGATTTGTGGATTTGCAGTCTCCTGAAGAATACCACAAACATGTTGAACACACTTGCAATCTAGAATAGCGTGTGAATGAAGTGCCACAACAAAAAAATGGGGGAACTCGTACTTGTCATACACCTGCTTTACCTCGATTTTCCAGTGCATGATGAATAAGAACTCCTAGACGTATTGAAGTGGTTGAAAGTTCCCTAATAGGTCTTGGAGTTCAGTTACCTAAATGAACTATTGATTGGAAATGCAGCAAAATTGTCAAATAATTTTTTGAATCTCAGAGTGATGCATCGAAATGTCAATTATTTTTGGCTTTGTTTAAATTGCATTGTTTGGCCACTGTTAAGAATATTTTAGGCATAAATATAGTTAGAAGTTCAGAGGCTAATAGTCATTTTGTTACAAATATCCAAGTTGCATTTAATTTAATTGGAAATATGTCTCACACAAAAGATCTTAACACATCCCGCCATGTACTATCTAAATCGATTGTAAGCAAAGTTACGAGGTGTAGTTACCTTATATCACACACATATCACCTCTTTAAAGTAGATAGAAATACACTCCATAAGTATTCTTCTATTAGAGAAAGACTAGGCACTCCAGGACAAAATTATTGTTGGGAATTCATTGGAAAGTTTCCTCATTTAGACATGAAGCTAATTGTTGTCGTTAAAGACCTAATGCACAAGTTTTGGCATGATAACACTAGACCTTGATATAATCAAAAAGATGTTTTGAAGTTCAGAAATTGTACTAAGGAGCATGAACCCCACATAAAACACTTCCTTGACATGACACAAATGGAACTCTATGAGAGATTCAAGATTGAGCACACACATATAAACCTAGGCCAATGGTCATTTGAAAAATGCAATCCCTGGTATCTTAGAATTTTCACGAGCCACAACACATGTTGCTATAGATACCATGTAGAGTTTGAATCTTATTATGACACATATAAACATATATTTTGTGATTTTCATACTAACACTATGCAAGAATGCTCCTTCATACTACCATCAAATGCATCAAGAGATTTCATCCATAGCATAATGTGTCCAAGGGATGAAGGTGAAAAACATGATGCAAAGTCATGTCTTTATGGGACATGTTCTAGGTGTAGTGGATATTCATTGTTGGGGTGTTGCACCCATGTAAGCGAGAAGCGCGGATTTGGGAACATGATAGTATAAATGCAGAGCTTCAAATATGTAATGTATTAAATAGATAGTGTGAAAGGGGGAAAAAAGATTGCATTGGTCAAGTGACAGGTATGTGATTATTACATAGTTTCAAAATGTGCATTCAATTTCTACATACATATATTTCAAAGGTCACGCTGTAATAATGCCCTTGTTTTCATGACACCAGGTATGGATATGCGATTTCATAGAGGAATTTTACAAAAACACCGAGCAGTATGTTCAACATGTGCATGTGGCATGGTGGAAGGATGAGAAATATAGAAGATGAAAGGATATACTCCCCATTTGAACCATATTGTTAGTTTTGGATTTTGATGAGAGTTACACTCTTCAGGCGCAAAACTAGATTCAAAGTCAATACTATCATTAGGACCAAGTTAGTATAATGGATCATATCACATATAGGCACATGCCAGAGAGCAATAATGACTAGAGGACAATATTGAAGGAGACAAACTTCTACATCAGTGACAACAAGTGCCATGACCTGTATTATGTACAAAATTGATTTCATATTTTCTATGATCAACTGAAGGGGAGAGATATACAAATGGATCAATATTGGATATGGTCATATGGTTGTGCAATCCAGTTCAAAAATGAACATGTATTCCATTGGTTGAGTATTTTCACAAGACTTATGGTGTGATGGATATATGGAACTATTTTGAGACTAGGCACGAGAAGGGAGAGCATTATGGGGCTAGATCATGAATCAAAACCATGATACGAAGGGAGGCGATGAGGTGCATGACAAACCCTCATATCCAAGATGCAGAATCCATAGTTCAATGGTGCTCTACAAAAATTTCAGGTCAATCCACTAAGAAACAGACATCAATAGGTATAGGACATGTGGTGAGAAATTTCTGGCAAGTGCTTGATATAAATCAATCATGTTCTTGTAATTGTAGTACTGTATAAGGGACTTGTGGATTTCATTTGGTTCAAACCTCAAACAACCCTTTATTTGAAATATGGATGCAAAAACTTGCTTTCTTTTGTGGGCCCTATAGCAGTGATGAGTGGGATGACTATGAATCGATGTACTGGGTTGATGAGTCGTATCATGTATCACTTGCAGTAGACCCACGTGCATTTTTTGAAATAATCCAGTTAGAGGAAGGCTGGTCCTCTATTTCGAATGACTATGATCATATATCTGATCTTGTACAACCAAGTAGATATTTCTACAACCATATCTCAGTCTCCTTCTTGTTTTTTTTAACCATGTTATCAAAACCCTACATTTTTTAATTTGACCTTGAAATGCACTTTGCAAGATAGATCTACACAATTGTCGCCCCGAAATATAATGAATGGTGCACAAATTATTGCTTGGCACGATGCATCCAAGGGAAGGAAACCCTGTTCACATAATCCAATCATAGTGAGTTCAATTACTTTCCTACTAGCTTGATGGTTGTTCAGGGTGAATATATTACAGTAAATGTAAAGTCACCAATGATCGATGGGTATGTATACATGTATTACAAACTAGGTTCATAGGTGTATCACTATAGACCCTTGATCGTTGGTACAATTACCAACTACAAACAATGTCAACAAAGAGCTTGAACAAGCTATGCTACCGCCTACCGCATCCAAAGGACGAGAGATTGTTGGAGACAATCAGAAACAAAGAGGATCCAGATGGCTTAATTGATTGAGGTAACTATTTCATGCTATGTACATAGATTAGTAATGTAATTATTTATCCATGCATGTCTAACATCATTCATGTTATATTGTTTATTTCATGTTATGTTAGATATTTAATTTCATGTTATCTAGATCTTGTTTCCTTAGATTCTTTATTTCATGTTTATGCTATGTTTAAGTTCATATTACCATACATTGATGTATTCTTGACACTTTTATATCATTTAAATCATTACATGTTTTAAACCATTTTCATTGTCCAATCCCCATCATGCTTCATCAACAAAATTACCATTGCTACCATTAACGTCAACACCATCCTCCCCATGCCCATGTTGTCACCGTCACCATCCTCATCATCCCCATTGTCATGATCGTGGCCATAAAATGTCATCCCCATTCCCATTGACACCATATGTGTCACCATCATCCTCCTCATGCCCACATTGTCACCATCTCCATCCTCATCATCCCCATCACCACCATCAAACACCCTTGAAGGCTCATGATTGAAGGGATTGAGTCACTTTCATGTTCATGTTCTAGTTTTAATTAAGCCCTAAGTATGCTTTCCAAGACTAACTTTAGCGAAACTATTTGTATCATGTGTTGGTCACCCACATGACCCACTTTCTTTTTTAAACACTCGCTATTAGTGTGTTTTTGCATATATTCAGTCAAAGGAAGTATTTTTTCACAAAATTGAAATTTCATGCAAAGTAAAAACTTATTAACTAAATAAAAATTGAAGACTTGACTAAAATACATAGTTAAAAAAAATTAGGTGTTCTCCTCCAAGTGCTTCAAAGATGACTAAAAAAGCTACTTTCAACTCCAACATTCATGTACACTATGTGGATCTACTCACATGCAATAAAAACACCTATGTGGCTCTAGTCTCATGCAACACAATCCAAGACACAAAACTTCAAATAGAACAAGACACCCACCATAATTAATTTCAATAGGTATCTCACCCATCCAACAATTAATCATCCAGGAATTTCTCTCAACCACATGCAACACAAGATTCAAACTTTCCCCTCTCTCCTAAAGGTTCCCTTGCGACATCTATCTCTTCTAGTGCTCTAGTGTGGTTAGGAAGAATAATATCCAATGACTGAACTCTATAAACCTAGAGTGGTAGACAATTATGTCAATAATATCACCACTAATTCCTTTCTATCCACCCTTGTTATATTCGACAAAGTTAAATAAAAAATACCCTAATTAGAATTGTTGCTAAACTTGCTAAAGCATAAAAGCATGTGAGATAATTGGGAATCCCAAGTAAAATGCCTCACAAAGGGAAATTCCAAGTAATTTTGAGAAATTGACAAATTAGGTTCAAAGTAGGGCATCTTGTTATAACACTACTTGGTCATTGGCTTAGTAGGAGACATGGAGAGTGGAGCTAACACCTAACATGATTTTGGATTCTAGCAATAGAGTTTTCTTTCCATGTAATTGTGTGATGTAACATGGATAGGGTTTTCAAACCCTAAGAAAGACAATCATGCTAGTGGAGAGATATTGAATGACATAAGATTCTTGTTGAAGACAATTAGTACTCCTTACCTATCCTTGAGATTATAGGGTTTCTTAGGAAAACCTAGGACTTAGATGTTAGGGATCACAAAGTATAACCAATGGAGAAGATAAGGGTAAGAGAGACATATTAGATGATCTTGGAGAGATTTCTCTTGTGTGGTGCTAGAGTATATAACCTAGGGTTTGAGGATTGAAATACCACATTGGAAATGTAGAATTGAATGCTAGAATTTAAGTGCTCTAGTGGTGTACTTGTGTGATGTTACATGGGTATGGTTTTCGACCCCTAAGAAAATATTATGTCCTGTATTTAATAGCATGTGTACATCTCATCATAAATGTGTCATAATGTCTAAGACGGTAATATGCCATAACTATGAAAAAATCCAACATAACCTTACACAAAAAAATTAGAAGGTACGATTTTATCTTTAACATAACCTTACACTCAATAGGTATGAATTTATCTCTCATCCATTACATACATATGATTCCATGTTTGTTGCCACCACTTTTTTTTTATATGAACAAATTAACAAAAACATTCCCTACTTGATACAACAAATCCTATATTCAATCAACTTCCCTCATTGTTTCTTTTAATGTCTCTTACTGAGAGAAACCCTTGATTCCAAAATAGCTGAAATAGAGGGGCTATGGGCCATGGACCTAGGGGAGAGAGGCACACCTACAATTATTCCAATGGAGTTGATAGTTTGTTGATCGAATCCATGATCATCGTTCTATGGCCAGTTGCAACTCGCCTCCTGGAGGCTTTCAGGGACACATGTTGAATTGGTCCCAGGGGCATAGGATTTGATCTAGGAAGCATAATTGAGTTCCTTAAGATGTTGGGAGTCCATTTGGGTAGGCTCTACATGTGAAAATTGGCCATGGTTTCACGATCGAGTCATTTCAAAATTTGACCGCCTTGTGCAATAATTGCATTGTCTCTCACTAAGAGAAACCCTAAATTACAAAATTGTCGAAATGGAGGAGCTCTCAGCCATGGACCCAAGGAAGAGAGGAACCCCTAGAATTATTTCAGTGTCCTGATTCCAATGGTGTCAAGGGTTCATTGATCCAAGCCACACTCACCATTTTATGGCCTATTGCAACTTTCCTCCTCGAGGGTTTTTGGGACACATGTTGAATTGGTCTCGGGTGCATAGGATTTGATTCAGGAAACATAATTGTGTTTCGTGAGATGATGCAAGTGTTTTTGGGTAGGTTTAACATGTGAACATTGGCCACGGGTTCATGATCAATTCATTTCAAAAGTTGACCCCCTTGTGCAAGAATTTTATTGTCTCTCACAAAGACAAATCCTAGATTACAAAATCACTAAACTGGAGGGGCTCTAGGCCATGAACACAAGGGAGAGATTCACCACTAGAATTATTCCAACGTCTTGATTGCATTGGTGTCGAAGGTTTGTCGATCCAAGCCATGGTCCCCATTCTATGGCCAGTTGCAACTTGCCTCTTGGAGGCTTCCAGGGACACATGTTGAATTGGTCCCCGGGGCATAGGATTTGATCCAAGAAACAGAATTGAGCTCCATGAGATGTTTGAAGTGTATTTGGGTATGTTCGACATGTGAACATTGGATACGGGTTCACTATAGATTCATTTCCAAAGTTGACCCCGTTGTGCAATAATTGCATTGTCTCTCACTGAGAGAAAAACCCTATATTACAAAATTGCGGAAATGGAGGGGCTTTGGCCACACACCCAAGGAAGAGAGGAAACCCTAGAATTATTTTAGGCTCTTGATTCCAACGGTGTTAAGGGTTGATCAATACAAGCCACAATCGTCGTTCTATGGCTAGTTGCAACTCACCTCCTCGAGGCTTTCAGGGATACATGTTGAATTGGTCCCAGGGGAGTAGGATTTGATCCGGGAAGCATAATTGAGTTCCAAGAGTTGTTGCAAGTGTGTTTGGGAAGGTTCAACATGTGAACGTTGGCCATGGGTTCATGATCGATTCATTTCCAAAGTTGACCCCCTTGTGCAAGAATTGCATTATCTCTCACTAAGAAAAACCCTAGATTACAAAATCATTGAAATGGAGGGTATCTAGGCCATGAACCTAGGAGAGAGATTCACCCATAGCATTATTCCATCATCTTGATTCCAGTGGTTTCGACGGTTCGTCGATCCGAGACACGGTCATTGTTCTATGACTAGTTGCAACATTCTTCCTGGAGGCTTTTAGGAACACATGTTGAATTGGTCCTGGGGAATAGGATTTGATATAGGAAACAAAATTGACTTCCGTGACATGTTTCAAGTGTATTTGGGTAGGTTTGACATATGAACATTTTCCATGGGTTCACAATCAATTAATTTCCAAATTTGACCCCCTTGTACAAGAATTGCATTGTCTCTCACTTAGAGAAATCCCAGATTACAAAATCATAGAAATGGAGGGGCTCTAGGTCATCAGCCAAGAGGAGAGAGGCACCTCTAGTATTATTCCAATGTCGTAATTCTAATGGTGTCAACGGTTCGTCGATCTGAGTTATAGTCACCATTCTATGGCTAGTTGTAACTCGCCTCCTAGAGGCTTTCATGGACACATGTTGAATTGATCATGAAGGCATAGGATTTGATCTGAGCAACATAATTGAGTTCTATGAGATGTTGCAAGTGTTTTTGGGAAGGTTAGACATGTGAAAATTGTCCATGGGTTCACGATTGAGTCATTTCCAAAGTTAACCCCCTTGTGCAAGAACTGCATTGTCTCTCACTAAGAGAAACCCTAGATTACAAAATTACTGAAATGGAGGGGCTTTGGGCCATGAACCCAGGGGAGAGAGGCACCCCTATCATTACTCCAACATGTTGATTCCAACGGTGTCGAAGGTTCATCGATATAAGCAATGGTCATCATTTTATGGCCACTTGCAACTTGCCTCTTCGAGGCTTTCAGGGACACATGTTAAAGTGATCCCCATCATAGGATTTGATCCAGGCAGTAGAATAGAGTTCTGTGAGATGATGCAAGTGTGTTTGGGAAGGTTTGACATGTGAAAGTTGGCCACGGGTTCATGATCGATTCATTTCCAAGGTTGACTCCCTTGAGCAAGAATTGCATTATCTCTCACTAAGAGAAACCCTAGATTAAAAAATCCCCTAAATGGAGGGGCTCTAGGTGGTGAACCTAGGGGAGATAGGCACCCCTAGAATTATTATGGCATCCTAAATCCAATGGTTTTGATGACTCTTCGATCCGAGCCATGGTCACCATTCTATGGCTACTTGCGACTCGCCTCCTAGAGGCTTTCAGGGGCACATGTTGAATTGATTCCGAGGGCATAGGATTTGATCCTGGAAGCATAATTGAGTTTTGTGAGATGATCCAAGTGTATTTGGTAAATTTTTATGTTTGAATGTTGGCCATGGGTTCATGATCGATTTATTTCCAAATTTGACCCCCTTGTGCAAGAATTGCATTGTCTCTCACTAAGAGAAAGCCTATATTACAAAATCACCGAAATGAAGGTGCTATGGGCCATGGACCCATGTAAGAGAGACAACCCTAGCATTATTCAGATGTTCTGATTCCAACGGTGTTGATGGTTCTTCAATCCAAGCCATGATAACCATTATATGACCACTTGCAACTCGCCTCCTTGAGGATTTCAGGGACACATATTGAATTGGTCTGGGGGTCATAAGATTTGATCCGGGAAACAAAATTGATTTCTGTGAGATGCTACAAGTGTGTTTGGGAAGGTTCGACGTGTGAACATTTTCCATGGGTTCACGATTGATTCATTTCCAAAGTTGAACCCGTTGTACAAGAATTGCATTGCCTCTCACATAGAGACACCCTAGTTTCCAAAATCATCGAAATGGAGGGGATCTAGGCCATAAAACTAAGGAAGAGTGGCACCCATATAATTATGATGGCATCCTGATTCCGACGGTTTTTACAGTTTTTCGATCTTAGCCATGGTCATCATTCTATCGCCACTTCCAACTCGCCTCCTGGAGGATTTCAAGGACACATGCTGAATTGGTCATGGGGGGCATAAGATTTGATCGACGTAGCAAAATTGAGTTCTATGAGATGCTTCAAGTATGTTTGTCCAGGTTCAACATGTGAAAATTGGCCATAGGTTAACGTTCTATTCATTTCCAAAGTTGATACCTTTGTGCAAGAATTGCATTGTCTCTCACTAAGAGAAACCCTATATTCCAAAATCGCTAAAATGGAGGGGATCTGGGCCATAGAACCAAGGAAGAGAGGCACCCCTAGCATTATTCTGGTGTCTTGATTCCAACATTGTTGAAGGTTCATCAATCCAAGCCATGGTCAATATTTTATGGCCAGTTGTAACTCACCTCCTGGAGGCTTTCAGGGACACGTTGAATTGATCCTGGGGGTATAGGATTTGATCCGGGCAGCATAATTGACTTTCGTGAGATGTTGCAAGTGTGTTTAGGTAGGTTTGATGTGTGAATGTGGGCCACGGGTTCATGATCAAGTCATTTCCAAAGTTCACCCCCTTCTGCAAGAATTGCATTATCTTTCACTTCCAAAGTTCACTATTAAATTTTGTCTATGGAGTTCAATATCATCTCTTGCCTATGAATTATGAATATGCCAATTAATTGATTTTTTTATTTACAATTTACATAATTTTAAATAGATTTCACCATTATTAAAACTAAGTTTCTCATGAAATGATATTGAGTGTTGGAAATGTTTTCTCTTCATGTGAAATACATGGTTCTTTGAAATGACAATACTGAATTATTATCACAAAATATCAATGTAGGATTTTCTTGCCCATGCAATAAGTTGAACAAAACTCCTTTCATCCAAACTACATGACAAATTGTTAATGTTGCACCCACATATTCTACTTTAGGTGACCAAATTGTAACTATGGGATGCTTCTTTGGTGCCCATGACAAAGTACTTGTACCAAAATTAAAAGAATATTACCTCATGTGCATTTCCTTGTTAGATTTTGAGCATTAATTCACAATACTCTAGGATCTTTACTAAGAGAATAACATGTACAGTATATCAATGCATAACAATCATAATAAGCATGACAATCATCACAAGAATCAAAAGCATGAGAGTCAAGAGACACAGAGTTTCCGTGGGGAAAACCCTAAGGTGAAAAACCCCACAACTTCCTCAAAGATAGAAAGAGCAATGGCTCAACCAAAGTACAATAAAAATACATTGAGATAGTCTCCTATTAGCAAATGATCCTCCTCCTCACTAGTGCGCAACTTTTTGAGTGAGAGAAGTATGAGTTTTCGAGTGATCAAAATAGAGATCTCCCGATCTCTATTTATACTAGTTTGTTTTCCTAGTGACCTTATGGGGCCGACTTGTATAGCTAGGTACATTAACCATATAATATATATATCAGGGCCGACCCCACACATGGTGGTCTAATAACCCATTGGCAAGTTCACACACTTGCGACACTTGTCAATACACATGACGACACTACCTTATAGAGGAATAACACATCTCTTATAAGGGTACAATAAATATATATAAAATACATAGATGAAATACATTCCGAAGTTACATATACATCAACACTCCCTCTTAACTAGGAAGGTATTTCTCGACACTGATCTGCTAGCACAAGTCTTCTTCTCGGAATCATCATCATCGATGCACCGTCATCGTCACTATCACTGCTACTTCTATCTCAACCAATCTCTGAATCTACTCATCATAGGAACTTCTACATAGCTAGTCCTTTTTCATACTGGATGTAGGCCCACCACCTGGAGGTCTTCGTCATCACTGGCCATACTGTGGAATCCTCATAACTTATTACATGCGTCACAAAACCTTTAAAGAGTCTCTTTCCTAGCAAAAACCCTAAAGAGAATCTGAGGCCTTTTTCATCCTGTCCATATCTCCAGGACTTATTACATGTGACATTCACAAAACCTTAAGAGAGTGTCTCAAGAACGTTTATGTGCATAGCATGACCAGAAAGAACTCTAAAGAGCATCCCAGGAACATTTATGTGCCTAAGCACGATCAACAAGATCTCCAGGACTGATTACATGTGACCTCTACTACAAACCCTCCAAAGAGCATCCCAGGACTCATTACGGGCACACAGCCCAACCTATCGGATCTCCTAGTTCTTACATGTAGCAGCCCACCACAAACCCTTGAAAGAGCATCCCAGGACTTATTATGGGCACACAGCCCAACCTATCAGATCTCCCAGGTCTTACATGTGGTCCACTATCACAAACCCTTGAAAGAGCATCCCAGGCTGTTACAGGTACACAACTTCGACCTATACGATCTCCCAGGTCTTACATGTGATACACAGTGCCAATTTTTTTTCATACTGGATGTGACCTAGAACAAATCTAGGATTTCCTTTGCACAACCTATCCACGGCCACAGAGTATCAACCTGATACACAACATACATCATCCGGATGTACACATGATCATACTGATCATCATCACTGTACCGTCCTGGTACATATCATCTGGAGCAACATCCTGAAGCTCGTCATCATGGTCATCCTGATCATACAATGCATCCACTTGATGCATACCAAGTATCTACCTGATACATATCATCATACATGATCCACCTGATCATACAATGTATCCACCTAATACATACATAGATACATGATCCACACAATGCATCTAACTGATATATATCAACATACATGACCTACTTGATCATACGCAGTATCCACCTGATACATATACAGATACATGGTCCAAGCATCCAACATGATGCATATACAAAATATATACAAATGATCCAACCGATCATATCCAACATCCAACATGATGCGTACATACATATACATATAAATGATCCAACTGATCATATTCAGCATCATCTCGATGCATATACTGAGCCGTAAGTGAAACATCATCTTGATGTTCATCATCCAGTGCTTACATCCACATCCATGTGAAGGATCCTCCTTCCAACATGCTTGGAATGGCTTCAACAAATGTGTCCATCACTTCTTCCTCGAAGTGTCATCGATTTGAAGAACACCAAGCCTCTCTCTGAATTACTCAAACTTCACCTTGTCTAGTGGCTTCGTCAGTACATCTGCAATCTGCTCATCCATCGCAACATACAAGAGCTCCACTACTCCTCTCTACACCATATCCCTGATATAGTGATATTTGATCTCTATGTGTTTCAACCTGTCATGAAACACTGGGTTCTCAGACATCTTCACACAACTCTCTTTATCACACAAGATACCAGTAGCATCCAACAAGAGATCAAATAACTCAGACAGTAGCTTCTGGAGCCATACTTCCTCAAAACTAGTTGAAGAGGATGCAACATACTTAGCCTCAGTTGTACTCAATGCTACGTAGGACTGCTTCCTGCTAAACTAAGAGATCACACCTGATCCCATACTGAAGCAGCACCCATATGTGCTCTTCCTATCTGCAGCACTGCTTGCCCAATCTGATTCAACATAACCTTGCAGGTTAAACTTTTGATTCACTTCATACTTGAGCCCATAATCAACTGTACCCTTCAGGTACCTCAGAATATGCTTTACAGCAACCAGGTGAACACTCCTCGGATTTGTCATGAACTGGCTCAATGTGTTCACCGCAAAGCAAATATCTGGTCCCATGTTCGTCAGGTACATCAAGGACCCAATCATCTGACGATACATAGAGACATCAACCGGCTCAGATGAATCATCACAAAGAAGCTTCAAGTTCGATGCCATAGGTGTGGCCATGTCCTTGCAATCCATCATCCCGAACCTCTTCAAGATATCTACTGCATACTTCCCTTATCCAAGGAATATCCCATCTGCACTCTGCCACACCTCCATACCTAGGAAATAATGCATCATCACTAAGTCCTTCATATCAAACTCAGTAGCAAGCTTCCTCTTTGTATCTGCAATCAATCTATCATCTCTTGTTACAAATAATTCATCCACATATAGGAGTAGAATCATAGGATTCCCTTCCTCAACCTTGTAGTAAAGGTTGGAATCTACTTTACTCTTGGTAAATCCCAAACTAGATAGGAAACAGTTCATCCTACCATACCAAGTTCTGGGAGCTTGCTTCAAGCCATACAAGGCTTTCTTCAATCTGCACACATATGACTCCCTGTCATGTGTTTTGAAACCAAGTGGCTGCTCCACATATACTTCCTCTTCAACTACACCATTCAAGAAAGTAGTCTTGACATCCATCTAGTGTATTTTCCATTTCATTATTGCAGCCAGGGCAAGTACTGTTCTGATGGAAGTATACCTGGCTACAGGTGCAAAAGTTTCTTTATAATCTATTCCGTCTTTCTAAGAGAAGCCACAAGCTACAAATCTTGCCTTGCATTTCTCTACGCTGCCATCTGCAACATGCTTGATTTTGATAGATCCATATGGAAGTCATAACAAACTTCCCTTTAGGTCTTGGGACTACATCCCAAACATCATTTTTCATGATCGATGGATCATGGCATTCTTCCCATACCCTAGGAACTTCAATATCTTCAATAGATATCTTTGTTGTTGGAACAAATCTTGTAGTCCTTCTTTCATAGGTGAAGGTATACGGTCTTTCCTACAAAACAAGTTAAATTGCATGATTAGAAACATCTCATAATTTTCAAAACAAATTCTTACACAGAAAGAAATATGTCACACAGTCATGCAATTAGTTTAGCCAATGCTTCAATACAACATTTATCCATATCCCATAACTTTTCTAGATGCTTTCCAATCTCTACCGTAACATTGTTAAGAGTGTGCACAACTCTCAACATGTCAGCAAAGAGGTTTCATTCTAGATAAGTAGCAATGGAATGTTGTACAGTGCCATATGCCACTTACCCATCACATGCATATCAGTAGTATACTGTTCATTAATGCAATCATTCTAATATGCACAATTACTTAAACAAACAAATATGCAAGAAATGATAATTGAAATACTTATCCTTGTTTGTTTGTTGGGTGGACTCCCTCTGAGTGTTTGCTTCCTTACAGGAGTTGCTGAAGTAGCTTCTTCTACACCTTTCTGTTGTGAAATGTAGAGGGATGTTCAACTCCCTCTGGATATCTCCATCCTTGCAGAAACTACTGGAGTGTGCTCCCTCTTGATCTTTGCTTCCTGGATTACCTGTCCTTGAATTTATATACATCCTAAACCCGTGATTACTCAAACCTATGACTCTACCAGTTAGTCATATCATTAATTAAGGTAAGAAACATAATATGCATAAGTCCTACATTACTCAAACTTGTAACTTCAAGAGTAATCATTATCAATCATACAAAAGTATATGATATATATAACAAAACATACCTGGTCATCATATTTGCTAGTTATGTCTAGCAATGTGTTCTTGTTCTCTTCAATAACCTACATAACTCATTAGTTAACTTTTGTAAAAACAAATTATACATACCTCTATTTGATCCCTGACTATGGATGAATCTTTGTCTTCATAGCATGTTCATGTTGTCCCTTTAATTTGTACAATCCTCCCTCTTGCTCTCCAATCACTACTGCATCATCTATGGTCTTTCCCTTTGGCCACATTAGAACTTGGCCATCCACAAATGCAACCCTCATACCTTTTGCATCCAATGCAGAGATGGAGAGTAGGTTCTTCTTGAGCCCAGGTACATAAAGGACTTATTTCATCTTCAATGATTTTCCAGAATCTAGGTTGAAGGAGGCTTCACCACTTCCTTTGATGGGGTATCGATAATCATCCCCAAGTTTCACTTTATGGGGTGATTCATGTTCAGATAGATTTACAAAATATTCTTTAAACCCAGTCATGTGTTTAGAAGCCCCACTGTCAATTAACCAATCATTACAACCATGGGAGATTGTACCTATGAGAGCACATATTAGGACATACTCTTCTTCACTTGATGAGTCATCATCACTTTCTGCCCTAGCTTTCTTCTTTGGAAGTTCATCATCTTCGACAACATGAGCACGATACCTTCTTTTGATACCCTTCTTCTTCTTGCTAGAGTTTTTGTTGTTTTGGCTGTCCCTTTTGTTCTTGGGACATTCTGAAGCAAAGTGACCCTTCTCATTACAAGTGAAACACCTTAGATCTTTCTTGTCTTTGTGATAATGATGAGAAGATTTCTTCTTGTGATGGGTTGGTTCCCTCTTGGACTTTCCCTTCTTAGTGTGAGCTATGAGAGCTTGATCTTCATTCCCCATCTTTTCTTCTCTTGCTACAAGCCTTGCTTCTTCTTGAGAACATTCCTCCCATAATCTATTGAAGGAGATTAATTTCTTTTTGGCACAGATCCCTTGGATAAAAGACTCCCATGACCTAGGTAGGCCATTCAAAGTCGTCATAACAATTTCACCATTCTCCACTATTTCATCTATAAATTCAAGTTATTCCTTGATCTGAGAGACCTTGGAGAAATAGGATTGAATGGTTTCTCCATTCAACATCTTGAACCCTTTCAATTGATTCCGCAGGGTCATCTTCTGATTTATGTTCTTCCCTTCAAATAGCTTAGTCAAAGAGTCAAACATCTCTTTGGGTGTCTTTAGAGATGACACATGAGGTATGAGATGATCTTTGATAGAATCAACAATGATTCTCTTTGCCTTGACCAAGTTCTTCTTATGCAATATTTTAGCCTCTTCATCCTTTGGGAGAGGGATGTCTTCTTTTATATATGAGTCCAACTCATTCTCTTCCAAGATTAACCCAATCCTATACTTCCAGGCTCGGAAGTTATCAGCCCCTTCAAGCTTATCTTCAAGCTTGGTGTGGTGAGGCATCTTAAAGAGTACCTCAAATCGAAATAGAAAAGATTTAGGTTTTAACACTTGAATTGCCGAAAACTGGATCTGGTCCCAGATTAGGGTTTGTCAAAAAAACCCTAAAAATTCAAAATGTGAATTTCATCATCACTGGCCATACTGTGGAATCCATAGGACTTATTACGTGCATCACAAAACCTCGCAAGAGCATCCCATGATTTATTACGGGCACACAACCCAACCTATCGGATTTCCTCGGGACATATTATATGCCATAGGACAAAACCTCGCAAGAGCACCCCAGTACATATTACGGGTGCATGGCCCAACCTATCGGATCTCCCAGGGCCATATTATATGCTTATCTGCACAACCTGTCCATGGCCATAGAGTATCAACCTGATACTCACCATACATCATCCTGATGTACATCATCAGATGATCATCCTAATCATCATCATACCATCATCATGATGCATATCATTTGGAGCAACATCCTGAAGCTCATCATCCAAATGATCATCCTGATCATACAATGCATCCACCTGATGCATACAAAGTATATACCTAATACATATCATCATACATGATCTACCTGATCATACAATGTATCCACCTGATACATATCATCATACATGATCTATTTGATCATACAATGTATCCACGTGATACATATCATCATACATGATCTATCTGATCATACAATGTATCCACCTGATATATATACAAATACATGATCGATCTGATCATAACAAGCATCCAACATGATTCATAGACATATACATGATCCAATTGATCATAACAAGCATCCTACATGATGCATATACATATGCATGATCCAACTAATCATAACAAGCATCTAACATGATGCATATACATATACATGATCCAACTAATCATATCCAGCATCCAAGATGATGCATATACAAAGAAGTAACTGGAGCATCGTCCTGATGCTCATCATCTAGTGCTTACATCCATAGCCATGGGAAGGATCCTCCTCTCACCATGCTTGGAAGGGCTCCTGCAAATGTGTCCATCACTTCTTCCTCGAAGTGTCATCAATCTGAAGAACACCAAGCCTTTCTCTAAAGTACTCAAACTTCACTCTGGCTAGTGGCTTCATCAGCACATCTGCAATCTACTCATCCGTCGCAACATACAGGAGCTTCACTGCTCCTCTTTGCACCATATCCCTAATATAGTGATATTTGATCTCTATGTGCTTCGACCTGTTGTGGAACACCTGGTTCTCAGATAGCTTCAACTCTGGTTGTCACAAAATATACCAGTAGCATCCAACGGGAGATCAAATAACTCAGACAATAGCTTCCTCAACCATACTGCCTCACAACTAGCTGAACAAGCTGCAACATACTCTGCTTCGGCTGTATTCAGTGCTACGCAGGACAGCTTCCTGCTAAACCAAGAGATCACACTTGATACCATACTAAAGCAGGACCTTGAAGTTCTCTTCCTATTTGCAGCACTGTCTGCCCAGCCTAAATCAACCTAACACTGCAGGTTAAACTTTTGATTCACATCATACTTGAGCTTGTAATCAATTGTACCCTTCAGGTACCTTAGAATATGCTTTACGCAACCAGGTGAGGACCTTTAGGATCTATTAGGAACTGGCTCAATGTGTTCACCGCAAAGCAAATATATGGTCTCGTGTTCATCAGGTACATCAAGGACCCAATCATCTGACGATACACAGTGACATCAATCGGATCAGATGAATCATCACACAAAAGCTTCAGGTTTGATGCCATAGGTGTGGCAATGGCCTTGTAGGCCATCATCCCGAACCTCTTTAGGATCTCTATTGCATACTTCCCTTGTCCAAGGAAGATTCCATCTGCACTCTGCCACACCTCCATGCCTAAAAAATAGTGCATCATCCTCAAGTCCTTCATCTCGAACTCGGCAGCAAGCTTCCTCTTGGTATCGGCAATCAAACCATCCTCACCTATAACAAATAGGTCATCCACATACAAGAGTAGTATCACAGGATTTCCTTCCTCAACCTTGTAGTAAAGGTTAGAATCCGCTTTACTCTTGGTAAAGCCCAAACTGGATAGAAAACTGTCCATCCTACCATACCAAGTCCTAGGAGGTTGCTTCAAGCCATATAGGGATTTCTTCAACATGCACATATATGACTCACTACCATGTGTTTCAAAACCAAGTGGTTGCTCCACATAAACTTCCTCTTCGACTACACCATTCAAGAAAGTTTTCTTGACATCCATCTGGTGTATCTTCCATTTCACCACTACAACTAGGGAATGTACTGATCTGATGGAAGTCTACCTGGCTACAGGAGCAAATTTTTTTTCATAATCAATCCCTTCTTTCTAGGAGAAGCCACGAGCTACAAATCTCGCTTTGTATTTCTCTATGCTGCCATCTGCAGCATGCTTGATCTTGTAGATCCACTTGTAAGTCACCACAGACTTCCCTTCAGGCCTTGGGACTACATCCCAAACATCATTCTTCATGATCAATTGGTATTCCTTGAACATGGAATGCTTCCATTCTTTCTTTTCCACTGCTTCTTCATAACTGGAAGGTTCTTTGTTCATAATGTCAAAGAGTAAGGCAACATAGCTAGTATGAGATCTAGTTCTCTTCCTTGCTCTGTGTTCTTCTTCTGGAATGCCATACCTTTCTGCATCTTGAATGAGATTTCTAGCCCATGCAAGTTTCCTCTTGTGAGACTTCTCTCATGGGGTGGATCTACAGGCATTTGTGGATCTTCAACTTCACAATCTGCTTCTGGAATTGCTTCATCCATGGTGGTGTCTTGAAGTCTGGTTTCCTTTGGTTCTTCATGATCTTCAATAGGTGCCTTCCTTGACTTGATGAAAGATGAGTCTTCATCAAATGTTACATCCCTGCTAAAATAATTCTTCTTGAACCCAGGAAAGTATATTTTGTAAGCCTTCGAGCTTTCACTGTACCCCTCAAAGATACCCTTCTTTCCTGAAGGATCTAGCCTTGTCGTCTTTTCCTTTGGAACATGTGTATATACAGGCCAACCAAATATTATGAGATGGATAACTTTAGGTTTCTTACCAGAGAATACTACTTCGGGTGTCTTGTTGTCCAATATATTATGAGGTGTTCTATTCTGCACATATACAACTGTCCTAGCTACTTCTGCCGATAGATGCATAGGCAGATCCTAGTCATGCAGCGTTGCCCATGCTGTTTCCATGATTGTTCTATTTTTCCTTTCTGCAACTCCATTCTGTTGTGGATTGTGGGGAGCAGTCAACTCCCTCTTAATCCCTGAATCACTACATAACTTCTTGAAATCACCTGAAGTGAATTCTCCACCATTGTTGGATTTGAATGTCTTGATCTTCTTATCAGTTTGATTTTCCATCAAGGATTTGAATTCTTTTAACTTATCAAACACTTCATCTTTGTTCTTCAAGAAGTAAACCCAAGTCTTCCTAGAGAAATCATCAATGAAAGAGACATAGTATACATATCCACTTAGAGAACTGGATGACATCGGAGTGGATAATTTCCAAGATTCCTTTAGCTTTGCTTTCACTGCTTGGAAATGCCTTCTTAATGTTCTTTCCTTTTCCACATCCTTTGCAAACACCTTCATGCTTTGTCTTCATTTCAGGAATACCTTCTACAACTTTTCTTGCAATTGGTAGTGCTCTATAGTGCACATGTGCAATCCTTCTATGCCAAAGTTCACTTGGCTCCATGGATTCATGTACCATGGCATGTTCAGGTTGGCTCTTCAATTTGTACAATCCTCCCTCTTGCTCTCCAATCACTACTACATCATCTATGGTATTACCCTTTGGCCACATGAGTACTTGGCCATCTACAAATGCAACCCTCATGCCTTTTGCATCCAATGCAGATATGGAGAGTAGATTCTTCTTGAGTCCAGGTACATATAGTACATCTTTCATCTTTAAAGACTTTCCAGAGTCTAGGTTGTAGGAGGCTTAACCACTTCCCTTGATTATATATTGATAGTCATCCCTGAGTTTCACTTTATGGGATGACTCATGTTCAGATAGATTTGCAAAAGATTCTTTAAACCCAATCATGTGTTTCAAAGCCCCACTATCAATAACCCAATCATTACATCCATGAGAGATAGTACCTGTGAGAGCAGATATTAGAACATATTCATATTCGCTTGATGAGTCATCACTTTTTCATCTAGCCTTCTTCTAGGGAGGTTCATCATCCTCAACAGCATGAGCATAATATCTTCTTTTGTTATTATTCTTCTTATTGTTGAAGTTGTTGTTTTTGTTGTCCCTTTTGTTCTTGGAACAATCTGCAGCAAAGTGTCCCTTCCATTACATGTAAAGCATCTTAGATCCTTCTTATTCTTTTGATGGTTGTGAGAGGATCTCTTGTAATGAGAGTGCTCTTTCTTGGCCTTGCTTCTTTTGGTGTGAGCTGCGAGAGCTTGATCTTCACTTCCCATCTTTTCTTCTCAGGCTACAAGCCTAGCCTCTTCTTGTGAACATTCCTCCCACAGTCTACTGAAGGAGATCAACTTCCTTCTTGCACAAATTCCATGAATAAAGGAATCCCATGACCTAGGTAGGCCATTCAGAGTGGTCATGACAATTTCACCATTCTCCACCACTTCATACATAGCTTCAAGTTGTTCCTTGATCTGAGAAACCATGGAGAAATAGGATTGAATGGTCTCTTCATTTTGAAGCTTTACAATTGCTTCCATAGAGTCATCTTCCGATTTATGTTCTTCCCTTCAAATAGCTTGGTTAGGGAATCAAACATCTCCTTGGCTGTCTTTAGAGATGACACATGTGGTATGAGATGGTATTCGATAGAATTAGCAATGATCCTCTTTGCCTTGACCAATTTATTCTTATGCAAGGCCTTAGCCTCTTCTTCCTCTAGGACAGGGACCTCAGAACTTATGTAAGTATCCAATTCATTTTCTTCCAGGATCAACCCAATCCTATACTTCCATGCTTAGAAGTTATCAACCCTTTCAATCTTATCCTCAAGCTCGGTGTGGTGAGACATCTTAAAGAGTACTTCAAATGGAAATAGAAAATATTTAGGTCTTACCACTTGATTTGCAGAAATCCGGATTTGGTGCCGGATTAGGGTTTGTCAGAGAAACACTAAAAATTCAAAAAATGAATTTCACCTTTCTGAAAGGATAGAAAGATGTGCCTTGATGAGCTGATCAGCCTAGTATACTCATAAATTGAAAACTGCAAAGTTTCACCCTTCATAAATGCTTTTCAATCTCTTGGATTCATTAGGGAGGACCCTGAATTAGGGTTTGAGTTTCCCAGAGCTTCACCCAACCAAAAATATTGATCCAAAGCTCTAAACTTCGATTTTTCCAAGGAGCTTCCAGCTATGTCCTCAGATTTCAGAAATTCCTATTTTTGGTGAAACCCTAATTTTTAGGGTAAAAAATGAAAGTGCCCAGAATTGAATTCTGATTGGACAAAACGATTCTCCTTGATGAGTAGAGTCAATCTACCTTGTTTCTTTTCCAAAATATGTGGAGAGAAACCTAATAAACAAGAAACCCTAGTTTCCGCAACTCCAGAGTGTCTTCTTCTCAGCTTAGCTCTGATACCATGTTAATTTTTGAGCATTAATTCAACATACTCTAGTATCTTTACTTAGAGAATAACATGTACATCATATCAAGTATAACAATGCATATCAATCACACCAAGCAATCACTTGAGACAATAGAGTTTCACTCGGGAGAACCATAAAGGTGAAAAACCCCACAACTTCCTTAGAGATAGAAAGAGAAATGATACAACCCAAGTACAAGAGATAGTCTTCTACTAGCAGCTACTCCTCCTCCTCAACTAGTGCACCACCTTCCGAGTGATGTAGGAGTGAATAATAAGATGAACAAATAGAGATCTCCCGCTCTCTATTTATACTTGTCCCGACTTGCCTAATACACTAACAAGGCCGAATTCTCTAGGAGAGTCTAATAACCCATGGTTAAATTAATCAGGGCCGACCCCACCCTTGGTGGTCTAATAACCCATCACAGCAAGTTACGACACTTGCGACACTTGTCAGAACAAATGACGACACTTCCGTATAGAGGAATAATACCATCTCTATAGGAGTACAATATACATAGATGAAATACATTCCAAAGTTACATATACATCAACAGTACAAAGCGAGGTCACTTTTGTTTCTATTAAATCCATTGTTATTCCAATATTTGTCTATCTTGATATATCAAGCTCTAGAACTTTGTTGCATTCCATATAAGACATTCTTTAACTTACAGTGTTAGGAATCTGTGTCAACCCTTCTCTTTACTATGTTAGTATATTGTTTTTGGACACATATGCTTTGTAATTCGTCCCCGGAGTATATTTTATTACCCCACATTCATGGGGAGTAATAGTTTTTTAGCTTAAACTTAGTATATAAGTATGTGTTGAGGTGAATGAAGGAATCCATGAGTTATTTATATTGAGCTTGCTCAAAGGAGGTTCCCCCCTCTAATTGACCTACAATCAATAAACCTCTTCTGTTATTTTTGATATATTGTGCATTTTCATTATTTAATTGCGGGAGGTTCCTCACATCTGGTATCAGAGCACTTTATTTGTCTCGTTGGGTGGAATTTCTACTAATTTGTTTTTCGTAGTGGCTTGCAGGCACTATGATTATTGCAGTAATATTTTTCTTTGCATCTGTATTTGTTCCTTTAGATTGCAGGTTCGGATCTAGGAATAATCCCGATTCGCTTACTTATGGGAATTACTTCGGCATATCCCTAACACTGATTGTGAAGAGTACCACAGGAACCCCGAAGTAGTTGGCTCATTGAGAGGACCTGCCAATGAAAAGGGAAAAAGCCCCTACCTGATTGACTAGTTCCCACCCATGGGGTAAACCAATAGTTGTCATTTTTTGAAAAGCGATTATCAATTTTACTTGATCCATGGCATGAGGGGTACTTTGCCAATATGTACATCATTAGACAGCATTGGTAGGAAAGTTAATCCCATGAACCTTTAGTATGATGAGCATACCCGAGGTCCATGTCAATTGCCAATTGATAAATAGCAGATTACATCAATTCCAAGGCATTGCAAATCAATTTCGAAAAAAAAAACATGTTTTTTCACCATATCTTATTTGCTTTAACTCTGTTTCCCTTGCAAATTCACTAGCACCCCTACAATCCCATTCCACATATTTCCTTCCTAAGGATCCTATCCAAAATTCTACTTCTCGAAGCCAAAAATCCCACACCTATCTATTTTTAGGGTTTGTTGTTTGATGGACAATCCACTCAAGTAGACGCGAGCTGGATCTCCCTAGGTCAATGTGAGTCTAGAACAAATAGTACAGACTATAAACCACTTTCCTAGATCTAGTTAAGGATCAAGTTATAGGATGTCTTACCTTAGGTTCACGGTCCCTTTTCATGGATGTTGTTCCATGCCTTGTGGTCGTTAGATCTAAGCTGCAAGACCTTCCAAGATGCACAAAGCAAGACAAACAAGTAAAAACATCCAAACGATAACAAATCTAAGTAAACAGATAAGCAAGTAAACTACACAATATCATCAACACAACAACATTGGTGGAAAGCCTTTATATTACTGTAAATACAGGGAAAGTACATAGAAAAGAATGATTACAACCGAGGCTTAATGTAGCAATCCTTCTCCATCCAAGCCAATGCCATATCCTCCCAAGGAAGTGTGAGTCTCTAAATGGATGAGTAGAGATCTCTCCCAGATGATTTCACCAACATGTAGACACTATAGAATTCCTCCCTTTGTAGAGGGATAGAGCTTCATTTATACAGTTCTAAGTGGATAGGGTATTGATAGGGTAGGTTGAGATATGGTAGGAGAGAGATAGGGGATCCTTCCAAGAAGTTAGGAACCGAATGCTAGCTCTCCAACAAGGTGAGGGATAGGGATCCATGTCAGCTAGCTTCGAGAATAGGCTCGAAAGAGCTATTTTTGTCCATTAACTGACATCGTCAAACCTTGCAAGAGAGCAAGATGCGACGTCATAGGTTGCATGAGTGCAGCCTGCGACGACCTCTCAAAACCTATTGTAAATGGGTTATATCTCTTCCAGGACAATAAATTAGTCAATGAAACTTTAGGGATGTATAGACTGAATCTCATGATGGTAAGATTTTAGGTGTAACAGAATGCCCCCCAAAGCATGAAGCTATCAAAATTTGTATAGGTGAAATGCTTTGACAGAAGGAATGGCAATGGCTTGTGGGACGAAGGACGTTGCTGGAGTACAATTGACTCCAAGTACAATGTCTCACATGATGTACAACATGGGTGTCGACCAATACAATGCAGATCCATGGTAGTAATGACCGACTGAACACAATCATGGCTACTAGACACAAGCATACATCCCCGATGAGATGATAACACAGCCATGACCAATACAAATGTGGATCTATGCGATATGAATCAATACAAAATCCATCGCAACCTGGGTAAAACATGACTCCCCAGGGTCTTCAAGTTGAACCCGCAATGATACAAATCTATCCATGTGATTACAAATGTCTTGACGTCGAACATGGTAGAAACCACTTGATCGCTAGTCATTGATGTATACCGTTAACAAGTGCGAGGTAAATCACCATTGATGTCAATGATTCCCAAGGAATCATAGTACATATCATCAAGCATGAATAAATGAGTTGAATTCGAATGCGAGATGAAATATTTCAATCAAGAGTCAATGATGTAAACTCATGTTGAAAGTGAGGTAACCTACCATCGAGGCATGCATGGCCAAGGTACTTGGTTGGTTTATAGATTCAATCCTCGGATGATGTTTTGAAGTCAACAAGGATGAATCCTTTGAAGGAGGGCCATGATGAATCCCCCATCATCGACACGAAACATGCCAAAGGATGTGTAGAGAAAATCGGATGGTATAGTGACATGCAAGACTGACTTAGAGTAGACCAACATGATGGAAGGTTTACTGACTGCAGATAATGAGTAGTGAGAGTATTATTGAACATGGGCATGGAATGTCTTGGCAGTATTGACTTGACAAGTTATGGTACCAACTCCTAATTCAACTGATGAGGGAAGCATTCTTTGAATGACACAAATTTGTAACAAGAATCAAGAAATAGGTGAAACTCGAGGACAAATAGATGATCCAAGTGCAGTATGCAAATGCAAATGAGTTCCATGTTCAAGAAATGACTAGCTACTGCCACTAATAAAGGGTGTAACATAAAAGCTTTCCTTTTTCGCCATCATGAATGATGACTGCCTCATGTGTTTTTTATGAGCTTGATGACGGTAACCAGATACTCAGTATAGCCCATCCCATAGATGGGCCCAATCTCAATTATTTTCTGAACCTAGGATAGGAAGGGTTTGTCCCATGATGGGCCCTTCAATGTGAAAGTTTAACGAGTCCATAGAAGGTTAACTCGGTCGTCATTTCATGTTTAGAGAGTCTGAAAAGAACTAAAGAAGACTCCAACAGTCCTTTTTTGTAAAGTTAGCCTCATCACCCGAAAAAGGCTAAAACAATGTGGGAGAGGACTCTTCGAGTCATGATTGGATGGAGTAGAACTTTTTCGTAAATAGTGCCCCTAGTCCGAAAAAGGGGTAAACTATCACTAAGAAGACGACCATTCAAATTCTTTAACAAGCGTGAATGCAACAAGTTTGCTTGGTGATCTTTTCCTATTTAGGGAGTCTGAAAAGAGCTTAAAGAGGACTCCATGAACAACTTTGTCACAGTTGATAACCGAGTACGACAAAGGAAAAGTAAAATTGGCACAGTTCCTTTTCTGTAAATAGTCTAGCGATGTCACCTACCCAAATTTCAGAAATTATTATTTTATTAGCAAAATACTTTATGTTAAATTTAATTGCAAAGTTTTGTAATTATGATCAGTTTTGATCAAGGATGAATGTAATCGCTGAATAATATTATTTAAATAAATTAATTAGGAGACAAACACCCAAGGGGACTGTTAAATGAGTGTTCACTGATCCACTAGGAGGAATGGAAGTTTTTGGAAGGTATGGGACAGATGGCAGCAATTGCACCACACCACTAGCTATTGGTTATGGGACAACTACCCCTAAAAAGATGGAATTATCCCCCAGGTGGTGGGAGTGGGAAGGCAGCTCATTTAATGACCAAGTAACAACTGAAAAGGCCTAGGCAGCCTACATAAGGCAAATTCGAATTGAGTAGGAAGCCTTTACACAATATTTCTGTAGGAATATTTCCTCATGTGCATTAGGTGATCACTAAGAGATTCGAATAGGGAGACTAGTTGTGAGTGCAATCATAAGTTTGTATATTGCTAAGAAGAACCAAAGATGATGGTGCAGGTCTTTTGGACTGCTAGTTCTTGAAGATTCAACAGTTAGTTCTACTACAAGTGGAGATCCTAAATTCCTAAGTTTCTTTCCCCTAGTGGTTCAGTGAATAGGCTTGGGCATCCTAAGGCAAGTACTTAACTATCTTAAGGAATTGGTTGGGTGGAACAGTCTTCTTGGGATGTTTGTTCCCTACAAATTTATCCAGGTTTTATTGTTTCCTACTTGTTCAAGTTATTTATGTTTAAGAGTCTGAATGTTAAAGTTTGATGATGAATCGAATTGATAAACCAATATCTACATTTGTCCACATGTTGTTTTATGCATCGTACTCTAGTGTAGATAAGAAAATAAAGTATAGATGAATAGATAGGAAAACTGCCATTTGGTTCGATAGATAAAGTACAGTGATTGAATTATGTTTTCATTTTCTTCTCTATAGCAAATAACAGTAGTAATTACTATACAGTGTCTATTACAGTAAATAATATTCCTTTGTTTTCATGAAAAACAAATGTTGTGGATTCCCTATATATTTACACCGTGTTTTCCTATCCCTATTATTTACATAAAAAACCATTGCAATCTGTAGTTCTGTATATCATATTTAGAAATTACTATTATTACTGCAAAATAATTAAGAAGTGCCAGTTATGGTCATAAGCTAGAAATTACAGTCAACATACTTCTCACTCACACACTGTATTTTTCCTTCATAAATTCACTATAGAATACCTTATTTATAATCGTTTCAGTATTATTAGAAACTGTAAACAAAAGACTTGCAAACCCTATTTTCTTATGTTACTCATATCATTCTACAATTACAATCATATGCATTATTCTTACTAAGTGTCGCTTTATCCATTGTTTACAAATTGTAGACATTACTAAAACATAGAATCATATCAACCGTAAAAATCCTAGATAACATTTTCCAGGTTTCAATTATCAGTATCAACAGTAACATGAACACGATTTTTATATCCACATTTAAATTGTAGTACAAACCCTAGTTCAACACAACGGTTATTTTAGAGTTACATAAATAATATCTTTTATGTTTCAAGAACAAAACTAGAGTTAGGGCGTGGCCCTATTCTTTCTCTTTTCAAAACATAAACCATTACATCATTTACAGATTTATAGAGTTATCATCTACGTTAAACATTTAGACTCTGGCCTAGCTCGAAAGCCACGATATCAACTATAGTTTTCGCATTCATTAACAAGTGCGACAAACACCATTTCATGCAATAGAAACCAAACCGAATAACACCATAAGGAAACAACATTTTATCATTGCCGAGAAGCAAAGTTTTATCCCCAAGTTAGATGAGCTTCGGTTCCATTTCTTTTCCACATAAAATAAATCAGCAGGTGGTTTGTTTAAACGTTTTCAACCATTACAAGTTCCTTTTTCAAGAAAGAGGAATCAACAATTCTTAGCAATGAAAATTTACAACTTGTTTCCAAACAAAATTTGCATAGGTCTATTCCCAAGTTTTAACATTTCATAAGTTTAAGGTTCGAACCCACCTTGGTTCAAGCTTCACAAAGGAAGCACATTCACAGTCGACATTACATTTCTGAAAACGAAAACCCCACAGGGTTTTATCCCATCATCACTGAACTCTTAAACATGAGTTTTACATTTCCATATGGACGAAAACTAAGTAACAAAAATAAACGCAGAGAAATTAGAGGAAGGTAATTCGTTGTAGAGTTTTCACTCCAACATAAAAATATTCTTAAAAGATCAACCGACAGATGACGCCGAAACATGGAAAGAATGGTTACTCACTATTGGAAACAACCACATCATTCAAGACCGATGGAGCACCTACGAGGGTTTTTGGAAGACCTGGAGCTTACCAGGAATGGAATGTGGCCATCCTTTTTCAAACCCTAGTGCGTGTTCCCCTTTTGAAACTGGCACCTGCCAAACAAACACTCATTCGTTAAACATCATACCTATTAGAACTATGAACCAAATGTTACTTTAAACTCTGAGTTGGGAAGTCTCCTACCTTTACAGTTGAAGGCTAAGCTTGGTACATTTGTCTGTACACAATGAAATCTCTTCCTCGAATGAGAGTAGACTACCATTCAAATTTGGTTGGAGGAAGATATCTTTCCATTAAAAATCTCAGAGAAAGAAACAGTTAACCTATCAACTCGACAGCGCTGTAAACCCAAGACTCAACAATGTTCACACCATTACAAAAGACGAAACCTGCATTATTTCAAGCCCAAATTACAGGTCGCAGGGTCAAAACCCTCCTGCATTATCTTCTAACCCTAAAAAGCAGTAGCCTGTCGGCCTCACTGCCAAGACCATCGTAACAATGAACTACATCCACTCCTTGTCAAACCAAAACATCGACACAATTCTAGGGTTACATCCAATGGCTAGGGTCAAAGTCGATCAATGATCAGCATTGCCAACACTTTTTACATTGGGTATCGCATGGCCTTTTCATTTATGGAATCATTCATTGCCATAGCACAACCTTGCCACATCGAGCTTACATTGGATGCATCAGCAGCTAGCTTGGAAGACCTTCAACACGAAATATTACATGGCAACGTTCACAGTCACTGTATGCACTAGTTTACAATTATGTGGAAGCTCGTTAAGTCCTCGTCACTACAGTATATTATGGACGGCCATTAATGCAGGCCTGGATCATGTTCACCAATGCCGGCTCGTATCGCATGCCAACCATCAACCTGTCAATCCAATTTAATGCATGTTAGCACTCCTTTATTACAATGATATAATATCAAAACGTATGTTACATAACATTAGAACATTACGTATTATGTTAATCCAAGGTTCATTTGGTCTCCAAGTTAGGATTTTAACATATATTATTGTGTTATAATGGTCGACGGTTATGTATATATATATATATGTAAAAATCCTCACAGCAAATCTAAGAGATGATGTATATCTCACAAGAGAATGATTATGATTAAGAAAGAAAATAGAAGAAGAGTGGTCAATATAGTATAATGAGCAATAGAATAATATGGTATAGTAGAACTCGGATAGAAGCATTAATACTTAACACACACTAGTTAATTAATCACAATATGGACAGATAAATAGTACAATGGTAGAGAGGATTCGAATTCGTAAGGTGGCAATTCGAATTAGCCTCTCAGAGTGATCATAAGATCAATAGAGTGTCATCGGAGCACAACTAGGTGTCCTCATGATCATCGTAGCACAACTGGAAGTCTTCATCATCATCAGTGGAGTCATCAATGCTCAAGTAACTGTCAACCATCAGTAAAACTAAGTCTGGTAGGTGTAATTGAGTGTAACTAAGACTAATTGAGTGTAACTGAGTGTAAACTGAAGACAACTAGACTGGTAGGTGAAGAAGGGTGAGTTGCTTCGTAAAATCAAGGAAGAAGAGCACATTAAGCAACTGGAGGGCTAAAACTGAATAGTGAGAAGCTCCTAGGGGCTGGCTAACTGAGGGCTAGGTACTGGACTGATGACTGGGATGCATGCAAACCCTAGAATGCATTCAAACCCTAAAAGTGCATGCATGACTGAAAATGTAAATGATCAAAATACTGGTGGGACTAGGATGGAGTATAGTAACACCCCCCCTTAATCCATCCTGGGCCCTGGTAACTAAGACCAAAGGTCACCCAATACAATGAGTAATAACAGTCAATAAACCAAGGAAGTGGGAAAATTTCATGGGAAACATACCCCCTCCTCAAAAAGAGACTGTAAGGAAAACACAAAAAATAAATGCTCCAAACTCAAGTAGGTGTGATGCTTGGTCATATGTCTGGAGGTATCTTCTTCTTGGGAAGAAGTGGATCATGCTCAAAAAACATGTTCTTGTACTTGATCTTCAGATCGAATGTGAGGAGAACAAATCCAAAATTTTGAGGATGATCCTTGAACCTGTGATTCGAATCAGCTGAGGTAGGATCAAAATCATGAATATGCAGATAGTCTTTTGTCTTCTCCTTCGAACCATCATGGGTGAGATTATGCCAAAAAGAACCATCAAATAATAATTGCTTGAAATCCAAATCAGATTTAAGACTTGAAGAATAGTTTATTGAGATCTCCTTTGAACCAGCAGGGGTGAGATCAAAACTATCATATGCATGAGAAATTATCCCAAGTAGTAATTTCTTAGAATCCAAATTAGATCCAAGACTTGAATCATGGTTTCTTGAGATCTCCTTTGAACCATGAGAGGTGAGATCAAAACCAATAATTGCATGAGAATTTATCCCAAGCGAATGGAAATGGCCATAATCTTCAATAACCTTATGAAAGCATGAATTAATGATCATATAGTAGTATACAAGAGATGATTGCTTGAGAGGAGTGAATGCATTACCTCCAATAGCTGATTTTACCTCCGAAATAATCATGTGATCATGATGCAAACCAATAGACTCTAGTGCAAGAGAGGATTTAGGACCTTCTGCAATATCTAGAGTGTGAGCTGGCACAGAAAGAGAAGAAATTTTGAGCATGAGTGGAGAATCTGCAAGCTCTTTGTCAACAACTTCAATATGAGATGATACTGGTTCATGATTTGAGACACCATCAAGGGGAGCGAATGCATCACTTTGCTTGCTTTTGAAGGGGTTTGGACCAATTCCTTCATTCTTTCTGCCAAAGTTTTCATCCAGGTGAGCCCATAACTCTTTTGGATTCCATAACTCTCTTGGAGTTTCAACACCATCACGGTATTCATAATGAAATCTCAGGTATATAGGCAAAGAAAGCATCATTGCTCCAAAGGCTCCATCACCTTTATTTAACCAAGCAATCTTCTCTTCAGGGGATTCGAACTCTCTTTCAAAATAACAATCAAAGAGATCATGGCTCTTCAAATATGCTATCATTCTTGGTTTCCATTCATCATAGTTGAATGGAGAAAGAGGATTAATTCCTGATGGATACATAGAAGCTGTAGAAGACTTGCAAAAACAATATAGAATAATTGCAACTGCTACTGCTGCAAAAATGTAGAAACTGCTGCACTCGAAATCTTGGTAATAACCTGCAAAAAACTCTCAAGAATGGAGATAAAGAATACTCTCAACATGCTCTGATACCATGTGAAAATCCTCACAATAGATCTAAGAGATGATGTATACCTCACAAGAGAATGATTATGATTATGCAAGAAAATAGAAGAAGACTGGTCAATATAGTATAATGAGAAACAGAATAATATGGTACAGTAGAACTCGGATAGAAGCAATAATACTTCACACACACTAGTTAATTAATCATAATATGGACAAATAAATAGTACAATGGTAGAGAGGATTCAAATTCCTAATGTGGCAATTCGAATCAGCCTCTCAGAGTGATCATAAGATCAATAGAGTGTCATCGGAGCACAACTAGGTGTCCTCATGATCATTGGAGCACAACTGGAAGTCTTCATCATCGTCAGTGGAGTCATCGATGCTCAAGTAACTATCAACCATTAGTCAAACTGAGTCTGGTAGGTGTAATTGAGTGGAACTGAGTGTAACTGACTGTAAATGACTGTAACTAAGTATAACTGAGTGTAAGTAAGTGTAATTGAGTGTAAACTGAAGACAACTGGACTGGTAGGTGAAGAAGGGTGAGTTGCTTCCTAAAATCAAGGAAGAAGGTCACAGTAAGCAACTGGAGGTCTAAAATTGAATAGTGAGAAGCTCTTGGGGGTTGGCTAACTAAGGGATAGGTGCTGGACTGATGACTGGGATGCATGCAAAATGCATGCAAACCCTAGAATGCATTCAAACCCTAAAATTGCATGCATGACTGAAAATGTAAATGATCAAAATACTGGTGGGACTAGGATGGAGTATACGAATATCCTAACAATATATAGTTCCAACCCTATGTCGTATGAAGATTTATTTTGTTATGTAGATTAATATTCTAAAGTTTATATAATTCCCAAGGTAAGCTTGTAGTTTTCAATATTAAAATATGGTTTATGTAATAGTTGTTAGTACAACTATAGTTATAAGATTGACATAGTTTCATTATATGCAATTTATACAATTAATGATACTATATATAAGCCCTTAAAAGATTATAAGTATTACATTTAGCTAAACATTGTAGAATTACGGTTAGTATAGCCCACACATAAGAGATTCAAACATCACCCTTGTAACTTGGGTTGTGTTCACATAATTTTTAATATTGCAATTATAAAAATAAATAGTTTATATGGTAGATATTCAATGAATCCATTGATAAAGGAGTAACATGAAAACTAACTAGATGATATGAGTTTCTCACCATATTTTTCTCATTACACACATTTAACGATTTTGCGGTACATCTATTACATCTGTAATGTGCAGATAATTAATTATCTTAAGATGAAAACAAAGCCAGCTACAACAACGACAAGGATTACAGTGACAAACCTATTAGTATGATGGCATTCATAGATGACTATGTTTTAAACATTGTTGAGTTGTAAGACATCTTTTGAAAATAGTATTTATAGCTATGTAATTCATACTTGCATACTTGGTGAGTCGTAACACATTTCTAACAATCTATTTATCTACGATGTTGAAATTGAACTATACACGTACTTTTAATTCACACAGTCATGAAACTTCTTACTTGTCGTCTGCACAAAGAACATTCAAATTCCTTTAGCATTACAGCTAAGTAAGCTCCAGGGTACCTCGTAGGACAACCTTTTCATCAAAAGTCAAACTGTCAGTGTCTTGTCAATATTACAAATTTCACATCATAATTCTGACCTGTCCGTACATTTAATTACATTCATCAGATTGACAAATGTGTGTTAAAGTCGTCATTGTCATAATGCTGCTAATATAGAAATTAAATTATGTTTAATACTAACGACCCTTAATCATTTCTGTTGTGCTTAGACAATTATTATTTCCGCAATTATAACTATCGTATTTAATGTCATTTTTAAAAATTTTAAATTTTTATGAAAATTCGGGACGTTACATGTGGTATCAGAGCTCATGTTCGAACTCTAGGCCTGAAAGAGGTCCAAGAACACATAGCAGAAAATTTTTATACAGCATAAAACTTTACTAATTTGAATTTTAATTATGATGTTATCCAGATTTTATTTATTAAGCTATAGGTATGGAGAATTTTATCATATAGATGACAGATTTCAACCAAACAGTCATAGCTCAGGACAAAACTATGTAGAAGAAGGTCACGGTGAACTAAATAACGGTTCGTCAGAATTGTTACGAGCTTTTCATGAATTAAAGATAGAAATCAGATCTATGAAACAAGACAATGAAAGAATTCTGCAGGCACACGAACAATTAAATCAAGTGTTGTTTGAATAGTTCCCAACTGAGGAGCAAGAGAGAGATAATGAACATATCTCCAAAGTTGAGGATCTGCCTCATGCTAATAAAAATCAGAAAATGAAAACCAGTGAGGAGAAAAACAACTCAACCTCATCAAGAGATGCTATTGAAGTGCATAAAAAGAAACATAACTGCATCAGTGATAGCAATGAAGGAGGTTTCAAACCCAGAAGGAAAAATCATAAGGAGTATGAGCAGATTTCTGGGGAGTTCAAAAAGATTAGACATCCAACTTTCAATGGAGAAACTAAGAAGGGCGAGATAGCTAAAGCTTGGCTATCCGGTATGAAGAAATACTTCCAGATCTATAACTATTCTGAGTTCTTGAAGGAAAAAATGGATATATATAACTTAACCGGAAAAGCAGATATTTGGTGGCAGGACATCAAAAGAATAAAGGGCATCAAAGATAAAGATGTAAGCTGGAGTGCTTTTAAACGATATTTTAAAAAGAAGTATTTATTTGAACAGTATTATGAAGAAAAATCCAAAGAGTTCTATGATTTGAAGTTGGGAGGTATGAACATGAAGGAAATTAACAGTAAATTTATGAAGTTACTGAGATATGTGCCATACATCATAGAAGAAAAACCAAAAATCCAAAGATACTTGAGATGTCTACCTTTCAATATTAAGGACAGAATCGAGTACGACAGTCCTAAAACCTTGGAAGAGGCTATGAGAAAGGCAGTTTTCTGTTATGACACAAATCGGAAAAGAGAAGGAATGTCAAACTGGAAAAATCACAAGCCTAGCAATTTTGAGCAGAAAAATAAAAATTTTAGATTCAGTGGGAATTCCGGGTTTCAAAAGAAAAAATTTCAGAATCGGAATTATCAAGGGAACAATTCCAGAAACAATCAACAACAGAATTCTACAGCACCCAAAAATGCACCTAATAATTCCAGAACCAATGAACCAAAGGCACCTATCAAATGTTTTGAATGTCAAGGTCCCCATTATGCATCAGAATTTCCCTTAAGGAAGTGAAAGGCTAACAACATCAACTCTATTCAGACTGAACCTACTATTGGAGACGTAGCGAGGGAGATGCCTAGAATTAATGTAGCACTCGACAACAGGAAAGCAAATCATCAAATCTCTATGGTAGAGATTGAAGGTATGATACAAAATCATCCTGTTACTTTTTTAATTGACCCAGGTGCTAGTTTAAGTTATAAATCACCAGATATTGTGGAAAGTCTTAAATTGAAAACAAAAAAGTTTAGTAAATATTCGTTAGTTAGACTAGCAACTCGAACAAAGAGGAAAGTATCATATTTTATAGAAAGTTGTGCTTTATCCATGAATCATTTACAAACACAAATCAAGTTGAATATTCTACCTTTAGGGTCTTATGATATTATAGTTGGGATGGATTGGTTGGAAGCCCATCATGTCATTCTGGACTATTACAGAAAAAGTTTTACATGTTTAAATGACGAAGGAAAAATTGTAAAAATAAAAGGCATCCCAAGGAAGGTAACCCTTAGACAGATTTCAGCCATGCAAGTTAAGAGGGCAGTTAGGAAAGGATGTCAGTTGTTTACAGTAAACGTAGTAAATGATGAGTTTATTGGTAAAGAGGACAAACTGAAATTAGAGGACATACTTGTTCTAAAGGATTTTAAGGATCTATTTCTTGAGGAGATTCCAGGATTACCTCCTAAAAGAGATTTAGATTTTACTATCGAGTTAATACCAGGAACAGTACCAAATTCAAAAGCTCCCTACAGAATGAACATACTCAAATTAAACGAATTGAAATCACAGTTGAAGGAACTTATTGATAAGAAGTATATTAGACCCAGTGTGTCTCCTTCGGGAGCACCTGTCATCTTTCTTAAGAAGAAAGATGGAACCATAAGACTGTGCATAGATTATCGTCAGCTTAATAAGATGACGATCAAGAATCAATATCCATTGCCCCGCATAGATGATCTATTTGATCAGCTGCATGGAGCAACAATATTTTCAAAGATTGATTTAAGATCAGGATATCATCAAGTACGGGTTAAGGATGAAGATATTTTCAAGACCACTTTCAAAACTTGGTATGGACATTACGAGTTTGTAGTCATGCCATTTGGCTTGACTAATTCCCTAGCTATATTTATGTGTTTGATGAATAATATTCTGCACAAATACTTAGACAAGTTTATTGTTGTGTTTATAGATGACATTTTAGTGTATTCCAAAAGTAAAGAAGAGAATGATGAACATTTACGGATTATCTTACAAGTTCTGAGAGATCATCAAATATACGCTAAGTTTAGCAAGTGTGACTTCCACAAACACGAAATTCAGTATCTAGGACACATAATTTTGGAAGAAAGAATCTCGATTGACCCCATCAAAATAAGGGCCATTAATGACTGGCCGGTTCCTAAGGATGTGTCGGATGTAAGATCATTTATGGGTATTACTGGATATTACAGAAAGTTTATAGAAGGTTTTTCGAGGATTGCCAACCCCATAACTTCCTTGGAGAAGAAGGGGAAGAAATTTGTTTGGGATCAGAAATGTTCTGACCGTTTTAAGAAATTAAACAAATTATTGACTACAGCACCTACCTTGAGGATAGAAGACCCTAACAAGGATTTTATAGTTTGTATAGACACATGCAATGACGAACTCGGTGGAGTTTTGACACAGGAAGGGCATGCAGAGGCATATGAATCTATAAAGATGAAAGTACATGAAAATAAATACTCTACCTATGATTTAGAGTTATTGGCAGTAACTCATGCCTTAAAAATGTGGCGTCATCACCTTATTGGCAGAAAATTTATGTTATTAACAGGTAACATGGGTCTGAAATATTTATTAGATTAGACAAACTTGAACGCTAGGCAAGCTAGATGGTTGACTTTCTTAAGTGAGTATGATTTCGAAATTCAGCATATTAAAGGGAAGGAGAACAAGGTTGTAGATGCCTTGAGTCGTAAAGCAAAACTGAATTTTATTTCAGCCATCAGTACTTATTCGATTGATTTGGAAAATCAGATTCTTGAAAAGAGTGAAATAGATAAAGAATACAAAAAAATGAAGGAAAAGATAGCAAACAACAGTTTTGAAAATTTTATGGCAGATTATAGCATGAATGAAAATGGATTATTACTGTATAAAAACAGATTGTATGTACCAGACATACCAGAAATAAAATTTCTGATATTAAATGAGATGCATAAAAGTCATTATTCTGGTCATCCAGGTTATCAAAACACCATTACTATGCTAAGAAAAGAATACTATTGGCCCAGAATGAAGGATGAAGTAGCAGAGTACATAGCTAAATGTTTGGATTGTTAAAAAGTTAAGGTTGAACACCAACATCTTGCTAGATTGTTGCAACCGTTACCGATACCAAGTTTGAATGGGAAGTGATCAACATAGACTTTATTACTGGATTACCTAAAAATCAGAAACAACATGACTCTATTATGGTGGTAGTGGACAAACTCAACAAAGCATCACATTTTATACTTGTGAAGACTACTCATAAAGCTCCAGATATTGTAGAAATCTTTATGACACAGATTTTTCGATTACATGGGATACCGAAAGTAATAATTTCAGATCGTGACTCTAAGTTTATCGGAAACTTCTGGAGGTCACTGTTTAAGGGGTTGAATACAACCTTAAATTTCAATACAGCATTTCATCCACGAATGGATGGATAGACAGAAAGGGTAAATCAAGTTTAGAAGATTTATTAAGAATGTATGTTAAGGATTAGCCTGGTAAGTGGGAAGACTACTTGCACCTAGTAGAATTTGCTTATAATAATCGTTATCATGCATTAGCCAAACTTAGTCCTTTTGAAATTCTTTATGGTAGGAAATGTGATATGCCTGTTTCATGGAATGATCTAGTAAATAGAGTTGTTTTAGGACCTGAATTATTGCAGGAGTTAGAACTAATTGTGAAACATGTACAAGGACATTTAAAAGATGCCCAAGATAGGAAAAAGAGTCAAGTAGATTTAAAAATGACTCATAAAGAGTTCCGGGTTGGTGAACATGTATTTCTCAAGGTAAAACCGAAAAAGAGTTCATTGAAATTGGGAATCTGTGCCAAGTTGACACCTAAGTATTGTGGTCCTTTTGAAATATTGTCCAAAGTTGGACCAGTGGCATACCAACTCGCTTTGACACCAAACTTAAAAATACATAATGTTTTTCATATATCGTTTTTAAAGAAATATGTACACGATGCTACTCATGTTGTAAACTATAATGATGTATAGGTGGGACAAGACGAATATTTTTGGGTGGAACTGGACTGTATCCTCGGTAGGAGGGAAACTATTCTTCGGAATTGCACCATTGAGCAAGTGAAGGTGCAATGGAAGCACCTTAGCCCAGAAGAGGAAACCTGGGAGTTGGGGAGTAGTATGAAGGAAGCATACCCAACTCTGTTTCAGGAACACTCAAGGAGTGATTAACCAACATCGAGGATGATGTTGAGACTTAAAGGGGGATGTATGTCACCTACCCAAATTTCAGAAATTATTATTTTATTAGCAAAATACTTTATGTTAAATTTAATTGCAAAGTTTTGTAATTATGATCAGTTTTGATCAAGGATGAATGCAATTACTGAATATTATCATTTATATAAATTAATTAGGAGACAAACACCCAAGGGGACTGTTAAATGAGTGTTCACTGACCCACTAGGAGGAATGGAAGCTATTGGAAGGTATGGGATAGATGGCAGCAATTTCACCACACCACTAGCTATTGTTTATGGGACAACTACCCCTAAAAAAGGCATTATCCCACAGGTGGTGGCAGAGGGTAGGCAGCTCATTTAATGACCAAGTAACAACTGAAAAGGCCTAGGCAGCCTACATAAGGCAAATTCGAATCGAGCAGGTAGCTTTTACAAAATATTTCTGTAGGAATATTTCCTCATGTGCATCAGGTGATCACTAAGAGATTCAAATAGGGAGGCTAGTTGTGAGTGAAATCATAAGTCTGTATATTGCTAAGAAGAACCAGAGATGCTGGTGCAGGTATTTTGGACTGCTAGTTCTTGAAGATTCAACGGTTAGTGCTACTACAAGTGGAGATCCTAAATTCCCAAGTTTCTTTCTTCTGGTGGTTCAATGAACAGGCTTGGGGTTCCTAAGGCAAGTACTTAACTGTCTTCAGGAATTGGTTAGGTGGAACAGTCTTCTTGGGTTGTTTGTTCCCTACAGATTTATGCAGGTTTTACTGTTTCCTACTTGTTCCAGCTATTTCTGTTTAAAAGTCTTAATGTTAAAGTTTGATGATGAATAGAATTGATAAACCAATATCTACATTTTTCCACATGCTTTTTTATGCATCGTAGTCTAGTGTAGATAAGTAAATTAAGTATAGATGAATAGATAGGCAAATTGGCATTTGATTTGATAGATAAAGTACAGTGATTGAATTATGTTTTCATTTTCTGCCCTATAGCTAATAACAGTAGTAATTACTATACAGTGTCTATTATAGTAAATAATATTCCTTTGTTTTCATGAAAAACAAATGTTGTGGATTCCCTATATAACTACACTGTGTTTCGTATCCCTATTATTTACATAAGAAACCATTGGAATCTGTAGTTATATATATCATATTTAGAAATAACTATTATTGCTACAAAACAATTAAGAAGTGCCAGTTATGGTCATCAGCTCGAAATTACAGTCAACATACTTCTCAGTCACACACTGTATTTTTCCTTCATAAATTCAATATAGAATACCTTATTTATAATCGTTTTAGTATTATTAGAAACTGTAAACAAAAGACTTTCAAACCTTATTTTTTTTATCTTACTCATATCATTCTACAATTACAATCATATGCATTATTCTTGTTGAGTGTTGCTATATCCATTATTTTACAAAGTCTAGACATTACTAAAACATAGAATCATATCAACTGTAAAAACCCTAGATCACATTTTCTAGGTTTCCATTATCAGTATCAACAATAACATGAACACAATTTTTATATCCACATTTAAACTGTAGTACAAACCCTAGTTCAACACAAGGGTTATTTTAGAGTTACATAAATAATATATTTTATGTTTCAAGAACAAAACTAGAACTCGGGCGTGGCCCTATTCTTTCTCTTTTCAAAACATAAACCATTACATCGTTTACAGATTTACAGAGTTATCATCTACGTTAAACATTTAGATTCTGGCCTAGCTCGAAAGCCATGATATCAACTACAGTTTTTGCATTCATTAACACGTGCGACAAACACCATTTCATGCAATAGAAACCAAACTGAATAGCACCATAAGGAAAAAACATTTTATGATTGCCGAGAAGCAAATTTTTATCCACAAGTTAGACGAGCTTCGGCTCCATTTCTTTCCCACATAACATAAATCAACAAGAGGTTTGTTTAAACGTTTTCAACCATTACAAGTTCCATTTTCAAGAAAGAGGAATCAACAATTCTCAACAACGAAAATTTATAACTTGTTTCCAAACAAAATTCGCACAAGTTTATTCCCAAGTTTTAGCATTTCATAAGTTTAAGGTTAGAACCAACCTTGGTTCAAGCTTCACAAAGGAAGCACATTCACAGTCGACATTACATTTCTGAAAACAAAAACCCCACAGGCTTTTATCCCATCATCACTGAAATCTTAAACATGAGTTTTACATTTCCATATGGACGAAAACTAAGCAACAAAAATAAATGCAGAGAAATTAGACAAAGATCATTCGTTGTAGAGTTTTCACTCGAACATAAAAATATTCTTAAAAGATCAACCGACAAACGACGTCGAAAAATGGCAGGACTGGTTACTCACTGCTAGAAACAACCACATCATTCAAGACCGAACGAGCACCTATGAGGGTTTTTGGAAGACCCGGAGCTTACCGGGAATGGAACGTGGCCATACTTTTCAAAACCTTGGTGTGTGTTCCTCTTTCAAAACTGGATCCTGCCAAAAAAACACTCATTTGTTAAACATCGTACCTATTAGAACTATGAACCAAACGTTACTTTAAACTCTGAGTTGGGAAGTCTCTTACCTTTACAATTGAAGGCCGAACTCGGTACATATGTTTGTACACGATGAACTCTCTTCCTCGAATGAGAGCAGAATACCATTCAAATTTGGTTGTAGGAAGATATCTTTCCATTAAAAATCTCAGAGAAAGAAACAGCTAACCTATCAACTTGACAACGTTGTAAACCCAAGAATCAACAATGTTGACACCATTACAAAAGACGAAACCGACAGTATTTCAAATCCAACTTACAGGTTGTAGGGTCGAAACCCTCCTACATTATCTTCTAACCCTACAAAGTAGTATCCTGTCTTCCTCACTGCCAATACCATTGTAACAATGAAGTACATCCACTCCTCGTCAAACCAAAACATCGACACAATTCTAGGGTTACATCCAATGGCTAGGATCAAAGTCGATCAACGATCACCATTGTCAACACTTTTTACATTGGGTATCGCACGGCACTTGGATTTATGGAATCATTCATTGCCATAGCATGGCCTTGCCACATCGAGCTTACGTTGCATGCATCGACAGCTAGCTCGGCAGACCTTCAACACGAAATATTACATGGCAACGTTCACAGTCACCATATGCACTAGTTTACATTTACGTGGAAGCTCGTTAAGTCCTCATCACTATAGTATATTATGGACGGCCATTAATGCAGGCCTAGATCACATTCACCAACGCCGGCTTGTATCACATGCCAACCATCAACCTGTCAATCCAATTTAATGCATGTCAACACTCCTTTATTACAATGATATAATATCAAAATGTATGTTACATAACATTAGAACATTACGTATCATGTTAATCCAAGGTTCATTTGGCTTCCAAGATACGATTTTAACATATATTATTGTTTTATAATGGCCGACAATTATGTATATATAGATATATAGTTCCAACCCTATGTTGTATGAATATTTATTTTGTTATGTAGATTAATATTCTAAAGTTTATATAGTTCCCAAGGTAAGCTTGTAGTTTTCAATATTAAAAATATGGTGTATGTAATAGTTGTTACTACAACTATACTTATAAGATTGACATAGTTTCATTATATGCAATTTATACAATGAATGATACTATATATAAGCCCTTAAAAGCTTATAAGTATTACATTTAGCTAAACATTGTAGAATTACGGTTAGTATAGCCCACACATAAGAGATTCAAACATTACCCTTGTAACTTGGGTTGTGTTCACATAATTTTTAATATTGTGATTATAAAAACAAATAGTTTATATGGTAGATATTCAATGAATCCATTGATAAAGGAGTAACATAAAAACTAACTAGATGATATGAGTTTCTCACCATATTTTTCTCATTACACACATTTAACGATTTTGTGGTACATCTATTACATCTGTAATGTGAAGATGATTAATTATCTTAAGACGACAACAAAGCCAGCTACAACAACGACAGGGATTACAACGACAAACCTATCAATATGATGACGTTCATAGATGATTATGTTTTAAACATTGTTGAGTTGTAAGACAGCTTTTGAAAACAATATTTATAGCTATGTAAATCATACCTGCATACTTGGTGAGTCGTAACAGATTTCTAACAATCTATTTATCTACGATGTTGTAATTGAACTATACACATACTTTGAATTTACGCAATCATGAAACTTCTTACCTGTCGTCTGCACAAAGAACATTCAAATTGCTTTAGCGTTGCAACTAAGTAAGCTCCAAAGTACCTCGTAGGACACCCTTTTCATCAAAAGTCAAACTGTCAGTGTCTTTTCAATATTACAAATTTCACATCATAATTCTGACCTATCCATACATTTAATTACATTAATCAGATTGACAAATGTGTGTTAAAGTCGTCATTGTCATAATGCTGATAATACATAAATTAAATTATGTTTAATACTAACGACCCTTAATCATTTCTATTGTACTTAGACAATTATTATTTCCGTAGTTATAACTATCGTATTTAATGTCATTTTCAAAAGTTTTAAATTTTTATGAAAATTCGGGATGTTACACGAGGTCGGTTAAAGTGATAAACCTATACTCATTAGACACACCCTTTTACTCAATTTTTTAACAAGCACGATAATGGTATCAAAAGCACTCGAAATCTTTTTCATATTTGAACCAGAGCACGAAAAAGTAAAAACTAAGCTCAAACCACTTTTCATCTTTCAACCAAAGCAAGAAAAATGTGAAAAGTAAGCTGAACACCATCTTACTGTTTTTAACGAGCTCAAAGATAGTTTGGAAGAATGTTCATGGTGTCTTCTTCATTTCTTAACGAGCTTGTAACAGAAAATGAACTATGCTTGGGATTATGCCCATTGGCAAGTTTCTTCCCAATATAATGGCTAGAGGTTGGAAAGTTTGCCCCCAGCACAAGAAACTGATGGCTTACTTCTAGCATGATTCTAGAGGTATTGTTTCATTTTTTAGTGAGCTTGATATAGGGAAAGCTTGGAATTTTTTGCATGTTTTAATGAGCTTGAAACCTAAAAAGGAAAGAATGCTCAAAAAATGTTCCCATTGGTGGATTCTTCCCAACATGATATCCAAAGGTTGGTACATGCCCCTAGTATGATTGCTATAACTAAGTGACTTAGCTCCAACATGGTGTGGAGAGGCAAGCGAGTTGACTTCAACGTAACTTCTAGAGGTTAAAGACATGCCCCCAATCTTCATTTCATTCGCCTAAGGTATAGGCAGGTGAAAAGAAGGTTCAGGTACAAAGTCTATGAGGAGACTCGACTCAAAGGGAAAGGATATGTTTCATTTTGTAACGAGCTTGACACAGGAATAGAACTCTGCTCAAAAGACCTATTTCATTTTTTAAAGAGCTTGACACAGAAAGGGAACTATGCTATTGAAGCTAGTCTCATTTTTATGCAAGCTTGAAACCAAAGGTAAACTATGCTTAGGGGTTCTATTCCATTTTTTAACGAGCTTGGAATCAAAGACTAATCTATGCTCAAATTACTGGTTTCATTTTTTAACATGCTTGAACCCAAAGGTAAAATCTGCTCATGCCCTCCATCCTTAGGGGGAAGAAACCACTAAAACATGTGGAACATTTAGGGAAGTCTAATGACTAGGAGTCATGCGATGAGTGGGTGTCACATAGGAAAGTTGATCAATGGTCACAATCCTCCAATCATAGGGAAAATACATCACTCGAAAGAGTGTGGACACTACGGCTCTCATAGCATAGACATAATCATGTTCAAGGAGTAGATTGAAATCTAAGGGACCTTGGACAACCATGACATCAATATAAATAGTTTTACCTTCCAAAGTGATAGGTAACTAAGGAAGGATTCCTAAAGGTCCATTAGGCCTTCTATTAAAGGCCAAAAATTGGTCGGTAACCGGCACAAGCTAAGGAGACCCCATAGCTTCCCAAGTAGTTGAGGATAAAATATTAACAGAAGCTCCCTCGTAAACTATAGTGCGAAAGATTTTCTTATAAGCAACACCTACAGATATCTAGAAAGGAACATCTAAGGGGATATGAGGTTCTGCTAGACTATTTCAATAAGATGAAATAGCCTCAGTGCTTGGAGGGGGTCCCGTGGAAACAAACTCTTGTCCCCCATGATCGGAACTAACTAGAAAAACATCAGTGGTTATCAATCCACTCTCATTGGTGAGAGTAGGATGAGATGAATACTGTGTCAAGGTGACAATTGCAGTCTGAACCCTCTCTGATAGAAGAGCAGGATCAAGTGGACATGACAGCGACTCGACCACTTCAGTCTCAGAAAAAAGAGTGGGATCAATTATAGATGAAACTGAATTGATCACTTGGTCAATCAGCGGGGGGTCGAGAGACAACTTACTATCACTTGTTGGAAGCACTTGTCGAGGACTAGTAATATCTTCCAAACACCGTGAAGCTTCATCCATGCTTGGACAAAGGAAAGTATGGTGCATACCCTTGCATATCAAATAGGGATACACGACTTTACACTTCCGACCCTTCACCAACGGATCACTGGTCGAGGGAATCTCATCAACATGATGGTTAGAGTTTGATGATACAAGCGGTTTGGGGTTTTTCGACCACGCTTCTGACACATGGGAAAGACCGGGACAATCGTTGAGAAGGTGATCACCCTTGGAAAGTTTGAAAGGAAACTTGGGCTTACGAGGTGTTTGCATAGAATGAGTGCCATCATAAGAAGATTGTGGATGCTTGGTCTCTTTCTTATCCTTCTTCTTCTTAACCTTCCTTTTCTTCTTCTTCTTATCCACCTGATTACTAACACTACTGCTTTAATTAGGAAAGGAAGAAGAAATGGAAGAAGATGCACCTGAGGAAGAAGTGGGAGGATCATTTTGGGATGGTCCCTCTCATGGTGGAGAGTTAACATTTGATACACTGGGTATAGCTAGAATCAACGTGTTGAATAACCATATCGGTAATCCTATGGTTAATCCAAGAAGGTTTAAAGTGGTAATAAAGGGAGGACCAATATCTCCAACTAGAGGAAAGGGAAAAGGTACCCCTTGAAAAGGGGCCTCTTGATTGGTGGTCCCTTAAGAGGTTTCCATATCTCAACTCGCTGAGTCCTTCTAATTACCACACACAAGAAACACCACTCAAAACTAAAAGAAACATGAAAACTTGTGAAAGGAGTGGATGAAGAGTTAGGAACCTCACAGGATTGTCAAAACATCACAAATCGCTATATACCGTAGGGTCCAATAGTAAAACTCAACAAGGAGGATTGGGACCGTACCGTTTCCTGAATACCCGACTACCTGGACAACACGTGTGTAGTAATCTCCTCGAGTGTTGTTCTTGGTGTATTGCAATGTTAAGACGGCCAAATGGATAACTCAGATGGTTTCAGGATTCCTAATGGTGTCTCCTGATATACTCAAGGTACGTTGGAGCTCAAATCCGTGGTCGTGTTGTCTAATGCACAACCTTTCGGCAAGAGACCTCCCAATATACTACCGATTACGTGAAACACCTTTCGATATACGCCAAGTACATGTGGCACTTGGTGGGTACGTGAAAGAGCTCGATATATCGATAAGTACGTGGAAGACTATAATACCCCCAGAATACAGTGCTAGAAAATAATGACAGCTGCTACGCTAAACAACGCTAGAACACATCTCTAACTTAACACATAGGTTGCTAAAATTTGTTAACCTAAGATAGCATTAATTTTATCTTATGCGGTTAAGTGGATGCATGATGTGAAGACTTGGAATTCAAACAAGATGCAAATCTGATCTATATGAAAATGCAAGTCTTCCTTTCAATGAATTCCTACTTAACAAGGAGAGAGACATATGTTTTCTTCCCAAATGCCCAACCCAATGTAAATGCAATTTTAGTTCTTTCAAAGTTATGGAAAGAAGCAAAAGATGCACCCAAAACCTAACCCAAAGCAATAAAAGATATCCTTTTATGAACACCACATACAATAATTCCAAACCATTTCCTATATTTTTACACTTGAAAAAGACACATCCAAGATATGGAAAGAAATATTTTACAAATGTTTCCAATCAAATGCAAGACAAAGATAAGCACTTAACAATCTTTTCTAACTCAAATGCACACAAATCTGAAACAAGCCTTTCTTCTTCTTATTGATGGTAAGACCAAAAATGCCAAATGATCAAATTAAAGCAAGAAGAATACTTATGTTTTCCAATTTCATGAACATAGCAAAAGAGTGACAAAATCAAGCTTTTATTTCAACTAAAGTGAAGACAAAGAATCAATCTTTTCCAAAAATCATTAGATAGCTTAGCATGTAAAGGAAACAAGATCCATAACCCAAGAAAATGAGGCTAAAAAAGACATGGATATCCCACACTCTTCAAGTCTTTAAAACAAGCCAATGGCACCAAACCAAAACTTTAACTTAAAACATTAATATGGGACAAAACAAATGTAGGATACACGATTCATGGCCCCCAAAAAAATAGAACCCATTTCACTTAAAAATGCAAGCAAAACACTAGTTTTAACTTAAGGGGCCAAACATGGATCCAAAACCCAAAAGACCCAAAATCAACCGGATGCAAGCAAAACCAAAGCAAGCAATACCGAATGATGTATGCAAACGAGGTCTGGAAACCGATTCAATGCAATGACAGATCAAGTAAGGAGAGGAGGGAATGCAAGGGTGAGTGGATGTAGGCGGGGGAGACCAAAGTGTCCACCACTACCAAATCTTAGACTTGTCCAAGTTGGGACCCAAAACCAATCCAAAAAGAACCAAACGCTACTAACACACAAATAAAAAATGGGGTCTCTGACTGGATTTTGCAGCACAAAGGGAGTTTGCACACAAACCAAAACTCAAATTAGAAATGGAGAAGGGGTGCCTATATGGAAAAATTGGCAAATCGGTGCACTCTGTGCTTGTAGATAGTGTGACGTCGCAGTTTACCAATGTGGGAAGTGCGACAGTTTTGCAAAAGACCAATGAAAGGATTGCGGCGATAGGCTAACAGGAAAAGAACAGAGATAAAAAATAACATAGTGTCGCTCTAAGTCCACTAACCACGTGCGACAAGCGAGATCTGAGTTCAAAAATGAACCAATTCTCCAAACAATGAGCATGAAAAGGTTTGAAAATGAGAAGTACAAACTGAAAGGAATGTAATCAAACTCTTAAAAGTGAAGATCTTACAATGAAACAAGTTTAATAGACAAATGACAAATAAAATCGCTTGTAACAAGAAATCAACTTAAAATGACATTCAAATTGACAACTACAAAACAATGTTCTTCCCCAGGATGGTCGCCAGATTTGTTTGATGGACAATCCACTCAAGCGGATGTGAGCCGGATCTCCCTAGCTCAATGTGAGTCTAGAACAAATAGTACAGACTATAAACCACTTTCCTCGATCTAGTTTAGGATCAAGTTATTGGATGTCTTACCTTAAGTTTGCGGTCCCTTTTCCTAGATAAAGTTCCATGCCTTGCGGTCGTCAGATCTAAGCTGCAAGACCTACCAAGATGCACAAAACAAGACAAACAATTAAAAACATCCAAACGATAACAGATATAAGTAAACAGTTAAGCAAGTAAGCTACACAATATCATCAACACAACAATATTGGTGTAAAGTATTTCTATTACTGTAAATATAGGGAAAGTACATAGAAAAGAATGATTACAACCGAGGCTTAATGTAGAAATCCTTCTCCATCCAAGACAATTCCATATCCTCCCAAGGAAGTGTGAGTCACTAAATGGATGAGCAGAGATCTCTCCAAGATGATTTCATCATAATGTAGACACTATAGACTTCCTCCCTTTGGAAAGGGATACAGCTTCATTTATATATGACTAAGTGGATAGGCTATGGACAAGGTAGGTTGAGATATGGTAGGAGAGAGATAGAGGATCCTTCCAAGAGGTTAGGAACCGAGTCCCAACTCTACCACAAGGTCAGGGATAGGGATCCATGTCATCTAGCTTCGACAATAGGCTCGAAGGAGTTATTTTTGTCCATTAACTCACATCGCCACACCTTGCAAGAGAGCAAGATGCGACATCACAGGTTGCATGAGTGCAGACTGCGATGACCTCTCAAAACCTAGTGTAAATGGGTTATATCTCTTCCATGCCAATAACTTATTCAATGAAACTTTAGGGATGTATACACTGAATCTCATGATGGTAAGATTTTGGGTGTAACATTTTCCATAACCTCATCGATTTTAGCCCAATCACCTTCAAATTTTGCCACAAGATTCATTTCTTATTTCTACTTCTTGTCCCTCTTTGACAAATTTTTCCAATTCTTTCATCCCACTTTTGAAATCCCAATTTCCTGCTTCCATGTCCATTAGAAAGTGTCCAAAACCTAGTCAAACCCCAATTACCCATCAAAGTTTTTCCCAAATCCAAATTTTCCTTTCGTAAATAAGTTTATGTTTTTGTTTTTGTACCCATTCAACAAAATAAATAAATAAAATCTCATGGTTATGGTTGTCACCCGCGACGGAGTAAAAAACATGGAGGAAGAACTTGCATCCCTCAAAACCAAGCTCCAGGATCTGGATGACAAAATTCTCGTCCTCCATAATCAGCATTCAGCCATGAACAATAAACTATAGCCAGATTCTTCTGCAGACACTGGGTTCTCTTCTTCCAGCAATTTTCATGGTGCGAAGCTAGATTTTCGTTGCTTCAATGGTGATGATCCAACTTGATGGATATACTGAGTAGAACAATATTTCAGTTTGCATGTCAACAAAGTTCCACTTGCATCCTTTCATTTGGAACATGAATCCCTTCAATGGTACTATTGGTGCATCAAGGCTCATGAAGAGCCAAAATGGATAGATTTTTGCAAACTCCTTTTGCAACGATTTGCTCCTAGTGATTTTGATGACTTCACAGGAGCACTCACTAAACTTCGCCAAATTGGAACTATGAGAGAATATCAGACAAAATTTGAGAAATTGACCAATCACAGAGAACGATTTCCTAGTGAATTCTACGAGAGTTGTTTTATTAGTGGTCTGAAGGATGCAATTCAATCTAAGGTTAAAATGTTCTATCCCAGTAAAATGATGGAATCCATAGGGTTGGCTAAGTTGGCAGAGGGAAAGATCACAACCCAACATCGCTCCAAATCCACTTTTGTTCCATTTAGAAATATGGTTTCCCAATGACCTCCCATCAAGCCATCTCCTTGACCAAATCCTATCAAGCATTTGTCTGAAGCAGTGAACCGGGGACGTAGAGAAAAAGGGCTATGTTATAATTGTGATGAGAAATTAACTCGACATAGATGTGTTGAGAAAAAGCTCTATCTCTTGGATGTGGATTCTCCGCCTGCAACTAAACTTGGTGAAGAATCTCAGAATACAATAGATGATCAGGTCAACATTCAGTAGCCACCTGTTTACCCTCCTTCTCAGGACGACCACCCAGAGATATCTCTCAATGCTTTACCCAGATTCACCACCCCACAAACAATGCGGGGTTAAGGGTTACTTCAAGAAGCTCCCTCTTACAATACTCATTGGTTTTAGTAGCACTCGTAACTTCATTGACCCTTGGATCACCAAACAGGTTGATTTTTTTGTCCATCTTTGCTCCAACTTTGAAGTCATGATTGCCAATGGGGAAGTGTCGCAATGTGTGTATTTCTATTGGGGATTATAAACTATGCTCCGACATGTTTTCCTTGCCTTAAGCGGATGTGATGTGGTTTTGTACGCTCAATGTTTATTCACGCTTGGCCCCATCTTATGGGATTTTGTTGAAATTTGGATGCAGTTTTCAGTCAATGGGAAAAAACACACATTGAATGGCTTACAACCAGGGTCTCTCAGCATCACCAGTTCACATTGCATGGAAAATATCCTTAAGAAGAATTCACATGGTGTCATCGCTCAGATCCATTCCATTCATATGCACCCATCAATGGTCTCCACTACTCATTTGGATATACATCAAATTTTGGATAGATATGCATGTGCGTTTGCTGAACGAGCGGGATTTCCACCTTCAAGACTAGAGGACCATCATATTCAGATCCTTCTTGGAAGCGTTCCTCCCAACATCAAGCCCTATCGCTACCTATTTCACCAAAAAATAGAGATTGAGATGCTCATTCGGGACTTACTGAAGCAAGGTATAACCATTTTTTTTCTTAGGATTAAACCTGATACCATACTGAAGAAGGACCCTGAAGTTCTATTCCTATCTGCAGCACTTCCTGCCCAGTCTGAATCAACATAACCTCGCAGGTTACACTTTTGATTCGCATCATACTTGATCCTGCAATCAATTGTACCCTTCAGGTACCTTAGAATATGCTTTACCACAACCAGGTAAACACCTCTGGGATCTATCAGGAACTGACTCAATGTGTTCACTGCAAAGCAAATATCTAGTCTTTTGTTCATCAGGTACATCAAGGACCTAATCATCTGACAACAGACAGTGACATCAATGGGATCAAATGAAGCATCACACAAAAGCTTCAAGTTCGATTTCATAGGTTTGGCCATGGCCTTGCAGTCCATCATCCCGAACCCCTTCAGGATCTCTATTGAATAGTGCATCATCCCCAAGTCCTCCATCTTGAACTCGGCAGCAAGCTTCCTCTTGGTATCGGCAATCAAACCATCCTCACCTGTAACAAACAGGTCATCCACATACATGAGTAGTATCATAGGGTTTCCTTCCTCAACCTTGCAATAAAGGTTGGAATCCGCTTTACACTTGGTAAAGCCCAAACTGGATAGAAAACTGTCCATCCTACCATACCAAGTTGTAGGAGGTTTCTTCAAGCCATACAAGGCTTTCTTCAACTTGCACACATATGACTCCCTCTCATGTGTTTCAAAACCAAGTGGTTGCTCCACATACACTTCCTCTTCAACTACACCATTAAAGAAAGCTGTCTTGACATCCATCTGGTGTATCTTCCATTTCATCACTGCAACTAGGGCAAGTACTGATCTGATGGAAGTGTACCTGGCTACAGGAGAAAAAGTTTCTTCATAATCAATCCCTTCTTTCTAGGAGAAGCCACGAGCTACAAATCTCGCTTTGTATTTCTCTATGCTGCCATCTAGAGCATGCGTGATCTTGTAGATCCACTTGGAAGTCACCACAGACTTCCCTTCAAGCCTTGGGACTACATCGCAAACATCATTCTTTATGATCGACCGGTATTCCTCGAACATGGCATCCTTCCATTCTTTCTTTTCTGCTGCTTCTTCATAACTGGAAGGTTCTTTGTTCATAATGTCACATAGTAAGGCAAAATAGCTAGTATGAGATTTAGTTCTCTTCCTTGCTCTGTGTTCTTCTTCTGGAATGCCATACCTTTTTGCATCTTGAATGAGCTCTCTAGCCCATGCAAGTTTCCTCTTGTGAGAGTTCTTCTCACGGGGTGGATCTATAGGCATTTGTGGATATTCAACTTCATGATCTGCTTCTGGAACTGCTTCATTCATGGTGGTGTCTTGAAATCTGGTTTCCTTTAGCTCTTCATAATCTTCAACAGGTGCCTTCCTTGACTTGATGAAAGCTGAGTCTTCATCAAATGCTACATCCCTGCTAACATCAATCTTCTTGAACCCTGGGAAGTATATTTTGTAAGCCTTCGAGCTTTCACTATACCCCACAAAGATACCCTTCTTTCCTGAAGGATCTAGCTTTGTCCTCTTTTCCTTTTGAACATGTGTATATATTGGACAACCAAATATTCTGAGATAGCTAACTTCAGGTTTCTTACCATAGAATACCTCTTCTGGTGTCTTGTTGTCCAATATATTGTGAGGTGTTCTGTTATGCACATATACAGCTGTCCTAGCTGCTTCTGCCCATAGATGCATAGGCAGATCCTGGTCATGTAGCATTTCCCATGCTGCTTCCATGATTGTTCTGTTTTTCCTTTCTACAACACCATTCTATTGTGGATTGTCGGAAGCAGTCAACTCCCTTTTAATCCCTGAATCACTACATAACTTCTTGAAATCACCTGAAGTGAACTCTCCGCCATTGTCGGATCTGAATGTCTTGATATTCTTATCAGTTTGATTTTCTATCAAGGCTTTGAATTCCTTTAACTTATCAAACACTTCATCTTTGTTCTTCAAGAAGTAAACCCATGTCTTGCTAGAGAAATCATCAATGAAAGAGACATAGTATACATACCCACTAAGAGAACTGGATGACATCAGACCGCATACATCGGAGTGGATAATTTCCAAGATTCCTTTAGCTTTGCTTTCACTGCTTGGAAATTCCTTCTTAATGTTCTTTCCTTTTGCACATCCTTTGCAAACACCTTCATGCTTTGTCTTCATTTTAGGAAGACCTTCTACAGCTTTGCCGCAATTGGCAGTGCTCTATAGTGCACATGTGCATTCCTTCTAAGCCAAAGTTCACTTGGCTCCATGGATTCATATACCATGGCATGTTCAGGTTGTCCCTTCACTTTGTACAATCCTCCCTCTTGCTTTCCAATCACTACTGCATCATCTATGGTCTTACCCTTTGGCCACATGAATACTTGGCCATCTACAAATGCAACCCTCATGCCTTTTGCATCGAATGCAAATATGGAGAGTAGATTCTTCTTGATTCCAATTACATAAAGTACATCTTTCATCTTTAAAGACTTTCCAGAGTCTAAGTTGTAGGAGGCTTCACCACTTCCCTTGATAAGATATTGATACTCATCCCCGAGTTTCACTTTATGGGGTGACTCATGTTCAGATAGATTTGTAAAATATTCTTTAAACCCAATCATGTGTTTGGAAGCCCCACTATCAATAAGCCAATCATTACATCCATGAGAGATAGTAACTGTGAGAGCAGAGATTAGAACATATTCATCCTTGCTTGATGAGTCATCACTTTTTGATCTAGCCTTCTTCTTGGGAAGTTCATCATCCTCAGCAGCATGAGCACAATATCTTGTTTTGTTATTATTCTTCTTCTTGTTGAAGTTGTTGTTGTTGTTGTCCCTTTTGTTCTTGGAACAATCTGTAGCATAGTGTCCCTTCTCATTACATGTAAAGCATCTTAGATCCTTCTTATTCTTTTGATGGTTGTGAGAGGATCTCTTGTAATGAGGGTGCTCCTTCTTGCGCCTACTTCTTTTGGTGTGAGCTGCGAGATCTTGATCTTCACTTCCCATCTTTTCTTCTCGGGCTACAAGCCTAGCCTCTTCTTGTGAACATTCCTCCCACAGTCTACTCAAGGAGATCAACTTCCTTCTTGCACAAATTCCTTGAATAAAGGAATCCCATGACCTAGGTAGGCCATTCAGAGTGGTCATGACAATTTCACCATTCTCCACCACTTCATCCACAGCTTCAAGTTGTTCCTTGATCTAAGAGACCTTGGAGAAATAAGATTGGCTGGTCTCTTCATTCTGAAGCTTTACCCCTTTCAATTGATTCCACAGAGTCATCTTCCAATTTATGTTCTTCCCTCCAAATAACTTGGTTAGGGAATCAAACATCTCCTTAGGTGTCTTTAGAGATGACACATGTGGTATGATATGGTCTTTGATAGAATCAGCAATGATCCTCTTTTCCTTAACCAAGTTATTCTTATGCAAGGCCTTACCCTCTTCTTCCTATAGGATAGGGACCTCAGAACTTATGTAAGTATCCAATTCATTTTCTTCTAGGATTAACCCAATCGTAAACTTCCATGCTTAGAATTTATCAGCCCCTTGAAGCTCATCCTCAAGCTTGGTGTCATGAGACATCTTAAAGAGTACTTCAAATGGAAATAGATAATATTTAGGTCTTACCACTTGATTTGTAGAAATTTGGATTTGGTGTCGGATTAGGGTTTGTCACAAAAACCCTAAAAATTAAAAAAATTAATTTCAACTTTCTGAAAGGATAGAAAGATGTGCCTTGATGAGTTGATCAGCCCGGTATACTCAGAAATTTAAAACTGCAAAGTTTCACCGTTCAGAAATGCTTTTCAATCTCCCGGATTCACTAGGGAGGACCCTGAATTAGGGTTTGAGTTGCCCGAAGCTTCACCCAACTAAAAATCTTGATCCAAAGCTCTAAACTTCGATTTTTCCAAGGAGCTTCCATCTATGTCCTCAAATTTCAGAAATTACAATTTTTGTGGAAACCCTAATTTTTAGGGTAAAAAATGAAAGTGCCTAGAATTGAATTCTGATTGGACAAAACGATTTTCCTTGATGAGTAGATTCAATCACCTTGCTTCTTTTCCAAAATCTATGGAGAGAAACCTAATAAACAAGAAACCCTAGTTTCTGCAACTGCACAGTGTCTTCTTCTCAGGTTAGCTCTGATACCATGTTAATTTTTTAGAATTAATTCAACATCCTCTAGGATCATTACTGAGAGAATAACATGTACATCATATCAAGTATAACAATGCATATCAATCAGACCAAGCAATCACATGAGACAATAGACACATAGAGTTTCACTGGGGAAAACCATAAATGTGAAAAACACCACAACTTCCTCAGAGATAGAAAGAGCAATGATACAAACCAAGTACAAGAGATAGTCTTCTACTAGCAGCTACTCCTCCTCCTCAACTAGTGCACCACATTCCGAGTGATGTAGGAGTGAATAATGAGATGAACAAATAGAGATCTCTCTCTCTCTATTTATACTTGTCCTGACTTGCCTAATACACCAACAGGGCCGAATTCTTTAGGAGAGTCTAATAACCCATAGTTACATTAATCAGGGCCGACCCCACACTTGGTCATCTAATAACCCATCAGAGCAAGTTACGACAATTGCGACACTTGTCAATACAAATGATGACACTTCCATATAGAGGAATAATACCATCTCTATAGGAGTACAATATACATAGATAAAATACATTCCGAAGTTACATACACATCAACAGTACAAAGCAAGGTCAATTTTGTTTCTATTAAATCCATTGTTATTCCAATATTTGTCTATCTTGATATATCAGGCTCTAGAACTTTGTTGCAACCTATATAAGACATTCTTTAGCTTACATGTTAGGAACCTGTGTCAACCCTTCTCTTTACTATGTTAGTATATTTTTTTTGGATGCATATGCTTTGTAATTCGTCCCTTGAGTATATTTTATTATCCCACATTCATGGGGAGTAAAGTTTTTTAGCTTAAACATAGTATATAAGTACGTGTTGAGGCGAATGAAGGAATCCATGAGTTATTTATATTAAGCTTGCACAAAGGAGGTGCCCCCCTCTAGGTGGCCTACAATCAATAAATCTCTTCTATTATTTCCGATATATCATGCATTTTCATCATTTAATTGCTGGAGGTTCCTCACATCTCGTATCATACCACTTTATTTGGCTCGTTGGGTGGAATTTCTGCCAAATTTTTTTTCGCAGTGCCTTCTAGGCACTCTGATTATTGCAATAATATTTTCTTTGCATATGTATTTGTTCCTTTAGATTGCAGGTTCGGATTCAGGAATAATCCTTGTTCGCTTAACCATGGGAATTACTTCAGCATATCCCTAATACTCATTGTGAAGAGTACCATAGGAACCCCGAAGTAGTTGGCTCATTGACAGGACCTGCTAATGAAAACGGAAAAAGCCCCTACCAGATTGACTAGTTCCAACCCATGGGGTAAACCAATCGCTATCGTTTTTGGAAAAGTGATTATCAATTTTACCTGATCCATGGTGTGAGGGGTACTTCCCCAATATGCACATCATTAGACAACATTGGTAGCCGATTGAATCCCATGAACCTTTAGGAAGATGAGCATACCCGAGGTCCATATCAATTATCAACTAATAAATGGCATATTACATCAATTCCAAGTCGTTCCAAATCAATTTCGAAAAAAAAACATGTTTTTTTGCCATTTCTTCTTTTCTTTAACTTTGTTTCCCTTGCAAATTCACTAGCACCCCTGCAATCCCATTCCACATATTTCCTTCACGAGGACCCTATCCCAAATTCTACTTCCTGAAGCCAAAAATCCCACACCTGTCTATTTTTAGGGCTTGTTGTTTGATAGACAATCCACTCAAGCGGACGCGATTCGGATCTCCCTAGCTCAATGTGAGTCTAGAAAAAATAGTACAGACTATAAACCACTTCCCTAGATCTAGTTAAGGATCAATTTATAGGATTTCTTACCTTAAGTTTGCGGTCCCTTTTCCTAGATGTTGTTCCACGCCTTGCGGTCGTCAAATCTAAGCTGCAAGACCTGCCAAGATGCACAAAACAAGACAAACAAGTAAAAACGTCTAAATGATAACAAATCTAAGTAAACAGATAAGCAGGTAAACTACACAATATCATCAACACAACCATATTGGTGGAAAGCCTTTATATTACTATAAATATAGGCAAAGTACATAGAAAAGAATGTTTACAACCAAGGCTTAATGTAGAAATCCTTCTCCATCTAAGCCAATGCCATATCCTCCCAAGGAAGTGTGAATCTCTAAATGGATGAGTATAGATCTCTCCTAGATGATTTCACCAACATGTAGACACTATAGACTCCTGCCTTTGGAGAGGGATAGAGCTTCATTTATATAGGACTACGTGGATAGGGTATTGATAGGGTAGGTTGAGAAATGGTAGGAGAGAGATAGGGGATCCTTCCAAGAAGTTAATAAACCGAGTGCCAGCTCTCCCACAAGGTGAGGGATAGGGATCCATGTCAGCTAGCTTTGAGAATAGGCTCGAAGGAGCTATTTTTGTCCATTAACTGACATTGTCGCACCTTGCAAGAGAGCAAGATGCGACGTTGTAGGTTCCATGAGTGCAGCCTGCGATGACCTCTCAAAACCTATTGTAAATGGGTTATATCTCTTCCAGGGAAATAACTTAGTCAGTGAAACTTTAGGGGAGTATACACTGAATCTCATGATGGTAAGATTTTAGGTGTAACAGAATGCCCCCCAAAGCATGAAGCTATTGAAATTTGGATAGGTGAAATGCTTTGACAGAAGGAATGGCAATGGCTTGTCGGACGAAGCACGTTGCTGCAGTACAAATGAATCCGAGTACAATGTGTCATATGATGTACAACATGGGTGCTGACCAATACAATGCAGATCCATGGTAGTAATGACCGATTGAACACAATCATGGCTACTTGACACAAGTGTAGATCCATGATGACATGATAACACAGCCATGACCAATACAAATGTGGATCTATGCGATATGACTCAATACAAACTCCATCGCAACCTAGGTAAAACATAACTCCCCAAGGTCTTCAAGCTGAACCCGCAATGATACGAATCTATCCATCTGATTACAAATGTCTTGACGTCGAACATGGTAGAAACCACTTGATTACTAGTCATTGATGTATACCGTTAACAAGTGCGAGGGAAATCACCATTGATGTCAATGATTCCCAAGGCATCATAGTACATATAATCAAGTGTGAATAAATGAGTTGAAGTCAAATGTGAGATGAAATATTTCAATCAAGAGTCAATGATGTAAACTCATGTTGAAAGCGAGGTAACCTGCCATTGAGGCATGCATGGCCAAGGTACTTGGTTGGTTTATAAATTCAATCCTCGGATGATGTGTTGAAGTCGACAAGGATGAATCTGTTGAAGGAGGGCTATTATGAATCCCCCATCATCGACACGAAACATTCCAAAGGATGTGTAGAGCAGATCGGATGGTATAGTGACATGCAAGACTGACTTAGAGTAGACCAACACGATGGAAGGTGTACTGACTGCAAATAATGAGTAGTGAGAGTATTCTTGAACATGGGCATGTCATGTCTTGGTAGTATTGACTTGACGAGTTATGGTACCAAATCCCAATGCAACTAATGAGGGAAGCATTCTTTGAATGACTCAAAGGAGTAACAAGACTCAAGAAATAGGTGAAACTCTAGGACAAACAGATGATCCAAGTGCAGTATGCAAATGCAAATGAGTGCCATGTTTAAGAAATGACTAGGTACTGCCACTGATAAAGTGTGTAACATAAAAGATTTCCTTTTTCCCCATCATGAATGATGACTGCCTCATGTGTTTTTTACGAACTTGATGAGGGTAACCAGATAGTCGGTATAGCCCATCCCATAAATGAGCCCAATCCCAAATATTTTTCGATCCTGGGATAGGAGGGGTTCATCCCATGATGAGCCCTTCAATGTGAAAGTTTAACGAGTCCATAAAAGGTAAACTCGGTCATCATTTCATGTTTATAGAGTCTGAAAAGAACTAAAGAAGACTCCAACAGTCCTTTTTCGTAAAGTTAGCCTCATCACCCGAAAAAGGGTAAAACAATGTGGGAGAGGACTCTTCTAGTCATGATTGGATGGAGCATACCTTTTTCGTAAATAGTACCCCCTAATATGAAAAAGGATTAAACTATCACCAAGAAGACATCCATTCAAATTCTTTAATAAGCGTGAACGTGAGAAGTTTTCTTGGCGATCTTTTCCTATTTAGGGAGTCTGAAAAGAGCTTAAAGATGACTCCATGAACAACTGTGTCATAGTTGATAACCGAGTACGACAAAGAAAAAGTAAACTCGGCACAGTTCCTTTTCCGTAAGTGTGACTCTCTGAATGGATGAGTAGAGATCTCTCCTAGATGATTTCACCAACATGTAGACACTATAGACTCCTGCCTTTGGAGAGGGATAGAGCTTCATTTATATAGGACTACGTGGATAGGGTATTGATAGGGTAGGTTGAGAAATTGTAGGAGAGAGATAGGGGATCCTTCCAAGAAGTTAATAAACCGAGTGCCAGCTCTCCCACAAGGTGAGGGATAGGGATCCATGTCAGCTAGCTTTGAGAATAGGCTCGAAGGAGCTATTTTTGTCCATTGACTGACATTGTCGCACCTTGCAAGAGAGCAAGATGCGACGTTGTAGGTTCCATGAGTGCAGCCTGCGATGACCTCTCAAAACCTATTGTAAATGGGTTATATCTCTTCCAGGGAAATAACTTAGTCAGTGAAACTTTAGGGGAATATACACTGAATCTCATGATGGTAAGATTTTAGGTGTAACAGAATGCCCCCCAAAGCATGAAGCTATTGAAATTTGGATAGGTGAAATGCTTTGACAGAAGGAATGGCAATGGCTTGTCGGACGAAGCACGTTGCTGCAGTACAAATGAATCCGAGTACAATCTGTCATATGATGTACAACATGGGTGCTGACCAATACAATGCAGATCCATGGTAGTAATGACCGACTGAACACAATCATGGCTACTTGACACAAGTGTAGATCCATGATGATATGATAACACAGCCATGACCAATACAAATGTGGATCTATGCGATATGACTCAATACAAACTCCATCGCAACCTGGGTAAAACATAACTCCCCAAGGTCTTCAAGCTGAACCCGCAATGATACGAATCTATCCATCTGATTACAAATGTCTTGACGTCGAACATGGTAGAAACCACTTGATTACTAGTCATTGATGTATACCGTTAACAAGTGCGAGGGAAATCACCATTGATGTCAATGATTCCCAAGGCATCATAGTACATATAATCAAGTGTGAATAAATGAGTTGAAGTCAAATGTGAGATGAAATATTTCAATCAAGAGTCAATGATGTAAACTCATGTTGAAAGCGAGGTAACCTGCCATTGAGGCATGCATGGCCAAGGTACTTGGTTGGTTTATAAATTCAATCCTCGGATGATGTGTTGAAGTCGACAAGGATGAATCTGTTGAAGGAGGGCTATTATGAATCCCCCATCATCGACACGAAACATTCCAAAGGATGTGTAGAGCAGATCGGATGGTATAGTGACATGCAATACTGACTTAGAGTAGACCAACACGATGGAAGGTGTACTGACTGCAAATAATGAGTAGTGAGAGTATTCTTGAACATGGGCATGTCATGTCTTGGTAGTATTGACTTGACGAGTTATGGTACCAACTCCCAATGCAACTAATGAGGGAAGCATTCTTTGAATGACTCAAAGGAGTAACAAGACTCAAGAAATAGGTGAAACTCTAGGACAAACAGATGATCCAAGTGCAGTATGCAAATGCAAATGAGTGCCATGTTTAAGAAATGACTAGGTACTGCCACTGATAAAGTGTGTAACATAAAAGATTTCCTTTTTCCCCATCATGAATGATGACTGCCTCATGTGTTTTTTACGAACTTGATGAGGGTAACCAGATAGTCGGTATAGCCCATCCCATAAATGAGCCCAATCCCAAATATTTTTCGATCCTGGGATAGGAGGGGTTCATCCCATGATGAGCCCTTCAATGTGAAAGTTTAACGAGTCCATAAAAGGTAAACTCGGTCGTCATTTCATGTTTATAGAGTCTGAAAAGAACTAAAGAAGACTCCAACAGTCCTTTTTCGTAAAGTTAGCCTCATCACCCGTAAAAGGGTAAAACAATGTGGGAGAGGACTCTTCTAGTCATGATTGGATGGAGCATACCTTTTTCGTAAATAGTACCCCCTAATATGAAAAAGGATTAAACTATCACCAAGAAGACATCCATTCAAATTCTTTAATAAGCGTGAACGTGAGAAGTTTTCTTGGCGATCTTTTCCTATTTAGGGAGTCTGAAAAGAGCTTAAGGATGACTCCATGAACAACTGTGTCATAGTTGATAACCGAGTATGACAAAGAAAAAGTAAACTCGTCACAGTTCCTTTTCCGTAAGTGTGACTCTCTGAATGGATGAGTAGAGATCTCTCCTAGATGATTTCACCAACATGTAGACACTATAGACTCCTGCCTTTGGAGAGGGATAGAGCTTCATTTATATAGGACTACGTGGATAGGGTATTGATAGGGTAGGTTGAGAAATGGTAGGAGAGAGATAGGGGATCCTTCCAAGAAGTTAATAAACCGAGTGCCAGCTCTCCCACAAGGTGAGGGATAGGGATCCATGTCAGCTAGCTTTGAGAATAGGCTCGAAGGAGCTATTTTTGTCCATTAACTGACATTGTCGCACCTTGCAAGAGAGCAAGATGCGACGTTGTAGGTTCCATGAGTGCAGCCTGCGATGACCTCTCAAAACCTATTGTAAATGGGTTATATCTCTTCCAGGGAAATAACTTAGTCAGTGAAACTTTAGGGGAGTATACACTGAATCTCATGATGGTAAGATTTTAGGTGTAACAGAATGCCCCCCAAAGCATGAAGCTATTGAAATTTGGATAGGTGAAATGCTTTGACAGAAGGAATGGCAATGGCTTGTCGGACGAAGCACGTTCCTGCAGTACAAATGAATCCGAGTACAATGTGTCATATGATGTACAACATGGGTGCTGACCAATACAATGCAGATCCATGGTAGTAATGACCGACTGAACACAATCATGGCTACTTGACACAAGTGTAGATCCATGATGACATGATAACACAGCCATGACCAATACAAATGTGGATCTATGCGATATGACTCAATACAAACAACATCACAACCTGGGTAAAACATAACTCCCCAAGGTCTTCAAGCTGAACCCGCAATGATATGAATCTATCCATCTGATTACAAATGTCTTGACGTCGAACATGGTAGAAACCACTTGATTACTAGTCATTGATGTATACCGTTAACAAGTGCGAGGGAAATCACCATTGATGTCAATGATTCCCAAGGCATCATAGTACATATAATCAAGTGTGAATAAATGAGTTGAAGTCAAATGTGAGATGAAATATTTCAATCAAGAGTCAATGATGTAAACTCATGTTGAAAGCGAGGTAACCTGCCATTGAGGCATGCATGGCCAAGGTACTTGGTTGGTTTATAAATTCAATCCTCGGATGATGTGTTGAAGTCGACAAGGATGAATCTGTTGAAGGAGGGCTATTATGAATCCCCCATCATCGACACGAAACATTCCAAAGGATGTGTAGAGCAGATCGGATGGTATAGTGACATGCAAGACTGACTTAGAGTAGACCAACACGATGGAAGGTGTACTGACTGCAAATAATGAGTAGTGAGAGTATTCTTGAACATGGGCATGTCATGTCTTGGTAGTATTGACTTGACGAGTTATGGTACCAAATCCCAATGCAACTAATGAGGGAAGCATTCTTTGAATGACTCAAAGGAGTAACAAGACTCAAGAAATAGGTGAAACTCTAGGACAAACAGATGATCCAAGTGCAGTATGCAAATGCAAATGAGTGCCATGTTTAAGAAATGACTAGGTACTGCCACTGATAAAGTGTGTAACATAAAAGATTTCCTTTTTCCCCATCATGAATGATGACTGCCTCATGTGTTTTTTACGAACTTGATGAGGGTAACCAGATAGTCGGTATAGCCCATCCCATAAATGAGCCCAATCCCAAATATTTTTCGATCCTGGGATAGGAGGGGTTCATCCCATGATGAGCCCTTCAATGTGAAAGTTTAACGAGTCCATAAAAGGTAAACTCGGTCATCATTTCATGTTTATAGAGTCTGAAAAGAACTAAAGAAGACTCCATCAGTCCTTTTTCGTAAAGTTAGCCTCATCACCCGAAAAAGGGTAAAACAATGTGGGAGAGGACTCTTCTAGTCATGATTGGATGGAGCATACCTTTTTCGTAAATAGTACCCCCTAATATGAAAAAGGATTAAACTATCACCAAGAAGACATCCATTCAAATTCTTTAATAAGCGTGAACGTGAGAAGTTTTCTTGGCGATCTTTTCCTATTTAGGGAGTCTGAAAAGAGCTTAAAGATGACTCCATGAACAACTGTGTCATAGTTGATAACCGAGTACGACAAAGAAAAAGTAAACTCGGCACAGTTCCTTTTCCGTAAGTGTGACTCTCTGAATGGATGAGTAGAGATCTCTCCTAGATGATTTCACCAACATGTAGACACTATAGACTCCTGCCTTTGGAGAGGGATAGAGCTTCATTTATATAGGACTACGTGGATAGGGTATTGATAGGGTAGGTTGAGAAATTGTAGGAGAGAGATAGGGGATCCTTCCAAGAAGTTAATAAACCGAGTGCCAGCTCTCCCACAAGGTGAGGGATAGGGATCCATGTCAGCTAGCTTTGAGAATAGGCTCGAAGGAGCTATTTTTGTCCATTGACTGACATTGTCGCACCTTGCAAGAGAGCAAGATGCGACGTTGTAGGTTCCATGAGTGCAGCCTGCGATGACCTCTCAAAACCTATTGTAAATGGGTTATATCTCTTCCAGGGAAATAACTTAGTCAGTGAAACTTTAGGGGAATATACACTGAATCTCATGATGGTAAGATTTTAGGTGTAACAGAATGCCCCCCAAAGCATGAAGCTATTGAAATTTGGATAGGTGAAATGCTTTGACAGAAGGAATGGCAATGGCTTGTCGGACGAAGCACGTTGCTGCAGTACAAATGAATCCGAGTACAATCTGTCATATGATGTACAACATGGGTGCTGACCAATACAATGCAGATCCATGGTAGTAATGACCGACTGAACACAATCATGGCTACTTGACACAAGTGTAGATCCATGATGATATGATAACACAGCCATGACCAATACAAATGTGGATCTATGCGATATGACTCAATACAAACTCCATCGCAACCTGGGTAAAACATAACTCCCCAAGGTCTTCAAGCTGAACCCGCAATGATACGAATCTATCCATCTGATTACAAATGTCTTGACGTCGAACATGGTAGAAACCACTTGATTACTAGTCATTGATGTATACCGTTAACAAGTGCGAGGGAAATCACCATTGATGTCAATGATTCCCAAGGCATCATAGTACATATAATCAAGTGTGAATAAATGAGTTGAAGTCAAATGTGAGATGAAATATTTCAATCAAGAGTCAATGATGTAAACTCATGTTGAAAGCGAGGTAACCTGCCATTGAGGCATGCATGGCCAAGGTACTTGGTTGGTTTATAAATTCAATCCTCGGATGATGTGTTGAAGTCGACAAGGATGAATCTGTTGAAGGAGGGCTATTATGAATCCCCCATCATCGACACGAAACATTCCAAAGGATGTGTAGAGCAGATCGGATGGTATAGTGACATGCAATACTGACTTAGAGTAGACCAACACGATGGAAGGTGTACTGACTGCAAATAATGAGTAGTGAGAGTATTCTTGAACATGGGCATGTCATGTCTTGGTAGTATTGACTTGACGAGTTATGGTACCAACTCCCAATGCAACTAATGAGGGAAGCATTCTTTGAATGACTCAAAGGAGTAACAAGACTCAAGAAATAGGTGAAACTCTAGGACAAACAGATGATCCAAGTGCAGTATGCAAATGCAAATGAGTGCCATGTTTAAGAAATGACTAGGTACTGCCACTGATAAAGTGTGTAACATAAAAGATTTCCTTTTTCCCCATCATGAATGATGACTGCCTCATGTGTTTTTTACGAACTTGATGAGGGTAACCAGATAGTCGGTATAGCCCATCCCATAAATGAGCCCAATCCCAAATATTTTTCGATCCTGGGATAGGAGGGGTTCATCCCATGATGAGCCCTTCAATGTGAAAGTTTAACGAGTCCATAAAAGGTAAACTCGGTCGTCATTTCATGTTTATAGAGTCTGAAAAGAACTAAAGAAGACTCCAACAGTCCTTTTTCGTAAAGTTAGCCTCATCACCCGTAAAAGGGTAAAACAATGTGGGAGAGGACTCTTCTAGTCATGATTGGATGGAGCATACCTTTTTCGTAAATAGTACCCCCTAATATGAAAAAGGATTAAACTATCACCAAGAAGACATCCATTCAAATTCTTTAATAAGCGTGAACGTGAGAAGTTTTCTTGGCGATCTTTTCCTATTTAGGGAGTCTGAAAAGAGCTTAAGGATGACTCCATGAACAACTGTGTCATAGTTGATAACCGAGTATGACAAAGAAAAAGTAAACTCGTCACAGTTCCTTTTCCGTAAGTGTGACTCTCTGAATGGATGAGTAGAGATCTCTCCTAGATGATTTCACCAACATGTAGACACTATAGACTCCTGCCTTTGGAGAGGGATAGAGCTTCATTTATATAGGACTACGTGGATAGGGTATTGATAGGGTAGGTTGAGAAATGGTAGGAGAGAGATAGGGGATCCTTCCAAGAAGTTAATAAACCGAGTGCCAGCTCTCCCACAAGGTGAGGGATAGGGATCCATGTCAGCTAGCTTTGAGAATAGGCTCGAAGGAGCTATTTTTGTCCATTAACTGACATTGTCGCACCTTGCAAGAGAGCAAGATGCGACGTTGTAGGTTCCATGAGTGCAGCCTGCGATGACCTCTCAAAACCTATTGTAAATGGGTTATATCTCTTCCAGGGAAATAACTTAGTCAGTGAAACTTTAGGGGAGTATACACTGAATCTCATGATGGTAAGATTTTAGGTGTAACAGAATGCCCCCCAAAGCATGAAGCTATTGAAATTTGGATAGGTGAAATGCTTTGACAGAAGGAATGGCAATGGCTTGTCGGACGAAGCACGTTCCTGCAGTACAAATGAATCCGAGTACAATGTGTCATATGATGTACAACATGGGTGCTGACCAATACAATGCAGATCCATGGTAGTAATGACCGACTGAACACAATCATGGCTACTTGACACAAGTGTAGATCCATGATGACATGATAACACAGCCATGACCAATACAAATGTGGATCTATGCGATATGACTCAATACAAACAACATCACAACCTGGGTAAAACATAACTCCCCAAGGTCTTCAAGCTGAACCCGCAATGATATGAATCTATCCATCTGATTACAAATGTCTTGACGTCGAACATGGTAGAAACCACTTGATTACTAGTCATTGATGTATACCGTTAACAAGTGCGAGGGAAATCACCATTGATGTCAATGATTCCCAAGGCATCATAGTACATATAATCAAGTGTGAATAAATGAGTTGAAGTCAAATGTGAGATGAAATATTTCAATCAAGAGTCAATGATGTAAACTCATGTTGAAAGCGAGGTAACCTGCCATTGAGGCATGCATGGCCAAGGTACTTGGTTGGTTTATAAATTCAATCCTCGGATGATGTGTTGAAGTCGACAAGGATGAATCTGTTGAAGGAGGGCTATTATGAATCCCCCATCATCGACACGAAACATTCCAAAGGATGTGTAGAGCAGATCGGATGGTATAGTGACATGCAAGACTGACTTAGAGTAGACCAACACGATGGAAGGTGTACTGACTGCAAATAATGAGTAGTGAGAGTATTCTTGAACATGGGCATGTCATGTCTTGGTAGTATTGACTTGACGAGTTATGGTACCAAATCCCAATGCAACTAATGAGGGAAGCATTCTTTGAATGACTCAAAGGAGTAACAAGACTCAAGAAATAGGTGAAACTCTAGGACAAACAGATGATCCAAGTGCAGTATGCAAATGCAAATGAGTGCCATGTTTAAGAAATGACTAGGTACTGCCACTGATAAAGTGTGTAACATAAAAGATTTCCTTTTTCCCCATCATGAATGATGACTGCCTCATGTGTTTTTTACGAACTTGATGAGGGTAACCAGATAGTCGGTATAGCCCATCCCATAAATGAGCCCAATCCCAAATATTTTTCGATCCTGGGATAGGAGGGGTTCATCCCATGATGAGCCCTTCAATGTGAAAGTTTAACGAGTCCATAAAAGGTAAACTCGGTCATCATTTCATGTTTATAGAGTCTGAAAAGAACTAAAGAAGACTCCAACAGTCCTTTTTCGTAAAGTTAGCCTCATCACCCGAAAAAGGGTAAAACAATGTGGGAGAGGACTCTTCTAGTCATGATTGGATGGAGCATACCTTTTTCGTAAATAGTACCCCCTAATATGAAAAAGGATTAAACTATCACCAAGAAGACATCCATTCAAATTCTTTAATAAGCGTGAACGTGAGAAGTTTTCTTGGCGATCTTTTCCTATTTAGGGAGTCTGAAAAGAGCTTAAAGATGACTCCATGAACAACTGTGTCATAGTTGATAACCGAGTACGACAAAGAAAAAGTAAACTCGGCACAGTTCCTTTTCCGTAAGTGTGACTCTCTGAATGGATGAGTAGAGATCTCTCCTAGATGATTTCACCAACATGTAGACACTATAGACTCCTGCCTTTGGAGAGGGATAGAGCTTCATTTATATAGGACTACGTGGATAGGGTATTGATAGGGTAGGTTGAGAAATTGTAGGAGAGAGATAGGGGATCCTTCCAAGAAGTTAATAAACCGAGTGCCAGCTCTCCCACAAGGTGAGGGATAGGGATCCATGTCAGCTAGCTTTGAGAATAGGCTCGAAGGAGCTATTTTTGTCCATTGACTGACATTGTCGCACCTTGCAAGAGAGCAAGATGCGACGTTGTAGGTTCCATGAGTGCAGCCTGCGATGACCTCTCAAAACCTATTGTAAATGGGTTATATCTCTTCCAGGGAAATAACTTAGTCAGTGAAACTTTAGGGGAATATACACTGAATCTCATGATGGTAATATTTTAGGTGTAACAGAATGCCCCCCAAAGCATGAAGCTATTGAAATTTGGATAGGTGAAATGCTTTGACAGAAGGAATGGCAATGGCTTGTCGGACGAAGCACGTTGCTGCAGTACAAATGAATCTGAGTACAATCTGTCATATGATGTACAACATGGGTGCTGACCAATACAATGCAGATCCATGGTAGTAATGACCGACTGAACACAATCATGGCTACTTGACACAAGTGTAGATCCATGATGATATGATAACACAGCCATGACCAATACAAATGTGGATCTATGCGATATGACTCAATACAAACTCCATCGCAACCTGGGTAAAACATAACTCCCCAAGGTCTTCAAGCTGAACCCGCAATGATACGAATCTATCCATCTGATTACAAATGTCTTGACGTCGAACATGGTAGAAACCACTTGATTACTAGTCATTGATGTATACCGTTAACAAGTGCGAGGGAAATCACCATTGATGTCAATGATTCCCAAGGCATCATAGTACATATAATCAAGTGTGAATAAATGAGTTGAAGTCAAATGTGAGATGAAATATTTCAATCAAGAGTCAATGATGTAAACTCATGTTGAAAGCGAGGTAACCTGCCATTGAGGCATGCATGGCCAAGGTACTTGGTTGGTTTATAAATTCAATCCTCGGATGATGTGTTGAAGTCGACAAGGATGAATCTGTTGAAGGAGGGCTATTATGAATCCCCCATCATCGACACGAAACATTCCAAAGGATGTGTAGAGCAGATCGGATGGTATAGTGACATGCAATACTGACTTAGAGTAGACCAACACGATGGAAGGTGTACTGACTGCAAATAATGAGTAGTGAGAGTATTCTTGAACATGGGCATGTCATGTCTTGGTAGTATTGACTTGACGAGTTATGGTACCAACTCCCAATGCAACTAATGAGGGAAGCATTCTTTGAATGACTCAAAGGAGTAACAAGACTCAAGAAATAGGTGAAACTCTAGGACAAACAGATGATCCAAGTGCAGTATGCAAATGCAAATGAGTGCCATGTTTAAGAAATGACTAGGTACTGCCACTGATAAAGTGTGTAACATAAAAGATTTCCTTTTTCCCCATCATGAATGATGACTGCCTCATGTGTTTTTTACGAACTTGATGAGGGTAACCAGATAGTCGGTATAGCCCATCCCATAAATGAGCCCAATCCCAAATATTTTTCGATCCTGGGATAGGAGGGGTTCATCCCATGATGAGCCCTTCAATGTGAAAGTTTAACGAGTCCATAAAAGGTAAACTCGGTCGTCATTTCATGTTTATAGAGTCTGAAAAGAACTAAAGAAGACTCCAACAGTCCTTTTTCGTAAAGTTAGCCTCATCACCCGTAAAAGGGTAAAACAATGTGGGAGAGGACTCTTCTAGTCATGATTGGATGGAGCATACCTTTTTCGTAAATAGTACCCCCTAATATGAAAAAGGATTAAACTATCACCAAGAAGACATCCATTCAAATTCTTTAATAAGCGTGAACGTGAGAAGTTTTCTTGGCGATCTTTTCCTATTTAGGGAGTCTGAAAAGAGCTTAAGGATGACTCCATGAACAACTGTGTCATAGTTGATAACCGAGTATGACAAAGAAAAAGTAAACTCGTCACAGTTCCTTTTCCGTAAGTGTGACTCTCTGAATGGATGAGTAGAGATCTCTCCTAGATGATTTCACCAACATGTAGACACTATAGACTCCTGCCTTTGGAGAGGGATAGAGCTTCATTTATATAGGACTACGTGGATAGGGTATTGATAGGGTAGGTTGAGAAATGGTAGGAGAGAGATAGGGGATCCTTCCAAGAAGTTAATAAACCGAGTGCCAGCTCTCCCACAAGGTGAGGGATAGGGATCCATGTCAGCTAGCTTTGAGAATAGGCTCGAAGGAGCTATTTTTGTCCATTAACTGACATTGTCGCACCTTGCAAGAGAGCAAGATGCGACGTTGTAGGTTCCATGAGTGCAGCCTGCGATGACCTCTCAAAACCTATTGTAAATGGGTTATATCTCTTCCAGGGAAATAACTTAGTCAGTGAAACTTTAGGGGAGTATACACTGAATCTCATGATGGTAAGATTTTAGGTGTAACAGAATGCCCCCCAAAGCATGAAGCTATTGAAATTTGGATAGGTGAAATGCTTTGACAGAAGGAATGGCAATGGCTTGTCGGACGAAGCACGTTCCTGCAGTACAAATGAATCCGAGTACAATGTGTCATATGATGTACAACATGGGTGCTGACCAATACAATGCAGATCCATGGTAGTAATGACCGACTGAACACAATCATGGCTACTTGACACAAGTGTAGATCCATGATGACATGATAACACAGCCATGACCAATACAAATGTGGATCTATGCGATATGACTCAATACAAACAACATCACAACCTGGGTAAAACATAACTCCCCAAGGTCTTCAAGCTGAACCCGCAATGATATGAATCTATCCATCTGATTACAAATGTCTTGACGTCGAACATGGTAGAAACCACTTGATTACTAGTCATTGATGTATACCGTTAACAAGTGCGAGGGAAATCACCATTGATGTCAATGATTCCCAAGGCATCATAGTACATATAATCAAGTGTGAATAAATGAGTTGAAGTCAAATGTGAGATGAAATATTTCAATCAAGAGTCAATGATGTAAACTCATGTTGAAAGCGAGGTAACCTGCCATTGAGGCATGCATGGCCAAGGTACTTGGTTGGTTTATAAATTCAATCCTCGGATGATGTGTTGAAGTCGACAAGGATGAATCTGTTGAAGGAGGGCTATTATGAATCCCCCATCATCGACACGAAACATTCCAAAGGATGTGTAGAGCAGATCGGATGGTATAGTGACATGCAAGACTGACTTAGAGTAGACCAACACGATGGAAGGTGTACTGACTGCAAATAATGAGTAGTGAGAGTATTCTTGAACATGGGCATGTCATGTCTTGGTAGTATTGACTTGACGAGTTATGGTACCAACTCCCAATGCAACTAATGAGGGAAGCATTCTTTGAATGACTCAAAGGAGTAACAAGACTCAAGAAATAGGTGAAACTCTAGGACAAACAGATGATCCAAGTGCAGTATGCAAATGCAAATGAGTGCCATGTTTAAGAAATGACTAGGTACTGCCACTGATAAAGTGTGTAACATAAAAGATTTCCTTTTTCCCCATCATGAATGATGACTGCCTCATGTGTTTTTTACGAACTTGATGAGGGTAACCAGATAGTCGGTATAGCCCATCCCATAAATGAGCCCAATCCCAAATATTTTTCGATCCTGGGATAGGAGGGGTTCATCCCATGATGAGCCCTTCGATGTGAAAGTTTAACGAGTCCATAAAAGGTAAACTCGGTCGTCATTTCATGTTTATAGAGTCTGAAAAGAACTAAAGAAGACTCCAACAGTCCTTTTTCGTAAAGTTAGCCTCATCACCCGAAAAAGGGTAAAACAATGTGGGAGAGGACTCTTCTAGTCATGATTGGATGGAGCATACCTTTTTCGTAAATAGTACCCCCTAATATGAAAAAGGATTAAACTATCACCAAGAAGACATCCATTCAAATTCTTTAATAAGCGTGAAAGTGACAAGTTTTCTTGGCGATCTTTTCCTATTTAGGGAGTCTGAAAAGAGCTTAAAGATGACTCCATGAACAACTGTGTCATAGTTGATAACCGAGTACGACAAAGAAAAAGTAAACTCGGCACAGTTCCTTTTCCGTAAGTGTGACTCTCTGAATGGATGAGTAGAGATCTCTCCAAGATGATTTCACCATAAGGTAGACACTATAGACTTTCTCCCTTTGGAGAGGGATAGAGCTTCATTTATATAGGACTAAGTGGATAGGCTATGGATAGGGTAGGTTGAGATATGGTAGGAGAGAGATAGGGGATCCTTCCAAGAGGTTAGGAACCGAGTTCCAACTCTACCACAAGGTCAGGGATAGGGATCCATGTCAGCTAGCTTCGAGAATAGGCTCGAAGGAGCTATTTTTGTCCATTAACTCACATCACCGCACCTTGCAAGAGAACAAGATGCGACGTCACAGGTTGCATGAGTGCAACCTGCGACGATCTCTCAAAACCTAGTGTAAATGGGTTATATCTCTTCCACGCCAATAACTTAGTCAATGAAACTTTAGGGATGTATACATTGAATCTCATGATGGTAAGATTTTAGGTGTAACATTTTCCATAACCTCTTCGATTTTCACCCAATCACCGTCAAATTTTTCCACAGGGTTCATTTCTTATTTCTACTTCTTGTCCCTCTTTGACAAATTTTTCCAATTCTTTCATCCCACTTTTGAAATCCTAATTTCTTGCTTCCATGTCCATTAGAAAGTGTCCAAAACCTAGTCAAACCCCAATTACCCATCAAAGTTTTTCCCAAATCCAAATTTTCCTTTTGTAAATAAGTTTTTGTTTTTGTTTTTGTACCATTTCAGTAAAATAAATAAATAAATTATGTGGTTATTGTTGTCACCCGCGCAAGAGCATAAAACATGGAGGAAGAACTTACATCCCTCAAAACCAAACTCCAAGATCTGGATGAAAACATTCTCATCCTCCATATTCAGCATTCAGCCATGAACAATAAAAGATAGCCAGATTCTTCTGCAGACACTGGGTTCTCTTCTTCCAAAAATTTTCATGGGGTGAAGCTTGATTTTCCTTGCTTCAATGGTGATGATCCAACTGGATGGATATACTGAGTAGAACAATATTTCAGTCTGCATAATACTTTTGATGTCAACAAAGTTCCACTTGCATCCTTTCATTTGGAACATGAATCCCTTCAATGGTACCGTTGGTACACCAAGGCTCATGAAGAGCCAAAATGGATAGATTTTTGCAAACTCCTTTTGCAACGATTTGGTACTAGTGATTTTGATGACTTCACAGGAGCACTCACTAAACTTCACCAAATTGGAACTGTGAGAGAGTATCAGATAGAATTTGAGAAACTAACCAATCACATAGAAGGATTTCCTAGTGAATTCTACAAGAGTTGTTTTATCAGTGGTCGAAAGGATGCAATTCGATCTGAGGTTAAAATGTTCTGTCCCAGTAAAATGATGGAATCCATAGGGTTGGCTAAGTTGGAAGAGGGAAAGATCACAACCTAACATCGCTCCAAATCCACTTTTGTTCCATTTAGAAATATGGTTTCCCAATGACCTCCCATCAAGCCATCTCCTCGAACAAATCCTATCAAGCATTTATCTAAAGAAACGATCCGAGGCTGTAGAGAAAAAGGGCTATGTTATAATTGTGATGAGAAACTCACTCAAGGACATAGATGTGTTGAGAAAAATCTCTATCTCTTGGATGTGGATTCTCCGCCTGCAACTAAACTTGGTGAAGAAGCTCAGGATACAATAGATGATCAGGTTGACATTTAGCAGCCACCTGTTGACCCTCCTTCTCAGGACGACCAACTAGAGATATCTCTCCATGCTTTACCCAGATTCACCACCCCATAAACAATGTTGGGTTAAGGGTTACTTCAAGAAGCTCCCTCTTACAATACTCATTGGTTCTGGTAGCACTCGTAACTTCATTGACCCTTGGATCGCCAAATAGGTTGATTGTTTTGTCCATCCTTGATCCAACTTTGAAGTCATGATTGCCAATGGGGTAGTGTCGCAATGTGTGTATCTCTATTGGATATTATAAACTGTGCTCCGACATGTTTTCCTTGGCCTTAGGCAGATGTGATGTGGTTTTGTGTGCTCAATGTTTATGCACACTTGGCCCCATCTTATGGGATTTTGTTGAACTTTGGATGCAGTTTTAAGTCAATGGGAAAAAACACACATTGAGTGGCTTACAACAAGGGTCTCTCAGCATCACCAGTTCACATCGCATGGAAAATATCCTTAAGAATAATTCACATGGTGTCATCTCTTAGCTCCATTCCATTCATATGCACCCATCAATGGTCTCCACTACTCATTTGGATATACAACAAATTTTGGATAGATATGCATGTGCATTTCCTGAACGAGTGGGATTGGCACCTTCAAAACCAGAGGACCATCATATTCAGATCCTTCTTGGAAGTGTTCCTCCCAACATCAAGCCCTATCGCTACCCATTTCACCAAAAAATAGAGATTGAGATGCTCGTTTGGGACTTACTGAAGCAAGGTATTATTCATCCTAGTACCAGTTCCTTTTCTTCACCAGTTCTTCTTTTCTGAAAAAAATATGGGTCATGGTGCCTCTGCATTGACTTCCGATCACTTAATCAGCTCACAATCAAGGATACGTTTCCAATTTGTTGTTTATGAGCGTCATTGTGCTCATTTTTTCTCCAAGTTGAATCTTCGTTTTGGGTATCATCAAATTTAGGTTCATGAGGATGATATCCCTAAACAATATTTCCGCACACATGATGGCCACTATGAGTTTTTGGTCATGCCCTTTGGCCTCACTAATTATCCTTCCACATTTCAGGCATTGATGAATAAATATTACAACCCTACTTGCGGAAATTGATTCTGGTCTTCTTTGTTGATATCCTCATCTATAGTAAGACATGGGATGAGCATCTCCAACATCTTGATCTTGTACTGCAACTTTTATCTAATGATCATCTCCATCCCAAACAGTCTAAATTTGTTTTTGGATGGGGGAAAGTAGAGTATCTGGGGAATATTATTTCAGCATAAGGGGTTCATGTGGAAACTACCAAAATAGATGCCATGAAAAATTGGCCACATGCTCCAAAACTCAAGAGCCATCGTGGTTGTTTGGGATTCACTGGATACTGGTACAATTTTTTCAAGGATTACGGGAAGATTGCAACTCTATGAACCACTCTATTGAAAAATGATGCTTTTACATGGACACATGCTACTAAGTGTGCATTTGACAAATTGATGCAATCTATGTGTACTACACCTATTCTAGCTACTCCCAACTTTTCCAAGCCCTTCACTATTGAGAGTGATGCTTGCAACAATGGACTTGGTGTTGTTCTCCTTCAAGATAAACATCCCATTGCTTTCACTAGAAAATCCCTTTTTAGTAAGAATTTAGTCACCTCTACATATGAGAAGGAAATGATGGCTATTTTGCATGCAATACAAAAGTGGAGGCCATACCTATTAAAGAATCATTTTTGCATCAATACTGATCACCGGAGTTTGAAATATTTCTTGCATCAATACTGATCACTGATGACCAAATTTATCTTTCAACTATTTCTATGCTTGTTCCAAATTGGTTGCAATCTGTTTAGCATGGCTATGTCAATGACTCCTCATTATCTCAAATAAACTAATGGTTTGCCAACAACCCTTATATGGTATCGCATTAATATTGGGATGGTGCTTCCCTGAGATAAAAGGGTCATTTGGTGCTTCCCCAGAGCACAGATCTTCAACAGGATATCTTCTATGAACTCCATGCTTCTCCATCGGCAGGGCACTCTAGGTTCCTCAAAACGTATGAGAGAGCACATTGTAACTTCTTTTGGTAGGGAATGAAAAGGAAAATTCAACATATGGTGGTTGAATGTGATACCTTCAACCGCAACAAGGGTGAAACAACACTCCTTTCGGGATTGCTCGAACCCTTTCCCATCCCTACACAGATTTGGACAAATATTTCTATGGATTTCATTGAAGGGTTCCCTAAATATACATGGAAGACAGTGATTTTGGTTGTGGTTGATCACCTCTCCAAATATATTATTTTTTTTCCCTCAGCCATCCCTATACCGCCTCCTTAGTCGCACAAATTTTCCATGACCAGATCTTTCATCTTCATGGAATCCCTTCTTCCAATGTCTCAGATCGCGATGCAACTTTCACTAGTTATTTTTGGACAGAACTATTTCGCCAAACTGGCACCAAACTAAAGATGAGTTCAGGGTATCACACACAAGCTGATGGTCAGACTAAAATTATCAACAAATGTTTGGAAACTTATCTTTATTTCTTCACCTTCGAACAACAACAGTGGGAAAGTGGATCCCTCTCGCCGAATGGTGGTACAATACCTCCTACCACACTACATCTAAATTGAATCCATATGAAGCAGTCTATGGTCAGGCACTGCCAGTGCTTCTTCCATACACCCCCAATAGTTCACCAATTCAGGCAGTTGACACGGTTCTTCGAACCCGCAATAATATTCTTTGCATTTTGCAGGACAATATTCACATGGCAATAAATTGAATGAAACAACAAGCAGATTAGCACTGTTATGAGTGCACTATTCAAGCAGGTGATATGTGTTTCTTCGTTTATATCCTTACAAGCAATTCTTCTTAAAAATCAAATGGAAGCATAAGCTCGCTCCGAAGTTCTATGGGCCATATAAGGTTCTTCAAAAGACTGGGTCCATTGCTTATAAATTGTAACTTCCTCCTTCTTCCCGCATTCATCCAATATTTCATGTCTCTTGTCTAAAGAAATTTTTTGGCACCAACATCACAGCACAAACTATTTTAGTAGAACTGGATAATGAAGGATCCATCATTTTGGAGATGGAGGTCATCCTCAATAGGTGCACTCGTCATCTTTTCTCTCAATCCATCATATAGGTATTAATTCAGTGGCATGGAATGCAACCAAAGGATGCTACATGGGAACCACTCCTTTAGATTCAACAACAATTTCCACATCTAAAGCTTTGAGGACAAAGCTTTTTCTAAGGGGGAGGGGGTGTTAGGAACCCTTTTCAACCCTTCTCTTTACTTTGTTAGTATATTGTTGTTGGACGCATATGATTTGTAAGTTGTCTCGTGAGTATATATCCCACATTTATGGGGAGTACTATTTGTTTAGCTTAGACTTAGTATATAAGTATGTGTTGAGGCCAATGAAGGAATCCATGAGTTATTTGTATTGGCTTTCTCAAAGGAGGTTTCCCCATTGAAGTGGCCTACGATCAATAAATCTCTTATGTTATTTCTGATATATTGTGCATTTTCATCATTTAATTGTTGGAGGTTCCTGACATATATACCTTCTTTTAATGTCCTTTTATCTCATAACCATTTTCTTTCTTAGGATTAAACCTCCAAAGTGCAAGTTTCAAAACCTCAAATTCCAAAGCCATGTTTGATCAACAACGTTAGGTTTATATACATTCATTGAGTTTTGAATTTCACTCATCATCCTGAGTTGGAACATTATGTTCTTGGTGCATTTCATACCTAGAACTAAGTACACATCGTCAATATGTTTCTTATCTCCATTTTTGGAAAACATAATCACCCATTAAGGTCCAACAAATACATTTTTTCAATAATACATATAAAATTGCATTCACCATGAACCGATCACATTCACTAAGTAAAAGTCATGTTATATAACATCAAATGCACCCATGTATGTAAGAATCCATAAACAATTTTTCATATACACCAAATGAAAGTTGTGAATTTGTATTGGAAATTTGTTCAAAATTACATATTTATACAAAATGAAGCATTGTTCCCAATAGTGGATGCTCATGCCCAAAAATGGAATAAGGGCAGCTCATGGCCTATACACAAGTAACCATCTGCTGCCATGTTAAGCCCTAAATATTGTCACATTACCCCTTTTATTATGTTTCATTACAAATTATTGATGTTGAATTGGGTCTATTAGTTGTTATTGTACCCCTTTGTGTTCTATATATAGCAAGGATACCTTTTCATTTTAGTCATCATTGTATCTTGTCTTGTCATATGTAATTAGTACATTGTGTAAGGAGGTTCCTCCCTCGAAGAGGATTGTTATTAATCTCATTTATTCATTATTAAGTCATTGGTTACTTTCTTTTGGTCTATTTATACTATTTTTATGCTATATCTAGGACTTGGATGCATAACATTTGGTATCATAGCTCTTTCCTCGGGACTGGTTTCTTCAAAACGAGTAATCTTGGAATTTTTGCGATAAATATTTTTAGACAAGGAATCAGATAGTGATATTAAAAGCCACCTATACCACAGACTGGTATATCTGTGGCATGAAATTCAGGTCCTGATACATCATAAGTTCGGATATATTGACCTAGGGATATAGGGTTTTTGACTAGTCCAAAAACTAGTCTAAAACAAGTGTTCTAGGGAAAAAGGTCATATATGGGGCATGCAAGATCCAAATTGAGTGAGACTAGTTGCATCAAAAAGAGTACATATGAAAGTATCTATGGTATAATTTTCATACTTTGATCCAAAATATTGGACATGCGGAAATCCGTACAAGTTAAATCTTCGAAAAGGACCAAAACTAAGAAATGTTGGGAGATTTGAAATAAATTTCTATTGACACATCGAAATTAGATAATAACTATGGAATCAAAAAGAGGACACATAAGGATACAATTGGATGAATTTTCAGACCCATAAGAGTCGAAATTTGAATTTTACCTCAGTTCTAAGTCGTCCCTAAAACAGTCTTCCTATCAGGGTTGAAAAAAGTACGTCATTTTAAATTTGAATAACTTGAGTAGAAGGATCTAATTGTGGTGAACCCTAGGGTGTGATACCTATCTATATTGTTCTAAATTCCTCCTAAAAGAGGAAACTCTACACCAAATAAGCATCCAGACAATTGTACATGGACTTATGATGAAGGTAAAGAAATGCGCAAGGGCATATCTGAATGACAAGAGAAGATAGTGACAAAAAATGCACTAACATCAATCCTAGGTAAAACCAAGAAAGAAATGGAAGTGAAAATGGATTATTTTAAAAAGGACATAGATGATTTGAAGGTTTTTAAAGGGGATATGGAAGTTTTGAAAGAAGGTTTTTCAAAGTTAATGCAAGAAGGGATTCCTAGAAGTGAGAAGATATCCCGTGAACTTCATGATGAAACAAAAGGAACATACATCATGAATTTAGAGACTCCAACACGGGGTAAAAAAACAACTACATCCCATATCAGGAATTTTTATGGCACGGATTCAGTCACATGGATACTATAGATGGAGTAGTTCTTTGAGCTACACGAGGTGCAATCCACACAAAATGTATGCATTGTATCTTTATACTTAGAACCTAATCAGTTTATGTGGTATAGATGGATTTGCTATCGTAAACCACTTTTCACTTGGAAAAATTTTACGGAGGAATTGATAGCACATTATGAAGACACAAAGAGCAATACCTTCTTTATCCACCTGATAAATATCAAACAAAAGGGTTTAGTTGGGGAGCACATTGAGAACTTCCAAAGATTGAATATCAAGGTCACAAATATTCTAGAGGAGTATCTGAACTACATATTCATAGGAAGTTTAAGAGACAACATCGAACATGAGGTTCTCCTATGGGAACCTAAATCCTTGGAGCATGCATTTAGGGGGCAAGAAAAGTTGAAAGCAAAATTATGGCAACAAGGAAGTCTACCACATACAACTATAAATAAGGAAGTGTGGTCTCAAATCATCCACAACCTACAAGGTTGACACCACAAAAACTAGAGTAAAAAATAGCAAAATGGATTTGTTACAGTCATGATAGAAAATACGGTAAGGGCCATAAGTGCACTGAGAATAAAATATTTTACATATATTGTGAAGCATAGGAATAAAATGAACAAGAAGCACCAAAAGAACACGAACTGTCTCACGATGAAGAAATAGATGATACTAATTCTGAAGAGATTACTCCCACCATATCCTATCATGCATTAGCTTGAATTAGCACTCGAAATCTCAATATTGAAAGATATATCAAAAAGGAAAAGGTAACAATGTTGATTGATTCTAGTAGTACTCATAATTTTGTTCACTGTAAATTAGCCAAGGTTCTCAATTTCTTTGTATATCCAGCACCATAGTTTCAAGTAATGATTGCAGATGGAGGAACTATCAGTTGCATAGGAAAATTCCATAATATCAATATCATTATAGGGGAATATGTATTAAATTGTCCAATGATTGCTATTCTGATGAGGGGTGATCATGTTGTGTTAGGAGTTCAATGGTTAGAATCATTGGGAACAGTGGCTTTTAATATTCAGAAGCTTTTAATGAAATTTTTATGGGAAGCAAAATAATATGAGTAAAATGGTATCACAAGGAAACCATGTAAGGTGATAAACTCTAATGGTATGAAAAAATTGATAAAAAAGGGACATCAAGGTGTAATTGCACAATTATTCTCATTAGATGTTCAAACATCTAAGTTTCCTATTTCCCTATATCTCTCGAAGGTGATTGATGAGCATTCCAAGGTATTTGAAGATATTCCAAAAGGTCTTCCACCTGTTCGATATTTTGATCATGCTATTCACTTAATTCCGAGAAGTGTTCCTCCTAACAACAAACCTTATAGATGGCCCTATGTACAGAAGAGTGAAATTGAGCATATGGTTGAAGAAACCTTAGAGGATGGCAAAATTAGGTCTAGACAAAGTTCTTTCTCTGCACCACTGGTAATGGTACACAAGTCGGATGGATCATGGCGTATGTGTCCATATTATAGAGAGCTCAAAAATATCACCATTAAAGATAAATTTACCACATTCCTGTCATTGATGAATTGTTAGATGAATTACATGGGGCATTTTTCTTCACAATGTTGGATCTTCACTTTGGATATTATCATATTAGAATGAAGGAGGGAGACATTCGAAAAATAACATTCAAAACTCATGAAGGTCATTATGAATTTTTTGTCATGCCACTTGGTCTCATGAATGCTCCTTACACATTTCAAGGTTTGATGAATTCCATTTTCAAGCCTTTCCTTAGAAATTTTTTTCTAGTATTTTGTGATGATATAGTAATCTAAAGCAATTCTTAGGAAGAACATGTTCAACATGATGACAAGGTACTACAACTACTAAAGGAGCAAAAACTATATGCAAAACCTTCCAAATGTTTCTTAGGAGTAAAGGAGGTAGAATATTTGGGTCATATTGTATCTCAGAAAGGTATCAAGGTAGACCCCAACAAAATCAAATCCATGATGGACTGTCCAATTCCTGAAACCCTGAAGAATCTTCGAGGATTCTTAGGTTTGATAGGGTACTACTGCGAGTTTGTCCAAAACTATGGAAGAATAGAAACACCTCTAACAACATTATTGAAGAAAGATTCATTTTCTTGGACTCTAGAGGCAACTCAAGCTTTTGAACAACTTAAGGAGGAAATGTGGAAAGCTCTTGTTTTGGCCACACCATACTTCACAAAAACATTTATTGTGGAATGTGATGCTTCAAGAAATTGCATTGGCATTGTTCTAATGAAAGAAGGACACTCGCTTGCTTTTACAAGTTATCCAATAAAGGGAAATTACTTACAGAAGCCCATTTATGAGAAGGGAATGTTGGCAATTCTACATTCTCTTAAGAAATGGCATCCTTACCTAATAGGTAGACACTTCAAAGTCAAAATATATCATGATAGTCTTAATTACTTCTTGGAACATATATTAACTTCGTAAAAGAAACAAAAATGGGTAACCAATATGTTGGGATATGACTTTGAAATCATATATCGAAAAGGGAAACATAAAATGGTGGCAAATGCACTTTCCATAAAAGATGAAGATGTCGGGGCATTACTTTGTGCAATTTCCATTCTACAACCCGATTGGGTAGTAGCAGCCAGGGAAGAATGGAAAAATGACCTATCTATGTGGACTCTAATTCTAAATCTATAGGATTATCCTAGTGTATTATATACTTTTGTGTGGGAAAATGATGCACTATGGTATAAGGATCGATTATATTTATGCAAAGACTCCCAACTCAAACAAAAATTCCTTTCAGAATTACACACCTCTCCTATAGGTGGGCACTCTGGATTCCAGAAAACTTACCACGGGGTGAAGAAGTAAATTTTTTGGGAAGGTCTAAATCTAATGTTCAAAGGTTCATGGTTGAATGCTTGGTTTTACAACATAATAAGGTGGAAATAGTTATGTAATACCTCGATTATTAAGCCTTGGACTTATGATATTTTATCTGAATATGGAATTATGCTCTATTTGTTAATGTGACTATGGACTTGTGCTAATTTGTTTTATGATGTGATTATGGACTTTGGAATTATTACTGTCAATGTTAATGATGATGTTGTTGTTGTTGTCATTATTGCTCTCTTTGAATGATTGTTGCTATTAATTAAATAAAGAACTAGTTGAGAAAATGCAAACTAAAAGAGTATGGGAGATTATGGATCTCACGGAGTGAGGGAATGGGGGACATACTTATCACCTTATATCTTTTTGTTGGATGGTAGTTTTCCATCCTAGTTCAATTTGTGTCTTGGTGACTTTAATAGTGTTGGTCACCAAACATTGTACAACAGAACCTATTTTCAATTTTTATGAACTATAGAGTTATTATTGCACCTTATACATACTTTAGTGGGACCCTATTTCCTAGTGCTCCATCCTTTGGAGAAATTCCATCCTATTTATGTGTTTTTTTCAATTATGAGCCCTCTCCCTAGATTCTATGAGTTGTAAGCTAGAATTTAGCTTCCACCTCCCTAATTTGTGCCTCCACCTTCATAAGTGCACCCCACTCCTCCATTCATCCTTAATATTGTGATTTAATGATATTTATGACCCTATTGGTTCCCCTCTCTCATGTAATTCTCCGTACTTCATGTTTTTTAACCCCCCTTATGCATCAGTGCACCTCCTTGTGCTCTTCATGGTTCCACTCCTTGGTTTTTTGTAACTCCTCCTCTTGGTGCTAATATGGGAAAGGGAATCTCCTAACGAGACCATCACTCCACTAATTTGAGTTAAGTATCCATGATGAATCCCAAAAGCACTCGAAACCCATTCTAGTTGGCCACCTTGGGTTCCAATTTTCCTCCTTAAGCTATTTATACATGTACTCTCTCCTTGTTGATGGGAATCTTGAGCTTTGGATCACTTGTCTTGTGTTATATCACCACGTTGGGAATGTTGCTAGTATTGAGAGTGTGTTGAGACTTATATATAGTCTATTTTTTTCCTTTGCTTCCATTATATCACTCTACTAGTCCAGGTTCTCACATAGGACTCCAGGAAATGGGTTGGTGAGAGGAGTCAGATCCCACAGGTAGTGGATATGGACATGATAGTGGTAGTAGGAAGGATTGTGGTTCTTGAAAGAGGTAGTTCCAAGAGTTTCTAGAGTAAGTGTGCCTCTACCCATGGGTCCATGGTCTCAGCTCAGGGGTCACCTATTCAAGCGATGAACGATTGACTGTTTCCATAGTTGGGAGGAAAGTTGTCCTATTGTAGCTAGTTTCCCTTATTTTGAGATAAGTATATCTCTTATGTTTCATTTTTATTACATTATTTTATTTGGTATATGTGAAATGGTGGCTAAATTGGTTTTCTACATCTTCATGTATTGAATGCCAGGATCTATATGCAGGAAGGATGAATTTCATTTAATATTCTACTACTCTCATTAACTTTTTTCTATTCTTCTTTCTCTTAATTAGAAATTGTAATTTTGGCTCAATGGTTTTGAGAGGGGCGCAACCATAGGTTCTGGTTCGCCCATTTATGCTCATTTATGAGACATAATACATGTTCCATTGCATTCGTAGTAGCGTTTCCATTAAGGATCACCTTTTGTTTAATCGAAAACGCTTTCCAAATGACCAAGATATGCATGTTTTAGTCGGACAGTTGTTCGGTGCCAAAACGAGTGCACTTGTCATTAGATTGTATAATATATGTTTACAAATCTACTCATTGTTGTAGATCCGAGGTTAATTGATATATTCTATATGTAAAAGTGATCGATGGTTGGAGGGTGGTATCCATAAGATCTTATTTTTATTAGTAAGAGATCAGTGTAGGGGACAACCATTGAGTGCATATTTTGAGTGTTGTAGTTGCAGCTATTGTTCACTGTTTTCTATACTTTCGGTGTGGTTGTAGATTGTAGCTTACAGATGTTCCATAATATGTGGTTTTCCTTACTTTATAGCATCACTAAAAACACACACATGAAAACACTGGAAAATAGAATAATTTCCAAATAATGGATGGTAACAATACTTGGATTATTTATTAACGATGTTATCAAACATTCAAAAATGCATGAAGTAATTATTCACACGGAAGATGATGTTTATCATGTCATAATGATGTGATTGTTGGGATTATGCTCCTTAGATCGCACATTGGAAATTATTAATTAATTGTCGCAACTTTAGTTATAAAACAACTTCTAGAGATAAAAGTTTTAATTATTAGGTCAATAGTTAGTTAACCTAACAATAATTTATCTATATATGATGTGATTAAACTTAACTTAGGATTATTTTTAGCACCCTTAACTTTACTTAAGGATTATGGACACTACAAAGTGGTATTAGAGCTGAAGGTTTCAACACTGCAGCTATTGGGACTTTTGGAAAATTACAAGTTGCTCTGTAAATATGCATTTGCATTAGATAACTTGGATGCATGCACCTTAATATAGTTTCACATGTGAGTTAGTTAATTAAATTGATTATCTTGGGATGGCTATGTACTTGATGTCCGGTTGGTAAGAACAAATCCTTGAAGGATTTCTAACTCCCCTTGTCCAGTTAAGTAGATTGTAACATAGAAAATGTAGCTTGTCACTTCATAACTAACTTATTAGAGAAATTTCGAGGTAAAAAATGGGCCTCAAAACAAAAGAAATGTATTATAAAAGTCAACCAATAGGATTCAAGGTGATGATGTTAACCATGGTGGATGAATCACCATTTTTTGGTAAAAGGGTAAAAAGGTTAAAAGGGCAAAGTGAAAGAACTACTTCTTGAACTTGTATTTTCAACTTTTCTCCCTGTATGTTGACTCAAATTTCGATCACGAGCTCGCGTGGGATGGGAAATTCAATTCCACATCCAACAAGTACGCACTCGACATACTTTTGATGGAACCTGCTGCCCCAAAAACAAGAAATACATGAAAAAATGTGATGATGATGTGCTTATTATTATATATGTAATTATGCATAATGAACCTACCTAATCTAATCACCTTTTGTCTTTACTTTTGAGTTCCAGAAATTCTATTCATTCCAATCAATCTTTAAGGATTTGTTGGGTCGATCCGAAAAACCTTATTGCTTAAACTCTTGCTTGTTGTATAAAGGAAACCTCGTGGTGAGGGGGCTCGGGCAAGGGTTTCATCTATCTGGGTTGTCCCTTTATATCATTGTATCAATGTGGACAACCCTCAGAAATAGAAATAGAGATTTTTCAAGCATTTGTAATTTGTAGTCTCATTGGATGACGTATTGCTCCCAACCTAAGAGTTGCTAAAAGTATCATCATCACATTTGTTCATTTATTTATTGTCTTTGGAGCAGTGGGGTCCATGAAAAGTATGTTGAGTGCGAACTTGTTGGATGCGGAATTGAATTCCCCATCAAATGGCTGCTCATGATCGAAATTTGAGTGAATATACAGGGAGACAAATTGAAAATACAAGCTGAAGAAGTAGGTTTTCTTTTTTCCTCCAAAATTTGATGAGGTATGCTAATATTATTTTATTATTATCACTATTATTTTATAATTTTCCTTAGGAGGCCCATTTTAGACCTCAAAATTTCTTTAATTGAAGAAGAAGTAGCTTGAATAATAATGAACTTACGCCAATATGTAGTTTTCTAAAAAATGGTTGATAATGAACACATTGCACTTCCCAGTGAATGATCGAGCAAGTAGCGTGGCCACAAACTAAGATCTTACTCAAATATATGAACACTATAGATTCACCAAGTACAAGTTCATTAGTAGAAAGTTAGGGATTAGAGATGGATTTTGAAGAAGGACATAAACCACAAAGTCCTGAAGAGGAGTTTGTTGAGGGAAGAAGGTCAAATAGGTATAAGAGGAGTTGTGAACCATTAAGCTTCGAGGACTTACTAAGGAAGTTTAGGGAGGGTAACGAAAGGATAATTCATATCCAGGAACATATTATGAATGATCTAAAATAATTGAATACCATCCAAATATTTGCTAAAAGGATTCATAGAAGAGTGTATGTGAGATCTAAATCATCTTCAAGGAGACCTCATCACTCAGAGGAGGAAGTGGTATGCATCAAGCAGTACAAAGAGTCGTCTTGAAGGATGTCCAGTGAGATACAAGAAGAGGAGGTCTAACTAGGATGAACTAGTAAGAGAGTTGAGAAGAATCAAGCCCCCAACTTTTGATTGAGAAGTAAAGCATGGAGAAGATGTTGAAGCATGTTTGTTAAGACTAAGAAAGTTCTTCTAGTTGCATCAGTATACACTTAATATGGAATCAAGAGCATCCATATACCATCTGCAAGGTAAGGAATCTATCTGATGGGATCAGTTAGTTCATCTAAAAGACATTAACGGAGACAGAATCTCTTGGAAGAAAGTTAAAAAGTACTTCCAAAAGGAATACCTCCTCAGCATTACGATGACAAAAATATGGAAGAGTTCTTTGAGCTCAAATTGGGGAGCATGACTATGGATTCCTATGAGAAGAAGTTTCTAGAAATTTTGAGGTATGTGGACTTCATCAAAGATGAGAAGGTTAAGATTCAAAGGTTCCTAAGTGGTATTCCTGAATCTTATAGAGACAAAATCCAGTATGATAGACCAAAGAACCTTAAGGATGCCATCTAGAAGGAAAAACACTTATATAAACAGAATAAGAGCAAGGCCCCATATCAAAAGAATTGGAAGGATATGAAGAAGAAAAAATATGAGTAGAGAAAGAAAGGTTTCCAGCCTTCAAAATTCAGAAACGTTAATTCTTATCAACAAGGATAGCCAAGGGAAGAGCGTTCAGGGAAAAGACAACCCGTGGAATATTGGATATGCAAGGAAACTCACTTTTCCAGTCAGTTCCTATGTAAGAAAAATAACCTTCACAACATTCAAGAGGATTCAATTGTTGGATATGTAGGTGGAAGTGTGTAGAAGATCTATGCATCGTTGGATGGGAGGCAAGATGACCACCAGTTCCGAATGATTGAGGTAGCATGTAATATTGCTAATAAAACCATAGCTATTTTGATTGACTCTAGAGCTAGCAATAGTTACATTGCACCTAATCTAGTTGATAAATGTCATTTGAAGAAAAGTAAACTTGAAACAACAAGTCTAGTATAGTTAGCTACAAGAGCCAAGAGGAAAATCAAAGAATTTGTAAAAGTGTGTCCCTTAGAAATGAATGGATTGAAAACCTTTGCAGACTTAAACATCATACCCTTAGGGTCATATGATGTATTGATTGGCATGGATTAGTTGCACACCATGCCATATTGGACTGTCATAATAAAAAATATACTTGTTTAAATGAAGAAGGAAACATAGTGACAATCAAAGGTATACCTAGACCCATATTCACGAGGTAGGTCACAACTCTACAATTGAATAAATGTCTCCTAAATGGATTTCGGTTATATGCCATTCATATTGAATACTCAAATAAAAGAAAAGATCAAGAACTGAAGGATTATTCAGTACTACAAGGATTTGCAGATATATTTCAAGAACTACCAGGAATACCTCCTAAGAGGGACATTGATTTTTCTATTGACTTGGTGCCAGGGGCAGTACCTTCATCTAAATCACCTTATAGAATGAGTAATCTAGAGTTAAAGGAATTATAGACGTACCTAGAGGAGGTAATAAAGAAAGGTTACATAAGACCCAGTGTTTCACCTTGGGGATATCCTATGTTATTTGTGAAGAAGAAGGATGGAACTCTAAGACTTTGCATAGACTATAGACAGTCGAACAAAGAAACAATTAAAAACAAGTACCCCTTGTCAATTATTGATGAATTATTTGCTCAGTTGAGAGGAGAGAAAGTGTTTTCGAAGATAGATTTGAGATCAGGATACCACCATATTAGGATTAAGGATGAAGATATCAGTAAGACATCATTCAAAACAAGGGATGGACATTATGAGTTCACTGTGGTACCTTTTGGGTTAACAAATGCACCCGCAATATTCATGAGCTTGGTGAATGGGGTTTTTAGAAAACACATAGATAATTTTTTGATTGTATTCTTAGATGACATCCTTATCTGTTCCAAGACAGAAGAAGAGCATGAATAACATCTAAGACTAGTAATGCAAGTGCTTAGAGAACATCAGTTGTATGCCAAGATAAGAAAGTGTTTTTTTTATCATGGAAGAATCCATTACTTAGGACATGTCATATCTGAAGAAGGTGTTTCAATAGATCCTCAAAAGATAAGAGCCATTATGGAATGGCCAACACCTAAGAATGTATCAAGAGTAATATCTTTCATGGGATTTGTTGGGTACTACTAAAGGTTCATTGAAGGATTCTCAAAATTCGTTCATCCTATTACATCTTTACAGAATAAGGGTGTGAAGTTCAATTGGACTCCTAAGTGTGAAGATAGCTTTGAAAGTCTTAAGGAAATTTTTACTAGTGCACCTGTTCTAAAGATTGCAGATCTTGAAGGAAACTTTGTTGTGTGCATAGATGCATGTAAGCAAGGAATTGGTGGAGTATTGATGCAGGATGGACATGTGATCAGTGATGAACCTAGAAAGTTGAAGGGACATGAGTAGAACTATACCATCCATGACTTAGATCTTGCAGCTATCATCCATGCTTCGAAGATGTGGAGACATTATCTAATGGGTAAGAAGTTTGAGTTAAGAACTGATCATGATGGGTTAAAGTACTTTTTTGAGCAGCATAATTTGAATGCAAGACAAAGGAGATGGATGGAGTTATTATGTGAATATGATTTTGACATCAAGCATACAAAAGGTAAGAAAAATAAGGTAGTTGATGAACTTAGTAGGAATATACATGTGATGCATGTAGTAACTATCATCATTAGTACATCAGATTTAAAGGATAAGATCATTGAAGCAGCATTAGTACATCAGATTTAAAGGATAAGATTATTGAAGCCAGTGTTACAGATAAACTTTATCAACAGGTAAAAGAAGGATTACAACAACAGAAAATTCCACATAAATTTTACAATTTTAAGTTGAAAGAAAATGGGATCCTCATGCATGGAGATAGAGTTTATGTTCCCAATGTTGGAGATATAAGGAAGATGGTTCTGAAGGAAATGCATGATGTTCCTTATGCTAGACATTCGAGTTATCAAAAGACAGTAGAAGCAGTAAGGAAGCAATACTATTGGCCAGAGATGAAGAATGATGTTACAGAATATATAGCTAGGTGCATGGAATGTCAGAAAGTTAAAATTGAGCATCAACATTCAGTGGGATTTTTGCATCCATTACCAATACCATCATGGAAATGGCATGTAGTGATGATGGATTTCATCACCAAGTTGCCTAAGACAAGATTGAAAAATGTTGTCATCATGGTTGTGGTAGATAAGTTGACTAAGGAAGCACACTTCATTCTAGTAAAGACAATTCATAAAGAAGCTAACATTGCATATATTTACATGAGAGAAGTAGCCATATTCCATGGTATTCCCAAGGCTATATTATCAGACAAAGATTCTAAATTTAATTCTAACTTTTGGAAAGGATTGTTTGAGGGGTTTGGCACAAGTCTAAACATGAGTACAACAAACCACCCTCAAACAAATGGACAGACAAAAAGAGTTAACCAAGTGATTGAATATATGTTGAGGATGTATGTGATGATGGATCAGCCATCTAAGTGGAAAGATTATTTACACTTGGTGGAATTTGCTTATAATAATGGATACCATTCCTCTTTGAAGATGAGTCCTTTCGAGGCCATGTATGGAAGGAAGTGTAATACTCCTACTAGTTGAGATAACCCAATATATAGAATCATTGTTGAACCATAATTATTAAAGGATATAGAGGATCAGATGGTTAAGATAAATTAAAATTTAAAGGAATCTCAAGATAGGCATAAAAGCTATGCAGATCATAATAGGAATTCCAAATAGTTTCAAGTTGGACATCATGTGTTCTTTAAAGTTAGACCAAATAAGAGTTTCTTAAACTTGGGAAATTGCTCCAAGCTAGCTTCCAGATATTGTGGACCTTCTGAGGTCTTATCTAAAATAGGACCTGTTGCTTATGAGTTGGCTCTACCTGCTTTCATTAGAGTACACAATGTATTTCATGTCTCTTTATTGAAAATGTATATACCTGATGCTAACCATGTAATTGATTTGAATGTGATCCAGGTAATTAGAGTTCTTTTATTTTCTTTATTCATATATATATATATATATACATGCTACTAATAATGTGATTCAATGGAATTATGATCTAGGTGGAATTGGAATGGGATTTTTTGTACTACCTGTTGCCATTTTGGGAAGCAAGGTCAAGCTACTTAAGAATCGAGAGATAAGGAAGGTAAAGGTCCAATGGACCAATTACATCCATGAGGATGTGACTTGTGAGCTAGAAGATGCTATGAGGGAATCATACCCTCATCTATTTTGAAAGTCTGTTGTTTACGGCATGTATGTAATAAATATGCATCGAGGACGATGCATTCTTTAAGGGGGAGGGAGATGTAATACCTCGGTGGTTAAGCCCTAGAATTATGCTATTTTATCTTACTATGGACTTATGTTCTATTTTTTAATGCGAATATGGACTTATGCTCATTTGTTTGATGATATGATTATGGAATTTGACATTATTATTATTAATGTTAATGTTGTTGTTGTTATTGTAATTATTGTTATCTTTGAATGATTGTTCCTATTAATTAGATAAACAACTGGCTGAGCAAAGGAAAATAAAAGAGTATTGGATACCATGGATCTCAAGAAGTGAGGGGGAAATGGGGGAAATTCCTAGAACATTATAGCTTATTCTTGGATTGTATTTGTCTATCTTGGTTCAATTTGTGCCTTGGTGACTTTAATAGTGTTGGTCACCCAAACATTTTACAATGGAACCCATTTTCATTTTTTATGAAATATAGAGTTATTATTACACCTTATACATACTTTAGTGGGACCCTCTTTCCTAGTGTTCCCTAGTAATAAATTCCCTCCTATTCATGTTTTTTTGTCACTTATGAGCCCTCTCCCTAGATTCTAGGAGGTATAAGCTAGAATTTTGCTTCCACCTCCTTAATTTGTGCCTACACCTCCATAAGTGAACTCCACTCCTTCACTCATCCCTATTTTTGTGCTTCCATGATATTTATGACCCTATTGGATCCCCTATCTCATCTAATTCACCCTAATTCATGTTTTGTAACCCCCCTTATGCATTGGTGCACCTCCTTATGCTCTTCATGGCTCCACTGCTTGGTTTTTGGTAACTCCTCCTCATGGTGCTAATATGGGAAAGGGAATCTCCTAACTGTTGATGTATTTGTAACTTTGGAAGATATTCACTTGTATATTGTATGTATTACATTTGTACTTAATTGTATCCCCAGCAAAGATGTATTATTCCTCTGATTGGAAGTGTCATCATTTGTACTTGCAAGTGTCGCAAGTTATATTGTAAGTGTAAAGTTAGTCACAGCAGATCTAATGAACAAATAAATCAGTCACAACAGATGAATAAGAAGATATGGTGCAAAACTGTGCAAAACATGCAGCAGTGCTCTCTATCCCAGAAAGGGTGAATGAATTACAATAGATTACAATACAATCCAACCATGTCAATGGCAATTCGAATTGACTAAGTAGGCATTCGAATCACTGAAATGGAGTAGCTTGACTCAATCTAGGAGTCCTCATCAATCATCGGTGTTGCTCATCAATCACAACAAACAGTCATCCAGGTGTCAAGCTGAGTCTCACTGATCATAATAAATGTAACTGAAGTGTGTAGCACTGATATAGGATCTGGAGGCTCAGTGGGGGCGCATGGGAGGCTAACTGGAGTCAGAGCAAGTCACCTAATCGAACTGGAGGTCAATCGGAGGTGAAACAGTCAGTCAGGAGTGAAATCGGAGTGAAATCAATCAGAATCGGAGCTAACTGAATGTAACTGGAGTGAATCTGCAGTGGTAGGTGAGCAAGTGCGCCCTTCTCAGTCAGTAGGTGAGAAGAGGGCGCCTTTCAGCTTAGGAGGGCTAAAACTCTGTGGAAAGTGGCTCCCGGGTGCTAGAAGAAGGTGGATAAGGTGCTGGAGGCATCAAACTGGTGACTGGACTACATATCCTGAAATAGATCATGCAAGATCCTGAAGTAGATATGTATCCCGAAATAGATGATCCTAAAATAGATATGTATCCCGAAATAGATGATGGATATCCGAACACCCCCCCTCAAGCTAGACTATGATGTGCCAACTAAAATAATGTGGGGCCCTGGTAACTAAGACCAAAGGTCACCCCAATACAATAATCCAAAAAATGCTGAAAAATAAACTAAGTGAGGAAAGAGGGAAAACCCAGTGGGAAGAAAGCCCCCCCTCAAGTCTAAAGCATAATAATGAATCAATCTGTCTCCACCATGATGGAACTCACCCCCAACAGTGAACGGAGGTAAGAGAACTTCTTCTCAGTGAAGCTCTTGGTGAAGATGTCTGCAATTTGCTCATCGGTAGGGCAATATTGCAGAATGATGGTGCGGTCATGCACCAACTGTCGAATGTAATGCATATGAATCTCAATGTGCTTGGTCCTCTGCCGCTGAACTGGATCTGTGGAGATCTTGATAGCACTTTGATTGTCACAAAATAGGACAGTCGAAGTAGTGCCACCAAAACCAAACTCGGAAAGAATACCCTGCAACCAAACTGCCTGAATGCAGGCATTGACTGCCCCTCGATACTCTGCCTCTGCTGAAGAAAGTGCAATGGCTGCTTGCTTTTTGCTGGACCAGCAAATAGCACCATGACCAATCATGAAAACATAACCGGAAGTGGACTTCCGATCAATGCTATCACCTGCCCAATCTGAATCAGTAAAACCAATGAAATCTAGCTCAGAATCTGCAGCATAATGTATGCCAAACTGTCTCGTACCTTGCACATACTGCAAGATCCGCTTGGCTGCTCGCCAATGAAGCTCATGTGGCTGCTGCATATATCTTGACACGGCACTCACGGCATATGAGATGTCAGGCCTAGAGTGTGTCAAATAAAGTAGTGAACCAATCAACTGTCGATACATACTGCAATCTGCAAGCGGTGTGGAATCTCCCTCCTCAAGACTGATTCCTGAGAGGAATGGGAACGGGGCTGCCTTACATTCAGCCATATTAAACTTCAATAACAGGTCGGAAGCATATTTTTGCTGAGATATAGTGATCCCATCGAAATTTTGAGCTATCTCCAAGCCCAAAAAGTGACTCAGCAAGCCCAAATCGCTCATGTCAAAAGCTAGATTTAAGGCAGTTTTTAGCTTGTTTATTGAAGTAAGTGTGCTACCAGTAATAAGCAGATCATCAACATAAAGTACAATAACCAACAAATTACCTTTAACTCGCTGAAGATAGACATTCGGATCAGATTTGCATCTTTGGAAATTCTGAGAAAGAAGGAAGAAGTCCATCTTTGCGTACCAAGCTCTTGGGGCCTGTTTTAACCCGTACAAAGACTTCTTCAATCTGCAAACCAATGATGGATCTGATGTATAACCCTCTGGCTGCTGCATATAGACCTCTTCAGCAAGGTCTCCATGTAAAAATGCACTCTTCACATCCATGTGATGCACCTCCCAGTGCTTGGATGCGGCAATAGCTAAAACAAGGCGGATGGAATCCATCTTTGCAACCGGTGCAAAGGTCTCTGTGTAGTCCACTCCTTGGACTTGGGAAAAACCTTTTGCCACCAACCTTGCTTTATATTTGCTGATAGTGCCATCAGCAGCAACTTTAGTACGGTAGACCCATTTACACTTCACTAATTTTCTTCCAGGTGGAAGAGAAACTAGCTCCCATGTATTGTTCTTTTGAAGAGAACTGTACTCTTCATCCATGGCATCTTTCCATCTCGGATCTCGATGGGCTGAATAATATGATTGGGGATCTGAACCAGCCATCAAATAACAAATCTCAGGAAGAAATGGATCAGCAATAGAAAGAGCCATACCTGCCCTTTGAAAGTCTCCTCTTGTTCGTCTCGGATCAGCAGGATTTCCAAGACTAGAACCAGCAGATTGTAGAGTATTTTGGGCCCACTTTGGTAACTGAGGGAGATCTGAATGGTCGGATTCCGAACCTGATATGTCATTATCATCATATGCTGCTACAATATCAGAAATATCAGAACTCATACCTTCATTATCGCTGCTCGAATCTTCTTCTGGTGAAGGCGGTGAATCGGCAGTTTTCTCCTCAACTAGTTGCAATTCTTGAAGCGGTTCTTCAAACTGCACACTGCGCTCTATGAATATCTTTTTAGATCTGATATCCATGAGTTTATATGCTTTTGATTCTTCCCCATATCCTATCAATATACACTCGATACTTTGTGGATCCAAAGCTCGTCTCTTCTCAGAAGGAATTCTAGCCCATGCAGTAGAGCCAAAAACTCTCAAATTTGACACATCCGGTTTGTGACCAAAGAATGCTTCGAAAGGAGTCATACCTTTCACGGATGAATGTGGAACTCGGTTCTGTATATATGCAGCAACATTGATTGCTTCAGCCCAAAGATTTGCAGCCAAACCTTTTGATTCAATCATGCATGTAGCCATCTCTTTCAGTGACCGGTTTTTCCTTTCCGCTACACCGTTCTGCTGGGGTGTGTAGGGAACTGTATGTTGGATCTTGATTCCGCTTTGGGCACAAAGTTGCAGCAACTCGGACTTGATATATTCCCCACCATTATCAGATCTAAGAGCTTTGATCTTGCTCTCAGTGGTGGTCTCAACAGAAGCCTTAAAATCCTTGAATTTTCCAAGCACTTCTGACTTGTTTTTGAGAAAGAATACCCATGTAAAGCGAGAATAATCATCAATAAATGTCAAAACATACCTTGAACCATTTAATGACATATGGGGCAGCGGACCGCTGATATCAGAATGGATCAATCCCAAAATAGTAGAGGCTCTGCTAGCCTTGCCGCGGTCGAATCTGTGCTCGGGGTGCTTCCCAATAATGCAACCGGTGCATATTCCCTTCGAGGAACGGAGTTGTGGCAGCCCATCAACCATGGATTTATTTGATAGCAGCAGCAAATACTTATAATTTAGATGTCCAAATCTTTCATGCCAAAGCCTACTAACCTCATTACCATGTGTGCGAAGAGCAGTGGGCTTTGCAAGCGGAATAAAGTGCGAAAACTCATAACATTTTGCAGTGTGGTTTGCCTTTCCAACCGCAACTAGTCTTCCACTTTTGATATCAGAAATTTCAACTGTATTAGGGCTGAATGTGACTTTCTTTGGATCACCAGTATGTGTCATTTGATAAACAGAAAGGAGATTCGAAGCTAAGGAAGGCACATAGAGAACATTCTGAAAGCATCCATGATCTACATGAATCGTACCTTTGCCCTTTGAAGAAATTTTTGAGTCATCTCCCAAATGGATGGGGATGGAGCTGTTTGGATCGAATGAGGAAAAAGAATCAATATTTGCAGCCATATGATTTGATGCACCCGAATCTATCAAGAGAGTGGGCTTCGAAACCGTTGCCATGAGTGCTTGTCCTCTTTCATGATCGTCATTCCGATCCTTCTTCCTTGCACCGTCAGGAAGGGTTATGTTGTTCTTTTCCAAAAGGAGGGCCATTTGATCTATAGTCTTCTTCATACATGAACTTTCGGGATGAAAGCCACGGTTACAATAAGTACATTTAGATTTTTGGTTACCTTCTTTGCCCTTTTGCTTGGATTTCGAACTGGATGGTGCATCCGTTTGCTTGCCTTTGTCTTTTTGCTTGTGAGGCTCGAATTTGGGCTTCTCCTTCTTTAGCTTTCCTTTACCATTCGAAATCTTGGGTCCTTGAACAAATAGGGCTGAATCTTTGGAGCTTATGGACCCCATTTGAATCAACTTGTCATGCTCTTTCGTAACGGACTCAATGAAGGCATTCAAGGTAGGCATCTTCCAATTCGGGGTAGTTAGCCGACCGGAATTGAAAGTGGAGACAAATACCGAATAATCTTTCCCAAGCTTGCTTAGAATGGAGAGGATCAACTGCTTATCCTCTTTGATAACACCACTGTTCTTCAATTGCAAGTTCAAGTTCTTGAATTTTGTGAAGAATTCATTGATGGTCTCGAAATTTTCAGGATTAAGGCCAATCAATTCATTCTCTAATTGAAAAGCCCTAAGCTCATCCTGCTTGCCGAATAGTGTCTCAAGTTGCTCCCATATGGCCTTTGGAGTCTTCAATCCGCTGAGATGGAAGTGAAGATCTTTGGAGATGGAGAGACAAAGTAGACCGTAAGCTTCATCAAGCTTATTGTAGTGTTTGGTTCTTTCTGCCACATTGTTTGGCTCCAATTCAAGACCAAGAGTGACTCGGTAGTATCCTTTTGAACGTAATATGATCTCCATATCATCTTTCCAATCAAAATAATTGAATGGGGTGAGGATAGGCTTTGAAGAAGAGTATTCCATTGCTAGGAGCGAGTCAAATGATGAAGAAGAAGCTTGCTTGCAAACTATAGCGAATGGAAATGCTGTAGGGAAGCTTGCATGCAGAATGTAGCGAGTGCACTTGGAGGAGATAATTAACCTGCAAATCACATAAGAACAATCACAATAAGGTCGAACAATCCACCCTTTGAGAGTTGCATCACACCTGGGATTGGATTTCAAGCAATGTTGAATGGGTCCAATGTATCAAATCCAGGAATTATGTGGTAACTCAAGCTTCTGGAGTGGTATTGGAATAATTTTCAAGCTTTGCATGCACATGAGCGAATGCCCTTGAGATATCTCATGCCAAACTTTTTGCAATTTTTAGCAATTCAGTCAAATCTTCTTGTATAAACACCTGTAGAAAAGAGATCTTGTCCCTGCAATGGCTCTGATACCATGTAAAGTTAGTCACAGCAGATCTAATGAACAAATAAATCAGTCACAACAGATGAATAAGAAGATATGGTGCAAAACTGTGCAAAACATGCAGCAGTGCTCTCTATCCCAGAAAGGGTGAATGAATTACAATAGATTACAATACAATCCAACCATGTCAATGGCAATTCGAATTGACTAAGTAGGCATTCGAATCACTGAAATGGAGTAGCTTGACTCAATCTAGGAGTCCTCATCAATCATCGGTGTTGCTCATCAATCACAACAAACAGTCATCCAGGTGTCAAGCTGAGTCTCACTGATCATAATAAATGTAACTGAAGTGTGTAGCACTGATATAGGATCTGGAGGCTCAGTGGGGGCGCATGGGAGGCTAACTGGAGTCAGAGCAAGTCACCTAATCGAACTGGAGGTCAATCGGAGGTGAAACAGTCAGTCAGGAGTGAAATCGGAGTGAAATCAATCAGAATCGGAGCTAACTGAATGTAACTGGAGTGAATCTGCAGTGGTAGGTGAGCAAGTGCGCCCTTCTCAGTCAGTAGGTGAGAAGAGGGCGCCTTTCAGCTTAGGAGGGCTAAAACTCTGTGGAAAGTGGCTCCCGGGTGCTAGAAGAAGGTGGATAAGGTGCTGGAGGCATCAAACTGGTGACTGGACTACATATCCTGAAATAGATCATGCAAGATCCTGAAGTAGATATGTATCCCGAAATAGATGATCCTAAAATAGATATGTATCCCGAAATAGATGATGGATATCCGAACAGTAAGTGTCGTAACTTATATTTGATGGGTTATTAGACCACCTTGGTGGGGTCGGCTCTGTATGAGTGATGTGGTTTAAAGGGTTATTAGACCACCCTAGTGGGGTCGGCCCATAGTCAGCTGTGATTGGGTGTTTAAGTCCCCTAGTGGGGTCGTCCCAGTCAGCATTATGTTAAGTGGTTAAGTTGGGGCCGACCTAGTCAGAGTTAAAAGTCAAGTGAAGTAAAGTATAAATAGAGAGTGTGACTCTCTCATTTATTAATTCACACACTCACTCACTTTGCATTACTGAGAGAGAGGAGGAGTGCGCACAAGTAGAGGAGGAGATACATTTAGGAGACTATATCTTGTTTTGGGGTTTCATCTTGGTGATCTTTGTATTGGTTCTTATTCTATCTCTGAGGAAGTTGCGGGGTTTTTCACCTTCTTAGTTTTCCTCGATGAAATGCTTTGTGTCTCTTGTATCTTGTGTCTCTTGTATTTTACAGGTCGAAGATGAAAGTCCATGTAACGTGTGTCCAAAGGACAGCCTCAAATTCGTTGTACTTTGTGAGATATGATCCATACAAGTTAGGACTTCTACCTCTTCCAGAATGCAGTCCTAAATAGGTGACCTAGGAAAAAAAGTCATATCTCAGGCTAGGAAGCTCCAAGTGGAATTCTATCAGAAGTGATAGTTAAGGAATAGACTTTAGTTTCATAGGTTCGGGTTTTAGAGGCCGAAGTTGAAACAGTGACACGTGTCACTCCGTACAAGTTCGCTATACTATTTCATTACATAAATGGGTCACGTTGGGACACTTGACATATCTCTCTCTCAGAGAATCCATTTGAGCTCAAATCTATGGGGTTAGAAAGATGACGGGTCAGTCTACTACAGGACAAAGTTTCAGACCCTGAGGATCCTAAATTTCAGAGATACATCAGGAACAATATGGCATATTATTATGTCCAAAACAGAATTGGATTATGAGCACTTTCATTTTTGGTTTGTCACTGCTGCAGGAAATTAGGGTTTTAGAGAAAGTTGGAATTTTTGGATTTTGAGATAACGGCTGGATACTCCTCAGGAAAATCAAATTTTAGAGCACAAGATCAAACTTTTTCGCTGGGAAAAACCCCGACCATTATCAAACCCTAGTTTGGGATTTTGACGAGAAAACCAGAAACTACAAATCCGAAAGTTTCAAAGGCAATTTTGAAGGGTCAAATTTTGTCGATTTCAAATTTGAGGTATACCAACTTGATCAGATCAGCAAGGTCCATCTTTTCATCCAATCAAAATCTTGAAATTAAAAGTTTGTATTTTTAGGGTTTCTCTATCAAACCCTAGCTAGGTCTAGATCTAGCTTCATCAAATTCTAGAAGAGAATGATTTGGACACCTACATAAATGAAGAGATTCCAGTTGCAAGGGGAGATGAGGCTAATGCCTTACATAAGAAGACTACAAGCAATCCCGATAGGTATGACTTGAGGGATATAAGTATGTTTTGAAATCTATTCATGATTAAGTTTATGACATGTTTGTCTTCATGTTATTGAGGTTAGTACAATCTTGATTAATTTTAGACTTGTCTTATCACCCTAGTAAAAGTAGGTCCAATGCATGTGAATGATAGAATACATTCATTGATTAGGGGTATGACACTTATGATTGTACTAATACACTGTGGCATTGTATGAGGATGATGTTGTCCACTAACATGAAGGGTACATCAAGAAAGACAAATCAAGTTCTAGATCAAGAACATATGACCATGGTGACATGAATACAAAGACTCATCCATAGTCATGGATCACATAGAACCTCTACTTACAAGGTTTGTATAACTTGGTTCTACAATTATTAACTTATGAGATGTGCAGGTTGCTAGCACAAGGTCTCTAAGAGAACAAAGAGCACATTGTTTGGGTATGTTAGACAAGCATGATAATCCAGTTATGTTTTTCTATATCAAGTTAGAATCCTTCCTTGTGTTAGGATCTTATATAAGTATACTTGGTATGATTGATAATTCATGAAGTTACAAGTTTGGGAAATCATTGGTTTATGCATATTATGATTCTTAGTTTGATTAATGATATGACAAACTAGAAGAGTCCTATGGTAAAATAAAAATATGCATGAGTAAAAGAAGTCCTCCCTGAAACCTTTAATACTAGCGCTTGTGTATGAAATGATCATGACCATACATGATTAATATTATTTAGAATCATAATGTTTTGATAAGAATTGAGATTATACTAATGCATGTATGATTATGTATGAGATATTGAGGATGACACAATGATGACACACTAGTGCACACTTGAGCATGCATAGTGGTCAAGGATGGATAGAAGTTCAAAGACATATAATCATGATGATATCATAAAGGAAGAAAAGATCAAGAGGTAGCACACTCCAGTTGTTCCTGCAAGGAAGAAAAGATCAAGAGGGAGCATACTCCAGTAGTTCCTACAAGGAAGAAAAGATTGAGAGGGATTCCACCCAACAACCAAACAAAGATAAGTATTTGAATGGTCATTTATTGTATATCTGATTGTTTAAATAATATTGTTCAATGTTGTAGATAATTATGTTCCTAGAATTAGGTTGTGTATTATGCATATTAGAATAATTGCATTAATGAACAGTATACTACTAATATGCATGTGATTGGTAAGTGGCCTATGGAACTGTACAACATTCCATTACTACTTATCTAGAATGAAACCTCTTTGCTGACATGTTGGGAGTAGTGCAAACTCTTAACAATGTTCTGGTAGAGATGGAAGGCATCTGGAAAGTTACTGTATGAATACGGGATATGGATGAATGTTGTATTGAAGCATTGGCTAAGATAATTGCATGAATGTATGACATATGCCTTTATGTGTAAGACTTTGTTCTGAAAACTATGAGAAGTTTCTAATCATGCAATTGAATTTGACTTGTAGGAAATATTGTGTACAATCACCTACAAAAGAAGGACTACAACATTTGTTCTAGCAACGAAGTTCAAGAAAACTATCTATTGATGATATTGAAGAATTTGAAGTTTCCCAGGATCAGGGATGCAGTAATAGAAGGATGCCATGATCGAGGAGTACCAGTCGATCATGAAGAATGATGTCTGGGATGTGGTCCCGAGACCAGAAGGGAAGTCTGTTGTGACAACTAAGTGGATCTATAAGATCAAGCATGCTGCAGATGGTGGCATAGAGAAATACAAGTCAAGGTTTGTGGCTCGTGGCTTCTCCCAGAAAGAGGGGATAGATTATGAAGAAACTTTTGCACTTATAGCCAGATACACTTCCATCAGAACAGTACTTTCTATGGCTACAGTAATGAAGTGGAAGATACACCATATGGATGTCAAGACAGTTTTCTTGAATGGTGTAGTCGAAGAGGAAGTGTATGTAGAGCAGCCACTCAGTTTTGAGACACATGACAGGGAGTCATATGTGTGCAGATTGAAGAAAGCCTTGTATGGATTGAAGCAATCACCTAGTACATTGTATGACAGGATAGACAGCTTCTTGTTCAGTTTGGGCTTTACCAAGAGTAAAGTGGATTCCAACCTTTACTACAAGGTTGACGGAGGCAATCCAGTGATATTCCTATTGTATGTGGATGACCTGTTTGTGATAGGAGAGGATAGGTTGATTTCCGACACAAGGAGGAAGCTTGCTGCCGAGTTCAAGATGAAGGACTTGGGTATGATGCATTACTTTCTAGGTATGGAGGTGTGGCAGAGTGCAGATGGAATCTTCCTTGGACAAGGGAAGTATGCAATAGAGATCCTGAAGCGGTTCAGGATGATGGAATGCAAGGCCACGACCACACCTATGGCATCAAACCTGAAGCTATTGAGTGATGCTTCATCAGATTCGGTTGATGCCATGATGTATCGTCAGATGATTGGGTCCTTAATGTACTTGACAAACACGAGACCATATATTTGCTTTGTGGTGAACACCTTGAGCTAGTTTCTGACACATCCTAGACATATTCACTTGATTGTTGTAAAGCATATTCTGGGGTACCTGAAGGGTAAAATTGATTATGGGCTCAAGTATGATGCAAATCAAAAGTTTAACCTGGAGGGTTATGTTGATTCAAATTGGGCAGGAAATGTTGTAGATAGGAAGAGCACTTCGGGGTGCTGCTTTAGTATGGGATCGGATGTGATCTCTTGGTTGAGTAGGAAGCAATCCTGTGTAGCACTAAGTACAGTCGAAGCAGAGTATGTCACAACTTGTTTGGCTAGTTGTGAGGCAGTATGGATAAGGAAGCTACTGTCTAATTTATTTGATCTCTAGTTGGATGCTACTTGTATCTATTGTGATGACTAGAGTTGTGTGAAGTTGTCCGAGAACCCAGCATTCCATGATAGGACGAAGCACATCGAGAGGAGTAGTGAAGATCCAGTATGTTGCGACAGATGAGCATATTGCGTATGTGTTGACCAAACCACTAGCTAGAGTGAAGTTCAAATACTTTAGAGAGAGGGTTGGTGTTCTTCAAATAGAAGATACTTCGAGGAGGAAGTGATGGGACACATTTGCAGGATCCATTCCATGCATGGTGGTAGGAGGATCCTTCCCATGGCTGTGGATGTAAGCGTTGTGTGATGAGCATGAGGACGATGCTCCGGATGATGTTCTACATGATGATTATGAGGGTGATCATGTGTGATGATATGCATCAGGACAATGCTGTGACGATGATTAGGATGATCATGCGATGATGATATGCATCAAGACGATTCTATGACGATGATCAGGATCATCATGCGATGATGATGTGCATAAGGATGATGTACTGTATGATGATGATCAGTATGATCATGAGCATCAGGATGATGCTCCATGCGAGGATGATCAAGTTGATCATTAGTATCAGGATGATACTCCGTGGCCATGGATAGGTTGTGCGATAAACATATAATCTTTCCCTGTGATATTTGTAGATACTCTTGCGAGGTTTTTCCTATGGCATACAATATCTCCCTGGAAGATCTGGAAAATGCTCTTTCGAGGTTTTGCTTGGGAGGACATATAATATTTCCTTGGGAGATTTGTAGATACTCTTGCGAGGATTTTCCTGTGGCATATAATAGCTCCCTCAGAGATCTGGGAAATGCTCTTTCAAGGTTTTGTCTTGTGGCATATAATATTTCCCCAGGAGATCCAATAGGTTGATCGGTAAGCTCGTAATCTATCCTGGGATGCTCTGTCGAGGTTTTTCCAGACCACATGTAATCAATCCCAGAGATCCGATAGGTTGTGCTAGGCACGTAAAAGTCTTGGGATTATCTTTAGAGTTCTTTTCGCTCGTGCTGTGCACATAAATGTTCCTCGAACACTCTTTTAAGGTTTTGTGGTGGTCACATGTAATAGCTCCCCAGGAGATACGATAGGTTGAGTAGTAAGCTCGTAATTAGTCCTAGTATGCTCTTTCGAGGTTTTGTTGACGGACATAATCAGTCTTGAGGATTCCACTAGATGGCCATTTTGGAGAGATGATGAAGACCTACAGCAAGCTAGGCCTACATCCATCATGAGAAAGGCCTGGCTCTGTAGAAATTCCTATGACAAGAAGAATTGAGAGATAGCCCAGTGATCAAGATGATGAGTACAGCAGCAGTGACGATGATGCTCCATGATCCAGTGATAATGATCCAACTCAAGAATTGAAGACTTGTGCCTATATGTATTGATGACCTATGTCAAGAGATTACCTTCCTATTTAATAGGGAGTGTTGATGTATCTGTAACTTCAAAAGATATTCACTTGTATATTGTATGTATTACATTTGTACTGTATTGTATCCCCAACATAGATGTATTATTCCTCCAATTGGATGTGTCATCATTTGTACTTGCAAGGGTCGCAAGTTATATTGTAAGTGTCATAACTTATATTTGATGGGTTATTAGAGCACCTTGGTGGGGTCGGCCCTGTATGAGTCATGTGGGTTAAAGGGTTATTAGACCACCCTAGTGGGCTCGGCCCAGTGTCAGGTGGTAGTGGGTAATTAGACTCTCCTAAGGGAGGTCGGCCCATAGTAAGTTGTGATGGGGTGTTTAAGTCTCCTAGTTGGGTCGGCCCAGTCAACATTATGTTAAGTGGTTAAGTTGGGGCTGACCGAGTTAGAGTTAAAAGTCAAGTGAAGTAAAGTATAAATAGAGAGTGTGACTCTTTCATTTATCCATTCACACGCTCACTCACTTTGCATTAGTGAGAGAGAGGAGGAGTGAGCACAAGTGGAGGAGGAGACGCTGCTAGGGGACTATCTCTTGTTTTGGGGTTTCATCCTGGTGATATTTTTATTGGTGCTTATTCCATCTCTGAGGAAGTTGCGGGTTTTTTCCCTTCTTGGTTTTCCCTAATGAAATGCTTTGTGTCTCTTGTCTCTTGTGTTTGATATGCTGTACATGTTTTCTCTCAGTTAATATCCTAGATCAGATTGAATTAAAAGCTAAAAAACTAACACTAAGTAGGTCACCACTCCACTAATTTGAGTTAAGTCTCCATGATGAATCCCAACCACACTCGAAACCCATTGTGGTCGGCCACCTTAGGTTCGAATTTCCCTCCTTAAGCTATTTATGCATGTACTCTCTCCTTATTGAAGGGAATCTTGAGGTTTGGATCACTTGTCTTATGTTAACTCACCATGTCGGGAATGTTGTTAGTATTGAGAGTGTGTTGAGACATTGGTCTAGTTTAGTTTTTCCCTTTGCTTCAATTATATCACTCTACTAGTTCAGGTTCTCGCACAGGAATCCAAGAAAAGGGTTGGTGAGATGAGTCCTATCCCATAAGGACTGGAGAAAAACAGGAAAGTAGTCGTGGGAATCATTGTGGTTCTTGGAAGAGGTAGTTCCAAGAGTTGCTAGACTAAGCATGCCTCTAATTGTGGATCCATGGTCTTCACTCGGGGGTGGCCTGCTCAAGCGAGGAAGGCTTGACTGTGTCTACATCTTGGAGGAAAGTTGTCCTATTGTAACAAGTTTTCCTTATTTTGGCATAAGTATATCTCTTATGTTTCATTTTTATTACATTATTTTATTTGGTATACGTGAAAAGGTGGATAAATTGGTTTTCTCCATGTTCATGTATTGTATTCCAGGATTTTTATGCAGGAAAGATGAATTTCATATAATATGTTGCTACTCTCCTTACCTTCTTTCTATTCTTCTTTCTCTTAATTAGTAATTGTAATTTTGGCTCGATGCTACTGAGAGGGGTGCAACCATACGTTCTTTTTATCCCATTTTTTTTCTCATTTCTACTTCATAAGACCTATTCCATTGCTTTCGGAGCAGTGTTTCCATTAAGTATATCCTTTTGTTTTGTCGAAAAATATTTTTGGATGACCAAGATATGCATGTTTTGGTTGGATAGTTTTCTAGTGCCAAGACAAGCGCACCTGTCATTAGATTGCACAAGTTTTGTTTGCAAATATGATCTTTGTTGTAGCTCTGAGTTGGATTGATGTATTCTAGATGTAAAATTGATCGATGGGTAGAGGGTGGTATCCATACAATCTTATCTTTATTAGTAAGAGATGATTATATAGGGGATAGTCATCGGGTGCAGATTTAAGGGTTGTAGTCACAGCCAGTGTTCTCTATTTTCCATGGTTTCGGTGTGGTTGTAGATTGAAACTTACATATGTTCCATGATATGTGTTTTTCCTTAATTTATAGCCTCACTAACAACACACACATGACAACACTAGAAAATAGATTAATTTGCAAATAATGGATGACAACAATACTTGGATTATTTATTAACTATGTTATCAAACATTCATAATAATGATTATTATTTATTAACTATGTTATCAAACATTCACACGAAATATGATGTTTAGCATGTCATAATAATGTGATTTTTTTATTATGCTCCTTAGATCGCACATTGGAAATTATTAATTCTGGCAACTTTAGTTAGAAAACAACTTCTAGAGATAAACGTTTTAATTATTAAGTGAATGGTAAGTTAGATTAACCATATTTTATCTATATCTACTTTGATTAAACTTAACTTAGGATGCTTATTAGCATGCTTAGCTTTACTTAAGGGTTAGAGACACTACAATTTAAGACTCTAGGACTTCTACAACCATTAGACATACCTTGCCAATGCTGGGAATAAGTTTCAATGGATTTTATCACAGGTCTACCCAAGTCAAAAGGAAAGAATGTTATTATGGTGGTTGTTGATAGACTCATGAAGCATGCACATTTTTGTGAACTCTCTCACCCTTTTAATGCAAGTACAGTAGCTGCATCTTTTCTATAAATAGTTCAGAAGCTACATGGAAATTGTAAGATTATTGTAAGCAATAGAGATCCAATCTTCGCTGGAAAATTTTGGACTGAATAATTTGCTTCTTTGGGTACCCAATTGGCTCACGGTTCATCTTATCATCCTCATTACGATGGGAAAACCTAGCGAACAAATGTTTGGAAGGATATCTTCATTGCTTTGCATATGATAAACAAACACAGTGGGTGAAATGGTTATCTTTGGCAGAATGGTGGTACAATAGTTCCTTCTATACATCATAAAAAATGTCTCCATTTATGGCACTTTATGGGTACCATCCTCCATTTATCACATATCCGTTAAAGGGAAACTATAAAGTTCAAGCCATGAAACATCACATAGAGTACCAACAAGAAGTTCTCCAGTTACTTAACGACAACTTAGCTATGTCACAAAACATGATGAAACAACAAGCTAATCAACATCAGAGTGAAAGTAGTTTCGAAGAAGGGGATTGGGTATTTGTGAGGATACAACCTTACAAGAAAATGTCCCTCAAGAAAATAAATAAGGACAATAAATTAGAACGCAAGTATTGTTGTCCATATAAGGTGTTATAGAAGATTGGTAGTATGGCTTACAAATTGGAGCTTTCTTCATCTTGAAGAGTGCATCTAGTTTTCCATGTTTCTTACTTAAAGAAGGTAATAAGAGAGAGATCCCAATTCAAACAATCTTGCCTGAGCTCGATGAAGAGGGAAGAGTCATATTGGAACCTGAACAAATCACTGAAACAAGGACCAAACAACTACGAAATCGGTCTATTACAGAGTACCTCGTCAAATGGAAGAACCTGCCAGTGGAAGATTTGACATGGGAAGATGAGTTCTTCATACATAAGAATCCACAACTAATCAATATTTTATGAAAACACTTGTCTAGAGGGGATGGGCATGTTAATCCATAAATATTGGCACATTACCCCCTATGTAGTGGCACATTAGCCCCTTTATTATGGTGCATTAGATATTATTGATGTCGGCTTGGGTGTATTAGTTGTTATTGTACCCCTTTGTCTCCTATATATAGGAATGAGACCTTTTCATTTTACTCATCATTGTATCTTGTCTTGTATTATGTACTTAGTACATTGTCTAAGGAGGTTCCTCCCTCAAAGAGGATTGTTATTCATCTCAATTACTCATTATTAAGGCGTTGATTACTTTCTTTTGGTCTATTTTTGCTAATTGTATGCTATATTTGGGACTTGGTTACATAACATATAAAAAATGCCATATTGTGGCTAATGTACATAGTGGGTGTCTCAATCACCCTTGCCACCATCGACAACCTGACGCTCCTATCCAAAATCGATATTCCTCCTTTTTTATTTAGAGGAAGATTGGCCCCCCCTACATCTGGGTGTGGTTTTAAAGGGAAACAACAACATGTCAATATTCTCACAATTCTATAAACACTTAAAAAAATACAAGCAGAATTCAAACCTTGAGTACTCACCTGAGGCGAGACAACATGTCATGATGGGGGTGTCTGTCTCCTCGATCCCAATCTCTCTGCAATTCCTCCCTGCAACAATTATAAAAAATTTAATACATAATACAAAAATGAATTGTTTTATGGAATTCATTCATGCTTTATAATATTTTAAATAAATTATAAATCTCACTGTGAATATGAGAGGTGATGCAAGTGATTGCCCTTCTGGGCTAGGAAGTAGAGAACTGGGCTACACAACTTGCTCTAAGGCAATGGTGGTGGAGGGTCGGGGGATGATGTAGCTAGGGGGGTGGGTGATGATGTAAGTAGGGGGGCAGGTGATGATGTAGGTATGGGGTCGGGGGATGATGAGGGAGTAGATATATGGGAAATGGATCGAGCTGATGTGGATGGAACCTTTGTGTATGTGATAGATGGAGCCAAATGCTAGACGAGAGGGGTGAACACATGAGTGTATGGGGTGTGTGTGGTGATATACCCCTGGTTGATGTATAATGGCTGGGAGCTGCCTACAGGAGGATACGGGAATGGAGATCACAAGAGCAGAATTCCCAATCACATGACTCGACATGAAATATGGAAACATAAAAATTTGTGGAACATATGCAGGAATGTGTGCGTATTGTGATTGGATAGTTGTCAATGGAACCTACCTAAACATATGGAATACATTTCACTAGAATAAAAAACATGTAAACTAACCATACAAACACAATGAATTTCACATGATACATCAAATATATAATCAATTTCAAACAAGTTACCTGCAGGGCAGGTGATCTACTCATGAGAGGTAGAGACTCGTGTTCAATCTCCTCTGCATGCACCCATGGAAACGCAAGAACATTAATATTGATTTCTTGTATAAAATATGAAAATTGCAACTAACTCAATTTTTAAATCCTACAACCATACACTATTAAATATACATGTATGTGAGGTGCTGCAATACTTTCTGTAGTCACCATGGCAGAATCAAGGTTGGGAGCAGTATTGTCCTCCCACCTTGATTCAGTTGTTTCATCTCGAAACAACTACACATGCCAAAAACATCAATTCCACATTCAATACACTAACCAATGTTAATCTAACAATTTTAAAATGTACATTTGAAAATGCAATTAACCTTTTACAAAACATGTACTAACCTTAGGCATAAATGTATCTCATGCACCATCCTTTGTAGGGCCATGGTAGGTATGGCCGCAGTGAGTGCAATGATGGGGTAACCATTGGGTGTCAAAAGGATCCTTTCACTAACTTGTTGTGATGGATGGTCCATAACCAATGGGGCCTGAAGGATCTACACCTGATGGTTCTCCATGCTGCTCGGATGTGTCATGCCTAGATGATGCCACAAATATGTTGTGTTGTAATGCATCATGAGTAAGCTGTGATATGGCAGTGGCAATGTTAGTTAGGTGATCTAGTAACTAAGGTGTCTCTAGAGGGTGTTTAGGCATATGCCTAGGTGCAGGTGGCCCTTTCAGTGGGTTACACTGAGCGGTGGGTCGATCCTAGGAAAATCCAAGACCAACCCCATGAAACTCACTAATGTCAAAGTAGTTTACATGTATGCCCAACACAAACTCCACATATAGTTTTCGAAAAAAAAAAGTGGGGCCTACCTATTGTTGCAAGGAGGTTTGTCAAAAACCATGAACCATCGACTCATCCAATTTTGTCTCCATGGCTCATATGTGCACCAATCCATGCAAATGCGCCTTTTGCATGGATCAGGGGTAGGTTGGTCTCGAGGTTAATGAAAAAACTAACTAGAGTTTCTTTTGAGATGTTCAAGTCTTTTATTTGGTCTCTACTTAGAGCAGTGGAATGATATGCTCGCATCCTATCCCTATACTTGGTTATGCTCATCAATTGACCATGAGCATTTTCAACTTAGGCAATGATATTGTCGAGGGATGTGGCTAGGGAGAGTCTGAATGGTTCCCTAGTCACTCTAAGTTCTTTAACCAAGCTTCTTAATTGGTGTAAATTTTGGTTTATTTGGGCTTCTGTGCTTGGGTTCTCGTCAGGGTGAATGTTTACTTTGGGATTTTTGTCGATGGGTTGTTTGTTTGGGGGTTTAACTCTTGGTTTTCTGCCATTGTGATGAGGTGATGAGGTAGAGATTAATTGCAATTAAAAAAATTGAATTTGTTACAATATTGTTCGATTTTTTTGGATTTTTTATAATGTAATTTTTTTTTAAATCATTGAAAATACAAAGAAAAATAGTAATTAGAAATAAAAATCTTACCTGGATGAGTATTGGGGGATGTTAGTGGAGGAATCGGTGCGCGCACGTGGTCGTGAGGCGTTGTTGGACAACTATGAATAGACGAAATCGGGAAAGGTGGGTAAGAAATGGGCCTCCACCCAATTTTTAATATGAAGAGAAGCGTCCATGCACTATTAACGTGCACGCACTGCGCGTTAAAAGCGTGTGCCGACTAGTAGTCCACATGTGCTCCTAATACCTACATGGACGCCTACCTCGCGGTTCGAGACTTTATCAAACATTTGTGCACACACGGTCTTAAGGACACGCGTACTATGTTTTTTTTCCACTCACGCGCTCCCATCGCAACAAATTTGGGGAGCATCTTCGTGCGCTCTCTAATAAGAAATTAAAACTTAAACTTGATCTATCGAGCAAGGGATCAAAGTTAATGAATTTAAAATTTAAAAAGAAAGTATGTACCTTAAGAAAATTGATCCCTCTGTGTTTAATAAATCTCTCTGTGTTTAAAGATTTAAAATGAATATATATTGATAATAATTTTTTTACAAAAATAAAAAAGTTCATATAAAAACTTGATTGAAGTTGGAAAATAACTTAGTATCAAGTTACCATCACTATCACATAGGGGATCAACCTGATCGCGGTTTATGTATAACTTATTATACCATTAATATGACATCCTTGATCATTGAACCAAAAGATGTCTTCCAACTTCATGGAAAGTTCTCGGATATTGCGAGGAAAAAAGAATTTGGAACAGAGAAAAGTTGTAAAGAAAAAAAAAGAAACTTCGAACAAGAAAATTGTTCATAGGATTTACCGCCTCATTAGTGTACGCGTACCCCTCTTTCTGTTACTCTAGCTCACGTTCCCATCGATCTTCATCGTCAAGTCTTTTGACAAGATGTCTGACTTATCTTGAGCTACTTTAGGAATAAGTGTTGATAGTATACTATCAAGGCCTCCCTGTACGCTTACACCACTGTCTTTTCCTCCAGCCTACGTTTCCACCCATCTTCGTCACGGTCAATTATTTTGAAAAATATATGATTTATCTACTGCCACTGTAATACGTCAAAAATATTTATTTACAGAGAACATGGTTTGGCAATTCATATCGGCGGTTCTTCAAAATAGATCAGATGGACATACACGAAGAAATATTATACAACGATGGGAAAGTGCAGAGAGGGGAGATAATGGACCTTCCAGGCTTCCCACAGAAGAAGAACTATTGAGCTTCTATTTGAAAAAAAAGGTCACAGGCTGCCAACAACTGAACCTCGATATAATCATACCAACCCTTGACTTGTATCACTATGATCCCTGGGAGTTACCAGGTACACTTCACTTTTTTTTCTGCTCCTTCCCTGTTATCGATTTGAAAATGAATTTTCACGTAGTATTGATGGATTGATCGTATTCTTTTAGGTTTGGCTCATGATGTTGGGGAGAGACAATGGTTCCTTTTCGTTCCAAGAGATCAAAATAAGTCATGCCCTCGGCCCAACAGAATGACGGTGTCGGGTTACTGGAAGGCTACGGGCGCAGACAGAGCAGTTCGCAAGGAGTTGTTTCAGTGTATAGGTCTGAAGAAAATCCTCGTGTTTTATAAAGGAAAAGCCCCGTTCGCGCAGAAGACAGACTGGATCATGAACGAGTATAGGATGCCAGATTTCAGATTGTCCGCGCCGAAGGTGATTAATTTTCCTTTAATACTATTTTAATGCAGCTCTCCCTTCGTGCGTGTATCATTTTGTTTTAAAAAAATCTGAGGCTTCACGCCAGATCCATGAACGGTCGAGTAGGTTTTCACTTGTAGTTTTTATAACCACTGACTGTGTGCAGTTTTTTTAATCTTTCGAAGGAAAGAGGCCGTTTCCAATTTCAGTTGCTATACCTTTATAGAGGTTTGCAATGGGAAGCTGAAGGGGCCGGTTTTTATATCCTCTTTAAAACAGTTATATGTTTGAATGGTTAATGCTTTTTTCTTCATAAAAAAAAATATAGTTTTATTACTGAAAATACTTCCATCCTCCAAATCTTAAATGATCTCCTTCTCCAAAAAGCGTGCATAAGTAGAAATTCAATAAAACTGATTAGAAATTTGTTTATCGCACATATATTCTAACATATTTCATTGATGATAATGTAAGAGGCTGATCTATAGAGGAGATCTAATATAAGGTTCACAACAAAAAACAAAAACATTATGAAAACATGCATATCATATACTTAAGCCTTATCAAACTTTGAGAAACTCATTCCAATTCTTCAAAAAAGGGCAATGATAATATTGTGAAGTTACTCCATGTTCTTGTCTCATAATAAACCACTCCCTATTTAGCTAAAAGACTTCCCTTCTAAAAGCTCATTTCAAATGTTGTTCCTTTCCTATATATGTATGACTAATGTAGATTATGACAATTCTGATTCTTTTTTATTTAACTAATGATATTAAGTGAATCTCCAAAGAGGTGTAACTCCTCAGTCCCTTTCTCTATAGGAAATGTTAGAAGAAGTTTTAGTGACATTTCTTATGAGTAATTATTGGATCCTTGTCCAAGGCCTTCTTTGAACTTATATCTATAAGATTCATTAATAAACAATACACCACCTCCTTCACCTATGCTTGGCAATCCTTGTGCTTCTCCATCAAAATAAGCCCAAGGTTAAACTTCTATCGGATTCTTTTTCTGTGTTTCTTTGATGGGTGGTAACTGAATATATTTAAGCTTTGTAGTGCACAGATGGAGATCTGATAACTTTATCTTCAAATAGAGATTTATTTCTAGCAAACCATATACCCAAGGCAATAATGAGAGGCAATGCTTTAAAGTCATGTACCTTGGCCATCTTCAATTGTTTGACCCTCCCAAGGTAGTGATATGTCTGTGTAAGTAACTAAATCCTTCTATAATTGCAAAGTGTAAGAATAGTTCATGATAAGATTATATTTGTTTATTCATTCACGCAATAGAGATGAGACCTAGCTGACCCTTGAAATTATCTCTTTTGCATTTAGTCCCATGTTAATGCCTTATTCATTAAGTAGGCACCACATGAGCATTTTTGTTTTTTAAGAATGCCTTAAGCACCAGATACCTTTCCACCACAATTCCTGGAACCAATTCATTCCCATCTAAGCATAAAGTCATATATTCTACTTTTGGAGTATAGATCCCTCACAGAGAATTTATCCACACTAGCATATGACTTTGAGTTTGGATTCAAATATGGTAATTTTTTAACATAGTAACCAATGATGACCATTTATGTATGTCCTCCCAATAAAACGCATAAACTGAGCCGGTAGCCAACATTTATTCCAAGTACTTGAATTTAATGGATCTGCAACATGTTGTAATTTAAAATAATGCAAAGATACAAGCCTTTGAACCATATGATTGAGTAAAAGGAATGAATTTCCACTTCCAATCCAGGGATCTACTACCAATCATACTTTTGATCCATCTCTTATTTTCCATGGTAGTCCTTTCTCCGTTATTGAAATCCGAAAATAAGTGCTCTCCAGAAAACAGATACATTATGAGTGTTTTTTCTTGATCTTTTGATATAGTCCTCCACACTTTCTGTATAGATATATTTCATCCAAACTACACTCTTCCATAGATTGTTATGTTTATAACCATCCACGCACACTTTGCAACTAAAACCTTTGAAAAGAGTGAAAGATTCTCCAATCCCCAACCACCCTAACATTTTTGTTTGGCAATTTTGCCACTTTATCCAAGGGATAGTATTATGATCCTTCTTACCTTTCCAAATAAATATGTACCATAATTTCCATTGGAATATTCTCACCAGCATCATTTGTATTTGCATGCATGCATCCAGTCAGCAATATGGTATCCTCCTAGCACCTAGTCCCTAATTTGCACCCCCTGGAGCCTGTTTCTGGTCAGTATTAGCTCTCCTAGCAACTGATGTGCCCTTGTTCTCATCACTGGAGTGACAACTGCGCCCTCTTCCACTGATTTAGGAGATCTATCAGTCGGTTCCATGATTTGGGGATCACCTCCTTGATTTGAGGATTGATTACTCAGTTAACTGACTGTAGCTCTTAGATTCACTGCTAGAGAGACTAGAGTAGCTCTACTTGACCACTCATAGCTAGTCTACACCCTCCTCAGAGTCTCCTTCCCTATATTTGTGCTCACATGCATAATTTATACTCAATTAGACTGAGGTTGACTAATCATTGACTATCGGTGGCCACTACACCTAATTGGGTGCTAGTTCCAATGTAGACCAAGCCATGCCTTGAGGAGAATTCGAATCAGCTTGGATAATATCCAATTCATTCTATTATATTGTCACCTTTTTGCGAGCTTACAGCTGATGAATGTATTCACAACAGTTTCTCATATCTTTTGAGTTTATTTGTGATTTTTTATCATCTTCTGTATATTTTTATTTGCAATTAAATGAGTGAAATTGTGAGGTTTGTTCAATATAAGTGATCTCCACCTGTGGAATTCCACATGGTATTAGAGCTTGTTACAGCTTTTCAAGTTGCAACAGTTTTTTTTTTTGTTTTGTTTTCAGTAGGGCACCATAAGCCTCTGGATTTCCACATCAAATCCTTGTGGTACTTCCTTGAATTCACTGGAGCAATCTAGTGAGATCTATCCAGGCGTGAAGGATTCGGATAAAATTTCCCACTGTCCTAAAGTAGTGTTCATTATATTCTGCAACAAACCTCCAGCCAAATTTTATTTTTTTGCAGGTTTATTCCATCTTCAGAAGTGCATTCAGTAGCTACTATGGATCTTTCTTTGATTCCAAAAATCACCTCCTTCAACTATCTCGAATGGAAAGGAAAAGTATAGATATTCATGAAAAGAAAAGGTCTCAAAAGAGTGTTACGTGGGATAGCCGTCAAACCCATTGGTGCTACAGAGAAAGCCAAATATCTTGATAGAATTGATGAAGGAGTTGAATTGCTACTCCCCAGTATTTTCGATGATCTACACTTTCATCTCTCTAGTCTGAATACTCCCAACGAGGTTTGGAAAAAGCTTAAAACTATGTTTGGGAAAAAGGATTATTTGAAAGGGAATCAACTGGAAAATGAGTTAATCTCTCTGAGCTCCAACAATTTTGATTTTTATCAATGCTCTTCACAAGATTCAAAAACTTGGTTGCACAGTTGAAGTCATATGGAATTGCAAAAGAAGACAAGCAGCTTATCCTTTCCATTCTATCAAAATTGGGTTCAGATTACTTAGTTCTTGTCTCCACCTTCCAATCAGCGAAGCTATCCATTCCAAATTAGAAAATGCCCACTCTTGATGCATTCATCCAGTCTCTTGCACAAGAGGAGGACAAATTGGTGCATATGGGAATGATCAAACCAATGATGGATTCATCTCTTGCATTTGCAGAAGGGAAGAATGTCAATGGTAGAGGGAAGCAGAAAGGAAAAGAAAAGAATTTGAATGAGTAGAAGCCAAGAGATGCTCCCAATCGGTGAGAAGGGGATTCAAATTCTAAGAGATGAAACCAAGGTCAAAAGGAGAAGAACAAATTTCCCTACTGTAACAGAGTGTTCCATCCTAAGAGTGCTTGCATGAAGAATATCATAGATCTAATGGTCCAGATACTTGAGAAAAACAACCTCCCAGTACCTGTAGGTGATACAATAAAAGAAGATGACCCTAGATCTAAGGACAAGGAGAGGTACCATGCACTCATGGATGGTACTTCAAATGATTCCTCCTTCATCATTGATTCTTGAGCATCCAGGCACATGTCTATTTGCAAGAATCTCTTCTTTGATTTCAAATCTATAGCTGGACCTTCAATCTTGATGGGAAATGATTCTAAAGTCTCTTTCGAGGGGATTGAAAGGATCAATCTAGAGCATGGATACTTCAATGATGTACTCTATGGTCCTACTTTTGCAGCAAATATTCTTTCTGTCTACCAAATGACCCTTACAAGAGTACCCAATAAGGTCATCTTCACTCATAATGAGGTCAAAATACAAGAGATATCAACTGGAAACATCATTGCAAAAGGCATTGTTGATCATCATTCGAAACTCTATGAGTTTTCTCACTTCCTACCTTACTCAAAACAAAGTGCAATTCTCATACATGCAAATGAAGAGAGAAGACTTTGGCATGAGAGGTTTGGGCACCTCAACTACAAGTATTTGCAAGACATGCACTATCAAAAAATGGCTGAAGGGCTACCCAACATCAAATTCCCTAAAGGAACCTGTAAAGGTTGCTTGATTGGCAAGCATACAAAGCATACATTTGATAAACGATTGATTCACAGTCACTGGGGTTCACTGTCTAAAATTGTTACATATCACGATCGTTCACATGATATTAAAGAATATCCCTAATTTCACTAAATATTGGAAAATCCCTCCTAAAATTGTATTGATGTACCCCCCTCCAAATATGCCTTTCCAATTAAGAAAACCCCTAGTTTCATCAGATATTGTAGGTATCAATTTTTATCAACCCATTTTTAATACCCCCTTTATATCATCTTATCAAGTTGTAACAAACAAGAACCCTAACACATCTTAGTATAAGAAAACAAGATGCTAAATAAAATAAAAGTACAGTGCTAATAATGATTCCACAAGGATTGCAAGGATGACTGATCAATTTGTAGCGTTGGCTAATGGAAGACCCAACGAAATAGTACTAGGGAAAGAAAATGTGTAAAAGGAAACCCAATCAAGAGATCAATATAACAAATAATGTAAAACACTCATAGTCCACTAGTTAGTGCAATGCTTAGAAAAGATGAGAATCACAAATGTTTCACACCACAGCCTACCAATCTACCAAATTTATATCATGTAAATACAAGTATAGCCATAGAGAGCTCATGTTTTCTATAAGCTTAATAAATTAAACTCCATAAAAATGCAAAATTGAAACCCTTTGAAGCGTAAAAAATTCTTATTACGCTCGTAAATTCTTTAAAAGGCCCATAGGAAATCTGAATCCCACATTTTAGTAAATAATAATAGATATTGATAGATGATAAGATAATATGATGATTACAATGTAATGAGAGGGCCTGTATAAATACAATTCCAAAGGGCACCTCTAATGGTTGTTCACAATGGTTATGTCCCTTCAGTAATTATTGATAATTATTATTATTATTTAATATCTATATATTTTAGGTTTGTTACACCCTTTCATGGATGGAATCCCATAGCTTCATATCAAAACAAACATCTTGGTTCCAGTGAGACAAGAAATATTGATCTCACTTTTATTGGTTCTCGTGAAGCAAGGTTTGATTGAATATCAATACACACATAAACCCCAACCTAAAAAATGAAGAGTTATACATTTTACTTGAATGCCTACAAAAAATTCAATACAATTGTTCAACTCTGGAACTCCCAATTAGCTACATATCTTAACTTAAAGATGAAAACAACATCAATTTAAACCAAGCCTAAATAAGCTATTAAATGAGGATTTCTCAAGGATAGTAATCCAAAGAGACTTCGATCGATACTATCATTGGTACATTATTATCATATTTATGAAAAACTTAGGATCATAAGCAATATCAAATAAAAATGCAGGGTTCATAAGTTTTAGGTAGGTATGAATTGAGCCCATGGTTTGGAGGTATGAATCCATCCCACTATTTGGAGGCTATTCGTCATCCCACCCAAATAAAATAACCCCTAATGTTTATATTACTTATGTCAAATTAAAAAACCCCCTTGACCCCTTAATACATAGAAATATATTTTTGATGTTTTTAAGAGTCTTCAAACGCCCAATATGAATGGACGTGATATGATATTGCCTTGCTAGTGAATCCCCCATGTTCACAGTAACATTTCAGGAAGTGAAAAAGAGAGAATGCTAGATATACATCCACAATAAACTAAAGATCTACCACCCGAATATCCAATTCCTCTTCCTAGATGGACTTCCACAACTCTTGTATCCATTGGTGATCTGTTGGAGATCCACTAGATTCAAGAAAAACTAGATCTTATTTCAAAGATGCTAGGATTGCACTCTCTCACATAGATCCATTTCTTACTGACATATGCTTTCTTATGATTTGATCAGATCCAAAAACCTTCTTTGAGGCCTACCAAGATACAAGATGGATTGCAGCTATGGATGAAGAGTATCAATCTCTAACTTCAAAGAAATGAGACTTGGGAGCTTGTCTCTCTCCCTCCTGGGAAGAAGCTTTTTCAGTGCAAGTGGGTATACAAAAAAAATATGGACTCAGATGGGGTCACAAGAAAGTACAAGGTATGCTTGGTTGCAAAGGGTTTCTCCCAAGTTCATGGGATTGACTATTCTGATACATTCATGCATGTTGCTAAGATGGAATCCATTTGTCTTGTTCTTGCTCTTGCTGCATCCAAGCATTGGGAAGTGCATCACATGGATGTCAAGAGTGCATTTATTCATGGATATATAGAGGATGAGATCTACATGAAGAAACCTGAAGGGTATATTGATGATCCTTCACTACTGTGTAGATTGAGGAAATTCTTGTATGGGCTCAAGTAGGTTCTCCGAGCTTGGTATGCAAAGATGGACTCCTTCTTACTGTCACAAGATTTTTAGAGGTGCAAATATGATTCAAATGTCTACATGTGACATGATGGTAACTCCCTAATCCTCATTGTTCTTTATGTTGATGATTTGTTGATTACATGGAGCCACTCTTCATGTATCAGATCTATCAAAACAACTTTGCACAACTCCTTATCTGTGTCAGATATGGGACTACTAAAGCAGTTTCTTGGTCTTGAAGTCTCTCAAAGTGACTCAAGAATCAAGGTTTCATAGTCCAAATATGCATCAGATCTACTTGACAGGTTTCATATGAGTGAATGCAAACCAACAACATTTCCTTTTCTTTCAGGGATCAGCCTTGAGGATGGTTCTTCCACACCTTTGGTGGATAGTACTTTGTATCGACAATTGATTGGGAGTTTGTTGTTTCTTACACACACTTGCCTTGATCTATCCTATGCAGTCAGTGTTGTCTCTATATACATGAAGGAGCCTCATGAGCTTCACTGGAAGGAAAGAAAGAGGATATTTCATTATGTGCAAGGGTTGGAGACCTTTGGTCTTCACTATGCAGCTGGGTATCCTTTGAACCGAGTTGGGTATACAGACTCAGATTAGGATAGAGACAGCTCAGATCAGAAGTCTACATCCAGTTTTGTTTTCATGATTGGATTTGGACATTTCTGTTTGTTGAGAAAAAATAAGACTGCTCTAGCTCTTTCTTCAGCTGAGGTCGAGTACATAGGTGCAGTAAATGTAGCCACATAGTGCATTTGGTTGTGGAGCATCTTGTTAGAGTTTGGGATTCGCTTCAGCACTCCACCAGTCATCTATTGTGACAGTTAGAGTTCTATAAGGATTTATATAGATCCGGTTATGATACATAGAACCAAACATATTGACATACACATGCATTACATCCAAGGATTGTGTGTGATAGTACCATCACACTGGTCTATTGTCCTACGGAAGAGCAGATTGCAGATATCTTCACTAAGTATTTCTCGGTGAAGAAGTTCACATACCTCCGATCCCTTCTTAAGGTGAGTGATGCCTTGGCTTGATTAGCTTTTTATAGTCTATCTTAAGGGGGGGTTTTGTTCCCACCGGTTTTTCCCTCTTTCCTCACATTTTTGTTTAGATTGTTGTACGAGGTGACCTTTGGTCTTAGTTACTAGGGCCCTATTTTTTCAGTTATATTTCCTCATAGTCCGGCTTGCGTGGGGGTGTTGGAATATTCTCACCATCATCATTTTTATTTGCATGTATTGCATGGATTCTGCATGCATCCGGTCAGCAGTATAGTAGCCTCCCAACACCTAGTCCCTAATTTGGCCCCCCTGGAGCCTGTTTCTGGTCAGTATTATCCCTCCTACCCACTAATGTACCCTTTTTCTTATCATTCGAGTGACAGTTAATCCCTCCTCCACTGATTTAGGAGATCTATTAGTCAGTTTCATGATTTGGGGATGAATTCCTTGATTTGAGGACTGATTACTGAGTTAATTGATTGTATCTCTTAGATTGATTGCTATAGAGACTAGAGTAGCTCTACTTGATCAGTGACAGCTAGTCTGCACCCTCCTTGGAGTCTCCTTCCCTGTATTTGTGCTCACATGCATCAATTATACTCAGTTAGACTCAGGTTGACTCATGATTGACTATCAGTAGCCACTACACCTAATTGGGTGCTGGTCCCAATGCAAACCAAGTCGTGCCTTGAGGAGAATTCAAATCACCTTGGATGATATCAAATTCATTCTATTGTACTGTCACCTTTTCTCCAACTTACAAATGATGAATGTATCAACAATGGTTTCTCATCTTTTGAGTTTATGTGTGATTTTTATCATCTTTTGTCTATTCTTCTCTGAAATTAACTTAGTGAAATTGTGAGGTTTGTTCAAGCTAAGTTATCTCCACCTGTGGAATTTCACAATTTCCTCACAATTTCAATAATTCCTTTAGGAATACATGCTAAGGAAATCTAGTCAACTAGAGTAGCTTCAAGTACCGATTTAACAAATACTAATCATCCGCTCTTAGATATCCATCTATTAGACCATATATTATTCTACTTAGTTTTATAATAAGCCACCTCTAATTTGAATTCAAGTATCCATTAGGTTTTAAATGAAATCCTAAGTATTTCAGGCCTTCTAAAAAAATTGCAACTTTAAAAGGAAACAAACCCACAAAAACTTATATCTTCATCTTCTAACCCAATAGGAGAAATGGATGATTTATTAACATTAATTTTCATAGTTGTTGAAGATTTATATAATATAAGAATTGAATTGAGAGTCATCATATCTCTCTGATACCCATTTCAAAAGATTAGGATATCATCTACAAATAGTAGATGTGATAAATACAACAAACCTTTTATGTGAATGCCCTTAAATTGTAATTTAATGTGTGCATCCCAAGTATCCCTACATAAACCTTTTGTCACCAACCATAACAATAGAGTAGATCATGGAAATACTTGTTTGATACCTCTCCCCATATTGAAAAACCCAGATGTTGCTCCATTGATAAGGATTTCCATGGATAGAGAGTGTATAAATCTCATAATCCAAGAGGTGAATGCAACATAGAAACCTAAATGAGTTAACAACATCATCATGTAGGTCCAACTAGCCCAATATAAATCCTTTTCCAAGTCATCTTTGATGATTGTTGTTTGAATATTTTTGAATTTTATGAAATGAAGACCTTCTTATGCAACACCAATACTATCATGAATCTAGATCCCTTCTCTCTTCATCTCCTAACCCAAGAGGAGAAATGGATTATTTATTAACATTAATTGGCATACATGTTGTGGATTCATATAATATAAAATATAAAAATTGAATTGAGAGTCATCATATCTCTTCGAGAACCATTGTAGAAGATTAGGATATCATCTACAAACAATAGATGAGATAAGTACAACAAACCTTATATGTGAATTCCCTTAAATTGTCCTTTAATTTTTGCATCTAGAATAGCCTTGCTTAAACCTTATGAGAAACAATAAAGTAGATAATGGTAGCCTCGTTTCATACCTCTCCCCATATCAGAAAACCTAGATATAACTCCATTGATAAGGATTTCCATGGATACAACTCATAATACAAGAGGTGAATGCAACACAAAAACCTAGATGAGTTAACAACGTCCTCATGTAGGTCTAACTAACTCGATCGAAAGCCTTTGCCAAATCAATTTTGGTGATGGATACCTAGAGATTTTTTAATTTTATGGAATAAAGACCTTATTATGCAACACCAATAAAATCATGACTCTAATGCCCTTAGAGGAAGCTAAAATAATCAAAGGACAATACACTTACAAAACGATGTTATGGATAATGTTATTGGTTGTTTGGTTCTCTTTAATCTTTGCATATTTATTCCTTTTTACATATTTATTTCCAAGGAATACCAAAATTTTAATGCATCGCAACAATTTATGAGAGTAAGGAAGCCTAACATCGAGGTTATCAAGAGATTTCTAGAGTTTAACATTTAACCTCCTCAAAATTGGGAAATACTTTTTTTTTTTAAACTCAGGTTGGTTTGAAGTGAATTTTTAAAACTAGTTTTAATATAGATATTCATAGGGTATAATGGAGTCTTTACAAACATAAAACTATTTTATCAATTATCCAATGCATATTTGAAAAGTACCCTAACTGTTTAACTTTAGACAGAAACATAATACATCCAACATTATATTTACGTGGTAATCCTTTCTCCAATATTATTAAAAAACTTCATACCTTATATTTATTTATATTATCTGAATTTCTATTTATTTAGATTTTATAAATTTCTTTATTATTTTAGTTTTGATTGATAACACATAGATTTAATTTTAAATCAGTATAGATCTATTTTAAGTCTAAATTTATCAAGTATTTAGAATTTCAAGAAAATATTTACACCCCAAAAAATTTGCTTTATATTTGATAAATCCATATTTTGTTTGATTATTTTAATAATTTTATTTTATTTTTATTTTTAGTAGTTGGTAAGCATTAAACTTATAGGAATCCAATTTCTTGAGGTGTACATTTTTTTCATTATATTTAAGATTAAAAAAGAACATTACACCTCATAAAATTGAATCCATCTAAAACTTGGTAGTAATTTTGTCATCTTTTCAATTACTTTTTATTAGCCCCTCTTTTTTACATTTTTCACTGACCAACCAACTTTTTATGAAATCTATTTCAACTAATAGCTTATGAAATCTATTTAGCATTGAAACAATTCCTTTAACAATGAGACATTTAGATGGACATTATACTTAATATTGCTAATCATTTAAATTTAATCTTTTTAATTTTTATAAATAGTTAATAATTTTTTTAATTACATTTTTAGTTTTTATTTTTAATAATTGGTAAGGGTACTTATTCTTAGTATAAACATTAGTCTATAAGGCACGTAACAACTCTCTCTATAGTTTTTCTAATATAATTTTTCCTTAATTCCTAGCCACCCAGACTCCTAATATACTTAAAAAGACAAAACTGGTAAACCGAATATCGGTTGACCAATCTCTTCTCAAATTTATTTAGCAATGGAACACTTATGAGAAAATGATTTATAGCCTGGTGGTTGATAGTATACTGAATAGTTCTAAAGGTTTAAATCAAGATTTTTTTTAATACTTTTAGGTCGTTGATAGTGCTATATGTTTGCGTCTGGATGCATCTGATCCCGTCATACCTAATGAAATGGAGAGATCAAGATCTTATGTTACACTTGGGGTTGTTTCGATTATTCTCAATGTTTAATAAATCGTAGGCTAAGATGAATTGTTTACAATTTTCAGGATTTTGTTAAGCTTTATATTTAGACTAAGGAAACTCAATTGGCTTGTTCAGAAGACAGATATTGTTTTATGTCGGATATACAGAAAGGCTGCTTCTCATAAATCGATGGAACAGCGGGCAAAACAGAATTACTTTGAAAAAGAAGATCCAGTTGTTTCAGCGGATCAATATGGAGAGAAGTCTCATTCAGTCACTCTTCATGGCAGCTGCCAATTATTGAATCCAGTGGCAAATACTGAAGTTTCTTCGCTAGTACATTATAATGAAAATCAGGATTGTGTGTGCTCTTCTGATCAAGGTAAAACAAACAAAGAAGGTAGCATGTTTGAGTGTCTGGAACCAATCATTTTTTGTGAAGATACAATGGCACTGGAGAACGATAAACTCTTCAGGCCAGCGCAATTAGAGTTGCCCGAGTTGTCGATGGACTCCCGGTTTAGCCACCCAATATCGATTTCTTATTTTCTTTTGTCTATCTTATCGTCTTTCCATAATAATAGATAATAGTAGCATAAATACTTAATGAAAATATCTAGTATGGATAAAATACGAAAGTAGCTTGCTTATATAAAATTATTTTAATCAAATATATCATAAATATACATAGACATTTATATAATAAAATTTAATCTATATTAAAAAAACAAAAATATGAAATCTCAACAACTTTCGATATGGAAATGTAAGAGTGGGCAGTACTTATTAATACTTATTTTAATAAGAAAGTATGAAATTGAATGTTATTTCTATTTTATAGTGTTTAAATAATTAAAAGAAATGAAATTATTGCTTTATAGCTGTGCTTCTTTATTGTAAGTTGAATAATGTTAATGTTAGTGTTTAATAGTTACAGGTGTAAGTGTTTATATTTTAGAATTTGGGATATATTATTATCTATGATTTTTCTATATTGAAGCATGATGCAACAAGTGTACTGTCGAGATTCATTTTATGGTCTTCAAAATAAATAATTATAAAGAAAAGAAATATAAAAAATAACTGGTACATCATGTATGTATATTAGGTAATAAAGATAACCCATTTAACAAAAGAATGATACACTTAACTTAGACATAGACAACAAGTGATTACAATTAAATATGGAGAATAAGTAATAGATAACTTGTTCATGACACTTGACTTGTGATCTATCCATTCACTGACCACAAATTAAGTAGCTATGCTAGTAACTCTATAATTCAGAGGTTAATATATCTCCACGTAAAACTATGAAAAATATCTTTAAACTAAAATTTAATGACCAATTATTTGTGTATGATTTTGATGTTGTGTCACATTACTCATAAATATTGTAACGTTGAGTGAATCATGTAAAGTGCATTACTTTTAATTGTATGCTTTTCTCGAATCATGTGGTTTTCTTAGAACGTATATCATTGAATGTCCTCTGCAACTTTAAACTTATGATTCTTTATATATATATATATATAATTCTGTGTAATGTATCATATGAATTTATATGATTATGTTATCATGTAGTTTGATTGAAAGAATATATAAAACATAAGAGCATGATATATGGTTTTGTGTAATGTATCACATCAATCTATATGATTTTGTTATCAAGTTTGATTGAAAGAACATATAAAATAGAAGAGCAATATCTAATACAAAGTAAAAAGTAAATATGAGACTTAAACTAGAGACTTTAGAGCTTAGGATTAAGTGGTAAATATTATGTCGGCCAAAAACCAAAAGAATAATACAGAGTAAAAAGTAAATATGAGACTTAAACTAGAGACTTTACTTTTTACTTTTAATGCAAAGTAAAAAGTAAATATGAGACTTTAGAGTGTTTGTCTAGTAACAAAATAATACAATGTAAATAAAAAATAATAGTACAAAGTAAAAAATAATAAATATTATGTCGGCCGTAAAAAAGAATAATACAAAGTAAAAAGTAAATATGAGACTTAAACTAGAGACTTTAGGGTTTAAGATTAGGTGGCTCAGGTATTGCGCTCAAGGAGCTATTCAAGGAGAGGTTTACACTCAGAGATTTGATCCCTTTCAACGCTTAATAGAACCCAGAATTTGGATCTAGACAACAATCATAAAATTTTTATTTTATGAGACAACGATCATGTAGACTTGTTTGACCGAATATGAGAGCTCCAAGTCTATATTATATGAGACCATTATTTTAGTAGATGAAAGTATAGAAAGGTAATTTTATCGATAGAATGAGAAAAGAAAATTCAAAATCACATTTAATACTAAAGAACGAAAAGCTTAGAAATTAGCCTTGAGGTTTATACCTAGAATATATTCATTTTATATCTACCTTCTTAGAGCGTGATGTCATATCAAATCAATACTTATTTTTTATAAAAATTATAATAATAAAATTATTTCTATTAAAAATTAAAATAGATATTTTGTACTTTATACCATGAATACATATCATGAAGTAAATTAAAGCTCATTGGCTGGGGAGGTGCATTATCGTAATAAGATTCAAGTTAATTGGGTTTGCTGCCTTTCCAATTTCATTCAATGTGAAGTTATTTCATGATTAAGATTCGTCCGTGTCATTTGGGTGGTGCACCATCGTAAAGTTAATTGATTATTAAGATTCTCCCGTATCAATTAGTTAGGGCACGATGATAAAGTTATTTGATTAGTAAGATTCTTCCTTATCATTTTTTGATTATGTTTTGATTCCAGTGTGATGTGTTTTTAAAAATTTAAAAATTTATTTAATATCTCATTTAGATATGAACTTAGATTTGAATAATTTTTTTTTAATAGCAATCTTTTATGTATTATTATAGTTATCATTTGTGGTTTTGGTGTTACAAGTTGTAATATATTTAATGGTCCTTGTGGCACGAGGATGCCTCGAGTCCCTTTCAAACTCAATTCAGTATGGTTAGAGGATGAGGGTTACAAGAACATGGGTAAAAGCATATGGACCCTATACATAGCTTAGAGTCTTGAATCTGCGAGTATTTAGCTCCATAATTATCTAAAGAAGGTAAAGGCCATAACTATAGCATGGGCTATAGTACGAGGAGGGTGGCTATCAACGCACATATTGTATCAATTGAATCCTTATTGGACTCTTTCCATTCCGCATATATGTAGGTTTTTACTTTGGTGGGTTAAAAAAACATGATTGTTGATCTAGAAAAAAAAAGGAGGAAAATCCTCGACAAGAAAGAAGCAACTGGGAGGTTAAAGAGTCAAGAATTATGGCTTCAAAATGGGGATGACAATACAAAAAAATTCATAATTTTTCCAAGCGAGGGAGACACTCTAATTCGATGTGGCATCTTGATCAAGAGGATGAAATCCACGTTACAAGTTTTAGTGGTCCTGCTAAAACTCGAGTGAACCACTTCAATACCCTTTTCAAAGAAGATGTCGATGCATCTGTGGTTCAAATGATGAGAAGGATTGCACATTTTCCATATTTTGTGAATGAGGAACAAAGAGGTGATTTACAATTAGTGATGACTTTAGAAGAATTAAAACAAGCAGTCCACTTCCTACAACAAGACATGTGCAAGGCCCTGCCGGTATTCTTGTGGAGTTTTTGAAAGGTTTCATGGAGTTGTTTGAGATGGAACTACTTGTTGTCAATGAAGAATTAAGTCTTAATGGAAGATGTTTAGGAGCATTTAATTCCACTTTCATTGCACTAATTCCTAAATCTCACAGATCAACTTCACCTAAGGAATACAAACCTATCTCACTCTGCAATTGTATAATTAAAATGGTTGCCAAGGTCATAGCAAGAGGATTGCAAGGAATTTTTTCAAGGACGGTCTCACAAGAATAATTATGCCATTGGCACGGCTCAGGAGGTCATTCATTTTGCAAAGTTGAGGAATATCCCTATTGTCATATTTAAGGTATATCTTACCAAAGCATATGACAGTATGAACTAGATTTACATCAGGTTAGTTCTATTAAAAGTCATATTTCCTCTTTAGTTTGTTAATTGGGTGCTAGTGTATAATTAATTTCTTTTGATATTATGATCAACTGTTCTACCTCTTATTTCTTTAGTCTAGGGAGGGGTCTAAGGAAAGGATGCCCATAAGCACCTCTCCTTTTCATCCTAGTAGTGTAAGGCTTGAGTAGGGTAATCAATAGTGCAAATATTTAAGGTTCTTTTGGGGGGATTAACATATGAGGCACAATTTACATAACCCACTTATTGTTTGTGGATGATATTACGATATTTTCATATGGCTCTAAGAGGGAGATTAAAAAAATGCAAAGAGATTCTTGTTCTCTTTGTTGATTCCATAGGGATAATCATCAAGATAAAAAAATCTACTATTTCGTTTATGAATTTCAAATAGGCTTATATGGACTTGATTTATGCACAATTTGACTTTAATGTGGTGGATTTGCAGCAAGGATTAAAATATGCGGGTTTAATTATTAAGGAAAATGATTATGAAATAAGATATCGGTCCTAGATGACCAACAAAATTGAGAAGAGACTTTTTCTTTGGTGTAATAAGTGGCTTTGAAGGGGAGCACGTCTGATTTTGATGAAGTTTGTCCTTAAAGCAATCCCAATATACTGGGTTTCAATGCATTTCCCGCCTATAGGTGTTCTAGAATAGATCCACAACCTTTATTTTAATTTACTTTGGTAGGGGAATGCAGACAAGAAGTCTTTCCACTGGGTATCTTGGGAAAATTTATCTTTGCCTAAATATCTTAGAGGTTGGCGTCTAAAACACCAAATCCTCTTTGAAAAGGCCCTTGCTACTAAGGGGGTTGTTATGAATATTTAATTATTCATAACAATAGGATTAGTGTTGCTGAGAATAATTAAATATTCATAACTATGATGAATATTTGAGAACAACCAAGCCAATGCTGTTGACAATAACGATGATCAATGCAACAATAAGGGAGGGATCCCACAGTGTGCAAAAGAAATCAAATCAGAGAAATCCAATGTTTCAGATTTAAACAATACCTTGACTATCCTCTTAGCTCAAAAGAACATCAGTGAGAAAAACTATAAGATTAATCAGACACAAGATAAGATTGGCATCAAGTCTGTCAAGTCTCTCCAGTTGACGACAAGAAGAGTTAAAATCTACAACCAAGCAAGTGGTAAATGTGTAAATGAAACTTCACCAAATATATATTTAATGCAGATTTTGAAGCGAATGAAACAAAATGAAGTAATGGTAATAATCAAAATGGCATCTCTCACATCATGAGTTCGACATAAAGTCATGATAAAAGATGACATCCTCAAAATTCAACTTTGAGGACAAAGCTTTCCTTAATGGGAAGGCAATGCTATGAATCTTTAATTATTCTATTTATTAGTAAACTAGGATATTTTGAATAGTCGTAACCATTAGTAAATAGTCACTATGAGGCCTATAAAAGCTATTCCCAACATTCATTGTAACCATCCATTCATATTTTATCAATATATATATTTATCTTATTCAAGATGGAGCATTTTCCCCCTTAAATCAGGATACATATTCTTCCATAACAATCAGACACGGTGTTACAACGGTCTAGTGGATTCTCAAAGGTGATGGATTATGGGTAGAGGTGGTGGTACACACATACATTTACCTCTCTCCATTGAGGAATGGTTCAAGAGTAGGGATAAGAAGACTAGGAATGTATCTATCATGAGGAAGGATCTTATTTCGACATTTGAAGTAATTGGTGACTGGATTGTTTGGAAAGTGGGTAATGGAAGAAGGTTGAGGATTAGGTAAGATGCATGGATAGGTAGTTTCAGAGCACAAACATTACCTACATAAATGGTGGAATATCTAAGAGAACATGGATTCTCTCTGTTGATTCATGTGGGTGATATCATTAACACTACACCTCGTAGACAATTTTGGTATCCAACTGAAGTCTTTTCTTTTCTTGGAGAACATAGAGAGATATGGAATGGTCATGCAAAACCTCTTCATGAGTATCATGTCAGATTAGTGGATAAGGAGGGTGAATTATTATTGTCCAGGAATTATGTGGGTGGCACATACTCTCTTAGAGTGGGATATAAATTTATTAGGTAAGAGGGAGACCTTACGAATCCCCCTTGGTGGTCCTCCTTGCTTTAGAAATTCAAATGTGCCTTGAATAAAAAGTTGCTTTTGTGGTTATCTTTATGCAACAAAGTGCCAGTGTGGGACCAATTGTTAAGAAAATTCGGGGTGGGACAAGGAAGGTATCCCCTCTGCAAGGAGAACAATGAAAATATTTCACATATATATATTCATAACCTATCCTTATAGTGTAAAGATTGGGAGCATGCCTCTCATGTAAAAGGGATACATTTTAATTGGTTAGGTCAGGATATAGATGTTGCTCTTTAGTTATGGATCAACAATGTTGATGTATATGTAACTTCGGAATGTATTTCATGAGTATATTATATGTATATTTATTGTACCCTTATAAGAGATGTTTTATTCCTCTATAAGGAAGTGTCGTCATGTGGATTGACAAGTGTCGCAAGTGTGTGTACTTGCCGATGGGTTATTAGACCACCTTATGGGGTCGGCCCTAATTAATATATAATATAATGTGGATGTACTAAAGTAGACAAGTCGGCCCCAGTAGGTCACTGGGCAAAAAGGTGAGTATAAATAGAGATAGGAGATCTCTATTTTACTCACTCGGAAAAGTATCTATCTCTCTCTCTGGAAAGTGGCGCACTAGTGAGGAGGAGGAGGATCATCTGCTAGGAGACTATCTCTGTATTATTTGGTTGTATTTTGGTTGAGCCATTGCTCTCTCTATCTCTGAGGAAGTTGTGGGGTTTTTCACCTTAGGGTTTTCCCCACGGAAACTCTGTGTCTCTTGTCTCTATGCTTTTGATTCTTATGATGCTTGTGATGCTTGTCATATTATGATTGTCATGCATTGATATACTGTAGATGTTATTCTCTCAGCAAAGATCCTATAGTATTGTGATTTAATACTGAAAATTTAACATGGTATCAGAGCTTAACTGAGAAGAAGACATTTTGCAGTGACGGAAGCTTGTATTGCTTGTTTATTGGGTTTCTCTCCACAGATTTTTGAAATTCAGTATAGTAGATTGGATCTACTCATCAAGGCGCATCTTTCTGTCCAAACAGATTTCAGTTCCGAGCATTTTCAGTTTTGGCCCTAAAAATTAAGGTTTCCACAAAAATAGGAATTTCTGGAAACTGAAGGTACAGCTGGAAGCTCCTTACAAAAATCGAAGGTTTGAGCTTTGGATCGAGATTTTTGGCTGGGTAGATCTCCGGGAAACTCAAACCCTAATTCAGGGCTCTCCCTAGTGAACCCGGGAGGACAAAAAGGCAATTTTGAAGGACAAGACTTTGCTGATATCAAATTCTAAATGTACTAGGCTAATCAGCTCTCCAAGGCGCATCTTTCTATCCTTTCGGAATTTTGAAATTCACATTTTGAATTTTTAGGGTTTCTCTGACAAACCCTAATCCGGGACCAGATCCAGTTTTCAGCACTTCAAGTGGTAAGTTCTAAATCTTTTCTATTTCCATTTGAAGTACTCTTAAAGATGTCTCTTCACACCAAGGTTGAGGATAAGCTTGAAGGGGCTAATAACTTCCGAGCCTGGAAGTATAGGATTGGGCTAATCCTGGAAGAGAATGAGGTGGACTCATATGTGAAAGAAGACATCCCTATCCCAGAGGATGAAGAGGCCAAGGTATTGCACAAGAAGAACTTGGTCAAGGCAAAGAGAATCATTGCTGATTCTATCAAAGACCATCTCATACCCCATGTGTCTTCTCTCAAGACACCCAAAGAGATGTTTGAATCTTTGACCAAGCTATTTGAAGGAAAGAACATAAATCGGAAGATGACCCTGCGGAACCAATTGAAAGCAGTAAAGTTTCAGAATGGGGAAACCATTCAATCCTACTTTTCAAGGGTCTCTCAGATCAAGGAACAATTAGAAGCAGTAGATGAAATGGTGGAGAATGGTGAAGTGGTGATGACCACTCTAAATGGCCTACCCAGGTCATGGGATTCCTTTATTCAAGGAATTTGTGCAAGGAAGAAGTTAATCTCCTTCAGTAGACTTCGGGAAGAATGTTCTCAAGAAGAAGCTAGACTTATAGCTCGTGAGGAAAAGATGGGAGGTGAAGATCAAGCTCTTGCAGCTCACACCAAAAGAAGCAAAACCAAGAAGGATCACCCTCACCCCAAAAGATTCCATCAAAAGAATAAGAAGGACCTAAGATGCTTCACATGCAATGAGAAGGGTCACTTTGCTTCAGATTGTCCCAAGAACAAAAGGGATAATAAGAACAACTCCAGTAAGAAGAAGAAAGGTAGCAAAAGAATGTTTCATGCCCATGCTGCCGAAGATGATGAACCTCCAAAGAAGAAGGCTAGGGCAGAAAGTAGTAGTGATGATGACTCATCAAGTGAAGAAGAATATGTTCTAATTTCCGCTCTTACAGGTACCATCTCCCATGGATGTAATGATTGGTTGATTGATAGTGGGGCTTCCAAACACATGACTGGGTTCAAGGAATCATTTGTGAACCTTTCTGAACATGAATCACCCCATAAGGTGAAACTTGGGGATGATTATCAATACCCAATCAAAGGAAGCGGTGAAGCCTCCTACAATCTAGATTCTGGAAAATCATTGAAGATGAAAGAAGTACTTTATGTACCTGGGCTCAAGAAGAACTTACTCTCCATTTCTGCATTAGATGCAAAAGGTATGAGGGTTTCATTTGTGGATGGCCAAGTCCTAATGTGGCCAAAGGGAAAGACCATAGATGATGCAGTAGTGATTGGAAAGCAAGAGGGAGGTTTGTACAATTTGAAGGGACAACCTGAACATGCCATGGTGACATAAATACAAAGATTCATCCATAGTCATGGATCACATAGAGGTATGTATAATTTGTTTTTGCAAAAGTTAACTAATGAGTTATGCAGGTCATTGAAGAGAACAAGAACACATTGCTAGACATAACTAGCAAATATGGTGACCAGGTATGTGTTTCTTATATCATAGGATCTATCATATAAGTATGCATGGCATGATTGATGATGATTGTTCATAAAGTCATAAGTTTGAATAATCATGGGCATATGCATATTATGTGTCTTACCTTAATTAATAATATGACTAACCAGAAGAGTCATAGGTTTGAGTAATTACAGGTTTACACATGTTATGTTTCTTATGATATGACTAACCATAAGAGTCCTATATAAACCTTGAATGCTAATGCTTATTATTTCTGTTTGAAATGATCATGACTATACATGCTTGAGATTATTGTGCTTTAATAGTATATGTATGATTTAATCATGATACTAATAAGAATGCATGGGGACCAAGGATGAATATGAGTTCAAGAACAGGTAATCCAGGAAGAAAAGATCAAGAGGGAGTACACTCCAGTGGTTTATTCAAGGATGCAATTATTCAGAGGGAGTTGACCATCTCTCTACATTCCACATCAAAAGATGTAGAAGAAGCTACTTCAGATTAGGACTCCAGTAGCTCCTGCAAGGAAGCGAAGACTCAGAGGGAGTCCACCCAACGAACAAACAAAGATAAGTATTTGAATTGTCATTTCTTAAATAATACTATTCAAAATAAATGTATATACTGATGTTCCTAGAATTAGGTTGTGTATTATGCATATTAGAATAATTGCATTAATGAATAGTATACTCCTAATATGCATGGGTAAGTGGCCTATGGCACTGTACAACATTCCATTGCTACTTATCTAGTATGAAACCTCTTTGCTGACATGTTGGGAGTTGTGCACACTCTTAACAATGTTCTGGTAGAGATTGGAAGGCATCTAGAAAGTTACGGAATATGGATAAATGTTGTATTGAAGCATTGGCTAAGATAATTGCATGACTGTATGGCATATTTCTTTATGTGTAAGAATTTGTTCTGAAAACTATGAGATGTTTTCTAATCATGCAATTTAACTTGTTGTGTAGGAAAGATTGTATGCCATCTCCTACAAAAGAAGAATTACAACATTTGTTCTAGCAACAAAGATATCTATTGAAGATATTGAAGATATTGAAGTTCCCAGGATCTGGGATGAAGAAATGGAATGCCATGATCCGTCGATCATGAAGAATGATGTTTGGGATGTAATCCCAAGACATGAAGGGAAGTATCAGATCAAGCATGTTGCAGTTGGCAGCATTGAGAAATATAAAAGTGATGAAATAGAAGATACACCAGATGGATTCAAGACAGCTTTCTTGAATAGTGTAGTTGAAGAAGAAGTGTATGTGGAGAAGCCACTTGGTTCTGAGACACATGATAGGAAATCATATATGTGCAGAACTTGGTATGGTGAAGATAGATTGATTGCCGACACGCAGCGGAAGCTTACTATCGAGTTCGAGATGAAGATCTTGGGGATGATGCACTATTTGGTTTTGGCATGGAGGTGTGGCAAAGTGCAGAAGGAATCTTCCTTGGACAAGAGAAGTATGCAGTAGAGATCCTGAAGAGGTTCAGGATGATGGATTGCAAGGCCATGACCACACCTATGGCATCGAATCTGAAGCTTCTTTGTGATGCTTCATCTGAGCCAGTTGATGTTTCTATGTATCGTCAGATTATTGGGTCCTTGATGTACCTGACGAACACGAGACCAGATATTTGCTTTGATGTGAACACATTGAGCCAGTTCCTGACGGATCCGAGGAGTGTTCACCTGGTTGCTGTAAAGCATGTTCTGAGGTACCTGAAGGGTACAGTGGATTATGGGCTCAGATATGAGGCGAATCAAAAGTTTAACCTGCAGGGTTATGTTGATTCAGATTGGGCTGGCAGTGCTGCAGATAGGAACAGCACATCTGGGTGTTGCTTCAGTATGGGATCAGGTGTGATCTCTTGGTTTAGCAGAGAGCAGTCCTACGTAGCACTGAGTACAGCTGAGGCAGAGTATGTTGCAGCCTGTTCAGCTAGTTGTGAGGCAGTATGGCTACGGAAGCTACTGTCTGAGTTATTTGATCTCCCGTTGGAGGCTACTGGTATCTTCTGTGATAACCAGAGTTGTGTGAAGCTGTCCGAGAACCCAGTGTTTCATGACAGAGATCAAATACCACTATATCAGGGATATGGTGCAGAGAGGAGCTGTGAAGCTCCTGTATGTTGCGACGGACGAGCAGATTGCAGATGTGCTGACGAAGCCACTAGCCAGGGTGAAGTTCGAGTACTTCAGAGAGAGGCTTGGCGTTATTCAGATCGAGGACACTTCGAGGAAGAAGTGACGGACACATTTGCTGAAGCCATTCCAAGCATGTTGGAAGGAGGATCCTTCACATGGCTGTGGATGTAAGCGTTGTATGATGAGCATCAGGATGATGTTCTAGTTTCTGCTTGATATGATCAGTTGGATCATTTTATGTATGTATGTACGCATCATGTTGGATGCAGGATATGATCAGTTGGATCATTTTATGTATGTATGTACGCATCATGTTGGATGCAGGATATGATCAGTTGGATCATGTGTATGTATTGTTTATGCATCATGTTGGATGCTTGGACCATGTATCTGTATATGTATCAGGTGGATACATTGTATGATCAGGTGGATCATGTATGGTGATATGTATCATGTATTTGTATTTGTATCAGGTGGATACATTGATGATCAGGAGGATCATGTATGATGATATGTATCAGGTAGATACTTGGTATGCATCAGGTAGATGCATTGATGATCAGGAGGATCATGTATGATGATATGTATCAGGTAGATACTTGGTATGCATCAGGTAGATGCATTGATGATCAGGAGGATCATGTATGATGATATGTATCATATATTTGTATCAGGTGGATACATTGATGATCAGGAGGATCATGTATGATACTTGGTATGCATCAGGAAGATGCATTGATGATCAGGTAGATCATGCAGCAGGATGTTGCAGTGATGATCAGGATGATCATGGATGACGAGCTTCAGGATGTTGCTCCAGATGACATGCAGCAGGATGTTGCATTGATGATCAGGACGATCATGGATGACGAGCTTCAGGATGTTGCTCCAGATGACATGCAGCAGGATGTTGCATTGATGATCAGGACGATCATGGATGACGAGCTTCAGGATGTTGCTCCAGATGACTTGCAGCAGGACGTTGCAGTGATTATGATCAGGACGATCATGAGTACATCAGGATGATGTATGGTGAGTATCAGGTTGATACTCTGTGGCCGTGGATCAGGTTGTGCAGATGAGCATGTCTGGGAGATCCTATAGGTCGGAGTTGTGTACCCGTAACAGCCTGGGATGCTCTTTCGAGACATTGCTCTGGGAGGACATGTAATTCGTTGCCCTGGGAGATCTCAGGTCGGAGTTATGTACCCGTAACATCCTGAGATGCTCTTGCGAGGTTTTGTCCTATGGCATGTAATTTGGGCCCTGGGAGATTTCAGGTCGGAGTTGTGTACCCGTAACATCCTGAGATGCTCTTGCGAGGTTTTGCCATGAACACATGTAATTTGTGCCCTAGGAGATCTCAGGTCGGAGTTGTGTACCCGTAACATCCTGAGATGCTCTTGCTAGGTTTTGTGGTGGACCACATGTAATTTGTGCCCTGGGAGATCTTAGGTCGGAGTTGTGTACCCGTAACATCCTAAGATGCTCTTTCGAGGTTTTGTGGTGGGGTCACATGTAATAGCGCCCTGGGAGATCCTACAGGTTGGAGTTGTGTACCCGTAATATCCTGGGATGCTCTTTCGAGGTTTTGTGACGCACGTAAAAGTCCTGAGGATTCCACAGTATGGCCAGTGATGATGAAGACCTGCAGGTGGTGGGCCTACATCCAGTATGAAAAAGGACTGGCTCTGTAGAACTTCCTATGACGAGTAGAGACAGAGATTGGACGAGATAGCAGCAGCAGTGACGATGACGATGACGATGCATCGATGATGATGATCCAGAGAAGAAGACTTGTCTAGCAAATCTGTGTCGAGAAATACCTTCCTTGTTAAGAGGGAGTGTTGATGTATATGTAACTTCGGAATGTATTTCATCAGTATATTATATGTATATTTATTGTACCCTTATAAGAGATGTTTTATTCCTCTATAAGGAAGTGTCGTCATGTGGATTGACAAGTGTCGCAAGTGTGTGTACTTGCCGATGGGTTATTAGACCACCTTATGGGGTCGGCCCTAATTAATATATAATATAATGTGGATGTACTAAAGTAGACAAGTCGGACCCAGTAAGTCACTGGGCAAAAAGGTGAGTATAAATAGAGATAGGAGATCTCTATTTTACTCACTCGGAAAAGTATCTATCTCTCTCTCTGGAAAGTGGCGCACTAGTGAGGAGGAGGAGGATCATCTGCTAGGAGACTATCTCTGTATTATTTGGTTGTATTTTGGTTGAGCCATTGCTCTCTCTATCTCTGAGGAAGTTGTGGGGTTTTTCACCTTAGGGTTTTCCCCACGGAAACTCTGTGTCTCTTGTCTCTATGCTTTTGATTCTTATGATGCTTGTGATGCTTGTCATATTATGATTGTCATGCATTGATATACTGTAGATGTTATTCTCTCAGCAAAGATCCTATAGTATTGTGATTTAATACTGAAAATTTAACAAACAATCAGTCCACAAAGGAAAACATATGGCCCTACCAGTATTTACTATTTGGTGAATATGGTTAACCAAGAACAAGGTCATTTTTTAGTTGGTTTACATCTATATCCTTTGGTATATTCTACTAAATAACTAGCTATTCTTAGTCACTTTTATCGAAATTTTAACGCTTGCAAATCAAGAAGAATAGTTGAGGAACAAATTGATAGATTAGGAAGTTTGGCATACTTTGATTGTGCTTCACTTGTCAATCCAACTATGGGAGGTGCAAGGGGTATTCTTTATTTCATTACTTCACACTGGGTAAAATTCTCTTGTGACCTTGGGACAAGTACCTATAACAGAGATGAGCTTATGGATTTAAAACTAACACTACTTGCATCTACATCTTATGCAGTTCAGAAATTATAGGTCTTTGGGAACTCAAAATAGGTAGTTGATTAGACAAGACAAAAGAGGCCACCAAAAAGCATAATTTTAAGGCCCATTTATGAGGAAGTAATTCCCATCATTGATCAATTTCAAGAGGTAAGTGTTCAGCTTATCTTCATAGAAAGGAACATAATGGCAGATAAACTGTCGAAGAATGGGTTACAAGTAGGAGATGGAATCTGCAATAGATCGGAGATGACCAATGACAATTTTATAGAGTTAGATCCTAAACCTTTTTTGGGATGATTCCCCACTGCTATATATTTTTGGTAAGTAAAGGAAAATATATGAATTCCATATGAAAATTACATACACAAAGGTATCATACTATTTAGTTTTATGTTGGAAGTATCTCATGTTACATTTATTTGAACGCATGCACAAGTACCCTAAAACTATGTTTTAAAGCTTTTTTCTCTTTCTACAGAGCCTTTCTCGTACATGAGAGTTTAAACAATTTTTCCCATGTCAAAAGGGAATAGGATAAATGATAGACACACATTCTCACAACTATTGTAAAGAAAAAGGGAATAGGATAAATGATAGACACACATTCTAACAACTATTGTAAAGAAAGGCCACGGGCCTTTGAACCAATGTTGTTTTTTTACATATAAATAAACTGCGAATTTTTCTGTTGAAAAAAAGATTTAATGGTCCTTGTAGAAATTTTGAAAATTATGCAATTTTGATGATAGGTTTGATATTTACATTGTGAAATTTATGGATGTTTACTTTTACATGACATTTTATATGGAAATTTTAGATGTCATTTATAATTCATTTCGAAATTTTATTACTATATTGGGAGATTGTAAAGGTGTTTTTAATTTATTTATTTTTATATCATTAAAATATAGAATTAACATAATCCTATTATTAAAAGTGGTTGATTTGAGACTATGACTGTCATTAATTAAAAATGTGTATAATGATGCCATGAACTTACATCAACTACATTTAATAATATGGTTGTGCTAATAAATGTCCATAAAAAGAATTAGTGAATTATTAATATTATTAAAACATAAAAATAAGTCTTTATAAAAATATTAATAAAAACAATACTATAATTTTATAAAATAAATTAATAATAAATTAATATAAATTAATAACAATTAATATAAATAGTAAATAAATAAAAATGCATTTAAAATCATACATAAGTGCATTATAAAATAATAATATTCAATAAATTTACAACATTATAATAACAGTAAAAATAACCTATTACGTACCTTATTTTATAATAATAATAACATTATTTTATGATAATAATAAAGATATAGATGAAATTATTATTATTATTATACTAGTAGCAAATAAATAAAATTATTATAATATTTTATTATTGTTTACCATTCTTTATCATGATTACTTTTGGTTTATAACATTATCATATTTGATAATGGTTTACTATGTGTGACCATGTTTCACTATGTTCAACCATGTTTTACCATGGTTAAAATTGATTGACGATGGTTTAGTAATGTTGAATCATGATTGTCCTTGTTTGGTAATGGTTTACCATTGTTTTCCATCATTAACATGGTTGACTATAATGGATCAATGTTGACTATGATTGATCATGGTTGACTATTGTTTACCATGTTCGTTATCGTTGACCATGGTTGACTTTGGTAAACCATGGTTGACCATGGTGGACTATATTTAACTATGTTAGAACTTGGTTAACTATATTTCACTACTGTTGACTATGGTTGACTTTGGTTGATTATGTTTAACTTTGGTTGATTATATTTGACTATGTCTAACCATGCTTGAATTTTCTTAATATTAGTTTACCATGTTTGGATAGTATTGACCATGCCCACTATGGTTGAGCATGTTGATGTATTTGTAACTTTGGGAAATATTCTTCTATGTATGACACTTGTACTTTGTTATATGTATGATGGAGATGTATTATTCCTCCAATTAGAAGTGTCGCCATTTGTATTTGTAAGTGTCGCAAGTGTTGCAAGTGTCGCAACTTATATTTGATGGGTTATTAGACCACTAGTGTGGGATCGGCCCTAGTTGAGTTATGTGGTTGGGTTATTAGACCTCCTTGGGAGGTCGAACCTGTTAGTTTATTGTGTTGAGATATTGTAACTTCAAAGAATATTATAATTGTACTTTATTATTCCGGAGATGTTTCATTCCTCCGTAAAGATCTTATTGTATACCCGGAGATGTTTATTCCTCCGTCGGAATGTGGTAACTTGGGTTATTAGACTTCCCTAGTGGGGGTCGGCCCTGTATTTGTTATGTGGATCAAAGGGTTATTAGACCACCCTAGAGGGGTCGGCCCAGTCAGTTGTAGTGGGGTATTTAACCCATTGGTTAAATACGAGCCTACGTGTACTTGTGTAAAATATATGTCAGTGTAGTGTCTAAATAGAGGAGGTGTGTTCCTCATTTGATACACACATTCACTTGAGGATAGCGCACTTGTGGAGGAGAGGTCTGCTATTGTGGAGGAGGAGATCATGTCTCAGGGTTTCATCTTTGTATATTGCTGTCATCTATATTGAGGAAGCTTTGCTGGGTTTTCTACCCCATGAGGGTTTCCCAGGATAAATCTCTGTCTCTTGTGTTTATGCTATGCTTGTTGTTTCTTCAGTGATCCTGTATATGCTATTATTGAGAAATGGAATGTAATGCTGCTATTTTCTGTCTTAGCATATTGAATCTTAACATGGTATCAGAGCTAACCTGAAGGAAGACAAGGTATGGCACTTACGACACTTGCTTTACTTACGACAATTTGAAGGTTAGGGTTTTACATAGCAAAAACCAGTCATCGTGGCACTTTCGCTATAAATCCATTTTGGCGAAGGTTCACGGTCTGAAAAGTTTACAAGTCGAAGATAACATCCCCAGGTACCTTGTGTCCAAAGGGAATCCTCAGATTCGTTGTACTTTGTGAGTTATGATTAGTACAAGTTAGGGTTTCTGCCTCTTCCGGATCTCAGTCAAAATCAGGTGACCTTGGAAAAAAGGTCATAACTTGGGCTAGGAAGCTCCAAATGAAATTTCGTAAAAAGTGACAGGTAGTACACAGACTTTAATATCTCAGAAAACGTTTTCAGAGGTAGAAGGTGAACCAGTGACACGTGGAACGCCGTACAAGTTCGCTCTCCTGTTTTATCCCATAAACATGTCACATTGCGACACTTGGCATAACTCTCTCTCAGAGAATCCAATTGAGGTCAGACTTGTCAGGATGGAAAGATAACAGGTCGAGCTATCTCAGAAAAAGTTTTTAGAGGCCGAAGTTCAAACAGTGACACGTGGAATGCCGTACAAGTTCGCTCTCCTGTTTTATCCCATAAACAGGTCATGTTGCGACACTTGGCATAACTCTCTCTCAGAAAACCCAATTGAGGTCAGACCTGTCAGGATGGAAAGATGACAGGTCAGGCTACTGCAGAAAAAGGGTTTCAAACCCTGTGGAGCAAAAATTTCAGAGTTATAGCAGAAACAATCAGGTGCATATTTCTGTCAAAACAGAATTATTTTTGGAGCACCTTTATTCATGGCTTCCGGAATTTAGGGTTTCGAAGAAAGTTAGAATTTTTGGAATCGGAGTCCACGGCTGAATGCTACTCAGGAAAATCGAAATTTAGAGACCAAGATCAAATTTTTTGGTTGGGTGGAAGACCGGGATTGATCAAACCCCAGTTCGGGATTTTTATTGGAAAGATGGAAAATTAGGGCTTCAGCAAAAGTTGGAATTTTTGAAGTTTGTAAACACGGCTGGAATCTCCTAAGAAAAATAAGAGTTTAGAGCCTTGGATCGAACCTTTTGTTTGGGAAGAAGGGTGGGCTTCATCAAACCCTAGTTCGGGATCCTGTCTAGAAGATCCAGAAGTTTCAAAGGCAATTTTGAGGGGTCAAATTTTGGAAATTCCAAAATTGAAGTATGCTAGTTTGATTAGCTCAGCAAGACATATTCTTTCATCCATTCAGAAGTATGAAAGTCAAAGATTGAATTTTTAGGGTGTCTCTAGCAAACCCTAATCAATCTCCAGATCAAGTTTCAGGGGGAGTTGAGGCTAAGGCCTTACATAAGAAGACTACAAGAAGTCTCGACAGGTATGACTTAAGGAGGCTTAGGTATGTCTTGAAATCTAATTCTTGATTAAGTTCATGACGTGTTTGTCTTCATATTATTTAATAGTACAATCTTGATTAATGTTAGAATTGTCTTATCACCCTAGTAACAGTATGAATGCATGTGAATGATCAAAGATATTCATTTATTAGGGCTATATGATTGTACTAATGCATTATGATGTTTTGTGAGGTTGATGTTGTCTGCTAACAAGATACAGGTACATCACAAAAGACAAATCAGGTTCCATGACCATGAAAAGATGAAGACAAAGACTCATCCATAATATTTGTTCTACTTATGAGGTATGTATGACTTTGTTATATTATGCTTAACCTATGAGACATGCAGGTTCTAGCTCAGGATCTCTAAATCATTGAAGAGATTGTTTAGCTATGTTGTACATAACTAAGTAGGTATACTAATCCAGGTATGTTTCCCATGAATCTTACCTTGTGTTAGGATCCCTTATGTAAGTATACTTGGTATGATTGGTTATGCTTATTCATAAAGTTAGTAATCAAGGGATTATGCATATTATGTCTTTTATCTTGATTGATGATATGCATGAGTAAAAGAAGACTTCCCTGAAATCTTGAATACTAATGTTTATTAACTATAATCATGACTATACATTTTCAAGATTATTTAGAACTATAATGTTTTGATAACATTTAGAACATACTAATGGGTGTATGTTTTTGTATGAGATCATGAGGATGACACTTGAACATGCACAGTGGTACAGAATGAATAGAAGTTCAAAAGACATACAGAAGATCAAGCGGGAGGCAACCACACAAACATAAAAGATAAGTATTTGAGTTGTTATTTGAAATAGTAAATGATATTGCCTGTAATAGGTTGTATGCATATTTGTATTGCTAGAATATATGATGCTGAGTGTAAACATTCATAGAGCATTGAACAGTATACTACTAATATGCATATGATTGGTAAGTTGGACAAACATTCCATTGTTGCTTGTCTAGAATGAAACCTCTTTGCTGACATGCTGAGAGCTGTGCACACTCTCGATAGTATGTTCTGGTAGAGATGGAAGGCATCTAGATAGCCACTGTATGCATACAGGATATGGGAAAGTGTTGTGCCAAAGTATTGGTCAAAATAGTTGCATAACTATGTAAATGATATCTGTATGCATAATAGGTTATCATGTCAATATGATTTGATGATTATGAAGTATTACTAATCATGTACTTAATTTTGATTTGTAGGAAAGATCATGATGAATGATGAACACTGAACAAGCGATGGATGTTAAAAAAAAAAAAAAAAAAGGATTTTCGAATCAAACACACTATAGAAGGCTTATGGCTAGAACATTCTCTTAGAAAGAAGAAGAGAATCATGATGAGATGTTTGCTCCAAGTGGCTAGATAAGACCATTCGCTTAATGGTGTAATTAAAGAAGAAGTGTGAATTAGGTTCTGTATGGGTTCCCAGGATCGATAGTAATTGATGAGAATACATGTGAGGATTGCATCATCCTTGGACTTTCAGTCCTAAAGAGAGCCGTAGACGTAAGGTCTCCGAGAATGAAGTCCTTGGTGGACTTGAGGGGATTGGATCATCCCTGGACTTTCAGTCCTAAAGAGAGCCGTAGATGTGAGGTCTCCGAGAATGAAGTCCTTGGTGGACTTGAGGGGATTGGATCATCGCTGGACTTTAAGTCCTAAAGAGAGCCGTAGACGTAAGGTCTCCGAGAATGAAGTCCTCGGTGGACTTGAGGGGATTGGATCATCCCTGGACTTTCAGTCCTAAAGAGAGCCGTAGACGTATGTCTTCGTGAATGAAGTTCTTGGTGAACATGTGAGGGGATTGGATCATCCCTAGACTTCAGTCCGAAAGAAGAGCCGTAGACGTATGTCTTCGTGAATGAAGTTCTTGGTGAACATGTGAGGGGATTGGATCATCCCTGGACTTCAGTCCGAAAGAAGAGCCATAGACATATGTCTTCGAGAATGAAGTCCTTGATGGACGGTTGAGGATTAAGTCATCCTTGGACGTAGGTCCTAAATGCACGGTTGAGGATTAAGTCATCCTTGGACGTAGGTCCTAAATGCACGGTTGAGGATTAAGTCATCCTTGGATGTGGTCCTAAATGTACGGTGGAGGATTAAGTCATCCTTGGACGTGGTCCTAAATGTACGGTGGAGGATTAAGTCATCCTTGGATGTGGTCCTAAATGTATGGTGGAGGATTAAGTCATCCTTGGACGTGGTCCTAAATATACGGTTGAGGATTAAGTCATCCTTGGACGTGGTCCTAAATGTACGGTGGAGGATTAAGTCATCCTTGGACGTGGTCCTAAATGTACGGTGGAGGATTAAATCATCCTTGGACGTGGTCCTAAATGTACGGTGGAGGATTAAGTCATCCTTGGACGTGGTCCTAAATGTACGGTGGAGGATTAAGTCATCCTTGGACGTGGTCCTAAATGTACGGTTGTGGATTAAATCATCCTTGGACAGTAAATCCAGTAATTCCGAAAGGAAGGATAGTCCTAAATGAATTGAGTGGATTAAATCATCCTTGGACAGTAAATCCAGTAATTCCGAAAGCAAGGATAGTCCTAAATGAATTGAGTGGATTAAATCATCATTGGACAGTAAATCCAATAATTCCGAAAGGAAGGATAGTCCTAAATGAATTGAGTGGATTAAATCATCCTTGGACAGTAAATCCAGTAATTCCGAAAGGAAGGATAGTCCTAAATGAATTGAGTGGATTAAATCATCCTTGGACAGTAAATCCAGTAATTCCGAAAGGAAGGATAGTCCTAAATGAATTGAGTGGATTAAATCATCCTTGGACAGTAAATCCAGTAATTCCGAAAGGAAGGATAGTCCTAAATGAATTGAGTGGATTAAATCATTCTTGGACAGTAAATCCAGTAATTCCAAAAGGAAGGATAGTCCTAAATGAGATTGAGAGGACTAATCATCCTGTAAATAGATTGGGATTGCCTCGTCCCTAGACATGGTGATATGTCTTAAAGTGATAAGGACTAATCATCCTATAAATAGATTGGGATTGCCTCATCCCTAGACATGGTGAGATGTCTTAAAGTGATAAGGACTGATCATCCTGTAAATAGATTGGGATTTCCTCATCCCTAGACATGGTAAGATGTCTTAAAGTGATAAGGACTAATCATCCTGTAAATAGATTGGGATTGCCTCATCCCTAGACATGGTGAGGTGTCTTAAAGTGATAAGGATTGATCATCCTGTAAGTTGATCTGGATTGCATCATCCATAGACATGAGAGTTGTCTTAAATCGAGAGGGACTGATCATCCCGTAAGCGGATCAGGGTTGTATCATCCTTGGACCTATGTCCTAAAGTGAGAGGGATTGATCATCCCGTAATTGGATCTTGTGTGTTGTAGGGTATGCTGCTATTGTGTATACTTGTATTGATGATATGTATACTTGTATTGATGAGGATACTTGTATTGATGATATGTATACTTGTATTGATGAGGATACTTGTATTGATGATATGTATACTTGTATTGATGAGGATACTTGTATTGATGATGTGTATACTTGTATTGATGAGGATACTTGTATTGATGATGTTGCTGATCGTGATGATCTAGATGATGATGCTGCTGATCATGTGATGACGATGTTGATGATCATGTGATGATGATGCTGATGATCGTGTGATGATGATGTTAATGATCGTGTGATGACGATGCTGATGATCGTGTGATGATGATGCTGATGATCGTGTGATGACGATGCTGATGATCATGTGATGACGATGCTGTTGATCGTGTGATGACGATGCTGCTGATTGTGTGATGACGATGCTGCTGATCGTGTGATGATGATGCTGTTGATTGTGTGATGACGATGCTGCTGATCGTGTGATGACGATGCTGCTGATCGTGTGATGACAATGCTGCTAATCGTGTGATGAAGATGCTGCTGATCGTGTGATGACGATGCTGCTGATCATGTGATTACGATGCTGATGATCGTGTGACGATGCTGATGATCGTGTGATGATGATGCTGATCATCGTGTGATGACGATGATGCTGATCGTGTGATGATGATGATGCTGATCGTGTGACGATGATGATGATCGTGTGATGATGATGCTGATCATCGTGTGATGACGATGATGCTGATCGTGTGATGACGATGATGCTGATCGTGTGATGACGATGCTGATGATCGTGTGATGACGATGCTGATGATCGTGAGATGATGATACTGATGATCGTGAGGATCCAGATGATGATGTTGTTGTAGTTGTTTGAGTACTGCAGAAGATAAAGACTCAGTACTGAAGATGTTGATGTTCCAGTATTGAAGATGTTCCAGTAACTGGTTGAGTTACTGATGATGTTGAGAAAGCTTCCAATGATTTATAGATGTATCATGTATGATGTTGATGACTCCTTGCTCATGCAGATGCTGTTATAATATCCTTCTCGTTAAGGGGGAGTGTTGAGATATTGTAACTTCAAAGAATATTATAATTGTACTTTATTATTCCAGAGATGTTTCATTCCTCCGTAAAGATCTTATTGTATATCCGGAGATGTTTATTCCTCCGTCGGAATGTGGTAACTTGGGTTATTAGACTTCCCTAGTGGGGGTCGGCCCTGTATTTGTTATGTGGATCAAAGGGTTATTAGACCACCCTAGAGGGGTCGGCCCAGTCAGTTGTAGTGGGGTATTTAACCCATTGGTTAAATACGAGCCTACGTGTACTTGTGTAAAATATATGTCAGTGTAGTGTATAAATAGAGGAGGTGTGTTCCTCATTTGATACACACACTCACTTGAGGATAGCGCACTTGTGGAGGAGAGGTCTGCTATTGTGGAGGAGGAGATCATGTCTCAGGGTTTCATCTTTGTATATTGCTGTCATCTATATTGAGGAAGCTTTGCTGGGTTTTCTACCCCATGAGGGTTTCCCAGGATAAATCTCTGTCTCTTGTGTTTATGCTATGCTTGTTGTTTCTTCAGTGATCCTGTATATGCTATTATTGAGAAATGGAATGTAATGCTGCTATTTTCTGTCTTAGCATATTGAATCTTAACATATTGGTAGGTCAAGTTAGTGTATAAATAGAGAGTGAGTGTGTCTCATTCTATTCATTCACTCACTCATCCAACTCACATTAGTTGAGAGAGATGTGCACAAGTGGAGGAGGAGTAGCTGCTGGAGTTATCTATCTTGGGTTTGATCATTGTGATCTTGTATTGTGGCTTATTCTATCTCTGAGGAAGTTGCGGGGTTTTTCACTTTCTTGGTTTTCCCTGAGGAAACTCTGTGTCTCTTGTGTTTATGATTGTTATGCTATTCTTTTTATTCTCTTTGTAGGATCCTAGATAATGTTTGAATGCATTTATCGAGAAATTAACATTAAATCAGAGCCCCGCTATGAAGAAGACACTATGCAGCTCCGGAAGCTAGAGATTCTTAATATTTGGGTTTCTCTCCTCAAATCATCAAAGATAGGAGGCTAAGCCAAATCTCCTTAGAAGTGCGCATCTTTCTGTCAAGACAAAACTCAATTCTGAGCACTTTCAGTTTTTGGCCCGTCACTACTACAGGAAATTAGGGTTTCAAAGAAAGTTTGAATTTTTGGAATCTGAGACCACAGCTGGATGCCCCTCAATAAAATCAAAATTTAGAGACCAAGATCAAAATTTTTGGTTGGGCAGAAGGATAGGCTTCATCAAACCCTAAATCGGTATTTTGATCGGAAAGGTGGAAAATTAGGGTTTCTGCAAAAGTTGAAATTTTTGGAATCTATGACCACGGCTGGATGTTCCTTAGAAAAATCAAAGTTTAGAGCACAAGATCGAACTTTTTGGCTTGGTAGAACCCCGGGCAATATCAGACCCTAGTTCGGGCTTCTGAAGGAAATCCAAAAGTTTCAAAGGCAATTTTGAGGGGTCAAATTTTGCAGATTTCAAATTTGAAGTATACTAGCTTGATCAGCTCAATGAGGTGCATCTTTCCATCCTTTTAGAAGTTTGAAATTCAAAGTTTGAATTTTAAAGGTTTCTCTAACAATCCCTAATCTAGCTCTAGATCGAGTTTTCAGCGAATCAAGTGGTAAGACCTAAATCTTTTATTTCCATTTGAGTTTCTCATTAAGATGTCTCACCACACCAAGCTTGAGGATAAGCTTGAAGGAGTTGAAAACTTCCGAGCATGGAAGTATAGGATTGGGTTAATCCTAGAAGAGAATGAATTGGACAACTACATAAAGGAAGAGGTTCGAGTTCTAGAGGGAGATGAGGCTAAGGCCTTACACAAGAAGGACTTGGTCAAGGCCAAGATAATCATTTTTGATTTTATAAAAGACCATCTCATACCCCATGTGTCTTCTCTAAAGTCACCTAATGAGATGTTTGACTCCTTGACCAAGTTGTTTGAAGGAAAGAATATAAATCAAAAGATGACTTTGTGGAATCAATTGAAAGGGGTAAAGTTCCAGAATGGAGAGACCATCTCAAATCAAGGAACAACTTGAATCTATGGATGAAGTAGTGTAGAATGGAAAAATTGTCATGACCACATTGAATGGCTTACCTAGTTCATAGGACTCCTTCATCCAAGGTATTTTGCAAGAAAGAAATTGATCTCTTTCAGTAGACTATGGGAGGAATGTTCACAAGAAGAAGTGAGACTCATGGCCCGAGAAGAAAAGATGGGAATTGAAGACCAAGCTCTAACTGCTCACACCAAAAGAAGTAAGCTCAAAAGGGAAAAACCTAGTACTAGGAAATCTTCTCACCATCATTAAAGGGATAACTTTAAGAAAGACACCTCTCATGGTAGATGCTTCACATGTAATGAGAAGGGACACTTTGCCTGAGATTTTCCAAAGAACAAAAGAGACTTCAACAACAATAAGAAGAAAAACAAGAAGAAGAGATATCATGCTCATGCTGTTGAGGATGATGAGCCTCCTAGGAAGAAGGCTAGAGAAGAAAGTGAAGATTCTTCAAGTGACAATGAATATGTTCTAATCTTTGCTCTCACAGGTACTGTTACACATGGGTGTAATGATTGGCTTATTGATAATGGGGCTTCTAAACACATGACGGGATTCAAAGAATATCTCATAGATCTTTCTGAACATGAGTCACCTCATAAGGTGAAACTTGGGGATGACTATAAATTCCCTATAAAAAGAAGTGGTGAAGCCTCCTACAAGTTAGACTCTGGGAAGCCTTTGAAGATGCAAGATGTTCTATATGTACCTAGACTGAAGAAGAACCTCCTTTCCATATCATATTTGGATGCAAAAGGGATGAGAGTTGCATTTGTGGATGGCCAAGTACTTATGTGGCCTAAAGGTAAGACCATATATGATGCAGTAGTGATTGGAGAGAAAGAGGGAGGATTGTACAAATTGAAGGGACAACCTGAACATGCCATGGTGCATGAATCCATGGAGCCAAGTGAAATTTGGTATAGAAGGATCTCTCATGTGGACTATAGGGAACTACCAATTGCAAGAAAAGTAGTAGAAGGTCTTCCTGAAATCCAGTCAAAGCATGAAGATGTTTGCAAAGGATGTGAAAAAGGAAAGAACACAAAGAAGGCATTTCCAAGAAGTGAAAGCAAAGTAGAAGGAATCTCAGAGATTATCCACTTCGATGTATGCATACCAATGTCATTGAGTTCTCTGAGTGGGTATGTATATTATGTTTCTTTCATTGATGATTTCTCTAGGAAGACTTGGGTTTATTTCTTGAAGAAAAAAGATAAAGTGTTTGATAAGTTCAAGGAATTCAAAGCCTTGATAGAAAATCAATTTGATAATAAGATCAATATCTTTAGATCTGACAATGGCGGAGAATTCACTTCAGGAGACTTCAAGAAGTTATGCAATGATTCAGGGGTTAAGAGGGAGTTGACTACACCCTACAACCCACAACATAATGGGGTTGCAGAAAGGAAGAATAGAACAATCATGGAAGCAGCATGGGAAATGCTTCAGGACCAAGATCTACCCATGCACCTATGGGCAGAAGCAGTTAGGACAGTTGTATATGTACAAAAACAGAACACCCCATAAGATAGTTGACAACAAGACACCAAAAGAAGTTTTCTCTGGTAAGAGACCAAAAGTTAGCCATCTCAGAATATTTGGTTGTCCAGTATATACACATGTTCCAAAGGAAAAGAGGAAAAAGTTAGATCCTTCAAGAAAGAAGGGTATATTTTTGGGGTACAATGAAAGGTCGAAGGCATACAGAATATACTTTCCAGGGTTCAAGAAAATTGATATCAGCAGAGATGTGACTTTTGATGAAAACTCAGCATACATCAAATACAAAAAGACACCTGTTGAAGACTATGAAGAACCAAGGGTACCCAAAACACAAGACACCACCATGAATGAAGTAATACCAGAAGTGGATCGTGAAATAGAAGATCCACAAGAACCTATAGATCGACCCCGTGAGAATATCTCTCACAAAAGGAAACTTGCATGGGCTAGAGAGCTCATCAAAGATGCAGAAAGGTATGGTATTCCAAAGGAGGAACACAGAGAAAGGAAAAGGACAATATCACACACCAACTATGTTGCATTGCTCTGTGACCTTATGAAAAAAGAACCGTCCAGTTATGAAGAAGCAGTGGAAAAGAAAGAATGGAAGGATGTCATGGTCAAGGAATACCAGTCGATCATGAAAAATGATGTTTGGGATTTGGTCCCAAGACCAGATGGGAAGTCTGTTGCGACTCCCAAGTGGATCTACAATATCAAGAATGCTGCAAATGGTAGCATAGAGAAATACAAGGCAAGATTTGTAGCTCGTGGCTTCTCCCAGAAAGAGGGGATAGATTATGAAGAGACTTTTGCACCTATATCTAGATACACTTCCATCATAATAGTACTTTCCCTGGTTGCAGTGATGAAATGGAAGATACACCAGATGGATGTCAAGACATCTTTCTTGAATGGTTTAGTTGAAGAGGAAGTGTATGTGGAGTAGCCACTTGGTTTTGAGACACATGACAAGGAGTCAATGTGTGTAGATTGAAGAAAGCCTTGTATGGCTTGAAGTAAGATCCTAGGACATGGTATGACAAGATAGACAGCTTCCTATCTAGTTTGTGCTTTACCAAGAGTAAAGTAGATTCCAACCTTTACTACAAGGTTGAGGAAGTAAATCCAATGATACTCCTATTGTATGTGGATGGCCTATTTATGACAGGTGAGGATAGATTGATTTCCAACATGAAGAGCAAGCTTGCTGCCGAGTTCGAGATGAAGGACTTGGGCATGATGCATTACTTTCTAGGTATGGAGGTGTGGCAGAGTGTAGATGGAATCTTCCTTGGACAAGGGAAGTATGTAGTAGAGATCCTGAAGCAGTTCGGGATAATGGACTGCAAGGCCATGGCCACACCTATGGCATCGAACCTGAAGCTCTTGAGTGACGCTTCATCGGAGTCAGTTGATGTCACAGTGTATCATAAGATGATTGGTTCCTTGATGTACTTGACAAACATGAGACCAGATAGTTGCTTTGCAGTGAACACCTTGAGCTAGTTTCTGACATATCCTAGACATGTTCACCTGATTTCTCTAAAGCATATTCTGAGGTACCTGACGGGTACGGTTGATTATGGGCTCAAGTATGATGCGAATCAAAAGTTTAACCTAGAGGGTTATGTTGATTCAGATTGGGTAGGCACTACTGCAGATAGGAAGAGCACTTTGGGGTGCTACTTCAGTATGGGATTAGGTGTGATCTCTTGGTTTAGCAGGAATCCTGCGTAGCACTGAGTGCATCCGAAGCAAAGTATGTTCTAGCTTGTTTGGCTATTTGTGAGGCAGTATGGATTAGGAAGCTACTATCTGATTTATTTGATCTCAAGTTGGATGCTACCTGTATCTATTGTGACAACCAAAGTTGTGTGAAGTTGTTAGAGAACCCAGTGTTCCATGATAGGTCGAAGCACATCAAGATCAAATATCACTATATCAGGGATATGGTGTAGAGAGGAGTATTGAAGCTCTAGTATGTTGCGATAGATGAGGAGATTCCAGATGTGTTAACCAAACCACTAGCCAGAGTGAAGTTCAAGTACTTCAGAGAGAGGCTTAGTGTTCTTCAGATAGAAGATACTTCAAGGAAGAGGCTTGGTGTACACATTTGCAAGATCCATTCCAAGCATGGTGGTAGGAGGATCCTCCCATGGCTGTGGATGTAAGCAATATGTGATGAGCATTAGGATGATGCTCCAGTTACTTCTATGTATGATGATCAGGATGATCATGTGTGATCAGCATTAGGACGGTGCTCCAGATGATATGCATCAGGAAGATGCTGTGCCAATGATCAAGATGATCATGCGATGATGATATGCATTAGGATGATGCTATGCCAATGATTAGGATGATCATTAAATGAAGATATGCATCAGGACGATGTTGTGACGATGATCAGGATGATCATGCGATGATGATGTGCATCACGATGATGTACTTTATGATGATCCATATGATCATGAGCATCAGGATGATGGTTCGTGCAAGGATGATCACGTGGATCATGAATATCAGGCTGATACTCTATGGCCGTGGACAGGTTGTGCGAATAAGCATATAATAGCACCGTGGGAGATTTCGAGATACTCTTGCTAGGTTTTTCCTATGGCATATAATAGCTCCTTGGGAGATCTGGAAAATGCTCTTGCTAGGTTTTGCTTAGACGGACATATACTAGCACTCTAGGAGGTTTGTAGATACTCTTTCTAGGTTTTTCCTATGGCATATAATAACTCACTGGGAGATCTGGAAAATGTTATTTCAAGGTTTTGTCCGTGGCATGTAATTTCACCCTGGGATATCTTGCAAGTTGTGTTGGGAACGCAATTAGTCCTAGGATGCTCTTGCTAGGTTTTGCTTGGTAGCATATAATAGTTCCCTGGGAGATCTTGTAGGTTGTTTTGGGCACATAATTAGTCCTAGGATGATCTTGCTAGGTTTTGCTTGCCTGGTCACATATAATAGCTCCCTGGGAGATCTTCCAGGTTGTTTTGGGCACGTAATCAGTCCTGGGATGCTCTTGCTAGGTTTTGCGAGGTCACATGTAATAGCTCCCTGGGAGATCCGATCGGTTGAGAAGTAAGATCATAATCAGTCCTGGGATGCTCTTGCTAGGTTTTGTTGACGCACATAATTGTCCCTGAGGATTCCATAGGATGGCCAGCTCGCAAAGATGATGAAGACCTATAGGAGGCTAGGCCTACAACTAGCATGAAAAAGGGATCACTCTATAGAACTTCCTATGACAAGAAGATTTGAGAGATAGCCCAATGATCGAGTTGTCGATGTACAATAGTAGTGACGATGATGCTCCGTGATCCAGTGACGATGATCCAGCTCCAGAATTGAAGACTTGTGCTGATATGTATTGATGACCTATGTCTAGAGAATACATTCTGTTAATTTTGAGCATCAATTCAATATGATCTAGGATCTTATCTGAGAGAATAACATGTACAGCATGTCAATCACAAGAGACAATAGACACATAGAGTTTCCTCGGGGAAAACCATAAAAGTGAAAAACCCCAATAACTTCCTCAGAGATAGATAGAGCAATAATACAAAACCCAAGCATAAGAGATAGTCTCCTAGCAGCAACTTCTCCTCCTCCACTAGTGTGCCACTCTCCAATGAGAGTATGAGTGAGAAAGTGAATGATAAAATAGAGGGCCTCCCGCACTCTATTTATACATGACTTGAATTGCCTAATAACCTTACTAGGTCAGCCTCAACTTAACCACTTAACATAATGCTGACAGGGCCGACCCCCAATAGGGTGGTCTAATAACCCTTTAACCCACATGACTTATATAGGGCCGACCCCATCAAGGTGGTCTAATAACCCATCATGTATAAGTTACGACATTTACAATATAAATGACCACACTTCCGTATAGAGGAATAATAACATCTCTATAGGAATACAATATACATATGCGAAATACATTTCGAAGTTACTTATACATCAACACTCCCTCTTAACTAGGAAGGTATTTCTCAACACAAATCTGCTAGCACAAGTCTTCTTCTCTGGATCATCATCACTGGATCATCGTCATCAAATCATCGGCACTATCTCTGCTGCTGCTATCTGAATCAATATCTAATCTGCTCGTCATAGGAATTTCTACAGAGCCAATCCTTTTTCATACTAGATGTAGGCCCACAAGCTGCAGGTCTTCATCATCACTAGCTATACTGTGGAATCCTCAGGACTTATTACGTGCATTACAAAACCTCGAAAGAGCATCCCAGGACTGATTATGAGCACACAGTTCAACCTATCGGATCTCCCAGGACCATTTTACATGCCACTCTACAACTTGTCCACAGCCATAGAGTATCACCCTGATACTCATGATCATACTGATCATAACATCGTTCATGAAGCACAACCCATATGCACATCATACAACACTTACATTCACCGGCATGGGAAGACACACTTTAACCAACCGTGAAAGGCTCAACACTTATATCTACGCCATGGGAAGACACACTTCAACCATGCTAGAATGGCATCGCACTTATATCGCAGCCATGGGAAGTCACACTTTAACCATGCTCAAATGGAACAACACTTATATCACAGCCATGGGAAGACACACTTCAACCATGCTCAAATGGCACAACACTTATATCGCAGCCATGGGAAGACACACTTCAACCATGCTCGAATGGCATAGAACTTATATCGCAGCCATGGGAAGACACACTTCAACCATGCTCGAATGGCACAACACTTATATCACAACCATGGGAAGACACACTTCAACCATGCTCGAATGGCACATGTGCATCTGTGTCTTCGGAACTCATCACACATAATCCAACTGATTATGTAATGTATCAACCTGATACATATCATCACATATGATCATCTTGATCATCATCATAGCATCATCCTGATGCATATCATCCAGAGTATCATCTTGACACTCATCTCACATGATCATCCTGATCATCATCACAGCATCGTCCTAATGCATATACATATACATGATCCAACTTATCATAGCAGGCATCCAACTGATGCATATACATATACATGATCCAATTGATCATACCAAGCATCCAACCGATGCATATACATGATCCAACTAATCATATCAAGCAGGAACTGGAGCATTATCCTAATGCTCATCACACGGGGCTTACGTCCATAGCCATGGGAAGGATCCTCCTCTCACCAAGATTGGAATGTCTCCTGCAGATGTATCCATCACTTCTTCCTCGATGTGTCATCAATCTAAAGAACACCAAGCCTCTCTCTAAAGAACTCAAACTTCACTATGGCTAATGGTTTTGTTAACACATCTGCAACCTACTCATCCGTTGCAACATACAAGAGCTTCACTGCTCCTCTCTGCACCATATCCCTGATATAGTGATATTTTATCTCAATGTGCTTCGACTTGTCATGGAACACTAGGTTCTCAGACAGCTTCACACAACTCTGGTTGTCACAAAAGATGCCAGTAGCATCCAACAGGAGATCAAATAACTCAAGTAGTAGCTTCTGGATCCATATTGCCTCACAACTATCTGAACAAGCTACAACATACTCTGCTTCAGCTATACTTAGTGCTACGTAGAATGACTTTCTGCTAAACTAAGAGATCAGACCTGATCCCATATTGAAGCGGAACCTAGAAGTGCTCTTCCTATCTGCAACACTGCCTGCCTAGTCTGAATCAACATAGCCCTGCAAGTTAAACTTTTGATTCACATCATACTTGAGCCCATATTCAATTGTACCCTTTAGGTACCTCAGAATATGCTTTACAACAACCAAGTGAACACCTCTGGGATCTGTCAAGAACTGGCACAATGTGTTCACCGCAAAGCAAATATCTAGTCTAGTGTTCATCAGATACATCAAGGACCCAATCATCTGACGATACACCATGACATCAACTGGATCAGATGAAGCATCACACAGAAGCTTCAGGTTCGATGCCATAGGTGTGGCCATGGCCTTGCAGTCCATCATCCCAAACCGCTTCAGGATCTCTACTACATACTTCCCTTGTCGAAGGAATATCCCATCTGCACTCTGCCACACCTCCATGCTTAGAAAATAGTGCATCATCCCCAATTCCTTCATCTCGAACTTGACAGCAAGATTCCTCTTCGTGTCGGCAATCAATCTATCGTCACCTGTAACAAACAGTCCATCCACATACAAAACTAGTATCACTGGATTTCCTTCCCCAACCTTGTAGTAAAGGTTGGAATCTGCTTTACTCTTGGTAAATACCAAACTAGATAGAAAGTTGTGTATCCTACCATAACAAGTCCTAGGAGCTTGCTTCAAGCCATAGAAGGCTTTATTCAACCTGCACACATATGACTTCTTGCCATGTGTATTAAAACCAAGTGGCTTCTCCACATACACTTCCTCCTCGACTACACCATTCAAGAAAGTTGTCTTGACATCCATCAGGTGTATCTTCCACTTCATCACTTCAGCTAGAGCAAATATTGATCTGATGGAAGTGTATCTGGCTATAGGAGCAAAATTCTCTTCATAGTCTATTCCCTCTTTCTGGAAGAAGCCACGAGCTACAAACCTCGCTTTTTATTCTTCTATGCTGCCATCTGCAGCATGCTTGATCTTATAGATCCACTTGGAAGTCACAACAAACTTCCCATCTAGTCTTGGGACCGCATCCGAAACATCATTCTTCATGATCGACTAGTAATCCTCGATCACGACATTCTTCTATTACTGTATCCCGAATTTTGGGAACTTTAGATTCTTCAATAGATAGCTTTGTTGCTCGAATAAATGTTGTAGTCCTTCTTTTGTGGGTGATGGTATACGATCTTTCCTACAAGACAAGTTAAAGTGCATGATTAGAAACATCTCATAGTTTTCAGAACAAATTCTTATACGTAAAGAAATATGTCATGCATTCATGCAATTATTTTAGCCAATGCTTCAATACAACATTCATCCATATCCTATAACTTTCTAGATGCCTTCCAATCTCTACTAGAACATTGTTAAGAGTGTGCACAACTCTCAACATGTCAGCAAAGAGGTTTCATTCTAGATAAGTAGCAATGGAATGTTGTACAATGCCATAGGCCACTTACCCATCACATGCATATTAGTAGCATACTATTCATTAATGCAATTATTCTAATATGCATAATACACAACCTAAGTCTAGGAACATAAGTATATACATCATTGAACAAGATTATTTAAACAATCATATATACAAGAAATGACAATTCAAATACTTATCTTTGTTTGTTTGTTGTGTGGACTCCCTCTCAATCTTTGCTTCCTTGTAGGAACTATTGGAGTGTGCTCCCTCTTGATCTTTGCTTCCTGGATTACCTGTCTTTGAACTTATATTCATCCTGGACCACTATGCATGCATAAGTGTGCACTAGTGTCATGATTGTGCCATCCTCAAGATCTCATACATTCATTAGTATAATCTCAACACAAAATAATCTTAAACATGAATAGTCATGATCATTTCAAACACAGATAATAAACATTGGTATTCAAGGTTTCATGGAGTACTTCTTTTACTTATGCATATTCTTATTTGACCATAGAACTCTTCTGGTTAGTCATATCATCAATCAAGGTAAGAGACATAATATGCATAAACCCTTGATTACTTAAATTTCTAACTTCATGAATAATCATATACAAAAGTATAAGATCCTAACATAGAGTAGGATTCTAACTTGATATAGGAAAACATACCTGGTCATCATATTTGCTAGTTATGTCTAGCAATGTTTTCTTGTGCTCTTCAATGACTTGCATAATTAATAAGTTGACCATTGTAGAACCAAAATATACATACCTTTATGTGATCCATGACTATGGATGAGTCTTTGTCTTTGTGTCACCATGGTCTTGATCTACAACTTGATTTGTACCTTCATGTTAGTGGATAACATTATCCTCATACAACACCACAGTGTATTAGTACAATCATAATACAATCATAAGTGTCATAACCCTAATCAATGAATGTCTTCTATCATGCATTTTTGCAGTCACATTTTTTACTTCATCTGATAGTTCTTCTTTTTCTTTCTCTAGTATGGTCAGTTTGGCTCCTTGAATAAGTTGAGTTTCTGGAATCTTCAATTTATTTTTTAACATTTTAATCGTGCTATCTTTTTCCTTAAGTAAATTTGCTCCTCCACCTCCCTTTTTATTTACCAAATCTAACTATAATTTTTTGATTTGTTGTTGTCGTGATTTATTCTCTGTCTTTTCTTGTCTCAGCTAATTATTTAATTTGTCTAAAATATCCCTTAACTTGGCAACTTTCACGATTGCTTCCAAATACTCTGCATATATAACTTCTGCAGTTTGTCTATGTAGCAGAATCTTATATGGAGCATTAATATTTGTCAAATCAAATTTCATTTTTGAAATTTTATCCTTGGTAACAATTGATAATTTTAGAGAATTCTCTTTGACATAATTTATGCTTGTAAATAAATTAATTTCTGTACTGGATAAAGCTCTAACTTTTGGAAATAATTGACTAGTGTGTCGGGATGATTCTTGCTTATTCTGACTATGTTCATTAAAAATATCCATTATATTGCAGGGTCTTTTTACATCTTCTTCCATTTGGGATTCTTGAAGAGTATATTCATTCATTGTGACTTCTGGTATTTTGATTTCAGGTTTTCTTTAATCCTCCAAAAATGCCATCAGTTCCTGCTACCTGTCCACCTCTGACTTTTTTACTTTTCCTCCTTCTTCACTTTCAAGGTTCACTATGTCCTAGAGAGTTCTTTTAGACCCAACCACCTCAGTATCCATCATGTTTTTAGTTTCTGCCATTTTAGACCCAACCACCTCAGTATCCATCATGTTTTCGGTTTCTGCCGTTGCATCTATCAGTACCATTTCCTTCCCTTCAGAAGCGGGGATTATTTCTTTATTTTCCTCGTATTCTAACTAGTTCGCTCTGTCAGACATTCCATCAATCTCTTGATGATCTATTGCTTTGATGCGATGGCTTACTCTTCGTTTTGATATGATGTGTAAAGGATCATATTCAATAGCTATATCCGTTTCGAACTCCATTTATTTCAATAATTTTTCTATATAGATTGTTACTAAACTCAATAACATGAAGACAATCATATTATAAACTTAATCATGAATAGATTTCAAAACATACCTATAAGTCATACGTGTCATATTTCTTGTAGTAGTTGTTGTTGTTGTTCCTTTTGTTCTTAGGACAATCTAAGGAAAAGTGTCCTCTTCTTGGTGTGAGTTGTGAGAGCTTGAACTTCATTCCCCATCTTTTCTTCTCAAGCTATAATTCGAGCTTCTTCCTGTGAGCATTCTTCCCATAGCCTATTGAATGAGATAAGTTTCTTCCTAGCACAAATTCCTTGGATGAAGGAATCCAATGACCTAGGAAGGCCATTAAGAGTGGTCATTACCACTTCTCCATTCTCTATAACTTATCCCTGCTTCAAGTTGTTCTTTTATCTGGCAGACCTTTGAGAAACAAGACTGCATGGTCTCCGCATTTTGGAACTTGATATTGTTCAATTGATTCCTCAAGGTCATCTTCCAATTTATATTCTTCCCTTCAAATAGCTTGGTCAAGGAATCAAACATCTCCTTAGGTGTCTTCAGAGATGACACATGTGGCATGAGATGGTTTTTGATAGAATCAATAATGATCCTTTTAGCCTTGACTAAGTTCCTCTTGTGTAAGGCCTTAGTCTCTTCTCCCTTTGGGATAGCAACCCCTTCATTTATGTAGGTGTCACCCTCACTCTCTTCTAGAATTAACCCAATCTTATACTTCCATGCTTGGAAGTTATCATCCCCTTCAAGCTTATCCTCAAGCTTCATGTGGTGAGACATCTTAAAGAGTACCTCAAATGAAATAGAAAATATTTAGGTCTTACCACTTGATTTGCAGAAATCTGGATCTGGAGCTAGACTAGGGTTTGTCAAAGAAACCCTAAAAATTTGAACTTTGAATTTCAAACTTCTGAAGGGACAGAAAGATTTACCTTGATGAGCTGATCAAGCTGGTATACTCAAAATGTGAAAAATGCAAAGTTTCACCCCTCACATTTACTTTTCAAACTTCTGGATTCACTAGGGAGGACCCTGAATTAGGGTTTGATTTTCCCAGAGCTTCATCCATCCAAAAAGTTTGATCTTGGTCTCTAAACTTCAATTTTTCAGAGGAGCTTCTAGCCATGGTGTCAGATTTCAAAATTCCAACTTTTGAAGAAGCCCTAATTTTCAGCTTCATTGGAGAGGACCCCAAACTAGGGTTTGATTTTCCTGGGGCTTCACCCTACCAAAAAGTTCGATCCAAATCTCTAAACTACAATTTTTCCAAGGAGATTCCATCCATGGTCTCAGATTGTAGAAATTCCTATTTTTGAGGAAACCCTAATTTTTAGGGCCAAAAATGAAAGTGCGCAGAATTGAATTCTGATTGGACAGAAAGATGCGCCTTGTTGAAGAGAGTCAATCTACCCTACTTCCTTTCAAGATATGTGGAGAGAAACCCAAAAAAAAGAAGGTCTAGCTTCTGCAACTACATAGTGTCTTCTTCTCAGGTTAGCTTTGATAGCATGTTACTTTTTGAGCACCAATTCAATATACTCTAGCATCTTATCTGAGAGAATAACATGTGTTTCGCAGACAATCTAATGAGAGCGAACTTAAGGCCCGATCTCCCAAGCTTAACGTAAGTCTAGAACAAATAGGACACAACATAAAATACTTTCCTAGATTTTATAGAGGTACAAATGTAAGAGTAGATTGTTTACCTTAGATTTGTAGATCTCTTTCTCCTCTGTTGATCCAATGCTCCAGTGCTACCAAATTGCAAGTAGCTAAACCTTGTTGAACATATGACAGACCATGAGAAGTGAAAGCATATATTCATATGATAGATCTAAGTTAACAGTTACGGAGGAAATCTCTAAGCATCATCAAGAGACAATACTTATGGAAGGAAATTATATTAACTGTGTTGAAGAATGGAGAAGTGCAATAGAAAAGAGGATTACAACTGTCCCCTTAACGTTTCAAGCCCCTTCCAACAAGCCATGCCAAATATCCTAGAGAGAAGTGGATGTTCCCCAAGCTAGAGTGTTAGGTCTATTGGGCTTGATTTCACCAGCATGAGAGTACGATAGACTTCCTCCCTTTAGAATGGGAGTGAGCTTCATTTAAATAGGATTAAGTGGATAGGGTATGGATAGGATAGGTTGAGATATGATAGGAGAGGCTGAAGGGATCTTTCCAAGGTGTTAGGAGTCGAGTGCTAAGTCTCCCAAGAGGTCAGGGATAGGGTCCCAAGTCAGCAAGCTTCAAGAAGGAGCTCGAAGAAGCTATTTTTTCCAACTAACTGACTTCATCGCACCCTATAATGGAGCAAGGTGCGACACCACATGTTGCATGAGTGCAACCTGCGATGACCTCTCAAAACCTAGTACAAATGGGTACAAATCCTTCTAGGTCAATCACTCAATCAAGGTAACTCCAGGGGTGTATACAATGAATCCCATGATGGGAAGATTTTAGGTGTAACAAAATGCCCCCCAAAGCATGAAGCTATTGAAAGGTAGACAGGTGAAGTGCTTTGAAAAAAGGAATGGCAATGGACTTATCGGATGAAGGATGCTGCTGCAGGACAACTGACTCTGAGTACACAGTCTCAAATGACTCACAACATGGTTGCTGACCAATACAATGCAGATCCATGGTAGTAATGACCGATTGAACACAATCATGGCTACTAGACACAAGCGTAAATCCATGATGAGATGGTAACACAGCCACAACCAATACAAATGTGGATCCGTGTAATATGACTCAATATAAACTCCATCGCAACCTAGGTAAAACATGAATCCCTAGGGTCTTCAAGCTGAACGCACAATGATACGAATCTATCCATGTGATTACAAATGTCTTGACATCGAACATGGTAGAAACCACTTGATTATCGATCATTGATGTAAACCATTAACAAGAACCAAGGAGATCACCATTGATGTCAATGATTCCCAAGGTATCACGGTACATATCATCTAGTGTGAATAAGTGAGTTGAATTCGAACGCAAGATGAAATATTTCAATCAAGATTTGATGATGTAAACTCATGTTCAAAGTGAGGTAACTTGCCATTAAGACATGCAGGGACAATGTACTTAATTGGTTTCTAGATTCAATCCTCGGATGACGAGTTGATGTCGACAAGGATGAGTCCGTCGAAGGAGGGCCATGATGAATCCCCCATCAATCGACACAAAACACGACAAAAGATGTGTAGAGTAGGTCAGATGGTACAGTTACATGCAATAGTGACTTAGAGTAGACCGACATGGTGGCAGGCATACTGACTGCAAATGATAAATGACAAACATATTCTTGAACATGGGCATGGCATGACTTATCAGTATTGACATGATGAGTATGACACAAATTTCTAATGCAATTGATGATGGAAGCTTTTCTTTGAATGACTCAAAGGAGTAATAAGACTCAGGAAGTAAGCAGAACTCAAAGACAAACAGATGATCCAAGCGCTGTACGCAAATGTAGATGAGTGCCATGTTTAAGAACGACTACGTACTGCCAGTAACAAGGTCATTAACATAAAATCTTTCCTTTTTCCCCATCATGAACAATGAGTGCCTCATGTGTTTTTTACGAGCTTGATGAGGGTAACCAGATGCTTAGTATAGCTCATCTCATAGATGAGTCCAATCCCAAATATTTTATGAACCTGGGATAAGAGGGGTTTGTCCCATGATGAGCCCTTTAATGTAAGAATTTAACGATTCCATAGAAGGAAAACTCGGTCGCCATTTCATGTTTCGAGAGTCTGAAAAGAACTAAATAAGACTCCAACGGTCCTTTTTCGTAAAGTTAGCCTCATCACTTGAAAAAGGGTAAAACAACCTGGGAGAGGACTCTTCCAGTCATGATTGGCTGGAGTATACCTTTTTCGTAACTAGTACCCCCTGGTCCAAAAAAGCGGTAAACTATCACTAGGAAGATGACCATTCAAATACTTTAACAGGCATGAATGCGACAAGTTTGCTTGGCAATCTTTTCGTTTTTCGAGAGCCTGAAAAGAGCTTAAAGATAGACTCCGGAGAGGTTCCTTTTCCATGGGAGTTTAACGAGCCTGAAAAAAGAGATAAATCATAACTTGGTACTTATTCTCATAGTTTTAAGAGCCCGAGAACAAACGAAGAGTAAGCTCACCACAAAATAATCACAATCTAACCGTTGCGAAAAGATAAATGACAAAATATGCAAGGGGTGTTCATACCTGAGATGATCGTTCCAATATGAAAATGGCATAGAAGGGCACTTCACGACTCTTCCACACTCGGAAAGTAGGTCAAATAGTCAACTGAACGTTCAAATATAATAAAACCGATCCAAACTATAGCAAATGGGATAATGGCATCAAATATTTGTAAAAGGAATATTCTATTTTGTTTATAAATAGAAATAAAAACCAAACATAGTCACCATTGTTCTATTTGCCAATTCGGAGCGAAATATTCACTTGTCGATTCCAGGAGCTATGATCAACCATTTCACTCACTGTCATGGGTAGGCAACCCTAAACTTCATCCAGCAAAATCATAGTGGTTTACATTTTTGAATTTCAGTCATTTTTTTGGGTTTTGGCTTGATTTGGGAAGGGTCATTGCACCTTCGGCTCGTCCCAGTTGGCCTTTTTGGGAACTGTGACGAGACCTAGTCATCACAAGGGTATCATAGGTGGACTGCGACGATGTCACTCTATTTGCAAAAACAGGGTGCGGCAACGGTGACGTCCATCCCCAAACTCAAACCAAGCTCAAAAGAAAGACTGCCAGTGGTTGATGCAAGTTCTAACATTGTTTAAACTTTCCTATTGGCAGGTTCCAAGCAACGAAATGGTTATGGAATGGAGAGAATGGGAACATGAGTTGGATAATGAACAAGCTGCAAACGACCCACGGTGTGTAGAAGCATTGAGGAACTGTGGGCTCCTCAAGTTCTTCTGATTCCAGGGGATGAGATCCCAAATCCCATTATTGACTCACATGCTCTGATGCTGGGATGTGACCCAACAATACTTTGTGATCGATGAGCATGAGCTTACCATAGATGTCGAGGACATCTATTTTTGGAATGGATTGTCTCGAAGAGGGGACAACGTGCTTCTCACTGGATCACATGGGAGTGATCGAACTATGGATGATATGATCCAGCAGCATTGTGTTCCCAACACTCGTGCATCTACTGGGAAGATTCCCATTAAAGATGTGCAAGAACGCCCATTATGTGCCATACTATTTACCATTACGAGGATGGAGGGGAGCCAAGAACCTCACTTAACCACCAGGGAACATATGCTTTATGTGGAGGACTGTATGTCTCCAAAGATCTTTAACTGGTTCGAGGGGGTCCTTGCAAACATGCAAGCTCAGCTGACAAAGTGTTGGTGGGGAGAGATCAAACAGTTCAGCTATGGATCCATAGTGATCTCGTTCTTATTGGAACGGGTTCCCCTTTTGTGTCTTCAGGTACCACTGGAGAATAGGGATCCTAGAGATCCTCGCATGGCTAGGTGGACCGATGTGATGGACCGACATGGTGGGGGCCCTATTATTGGATACCCTCCTGAGTTCTTCACTTCGCTGGAGGGCCAGTTACTGATGGTGGAGGATTTCCCATACAGTGGTACGGACTTTAGAGATGACCTGGACTTGCCGTTGCCAGAGGGAGCAGCATGGGGAGACCTCGGTAAGAATAAATGACCCTTGTAGTTTTTAAGTTTTATGCATTTATAATTTTTTTTTGATATAGTGCTGACAGATGAACAACATGTGGGTGCAGATGTGGGACCTGTACAACCTATTGGACCTCTCTTCTGGCTAGGAGAGAGAGAGGGGAGGGAAAAGTTGCTTGTCCGGCTATGCATGCTGCCATCGTGGAGATGGATAGAGTCTACACCAACCTAAGTGGGTTGACATTAGATGCTCCTGAGCCATCAGTAGATGAGGCGCCACAACCCATGCAGGTACACACGTTTGGAGCTACTCCGCACTTCAACGTGCTACTTCGCAGGGTTGTGAGAGCAGCTGACTATTTTCAAACTCAACAGGATAGGGCTGTTAGACCTCCTAGGGTTGTACGGGCCAGGCGATAGGCCACATGTTGTTATTGTGTGTGTACTGAGAGCTTTAGAGGCCTCATATTTTGTACTACTAAAAGCTGCGAGGATTCATATTTTGTAGAGACTTACTGAAAGCCGTCGTGCTTCATAATTTTGTATCAGCACTACCTTTTTGAGATTATATATATATATATATGGACAGTTCGACGATTTATACATCATGTGTTCTAAAATAATGATGTGATCTTGTTTATATGCTTTGCATTTATACAGTGTATTATTTACATGTTGTGAATGCTTTTACATATTATGAGTATTATGTGTGTGTGATGTACCAATCAAGAAAGAAGTTGGCCAGCGAGTCAACAACTGCATTTAACACTTGTGGAATGTGCAGGTATTGAATAGATTCAAATGACCTTGCCAGGAGACAAACTTGCCTAAAGAGATGGAGTAGGGTAGGATCATGGATAGCGTAGACCAGATTAAGATGGGAAACCACTAATTGAGAATCCATGTGGATGACAATGTGGTTCATACCCAAGGAAATAACATCGATTAAGGTTCCAACTACCGCTAGATATTCTGCGGCATTGTTGGTTGCAACTCCGAGGCAACTTCCTCCAGAGCTGATGAGCTCTCCTATTGGGGAATACAGTACCCAAGCTACCGAAGCAAGGTTACGGGTATGCCGGCTGGTGCTGTCCGTGAATCCGTAGCATGTTGCCATTTGCACATGCATATAGAACATGGTATAAGAAACATAAACAAGATCTAAAGACACTAAAAAACAGGCGCGTCACACCACACAGAAACACACAAACATGCCATGTACAGTATATACAAGAAAGTCTATGCGTGATAGGATCACGCATAGTACCTCTTCAGGTAAAGCCCATTATGGGGTTCACCCAAAGATATTCCATCATAATATTCAAGCTCGTAAGCTCCTTTTTCCAAAACACGTTTAACAATGTATGGTCCGTGCCACATGCACTTGAACTTTCTTGCTCCTAGTTTGCCATGTTTCTGGTCATATGTGAGGACCAGGTCACCCTCATTGAAAATCTGAGGTTCAACTAACTTATCATATTGAACTTTGATGTGTTTCTTGTGTGCTTCGTTAGCAAGAGCAGCATCTCGGTGAGACTCGTCAAGTTTTGCTAAGTACAAAAAATGTTCTTCCTCGAAATTAGTGTTAGGAAGAAGTTCGACAACGAGTTGTAGAGACAGAATTTTGCACTCTATGGGAAGGATAGCCTCTATTCCATACACTAGTTGAAAAGGAGTGAAACCTCTGGTAGTTTCAACAGAAGTTCTATAGGCCCATAATACTGAAAAGAGCATATTATGCCAATTGGACTTATGTGTACCTACCATCCTTTGGACCATAGTTTTCAAGACCTTGTTAATGGCCTCGACTTGTCCATTGGACTGCGGGTAGTAGGGTGTTGAGTTTTCATGATGAAAACCCAGTCTATCACTCAGTTCATCAACCATATCGTTATGAAAGTGAGAACCATGGTCGGTCACTATCGCCTGTGAAACTCCAAACCATGCTATTACATAATTGAACATGAAGAGTGCGGTGGGTTTGCGGTCGTTTTGGTATGTAGGCATTCCCTCAGCCCACTTTGTGAAGTAATCCATAGCTACAATGATGTAAATATGCCCCCCGGATGAGGTAGGCTTACAATGCATAAAATTGATGCCCCATTTTGCAAAGGGTCCCACAGCAATAACTGGGTGTAACAGGGTGGGATGGGTGCACTTCTTCGTATGGAAGTGTTGACATGGAGGACATCTTTTCACAGCCTCAATACAATCTTTGAATATAGTAGGCCAATAATATCATGCGCGCAAAATCTTCTGGGCTATAGCCATCCCAACGAGGTGACCACCACACACCCTAGTGTGATAGTCATTTAGAATGCATTCAACCTCATCGTGGGTTAGACAACGTCGAAGAATTGAATCCATGCCATGGCGGTACAAAGTATGACTGATGATCAAATAATACTTCGCATGCTGACATATTCTACGACAGTCGTCATGAGACAGTTGAGGTTCGAAGCGTTGGGTTTGAAGATATAATGAAATATCTCCATACCATGGATCAGTCATACTGATGAGAAACAACGATTCATCTGGAAAAGAATCATTGTGCTCAAATTCTACATCAGGACAGGGAAGGTCACAAATAAGCTCAGTAAACACCAAAGAATTTTTAGACTTGGCTTTCTCGAAAATAAGGTCAAATTCTTGTAGTATCACAATCCAGCGTGAGTACTTGCCACAAAGCACCTGACATGTCAATACGTGGTACATGGAGTTCGAGTTTATGATGATGGTGGTGGTGCGGAGCACGATATAGTGTCGAAACTTTTGGATGGCAATGACTTCCGTGAGAGCAAGCTTCTCGACATTTGAATATCTAGTTTCAGTGTTAATGAGACCCTTACTTGCATAGTATATTACATGTTCCTAGGTGTTTTGATCGTCCTGTACCAAAAACATGGTGATAGTGGTGGCAGAAGGAGCGAGATATAAGATGTAATCTCAGAAATAGTTCGGTGGTTGGATTACGGCGGCATGCACGATGGCATGTTTGATGTTGTCGATGGATTTCTGAGCTTGATCATCCCAAATGAACAAGATGTCCTTCTTAAGCAGTTTCATATACACCTTAGTCTTCTCTGCAAAGTTACAAACAAAACACCTTAAATAAGTCACCTTCCCTTGGAGACTTTGAAGTTCTATCATGTCGGTCGGAGGTGGTAGGCTGACATTGGCCTCCACTTTTAAGGGATCGATGCGGATCCCATCCTTCGAGACAATAAACCCTAAGAGGTATCTAGACTCAATGCAAAAGATACACTTATCAGGATTCAGATGGATATTGTATCATCTGCATCTGAGGAAGATGGGCGTCAGATGATCCATGTGGAACTCATGCTACTTTGAATGAGAAGGGAGATCATCCATGTAAGGTTCCAAAAAGGCCTTATTGTCATGGAAGGTATACGACATGGCCAGCTGGAACGTGGCGCCAACATTTTTAACACCAAACAGGAGTTTACAGTATGCAAACATCCCCCAAAGACGGATGAAATCCATCTTATGTTGGTCAACTAGGTTGATCTCAATCTGGTTGTAACCGAAAAGGCCATCCATGAATGAAAAGATGACACTTCCAGCACAATTGTCGATAATCTGGTCAATGAATGGGGTCGGGTAGTTGTCCTTTGGACAAGCCTTGTTAAGGTCCCGATAATCGACATAGATGCAAATGGTACCCTGCTTTTTGTTCACAAGGACGACGTTTGAGACCCAATCCGTTAATGGGACAGGATAGATGAAGCCATCCTTTAATATTTTTTCAATCTCTGCCTTGATCACTGTAGTCTTCTGGGGGTGTACCGATCACAAATTTTGACGTATAGGTTTGATGTTGGGATAGGTTTTTATTTCATGAGAAACAATCATGGGGTCTATCCCAGGCATCTCCTCATAGGAGCAAGCGAATATGTCTCGAAATTGCTTAAATAAGGCCGTACTAATAGCTATTTCTTCAAGGGAACACTTCTGGCATATGTGAATGTGTTCCACTACACCAGGTTTTACCGAGATGTCTACCAGGATGGTCGGCTCGATGTTGGCCAAGTTTCCCTCAATGTCTGACATACATGTGAGTGTGGGGGAATGAGGGAATGGGTAGACATCTTGTGAAAATATGGTGCTAATGTTTTCCTCTATGTACTCCAAAGGGGGGAGAAAAGACAAACTATGGTGGAGGTCATCCCACGGACCATCATCAACATTCCTAACTTCCATGATGGACTCGTTTGAATGAAAAGTCCACACTAAGAGATCAGGTAGAGATGATGCCCATTGTAGAGAACGGGATGGGGGAGCCATAGATAAGTGGTTCTCTGGTGCTAACTAGATAACCTCATAAATAAGTTCGGCAGGTGAAAGAGGCATTGCATCTCCAATTAGGTGTGTTTTGGCTTCGTCAAGTACAAGCCAAGTATCAGTGGAGTGAGATGAAATCTCTGTGGATATCATGTTCACCGAGGAAACATGATTAAGGGGGTCCTAAATTGGAAAAATGCCCATGAAAGATGAATCTTTCAAAAGGCCAACCCTTGTACTCTCATACTATTTTGACATTTGTCCAATGGAAGGAACATGCTCACCAGGATGAGTAGTAGTGTTTGGTGTGCAAAAATCTAGTTGGTCAACAGTAAAAATGCGTCCTTGGTGGGGGAATTGTACTATGCAGAAGACTGAAGAGGCTACCGCCTACATGGCATAAAACCAATTGCAACCAAGCAAGAGATTATAATCTATCGAGGCTAAGACCACTTCCACACTAATGGTTATGGTCTTTTCGCCCAACTCAACTGCGAGGGCTTGTAGGAGCCCATGAGGTTGAAAGCCACGCTAGTTGAATGCTCTCAACGTGGTGGGAGAACAATTCAATTCGGGAGAGCCGATGGCTCTCCAATAGGTGATCAACATGATAGAGGTAGAGGCACCTTCGTCCAAAATGGAACAATGGACAATTTTACCAGTAATGTTGGTAGCTACTTGGAATGCGAGCTGATGGGAAAGCCTCGGCTTGAAGTAGTCAAGTCGCAACATGATGGTATTCGAAAAGTCAAGGTCAACTGCACCGATTGCTATGAGGAGATTTTTGCATTGATTGGGACAATGCTGCAAAACTTCCAGGGTAGACATGGTGTAACAGGCTTGTGCCAAGTCCTCTACGATATTGTAATTTTGTGCTGCGCGAGCATTAGGATTGAAAACGACTTTTTGAATCGTGCTCTTGGGCAGTCACAATATCGAATCTAAGGATGGCTTCTCAATGGTGAGAGAAGCGGATGGTACAGTGACATCAAGAGTGGAGTTGGAAGCTTTTTCAATATTACTTCCAATAGGCTCTTTCAAAGGGACCGAGTCATATGATCGCAAGCGAGTGTTCAAATTGATCGTCTCGTTACGTACCATGAGAACATGCGTGGTATTTGATGGTTCCCCCTGGGCTGGAGGGTTTGAGCAATCATTTGCTTATTTTGAGTGGGAAACTAATCATTGAGGACTATAGGAGTCGGTTTACCCCTAAGAAACTTTTGGACTTCATCTCTATGGGGACACTCTTTGGAAAAATGATAATCTCCACACAGTAAACAAGGAAATTTTAGTTTTCGTTTCTGTTTGGTGTCGTCACGAGTGCTCTTCTGTTCTGGTTTGGCAGAAGAATTCTTAGGTTTCCCTTTGTTCTTCTTCTTACCACTGAACTTCTGAGATGAAGCTGATTGGACAAAATTCACCTTTTCAGTTACACCAGGAGCGGTCGACTTGGTGGTGTTGTACCCAGCCTGAGTTGGTAATGGGGAGGAACCATGAAGGTTCGACGATCCAGCAGGATGGGTGGTAAGGGATCCAATGATGCCATTAGTTTAAGGTCCCTTAGGAGGTTTTTTGGGGTCATAAGTGTCGCGGGGTGCATCGGGAAGAATTTCAAATAGGGTGCCCGATTGAGCATAGACCAAGTCTAGGTAATGGGCACGGGCGATAGCTTGTTCTTCAGTGACAACACTGCCCATGGTGACATCTCGGGCTATGTGATGGATGAGAGACTTCGTAAACCAATCTGCTAGTAGTTGATCTAGAATGGGAGCCTTAATTAAGTTCCTTCTCCTCCACCACTCATGTATATGAGCAGAGATATGAGTAGTAGTATTATGACGGAGAGAGGTGAGAAGGTCTGTACCAGTTTTGTATCGTATGGGAAGTTGGAAATGAGTTAGGAAGTTCATAGCCAGAGAACTGAAGTCATGAAAAGAATGAGGTGGTAATTCGATATACCACTTAGAAGTCAAACAAGTGAGAGTCCGTTGGAATAATATCAGACGGATCAAGTTGTCCATCAGAGAGTTGGATGAACACCATAAATGGTATGTCATCACATGGTGTTTAGGATCCTCATCCGGCTTGCCGTCAAACTTGGGGATATCCGAGGCGAGTTTTACCAGAATCAGGGGCCAGTTAGTCCCATGGTAGATGGGGTCGTTCATTAGTCGAGATAGATCGGGTAGGTCCAGAGTAGCCAAAAAGACCAGTTGTTGATTGGGTTGCGGGTACTGGTAGTACTGATAAGGCATGTAAGAACTGTATAATTCCTCCCCTTAGAATGGGAGTGAGCTTCATTTAAATAGGATTAAGTGGATAGGGTATGGATAGGATAGGTTGAGATATGATAGGAGAGGCTTAAGGGATCTTTCCAAGGTGTTAGGAGTTGAGTGCCAACTCTCCCAAGAGGTTAGGGATAGGGTCCCAAGTTAGAAAGCTTCGAGAAGGAGCTCGAAGAAGCTATTTTTGCCAACTAACTGACTTCATCGCACCCTATAATGGAGCAAGGTGCGATGTTGCATGTTTCATGAGGGCAATATGCGATGAGCTCTCGAAACCTAGTACAAATGGGTACAAATCCTTCCAGGTCAATCACTCAATCAAGGTAACTCCACGGGTGTATACATTGAATTTCACGATGGGAATATTTTAGGCATAACAACATGTACAACATATCAATCATAAGAAGCAATCACAAGAGACAATAGACACACAAAGTTTCCTTGAGGAAAACCATAAAGAACGCCAATTTCATTAAATTTGGACAAATTAGGCAAATTTTGGACTAAGAAAGTGTGAATTTAGACTTTGAAAGTGCCAATATTGGATTTGAAAAGTGTGTTTTTGTATTAGAATAGTGTGTTTTTTACTACTTATGAACCTTAAAATTGCACTTTTTTTGTTATGAAACAATGAATTTCAATTCAAAATAATTGAATTTCAAATCAAAAAATGCAAATTTTGATTTGAAAAGTGTGAATTTAAAATATAAAAATGCAAATTTTGATTTGAAAAGTGTGAATTTCAAATCAAAAAATGCCAATTTTGATTTGAAAAGTGTCAATTTAAAATAAAAAAAAGCAATTTCAGATTTGAAAATAGTGAATTTCAAATAAAAAACTACAATTTTTTATTTGAAAATTGCAATTTTCATTTGTAAATGTTCAAAATTTTAATTTGAAAAATTCAATGTTTAAAATATCTAGTCATTGCTACAATAACAAGTCAATCCGCTAAGTTATAACATATAAAAATGGTTTGTCCTGACTTCTATTTTCCGACAAGAATGATCATCCGCCCCTTCTTTTCGTAGTTAATTGTGAGAAGATTTATCCAAAAATTCAGCTATATCCATAATGGAGAACACAAGAAGGATCGATCGACCCTTCTTGCAGTGTCGAGCTATTATGAAAATCATATTGGGAATAAGAAGGGTCGGTCAACCCTTCAATTTCAAGGGATTTGTTAAACTAGAACACCTTGGAATTTATAACATATAAAAATAGTTTTTCCCGACTTCCATTTTCCGACAAGAAGGATCAACCACCCCTTTTTTTGTATTTAATTGTGAAAAATATTTATCCAAGAATTCAACTATATCCATAATGGAGAACACAAGAACGATTGGTCGACCCTTCTTGCAGTGTCGAAATATTATGAAAAGAATATTGATAATAAGAAGGGTCGACCGACCCTTCTTGCAGTGTCGAACTATTATGAAAATAATATGGGGAATAAGAAGGGTCGACCGACCTTTCAATTACGAGGGAATTGTAAAAATAGAACACCTGGGAAGCTATATCATATAAAAATGGTTTGTCTTGACTTCCGTTAATTGTCCACCCCTTCTTTCCGTAGTTAATTGTCAAAACATTTACCATCAATTGAACTATAGCCATAATTGATAATACAAGAAGGATCGACCGACCCTTCTTGCAGTGTCGAACTATTATGAAAACAATTTTAAGAATAAGAAGGGTCACTCGACCCTTCGTTTAGGAGGAAATTGTAACAATAGAACACCTTGGAGAAAGAGCGGCCGCTCTTTCTCTGAGAATATTTCTACTTGCCAACAAAGTCTTTAAAGCAAAACTTCTATAAATGTTTCGACACGTGGAATGATTATATTGTGACATGTGGCATATTTGATTTTTAAAATTAGTTTAAAAATTGTTTAAATGAATATTAAGGAAATTAATGGTACCATTTAACGTTTGGGGACTGTTTTAAGCTCCTGCATTTTCTGAACCAGCAACGAGGATGTTCCTTCCTTTCTCTGTTAATTGTTATTTCTAGTAGATATTTTCCATTGTGTTATTCTTCATGCTTGGATGAAAGTAATATTAAATCATAATTCATATGTTTATGCTCGGGTTTACTACATCTAAGTATTCACCAATTTTATGCTAAAATTTATATTGGATTCATTTATGACCAATGCCCAATATTAATGGAGAAGACAAGAAGAATCGGCCGACCATTCTTGCAGTGTTCAACTATTATGAAAACAATACTGGGAATAACCAGGGTCAGTCGAACATATAAAAATAGTTTTTCCTGACTTCCATTTTCCGACAAGAAGGATTGGTCGCCCCTTCTTTTCATAGTTAAGTGTGAAAACCTTTATCCAACAATTCAGCTATATCCATAATGGAAAACACAAGAAGGATCGACCGACCCTTCTTACAGTGTCAAAATATTATGAAAAGAATATTGGTAATAAGAAGGGTCGACCAACAATTCTTGCAGTGTCAAAATATTATGAAAATAATACGGGGAATTTTTTATTTTAAAATTGCAATTTCCATTCCTAAATGTTCAAAGTTTTAAGGTGAAAAGTTATAACATATAAAAATTGTTTGTCCCAACTTCCATTTTCCGACAAAAATGATCGGTCACCCCTTCTCTCGTAGTTAATTATGAAAAGATTTATCCAACAATTTAGCTATAGCCATAATGGAGAATAGAAGAAGGATCACCCAACCCTTCTTGCAGTGTCAAATTATTATGAAACAAATATTGGGAATAAGAAGGGTCGACCAACCCTTCATTTAGGAGGGAATTGTAACAATATAAAACCTTGGAGAAAGAGCGACCGCTCTTTCTCTGAGAATATTTCCAATTGCCAGCAATGTCTTTAAAGAAAAAATTATATAATTTTTGTTGTTAAAAAATTTATATCTGGTATCCTAGGGTGACACGTGGAACAATCATATTGTGACGTGTGGCATATTTGATTTGGAACTTTGAGCAGACCCAAAAGTATATTGTTTCTATTTAAAAAAAAAAACAAAAAGAAAGAATGTTTATGTCTGGTTAATCGCATTCACAATCATTCCAACTAATGGCATCAATATCTGCATTGTCGTATGGGAATGTCCTTTTCCAACACAGTATCCTGCTTAAATTTTAATTAGCTTTATGGTGTGTCTGGGAATGCATGCATGTGTTGCTTGTTTTTGAAATTATACATGGAATCAGTGATGAATATAATTGTCACTGATTTTGTATCTACCCCATTGCAATAAAAAGTAAAATATTTCTATTTAAAAAAAAACAAAAAGGAAAGAATGTTTCTCTTTAAATACTAAAATGTTTCTATTTAAAAAAAGAAAAAAGAAAAAGAAAAATGTTTCTATTTATAAAAAATAAAAATAAAGAATGTTTCTCTTTAAAACGTAAAATGTTTCTATTTTAAAAAAAAAAGTTGGTGCATCTAGCAAGTTGGAAAGAATCAAAATGGAAGACACAATTACTGAATACAATTACAAACGAGCCCCCAGCAGCTCGTGCAATATTGAGTATGGTCAAAAAGCTAGAGTAGATCAAATTGAGGAGCAGAAAACCCATGTTGACTCAACTCTTCTCGACAGGGGTTCTCACTGTCATCAACAAACACCAACAATCCCTTATACACCAGCCCGAAAAGGAGTTACCCTTCCTAGCAACACCTACGAAGGGTGCTACAGGAACCAAGTTTCTACAGTGGCATTGAGAATATGCTTTACCCACAAATCTCTTATCACAGAAAGTTAACCAGAAATCAACAGCTTGAAAACATACTGTTTACTAATCATTCGCATAATATGTAAGCAATTCACAGATTCAACATATTAAAGTAAGGATTCACAATAACATATCCATTCTACTTAATTGCATGAACCATTATCATTCAATCCAAAGCATAATAGACATAATGCAACATTCACCACCTCACAGAGACAGAGACAGAGACAGAGACAAAATTAGAACAATAATTGGACATCCTCATGTATTCATTAAACTCTGCGGTAAACCCGTCGGAGGAATAGTCAAAACATAATGTTGTGGATCCAAATTAGACCAGAAAGAGGATTTCTCCACTATCTCTCTCTCTTCTAATCTTCCCTTAGGCTTACAATTCACTTCTATTTATATGCTATTCAATGGTCCATATTGACCGATTCTAACAATTGAATATTGACTGAGCAACCCCCATAACAAAACCACGCTAACATTTGGAGTCTACACCGAGACTGAACTTCCAAAGACATGGAAAAATACACAGGAAAAAAGTGAGCCAATGGCAAAAAATCCATAGAAAAAGGAGCGAGCCACCAGCGAGCCGGACGCTGACCACCAAGACCAGTGTGAATGTCGACTAGGAAGATCAATCAGGGAGCAGGGTGCCCCCCCCATGGCAAAACTGGTTCTTCATGAGGGAAGTCCCTCGAGGTATCCATGTAATCTTTCAGAGCAGACTTGAGCAAGTGAAGACCGGCCGAATGAGTTTGTTGGCCACCTTTTATAATTTGGAGGGATTCACGGACACCATGAGCTAGCTGATTCCTCACTTGAATTTCACGAGTGAACAAGATCCTACCTCCCATTAGGGGTTGGAGATTAATTTCCATCCCAAGTGGGCTTCGTATTCCCGAATAAGGGATAATTCGTGATGTGCTATTTGCGCCTCTATTGGAGTAGGCATCTTTGCTAGATACTAAGCACCCCAATTGAAGGTCTGCAGGGTAGACTCTTCCATCCCCATGGTGTGTTGTTGAGACGAGGCTTCTCCCTAAGAGAAACTTCCCCCCCAGGTCGTGAAGACTCTACACCCCTACTAGATCCCTTGCGTCTACACGCCCTCATATGGGAAGCCATGATATACCAATTAAAAGAACTAAACCACTAGAAATCCACCCAGAAGTTCAGCCAAGCTTTAAATTGTAGGTCTCTTGAATGGACGTCGTCTACTCCATTGAAAATATTTATAGGAATTTCTATGGAAAGTAGGGTGGAGAGCCAACTTGACTCCCTAAGATTTTCATAGAAGCCAACACATACAAGAGGATTTCCATTAATGGCTTTGTAGAAATTGAATGACTCAAAATCCATGTAAAAGGCCATCTCATACAATTGAAAATCAATTTGTAGTACTTGCTCGGCAGCACGGTACAACCAGAATTACTACCTTCAGCATGGAGGCAGTTATGCATAAGGAAGCAATGATAGAAACGAATTGTGTAAACTGACATCAACATAATGATTGAGGGCATAATTTATTGGAGGCATTACATTATAGGGCATTTGGATGACCCCTGCCCCATCTCATCCTCCACTACCGTCCCTTCACACTAGCCTGCATTTATCGGAATAGTACTGTCATGATGGTTGATAGATGTGTATACGGCGAAAGCTAAGCATCTAGCTGTAGAGTAGTAAATGCAACAGCTCCACTACTGTCCCTTCAAACGAGCCTGCATCTATCTGAATAAAAGATGCTGCCAGCGTTCAACGACTGACAAGGACAATCTAAAACGTTCAGCAACTTTAGCCTTTGAAAGTGTCAATATCAACCTTTCTAAAGTGCAAAAACAGGTTCTGACTGTGGCAATATTGTCTTTGAAAAGTGTGTTTTTCAATTCAAATAGTGTGTTTTTTGACTACCTATAAACCTTAAAATTGCATTTTTTTGTTATATAACTATGAATTTCAATTTAGAAAGTGTGAATTTCAAATCAGAAAATGCAAATTTTGATTTGAAAAGTGTGAATTTCAAATAAAAAAATGCAAAATTTGATTTGAAAAGGGTGAATTTGAAATCAAAAAATCAAAATTTTCATTTGGAAATTGTGAATTTAAAATTAAAACATGCAATTTCTGATTTGAAATGTGTGGATATCAAATTAGAAAATTCAATTTTTTATTTAAAATTTGCAATTTACATTTGTAAATGTTCAAAATGTGAGGTCAAAAGTTATAAAAATGGTTGTCCCAACTTCTGTTTGTCGACAAGAATTATCAGTTGCCCCTTCTTTTCGTAGTTAGTTGTGAAAACATTTATCCAACAATTCAGTTATATCCATAATGGAAAACACAAGAAGGATCGAGTGACCCTTCTTGTAGTGTCGAACTAATATGAAAATAATATTGGGAATAAGAAGGGCCAGTCGACCCTTTTGAGAGTGTCGAACTATTATAAAAATAATATTGGGAATAAGATGGGGCGGTCGACCCTTCAATTACGAGGGAATTCTAAAAATAGAACACCTTGTAAGTTATAACATATAAAAATGGTTTCTAACGACTTTTGTCTTCGATCCTTGTTTTTCGACAAGAAGGATCGACTGTCCCTTCCTTTCATAGTTAATTGTGAAAACCTCTATCCAGCAATTCAACTATATCCATACTGGACAACCCAAGAAGGATCGACTGACCCTTCTTGCAGTGTCGAACTATTATGAAAACCATATTGGGAATAAGAAGGGTTATATGAGCATTCAATTTTGAGGGAATTGTAAAAATAGAAGACCTTGGAAGTTGTAACATATAAAATTGTTTGTCCTGACTTCCATTTTCTGACAAAAAGGATCGGCCGTCCCTTCTTTTTGTAGTTAATTGTAAAAAAATTTATCCAACAATTCAGCTATATGCATTATGGAGAACAAAAGAAGGATCGACCAACCCTTTTTGCAGTGTCGAACTATTGTGAAAATAATATTGGGAATAAGAAGGGTTGGCCGACCCTTCAATTACGAGGGAATTGTAAAATAGAACACCTTGGAAGTTATATCATATAAAAATGGTTTGTCCCAACCTCCATTTTACAACAAGAAGGATCGGTCGCCCCTTCTTTTCATAGTTAATTGTGAAAACCTTTATCCAACACTTCAGCTATAGCCATAATGGATAATGGAAGAAGGATCGACTGACCCTTCTTGCAGTGTCGAACTATTATGAAATGAATATTTCGAATAAGAAGGGTCAACGAACCCTTCATTTAGGAGGGAATTGTAATAATAGAAAACCTTAGAGAAAGAACAACCACGCTTTCTCTAAGAATATTTCTACTTGCCAGCAAAATATTTAAAGCAAAAACTATATAAATATTGTTGTTAAAATGTTGATATCTTCTATCCTAGGGTGACATGTGGAATAATCTTATTGAGACACGTAGCATATTTGATTTGGCACATTGAGTATAGCGAGGTTACTATTTTTTCTTTGATTTGGCACATTGAGTATAGCGAGGTTACTAATGCTGGTTTAACAACAACACAATCAGGAAATGAAAATTCACTGATAGTAGTTTTAAGGATTAGGCACATGCAAGATTACCCTATAATTGGAAATGCTAATTGAAAAATTAACATGAATTTATTAATTTATGTTAATCATTTGCAGAAATAGATAAATGTTTTAATTAAATAAATTCACTTAAAACATAAAAGAGACACAGATCATTAGTAAAGACAAATCCAAACTATAGATCAATGTATGGATTATTGATTGCAAAAATTAAACAGTGTTCATAAAGAATCTGAAGTAAAAATCAACATTCATGAGCACTGTAAATGAGATTAATTACTTATCTGCTCAAATTACTATCAACCAATTAAAGTTAACTGATGGCAAATTAAGGGTTCAAGCGCATTCAAGATTGACCTGTAACTGATATGTCAATTGAAAAATTAACATCAATTATAATTTTCTGTAAAAACCATCTGCAGAAATAGCTAAAAGCTTTAATTGAATAAATTCTTTTAAAACATTAAGGATACACAGATCATAAGCAGAGAAAAATCAAAACTGTAGATCAATGTAATTATATATTACAAAATATTAAACAATATTGATAAACAACGTGAAAGTGAAAACAATATTGATCAAAGAAATTTGATTAATAGACAAAAGAGTATGCAAGAGAATAACATAACTGTATTACTGAAAGTTTGCAAGAAATTACAAGCGCTGCATTAACCAGAGTATGCCCAGTCTCTTCTGTTGATTTTCTCCTCCAAATTCCATCATGATCCCTAGCCTACAAGAGATCTACCCTTTAAATAATAATTACAATTTTGTTACAAAGGATAAATTCCCAAAAAACAGGGATTTCAAAAATCGAACTAGGCTAATGGTCAAGAAAATCTTGCCACTTGGCCGCAATTTCTAACAATTCATTTATATTTGGATAATTGACCGACTCAAGCCCTAGCTGGGCATCACATGTAAAATTTTCTAGCTCGTTTTTAGCCAAATTATGCCAAATACCAATAAAAATGTGGATCATTCCCTCAATGGAAACAGGTTTCCTGAATAACTGATCCACATCATCAATCTTGATATGATCGAGGTGTTGGATCTTCTCTTTAGCTTCCTCGCATCGACATTCAACCTATTCTAGCATCGACTTCAGTGGACAAGAGCTTTCAATGAGGTCCATGGTAGGGAACTGCAACATCTCCATGATGTTATCCACAGCGTACCATCTCCTTCCGCAAACACCTTGTGCTTTCTAGATAGTGTCTCCAACCTTATCATTTAGATCATGCCAAGCATGCAACGCAGTTTTGATTTTCTTCAGATGGAAAATACTGAGGGTAGGAATATTCTCAGGTCTCTCCTTAATGGACCTCTGCCATTCCATAATATCTTCATTGGCCTTAAAGGCCTGCTGTCTTTTAGCTACCTACTGATCAAGAGTAATAGACATATTCCCAAAAACAATGTGGGTCTCATGGATATCATTCAAGGTGTGAAACAATTCAGCTAGCAACTTATAGTGTTCATCATTGACCTGAATGGCCAAATCCTTAAACTCCAGCTAGCAAAGGAGGATGCACTTGCTGTTGCATCCTCACATTGTTTTTCTAGCACAGCTATCGTTTGTGTATTGGAAACATTTACAAATTCTGCATCATGTAATTTAACCTGGAGAGAGGTATTTTTCAACTGCAGATCTTCAAACATATCTTAAAATGCCTTCTTTAGCTCAATAACATAATATTCATGTTCTTCATTGGTTTTGGCCAATTTCTCTTCAAGCTTCTTTAGCTCTTCTTTCTTTAAATCAATCTCCCTATTCAGTGTTATCACTGAATCATAGTTTGCACCTGCAAAAGCACCCATGGCTGCAGCAGCGTCGAATGCTTCTCACTGTATGTCATCAGACTACTTGGCCCAAATTATTTGATTAGGAGTAGGTGCCTCCAATCCACCTTGATCCCTGCTTCTCTTCTTACCTTTTCTTACCACTGACTTGGAAGCTCTACTGTAGAAGTAATCCCCAAGAGGGACTACAATGTCTTATTCAAACTCAGCTACCAATTCAGTAAATGATGAAGTCACATTTACTGTTGAAACCAATGAAGATGTCTCAGTAGTAGAAGGAGCAGGTATAGACATAGTTATTTGGGAAGTAGTTGGGGTGGAAAGGATATTTTGAATAATTGTTGGTATAGAAGTTGGGGATGGAATTGAAGTGAAGGCTTCAAAAAGTGGAACTTGGATATCATCAGCTGGTAATGAAGAAGGAGGAACTGGAGTCTGCTCATCAGTAGCCGGTGGTGATAAAATTAATGGAGGTGATTGCAAAGGGATAGTCAAAGACTGGATCTTTGCAATAGTAGATGGAAAAATAGGAAGTGGAACTGAGATGGCTGGGAATGGAGCGGTGATGGTAGTTAGAGTATGGAAAAGCTGGGATATGGGGAATGGAGGTGTTACCCTAGATGACAAAGTTGAAAGAATTTAAATAGATGGAAGTAGAAGTGTTGAGGTTGTGTCAGCAGTAGGGGTAGTTTCAAGAAACTGATGGTCTGGGACAGAATCATCCACTTCAATACCATTCAATAAATATGTAATTCTTTGTGAAGTTTTAGTTACTTCCTCAATCACAGGCACAAAAGAATGTACCTCATCTTCAACATCACTGTCACTAATATTAGGGATTTGAGATGTAGAAGTCTAAGTTTTCTGCCTTTTGGCTGGCTTGGTGACAGTATGAGTAACTGCAACAGTCACTTGAATATCAGCAGTAATCTTAGGAGCTGCAACTACTTGAGTGTCTAGCATCGAAGCCATCCGAGCTAACTTCTGCTTTGATTACTATGATGCTTGCGTCAATACCTTCGATTGTTCAGCAGTCTTTACCTCTTGGGCATCTTCCATGAGACCTTTTCCTTTATACCCTTTACTGTGGGTCAGCATTAGTGGAGCAGGTGCTTTCTGACCTTCTTTCTCCTCTTTATTCTTTCTTGCTTGCTCAATGAGGTTTAGTTCCATTGCTCTGCAGCTCAAAACCATAGTCTTAAGGTGATTTTGATACTGCATGATATGGTTTTGTTCATATTTACTCTTAGCCCTTGCCAAGACTTCATCAAAGGTATTTACTCCCTGATGGATGGAGTCATCAGGAAGTTCTTCATGAACAAATCCACCCCTCACATGGTTGTTCTTGAAATGGGCATCTAGAACACCTTTAGGATCATGTCTTCTTTTGGTCATAGAACCCAATTTTAAAGCAGCAATTTTGTCACCCAACACTATAGCCCAAGTTGAATTTGGGATGGCCAATGGCCCAAGGTTCAAGGGGAACTTAGGCCATGCCTTCCTCTTAGGACCACTTAGCTTTAAATACACATGATAGGTAACAGTTTGATAGGAAACCTCTTCAATGACCAATTTGTCAGGAACTATCCTGGGTAGCAGATGAACAATATTGCCTCCCCAAACTCTAACATATGAGAAGGATTTACACACATACCAGTCACCAATTGTGGCAATGAACATTCTAGGCTCAACTGAGAAAGAAGGAGCCTCTTCTCTGAAGATTATGAAGTAAATACTTCCAAAGAAGTGATCACAAATGTCATATATGAAAGGCATATAATTTTTCTCCCATAATGCTGAATGATAAATATGGACAAGAGGATTTGATGGAGTCCAATTCTATCCCATGTTGGGATATTGGAATTCTGCACAAAATACATCAATGACAAAAGTTGGAAAGAAGAAATGTGGCTTCTTCACAGCCGGTGCCTTCTGATATGCTTGAATGGTTGTTTTGAGTTTAGAAGACAAGATTGATGCCTAAGGGAACAACTCACCAGTCGTTAGAACATGATGGGCTACAGGAGCCCACTCAGCTTTAAATATAGAACAATTTGTGAGACCATAGAGTCTGCATAGCATGGCAGCCATTAAGGAATAAGGTTCTCTAAACTAGGAAACCGGGTACAAGTTATCATCCCTACAGATGAAACTGTCAATTTTATTCATCCATGACTTCAACATTTCATTGAAATTGTACTTGGTCTTAGAAGATTCCATGAACTCAGTGTTAGGGGGTTGCATAGACCGTTTAAGAGCATAAGCTCTCATGAAATCCTTAGGGAGGAAGGTAGCCAATCGTTACCCTGCACTGTCATTAAATGACCGGTCTATAGGGTTAGTGTGGTCCACAATCCATTTAACCACGTCAGTATAAGGCAAGATAGCGGGTCTAGTAGCAATGGTATGAAGCTAGAAACCCCTGATTTTCTCATACGCCAGCTGGTCATTCTGAAAGTTTGATAGGTCATCATTAACAAAAATTGAATAGATTCTAGACTAGTCTAGCTGATAGGTTTCAGTGATTTTATCACTAGTGTCTGAGAAAATACCAAAATTTGGGTCTTTGTTCAGTAAATCCTTATGAGCAGATTTACAATGTGTATTGCTTGACATGTTTGAAACTGGAGGTTTTCTGATAAATGAATGAACAAAAATAAAAAAAATAAAAAATCTCGAAATAGTAGATAACTTAATAAGAGGAATGAGCAAAACCAGCTTGTTTCAGCTGAAAGTAATGGGTAACAAACACGGTAAAAACTTCGCAGTAAAATTCAAGTAGCAAGATTATTTTTGAGCATAAAAATGACAAGCAAAAATAGGGAAAATCACATATTTATTTCTTTTCGATGAGCCAAATCTAGACCGTAGGATGAAAATGAATCAATGACTGAGATTAAACCTTGTGGGATGCAGGGTCAAGTTGTGGGAGTTTTATTTTGGAACTATGTACATTGTTCCCCCAATCCGCAATCCGTAATTGTGGGTCGAGGGTTGCGAGATCTCAACTTAGAAAACCAACAATAAAAAATGTTCCTGCAATCCACAATCCGCAAATGCCAGTTGCAGGATGCAGGAGCACAAACAACCTTTTATAGTTCAAATAATATTTCACAATCCGCAATTATGGGTTGCGGGTTGTGGGGCTGCACAACACACCTTATCACCTGAACCACTTTTCCACAATCCACAATTAAGGGTTGCGGAACGAAAAGTTCAAAAGCTATTTATAAATTCTTCGCGCAATAAGCAATAAGCAGGATTGTGGGATGAAAATGACTTGGTGGAAAAACTCAAAGCTTCCCGCAACTTCAGAAAAACAGTAAAAAAATAGACAAACTAAACTTCATTTAAATCACCCAGTGTAATCTCATCCGTAGGATCAAGACAAATTGACGGTTAAAACTTAAACATGCAGGAAGGAAAAGAAAGGTTGCGGTGTTTTATTTCATAAATGTTCTAAATTTTAAGGTGAAAAAATGAATGTCTAAAATATTCAAGTCATTGTTAAAATAACAAGTCAATTGGCTAAGTTATAAGATATAAAAATGGTTTGTCCCAACACTTGTTTTCTGACATGAAGGATCAGCCACCCCTTCTTTTCGTACTTAATGGTGAAAACGTTTATCCAGCAATCAAGCTATATCCATAATGGAGAATACAAGAAGGATATGACCCTTCATAATATTGGTAATAAGAATGGTCGACCGACCCTTCATAATATTGGTAATAAGAATGGTCAACTGACCCTTCTTGCAGTGTCGAACTATTATGAAAATAATATGGGGAATAAGAAGGATCGGCCGACCCTTCAATTAGGATGGAATTGTAACAATAGAGCACATTGGAGAAGGAGCGACCATTGTTTCTCTGAGAATATTTCCATTTTCCAGCAAAGTCTTTAAAACAAAACGTCTATAAATTTAGTTGGTAAAATGTTGATATCTAGTATCCTAGGGTGACACGTGCAACAATCATATTGTGCCACGTGGCATATTTGATTTAGAACATTGAGTATAGCGAGGTTACTATTTTTTTTTATTTGGCACATTGAGTATAGAGAGGTTACTAATTCACGGATAGAAAGAGAAACTTTGTATTATATACTGGTAAAAAAGGTTACATCCATCTTCTTTTCACATTGCACTTCTGAGAAAAGAGCTATGCCTTTCCAAATGGCCTCTTAGCCATGTGAGTTCAACATTTAGCCATATTTTTGTTCTTTATATGTAAAATACTTTTGTTCTTAATATGTAAAATACAATGAGTTATATTCACAAAGATATATTCATCATTTGACCATATTTCTCTATAAAATACTTCTCTGTAATTATATTGAATCATATAGATGGATTTATTCAAAAGGTTGTGCACAACCATTCATTACAAAAGGCAGAGCCTAGGAGCATAAATAACTTTCACTGTATCGCTATGTAAATTTAACAAGCCGATGCTCGACCTAGCAAGATTTTATTAAAATATATATTAGAGTTAAAGTGCTTAATAACACAGGGAATTCATGAGTCCAACAAAAGTTTCTAACCCTTTCTCCTTCTATTACATTGCTAACATAGATGCTCAGAGCCTTCTGGCTCGAGCTGCCTCAACAAAATGACAATGCTGGTAAAATTGGCTCAATTTCCTTTTACAAAATTACTGAGCATTTTTTCCGAAAGACAACAGACTCGAACAGAGTAAACAAACTGCTTCAGCGAATATTTCCTCCATGCTGCTATCCCACGATCAACAAATCTTCAGTGGTTCAATATCAGCTTTCCCTTCGCATATTTCTCAACCAGCTTCCATAGCTCGGCAGCTGGCATCTCTGAGGAGGCCAACTCCTTCATTAAGACTCAGATCTTATTGTGGTCTCTATCAGAGTAGCTTTGCAGATGTGCACTAGCCGCCTTGAACATCATGCTTAACTCAAAATCCTTTGCCATTTTCTCCACCACTCTCTTCCCTGATAGCAACTGATCTGTACTTGCAAAATTGTTGAAATTCACTTTACATCCTGCCAATTTCTTATGATATTCTTCTTCTGTGAGCATTGTTCCATCCTCCTCCCAAAAGAGAGGTAACCCTTTCTTGAACAAAGGGTCAAACATGTATTTGAAATACTTGATTTGCTATTCCATGACATCTATTTTAGCTTGAATAGCCTTTACCTGCTGGTGCTTGTGCATCACGTTTTTGGCTCCAATGATGATAGAAACCCTATCTGTTACACTAGTTGTCTTGACCTACTCCTGAGATAAGCCATTCATGAATTAGATCACATTCTCAGTATACTCTACAGGTTTTTGTTCAATTTATCATTTGCTGCTGTCACACTACTCTTAGCTAACTTTATCACTGCTTCCTTGTCCAAGAAAAAATCGAGGAAGGGCCTTAATTTTCCTACTTCTTTAATGATTCCATCCTAGATGACTTGCCTGGTCTCTAGCAAGGAAGTATGCCCTGTAGCTTGTCTTTCCAACTCATCATATTTACCCTGCAACTATTTGCGCTTGGCTTCCCAAGCCTCCTTTTATCTTTCTACATTATCCTTCAAGGTTTTCAGATTCACATTCTGCTTTTTTAATCTTGTTATCTCCACATCTTCCATACTAGCTTTGGCTATAGCCCTACCAAGTAGAAATCACCAACTTCTGTGGATGGTGTGGCCATGCTTTCTACTTCTTGCTCTTTCTACTGCGGTCTCTTCTCAAGCTCTTCCACTCTAGCCTTTGACATTTTCTCACTTGTCACCACAATGGCTATATCTATCTGCCATTTTTTTTTCCTTCGCTTAAAGCTTCAATAGCTTGGCCCTACAGTCTGTCAAGTTAGTCTGCAACTTCTCCTTCTTTTCCTCCAGTTCTATTAGCTCAGAGACTGTTACTAATAGGGTAGAGGGGATTTTTAGCCCCTTTTTTAGAGTTTGGATGATGTTGTCTTTTTCGTTGGGCAGGTTTTGAATGTTGGCTCTTTTATAAGGCTAGACCTCAGTGGCCTCTATCTCACCCTGCAATTTCTTGATCTTTTCCTTATGAGCTTCGTTTTCCATGTTTTCCTGCTTGAGCTGGCTGGAAACCTTACTCTTACTGACGTGTACCTTTGATAGCTCCAAAGTTGTCCTCAATAGTTTAGTATAAATAACATCCCCGGTTTCTTTGTGCAAGTTTATTACATCTGGGACAGGGATGTCCTCTAAATTCATCCTTAGCTCATTGGCCTTGTTCTTGGTGGCCAAGGCCAAACTCAGGGTGTTCTAAGAGAGGCTACTACTAGTCACTAGAGACACTTCTTTGCTTGAAATTTTCCTTACTTTAGTATATAACTTGGACTCTTATGAGGATGCCCATGATTCCACCTTGTATTCATCTATCAACTCATCTATAGTCTTGCTTAAGGCAGCAGGCTGAGTGGTTGTTCGGTTAAACACATACTCTTTGATCTCAAATGCTGGTAGCTTATCCACTTGTTTCTTTTTTCCTTTACTAGTCCCCACTAGTACTAGCTGCTGCTCAGATTCGTCAGTTTTCTGCCTCTTTGGGGCTCTCTCAGCTTCCCCTTCTGTGTCCATAGGGACACTGTCAGCTTCCTTGCTAGACTTTATTAAGTTGATTGTCATAGGCATGGCTATTCGCATTGAGAGGACTAGGATAGAAGAGCCAAGCACTATGGGTGTGTTCCCTTGTGTCAGCAGGGAGGAGCTCTCAGGTGTGTCTATTTCCATTTGGCTCCTGCTAGGACATTCCAATAAATTTGCAACTTCTGCCATGCATGGAATTTCGAAATGCACAAAATCCTTCATGTTGCTTTCCTTCCTCCTATTGGAAATGATGTAGTGGGATCATAGTTTAAGGGTGCTTCTGTTCTGAAACCCATCTGCTTTATCTTGCATTCAATGGCTGTAAGAGCTCCTCTGTTTTTTATTAAGAATGGACCTATAGTCCATGGAAACACAATCTCATATCCCTTTCTATGATCTGGAAAGTGCTCAGCTTCTGCCTTCAATTTTTGTCTAATGAATTCTAATGCAAACATTCTGGGGGTCAGGAAAACTGGTAGCACATAGGGTGCATAAGAAAACCCATAAACCCTGATGATTGTGCCATGCTCTAAAAGGAACCAATCTTCGACCCTCTTCTTAGGAGAAAGTTGTACTAACTCCTGCATTTCTAGTAATACACTATGCATCTTCTTTTGGAAAATCACCTGATAAACCTCATACATGAGCTCATCATGGAACTTGGTGTAATCAGCGTACATATCCTGAGTAAGTAGTACCTCAGGCATTTGCAAGATTTCCTCATTGAATTCCAGGAACATTTTTAGTAAGTAGGACTGAAATCTAAAAATCCTTGTTTCCTGGAAATTCTTTAGCTGGGAGTGTATACTTTCAACCAAAACTTCATCAAACCTGAGGCATACACATTGGGTAGACTGGCTTGCATCATCTGAATCCAGGGGGGTGGTGCCTAGGACAAAAAGAAAACTTATTAGAGGTTCTGTGACATGCATATCAGAGTCTAGACCTAGGAATTCGCTCATCATGGTGATAACACCTCTGGATTCTTCCGTGAATAGTCTGGCTTCAGCTGGGAAATCCTTCTCTTGTATTTGGATAGTAGGATTCAGATAGGACTTGTAGAAATTCTATTTTACTTCAATAGGGGATTGTCTAAAAAATCAGATTAGGGCTTCCTAGGTATACCTATAGCTTTCTGGCAAAACTCTTTTGGGACTGACAGGGCTTTTCTCAGGGTTTGGGTATCGATTTTGCAAAGGATATTGGACTTGGAAGCGTCCATGATTTCCCTCTCGATAGAAGAGCAGTTAGAGGTGCACCATTCAACAAATTCGGAAAAACTAGGGGTTTGGCCGACTGTAAACAGATGGAAATAGGACTCGTGTGCCTGGTGCATGTCTACACCTCACTCCCTAACCAGTTTCAGCTTGTTTTTTACAGTTTCCATGGGGTCATCGGTCATCATAGTGTGGTAGACCTCCGCATTTCTATCTGTAAACAGTGTTTCTATGGGTTCTCTATCACTCAATTCAGCCATTAAATAGTTTACTGTAGAGCAAATAACCTACCTATTTTTTTTAGGTTGGCTTGGGCCCTTGGTTGACCTGTCTGTTTCTTCATATCTTTCTCATGTCACTTTCGAATGCAAAATAGGAATACAGCTCTCTGTGCAGGTGATTTTTTTATATTATTTATCCTTTGCTATCACCCGTACATCTTCTGCAATGTGGAAGCTTCCCTGGCCATCCATTTTCCTGATCACTAGTGGCCTCAAATCCCTCCACATGTCGCGTCGAATCCTGGCCATCAAATGTTGTGACTTTTACCAACTTCGCAGATTTTTCTTGCATTGATGTTTCATGCAAGTTAGATTCACGAACAAAACCTTGGCCATAAATATGGGCCTCCTCAGATCTGTCCCATCCAAACCCGCGGGGCTTTACCAAAAGTTTGCAGATCCAAAAGTTTGTTTGCTTCGTGCATGTCGTATCAAAGAATTAGTTCCTGACCATCGAGCTTCTCCATTGGTCATTGATCTGCGACTTAATATTCTTGTGGGATAAACCTCTCGCCTCCATCTAGAACACCTCACCCTTTTTGCGCGAAGCGTGTTCACGACTGTAGATATTCACCACCGCCGATCTAGACTATTTATTTGCAGACCGAGATGTAACTGTAGGCAGCCCTCAACAATTTAATTCTCCTTGAAAAGTTTCAGGCTTGGGATTTGATCAGTTCACCCTTGAGGCCGTCAATACCTACACAAATGATTCTATTTTGCTCATACCACCGAGGCTTTCTCTATTCTTTTTAGAAATTGAGGCTCACAGTTTCATCCAGGACAATGCTAGTGCTAACATCGACAAGCTAAACAAGCAAGCTAAACTTCATTTTAATCACTCGGTGTAATATCATCCACAGGATCAAGACAAATCGATGGTTAAAACGTAAACATGCTGGAAGGAAAAGAAGGGTTGCGGGATCTTATTTCATAAATATATACATTCTTTCCACAATCTTCAATCCGCAATTGCGGGTTGCAGGTTGCGGAAAGAAAATATATCAAAACCAAAAACCAAGATTCCGCAATCGGCTAAGTTATAACATATAAAAATTGTTTGTCCCGACTTCTGTTTTCCGAATAGCCAGTCAATCAGCTAAGTTATATCATATAAAAATTGTTTGTCCCGACTTCTTTTTTCCAACAAGAAGGATCGGCCGCCCCTTCTTTTCATAGTGAATTATGAATACATGTGTCCAACAATTCAGCTATATCCATAATGGAATACACAAGAAGGATCAACCGACCCTTTTTATAGTGGCGAATTATTATGAAAAGAATATTTGGAATAAGAAGGGTCGAGTTACCCTTCTTGCAGTGTCGAACTATTATGAAAATAATATTGGGAATACGAAGGGTCGACTGACCTTTCAATTACGAGGCAATTTTAAAAATAGAACACCTTGGAAGTTTTAATCTATAAAAAATGGTTTCTCTTGACTTCCGTTTTCTGACACGAAGGATCGGCCGACCCTTCTTTGTGTAGTTAATTGTGAAAACCTTTATCCAACAATTCGGCTATATCCATAATAGAGAACACAAGAAGGATCGACCGACCTTTCTTGCAGTATCAAACTATTATGAAAAGAATATTTGGAATAAGAAGGGTCGACAGACCCTTAATTTACGAGGGAATCATAACAATAGAACACCTTTGGAAAATAGAGGCCGCTATTTCTCTAAGAATACTTCCACTTGCTAGCATAGTCTTTGAAGCAAAACGTCTATAATTTTTTTTTTTTAAATGTTGATATCTAATATCCTAGAGTGACACACTGAACAATCATATTGTGACATGTGGCATATCTGGTTTTTGCACATTCAGTATTAGAAATGAAGTTGGCTCGCATACAATATTGGCTTGTATAGAATATTTTTTCCTATGAGCACTGCTGAATTTGGCAGTGTGAGTATAGTGGATCATATTTTAGTATTTAGGTAGTTACTCTGAGGATAATTACTTCATTTTAAGTGCAGCGGATAAACTATTGATGTATATGTAACTTCAGAATGTATTTCATCTATGTATATTGTACTCCTATAGAGATGTGTTATTCCTCTATAAGGAAGTGTCATCATTTGTATTGACAAGTGTCGCAAGTGTCATAACTTGCCGATGGGTTATTAGACCACCATGTGTGGGGTCGGCCCTGATTAAGTTAACCATGCGTTATTGTACTAAGCTAGACAAGCCGGCCCCATAAGTTTATTGGGCAGTCGGGACAAGTATAAATAGAGATCTCCTGATCTCTATTTTGATCACTTGATATCTTGTTCTACATCACTCGAAAAGTGGTGCACATGTGAGGAGGAGGATCAGCTGCTAGGAGGAGACTATCTTTGTGCATTTGGGTTGTACTTTGGTTGTATCATTGCTCTATCTATCTCTGAGAAAGTTGTGGGTTTTTTCACCTTAGGGTTTTCCCCACAGAAACTCTGTGTGTCTATTGTCTCTTATGTTTGCATCTTGTGATGATTGATATGCTTACTATGATTGATATGCATTGATATACTATACATGTTATTCTCTCAATAAATATCCTAGAGTATATTGAATTAATGCTCAGAAAATTAACATGGTATCATAGCTAACCTGAGAAGAAGACATTGTGCAGTGGTAGAAACCAGGGTTTCCTGTTTATTGGGTTTCTCCCCATAGATTTTGGAAAAGCAACATGATAGATTGACTCTCCTCAGCAAGGTGAATCTTTCTGTCCAATTAGAATTCAGTGATGAGCACTTTCAGTTTTGGCCCTAAAAATTAGGGTTTCCACAAGAATAGGAATTTCTGAAATCTGAAGACATAGCTGGAAGCTCCTTGGAAACATCGATGTTTAGAGCTTTGGATCGAGATTTTTGGTTGGGTGAAGCTTTGGGAAACTCAAACCCTAATTTAGGGTCCTCCCTAGTGAACCCAGGAAGACTAAAAGGCAATTCTAAAGGGTGAAGCTTTGTAGATCTCAAATTCTGAATACACTAGGCTGATCAGCTCATCAAGGTGCATCTCTCTATCTTTTCAGAAAGTTGAAATTCACATTTGAATTTTTAGGGTTTCTCTACCAAACCCTAATCCGGGACTAGATCCAGTTTTCAGCAAATCAAGTGGTAAGACCTAAATCTTTTCTATTTTCATTTGAAGTACTCTTTAAGATATCTCACCACACCAAGCTTGAGGATAAGCTTGAAGGGGATGATAACTTCCGAGCATGGAAGTATAGGATTGGATTAATCCTGGAAGAAAATGAGTTGGACTCTTACATAAGGGAAGATGTCCCTGTCCCAGAGGAAGAAGAGGGTAAAGCCCTCCACAAGAAGAACTTGGTCAAGGCAAAGAGGATCATTTCTGATTCTATCAAGGACCATCTCATCCCACATGTGTCATCTCTAAAGACACCCAAAGAGATGTTTGATTCCTTGACCAAGCTATTTGAAGGGAAGAACATAAATCGGAAGATGACCCTGCAGAACCAATTGAAAGGGGTAAAGTTTCAGAATGGAGAATGGTGAAGTTGTCATGACCACTCTGAATGGCCTACCCAGGTCATGGGATTCCTTTATTCAAGGAATTTGTGCAAGAAGGAAGTTGATCTCCTTCAACAGACTATGGGAAGAATGTTCTCAAGAAGAAGCTAGGCTCGTGGCCCGAGAAGAAAAGATGGGAAATGAAGTTCAAGCTCTCATAGCACATACCAAGAAAGGTAAGTTCAAGAAGGAGTCATCTCATAACAGAAGACTGTTGATGTATATATAACTTCGGAATGTATTTCACATATATGTATATTGTATTCCTTTAGAGATGGTATTATTCCCCTATAAGGAAGTGTCGTCATTTATATTGTAAGTGTCGTAACTTATACTTGATGGGTTATTAGACCACCTTGTTTGGGGTCGGCCCTGTATAAGTCATGTGGGTCAAAGGGTTATTAAAGCACCCTATTGGGGGTCTGACCAGTCAACATTATGTTATGTGGTTAAGTTCGAGCCTACATGAATTAGGTAAAAAGGCAAGTCAAGTCAAGTATAAATAGAGTGCGGGAGGCACTCTATTTACTCACACTCACTTCTCACACATGCACTCAAGCAGGAGTGGCGCACTTATGGAGGAGGAGGATCTGCTGCTAGGTTATGTCTATCTCTCATGGTTGTATCATTGCTCTATCTATCTCTGAGGAAGTTATTGGGGTTTTTCACCTTTATGGTTTTCCCCAAGTAAATCTTTGTGTCTCTTGTGTGCTTGCATTATTGTCTCCATGATTGATATGCTGTAGATATGCTGTACATGTTGTTCTCTTAGCTAATATCCTATATCATATTGAAGTAAATTCAGAAAATTTAACATGGTATCAGAGCTAGCCTGAAAGAAGGCATGATATGGCATGTATGACACTTGTTGCACTTACGATGCTAGGGCTTGATATAGCAAAAACTAGTCATCGTAGAACTTTCTCTATAAATCTGTTTTGGAGAATTTTCCGGATTTAAAATTGTTATATGCTGAAGATAATATCCCCATGTACCTTGTGTCCAAAGGAAAACCTCTAATTCGTTGTACTTTGTGATTTATGATCTGTACAATATAGGGTTTCTGCCTCTTCCAGATTTGAGTCAAAATCAGGTGACCTTGGGAAAAAGGTCATAACTTGGGCTAGGAAGATCCAAATGAAATTTAGTAAACAGTGACAGGTATTACACAGACTGTACTATCTCAAAAAATGTTTTCAGAGGCCGAAGTTGAACCAGTGACACGTGGAACGCCATACAAGTTTGCTCTCCTATATTATCCCATAAACAGGTCACGTTGCGACACTTGGAATAACTCTCTCTCAGAGAATCCAATTGAGGTCAGATCTGTCAGGATGGAAAGATAACAGGTTGAGCTATCTCAGGAAAAGTTTTTAGAGGCCGAAGTTGAAACAATGACACGTGGCATGCCGTACAAGTTCGCTCTCCTGTATTATCCCAAAACAGGTCACGTTGCGACATTTGGCATAACTCTTTCTCAGAGAATCCAATTGAGGTCAGACCTATCAGGATGGAAAGATAACAGGTCAGGATATCTCAGGAAACTTTTTCAAACCCTGTGGATTGAAAAATTCAGAGGTACACTAGAAACAATCAGGTACATATTTCTGTCAAAACAGAATTATTTTTGAGTACCTTCATTCATGGCTTCCGGAATTTAGGGCTTCGTAGAAAGTTAGAATTTTTGTAATCGGAGACCACGGCTGGATGCTACTCATCAAAATAGAAATTTAGAGACCAAGATTAGTATTTTTGGTTGGGAAAAAGGCCGGGATTGATCAAACCCTAGTTCGGGACTTTGATCAGAAAAGTGGAAAATTAGGGCTTCTGTAAAAATGGGAATTTTTTAAATATGTGACCACGGCTGGAAGCTCCTCAGAAAAATAGAAGCTTAGAGCTTTGGATCAAACCTTTTGATTAGGCAGAAGAGTGGGATTCATCAAACCCTAGTTCAGGGTCACGTCCAGTGAATCCAAAAGTTTCAAAGGAAAAATTGAGGAGTGAAACTTTGCAGTTTTCAAATTCTAAATATACTAGCTTGATCAGCTCATCAAGGCGCATATTTCTATCCTTTCAGAAGTTTGAAATTCAAAGTTTGAATTTTTGGGGTTTCTTTGACAAACCCATATCCAGCTCCAAGTCCAGTTCTTGCAAATCAAGTGGATTGGGTTAATCCTAGAAGAAGATGGATTGATCATCTGCATGAGTGAAGAAGTTCCTATTTCAGAAGGGAGATGAGGCTAAGGCCTTACATAAGAATAGTACAAGCGATCTCGATGGGTATGACTCATCGAGGTATGTTTTGATATTTTTTCATGATTAATTTTATGGTATGTTTGTCTTCATGTTATTACAGTTAGTACAATCTTGATTTTAGATTTGTCGTATCACCTTAACAAAATTATGAATGCATGATAGAAGATATTCATTGATTAGGGTGTTGACACTTATGATTGTACTAATGCATTATGGTGTTGTATGAGGATTATGTTGTCTACTAACATGAAAGGTACACCAAGAAAGACAAATCATGTTCTGGTTCAAGAACATATGATCATGATGACATGAGGACAAAGATTCATCCATTGCCATGGATCTCACAGAAGATCCATTTACGAGGTATGTATAACTTGGTTTTATAATGGTTAACCTATGAGATATAAAGGTTACTAGCACAAGTCATTGAAGAAGAACAAGAAGACATCATGTGAGTATGTTAGACATAAATAGCCAGCATGCTAATCTAGGTATGTTTTTCCTATATTAAGCTAGAATCCTACCTTGTGTTAGGATCTTATACTGTTGTTGATAACGATTATTCCTGAAGAGTCATAGGTTTGAATAATCATGGTTGTATGCATATTATGTTTCTTACCATAATTGATGATATGACTAACCAGATGAATCATGAAGGTATAGGTTTGAATAATCACAGGTTTTATGCATATTATATCTCTTATCTTGATTGATGATTCAACTAACTTGAAGAGTCATAGGTTTGAGTAATTACAGGTTTAGACATGTTATGTTTCTTATGATTTGACTAACCATAAGAATCCTACATAAACCTTGAATGCTAATGCTTATTATTTTTTGTTTGAAATGATCATGACTATACATGCTTGAGATTATTGTGTTTTAATAGTATACTAATGAATGTATGATTTTATATGAGATCATAAGGATAACACAATCATGATACTAATAAGCATGCATAGGGACCAAGGATGAATATGAGTTCAAGAATAGGTAATCCAGGAAGCAAAGATCAAGAGGGAGCACACTCCAGTTGTTCCTGCAAGAAAGCAAAGGAACACACTTCAGTGGTTTATGCAAGGATGCAGATATTCAGAGGGAGTTGACCATCTCTCTACATTCCACATCAAAAGGTGTAGAAGAAGCTACTTCAGATTAGGACTCCAGTAGCTCCTGCAAGGAAGCGAAGACTCAGAGGGAGTCCACCCAATGAACAAACAAAGATAAGTATTTGAATTGTCATTTCTTAAATAATATTGTTCTATAATGTATATGCTCATGTTCCTAGACTTAGGATATGTATTGTGCATAGTAGAATAGTTGCATTAATGAACAATATACTACTAATGTACATGGGTAAGTGGCCTATGGCACTGTACAACATTCCATCGCTACTTATCTAGAATGAAACCTCTTTGCTGACATGTTGGGAGTTGTGCACACTCTTAACAATGTTATGGTAGAGATTGGAAGGCATCTAGAAAGTTACAGGATATGGATAAATGTTGTATTGAAGCATTGGCTAAGACAATTGCATGACTGTATGACATATTTATTTATGTGTAAGAATTTGTTCTGAAAATTATGAGATATTTCTAATCACGCAATTTAACCTGTTTTGTAGGAAAGACCGCATATCTTCACCTACAAAAAGGACTACAACATTTGTTCCAGCAACAAAGATATTTATTAAAGATATTGAAGATATTGAAGTTCCCAGGATCTGGGATGAAGAAATGGAATGCCATGATCCGTCGATCATGAAGAATATTATTTGGGATGTAGTCCCAAGATGTGAAGGGATGTTTGTTATGACTTCCAAATGGATCTATCAGATCAAGCATGTTGCAGATGGCAGCATTGAGAAATATAAAAGTGATGAAATAGAAGATGCACCAGATGGATTTCAAGACAGCATGGTGTAGTCATATATGTGTGCAAAACTTGGTATGGTAGGATAGACAGCTTTCTATCCAGTTTGGGCTTTACCAAGAGTAAAGCGAATTCCAACCTTGACTACAAGGTTGAGGAAGGGAATCCTGTGATTCTACTCTTGTATGTGGATGACTTATTTTAACAAGAGATGATAAATTGATTGCTGACACGCAGCGGAAGCTTGCTGCCGAGTTCGAGTTGAAGAACTTGGGGATGATGCACTATGGAGGTGTGACAGAGTGCAAATGGAATCTTCCTTGGACAAGGGAAGTATGCAATAGAGATCCTGAAGAGGTTCGGGATGATGGATTGCAAGGCCATGGCCACACCTATGGCATCGAATCTGAAGCTTCTATGTGATGCTTCATCTGAGCTGATTGATGACTCTATGTATCGTCAGATGATTGGGTCCTTGATGTACCTGACGAACACAAGACCAGACATTTGCTTTGCTGTGAACACATTGAGCCAGTTCCTGATGGATCCATGGAGTGTTCACATGGTTGCTGTAAAGCGTGTTCTGAGGTACCTAAAGGGTACAGTGGATTATGGGCTCAAGTATGAAGTGAATCAAAAGTTTAACCTGCAGGGTTATGTTGATTCAGATTGGGCTGGCAGTGCTGCAGATAGGAAGAGCACATCTGGGTGCTACTTCAGTATGGGATCGAGTGTGATCTGTTGGTTTAGCAGGAAGCAGTCCTGTGTAGCACTGAGTACAGCTGAGGCAGAGTATGTTGCAGCCTGTTCAGCTAGTTGTGAGGCAGTATGGCTATGAAAGCTACTGTCTAAGTTGTTTGATCTCCCGTTGGATGCTACTGGTATCTTCTATGATAACCAGCGTTGTGTGAAGCTGTTTGAGAACCCAGTGTTTCATGACAGGTCAAAACACGTAGAGATCAAATATCACTATATCAGGGATATGGTGCAGAGAGGAGCCGTGAAGCTCCTGTATGTTGCAACAGACAAGCAGATTGCAGATGTGCTGACGAAGCCACTAGCCAGGGTGAAGTTCAAGTACTTCAGAGAGAGGCTTGGCGTTCTTCAGATTGAGGACATTCTGAGAAAGAAGTGATGGACACATTTGCTGAAGCCATTCCAAGCATGTTGGAAGGAGGATCCTTTACATGGCTATGGATGTAAGCGCTGGATGATGAGCATCAGGATGATGTTCTAGTTTCTGCTTGGATATGATCAGTTGGATCATTATATGTATATATGTATGCATCATGTTGATGCTGGATATGATCAGTTGGATCATTTATATGTACGCATCATGTTGGATGCTGGATATGATAAGTTGGATCATGTGTATGTATTTTGTATATGCATCATGTTGGATGCTTGGACCATGTATGGTGATATGTATCATGTATTTGTATTTGTATCAGGTGGATACATTGTATGATCAGGAGGATCATCGATGATGATATGTATCAGGTAGATACTTGGTATGCATCAGGTAGATGCATTGATGATCAGGTAGATCATGCAGCAGGATGGTGCAGTGATGATCAGGATGATCATGGATGATGAGCTTCAGGATGTTGCTCCAGATGACATGCAGCAAGATGTTGCAGTGATGATCAGGATGATCGTGGATGATGAGCTTTAGGATGTTGCTCCAGATGACATGCAGCAGGACGTTACAGTGATGATGATCAGGATGATCATGAGTACATCAGGATGATGTGTGTTGAGTATTAGGCTGATACTCTGTGGCCGTGGATCAGGTTGTGCAGATGAGCATGTTTGGGAGATCCTATAGGTCGGAGTTGTGTACCCGTAATAGCCTAGGATGCTCTTTTGAGACATTGCTCTAGGAGGACATGTAATTTGTGCCCTGGGAGATCCTTCAGGTCGGAGTTGTGTACCCGTAACATCCTGGGATGCTCTTGCGAGGTTTTGTCCTATGGCATGTAATTTGGGCCCTGGGAGATTTCAGGTCGGAGTTGTGTACCCGTAACATCCTGAGATGCTCTTTCAAGGTTTTGCCATGACCACATGTAATTTGTGCCCTGGGAGATTTCAGGTCGGAGTTGTGTACCCGTAACATCCTGAGATGCTCTTGCTAGGTTTTGTGGTGGACCACATGTACTTTGTGCCCTGGGAGATCCTACAGGTTGAAGTTGTGTACCCGTAACATCCTGGGATGCTCTTTCGAGGTTTTGTGGTGGGGTCACATGTAATAGCGCCCTGGGAGATCGTACAGGTCAGAGTTGTGTACCCATAACATCCTGAGATGCTCTTGCTAGGTTTTGTGGTGACCACATGTAATTTGTGCCCTGGGAGATCCTTCAGGTTGGAGTTGTGTACCCGTAACATCCTGGGATGCTCTTTTGAGGTTTTGTGGTGGGGTCACATGTAATAGCGACCTGGGAGATCCTACAGGTCGGATTTGTGTACCCGTAACATCCTGGGATGCTCTTTCGAGGTTTTGTGACGCACGTAATAAGTCCTGAGGATTCCACAGTATGGCCAGTGATGATGAAGACCTGCAGGTGGTGGGCCTACATCCAGTATGAAAAAGGACTGGCTCTGTAGAACTTCCTATGACAAGTAGATTCAGAGATTGATTGAGATAGCAGCAGTAGTGACAATGATGATGACTCGATGATGATTATCCAGTGACGATGATCCAGAGAAGATGACTTGTGCTAGAAGAACTGTTCTGAGAAATACTTTCCTAGTTAAGAGGGAGTGTTGATGTATATGTAACTTCGGAATGTATTTCACATATATGTATATTGTATTCCTATAGAGATGGTATTATTCCTCTATAAGGAAGTGTCATCATTTATATTGTAAGTGTCGTAACTTATACTTGATGGGTTATTAGACCACCTTGTTTGGGGTCGACCCTGTATAAGTCATGTGGGTCAAAGGGTTATTAGACCACCCTATTGGGGGTCGGACCAGTTAGCATTATGTTATGTGGTTAAGTTCGAGCCTACATGAATTAGGTAAAAAGGCAAGTCAAGTCAAGTATAAATAGAGTGCGGGAGGCACTCTATTTACTCACACTCACTTCTCACACATGCACTCAAGGAGGAGTGGCGCACTTATGGAGGAGGAGGATCTACTGCTAGGTTATGTCTATCTCTCATGGTTGTATCATTGCTCTATCTATCTCTGAGGAAGTTATTGGGGTTTTTCACCTTTATGGTTTTCCCCAAGTAAATCTTTGTGTCTCTTGTGTGCTTGCATTATTGTCTCCATGATTGATATGCTGTAGATATGCTGTACATGTTGTTCTCTTAGTTAAGATCCTAGATCATATTGAAGTAAATTCAGAAAATTTAACAAAGACCTTCTCACCACCATCACCAAAAGGGTAAGAAGGATCTGAGATGCTTCACCTGTAATGAGAAGGGGCACTTTTGTATAGATTATCCCAAGAACTAAAAAGGTTCCAACAATGACAACAACAAGAGAAACAAGAAGAGATATCATGCTCATGCTACTGAGGATGATGAACCTCCCAAGAAGAAGGCTAGAGCAGAAAGTGATGATTATGACTCATCAAGCGAAGAAGAGTATGTTCTAATCTATGCTCTCACAGGTACTATTTCTCATGGTTGGAATGATTGGCTAATTGACAGTGGGGCTTCTAAACACATGACTGGGTTTAAAGAATCTTTTGTAAATTTATCTGAACATGAATCACCCCATAAGGTGAAACTTGGGGATGATTATCAATACCCTATTAAAGGAAGTGGGGAAGCCTCCTACAACCTAGACTCTGGAAAGTCTTTGAAGATGAAAGATGTGTTATTTGTACCTGGGATCAAGAAGAACCTACTCTCCATCTCTGCCTTAGATGCAAAGGGAATGAGGGTTGCATTTGTAGATGGCCAAGTCCTAATGTGGCCAAAAGATAAAACTATTGATGATGCAGTGGGGATTGGAGAGCAAGAGGGAGGATTGTATAAATTGAAGGGACAACTTGAACATGCCATGGTACATGAATCCATGGGGCCAAGTGAAATTTGGCATAGAAGGCTTGCTCATGTGCACTATAGAGCACTACCAATTGCAAGAAAAGCAGTAGAAGGTCTTCCTAAAATCCATACCAAACATGAAGGTATTTGCAAAGGATGTGAAAAATGAAAGAACATAAAGAAGGCATTTCCAAGCAGTGAAAGCAAGGCAAAAGGAATCTTGGAAATCATCCACTCTGATGTATGTGGTCCGATGTCATCCAGTTCTCTGAGTGGGTATGTTTACTATGTCTCTTTCATTGATGATTTCTCCAAGAAGACTTGGGTCTACTTCTTGAAAAAAAAAGATGAAGAATTTGATAAGTTCAAGGAATTCAAAACCTTGATGGAAAATCAAACTGACAAGAAGATCAAGACATTCAGATCTGACAATGGCGGTGAATTCACTTCAGGAGATTTCAAGAAACTATGCAATGATTCAGGAATTGAGAGGGAGTTGACTACTCCCTACAATCCACAACAGAATGGAGTTGCAGAAAGAAAGAATAGAACAATCATGGAAGCAGCACGGGCAATGCTGAATGACCAGGATCTACCTATGCATCTATGGGTAGAAGCATCTAGGATAGCTGTGTATGTGCAGAATAGAACACCCACAAGATATTGGACAACAAGACACCAGAAGAGGTCTTCTCTGGTAAGAGACCTGAAGTCAGCCATCTCAAGATATTTGGTTGTACAATATATACACATGTTCCAAAGGAAAAGAGGACAAAGATAGATCCTTCAGGAAAGAAGGGTATCTTTATGGGTTACAGTGAAAGCTCGAAAGCTTATAGAATATACTTTCCAGGGTTCAAGAAGATTGATGTCAGTAGGGATGTGACATTTGATGAAAACTCAGCATTCATCAAGTCAAGGAAGACACCTGTTGAAGATCATGAAGAACCAAAGGAAACCAGATTTCAAGACACTACTATGACTGAAGCAATTCCAGATGTTGATCGTGAAATGGAAGATCCACAAGAACCTATAGATCCACCTCGTGAGAAGGACTCTCACAAGAGAAAACCTACATGGGCTAGAGATCTCATTCAAGATGCAAAATGGTATGGCATTCCAGAAGAAGAACACAAAGCGAAGAAGAGAACTAGATCACATACCAGCTATGTTGCTTTAGTATGTGATATTATGAACAAAGAACCTTCGAATTATGAATAAGTAGCAGAAAAGAAAGAATGGAATGATGCCATGGTCGAGGAGTACCAATCAATAATGAAAAATGATATTTGGGATGCAGTCCCAAGACTTGAAGGGAAGTCTGTTGTGACTTCCAAAAGGATCTTCAAGATCAAGCATGCTGCAAATGGCAGCATAGAGAAATACAAAGTGAGATTTGTAGCTCGTGGCTTCTCCCAGAAATAAGGGATTGATTATGAAGAAACTTTTCCTCTTGTAGCCAGGTACACTTCCATCAGATCAGTAATTTCTCTGGCTACAGTCATGAAATGGAAGATACACCAGATGGATGTCAAGATTGCTTTCTTGAATGGCATATTCGAGAAGGAAGTGTATGTGGAGCAACCACTTGGTTTTGAGACACATGACAGGAAATCATATGTGTGCAGATTGAAGAAAGCCTTGTATGGCTTGAAGCAAGCTCCTAGGACTTGGTATGGTAGGATGGACAGTTTTCTATCCAGTTTGGGATTTACCAAGAGTAAAGAGGATTCCAACCTTTACTACAATGTTGAGGAAGGCAATCCTGTGATACTACTCCTGTATGTGGATGACCAATTTATTACAGGTAATGATAGTTTGATTGTTGATACCAAGAGGAAGCTTGCTGCTGAGTTTGAGATGAAGGACTTGGGGATGATGCACTATTTTCTAGGCATGGAGGTGTGGCAGAGTGCAGATGGTATCTTCCTTGGACAAGGAAAGTATGCAGTAGAGATATTGAAGAGGTTCAGGATGATGGACTATAAGGCCATGGCCACACCTATGGCATCGAACTTGAAGCTTCTGTGTGATGCTTCATTTGAGCCGGTTGATGTTACTCTGTATCGTCAGATGATTGGGTCCTTGATGTACCTGACGAACACAAGGCCATATATTTTCTTTGCGGTGAACACATTGATCCAGTTCCTGACATATTTGAGAGGTGTTCACTTGGTTGCTATAAAGCATATTCTGAGGTATCTGAAGGGTACGGTTGATTATGGGTTCAAATATGATGTGAATCAAAAGTTTAACCTGTAGGGTTATGTTGATTCAGATTAAGCAGGTAGTGCTGCAAATAGGAAGAGCACTTATGGGTACTGCTTCAGTATGGGATCAAGTGTGCTCTCTTGGTTTAGCAGGAACCAGTCCTACATAGCATTGAGTACAGTCGAGGCAAATTATGTTGTAGCATGTTCGGCTAGTGGTGAGGCAGTATGGCTCCGAAAGCTACTGTCTAAGTTATTTGATCTTCTACTAGAGGCTACTGGTATCTTTTGTGACAAACAGAATTGTGTGAAGGTGTCTGAGAATCCGGTGTTCCACGACAGGTCGAAACACATTGAGATCAAATATCACTATATCAGGGATATGGTGCAGAGAGGAGCAGTGAAGCTCCTCTATGTTGCGAAAGACGAGCAGGCTGCAGATGTACTGAGGAAACCACTAGCTAGAGTGAAGTTCGAGTACTTCAGAGAGAGGCTTGGTGTTCTTCAGATTGATGACACTTCGAGGAAGAAGTGATGGACACATTTGCAGGAGCCATTTCGAGCATGGTGAGAGGAGGATCCTTCCATGGCTGTGGATATAAGCGCTAGATGATGAGCATTAGGACGATGCTCCAGTTACTGCTTTGTATGTATGCATAATGTTGGATGTTGGATATGATCATTTGGATCATTTATATGTATGTATGTATGCATCATGTTGGATGCTGGATATCATCATTTGGATCATTTATATGTATGTATGTACGCATCATGTTGGATGATGGATATGATCAGTTGGATCATTTATATGTATATACACATCATGTTGGATGCTAGATATGATCAGTTGGATCATGTGTATGTATCTATAGATGTATCAGGTGGATACATTGTATGATCAGGTAGATCATGTATGTTGTTGTGTATTAGGTATGATTAGGTGGATCATGTATTTGTATATGTATCGGGTGGATACATTGTATAATTAGGTAGATCATGTATGTTGATATGTATCAGGTATGATCAGGTGGATCATGTATTTGTATATGTATCAGGTGGATACATTATATGATCAGGTAGATCATGTATGATGATATGTATCAGGCAGATACTGTGTATGCTTCAGGTGAATGCATTGTATGATCAGGATGATCATGGATGATGAGCTTCAGGATGTTGCTCCAGATGACATGCAGCAGGATGATGCAGTGTTGATGATCAGGATGATCATGTGTACATCAGGATGATGTATGCTGAGTATCAGGTTGATACTCTGTGCTCGTGGACAGGTTGTGCAGATGAGCATGTAAGTAGAATTTGGATATCTGGATAGGATGAAAAAGGACTTAGATGCTCTTTCAAGGCATTGCTCTGGGAGGACATGTAAGTAGACCTGGGAGATTTGGACAGGATGAAAAATGCCTCAGATGCTCTTTTGAGGCATTGCCATGACCACATGTAATCAGACTTAGAGATCTGGATAAGATGAAAGAGGCCTCAGATGCTCTTTAGGGTTCTTGCTTGGCAAGACACCCTTTTAAGGTTTTGTGGTAGGAGTCACATGTAATCAGACCTAGAGATGTGGACAGGATGAAAAAGGCCTTAGATGCTCTTTAGGTTTCTTACTTGGCAAGACACCCTTTTAAGGTTTTGTGACTGTCACATCTAAAAGATCCTGGGAGATCCTATAGGTCAGTGTTGTGTACCTGTAACAGCCTAGGATGCTCTTTCGAGGTTTTGTGGCACACATAATAAGTCATGAGGATTCCACAGTATGGCCAGTGATGATGAAGACCTGCAGGTGGTGTGCCTACACCTAGTATGAAAAAGGACTGGCTTTGTAGAACTTCCTATGATGAGTAGATTCGGAGTTGACTGAGATAGCAGCAATAATGATGATGGCAATGATTCGAGGAGGATGATTCACTGATGATGATCCAGTGAAGAAGACTTGTGCTAGCAGATCTGTGTCAAGAAATACCTTCCTAGTTAAGAGGGAGTGTTGATGTATATGTAACTTCAGAATGTATTTCCTCTATGTATATTGTACTCCTATAGAGATGTGTTATTCCTCTATAAGGAAGTGTCGTCATTTGTATTGGCAAGTGTCGCAAGTGTCATAACTTGCCAATGGGTTATTATACCACCATGTGTGGGGTTGGCCCTGATTAAGTTAACCATGGGCTATTGTACTAAGCAAGACAAGTCAGCCCCATAAGTTTATTGGGTAGTCAGGACAAGTATAAATAGAGATCTCCCGATCTCTATTTTGATCACTTCATATCTCACTCTACATCACTCGAAAAGTGGTGCACATGTGAGGAGGAGGATCAGCTTCTATGAGGAGACTATCTCTATGTACTTGGGTTGTACTTTGGTTGTATCATTGCTCTATCTATCTCTGAGGAAGTTGTGGGGTTTTTCACCTTAGGGTTTTCCCCACGGAAACTTTGTGTGTCTATTGTCTCTTATGTTTGCATCTTGTGATGATTGATATGCTTGCTATGATTGATATGCATTGATATACTGTACATGTTATTCTCTCAGTAAAGATCCTAGAGTATATTGAATTAATGCTAAAAAATTAACATAAACCACTTCTAAAGGCCAATTATTCTTAAGCACAATTACAACACTTAATGACAGTTAGTTCGCAAATTACGTCACTTATCACAAATCCAATTTTGTAACAAATAACCATCCATTATCAATCCCAATTGCTATAAGTTGTATCTTTCCTTTTATAAATTTAATGAAAATGAGAAAATTCAACATTTTGTTGACCAAGTGGAAATTTAGAGACACAACAATTTGTTGCCTAAAACTGCCACATAGAGAAATTTAGAAACCAATTTTGTCTATTATCAACCCTTGAGAACATCCACCACTCTGAACACTATTCCCCATATTTTCTCATTGTTCCTTGACTAATTCAATGCCTTTCTCGCTTATTCTATTTTTTTCTATTGCAAGGGCCTTCTTCACGACCATGCCCATATGATGCTATTTACATCGATCTTCATGTTTTCTTCTACACCGATAACCCATTGTTGTTGTCTATCTAACCATTTTTTAAGTATATATATTAGTAAATTGTTTATTAATATATATTTTAAAATTTCACATTTACATAGAAAATAAAAGTTTTAACTATATAGCAAATGCTCATGGCTGAAAATATTTAAAATGTGTACATTTATTTCCATGTATGATATGCATAGAAAGGTCCAATGGTTATTGGTCAAGTTAACAATTTAGAATTTTCTATTTTAATGCCAATTTGTTTATGTTAACTTATCAAAAAAATTAATGATCATGGAAAAAGAAATTAAAAGAAATTAGAAAGGTTAGCTGTAAAATGTAAATCCAAATTCTGTTAAGAGTAACCCACAAAAATTAATGACGGTTTAGAGAATAAAGTGCCCATCAAAAATAAGTTTTGGTAAAAAACGTGACAGTTTAACATGACGGTTCCAATATGATAGTGCTAGCATCTTGCTCCTGATAAATATCACCAATCTCCTTAAGTTACCCAAAGTGCTCTTTTTTATCTGATGGCATTTATACCATTCATTTTGACAGACGTCTATTGTGTGTAATATCATTGTAAACAAGCTTTTTTTTCTGTCATCTCCTTCTTTGGCCACAGGAGCATTTGGTCCCATAGAATTTATAACATTCAACTATCAAATTTCTTAGCACATTCAACTATTGATCGAAGTGGAATTTTTGATATACAAAAAATTGAGCGACAATGTTCAGTGACAATGTTTGAAAGGTGTGCACCATAATTTATTACAAGCCTGTAAGGTACCAATCTTGAATTTCATTTGAAAATTTTAGAAGAAGTCGGTATATCCATTTCTCACCCCTGGACAACATGCCATACAAGAAGACACCACTTCATCGACCAGAATACCAAAGGTGAAGTCACCCAAAAATGTTCCCCCAAAAAAATCAGTCTCACTCACATTTGTTACAAAACCTATGGAAATGCAATCCTTTCTTTCAGAACACTTATGTAACAACTTAACTTTTCTCATAATAAAAGAAGATTTATTCTCAGTTGTTGTGATATGTGCTACACTTGTCGAAGTAGAAGCTAGTATATCATTCACCTCATTCTTAGTTTTTATGATATGTGCTACCTCATTTACGGAATTGTATGGCCTTGTTCGATTACCTTTAACATGTGTATATTCACAATGGGGAGTACCTGGAAGGACCATCTGTAAAGGACATTCTTCAAAAACATTCCAAATGTATAACATCCAAAGGAACATTATAGAGGTCAAGCAAAGTGTTTGTAGGCCATCTTATAATAGAGCCTTCAAATACACCACAATCCTTGCAATTGCGGAAGACTTTATGAACTAACATACCAAACTCATCAGCAAGCTAGTACTTTTAATTGTATAATGTCCCCCTTAAAAATAGTTGACAATAATCCCGCAGCAACATACTGTGGCTTTAAAGAAGTTACATTAATGTATCAAATTAACTAGTAGATTTAGATTGATTATTGTTGAAAGCGCTTGGAACAAAAAGCAATGTTTCTGTATTAAAATCGATGTTTCTTTTAATCAAACATACAACAAAAGATCCACTGCTCACCCCTAGACAACATGCCATACAAGAAAAAACCACTTCATCGACTAGAATACCAAAGGAGAAGTCACCCAAAAATGTTCCCCCAACAAAATCAGTCTCACTCACATTTGTTACAAAACCTATGGAAATGCAATCCTTTCTTTCTGAACACTTATGTAACAACTTAACTTTTCTCATAATAAAAGAAGATTTATTCTTAGTTGTTGTGATATGTGCTACACTCGTAGAAGTAGAAGCTGGTATATCATTCACCTCATTCTCAGTTGTTATGATATGTACTACACTCATCGAAGAAGAAGCTAGTTTATCATTCACCTCGTTCTCTCGAAGAGTGGACCCAATCTGGTTAACGATCTCAGATACATGCCATTGAATATAACCACCAAAAGCCTCTGACAATGTATCTACACCTTCTAATCGATAGGGCAATGGAAGACTTGCATTCAAATACTTGGTAACATTTACAATCATACATCCTTCATTAATGACGATATTATGCAAAAATTTTCTTTCTGGAAACGGAATTGCTTCAGCAACTTTCAATCCATTCAAAAGTAGGTCCACACATTGTTCAGTACCAAAATCCATTTCATAAACAATATCTGAAATATAAAATAACAACACACATTGTTCAAAACCAAAATCCAATTCAGAAGCATTTTATGAAATATAAAATAACAGAAGCACATTAACAATCATATTTATTTTAAACAAAGATATAACATAGATTATAATATATAAAAAATAGTTTTCCGGACTTCCAATCTTTCGAATGGTAGGATCAGCCACCCCTTCTTGTAGAAGAAGTGAACACAAGAAGCATCGAAGGACCCTTCTTATAGTCTAGAAATATTACGAAAATAATTTTGGTAGAAGCGTCTCGCATCCGTTCATTTATGACAGAATATTAAAAATGTTCAACCTACAAATGCTAGGCCATCAATACATGTATTCCCAAAATTATGAACAAGGGAAGAATACTAAGCACAACAAGGGTCGGTCGACCCTTCATTTACGAAATAAATTTAAATATATTTAATCTACGAAGGCTATGTCTACAATTCTCGGCTTCCAACTTCCGCTGTAAATAGTAGGGACTCGGACATCATCTAAGTTCTAATATATAAAAATGTTTGTCTTGGCTTCCATTTTCCGAAGAGAAGGTTCGGCTACCCCTTCGTTTAGGAGATAATTGTGAACAACTATTTCCAACAATTCACCTATATCCAGAATGGCGAAAGAAAGAAGGATCGACTGACCCTTCTTGCATTCTAGAACTATTATGAATACAATACTGGGCAGAAGAAGGGTCAACCGCGAGTTCATTTATGAGGGAATCATAAAATGATTCAACCTACAAAGGCTAGTACATCAATTCATCTATATCTAAAATGGTGAACACCAGAATAATACTGAGCACGGCTAAGTTATAACAAATAAAATTGTTTGCCCTAACTTCTGTTTTTCGAGAAGAAGGATCAGACACCCCTTCGTTTAGTAGATAATTGTCAAATTTAAACCTTTATCTAGAAATTGAACGATATCCAGAATGGTGAAGACGAAGAAGGATTGACTGACCCTTCTTGCATTCTCAAGCTATAACGAAAAGAATATTGGGAAGAAGAAGGATCATCTGCCCCTTCTTTTACGAGGCAATTCTAAAAATAGAACTTGGAGAAAGAGTGGTCAATCTTTCTCTTTGGATATTTCCACTCTCCAGCAAAATGTGCGAAGTAATGTTCCTATGAAAAATGTGTTTAGAGTGTCGATATCTACTTTAGCCACTCCAAAAAACTCATCCCTAGAGGAAGGAGTGGACACTCTCTCTCCTCAGCATCTACTTCCAACACCCTGAAATGGAAGAACCTGATGATAGATCGACCTCGTTTTCACTGACAAAATTTTGACTTGCTGGCAAACTCTTTGTAGCAAAACGTCTGTAAATTTTTTCTTTCAAATGTTGAAATCTAGTCTCCAGGGTGACACGTGGAACATTCAGATTGTGCCAGGTGGATTTGATTATTCCAGAATTGATCTGTTCTACACTCGGCGAAGTAGAAGCTACTATATCATTCACCGCATTCTCGGCCCAAAAGTATGAAAGAATGTTTCTTTCTGGTTAATCGTAGTCTAAATCTTTCCAACTAATGGCATCACTATTTTCATTGTCATCCCAGTTAAATTCATTTTCCAACATGTTATTCAGACCTGCCTAAATTTTAAGAAGTTACATTTTTATCAGCTTTATCTCTTAAACTAAATGCCTTGGTATCGTATGAAAGACTCACATGTGTTCTCATTGCATCCAACAATTTGAGTCATACACCATGTCCAACTACGCAATACATTGGACTTTTCTAGCCAAGATATTGTATTGGCAAACAATTATACCTTAATATTGTTTAAAGCTAGTATTTGATTGCTTAATTTTATTCAATTAAATTAAATACTTAAATTATATATATTTATATTAAAAGAAATGTAATCAATATTATATAAATTAAGACATAAATGATCAATTTCAAATATTTCAAATAAAGTATTAACGTTTACATAGATCAGTATACTATAGTCAATATTAACTTCAAAATGATATTAAAAAGAAAAAACATGTTTCAATTTTCCAAATTCATTTGTCGTTATCTTTTCCAACAAACCTAGCCAAATGCTAGAGGATTTGCAAAAAACAATATGGAATATATGAAAATAATATGCTACATCACCAAACAAAAAATGTATGCAAGATGGCGAGAATCGACATTAAACTTGTTAATTCCGTTAATTTAGCCCAGTAATGAGTAATGCACGATTTTGCAAATATAACGTTGTGAATTCATATTAATGGACTGTAAGAAGATGACTACCCAAAATTGAAGGGTGGAAGGAAATCTGAAGAATCTAAAACGTTCAGTGACTTTAAATTACTGTAAGCTTCAAACTGTCATTGCATTGATTTTTGACAACCATGGAAGATATGGATTTCTAGCCCGAAGGTTGAATAAGCATTCTCTGTTATAGATTTAGATTTATGGTTTGAATAATATAAATACCTACCAATTGAAAAACTAGCAGTCGATTCTTCAAACCAATCTTACTGCTCTACCCACCCAACACTCTTCTCGGTTCCACCTCAACAAAAGCCAACCTTGATCCTCAAAGAAAACATAGCTCCAAATTGTCAAACAGAGACAGTTTGAACTTTAAGTTTCAATGTAGGCAGTGGGTGGGAAGAGAAGTGTAGCAGGATAAGTTTCAATGTAGGTAGTGGGCGGGAAGAGTAGTGTGGTGGGATATCAATGCAGAAAAGTTCGTGACATTTATTATCACAGTGTGGAGGGATATCATCTGTACGTCGTGACACATAAACACATTCCATCATAAATGGGTGCCTCATAAACATGATGAGATTATTCACACGAGTGATACAATCCATCATTTACCATTATCGCTGTTGAAACCATTTTAAATGGTGGAAAAGATCAACTCCATTCCAACGTACAAACCATTTTAAATGTTCGAAAATATCACCTCCGTGCGAATGTACAAACCATTTTAAGTGGATGAAAAGATCACCTCCATGCCAACTCACAAACCATTTTAAATGAAGCAAATTATTAGTTCCATGCCAACGTACAAACCATTTTAAATGAAGGAAAAGATCAATCGGGCGGCAATAGATAAAGGGTCCCACTTCCATTCCACATCCCTAAATTGCACGCTAGGACAAGGGAATGTGTGGTTGCGAAATATGAAACCGCTCTCCACGTGGCAGGACCACATGATTTCGAAAGTTGAAAGGGCGGTAAGGAAAACCACCGTCCTCCATTTGTGAAACCACCTTCGCCCATCCTTCATAGTTGCTGGCACGTGTGGAGATGATGTGGCTGGTCCACATCACACCTTCTGCCCACGCAACTCCTCCACGTTGGGGCTTCTGCCAATGTGTATCCTCCATGCCAGACTTCCTGCCCACGTGGCTTCTCCATGTCAACCTACACATGCACAGTGTAAACCACCTTTCAATTACACAATCACAACATAATTAAAAACCTTTATTACACAATCACAACATGCAAGAATGAAATAAAAATGCATCAGAATCAAACGCATAAGATTACGTATCTTTATCCAACGCAGATCTAAGCAACTGGCTTTGTAAGAGCATTTTTCCACTTACTAGCATCAATATAAATGTGTGGCTCTTTATCAATTGCAGAAAATTATAGATAAAATGAGTTAATTTAACGAAGAAACTCATTTAACACATAATAACACATGAATCATATATTAATAGAAATCCAGCCTACAGATCAATGTATTCACTTAATTGTCAACATAAAACAGAGTTCAAAGAAATTTGAAAAATTAATATCCAAAGAAGATGGCCAAGAGAAACCGACTGAATTTCATTAATTATGCAAAAAATTACAATGAATCAATACATAAACATTAGAATAAATTTACCTAAATTATACATAATGCAAATTGAATCAACATCCCCACAACTTGCCCTGATATTCTTCTTCCTGTGTCCTCGTGGTGCCATCCTCCTCCCAAAAGATAGGAATTCCCTTCTTGAATAATGGATCAAACATTTCTTTGAAGAGTTTTACTTGATGTGCTAAAATGTCTATCCTTGCCTGAATCGTGTTTATCTGGTGATACTTATTCACCACCTTCCTTGCCCAAATAATACTAGACACTCTATCCTAAGTTTATGCTAGTTGTTTTCACCTCATCCTCTGTCAACCCATTCAGAAATTCTATGTCCTTTTCTACATAGTCCATGGGCTTCTTGTTGAAATTTTCCTTGACTGCTGTTAGGATTTGCCTAGCTAACTTTATTACACCGTCTTTGTCCAGAATGAAATCGAGATATGGCCTCAATTTCTCTGCCTCCACAATAATGTCATCCCAAATGACTTGCTTTGCTTCCTGTAGGGAGGTCTCACCTATAACCTTCTATATTAATCCATCATATTTCACTTGTAGCCCTCCTAGAGAGGTCGGCCCAGGTAGGGTAAAAGGAAAGTGGAAGACAAGTATAAATAAGTGGAGGACGTAGGGTTATTAGACTCTCTATTTATTCATTCATTCGCTCACTCATTCTCTCAAGTGAGTAGTGAGCACAAGTGGAGGAGGAGAAATATAAGGCAAGGTTTGTGGCTCATGGCTACTCCCAAAAAGATGGGATAGATTATGAAGAAACTTTTGCACGCGTAGCCAGATACACTTCTATCATTATTACTATACTTGCTTTGGTTGCAATGATGAAGTGGAAGAATTACACCATATGGATGTCAAGACAACTTTCTTGAATGGTGTAGTCGACGATGAAGACTTGTGCTAAAGAACTATGTCGAGAAATACCTTCCTAGTTAAGAGGGAGTGTTGATGTATTTGTAACTTTGGAATGTATTTCACTTGTAAATTTTATATTGTATTCATATGGCATTGTACTTCCAACGGAGAGGTTTCATTCCTCCGATTGGAAAGGTCTTCATTGTATGTGATATGGTTATAAGACTCCCTAGTGGGGTTGGCCCTAAGTATATTAGGGTGTTAGAAAAAAATTGCATTAATGAACAAGATACTACTTATATGCAAGTAACGGGTATTAGTGGTCGATGGTATTGTATAACATTCCGTTGCTACTTATCTAGAATTAAACCTCTTTGCTGACATGTTGGAGTAGACTTGCACACTCTTAACAATGTTTTGGTAGAGATGGAAGGCATCTAGAAAGTTACGGGATTAATAAATGTTGTATTGAAGCATGATTGGCTAAGATAATTACGTGACTGTATGACATATGTCTTTACGTGTAATAATTTGTTCTGAATACTATGAGATGTTTCTAATCATGCAATTGAACTTGTCCCATAGGAAAGACCTTGTACCATCACCTACAAGAGAGACTTGTTTCGAAGAACAAGTGATGATGATTCAGGAAGAAAATTTATGAAGTCAAGAAGAAGACTTTGAAGAACCAAAAGTACTCAGGAATCGATATGCAACAATGAATGAAGTAAAACCAAAAGATAATGAAGATCGTGAAAAGGAAGATCATACACCAGATGGATGTCAAGACATGATTCTTGAATGGTGTAGTGGAAGATGAAGTATATGTGGAGAAATCACTCGGGTTTGAGACACACGACAGGGAGAGTCATGTGTGAAAACTGAAGAAATCCTTGTATGATCTAAATATTATGGGGTGACATTAGGGTACACAAAAGTTTGCAGAGACAGTGTAATCAGACCTGAGATGTACCTACTTGATGGCTTGCTCATAGAGATGATGAAGACCTACGATGATGCTCCAATGATCCAATGTTGATGATCCAGCTCCGGTATTGAAGAGTTGTGCCTGTATGTATTGATGCCTGTGTCAAGAGAATACCTTCCTAGTTAAGAGGGAGTCTTAATGTACTATCTGTAACTTCAGAAGATACTATTCACTTTTATATTGTATGTATTACATTTGCACTTTATTGTATCCCCAATGGATATGTTCTTATTCCTCCATAGGGAGGTGTCATCATTTGTATTTGCAAGTGTCACAAGTTTTATTCTAAGTGTCATAACTTATATTTGATGGGTTATTAGACCTCCTTAGAAGGGTCGGCCTGGTATTTGTTAAGTGGAAGGGTTATTAGGCTCCCCTAGGTGGTCGACCTAGTTAGGATAAAAGGTAGGTCAAGTTAATTTAAAGTATAAATAGAGTGGTTGCACCACTATATTTTCTCATTCAATCACACATCCAACTCGCATAGTTGAGAGAGAGGAGTGCACACAAGTGGAGGAGACTGGAGGAAGAACTGTTGGAGACATCTATCTTTTGGGATTTCATCTTTGTGATCTTTTGTATTGGTGCTTATTCTATCTCTGAGGAAGTTGCGCGGTTTTTCACCTTTATGGTTTTCCCTGGTGAAATGCTTTGTGTCTTTTGTCTCTTGTGTTTGACATGTTGTACATGTTGTTCTCTCAGTTAAGATCCTAGATCATATTAATTTGAATTAAATGATGAAAAGCTAACAAAACGAGGCTACAACCCCTTGGTGTTCATAATTTCCAACCTAAATATAGGACTCCAGACCTCAGTAAAGTCCAACTCAATAGTTTTACTAGTACCAATTGGATTGAATCCCCAACTCCCTAAGATCACAAGCACCAAACCAAAGGAGACTTCAATCTCCTATCCTTGCTCGATCCTGCCACCCTAATATGAATAAGAAGAACAATACTCCACTGCCATTGTATCACAGTTGCCATCAACCTATACGTGTATCTATGTCCTTGTACCAGTATTTCATTATCCATGTATCATTGTATTGATGTCACTATCACAATCCATGTTCGTCCCCTACCCTTGGGGGTTTTGAACCTCAATTTGACTAGTAAAATTATCCAAATTCTCCTGAAGTTAAATCTATGTTGTAGAAGTATTCTGATATTAGTCTATAATCACTGATGAGGCTCCTTTTTATTTCTTAATACCCTCCATATACTTTGAGACCCAATTTGAAATCCTTTAAAGAGTCTTTTGGAGCCATCTACCCTTGGGGGCTTCAACATAAATTTTCCTAGTGATTCTTCCTTTCATTCTCTAATTGTAAATGCAAGTGGTTGAAGTGTATTGGAAGTTTCCATGCCTATAATAGCTGCATAAATGTGTCATATTACACCTCAATCCACTCTAGACATAGTTCGAAAGCATTTGGGATCATTTGGGACATTTTGAGGCTTCACTAGACCAAGTTTTGAAAATTGACCGAATTGGGAAAAGTTCCAAGTTGGAGACATTACACAAGAATTCAAAGTAAAGAATGCCTTAAAGGCCAGTTGAAAAACACAAGAAAGTAAGGCTTACTAAAAGCATAAAACCCCGTAGTTGTCGAAAGCACCTTCTAAAACTGTTTAAAGGCTCACGAATTGGCTATGGCTTTAACTTTGGTTAATCTTACCTTTGCACTTTGTCGTCCAATTTCAAGTTGCCAAAGGGATTCAAAGGAGTGGCATTTGTTGATGACATGATTCAAGATAATAGTTTTTGTATTCATGAACATACTTTTTAGATTCACTCCCTCTTTTGTATTTATCGATCTTTGTATTCATTGGAAATTGCATAGATTGTATTCCATTTCATCCAACCTTGGCTTTTCTATTAGAAGTTTGATTACTTGTCAATTCAATCTCAACGGTTATGCATATTTTTCAAATTTTTTTTTCAAATTGTTAGGTATTTTTTATGTTTCTAAAATTTCCTCTATATGGGTTCTTGGTTTATCTCGGTTAGACATTGCTTATTAAAAGTCGTAGAGAGGAGCAATGCAAATTTTGTCGCTTTTTATGTCCTAATACCTTTCAAACACCTTGAGACCCAAATCAGAAGCATTCGAAGCCATTTGGAAGCATTCGAGTTATTAGTAGTCAAACATGAACAATATAATTATGGAGCTAATATGAAATGGGTTGTTTAAAAAAACAACACAACCTTAGATGTTAGTGCTACGACATGTGATCTCTCCTCCTTTTCCTAATTTAATGTTTCATCTCAATGCCATCAATGCTATCTTGGAAGATTGATCTTGTTGTTTAGACTTCTCTTATGTCTTATGGTCATCTCTCCCTCTTCTTCATTGATTTCTTCTCATGTTACACTAGATCTTCTACAAACCCATCTACAAACATTGTCTAGAATTGGTATTATTCATCAAACAAGTGATTTCTTCATATTGTTAGCATTTTTGTCTTAATGTTTTTTAATTTTATTCTATATGGATTCTTGGGTTATTAATTTTTATAGAGAGGAACAATGTAAATATTGTCACTATTCTAAGGTCTCTACATAAGGTCTCTCACTCCAAGGGTGGAGGTGGAAAAGGTGATAAAAAATTGGACGACTCACACCAAAGATGCAAACATGTAGCAACATGGCAGAGACACCCAGATAATTGACGGTGGAAATGGGTTCCCGCGCTAGAAAGTGCACGGTGGTTAAACTTGGAAAAGGTAGAGTGGAAATTAAATCGCTTACCACGTGGCAAGCGTTAGTGGAGTCCGCTATGAAAAGCGGTTAAATTGAAACTGTTCATCACTAGTTCAAAAACCACCTAAGCATATGTTCTATAAAATATTTGTTCGAAGTTTTAAAAAATGTTTTTGTTGCTTACTTATCACCTGGAGGAAAAGAACAGTCCATGGGAAACATGTCGTTGTCTTTGTCAACTGGAACAGCACCCAAGAATCTCACTTCACATATCACAGGTAGATCGAAACCCTTAGTGTTTAGATTTTGTGTCCCAAATGGAGAAAACCCAAGACCTTCATCCCCTCAATGAAAGTTCAGATGAAAACGAGAAGCTTGTATTTGACCCTGTTTTTGACCCTGTTTTGTCTGTGTGTAGTATTTCGTAGTCTAAGGAGAAGCTTGTATTTGACCCTGTTTTTGACCCTGTTTTCGACCTTGTTTTGTCTATGTAGTATTTCGCAGTCTAAGGAGAAATTAATGGAGTTTAAGTCATAGGGAAAGGATGTATTTAATGTTTTTGATTCTTTTTTGTACTATTTTTGTGTCGAACAAACCCTACACTTCCCCGAATTTGTTTGTTGGTGTGCGGTGAATTATTCGTAGGGTAAAAGGGTAATCATTAATGTAAAAACAACCAAAATTCTATGCCCAATAAATGCGCAGACTGTCCGTGAGGTTGTAAGTTTACCTTAAACATTTCCCAAAAGCCCTGAGTCGTTTAACAAAGAAAATTTGGCAAATTTTATAGAAACAGCAGTCCTGCAGAAAAAGATATGTTTTTATTACAAGTCTTGAAATATGGTTAGTCGCATGAAAACCTATCGTTCCCATTGAGTATTGATTTCTTTCAGTCAGATACCCAGTTATTTTTGTCCTTGTTGATTAAAAGTTTAGGTCTAGATAGTGATAAGTCGAATCACGAAAGTTATGTTAGGTTTCCTTCTCCAAGTAATTTCACCAGAGTCACAGTCGAGTCCGGTGTGTTGTTTTAATTTTGATGAATTCCCAGCTGAAGCAATTCATGTCCAGTTGGTGAATTTAAACCAGTTGAACCATTTCAGGTATTAGTCATATTGTTCAAACATTTCGAAATCCACATTTCTTGGTACCAACTTTTCTCATGACCTTAATAACTAGGTCAATATGTTTGAGTTCACCCATAAAATCATGGTAGAAATTTACAGAATTATTTTTAATGCTGAAATGCCCCGATTGTTAGAAGAAAAAGAAACTTTGCAGCCTACACTAGAAGGCCAAACAAGTGATTGGTTCTTGTATAGAGAACATAGTATAATTAGGGTGTATGGTTTTACTAGAGCTTCTGATGTGAAATTCCCCCTTAAAGTTGGTCCATTCATCATTAAGAATAAGGCATCCCTCTCTGTAGTAGAAAAATTACTGAAGATTATGATCTTTCAAGAGGTTGAAAGGATGAATTATGACCATCATCAAATTATATCGCAAAGGAGACATCTAAATGGAAACAAGGCTTTTGATCGTCAAACAGTAGAAGGATTGAAATAAATGGGGTTGGATCAGAGAGATTTCATTGAAATTTCTTTTTTAGCGACGATTTCAAAGATTGTTTTGTATAAATTTTGATTTTACATATTAATACGGATTGGATTCGAGAGCAAAAAATACAGTGACGTAATATTTTTTGAAGACTTTAATGAAGAACATAAGTACAAGTATATCAAAAACAGATATTCATATGTTTTTACTTTCTTCAGTACTTTAATTTCTCTTTTGTCGATGTATTTCCTGTTACACCATCTTATCCCTTTGACTCATAGTTGACTGTAATACCTGGGTTGTAATTCATTTTATATTCTCTGATCCACACATTTAAATATTGTCAATGTTCTTTCTTCCAAATTAATGCAGAATTCATCCTAGAACTGATATTGGCTAAGTTATAACATATAAACAATATTTATCCCGACTTCCGACCTCCGACACGAAGGATCGGCCGCCCCTTCGTTTATTATAAAATTGTGAACAACTATATCCAACCATTCACCTATATCCATAATAGTGAACAATAGAAGGATCAACCGACCCTTCTTGCAGTATATAACTATTTTGAACAGAATACTCGGCAGAAGAATGGTCGTCCGACACTTCATTTACAAGTGAATTGTAAAAATATTCAACCCGCCTAGGCTAGGACAACAATTCCAAACTTCCGACTTCCGCAATGAAATAATAGTCGGGATTGGTATATTGTCTAAGTTATAACATATCAATAATATTTGTCCCAACACGCGACAAGAAGAATCGGCCGCCCCTTCGTTTAGTAGAGAACTGTAGACACCTATAGGTTACAATTCACCTGTACCCGGAATGGTGAACACAACAAGGATAGACCGACCCTTCTTACAGCCTAGAACTATTTTGAACAGAATACTCAGCACAGGAAAGGTTGGCCGACCCTTCTTGCACCCCACATGAGGATTTCATCGCCTTTACCGAAGACACAAATATGTTGCGGATTGCGAATACCTAGATTTCTTAAAACGTTCCATCAATACCGCTATCCCATAGCTCAGAATGTATATTTTTGGATGGGACAACAATTCCTGACTCCCTACATCCACTGTAAATAGTGGGGAACAGAGATTGGTTACAAGAAGGATCGGCCGCCCCTTTGTTTAGTATAAAATTGTGAACATCTATATCCAGGAGTTCACCTGTATCTAGAATGTTGAATACAAGAAAGATTGGTCGACCCTTCTTGTAATCTAGAACTATTATGAAAATAATACTTGGTAGAAGAAGGGATGGCCACCCCTTCATTGCATAGCAATTTTTAACAAAGGCAAGGTATCCATTTAGTTACTATCAAAATGATTTGGACTGGTGGGAAAGAAGAGATAAGAAACAATCCAATCAATACTCTTTAATAATTTTTATTTGTTATCTTTGTATAATTTGTAGAGCTTGTTGTCCAATAATTGTCCAAGCTTAATTAAGGTTGCCATCTATTCAATACAGCTAAATTCCATACTTAATACCATCAATCTTTTGAAATTATCTGGTGGCCTGCAAATACTGTTGTCCAATTTTAAGGCTTAGCTCATTTGATCTCATGGAGGAATAACATACCTATGGAAGCGGGAAATTTTCTTGCAACATGCATGGGAGAAAGATTAAACCCCTTAGCTAGATTAATTTTGCTTATATTATATCAAAGATTCAAAATGAATATAAGTTTGTTCCATATGTGTAATGCGCCATTCCATTGTAGCTCTCTTACCTGATTCTTTAAATTTTTCTTTCAGCTAGTTGTTTAGTTATTGCATCAATTTTGTTGGACTTGGTCGCAAATAGAATGTGCATTCACCAAGGTGATAGAGTCTATTTGAGTCTATCTAAATTAACTTTCCCCTTTGACCTCGACCAGGGGAGGAAGGGGGCAACTGAATAAAACAGTACTCAGATCCCTGTGCATTCCATTTTTTATATTATCTATCTTTTCCTATAATTCTTGCACCTCTAGGGATAAACAAATTTATCTGAGCCATCCATCTTCCATGATCGATCTAGTACCATTGATCTCCTTCCATGCTTAGCCCCATGGCCTTCTGCAGTCTTCAATCTCTCAAACCCTGCCTTCCTCGCACCTTGGATCTGCGTAGTTATTATGACCTGTTGATTTGGTTCCTGTCCACATCCTGGATCCCGACTTCTGGAAAGAAGGATCGGTCACCCCTTCCTTTAGTAGAGAATTGTGAATTCACCCGTATCTAGAATGGTAAACAAAAGAAGGATTGACCGACCCTTCTTACTGTATTGAACTATTATGAAACGAGTCCTGGGTTCAAGAAGTTTTGGCCTAGCCTTCATTTATGATGGAATTGTAAAAATATTCAAACTCAGAAGGAGAGGGTGTCAATTCATGTATATGAAGGATGGTGAACACTGGAAGAAGACTGAGATAAGGGTCGGTCGACCTTTCGGCATTACCTTGTAAACAAGTTGAAGTCTAACATGAAGCAAATATGGGGGTTGCATAATCGAGATTCTCTTAACCATGCCGATGCACAGATGTCGTTACCATCTTCGCATAACATTCTATTTAACATCAACTAGAACACCAGATGACTTTGCACTTGGAAGCTATCGCAATATACAGAACTACGCTGAATCTCTAATGTATTCACCAGTTTGCTATAAATTCGTCAAACTATGTGCTTCTTCTTCACAATCATGCACCTGTATTCCAATTAATCAATGTGCAATTACCATTCACATACATATAAATTAAGCACAAAAGCTCACATAAACTCGAATAAAAAACATGTGATAAACTCATACACATAAACAAGAAGGATCGGCCACCCCTTCTATGATGATTGCTCGTTCTATGATTGATCCTTATCCCAAACGGCTCTATAAAATGTGCATTCTATCTCTCATGGATAATGCTAACAGATATGATCCTAATCAATAAATTGATTTTGAAAATGAGGGGTCATTCCCTAACCATTGATCATTAGAATGAACATTTGCAAGTATACATCGAATATTAAAACACTAATTTATAATTATAGACATTGTATGCATTCCTATATTGACTACTTAATATTGACTATTTTCTAGATAAAGCATGGTTGATTTGTTGAGCCTCAATAACTGCTAGGAAATCCCTTGCTTTAAATTGACAAAAGATCACTACCTTCCGCCATTCACAAATGGATGGTATGTTGAGATGGAAGAACCAGATAATTTGTACCTAGATATATATCTATTCTACTTGAATTTTGAGGGAAATCTGATTAGATTTCAGATATTGACATATGCGGAACCCGTTGATTCTAATAAAAAATTGCGACTTCAAGCTGAAGAGATCATTGGTGAAAAGTATTGCCTTATACAATGTGATCTTCTAGTTTCTTATTATCAACCAGATCTAATGAAAAATGGTCCTGATCCAGATCCGATTTCCTGTGCTAAGCAAGGGTGGGTTTTTCCCTCATATGTTGTTTCTAATCGCTCCGGAATTGATACCACGACATTCTTGAAGAAAGGAATTTTGTAGGTATGGAGGAAAATAATGCTGGCTGGGAAAACTTCCTCTGTATTACATTATATGAATATTAATAAGGGGCCGATAACAGTATGTCATGAAAATATTCTAACGTATAACAGAAGAGCATTTCTCCAAAATATTGTAAAAGATGTGCGGAAATATACCTTGAAACAACTCAAAGGAAGTCCTTTTAAAGCGATGCTGTGGAAAGTGACTAAGAGCTTCGAAACTTCAAAAGAAGTTCAACAACATCAGATCAAATACATTTTGTTCGATGAGAAAGTTTTTTCCATTGACGTAAAAAGATGTATTGTTGCGCCTCTACACTTACAATATCGAAAGGTTGATGAGCAGGTCGTGCAAAAGATGGTGGTATCACTTGTCCATACATTTACAACAACATTGAGAGATGCTATTCTATTGCCTTTCAATAAGGAGACCAGATTGCCCTTTCTTCCTGAAAATGAAAAAGAAATTGATCTGCCATCAGTAAATTTTTATATATTGGATGGGCAGCATACTATTTCTGCGTAGAAAATAATCATTGCAGATGATCAATGTAAACAACTCCATAAAAAGTATCGGCATTGAACAACTCGTCTTGTACATAGAGACGTTCCTTAGGACATCATCAGCAAATTATGCAAACACCAAAACTTGTCAAGCAAGGAATTTGCAAACACTACATTCATTTCTTCAGTTGAAAAAGCAAGGGAGAGATGGTTATTGTGCAGTTGTCCATCCTGCCCAGGAAAGGGAAATGCTCCCAGTGATGTTTGGATGGTATAGAATTTTTCTTCTTACCAATTAAATTAATTAGATTGCTACCTGTGTTATGAAATTAGGAAATTAATTGGAATATTCAATTTTGTATGTTTGCAGTCTTTCCAAACTCAATGTATCGATATCTTTCTTGTTAACCGGGAGAGCCTTAAAGACAAGCTAACTCTTATTTTGACATCAGAGAGACTATGGAGCAAATGGAAGTCTATAAAAGTGGTGCCTTGGATTGCTCGCCGAAGAGCATCTCTCAGGATGATTTTTCTCTAAATAAAATAAAGAGTTATGGCTCTAATTTTTTCAGACCATTACGTGATCTTGATGAAGATGAATTGACCATTGTGGTGGACAATATAATCAACGGGTCGTTTTGGTTGAGCACATTAGTCGATAAAAATTTGTGCATAAACTTTAAGTCAATATTGCAAACGAATAAGGGACGAGAGGTCAACCAGGCATTCAATCGCTAAATATTTCAAAGTTAATGATGTTCAAACTGATCGATCACAGAATGTCACTGACCATAACGTCATTGAAATATATAAAATTGCACCAAACCATCTCAAGCAACTATGCAGTATTTCAAGCTCCGGAAAGCAACCAAAATCTCCAAGTAAAAAGAGAAAGAATGAATCTGAAGTGGATATTGGTAACAAAATACCAATTGATGCTCATAAAATATTGAATTTATATATCAATAAAGAGAGGATGTCCATTGAAGACATCGAAAATAGTTCATAGTTAGTTTGTCAATGTTGTTACCCTGATTCTTTGGTCACCACACCCAGAAGAATTCCATTTTTTGGTGCGACAGTCAGCTATGAATTTGTTGTTGTGGATATGTGTAATTGTGCTATTCCATGGACACAAGAAGACATGTTGGCATTTTTGTACTACTTAGAAACAAATCAAGAGAAATGTACTTGTATTTTTCTAGCTAATATGGAGAACTCTTGTATGATTTCTAAAGCTTGCACAAGTTGGAGCAAGAAATCAAAAAAGCATGTTATGGCGAATCCTACAATGGGAGTATATAGAGAATTCTCTGAGGACCTGTTTAGAGGACTCTCTATTATATAATGTTGGCACAATGGAAATGATGAGGATATTTTATCTACCTCTGAAATCGATATGGATTGGAAAGACAAGGGCCTATCGATGCTTGATTTACCTCGACCCAATGTTAACAGTGATAGTGCGAGGAGCCATGTGTTTCCAAAAGAAAGGACACAGGAATTTTGCGATCACATAGTTTCCAGACAGGTCTCTTATGAAGGCACAGTTCTTTTGCTGTACGTAGGAGGTAGGATTCTTCGTTCATTGACTAGGTATCCAGAAAGAATAGTTATTTCTATTGTGGAGACAGTACAACAAGAGCTGTTCATGAACAATTTATATCATGAATTGGGTATAAAACAAGGTATTTCTATTAACATTTTCAGATGTCTTTGATTTTATTTTACTTTTCTTGGTTAGTTATGTTCAATAACTTCTTTAAATTCCTAGTCTACTACAGCTTCAAATAAAGAGCATACCCAGGTATCCTCCAATCGAATTACAATATCTGATGATGAAATTGAAGGTGATAGACAATCTACAAAGAACTACAAAACAGGACAAGAAGGTAAAAACATATTTTTCACACATCGTGGTTAAATTAAGTAAATTATGAAAGGGGATAGTGACCTACAAAAAATCATATAAAATGTATACCTGCACATTTCTAGGTCAACATGTGGATCATCCCCAACCAGAGCAGGCATCGACGATGTCACTGGAGATTGGCTAGCAAGTCACATTGGAGAATGAGGGACCAGGCGGGAACTTGGACAATAATGAACAAGGTGAGAGCTTGAACAATGTAGCACAAGAAGAGGGCTTGGCCAGTATTGAACCTAGAGAGGGCGCCTTGGTGTCTCCAGCGGTGTTACACACCAGTCAAATGTTGGCCTGCCATTGATAGGTAAAAGACAATATTTTCTACTTACATTTATAAAACAAATTTATTCTGAAGTATATATAATGACAAACAATATTTCTGTGTACCTCCCCATACAAAAATGTTATTGATATTAGAAATAGAAAATTTCTATTTCGCAAGAAAGTCACAGAAAATGACTCCAAAAGCGATAAAAAAAAGGGGAAAGAGTAAAAAAGTGGGAAGAGACTACTCTAATAAATGGTGAATTTAAATGTAGAAAAAATTCATATGAGTCATGAACAAATGCCATTCGATTTTTGGATTTGCTTCTTTCCAAATTCTATGTTGGGATTTGGTCATCTAAATGTGGTGTCAATGAGGGGAAGGTATTGCTTACAAAATTTTTGTTGGCATGCGGTAAAGATAAATCATATGAGCAAATTTTTTTATTTATTTCGTTTAGAGAGAGATGTACCTCCGATAAAAAAGGAAATACACAACAAAATATGGAGAGTGTGTGGAAGGAGTTCCCAATGAAAACTTCAGAAACTAATACATCAATGATTGTTTTGTAGGGTGATGGTGAGAAAGTAGTTCCATTTCAAAATTGTATTTCATGTAAGCCCTTTATTGGATCGTCCCTTTGGACAGATACTAAATTGGTACATGGACTTTGGTAGCATTTGAGTAAAATGCAAGAATCAACTAATATAAAAAACTATCAAATGTAACCTATCATTGCCTATTTTAAACCATTCAAAGTGTTTTTTGTTTTTTTCCAGAAACGTTGCTATTTTTGTCTGAATGTAACATATTGTTAGTTTAGTGTGATGCTTTTATTAACTCAATTGAATCTATTGTGATCATTAACTTCATGAACAAAGTGTTGTTGTTGTTGTTGTTTATATAGTCACTGTTCTTGTATGCAGTGAGGATATCACCGCAAAAGAAACTATTGGTCCTGGGAGTAGAGGGATTGCTCTTTGGAGTTCGGATGTTATCCAATATTGAAGATTCTTCCAAACAACCTCATTTTGTCCATAAATGCTATCGTTATTATACACGCATGTTCAGCAGCAAAATTATCAGTGTTGCTAGAGAGCATTTCGACATTGCTCTGTGGTTTTCCTGGTTCAACAACGTGGAAATTAAAAATTTCTTGGGTGTATATGAATGGCTGCAAAATGAAGAATTTGTATTTATTTGGGATTGAGAGCAATGTGAGCCTAGTACTATTTATAATCACTCAATGTCTGCATACTATAATGTTGGTGAAGTACCGAACATAATATACAAAAAGTCCTTCAAGGATGTACTTATCCAATATGGAAATATATATAAACAAATGGACATGTTGTTTATAGATGAAGGGCAATATCAATCAACAAATAATAGCAAGGAAAACTGCATGAAAATGCCAACTAGTTGGAAATTTGACAGTTCACAAGAGAGAGATATAACTATAAAAACAATGTTGTGTGCTCTGTTGAATTATCTCGGGCCTCCTTAAAAAATGGGGCATTGGTTAAACACATTGAATTTGAGATGACCGTCATATTGTACAAAACAAACAAATTCATTTAGTGATTTATATATTTTTTATAGTTACTCCTACATTTAATTGATGTAAGTTTTATTGCACAATTCTCATCTTATTTATGGACATCATACCATGTACATGGTAATGTGTTTAAAAAATTGTTGAACATGAAAGCAATATACTTAGACACATTGAACCATAATATTTTATTGACTAGTTTATGTGTGTGTGTTTTTTGTTTGCAGATAGTACTAGAAGATTTGTTTCTAGTAACCCATTGATCATTTTTTATTTCAATGGCGTTTTGTTACACGCAATACATAGAAAACAAAAACTCAGATTACGACGACCACCAGAAATCAAAACATGAACAAAGTATTATTTTATATGCCCAGGCTTAAAGGAATTTTTTGAAAAATGCTTTCATATTTCGAGGTTGGGGTGTGGACATCTGCTCAACGAAAAAACATTGACGAGTTTTTGCCTAGATTATTACAAGGAACGGGATTGAAAAGGGAACAATTTAGATTAATTTTAACACAAGAAAATTGTTCTTGTGTAGCCAGAGAGGGTTTTCAGGGTGTTGGAAATCCTAATGTATATCGCAAGCCTTTAAGTATAGTTTGGGACACTTTGAACCATGGTTGGGATCTGACAAATATTATGATTGTCGATGACTCCGAAGAAAAACATGTTTCTAATGATGAAGGAAACTGTATTATAACAAAAACTTGTAATTATTCCGACGATGTCAGTGACACATTTTTGTTAGATAGATTATGGCCTTGCTTGCAGCACCTGGATGGCATGAGCGATGTGAGGCCAATTGTGAATAAAATAAAAATGGAAGTATTTTGTTAAATAATACACTTGAATGTTTGTTTGTACTAGTATGTCCAATTTCACTGTGATTATAATTCTTGTAAAGTGTCGATTTTGGTTTCCAAAAATGTAACTCTGTTTAAATTGTATTGTTAAATCATAAAACATATAAATCTGTGTGCTTGATTTATCATTCATATGATTTATATGCAGGTTATGCACTAGTAAATTTCTTTACTTGATTCATATTGTTTCACATTCTGCAATTACATAACAATCATGAATATCATCATATTAAGTTAATTTGCTAAGTTAAGTTATTAAGCATCTAATTAACAACTTCATAACTAGGCTTATGCCTATCATTCTAAGAACATACAGGAGGCATCCATCCATCAATGAGGTTGTGACAACATAAGCATACATGTATTACATAAATGGAGTTTATCCATTCATCATTCACATACAACAGATATCTTATGCAATTGAAAGAAACCTCATTCATGAATATATATTAACCTTCTAACAGACTTAACATAGCATATTCATGGCTTACATTTATTTACAGATAATTTCATTCCATAGATTGAACATATCAAGCATAATTAAATACATGAACATTATAATCCTTTTTTTTTTAAAGAAAAAATCATACTGTTGTTATTCAAAACTAAATCAAATAGTACATGATGTTCCATGAGGTTACTTGTCTCACTACAGAGCTGAAGTAAACAAGATATTGTCAAAAAGACTTCCTAGAAAATTACAATAATTTCTCAAAAACAGTCTGAGAATTTCATCCTTCTTCCAGAAAAATAAAAAAACTTTCAGCTATTTAGAAACTTATCCCTTATAGGTCAAAAAGTAATCCAAAATATGGTTTAGTCAAAGAACTTTACAGATCCCTTATCAAAACATATGTGATCAATAATTTCCTTGCAAAACAAATAACCAACTTCTTTTTTCATTGCATCTTTTGAAAGCTTATCTGCATCGATGTTGTGCTGCCTATATATATGCTCAAAGTAGATGGTTTTGAAAAACTAGATTTCTGAGCGGATCATTTGACACCAATGCTAATGTTCGAGGATTTTTAGCATTATTGTTACCCTCTACCAAATTTTTAAAAAATTGCAATCAGGCTGCTAACTGTGATTTTCACCTTCAGCCAAATTTGATGTCATATTCATTGATTCGACAAACGGTTAACGAGATTTTATATTAAAAAGAGAGAACAGATTGCATAGCATAGGGGAGACTGGTCCCAAAAAACAAGAGCTGTTGAAACAGTCTCTTCATATTTCAGTCTATGATCTTCAAGAAAGGCCTAATGCCTGATATTACTGAAAATTTTAATGAACTAACCCAAGAGAAACTTACAAAAGTAATACATATAAGAAGGATTACAAAATTCAAGCCCAAACAGAGCTGCTAAAATGCCGAGACGAGAACACAAAGAAGGAGTCAGTTGCCATGATGGAGACGACCATTCTTATCCTTGCCTCCTGCTGTTGTACCTGTATTTTCATCGTCAATGTTTAGGATGATGGATCGGCTATTTCTGCCACTGGTTCTGATACAATAAACTTTAGCTTCCACGATCTTGAGGTAGCTATGGAATGAGTCTAACTTGCAAACCAGCTTCTCGAAGTAGTCTTTAATCTTGCCATTGCTATTCTAAACTTCAGCGTTAGAAATTTGAACGAAGGTAGCAAGGTAAGATATGGCTGTCTTCATCTCGGAGAAGTTACCCCTTAACCAATGGACCTAGGATTCTAGGTCCAGAAATTGCATGAGAAATTATGGGGAAGGGATATCCTGCCCACAAGGAGAATCAATGTTAACCAGACCACCATTATCGGCCAACACATGCTGCCAATTTCCCGAGCTAGTACCACGAAACTGATGCGTAGGACCACTTTGATTGTGGCCAACTTCATAGGGGGTCGAGATAAACCCAGAATTAGGAGTCAAGAGGACCTTCCAATTCCTGCTTCTAGAATCAAAAGCAAAGCTAGAATGCTGCACCGGGCCCCTTATTCCCTGACCTTGACGAAAGTCGAGAGGAACCCATCTTTTACCGCTTCCAGAGTCGTCAGCATGCTTTGTCAAGCCATACCGAGAGAGCTCATTACCGCCAGTGTTGTGCCCATGAAAAAGATCAGAGAGGTATCGCTTCGAGCCAACCCCCCCGGACTGCCCTTGGGAAGACTTCCTACGTTTGCGACTTTGCTGAACAGACAGACACAAATTTCTCTCCTCCATATTCAGACAAAACGACTGACTTTTGAGAAAATCACAAGGAGAACCTTCGCAGAGAAGGACATGCATGATACAGAATGTGCCACCTTCGTGCATGAAATACCTGCTACAAACCTTGGGACTAGTCTGCATTTTCCTCTCGTATGTGAGACATATGAATATCAATGATAAGTTGTTTATATTTGACATCAAATCATGATACGTGATATAATTAAAATTGTACTTCATCTTAATCCAAATTTTGTTGGTGCATGCTATATGTTATTTCGTTACAAATGTAATAATTGTATTTCTTAGACCAAAAGGTTCTAATCAATTGCCTAGCAATTCATTACAGTTAATCATTATGGGATCTTTAATGCTCTTCTTAAACAAAAAGACCAATATGGGCAATTTGTTAGTCGTCATATTCCATAGAAAAAGTGTTGCTATTCAATTTCTAGAGGGTAATCTTGCTATGATTGAATTTTCATTTCCTAGTTGTGTTGTGGTTAAACTCGCATTAGTAACCTCTCTATAATCAATGTTACAAATCAAATATGCCATGTGTCACAATATCATCATTGCACATGTCACAATATCATCGTTCCACTAGTCACCCTAGGATATCATTGCTACAATTCCCTCCTAAATGAAGGGTCGACCGACCCTTCTTATTCCCAATATTATTTTCATAATAGTTCGACACTGCAAGAAGGGTCAGTCGATCCTTCTTGTATTATTCATTATGGCTATCGTTGAATTGATGGATAAAGGTGTTGATAATTAACTATGGAAAAAAGGGGTAGCAGATCTCTCTTTGAGGCTCACACGTGTGAGATATTTCCTTTCCAAAATAGAGATTAATTCATGTATAACCATAATGGTCAAGAATGGAAAAATATAAATCACAAGAAGGGTCAGCCGACTCTTCTGGCAGTCTGAAACTAGTATGAAAATAATATTGGGAAGAAGAAGGGCTATCCGCCCCTTGATTTATGAGGGAATTGTGGAAATATTCAACCTACGAAGTATAGGCTGTCAATTCATGTATATCCTGAATGGTGAAGACTACAAAAATACTAAGCACAAGAAGGGTCAGTCGACCCTTCAATTAAAAGAGAAATGAAATACAATTAATCTACGAAGGTTGGGACAACATTTCCCCACTACCGAATTCCGCAGTATCTGGCGGTGATCGGGACATTGCCTATGATATAACATGTAAACAATATTTTTCCCGACTTCCAACTGCTGACAAGAAGGATCGACCGCCCCTTCTTTTAGTAGATAATTGTGAACACCAATATCTGACAACTCACCTGTATTCAGAATGGTGAACACAAGAAGGATCGAACCACCCATCTTGCAGTCTAGTACTATTAAATAATAGTAGGCAGAAGAAGGGTTGGCCGCCCCTTCATTCATTTATGTCAAGCCTTGTTCAAAAGAAAAAGTATGGTTTTGGAACCTGGATTTTGGTACTTTGGAAATGGATTTTGTGGTTTCAGAACCGGTTTAGTCACTCTTGGACCCATATTTTGCACTTTTGGAACCAGTTTTGGCTCTTTAGGAACCGGTTTTGTCACTTTTTGAACCTTGATTTGGCACTTTCGGAATCGGTTTTGGGAATTTTCGAATCGGTTTTGGCACTTTTGGATCTAGTTTTGGCACATTTGGAACCTGGATTTGGAAGTTTTGGAACAGGATTTTGCTTGATTTTGGAGTTTAGAAAGGTGGTTTTATCCCCGTCTTCAAAGTGACTTGAATATTTTAGACATTGATTTTTTCACCTTAAAATTTAGAACATTTAAAAATGAAAATTGCAATTTTCAAATTAAAAATTGCATTGTTTGATTTGAAATTCACACTTTTCAAATCAGAAATTGCATTTGTTTATTTTAAATTCACACTTTTTGAATTGAAGTTCATGGTTTTATAACAACAAACTGCAATTTAAGGTTCATAATTAGTAAAAAAACACGCCATTCCAATAGAAAAACATTCTTTTCAAAGCCAATATTGCCACTTTTAGAAGGTCCTTTTCAATTTCATTTTTTGATTATAAACTCAACTTCAGAATAATTTAAAGTCGTTGAACATTTTAGATTCTCCTTATCCTTAATCATATCATCTCCTTTGAAGGAGTAATAAAAGACTAAACTTTTATTGGAGCTTCGACTTGTAGACTTGGAAGCACTAGACTCATTCCAGACATGAAGGAATGTACTAAACCAACATTCAATGACTGCTGCAAGTGTCTTTGAAAGAATGCAACCGAATCATCACTGAATACATCATACCTACTGCACAAGGTGGTAGTATAAGGTAACCTTCAAAAAGTGTTGAAAATCCCAGAGTCATCAAAGGATTCCAATTTCCATCCCATTAACTTGGCCTAGTTACTCTTGGATACAGGAACCTGAAGAAACTTTAGATAGCCTCCTACCCTGATGATTTTCCCACCTTTAGCTACAAAGGAAATATTCTTGCAAAGACTGGTAAGCTCTTCGGGAAAGATGTAGCTATTTATTGATGAATAGTGGAAAAAATGTGCGATGGTGATAACAAGTTTACTATCTGTTAAGTCTGATACTACATCATCGAGCTCTGATACTAGATCATCGCCAAGTTTAGTATCAATTAAGTCTGATACTACTATCTTAAGTTGGTGAGCTGAAATTTGGTGACATGAAATTCATTGAGGAAGAAACAGAAATGATTGATAACATTCTGTTTTTTCATTCTGCGGAGCTGGAAAGTCTCGAGATTTCCAATTGTCTCATGGGACTGACTATAAAATGTAGTGGAAATGGGTGAGGTGCACATCTTTAAAATGAGTGAAACAAATTATACGCAGTTAGAAGAAGCTGACAGCATGATCTGGAGGCATAGAGATTCAAAGATAGCCTAGACACAACAATATTGCATCTCAGTCTCTCGAATACCTGCATAGAAAACAAATAATTGTTTATCACACTGCCGTAAAAAGAAAGCATTTCCAACAAATGCAAAAATAATTGTTTTATTGCAGCCAACGCATGAGCACACATATCATCATCATACACAATAAAAACAGAGAAACTATTCCTAAATTGCCAAGTGCAACATAACAGTTAGTCTGGGCATCCCGCTTAGACGGGTTAGATCCTAACACAGTTGGTCTAGGCATCCCGCTTAGACGGGTTAGATCCTAACACAGTTGGTCTAGGAATCCCGCTTGGACGGGTTAGCTACTAACACCATAGTTAGTGGAAGCAAAGGCATTCAACCAATGAAATATACTTTGCAAATGATAAGTAAACACTTAAATTAGACGTGTGTATAATAATGACTACAAAAATTCTTTCCTACCGAGAAAAACCTTTTGCGGATATGTAGTCTTTCAAGGTTAGGAAGTTGCTGCAATAAGTTGAGAAGAGGAAGAGGCTTCCGAATATGGATATCAAGATTCTTCAATGATTTCAAGCTACCTATTATCTCCCCAAATTTCTCTGCAGGAAAATGGTGCATTAGATCCATTATATGAGAGTTACGTTTCTTCATGTACCTATATGAGAATGTTTCTTAATATCCCTATGTCCCCTCCTAGTTGCAGGAATGTAATGAGAAATCCATGCATACACAGGTAGCATAAGGTGAACAAACTGAAAAATTCCATTTAAGTTTGCTGTGAGTGGCCACTGTGTTGATGGATTAGCCTACATATAGTGAGTGGCCACTGTGTTGATGGATTGAATGGGATGGGAGTCTGGGATAGATGGGGAATGGTAATTATAATAGTGTGGTGGGATCATGGTGGTCAAAGATATCATCTGTAGCGACTACAGATTTTGTTGGATTAATTGTACATGTATCACTCCAATCGATTCCTCGAAAATCCTACGGCCAACATGCCTACTGCCAATGCATTAAATGGCCATACTGTGGGCATAAGATGGCCTAATGGTGGTCATAGATATCATTTGTAGTGAGTACATATTTTGTTGGAGTAATTGTACATTTATTACTCCAATCGATTCGTTGAAAATCCTACAGCCAACATGGCTAGTACCATTAATATCCTTAATATTCATTTAAAATACCTTTAAACTAATTTTAAAAATCAAATATGCCATGTGTCACAATATAAGCGTTCCACATGTCTCCAAATTTATAGAAGTTTTGTTTAAAAGACTTTACTGGAAAGTAGAAATATGCTCAGAGAAAGAGTGGTTGCTCAGCCGCTCTTTCTCTAAGGCGTTCTATTTTCACCATTCCCTCATAGATGAAATTTCGGCCGACCCTTCTTATTCCCAATATTTGTTTCATAATAATTTGACACTAGAAGAATGTTCGGTCGATCCTTCTTGTGTTATCCATTATGGATATAGCTGAATTTCTGGATAAAAGTTTTCACAAATAACTAAGAAAAGAAGGGGCGGCCGATCCTTCTTGTCGAAAAATAAGGATCAAAATCAAAATTACTCCGACGTTTTTCTTCAAAGGCTTGGTTGGAAAGTGGAAATATTCTAGGAGAAAGAGTGGCTACTCTTTCTCCAAGGTCTTCTATTGTTCCAATTCCCTCGTAAATGAAGGGTGGGCCGACCCTTCTTATTCCTAATATTCTTTTCATAATAATTTGACATGGCAAGAAGGGTTAGTCGATCTTTCTTGTCTTCTCTATTATCGATATAGATGAATTGCTGGATAAAGGTTTTCACAATTTACTACGAAAAGAAGTGGCAGGCGATCCTTCTTGTCGGAAAACAGAAGTCCGAAGAAATAATTTTTATATGTTAAAACACCCAAGGTGTTCTATTTTGAAAATTGCCTCATAATTGAAAGATTGGCCGACACTTCGTATTCCCAATATTATTTTCATAATAGTTTGACACTGTAAGAAGGGTTGGTCGACCCTTCTTGTGTTCTCCATTATGGATATATATGAATTGCTGGATAAATGTTTTCATAATTAACTATGAAAAGAAAGGGCAACCGATCCTTCTTGTTGAAAAACAGAAGTCGGGACAAACCATTTTTATATGTTATAACTTAGCCGATTGATTGGTTATTCAAACAATGAGTTAATATTTTAGACATTGGAATTTTCACCTTTGTAGGTAACTTCATTTCTGAAGCAAGGGATTGTTTAGGTATCTAAAATTCATGACCATTAGAGGTATGTACAGGTTCTAATTGTGAGGTTGTAGATCCTAGTGATTGTTTGTTCATTGTAGAAATAAAATAACTATTACATTGAACAATACATGCATCAATATTGAATAAAGTTCCCACACAATCACCCTTAGCAAACACCATAGATTACTAGACCATTTTACACCCTTTGTTAGATAAAAGGAACCTGACACGAACATGAATAAGTTTGCTTAATAATAGTAGGTTACACCCAAAACCTGGAATGCGTAAAACTCCATTGATCCTCTTCACTATACCACCAAGGAATTTGATCAACACTCTGCAATGACAAACTATGTTGGGAGGAGAATCGCAAATCCATTATTAGCAGAAATGCATAATGCAAACATTTACAATAATCTTCCCGGAATCCGCAATTGCGGGCTGCGGGAATCAAATCTGAATATCCAATAATTCACCTATATCAAGACTGGTGAACACAAGAAGGATCGGATGACCATTCCTGTAGTCTAGAACTAGTATGAAGATAATATTGGGTAGAAGAAGGGTCGACCGCCCCTTCATTTATGAGGGAATTGTCCAAATATTCAACCTATGAAGTATAGGTTTTCAATTCATCTATATCCTGAATAGTGAAGACTGCAAAAATACTAACATCACTAAAGGGTTGGTTGTTCTTTCATTTAAAAGATAAATGAAAAAATATTAAATCTACGAAGGTTGGCACGACAATTTCCCACAACCAACTTCTGCAGTATATGGAAGGGATCAGTAGATTTCCTAAGTTAGAACATCTAAACAATATTTCTCTGGACTTCTGACTGCCGACAAGAATGATTGGCCGCCCCTTCTTTTAGTAGATAATTGTGAACACCAATATCCGACAATTAACCTATATCCAGAATAGTGAACAAAGGAAGGATTGTACCACCCTTCTTGCAGTCTAGAACTATTATGGAAATAACAGTGGGTAGAAGAAAGGTCGGCTAATGAAATTCAACTTCAAATGACTGTCATATTATGCAGACATCGATTCATTTGATAATTTTTATATTGTTTACTACGTCAAATGACCATCACAATTATTATATCGGAACACCGCAAAAACCAATTTCAAAAGTGGAAATATCAAAAGAAAAAGTATGGTTTTGGAACCTGGATTTGGCAGTAAAATCCACACAATAGGTAATTTTAGAAGATGAAAAATAATAAAAGGAAACAGAAACAAAATCAAGATATTTATTAATTCCATCGACTTAATTCTGGACCGTAATATTAAGACAAGTTGACGGCTCAGATCTAATATGGGGAATACGGAAGACGATTTGTGGGGGTTTAATTGTTTTGAAATATATACAATGTTCCTGCAATCCACAATTGTGGGTTGTCGGAATACTACTTGAAATAAAAAAAAAACAAATTTTCCCGCAATCTGCAATCCGCAATCCAAATTGCAGGTTGCGGAAACGCATGTCGCAAATCCATTACTCAAACAATTCCCGCAATCCGCAATCATGTATAACTATAGATAGTATGTCCATTGGATATAGCTTGGGTGGTTGGGAGGAATGGTTGTTACCCTCCCCACCTAGCTTCAATTCTTGTAAGTGACATGATGCTCTTGTTGAGCCCCTAAGTATTAACTAGCTTTCCTTGATTCCTTTGAATAGCAGGAATGTGATTTTTTCGCTGAAAAAAAAAACTATAGATAGCCACTTCAACAAGCTATAGCATGATATGATGGTGCGTGCATTTTTCTGAAACCATGAATTATGGCTGGCATTCTATCAAGTAATTTTGACTACTTTTCCGTACTTTGTCAATTTCCAAAGTTTCACAAACTTGCCATACTTTTCCAGAATGATGTCACATTGCAACACTGAATTAAGGATAACACCAGAACACCATTATGTGTCTTTTGATGCCATGTCATCATGCATGCCATGTGATCATACATGCCATGTCATCATACATGTCATGTTATCATCACACATTCCATATCATCATACATTCCATTTCATCATTTCCTATGGCATCAGTTCTCTCTTTGAGGCTCACACGTGTGAGATTTTCACCTTCCAAAATAGAGATCAATTCATGTATAACCATAAGGGTCAAGATTGGATAAATATAAATCCCAAGAAGGGTCAGCCGACCCTTCTGGCAGTCTAGAACTAGTATGAAAATAATATTGGGCAGAAGAAGGGTTGGCCGCCCCTTCATTTATGAGGGAATTGTGCAAATATTCAACCTACAAAGTATAGGCTTCCAATTCATGTATATCTTGAATGTCGAAGACTGCAAAAATACTAAGCACAAGAAGGGTCGGTCGACCCTTCATTTAAAAGAGAAATGAAGAACAATTAATCTACGAAGGTTGGGACAACATTTTCCCACTACCGACTTCCTCATTATGTGGTAGGGATCGGTACTTTTCCTATGTTATAACATGTAAAAAATATTTATCCCGACTGCCGACAAGAAGGATAGGCAGCCCCTTGTTTTAGTAGAGAATTGTAAACACCAATAATATCTGACAATTCACCTGTATCCAGAATGGTGAACACAAGAAGGATCGAACCACCCTTCTTGCAATCTAGAACTATAATGAAAATAATAATTGTCAGAAGAAGGGTCGGCCACCCTTTCATTCAATTCGCTCGAGCCTTACTAAAAAATGGGGTATTGGTTAATGACATTCAACTTCAAATGAACATCATATTATACAGACACAAATATCAAAAGAAAAATTATGGTTTTGGAACTTGGATTTTGGCACTTTTGGAAACGGATTTGGTAGTTTTGGAGCCGGTTTGGTCACTTTTGGAACTGGATTTTGCACTTTTGGAACTGGTTTTTGGCTATTTAGGAACCGGTTTTGTCACTTTTGGAACCTTGATTTGGCACTTTCCGAATTGGTTTTTGCAATTTTGGAATCGGTTTTGGCACTTTTGGAACCAGTTTTGGCACTTTTGGAACCGGTTTTGGCACTTTTGGAACATGTATTTGGCAGTTTTGGAACTGGATTTTGCTTGATTTAGGAGTTTAGAAAGGTGGTTTTAGCTCTGTATTCAAAGTGACTTGGAATGGAATAAGTCCAATTTTAATGAAATAAGCGTTAAAGGTGAAAAACCCCAATAACTTCCTCAAATATAGATAGAGCAATGATACAAAACCCAAGCATAAGAGATAGTCTCCTAGCAGCAACTTCTCCTCCTCCACTAGTGCGCCACTCTCCAATGAGTGTATGAATGATAAAATAGAGTGCCTTTTGCACTCTATTTATACATGACTTGACTTGTTTAATAACCTTACTAGGTCGGCCTCAACTTAACCACTTAACATAATGTTGACAAGGCTGACCCCCAATAGCGTGGTCTAATAACCCTTTAACCCACATGACTTATATAGGACTGACCCCATGAAGGTGGTCTGATAACCCATCAAGTATAAGTTACGACACTTACAATATAAATGATGACACTTCCGTATAGAGGAATAATAACATCTCTATAGGAATACAATATACATATGTGAAATACATTCCGAAGTTACATATACATCAACACCTTCCTAGTTAAGATGGAGTGTTGATGTATTTGTAACTTCATAAGATATTCTTCTATGTACTACACTTGTACTTTGTTATGTGTATGATGGAGATGTATTATTCCTCCAATCAAAAGTGTCATCATTTGTATTTGTAAGTGTCGCAAGTGTTGCAAGTGTTGCAAGTGTCATAACTTATATTTGATTGTTTATTAGACCACTAGTGTGGGGTCGACCCTAGTTGAGTTATGTGGTTGGGTTATTAGACCTCCTTGGGAGGCCGACCCTATTAGTTTATTGGAAGGTGAAGTCAGTGTATAAATAGAGAGTGAGTGTGTCTCATTCTATTCATTCACTCACTCATCCAACTCGCATTAGTTGAGAGAGGAGTGCGCACAAGTGGAGGAGGAGTAGTTGTTGGAGTTATTTATCTTGTGTTTGATCATTGTGGTCTTGTATTGTGGCTTATTCTATCTCTGAGGAAGTTGCAGGGTTTTTCACCTTCTTGGTTTTCCCCGAGGAAACTTTGTGTCTCTTGTGTTTATGATTGTTATGTTGTGATTGTTATTCTCTTAGTAGGATCCTAGATAATGTTTGAATGAATTTATCGAAAAACTAACAGAGCATGGATGAATATAGTTGGCCATGTTTTATTATGGTTGAATTTTGTTGACAATGGTTTACTGTTGTCTACTCTGGTTGATCATGAATGTCTACATTTTCCACGTAAAAAAAATCACTTGTTATTCATAGGAATAAAAGTTAATTTGCTTAATTACATACATAGTCTCATAACTGTAAATTCATTTATAGTGTTGTGTATCCCAAAATATACTAGGTTATGATTTAACATGGTTTTATATGATTGACCAAGGGGATCATGTTAGCCATAGTTAACTATGCATCAATAATGTTAACCATGTCTTACCATGCTTCATGACATTGGTCTACCATGCTTGGATATGATCGGGCATGGCTCACTATAGTACAATTCGATTGACCACAATCGATAATGTTTTACTATGGTTGACCATGGTGGACTATTATTTACTTTGGTTTATGAGGGCTGACTATGATTAACCATGCTAACTATAGTTGACATGGTTATGTAAAATTGCAGTATTCATCTAAATTGAGTTATGTCATATTCATGCTTTCCTCAAGGGTTATGGCGCATTTTGATGACGACTAAGTTTATTTTCATATTGCAACATTCCTCTTGGGTTTTATTATATTACAACATTCCCCAATGGTTATGTCACATTGCAATATTCATCTTCATTAAATTATGTTGAATTGTAATGTATCCCAATGGTGTTGCATTGTGATGTTCATCAAGAGTTTTTCCACCTTGTGGAATTCTTCAAGGGTTACATTTCGTTGCAATATTCTTGAATGGTTGTGATGCACTGTGATATTAATTTTGGTTAACTTATGTGGATTTGTTCTCATCCTCAATGCTTAGGCTACACTATGATGTTAACAAAGAGTTAGGTAAAATATGTGAAATTACTTAATGGTTTAATTTGTCACATCGCAACATTCATCTTGGTTGTCCTATGTTCAAATGAAATGCTCACCATTCATTTTGTTCCTTGGTAACATTCACAAAGGGATATGTTATATTCATATAATCCACAATGGTTGACCAGACAGGTTGATAATGGTGGCCCATGACATGAAAACTTGATTGTGTTTCACCATGTTTGAGTATGGTTGACCATGCCTAGTTATGGTTAGTCATAATCAATTATGGATGAAAAAAATCAAGTATCGTTAGACATAATAAATTATGGTGAAGCAATTTGACTATAATTTACCATGGTTGTATATGGTTAACCATTCCTAGTTATGGTTAGCATAGTTAGAGATGCTCAATAATGCCCATAATATTCAACTAAAGCTACATGTACATCCATGTTTGAAAAAAATAGATATTTTTACTCTTGACTTATTCAAATGAGAACATGAGGAGGGTGATAAATATAGAGAATGAGATACTAAAAAAGATCGATAAAAAATGAGAGAGAAAATCAATAAAACAATTATGTATTTAGATATTCAAGAATATGTTTTACATACAATAACCTGCTTTTTATACAATTATTTAATAAAAAACCAATGTAGATCCACTTAAATCTCAATCCATCATCCCACGAGTGATCAAATCCCTAAAGTGCAAAGGATTTTTAGAATATCTAGGGTTGTTTATGTTTTCCCATAGTCAATTTTTGTTGATCATGGTTGACCATGATTAACTATAGTTGACATTAAAGTAACCATTCCTAATATGATTTGTTGGAATTAAATTAGACCCTAGATTTTAAATTAGGAAACAACATTATCCCCATAAGAATCAACATCCACATTACCCAAGAAGGGAAAAGTCTCACACAATACTTTCATAGGGCTTACTGGGACTGAAATAAGGCTAAGGTTTGATAAGCATTCAACATTGATAGATTCTTCATCATTACAAGATAAGACAATATAACAACATAATGAGATTTAGAATCATGCACAGTTTACCACCATACACTATTAAGCCAAAACAAATAACCATTCATTTATTAATGTTACAAGAATACATATGTTAATACTTTCTTTCATGCATTCACATTGTATGCTTCAAAATATCATTCATAGGAAGGAACCAAAATAGTCCCATTTTTTTAATCTTTATACAAAATAATATATATTTATCAGTTTCCCAACTCTCTTTTAACTAACACTAATAAATTATACTTTAACCCAACTCAACCTTATCTTGTATTTCTACTGCATATGACAATATACAAAATATTGTGCAAGGTATTATAAACTAAGTATAATACAACATGCCCCCAACGCTATGTTTGGATCACCCTTGAGACAATATTCATTCTTTAGAAATAACCTTCTAGACTTAAGGAAGAAATTGCTTGATTTGATATGTAAACTCTAATAGATGTATATCCAACTACTCTAGTAACTATAGCATCAACTCAAAATATTTTTTAAACTTAACAGTCTATTCCAAAGTAGCAGTATGCAAATGTTGACATGCAATATCTCTCAAATGAATATCCGTATTTGAATTATCATGAACCTCAGTGATGTTCAAATATTGCTTCTATGGCTTTTCTTGAAATTGCACAACTTAACTAGTAACCTACTACTGCTCCACACGATTTGAAACAATGTTTTTTTCCAAAGTTGAAATCTATGTCATTTTTTCCATTTGAGAAAACATTGTCAAATTCATTAAGGAGTGATTTTTACTCTTCCCACATATTTATTTGATTCTCTTCCTTACAAAATTGTTGCGCTTTCTCCAAATCATCCCACAATAGAAAAAACATTATCTACCAATTTTGACAGACTTTGCACCTAAATCTTATCTTTTTCAAATGTTTCCTCTTCTTCAAGTATTTGATTCTTTAACTCTATTTAATTGGGATTTCCACTTTGGATAGTTGATCCTTCAATTATTCTATGCTTGCAATCCCTTAACCAATGTCTTTATTTAAACACAATGATATTTAGCTGTATTACTAACAACAACTTTTGTCTCATCTTAGCACATTGTTAATTAAACATATTCCACTATAGTTTTCAATGAACTATGCAAAACAACATCTTAACCATTCTATTGTTATAAGTCACTATATTCTCTACTTAGATCCAAATTTCGAGCTCCAATTTCTTCTATAACTACTACTAAATACTCCTACAACTACTGAAAGGAAACTTGTGATAGGTCTAGTACAAATTGAGAACAACTCAATGCTAAGGATGAACAACCGTCCATTTCCCTATACACTACCACACTAGGATCTACACTGAGAAACCTCTTCTTTATAGATTGTTTATTATGATTTTTTATACTCAATCTAGACTCCCATGTAGTTTTATCTATGCCCATTTATGAACCTTGTTGGTTTGGACCTCTTGATTGTAACTTAGATTTAAGGTTCGATAGTTGCTTAACATAGTCCAATTCAAGTACATGTTGCAAGTCGAGGTTAACTTCAACTGTACTAAATATATATTGTAGAGCTATGCCCTATATCAATTCTCCTTTCCTCTTTGAAAACAACTAAATCTTAACCCTTCATCTTCTTTGTGATGATGCGTGGTCTTTTCACCATCACATTGGTCGTTCTTTCTTCTCAAATTCCTCTTGTTTTGATGGAGAAGACGTGAATACTATTGTACAAATCTTATTTTGTAATCATGGCACTTCTTCATGTACCTCTTTCTCGGTTTTTTTATTCACGCTTAAACTTGGATATTCACGCATTACTGAACGTGTACAACCCTTAACTTCTGCTTTCTTCTTGACCCTTCTTTTTGGAGTATTTAAGATTTGCACATTTGAAGCTAGTTGTAATTGGAATTCTATAGGCCTATCTTCCTTGGATCCATTAATATTTTCCTCATCAATATAGAATGGAAAATTCTTAGTTCTATTAGGATCTGCATCTTGTGAAATAAACATATTATGAGAATCCAAAGAGAAACAAAAAACATAACTATACTTTTCTATCAAGGATGGTGGAATGCGGTATGAATCAACTATCACTCGAACCATTTATGTGTACCAACATTGAAACACCAAATTAGTACTCTACTGCACTTCCATGTTTGGGTTTTGTTTCCAAATATTAAATTTTGGTGCTACAATTGTATTCATCACCTCAATGTCATACTCTCTCCCTTCAGGCTCCTTCCACTCTATAATTAATTTCAATAGAAACATCCAAATCAAATGAAACTCATTTCCTCAATTTCATGTTTCAAGGGAATCATGAATACACTCCTATAATAAGTATTTTTCCCGTATTATATTAATACACTGGATACATATTTGAGCTACAAACAAGACCCCCACAAGGAATTCATCTTTTCAACACTTACGAAAAAACATTCTGCCAAAATTTGGGTACCAAATCACATTTCTAGATTAGTGATAGAAGAAATCACTGCTCCTCTTGTTCCTTAGTGTGTACCATATTTTTTGATAAACTTACTTATAGTTTTAAATGGTGCAATTCTATGGTCGTTTCAAGATCTTCACCTTTACACACAAAACCATATACTTTATGAATTACATCAATATCTATACGATAAGTTTTGTCCAACAATAAACAACCTCCTTGCAATCTACTCAAAATAAAATGAATACAATGCATAATACATGGTCCACAACTAAAATGCGGAATATCTAATAAACAATGATACATGATTAAAACATTTTTTTTCCCACTCCATGGGAATAACTCGCTCAATGAAATGAGGACCCTCAATCATCTCAACATAAATTGAAAACTACAAACTTGTAAAACTATTAGCATCCTACAAATTAAAATCAAGAAACTAACAATGGCTCCTTGAATTCCACACTAGTATCAATTTCGACAACTAACATCTTAGATTTTTTAACTACCTTAACCTCAGGTTGAGCTTTGGGTACTACATGAGTCAATATTATAGATCAACATTGTACAACACTTCAACTTTCTATAACTACAACTATGATCTCTACTATCTCTCCTTACTCACTGCTACACAAATATTCAATAAGTCTAAATCATAGGCATCTAAACTTTATGTACTTTAAATAATATTTCCACTTGATTATTACATTTCAATCTCATAAATGCACCTTTCCTCTTTCATAAATTTGGACGCAGCTCATGTAATCTTCCCAAACTACTTTTCAATACGCAATATGTCCTTCTGATCTAGCAACATTACCTACAAAATCCACATTCTATTCTTCATCTATGATTATGATTTTTCCATAAATTCTACAACCCACTACAAAATCTACTTACTTTCTCCAAAGTTCAAATTTAACTACTTCCATATGCTTGTTAACTAACATACACTATCACCCATAAAAAAAATAACACATGTAATTTCCACTACTATCTACTAAACCTACTATGTATATAATTACCAATCATGCTTTGTTGTCACTCTTCTGACCCTTGTGGGCCATAATATGCTTTAAATTTGCAGCCATTTACCATACCTTTTAACATATATCACCATAACTTTAAATCTGTTGCTAACTACTTGAGAAGATGTGTCACAGATTTTGTTGAACAAGCTAAAGGTTTCATGCATTTCCTAAAAAAATATGCACTATTCATATGGAATGGGCAAGCTCAATGCTCATTTGATGCAATAAAGAAAGCTTTGGTATCTTCCCTACTACTTAGTCCTCTGAACCATAGTAGAGACTTTTTTCTATATTTGGTAGCATCTAGTTCCACCATAGGAATGGTATTGGCACAAGAAGATGAATCATCACAATAACATGTTATTTACTATCTTAGTAGGGGCCTTGCGCATCCAGAATTGAGGTATTCCTAGGTTGAAAAGTTATCCTTGGCAGCAGTCCATGTTGTCCAAAGACTTAGACATTATATACTTCCAAGAAAAACGACCATAGCGGATAAAATGAACCCCATGAAACACATTTTTTCCCTCCATATCAATGGTGGAAAATATTCAAAATGGATAGTAATTTTGAAAGAATTCGATCTTGAGTTCATAAACGCTAAAGCCAAGAAGTCATTGGAATTTGCAGAACTAATCTCTGAGCTACCTTGCGATAAAGAGGATACTGTATGCGTTGAATCCTGGGAAGACGATGATGTATTCCTCATTGAAACATCGGATCCTTGGTATGGAACATTAATCACATATCTCCAAACCCAAAGGATTGACCCTCAGTTTTCTAGCATTGAATGATGTCGCATTCAACACCAGGCACAAAGATACCTCATCATAGGGGATACTTTGCACCGACGAGGAGTAGACATGTTCTTAATATGTTGTTTAATACACAAGGAAGTTGAACAAGTTTTGAATTATTTCCATATTAGGGAATGTGGCGGTCATCGTTCTGGGTTGGAAACTACCTAGAAAATCTTACATGCATGATACTTTTGGCCCACAATCTTTAAAGATTGCATCAATGTTGTCAAAAAGTGTCACCCTTGCCAAATATACACACGAAAAATGCACACACATCCTACTCCATTACACCCTTTTGTAATTGTGGTTCCATTTTCAAAATGGGCCATTTATTTTATGACAATTAATCCACCTTCAACTGATGGCCACCACTACATCATAGTAGTAGTGGACCACTTCACCAAGTGGGCTGAGGCGATGCCTACATTCAACCGCATGACAAAAATTGCAGCATATTTTCTATTCAAACACATGATAACAAGGTTTGGTGTACCCAAAGAGATCATCACTGATAACGGAAGGCATTTTAGGAATTCCTTTAAGGATGAACTTACCAATAGGTTAGGATTGTGGAAGAATTTTTCCTCGCCATATTACCTTCACTATAATGGATAAGTAGAAGCCATTAACAAGGTTTTGAAAACTATGTTGTAGAGGACAATTAACAAGAACAAAAACTAACTGGCACTTAATGTTTTTATTTGCTCTTTGGGTATCGTACCACTGCTAAAACCACAACTGGATTCACTCCTTTCCAATTGGTTTATGGATAAGAAGTAGTGTTCTCAATTCAATTAGAAATCCCATCATTAGAAATAGTATTCGAACTCCTACCTAAAACTTCTACAGAAAAGAAAGGATTCTCTATCTTCATTCTCTTGATGAAGCTAGAAAGGAAGCTTCTCTAAATGTAGAAGCAAAAAAGAAAAGGGTTAAAATACAATATGACAAATCGTCCCGTCCCCGAGTCTTTTCAGAGGGAAATTTTGTTTTAGTTTATGACCAAGACCAAGACAAAATAGGAGAAGGGAAATTTGTACCAAAATGGTTTGGCCCACTTGTTGTCAAAACTATGTTAAAAAGGAGAGCTTATGAATTGATCAATTATGATGGGGAACCTATGTCATAGATCAGAAATGGTCACTATTTGAAGAAATACTTCGCGTAGGCACTGATGCCTCGCAACACTTGTTGTATTATGTTGTATTCTTTGTATAATGTTTTGTACTTTAGTTATTTTGAACACACATTTATCTTTCTTGGCATTGTCACTTTGGTAGATGGCATAAGAAACCTTCACATGTTTAGGATATGTGGACGGTGCCAGTCGTAGTTATCAGAACATTTCTTCCACCGCATGGGTGATTTTCACACCTAAGGATGAACTTTTAAGTTCAGGAGGCATTTTTCTCGGATCTACAACCAACAATGTTGAAAAATATAGCATATTCATCGAGCTTCTTGTCGATGCTATCACCCTTGGCATCCTATGAATAATCATCAAACTGGACTCGGAATTAGTTGTATCTCAGTTAAATGGTCAGTATCAAGTTCAATTTTTTATACTATTTAGAAAGTTGCTACGAGTACGTCTTTTGGCTTATTCCTTAGCCAACTACATACTTGATTGGCCTATAATTCATTAACATCATTACAAAAAAAGCAAGCATGTGCATTATTCATGGCAATTTAATTGATCATATCATTTAAGTACATAAGTAAAAGTCAAAATAACTATCTTACATCATAAACCAAAAAGTGTGTTGAGTTTCTAGACATTTTGAATAGTAACTTTGCACACATAAAAAATAATAGTGTAAGAACTTTTCTCTTTTTGTTTCTTTTTATTCAATATAAAACCCAAAACATTTCATAAAAACAACGAAAATATCTAGAAACTTCAAAAAACGTTTGACACTGTTTCAAATTTTTTGGTTCGGCATGAAGACTAACCTACAACTGGTAGATCATTGAATAATGGTTCACAGCTTCTAGAAATTTCTGGCATGTAGTTGATATAGATCGATCGCATTCATATAGTTGTAGTATTGTACAAGGCACTCGCGGATTTCATTTGGTTCGAAGCTCAAACAACCCCTTATTTGAAATATGGACACATAACTTTCTTTCTTTTGTAGCCTTTGCAGCAGTTGTGAGTGGGATGAATGTGAATCAATGGATTGGGTTGATGAATGGGTTCATGTATCACTTGAAGTGGACCCATGTAAAGTTGTTGAAACAATCCAGTTAGAGGAAGGTCAGTCCTCTATTTCAAATAAATATGGTCATATATTTGATCTTGTACAACAAAGTAAACATTTATGCATCCATACCCCGGTTCCCTCCTTCTTTTTGTAATTATCCAAGTTATCAAACCACTACTTGTTGGAATATGACCGTAAAATGCATTTTTGCAGGACACATCTATGCAGTTGTTTCCCTAACAGATAGTGTAATTGGAATGAATTATTGGTTGGCACAATGCATCCAGGGGAAGCAAACCGTCCTCGCATCATTAACCGATAGTGAAGGCATTACCTTTCCAATTCTCTCGATGGTTGTTCAAGGAGAATATATTAGAGTCACGATGGAAAGTGACCAAAGAGAAATGGCTACACATACACGGATTATAAACCAGGTTCATGGGTGTATCACTTTATGCACTTGATTGTTGGTACAAACAACCAACTACAAACAATGTCAACAAAGTCATCAAACAAGGTATTCTACTTACTACCTCATGCAGAGCACGAGAGGTTGTTTGAGACAATAAAAAAAGAGAGAGAATCCGGAAGTCCTAATTGATTGAGGTACATAGTATAGTCATGTGATTGCACTAGTACAAAATGAGAGATAAGTGACCAAGAAAAGGACCAGAAACCGCATATAAATGACCATTTTTGAGTTAGTGACCACTGGTAGCAAATATGTGGCCATATTTAGTTTGGTCATTTATAGCTTATCTTGTCATCATATATTTGGTCGTATATTTGGTCATTAATTTGATAATATATTTGGCCATTAATTGTCACAATAAATGACCAAATTTATGACCACATTTTTTGTCACGTGATAAATGACCACAAATTTGCTACCAGCGATACCCAACTCAAAAGTGGTAATTTATATGCATATTTTGGTCATTTTTTTGGTCACTTATCTCTCATGTTTTATTGGTGGTCGTTTATATGCAAATTTTGGTCATTTTTTTAGTCATTTATCTCTTTTTAGTGGTTTCAGAATATAAATAGGGCACGGTGGAATCGAACCACCAATGTCCTGCCTATAAGGTAGGTGCTCTACCATTGATCTAGCACCCTTAAAGCCCCTCAATGTCCTCAATCACAATGCAACTTCAATCTTTCTTTAAAATAAATTTATTAGAGCAGATAGCATGGGCATGGGAGCAGGAGCAGGAAGCATAATTTTCAAAAGCTTTTGGGAGTGTTTTTATATAATATATATTTTTATATTTCAAAAACACTTCTAGAATATCAAATTGATTGTAGAAAAAAATGAAAATATAGATGTAACTGCTAGATTAATGATGTTCATTAAAACATTTACCACCTAGTACACATATTGATATACCTTCAATCATCTATCAATTATACTATTGTCATCAAATGATCAAACATATTGATATAACATCAATCATCTAGCAATTATACTATTGTCTCCAAATTTGAATACATTAGGTGCATCACTTGAAACAAGTACTTCTGGTTCAGATTGATGCATGTACCTTGGTAGAACAAAACCTGGGCGTGTTGGATTAATAGGCATGTATCCACTCCCTTCAAAAAAATTGATATAGTTTTCCTGTGCTGGTGCAACCCTAGCTGGATTTGTGTGAAGCTTTGAAGATAGCTCTACTTCAGTTTTCTTGTCATATGTACCATCAACCTGCAATAATAATCAATAAATCAAGATTGAAAAATGTAATGTGTGTGTGTGTTTATCCACGGAAAGAAAGCAGTGATCGAAATTGTTGTTATTAGATACACATGCTATTGGTTAGAACTTAGACATACACACACACACACACCAAAAAATGCCATATTTCTTGAAGACTACAAGTACCCATAGCCCCAAATGAGGAAGATGGATGGTAGGGAAGAATTGGACTAAGGAGTTGGAGGTATGGTTAGGATAGGGGTACATGTGGGTGGAATGTCATTTGTTCGAGACAGAGGATGTGTGGATATTTATTTTGATTTATATGGACAACCATACAGAGTAAATATGGGCTGACAATGGTACTGCTTAAGAGCACTAGCGACTGCATCTGCAGTAATGTACAAGACATCGGATAAAAAATCTGGGATGATTTCTGCATAGGATGAATCAAATTTTTAGCCTTTTGTTATCAATAATAATCTCCAAATTTGGATCCAAATGACCATTATCAAATCAAAATAGGATGAAGAACATTACTATTTACCAAAAAACAAGTAAACTGAGAAACAAACAAACAAAAATCACCATTATCCTTGTATTAAATGCCACCAATATGTTATTTAGTACTTTTATGGTTCATTTTTAAAAGAAACCCCTCTTAACAAAAATCACCTTAACAGGAACATTAATTACCTGCATTGGTTTTCCATCCTTATAACTAGAGTTTGGGCCCTTTCCAAAGACTGCACCACCATTAGCAGATATAGATGTATTACCATCATGACCAGATAATTTTTCAACTGTAGTTTTATGATCTACTTCTTTTTTTCCTCTTGTTTTATCCCTTGCTGGTGTTGACAAAACAGTTGTTGGTAGCTTTGCAGCTTAGGTAGAGTTGCGGGAAGTGCCACTAGGCGAACATAGTCAAAAAATGAAGATTGTGCATCGGATATAAATTCGAACTTTGGGGTCTTCAAGTCATATTTAAGCCCAATAAAAGCAGTTGGTGCGAAAGACAGACTCAAAAAATAGATAAGTGGATACCAAATTCCAATACCAAAATTGTGTGAAGACTGCCATTCCAATAACAACATACATTCTATCATGTTTTGACCTGGAAAGTTTTCTAATAGTTACATTTCTACCTCCTACATCTAAAATACAAGAAGCCATAATTTCACCCATGTTACTCGTGGTGTTCTCGTGCTTATCAATAATTATCTTCTCCAATTGACGCCTGAAACAATGGCATGAAGCATTTCAACAGAGTGAAAATTGCACTATAGCATAGACCAACATTTTGAAAACAATTTGGTGAACTGTTGGACTATTTTGTTTTAAAATTTGAAGTTCTATGTAGTACTCATTAGCCATTGTAAAGTCCAAGGGAGAACATACCTGAAGTTACCTACTCGTGGTTCATGTGATTCATTTGTATGAACAAGAACCATAGCCATTGCTATAAGATCTCCTTGACGAACAAAATCGACTACATCTAATGTCAGAGGCTCTAGCAGTGAAATGGCTTCACTCAATCATGTACCAGCACAAGAAACACCAACTATTATATTTTATCCATACCTAACATGTGGATTGTGTAACTCAGAAAGCAAAGATATAACCTGTGGTGTCTGTGAAAATACAAGGAAATTCATCAAATCAATGTAGGAATACATAAACAACAGTAATGTTGCCTATGTATTTGTGTGAAATAATTCCACTCGTGATTTTGACCAAAAAAATATATTGTTGTCAAGATGGTTTAGATTTTGAAATCGATAAGAAAGCATTGAATCAGAAACATGGAAAGAAAATTAACCTACTCAGGTTCTGAGTATAAAACAAACCCAAGGTCCAACACTGCAGTTCTTCTCACATCATGGCTGACATCTGAGACAACAAAGTGTAGAAGGAATTGGATAGCCTTGTTATTGGTTGTTTGATCATATGCCAAGGCGAGTGCATACTTTCCACCATATCGCAAAATAGGATCCTGATCCCTTGTCATTTGTTCAGTAAGTGTATATGCCTCTTCTTCCCTTCCATAAACAATAAGGGCTATTCCAAGATCCAAACCCCTACATATCATTTTTAAATTGGGATCATATCTTCTAGGTAGATCCAAGCAATAAGAATATTTTGATAGCTTCAAGTAGAAAAATATTCAAAGAGAGTTCTATGTTACTTCACCATGTTAAATTACCTGTAAAAATTATAGCACATCTGTAAGGGCTCCCTTTGAGAGTAAAAAAAAAATGTGGAAATAGGGTGAATCAAAAATTTTATTATAAAATAGTGCATATATGTAACCAAAGGAGATACTTACTTCAAGATTTCTGCTGCTTAAGATTTCATGAAGGAACTGCTTGATCCCTCCTCCATGGTTTACATGTGTAAGTCCCAAGGAAAATAGGGATCCACCCTTAGAAAAGGGACTTCCACCTCCACTAGCACCATTCTATGGAAGCTAAAGAGCCATCAAAGAATGACCTTGTTGAAGATGACCCCTATGAATGACCCCTGTGAATGACTCCCAAGCAAACTGTAGCACTGAATTTTTCCTAGTTTGTGGCTCTGCTCAGCCATTCCTGGTAACACAACAGATCAAAACCATAAAATATCAATATAAAAATACAAAATTCTGTAAGAAACACGGTTAATGTGAAATTAGACTTATTGTAAATATAAAAGCACAACTGCATCACCAAATTTTCTCTTAGGAAAGTGTTTGTAGTTGTTCCAACATGCATCAAAGCATTGGTATAAATGGTAGCACTGTGGCATACACTATTAACCATTTGAACAGACTATTTTATGGTCTTCTGTATGAGCAGATTTGGCCTACACATAATCAATATCAACTTGGGATTAAAACCTCCTACATTTATAAGTAGCGACATACATACCTAGATGATTCCATTTTAATTTTAAAAACCAAGCAATGGCATAAAAATATAAACTTCTCGATCTATAGGCCATCCCTTGGAACAAGAAAACTACACAATTAATTTGATTATTGTCAATACTGAGGTACTTTCTAGAAAACAAATTAATTATATTTTATGAAATTGCAAAATAAAATTAATAATTAAGTAAATACCAATGGAGAAATTTTAAAAAATACTATTTATAAAATTATAACAATAGAATAACAGCTATCCATAATTTGATGCTGCTAAAATATTCCACTGGATGCTTGTTGATCACTGGATCAACCCACACGTGAGACACTCTTAATATGACCACTCCTTTGAAATAAAAAAGTGTCTATGCTCCTTATAATCATGGGGAAAAGAAGCAATACTGGGGATTTTAACTTGGTCATGAGGAACAAAAAGAAAAAAGTCAGGGGCATACATCAAAGACACCTATAGAGAGCTCATGGAGGGTGTAACAGAAGAATGAAGCTTCATAAATATCAAGCCAAAATCAAGGAAGTATACATGGAAAAATAAAAGGTTAGGCCAAAGCTTCATATACTCATCAATTGATCTTTTGATCAAGCTGCAATCAAGTTAATGGAATCTGAGGGTTGCTTTTGTGAAATCGTTTACTGGAAAGCAAACGAATTAATGTGTAGAACTCGTGTGGAATTTTGTGTATAAATCGATGGGAAAGCATGATTCTAGTGGAATCACGATGCTATATGCAACTGAAATGTGTGGGCAGGCACCTTTGATAGTGCGTTGAAGGGATATTGGGATCATGGTAGTCCAATGCTGGAGTTGACATTTGCGTCATGCATTAATGTATTAGTCCAAGATTTCATGAGGACATTAAGGAAATCCAACCAATGCAATATCCATATCAGTTGTTGTTTAGAACTACACATTGCCCTTAGGTTCACTCCACTAATAGTAGTAACATCATTAAATTGGTCAATGCTTTGATATAGAAAACCCCTAAATGTCTTCTGCTTTTTACGACATGTAATAGAATAGATAATGATTATGGAATAAAATTGAAACCTCTGAAAAGACAAAACACAAAAAGAGACAATGCTCCTTGAGATTAAGAATTAAATGGATTTAATAAGTGCATGCATCATGAGTGTATCCAGATATAATAGAATAAAATCTAATGTATGGCATAGAACAGAGTAACAAATAACACCCAACATAAATGTAAAACTATTATACTTCTATAATAGAAAGAGAAACAGGCCATATCTGGTGAAATAGATATAACAAAGAACTAATTTAATCAGCATGACATACTTGTCAAACTAGCTAACAACTTGAAAATCAAAATTACCTTTTTATTGCTTGTTGCATCTTCTACATGCTTTACTAATGAACACCAGTAATGTGCTACAATGATATATAAAGCAGTTGGATTAGGGAGGAGGCAAAGAAAAAACAAAACCCTTTTCCTATAGAAATTCACTATAAGTTTTGAAAGTAGCCAATCTAGGATATTTTCAATCAATATGCACCAATTGGTGTCTACATTGTGTCTACCTAAAAATTTTGAGCCACGAGTTCCAAGCCTTTATGTATCCTACAAAACAACCTATATATCCTTGAAAGATAATATACCTATACATAAAATGCAATCTGGAAGTTAGCTTGTAGACTAGTGAAACTATTGAAAAGACAGGTTCAGAAATCCAAAAAACACAACAATAATCAAATGAAAATGCCATGTCACCTTGTCATCTCTTTAGCAAGGCATGTCAGCTTGAATGTTCCTTCTCTAGAAGTTGTCTCTCATACTGATAAAGTAGTTCATTTTTGTCGCTCATGAACAAAAACTAAACTGTATAAATATTGAATAGTAAGCCACCATGAGTTGTGACATATAATTTCTATTGCAAGGAAGTTTTGTTGAACTTTACCATGAAGTAAGTATAACCACAGAAACATCTTAAATAAACTTACAGGAAATGTGGTAGCACCAACCACAATTTTTTCTCCATTATAAACTCCTTGAGGATGACCAAAAACATCATTTGGACTAGCGTGTGTTGAAGATATCAAAGACACAAAATGCATAGGAATATGTGGAGATTGAGTACGTGCTTGGTTTGAAAGTGCATTTGCACTGAGTGTGCTTAGGGATTGTCCAAGAGGCAAGAAATTCACAAAATGGAAAAATAAAGGGATTCCAAGTAAGTCAAAAATGTAATATAAGTGCTAAAAGCTACAATGATGCAACAAAAAACAAAGAGAACTCACTTATAATAACTACTTTGTTTTGCATAAAGTAAAGATAAAATATACCATAAAGGATGATGATGGAGGCATTCTCAAACCCCATACAATAGCAACAGTAGGCGCATTGACAATTTGAGAAGGTAGATTCTCATTAATAATAGGCTTTTGCTGCTAAGAATATGTTGAAGAAACCACATGTGGTGAAGGTGTTGGTTGAGGCTGCTGAGAATATGTTGAAGAAAGCACATGTGATGAAGGTGTTGGTTGAGGCTGTTGAGAATATGTTGAAGAAAGCACATGTGATGAAGGTGTTGGTTGAGGCTACTGAGAATATGTTGAAGAAAGCACATGTGATGAAGGTGTTGGTTGAGGCTGCTGAGAATATGTTGAAGAAAGCACATGTGATGAAGGTGTTGGTTGAGGCTGCTGAGAATATGTTGAAGAAAGCACATGTGATGAAGGTGTTGGTTGAGGCTATTGAGGATAAGGTGCAAAAAACACTTGTGATAAAGAAGCTAGTGGAGGCTACTGAGGTAAGGGCACATAAATCACCTGTGAAGAAGGAGGTTGTGGCTATTTCACTTGCAAAAGAGGAAATTGTTGAGCTTATGGAGTATACTATGCAAGCTATGGTTGAACTGATGGAGAGATGCCCACGGTTATCTATAGTGTACCTTGCATATTGGAAAAAATTTATGGGTGAATCTGTTGGTTTGCCAGAGGCAGAGATTTCAGCCCTGATTGTGGTGAAACTCTAGGCTGAGGCTGCAAAATGTCAAAGTTGTACCATAGGAAAGTAGTATGAATTTTTTGTGTATGCAAGGAAGACAACAAGTAAAGGAAATGGACATATAGTAAAAAAATACATTTAGATCATACCTACAATGGTTGTGGAGCCCCAAAGCTCTTACATAATTCAGAAAAAGCCAAATTAGAAGGACAATGCCACTATACATTCATAGAGTATGCAGCATATAAGCAGATATATACGAGTTAGGATAGATGAAATGATGACTAACTTATGTGTAATACCCCATTTTGACCCTTAGGATATATTAGCTTTTAATGTAAACATTGTATACATGCAATGTATGTTTTCCTAGCGTGGAGCTCAAGGCCAAGGACTCGCTAGTGGAAGCTCGAATTTTATTTAAAAGGTAAGTATTACACATTATGTTACCCATGTGTTATTTAGCCATGGAAGATTGTAAAAATGATGTAAATAAACATCATGCAATAAAATACCAAAACTAGCTATGGAGGCAACGAATGAGAAGGGGCCATGGGTATCCACTAGGGAGTGGTGAGGGGGTTGTGGGATTGAATCATAGGTTTCTAAATGTCATCTTGAGAACCCTTTTGACTTTCTTTGCTGGCATTTAATTTTGTGTAAGAAAGTGGTTGAAGAAAACACTCCATGGCTTCAATGGAGCATGGGTAGCCCAGAAATTCGTATGGGAGAGTATGGGCTCTTTTTTCTTGTAACACAAGTCACTCTACCTCATTGAATTTTCTTCTTGCTCATTCCCATTCAATGGTTGAAGGACCCAGCATCAATTTTCATCCAAAAACGAATTCCCAGCAGTGAGAAAAACAAGAAATCGCAACTGTGAAAGAACCCACGTTTTGAAGAGCCATAAACGCCCAAAATTTGTATTGGACAGTGAAATCCAATGGAGGATCCATAGGTATGAACCTTGGAGCAAATTTGGGAGCATTAGCTACCCCAAAATTCATTGGAAAACCCAGTTTTTACAGCCCAAAAATCTAGTGACGGGATTGAGTTATTCGTTGACAGAATGGTGAGAAATCCAAGTGTGGATGTTTGAACAGAGGATTGGATTGCTTGAATTTAGCTTGAGATGTATGTAGCTCTGTGGCTAAGCTCACTGGATTAGCATCTTCCTCCTTTTCCTATTGCATGCTTGATAAACCTAGCAGTTTGCTCGCTTAGCATGACCGTTTGAGTGAATCCATGGTTGTGAGTGAGCCTGTCTAGTTCCTCCTTAGTAGATACACATCCTAGCTTGGGGGTGATCTCTTAGCTAAAAGAATATAGGATGGATAGAGATCTATGGTTGGGTGGAACATTGCTCTCACGTAGCCAGCTGTTTGGATAGCTTCATCTCAAGATAAGTGTTCTCAGTGGTTTAAATTATATACATTTTGTGTTTTGCAATGTGTTAATTTTGAATGATAATTATTCATGTTAATGGAATTCATACGAAGTCTGTGCATAGCATGAGAAGGGGAATTGATTCTCTGCATGTTGATTCATCATATTCCTGTGTTAAATATGAGGGTGCATTATTGTTTGTGTGGTTACAAATATGTTTATTTCCGCTGTGTATTTTAGTTTGAACCTGCACACATGAAGTTTTATTTAATCATGAATTTTTGAGTAATGTATGGGACTAAGCTTATCCGATAAGCCTAGTAATTTTGGTTCATGTTTCCTCCCTTGCACCGGATTGATGGAAGGGGTTGTGACATTATGTCAATAAATCATGAAGAAGCTTATCAGATGCATAAAACTTTGAAAGCCTACATCCTAGTGATCATGATGCAAGAGGGATTTATTCCAGGTGAACTTGTGGAGCAGGATGCCACCCAGAATCACAGATATAAGAATAAAATATCATAAGTTCATAGAAGTTGTTGAACAATATACCCTAGGTACCATCCTCAAAATGAAAAGAATATTATTTACTAAAAATTTAAAAACCACTTTTTCAATTGTTATTGCTAACACAAGTGCGTCCCCAAGAAATATTTTATTACACTAAATGTTCACATTGTAAATAAGAAAATTCCATATCAGTAGTAATTTAGGCCCTAGTAAGCAACCCCCTGCCAAGAGAGAAACATTATATCACACATTCATCTTTATATAGTTATGATAACATAATCTGTATTATGTATACATGCACTAAAATTTGTGCAAGTGCTATGTCCATTAATAACTGAGTTTACAGTAGTGCATCATCTTAATTATCCCCAACAATCAGAAATGTTCACATCCATTTCCCAGATTCTGTTCAAATATCTTGGTCCCAATACAGTTAGATACATTTCCTTTCTACAAGTGATCCTGCAAGAAGCCCTACTGTTCCTGCTGCTTGTTGTTGTTTATAAATCAAACATATAGCTTTTTGCTTCAAACTCCTTAAAGGCTAGAAAAACAAACTCTGGAAAATGGCAAGAAAAAGGATGACGTAAAAGCATCATTAAGATCGGGCAAAATATTTATAGAGGAATATGAAGTGATGCTCAGCTATGCTATGTTGAAAAACAATTTTTACTTGTAACAGTGGAAGTCTTAAGTGATTTACTAGTAAAGAATCCATCAATAGAAGAATCCTAGTGACAGGAGATGACTGGCATAATATTGTGTTCTCAATAAGGAAACATGCATTAAATTATTCATATTTTCAAAAATAATTATAATCATTCAGGTCTAAGGCGATGATATCTGCAGAGCAAAAACTACCTTTGACTTGATTGAATATAGATTATGAAATAACCTTCACACTTGCAGCATAGTTATAGTTTCAACATCGTCTTAAAATGCATACCTCTGCTGGTTTGAGTTCATGTCGTATAACTAGAAGGGTTTTAAGTCCATGTCGCTTTCCTGATTCTTTCACCATGCTTGCACTTCCCTTGGAAATTTGATCGCCGCCTAAATTTCCAATTACTTGATGAGATTGAGGGGCATTCGCATTATTCACTTTTTCTTTTTCATTATCTAGGTCCTCTTCATTACCAGTAGAATAGTTCCTCTTAGGATTAGGAAGAATTCCAAGAGACCTTTGAACTTCTTTCATTGACCTGAATATTTTCCCCTCTGGAGAAAGGTAAACCTTATAAATACATTTGTTTCCCTTTGTAGCTTGTACTTTCCAACCATCTCCTATAGTTCCACCATTTTCATCTATGTTCTTTTCCAATTTGGCTAGTAATTCCAACTCAATATGATGCAATTCATTAACATAAAGAGCATTTTCATTGCATAGTTCTGGGTCTAAGGAATTAGTCGCTACTGTCGAAACATTAGAATCTAGTAATTGGTCATGATGAGCATTTGGAAACGAATCAATTTTGGGTGCAAAGCCATCCATTCCCTTTAATGATAGCAGGGTACTGGAAAGCTTATCATTCTGCTCAGGAAAAAATTTACTTGAGGCTTCATTACTTCCCTTGTATCTCTCCCTTTTTAAAGAAGATGAATCCATCACGTCCTTAGTTGCATCACTTTCATTTGCACCTGACTTACAACTTAATTGCTTTATGTTGTCTTCAAAAGCCTCTGGAGATATTTTCCTGCAATTATTTTCACTTTCCTTTGTAGAATCCATATTAGCAATATTTTTATGTGTCTTGCCACAAACATGTTCAGGGATACAATACAAATTGTTGCTAGAAGGATGTCTAACATTAAAAAGGATTACCCTTTTGGTATATCCCTAGACCTTGACTAACATATGATGTTTAACACATGAATGTAGAACTCCTTGAAACCACATAAATACTTCAAATTTATTATACTAGAATCAAATAGTTCAGCTAACCCACCTGCAAAAAAAGAAGATAGTAGTTATATTCAATGTCAGTGTGAATGCCAAGATGCTAAACTAATAGATTGAAAATTTCATCTAATTGACTGCATGGATAGTTGGCCAAACATCCTTAAGGTGTCAAAACCTAGAGATGGCACACAGAAAAAGCATAAGAGCAAATCTTCCAAAAAATTATTCTATGCTAAGTGAAGAATCTTAGCATTTAAAACAACCCTACCTAAACTCCAACAACACGAAATTTGAACCAACACCTCAACTACTAAGAGCTGCAGAATTTCAAAGAATATATAATGTACCAAAGACAAAGAACAAAGGTTCTCAATTAGAGTTCGACAGTCAACCTTTGGAATATACATCACAAATACTACAGAACAATGGTGCTACATTTGGATATCAAATCAAGAAAATATGAATTTTATGAACTGAATTGCATAATGTTACAATGCACCCGAACCTTCTAGAACTTACATGGTTGCAAATATAACGAGGGAACTTGTTGGAATGAATAGGTAAAATTCATTGTAGATGCAAAAGTGGTCTAGTCAAATATGCAATGGATCAAATGTTGGCTTGAACCTTCTGGAACTTACACGGTTGCAAATGTAACCATGGAACTTGTTGGAATATGAGTATGCAATATTCATTCTAGATGTAAAAGTGATCCAGTTGAATGATGTAACACAATGGATCAAAATTTTCCCTGAACCTTTATAGCTCAGGCGAGCTTATCTTTGAATTTCCACATTTACATAAATTAACTCATTGCATTTTATCAAAACACTCTTTTCTTGGCTCTCAACTGCTCTGGATTAAGTCTGAGCATTATATTGCACAAGAGGAGAGGATTTTTCAACTATGTCATTTGCAGGAGGTACGGTAAAAAAAAATTCCTTTCTGCTTGGTAGGGTTTTCATTTATGCCTTCATAAACTATCATCAATACATCCAAGAACTATCTCCATTAGTGGGGAGAATAAAGTCACGAGATTTTTTCAATCCAAACACATATTCTATGCATGCAACAGGAAGAATGAATGCTTTGGTAGTTCAGATTTATTTACCAAAGAGAGTCAGAAAGAATATTAATGGGAAGTGGAACTACCTTTATTTACTCTTTATTGTAGCTCGTGAAAGTACTTTGAAGTCAACCATTAACATTCGTGATTTAGAAAAATTACTAGATTCATTGGTAAATAAAACAGAAGAAAAATTATTCCCAACTCCTAAATCAGAGGAGCACAAGATACTTCCTACACTATGCTGTCCTCCTTCACTGTGCAAACCCAAATGGATTACCTCTGATTCTGAACTACAATCACTATTCGGTTTAGACCATGCAAATATCAGTCACTTGGAAAAACATGTAGGTTGAGTTCCAACTTCCAATACAGAGTCATAGATGTGGTAAAATGTATTGGACCACTGGCAGCAACTCTTACAACAATGTGTTGATGCCAGTACGAATTGTAAGAGTTTCTACCAGACTTAATTACAACACCTACCATGCTTTAAATACTAACAATATTAAATACTGGGAATATACACAATTTTTATAAAATTATTAAATATGGGTAAGTTTAAAATATGCCCATCATTTTGACTACCTACAAAATTAACTACACATTAGCAATGACGTGTTTAGTCATCAACCGAGTGTATATTACGGCTAAAAAACCCAAAATCGGGTAAATGCACATCAATTTTAACCCCTGATAGGAATGGCATGGCAACTAAAAACTAAGTTACTAACTTTACAGGAATTGTTTAACCTTTCTTTCTTTTAAGTGTTTTCTATTTAGATTTTGTTGCAATGGGTGTCTGCTCGATTAAAGTGAGCATGAATTTTGAGTTTTGCTACTTTGTGTTATGTGTGGTTGTGGTTCTTTGCATTCAATTTGTAATTAATGCAGTGATTTTATGCACATGAATGAACCTTGAAATGAGTAATTATTTTTTCCTAGCATGTGTCCATTCTAGTTGAGAGGGACTCCTGTTGATTATTGTTGATTGATGGTTTCCAATTCTGCTAGTTCAATAAATATTCCAAAGGCTAAATGATGTGAAGTCATGCATAGGCTATTCAAACTTCCTCTTTACTTCTGTTAAAAATTCCTCTTTAATACTGTTAAACATGTGCAGATCAGATCTTCAAATTCTTCTCTTTATTCAAACCCTCATCCAAGTTCTATTGCTATTCTTTTCCAATTCATGCTCAAAATTTCTTAAAGGCCTATTCATTGTTGCAGGAGGACATGGACAATCCTAAACTATGCCTAGAATTGAAAATGAAGACTGCTAGGGGGTAGTCTCTCATGCCCAGATTTAGGAGAAGATTAACATTTACTATGGCAAGCGATCATGGAAAACCCCCAATTTACCCAAAAAAACAAACCATTCCTCCTACTATTGGACTTTATGCACAAAAATTATTTAGGACTTATAATAATGCCACAAACAAAGCCCAAAATTTGTTCAACAACACCCAGAATAGCTAATGAGGCTTGTTATGACTTAAAATTTTACCCATTAAAATAAGGGGTAACACCCATCAAGCCACGAATGCATTTTGAGTATGTACAAGTGATCTTTCCAACATATAAAGAAGCTTTAGCTACAACAATAAGAAGAACCTGTTCCAGCTACTTTATCAGAGGCATTTGGAATTTTTCTTCAACAACATGTATAGACCATTGGGTAAGATAAGACAAGATAATTTTATTAATGTCTAATGAATGTCAGACTTATATTTTGCAACAATGGTGAGTTTCTCATAGTAGCTATATCCCTTGGCCAAATCTACATCTTTCATTTAGCAACAAGAAGCAAATGAAGAGCTTGGATGAGATCCAGTTTCTGTTGCTGCAGGGTTAAGGTACATTGGTTGGGTCTAGAGGGTTCTTAAAAGTTTGGAAAAGCATTGATCAATAGAGAATATTTTACTAGAGGAACTAGTTTTTTTCCATGAACAATAGAAATGTTTTTGTCCATGAACAATAGAAAATTGTTTGCAGTAGTAAACCTGATACAATATCCATATTTGAATATTTGAAGTACATTAATGGCAAGCAGGTTGAAGGAACACACTGGCATACACACTTCAACTACCAAGTAAATTATGGTGTAGGTTACTTGTATGGTCACCAAAAACGCACCCCCTGCATATGGACTATCAGGAGGTCCCATGACTATAGCTTTCCAATGAAACATATCATCATCCATTGGACTAACAAATAAATTGAAATCCTCTATCATATAAATACCCTCAACAATAATCATCACCTATACCACAACCTTTGCATGTCAGCATTGATATTTTAACCATCTTAACCATGGATCTAATAAGCATTATATTATTATTACATACATGACACAACTACCTGGGTTGCATATGCACCTTATTACTCTTGGTGGAAGTGCATAAAAAAATTAAGCTGGGTTTGGTTCATCACTGAGAGTCAAACCTCATATTTCGTACCCAAATTGACACTAAAAATATGATAATAAACTTATGTTTGATGTAGACCATGGCAAGTGAAAACATAGGAGCCAATCCAATTAGAATATGACGAGGATAAATATAGTTTTACATGATAGACCCTCCTAAATTAAATATATGCTCTCCCATATGGTTATCAAAGAGCACCAAAAGATGCAATGCTCCTAACATCAAATAATAGGTGTGGCAATATATCCTGATATCAATGCAGATCAATCATACACAATATCAAGAGCTAAAATGGAAACCATCGCGATGAAAAATAAACATGTAAAAACCATTATTAGGATCAAATACATACTCGTGGAATCACTTACTCATTGTTGTGACTGCTACAGTAGAAGATTTTCCACCAGTCCAAAGGGTTTGGATTTCTAAGTCCTATTCTTCATTCATGTCTAATAAAAGAAGATGATATCCAATCTTTCAACTTTACTAGTTTCTAATGAAATGTTCAGAGATCAAAGCAGCTCCATCTCATATACTACAAAGTATAGGCAAATCAACAAAAAAACAGTGTTTAAACAAAATTTATTTCTATACAATGTACACATATCTCAATGTAACTTAATGAAGACATAATTGATAGAAATATGTTGATATATTATTATATGCAAGTTTTACAATGAAATTCATTGAGAAAAGCTGCTAAATACAACTCACACATGAATAACAAAAAGTGAAATATATGAACTACATGATATTACATTAGCGTGTTTTGGAGGAGAAGTATAGTCTCATTTTCCAGTGGCTAATAACGTGCATGAAGTGGCTAGTGATATGAAATAACTCAAAATAGATGCAAAAAGAAATGGTACCAATACACACACTATAGAACACATTCTCCGAATTTATGGCAAAAAACTAGAAAAAAATATATTTCTGCCTCATTTTTCCATACTTCTTGTCATTATGAACAAGTTGTTACAATCATTTTTCAAAACACGAGTTCACAATTAGAGCATTCTATACATTGTTTTGTAGAGAATATATATATGTTGACATCAAACCCTGTCTTCTATCTCCTCTATGTCAATAGCTTTGTTAGAAAGTATGAAGAAAGCACTTTGAACCTATACAACAAAATGTAGAAACTTTATACTATAATTAAAGGTACTATTGTGAGGTAGAGGAGAGAAATTACGATGCCAATGAAGGTGATAATAGAAATTCTACCAAAAAATCTCACAGTTGACCAGATCTTCACAAGCCTAGTCTTCCCGGAAAATCAGAAAGCCTAATATCAAATTCAAATTGGGGTATTGTAAGTGTTATAGATCTAATTTTGATGTTCACATCTTCAGGAGAAAAAATTTGCAATGGTTGGGTTGATCATTAAAGTCCAATTGGTAATACAAACCTAACATCTTTTGCAATTACTGTATTTCCGTTTGCAACACCAACATGTCAGAGATTTACCTCTTCTCTTGTTCAATCCTTGTATGCATGCTAAAATGCCACAAATCATACATCCAGTGAAGATATCAAGATCGTTGTGAGAAGGGTTACTCAATATGGATGCGAGAAGAGTTATTTAATTTGTCTTTGATGGCACAAGATCTTTCTAAAAATTGGCTATCAAACATAATTATTATCTCAATCTTGAATGGGTGGAACTGAAAGATCTATAACTAGAGAATCAGTGCTCTTCTCTTCCACCAATAGATGGCTTAAGTTTCCCCATCCAAGTATTTGAACAAAACCAATGTTTAGAGAAACCATGGACATGTAAGAAAAGGTAATCACCCAAGTATTCATGTGAGAACTCTTAAATATGGTTATTGTGGAATCTTGAAATCTTCGTTTCACTAGTGTAATTTCTTTGCTTACAATTTTTATGCATAGTGCCTTATTCAGTATTATGTAAACCTAGACAATTGCATTAACCATGTGTAGAATTTATTTTAAGTACATTTCTAGTATATGCAATGCATAAAAGTACAAATAATAGATGAATATCACTCTCAATCAATTAGGTCAACTGCAGTGAATTGGGGTTCACGGTTGGGCAAACCCCCCCCACGCTACTTGTTTGGTATGGGGCCACCATTTGAAGCACCGAAACAAGACGCCAATCATTCAACAATAGTAATGAAGGATAAGCACCTAAACAAGACACCAATCATTCAACAACATTAATGAAGGATAAAATAATGGTTATGGTTGAGCAATAAAGAATATATACATGGCAACCCAAAACTGGGTGAAAATAGTCAAACAAAGGGAATGACTGGTTGAAAATCTACAATAAAGAAGAAACAAAATGCAAGTAGAGGGAAACTTACTGATGGATCTTGACCTAAGAGAAGCCAATAAAAATTAGAACCAGTAAGCTAATGAAGAGTTAGATAGGCTATTCCAAGCCTCCAAAGACATACAAGGCCAACTTTTGCAGTTGAAGACAATAGCACCCAGCAAGTACAATGCTCTCCACAGACTTAATAATTTTTTATGTTGAATGGAACTAAGTGCAGGAAACATGGCCAAAACAACCTGAGATCAAGCCAACACCTTCCTAGTGGGTCTCAACATCGTAATGAATTCTAGGTTGAGCTCCCGCATCACGTTTCAAAACCTTCTTTTCATAGGTTCAAATTTAGAGAACAATCCATTGATGAGTTGCTCTTAAAGGAAAGAGGTGAAATAGGACTGAATGGTTTTCCCGTTTACCCTCTCTCCTCTAATACTATACACCAAGGTTTCACATAAAATGATATTTATTGGCATGAGAGAGGCTTACACATAGCTATCAATGATGTTGACATCTTATATGGAGAGGAATTACAAGATGAATTTTGTAAAAAACTTATACAAATTTGTAACATATCTCATGAAAACTTTCTTACAAAGATGTATGAAGGACTACTTGAGCTTGCTGCAATGGCTACTTTTACTCAACAAGGGTATCATAAAGAAATCATATGTGGTATTGCTTTGCTATAGAGGACTTGGATCATAGTTATGAGAGTGGTCATGCCTTCTTGAGAGACTTGAAGCTTGTTATTTCTTGGATAGCATTAAAGGATTGGACCCCCATAGATTTCAAGTGTGTTTCTATGAATGTGGATATCCTTCACAAGAACTCATTTTCTATTGTTAAGGATTCCTTTCTTTTCCTGGAACCAAAAATGTGATTATGAATTTTGACACTCAAGAAGAGGTAGGTGATGCTCCAATAAAACTTGTAGATCTCTTCATTGTTTTGGAAGATGTTGTCCTGGAGCTTCCATATCTAGATGAATCTATATCAAATTATCATATTTTTTGTTATTTCAGATCAACACAGCTAGAACGCATCTTGGATAGAAGAAGAAAACAAACGATTTATGGCACTCTAAATTTGAAGACTTCATAGAGGCATTAACTGATAGACTGTGTGATCATATTAAAAGGTGGATTTCATGTAACACTGCAGAATTCTCTGGGAGTAATTACATGCAAATGTTGTACATGGAGGCAGGTTTAGCCCTTTCAAAGTTGAAACAAGGACTCTCTTTATGTGGTTGTAAATGTTCTATTTTCTTTTGACAACGTTTTCTAGAGAAAGGCCTCAAATTTGGTATGGGTATTTCTTGTTCTTTTATGTGACCATGGATAGAAAAAAATTTCAACAATATGTTTCTAGGAAACAAATGGTTAGATTGAAGGTGGAATATTTATAGAAGATCTAATCTAATCATGTACATGGGGAAAAAAATTATGATTTCACTCAGTGATCTCCATCCAAGTACCTACTTATGTCTCACATTATCTACTAGGCAGTGATATATAACAAACAATAATAAGTTTATATTACAACCATGTTCGTTGGGATGGTTATAAGAGAAACATGCCATCAGAATTACACTTCTTCCTTCTGTGAGTGAAGATGAGCACATTCATGGTGATGGTGAGAAATAGTATTCCCCTAATCCACTTATTCCTCCTATTCATGCTGTAGACAACCTTGATTCTTTATCCAATTCCTTTTATCCATCTTGATGTTCATGGGACTTGTAATTATGTCATGTCACTGTAGCAACCATCACGAATGCACCTGCATACAAAGTAATTCTCTTGCTCTAGGGTTTTGAGACTTGAGCCTTCAAATTTAGGACAATTTGGTAAAAAAATACAGTTGAAACTAAAATTTATTTCCTAGATGGAGCTTCAATGCATTATGAATAAAACATGATCAAATATCTAAGGGAATCTGTAGTAGTTTGAGATTGTTTTCAACTAGTTTTATTCAAATTGTATACTATTTAAGCAATGTCGACTCTATGCAGTTTCATTCAACAATTAAAGGCCATACTAAAATGGTTACAACAAGAAATGGGATATCAACCACATGATCAAAATTTATATCTTCCAACAAACATGGCCATTGCTGGAAGATCTAGAAAAAAAATATTCAAGAGAAATATGTTAAAATACTCTAGCACATTGGATGAGTTGTTTATCAATTGGCTCTTCAAACGCACTCCAATATTAACTTTATGTTTCATGTGGGATGTGGGATCGTATCATGGGAACCACCTTAGTCACTCTTAGGAACAACTACTTCCTGAACATAAGCAGCAGGGGAGGGGCTAGATAGATACATTCAGGGAGAGCGATTAGATAGATACATTCAGGTCAGGGAGGTAGAGCCATAACAAATTCCGTCGGAGCTTCAAACGGAGAAGCCTTCAAAGATGGTTACAAAGGTTAAGGACAAGGAGGTGCACCCACTTGCTTTAATTGGGATGGCCACTTTGTGGTGGCATTGTGAAGAAACATAATTTTTATTCAATTATGAAAGGGACATTTTGGGATAGTTATGAGTAAATCCAATGTACATTGACGATAAAAACCAATATACAAACATAAAGGATAGTTCTGTTAGTTTCTTGTTTTTTGCATGCCAGCCATTGCAGCCCTTAAATGTTATTTTACTTAATTTTATTGTTTACATCTTTATGAAAACATAACAGCACTAGGTAGGCATAGGGTCTGTAGTACCCTACCCCAAAGGCCAGGGGAAGCACTGGAGTGATCTAGTAGATGGGAAGGGGCCTGATTGATAAGTACCTACTGCTACACTTGGCTCTACACATTGACAGAGACTCACCCATGGTCCAATCGAACAGGTTAGTATGGGTACTAGTATAAGTATGAGTATTTAATCATGGTTGTAGTTTCTTACCTTTCCAAATATGCTCACTTTTTTCAACTTAAATTAATATGCTCAAACACTCAACTACTAGCAAAAACAGATAAGGTTATAAGGGACATCATTGTCTTATCCCACATGTAGGATTTAATAATATGGAGGTAGAGCCATTAATGAGTACAACATGTGAGGCATATGCACATGAATTCACAACAAAAGAGTTCGCTATTGTTTCTTTTGAAACTCCAGAGGTAATTTGCAATATTATAGAACACATGAAAACAAACAATCACACTAGTAGGAAACGAAACAAGTGAGTAGACACGAAAGCATGCATGCAAAACGAATAATAAAACGATACATAAATAATAGACAAGGAGATTACTTGGGCATCCCGCATGTATCTATTTTAAATGTGTCAGCTTGATCGGCATCCCCAAAAGGAAGATCATAACTTGTATCTAGAAAAAACCTAGAAACAAAGACAACCACATTAAAAATATGAAAGCTCAATGCAAAACATCTTGATCTATTATGCTTGGCCCACTGCTCTTATACCTACCTGCCAATGTTCTTTTTCTTTATGGCTCCATACTCGAACTTACCAACAAGATTTATTAGTTAAAGGTTCACGACATCCTTCAAACCCACATCTTTTCCAAGAACCATCCTTTTCCTATCGGTTCGAGCTTTCTAGGTCCTGTTCTGTCGAGAACTGGCTCAATTCCTCTACCCATATTGAATTTATTATTGCATAGACTAAATTCAAAGAAAACCGTGGAGAAATTTAGGAGAAATATTGTTTTGGATGACCCTAGAGTTGTTTTCAGTCTACAAGAAGGAACCAAAGAAGCAACTAGAAAACCTAAATGTGAAGGATAAGGGAAAAGAAACCAAGGTTCCGTGCCTATAGGAAGGCTGGTTTCAAGCATCCAAAGATATGTATCAAGGCACTATGTATGCTACATAGGACGAGGAGTGATACTTACTGAATTCCTACTGGAAAAATAAATGCTCATCAACCTGAAACCAACTGCATCTCCACCTTTGTGGAGGGTTGTGTCACTACCATTTAATAAGACTAAGTTTTTATGGCCAAGATACTTATACCTACAATAATCAACCTTTTTCATTACTTATGAGGGAATGTACCTATCTAGATTTAGTTAGACATAGTGGCACCTAGTTTTAGCTAGATTGTGCTGGTTGGAAATATGGTCCCTAAACATGTAGTGCCTCCTGGTTTGTCATCTCATAGAGTTCAACAATTGGTTTGCATAAAAATAAGGAGAATCGATCGGAAGATGACAGGTTTTGGCTATAATTATGGGCACCTCAAGATCCCTTCTACAATTGTAACTAAGTACAGAGTTTCCATAAAAAATTAACCCATAGCATGGGTAGAGCGGTAAAGTTGGTGCCCCATATACAATAACTCTAACACCCAAAGCACTAATATGCAATAAACTGTTACAAAATTTTGAAATGCTTAAAGATATGTAAATATAGACCTCGAACTTGGCAACCATCTGATATATATTAACCCTATCTTGCTGGCATGTGGAAACTAGGATAAATTAGAATCCTTTGTGGAACAAAAAAATCCCTAAAAAATCCCTTTCAAAGTATGGGACACCATAGATATTCAATTTTATAACATTTAACGCTACTGAGAATAAATGTGCTCACCATTTTTTCAGTAGCCATTATTTTCCATGATGAATGCCTCCAAGCTACCATTACTGCAAATCCTCCGTCTAATAGTAGTAAAATAATACGAGGGGCTTCTTGGAACACATATAACTATTATTTAATTTGATGAAGCCTAATTTCATTCAAAATATTTGCATAAGCCTCCAAATATCCAAATCTAAACCCAAAGATTATTGCCAAAGCCTCAAAATATTTCAATTTAGCGCCAAAATTACACTTCTTCCATGAATTGAGGGTTCGAATACCTCATGGTTTCATATTGTAGACCAAGATGGAAAAGCGGGTACTAGGGGAATCGAACCCCTATGAACTCACCATTGTACCCCGACCAATGAACCATTTCTTGGAGAGACAGTCATATCTATCCCTTTTTTTACTATAATACGATGTTGTACCCAATAACTTACCTATTGATTGAGAGGTCAACCTTTTATTTGTGTTTTTTTTATGGATTATATTATCATATGTGTTGTTTTTCTTAACAATATTATATTATAAATTTCTTATAATACTATATATATATATATATATATATATATATATTGTTTTGTTTTTAATTTATATGTGTTTATATTGATATTATGTTAATGTTTAGTTTTTGCTTATTATGATGAAATATTATATTATAATATATAAATACATATATTCTAATACTAATATATTTGTGATAAAATATATACAAATTGTGGAGAGTTGAGTGAACATAACTAAGGGGACAAACCGACAAGTCACATCTTTTGATTGGTCCCACACACAATTATAATGCACACCCAAAGAGAGGGACACCGGGAACTAGATAAAGCACATCGCTACCAATTAATGATGTTGACCCAAAAACTTTGGGCATGGGCCCCTATCAGAATGAAGATCCTATAGTTTATCCCATTGGCTCAGGAGCATCCGTAGCAAAGGCTAAGGGCAGTAGACCTTTTTTACTTCACTCGACGGTAGGTGTTATGGGAGATAGGGTGCCATGACCATGATTCATATAAAAATATGAATGGCTACAAAATTAGTCTGGCTATGGGGTATGTCGATGGGTATAATCACGTTATTTGATAGTACATCATGATGATCAATTTGGTGTCTCATGGCTACGACATCATCATGATCAATATACACAAGCACTTATAATTTGGTGTCAATTAAATATATAGTGTAACACAAAAAAAGTTAGTAATGATCATGACTTAAGCTGTGACTTAAATATTAGAATCATGGTAACTCTTAATTTTTAATCAAAATAATTTTACAAAAAGGGAGGAATTTTTTTTCTTTTCAAAATGGAGGATATTCATGATTTTTTGCAGGGGTGAGACCTGAGGGGAACTTTATAAATTTCCCATATTAAAATCAAGTGTGAGAGGAACCATATTGATGAATGGATGCACATGGAGAATTGATTATATTGGAGGTTGTGAATTAAATGACAATTTCTATCTAACATCACGATGGAGCAAAAAACATGAACTTATCGAAACTTTAACAGATTGTCAAGAGGGTCAAACGATGATTGTTCTGTTAAAAAAAAATACGAGTGTGACTAGCATGACGAGCCAAACATAATGGCACCCGCAACTTCACAATGTGACAATGCTGATATCCATGCTTGATGCACCAAATATCCAAGACACATATCCAAGCTTGATGCGCCAAATGATGAAACTTGGAAGATTTGTCAAAGGGATAATACGAAAGCAAAAATGGTGATTTATCAAATATGGACATGATAAGCACATCAACCTGGATGTGACAGTATGGACAAAATGATCTTGCAAAAAAGTTCAGTAGGTTCACCTATACCATCATGTACTTTCAACACTAGCTCATGTCTCTAAATCCATCTATAATGTTACAATTTACTAAATTTTAACACTGAGAGTCTCTGAATCCATCCGCGGTGTTAAAATTTAGTAAATTGTACAAATTCATTGTCAAAATTGTAATTTTCCATTGTCAGAGTGACACAACTAAAAATGACCAAATAAATGACTAATTGTTATGTGCTCATTTTTAGTTTAGTTACTATCCTGTGACCAAATTTTTCATTTATCTTGGTCACTTTTAGTTTAGTTCTTATCTCATGACCAAACTGGTAATTTATCTTGGTCATTTTTAGTTAGCTCACTTAAAATTTCTCAATGGTCATTTATCCCTTGAGAAAACTATGGTGACCAAATTTTTTGGTCACATGGTCACTTATCTCTCATTTTGTACTAGTGTTGTTTATTCATGCATGTCTAATCTTATTCATGTTATATAGTTTATTTGATATCATTATCTTATATTGTTTATTTGATTTTTGAGTTATGTTTAAGTTACTATTACAATACATTGATGTTTTACACCAATCACTCCAATTCAAGTTTCCATCCCTTTAGGAAAAAATTAGATCCATAAACAAGATTGAAAACTCATCTTATATTAGAAAATTTACAAATATTCAACAGAAATTAGAATCAATACACATTAATGAGACACATAGATGCATTTAAATTTGAAAGGCATTAGGCAATAGCTCAAGATGTCAGATCTGATATTTCTCATTAAGTCATCAAAGTCAAAATGTTTTACATAGATGTTGGAATTCCACTAGGCATTGGAAAATTCCAAAGAGAGTAATAGTAAATACAAAACGGGGTGGATCAAGATGGATGAATACTTATCTATACCTAGAGATGTAACCTAGGCCTAAAGACCTAATATAGCCATATGAACCAAATCTGGCTTATAGACCCTGACCTGGACCTACAGACCAGAAAAAAAAAATGTAGCCCTAGAAATCCTAATGTGGATCTACAACCCTCGAGACCTAATCTAGAATACTTATCTAGACCTAGAGATGTAAACTAGGTCTAGAGATCTAATCTATCCCTATAGAACCTAATCTAGCTTATAGACCCTAATGCAGCCCTAGAAACATACAAAAACAAATCTAGCCCTACAAAGCCTAATGTGGACCTACAACCCTGGAGACCTAATCTAGAATACTTATCTATTCCTAGAGATCTAACCTAGCCCCAGAGAAGTAATCTATCCCTATAGAACCTAATCTAGCTTTTGACCCCCTTTTGTAAGATTGGAATGGCCTTCACTGAGCAAAACCTTAGTTCCGGAGATGGCACAATAGGACCGTTTCTAGGTGTTGGAGGCATAGTGTGGGGGGTTCCCCAACTAGAACTCATTGTCCTGAATCCACTGGAACCAACGACTTTGCCATTGAAGTCACGGTTTTGGTGCTATGGACGTTTTGGTCAGGCTCCCCGTGGCCATTTAGGGATAATTTGAGGATTTGCTCAGGGGGCACGGAACCCAAACCGATGAGCAGACTTGCCTTCCATAAACTCCCCCATCTTCACATGGCCATTGTGGATGTGTTCACGATGGCCACGTTTGGTCGGGAGCCTTTGTATCATAAATGACGCCCTTTTGCAAAATTGGCATGGCCTTCACTAAGAAAAACCTTTGTTCTGGAGATGGCACAATAGGATCATTTCCAGGAATTGGAGGAATGGTGTGGGGGTCCCAAAACTCTAACCCGATGTCCCGAATCCACCGGAATCGACGACTTCGTGATCAGAGTCACGGTTTTGGTGCTATGGAAATTTTGGTTAGGCTCCCCGTGGCCATTCAGGGACAATTTGAGGATTTGCTATGAGGTACAAAACCCAAACCGGCAAGCGTAATTGGCTTCTGTCAACTCCCCCACATGCACATGGAGATCGTGGATGTGTTCACGATGGCCATGCTCATCCAGGAGCCTTCGGATCATAAATGACCCCCTTTTACGAAATTGGAATGGCCTTCATTGAACAAAACCCTGGTTCCGGAAATGGAACAATAGGACCATTTTCAGGAATTGGAGGCATTGTGTGGGGGATCCACCAACTAGAACCCAGTGTCTCAAATCCACTGGAATCGACGGATTCGCGATCGTAGTCACGGTTTTGGTGTTATGGGCATTTTGGTCAAGCTCCCTGTGGTCATTCAAAGACAATTTGAGGATTTACTCTAGGCGCACAGAACCCAAACCGACAAGCAGACTTGGCTTTCGTCAACTTTCCCACGCGCACATGGCCATCGTGGATGTGTTCATGATGGCCTTGCTCGGATGAGAGCCTTTGGATCATAAATGAACCCCTTTTTCAAAATTGGCATGGCCTTCATTGAGAAAAACCCTAGTTCTGGAGATGGCACAATAGGACCATTTTCAGGCTTTGGAGGAATGGTTTAGGGGGTCCCCCAACTAGAACCCAGTGTCCTGAATCCATAGGAATCGATAGCTTTGCGATGGCCATGCATGCTTAAGATATTTTGGATAAGAATTGACCCCCTTGAGCAAAATTGGAATGGCCTTCACTAAGCAAAACCCTAGTTACTGAGATGGCACAATAACACCATTTCTAAGCCTTCGAGGCACGGTGTGGGGGGTCCCCTAGTTGAAACCTGGTTTTCTGAATCCATCGAAATCGATAGATTCATGATCAGAGTCATGGTTTTGGTGGTACAGACATCCATCGGAATCGACAGATTAGCGATCGGAGTCAAGATTTTTTTTCTACAATCAATTTTTATAGGCAACTCGTGGTCATTCAAGGACACTTTAAGGTTTTGCTCTAGGGGCATGAAATCCAAACCGATAAGCGAAACAGGGTTCTATGAGCTCCCACACGTACACATGGCCATTGTGGGTGTTTTCAATATGGCCATGCTTTCCTGAGAGTCTTTGGATCTTAAATGACCCCCTTGTGCAAGATTGCCATGGCCTTCACTAAGAAAAACCCTAGTTCCTGAAATGGCACAATAACACCGTTTTCAAGCCTTTGAGGCACGGTGTGGGGGGTACCCTAGCTGAAACAAGGTGTCCGAAATCCATCAGAATCAATGGATTCGAGATTGGATTCACGTATTTGTTTCTACAACAATTTTTTCCAAGAAATTCATGGCCATTCAGGAACACTTTGAGGTTTTGGTCCGGGGGCACAGAACCCAAATCGACAAGCGGAATGGGGTTCTGTCAGCTCCCACATGTGCACATGGCCATTTTGGATGTTTTCAATATGTCCACGCTCACCTGAGAGTCTTCGGATCATAAAAGACCCCCTTGAGCAAGATTGGCATGGCCTTCACTAGGAAAAACCCTACTTCTGGAGATGGCACAATAACACCGTTTCCGAGCCTTTGAGGCACAATGTGGGGAGGGGACTAGCTGAAACACTGGGTTCTAAATCCATCAGAATTGACAAATTCACAATCAAAGTCATGGTTTTGGTTCTACGGGCATTTTTTTTCAGGAAACCCTTGGCCATTCAGGGACACTTTGAGGATTTGCTCTGGGGTCACAGAAGCCAAACTAGTGAGCGGATCAGGGTTCTGTCACCTCCCACATGTGCATAAAGGATATTTCAAACTATCATATAGGACATGTCTTGGGGTTCTTTGGCTCCGAAGCATTGATACATACTTCATGAGGAGAACATGTATGCAACTAGATTACCTTCAAGTCCCTTTGCTTTAGATTTGGCTTTGCTAAGCTATGCCATAGGATCATGGCTTTTGCAAGGAGGAATAAGTCACATTCATCATTTGATTTTATTTACTTAATGGTACTTTGACTCTTTCCACTTTGATTTAGGCACCACACATAGGAATAATTTGCATATACTTTAGAACATGACACATAATTAGTTTATTTCAAAAGGGAGACATGATGAAATTGGCTGAAGTAACTAGGTAAATGTTGCTAACGAGATGAAATGAGGGTTGTTCTTGCTTAAATCCCTAAGGGAACACCTCACACAAGAGTTCATACACTTATAACCACATTGTGATGCTCCCTAAGCTATTGAGACAATTTTGAGAATATGTGAGCCATTATACAGTATCACCTTTGACCTCCTAATGTTATGTAAACACATAAGAAAGTGTTTTAGCATAAGCCAATTAGAGAGGATATGCCATATAACACTGGTACCAACTGGATGTCCCCATTTTTATATGGCATATGGAAAGGTAGGCTAAGTACATTGAAGGTAGAATATAGGTATCGTTGAGCTAGTTGAAAGTGTCTCTATCAAGTGTCTATGGGAAAAACCATAAATCTCATATGTGGGACTATTGGGTGTGGTAGGATATCGCATAGGAAATGATGATTAAGTCACCCCATACACATCTAGGGACAACAAGGATGAAGTTGGGTCTCAACTCCTATATAAAGAGGCTTTCTGTTTCATTTATTTCATTGGTTGTTGGTTTTTTGTTGTTCCATCTTGTGCTATTTGGAGACTTTCATTGAATACCAATGTAAAGAATACTAACCCCTTCTTTGTAGAGTGCAATCCTAAAGGAAAGGAGTGAGATATATTTTATTTTCCTTTCTGAAATTGTGTTGGTCCTCCAACACATCAAATTGTTTGAGTAATTTTTGGGCGAATCCATACTTGCTTGAGTCTTTTGACATTAATCAATGATTACCATCCACATATAATATATCAAAAACGTATTTTTCTGTTTTTTTTTAAATGAAATATACTAACCCTAAAGAATAATATTAGTTGGAATTCTTAGTTATTCTAGATCTACATGTTATCCATTTATTATATCTACCTAAAAATCTAGAAATTTAATCCTAAGGTTTATCATACAAATTTCATATTTATTTATCTTAAGTCTCTTGGATTCAAAGATTAATATTAATGGGAATTGGAATATCGTGCAAAAATTAATATCTAGACTCTTGAATTGGAACTTTGTGCAAATATTCCAATGCCTCTCAATGGCGATGGTGACAACTTGGGCATGGTGAGGATTAAGGTTATATCGATGGTATCAATGAGCATGGTGTTGATGAATCATGATGGTCATGGCGCAATGAGAATGGGGATGGTGACTATGAACATGGGGATGGAAATATGGTGAAAATGGCCTAAATGTCCTATAGAGTGTAGAAAATTTCAAGCTACAACAAATAATTACATATCAAAACCTCCTTTCCTATATTGGGATCCTATTTATAAATAGCACCATGTGCCCCCTCCTCTAGGATTTAGCTGCCTCTACCTTGAATCTCGAAGGTGTTCCTCTGAGGACATTAGTCATTCCTCTAATATTTGATGAAAATTCCTAATGCAAGAGTTAAAGTAAGGTATAAAAAGATTCCATGCCTGATAATTGGTTTTTCTTAAGTGAGGGTTACATTTTTGTTATGATCACAATAAAAGAGTTCAAAATTAATCCCATAAACCTAGATCCTAGAGCCTAGCCTAAAAACCCTAGTTTTGAATCCAACTAATTATACACTTATATGCAAAGTTTTTGACATGTATATAGCAAGGGTGCATACAGCTAAAAATGACTCAATTGCAATCCATGTCTAACCCAAAATACATAAACAACAAGGCTAAATGGGCTAGACTCTAATGAGCATGATGGAGACAATGGTGACAATGAGCACAATGAGGACGATGGTCATAATGGGTGTGAGGATAGATATGGTGACGGTGATAATGACACAAAGTGCATTAGGTTGATGGTGGATGACGGATGATTGATGGGGACGAGAATGGTGGCACCATAAGCAAGAGGATGATGAGGCTTGATGGTGATTTTTGTAGTGGGCATGGTGTTGGTGACAATGTTGTCATGATAGTGGAGTTCAACATTAAGGTGGTAACCTTAGAGCTTGGAGCCTATCCTAGAAACACAAGAGCCTATCTTAAAAACCCTAGTTGGTAGCGTAAACCCTAGTTTGTATTCTAATCACAATGAAACCCTATTATGTATCCTAATCCCTTGCCTAAATTATAATACATATAAAAAGTAAATCATTTTCATTGTACATATATATTCATGTTCATACATTTGAATCCAAACCATTATACACATATATCCATAGTTTCTCATCTATATGGCAAGGGTGCACACAACTAGAAAAACATTGTACCTACCACACAAAACCTAATTTATAAACCTAATTATTTATTAGATGATTGAAATGTTGTTATGGAATGGTTGACAATTTTGTTGCAAATGATCATGGTTGATTCTAGGACCATAACTGGTATTTATTGCAAATAATTCATTTGGTCGAGTTGTAAAGGGTGCATGGTGTATGTTCATGATGCATGGTAGATGTTCATCGCCTCAATGGTTTGAAATTGATTGTAGCATGAAATTGTTTATATGATGGATATTTACACTTGTGACAACCTTCTAAATGGATGGAAAACCTAATATGATCATAACATTAGTAAAGCTGGGGCCAACATGTACATTCTACCATATTGCCAAATCCATGAGATAAAACCATAGTGGAACAAAACTCGAACAAACACATAAATTTTCAGGAAAATAGTGGAACATGGTTCCCAATGTACATACAATGGAAACTCGTGCCCTATACAAAATCTGACAACTTGTGTTGTAGATCCAAAATACATGGAAACTCGTGCCCTATAAAAAATCTGGCAACTCCTGTTGTATATCTAAAAGATATGGCAACCTGTGCCGCAGATACAATGTACATGGAAACTGGTGCCCAAAAGTGCCACATTGTGGCTAATGTACATAACATGGTGTATCAATCATTGTGACCACCCTAGTCACTCCCAGGTGCATCTCTAAAATCGATCTTCCTCCTCTTGGAGCTAGTGGTACCTCGCATCTTCATCTATCTAGGAGTAGACTGCCTCTCCATGCTCTAAAACAAATGATATAAGATACCATCATTTTCAAGCATTTGTAACATTTACCACATTTATAAAATGAATGTACAATTCAAATCTTAAATAACTTGCCGCTGATGTAACTGTGAGACATGAGGCAGGTGTATTGGATCTACTGAGCCTCTCAGCAATTCCACCCTACAACATTTACGACAATCACTTCATTGAAAAATAATAATTGCTTAAATTAATTTGGGTTAATGCATCAAAACATTTTCATAAATTAACTTGATTCTCACCATAAACACCTCCAACAATGGAGATGGTTGGGATTCTGGGCTAGCAGGTGGAGAAGTTGGTTGGACAACCTGCTCCGATGCAGTCATAAGGGGGGGCATAGATGTAGATGAAGCAATTATGGGTGCAACCACTGTAGATACATGGGAAAATACTAGAATAGTAGTTTCCACAATAGTGGCGGGAACTGGAGATGATATGGTGGAGAAGGACATGGTGGTATGGGGTGGAGAAGGACATCGTGGATGATGAACCCCTACGAGCTGTACAATAGGGGGTATCAACCCAAAAGGGATGGGGGGGATGTTGAGGTATGGTAAATGGGAGGGCAGTCCTAGATAGAGGGAGGAGGATGGATAGAAGGGAGGTTGTGGACGAAGGGGGGAAGCTAGATGGAAGGGGGGGGGGCGTGGATGAATGGGGGAGGATGGATAGATGGGGGGGCATGGACAAATAGGGCAGGATGGATGGAGGGTGTGGGATGGATGGAGAGTGGAGGATGGATGGAAGGGAGGGGGTGGACAGAGGGAGGGGTCTAGATGGAAGAGAGGGGGAGACTCGTGGGAGAGGGTGAAAACCTAGGACTAAAGTGTCCGGCAGTGTAATGTCCCCAGTTTGATACCATGGCATTAACATTATAAATGATGTAATATTGTTATGAAATCATGGTGAGGATCTCAAGGCCAAGGCCCCGCCATCGATTTAGTGATGCATATGGTTTGCGTGCTAGCAATGCACATTGGCAATTCAAATATCATGTAATATGCATTTTAATAAAAATACCCACAACTAGCTATGCAATGCAACAAAGAGATGGGGGAATTATTTCAAAAGGAATTGAGAGGGAAAACATTCAAACCATTGAGCCACTAGAGTCAAGCCAAGTGTCAATGAGAAAACCCATCAAACCCTCAACTACCCATGTTGACTTTTGTACCCAACCATTGATTTCTCCCAAGAGTTGGTTGAGGAAGTTAATGCCTTGGGAATGGGGGAGGTATGGCTGTCCAAAATTGGGTATGGGCAAGCCACCCTTCATGGAAAATCGTGTTGGTCTCCTTGGGCAAGAAGAGAGCCATGAAATTGCTCCCTAAGCCATATTTTATGCAACCATCAGTCTTGCTCCCTCACGCAGCTCTAGCTGCCTGGGCGTTTTCCTCCATGGTTTTTCTGGTTTTTCCCTTCATCTTCTTACTTGGGAAGGGGCGTTTTTGTATTGATTACTAGTGGGGAAGAAAACAGAACATTAGGGAGTCTTCCTGGAGGTCGTTTAGGCGATTGGGAATGATCCTAACTAGTGGAGAGAAATTGGTTTTTCTCCCTGGGGTTGAAATCAAAATTCTACAGTTCGTTTGGGTGAACCACGAGTTGGGAGAACCAATGTGGACCCTGTTTTGTGAACACCTCTGTTGCAAATGTGTAACCCTGTCAATGATTGTTTTGCTGTAAGAACAAAGAGCATGTTGGGGTATGGGTAATGGGTAATCCATTGTTCTAGCTTGAGCTTGAGAACAAACATCCATTATTCAAGTGTAACCTGATAAACCCAGTTGAACTAGCTTAGCTGAGATGAAATGGTTATTAGACTGCGTGTGAGCTAAAATGTTCCCTTTCTTTGTGAGAATCATGCCCAGCTCGGGGGTGGCCTTTGGACGGACTCAGTATAAGCTATCGAAGAGCCTATGGTTGGGTGGAACATTGCAGTGACATAGCCAGTTGCTTGGGGCAGTTGCAAGATAAAGATAAGTGCTTTTATGTCTATGTATTTACTTCTGCAAATGTTTAATTAATGATTATTTTGATATGCTGGATGAGCATGAAGTGTGTGTGTGGATTAGTTTTAAATTCCGCTCTGCATATTGCCTAATTGTATCTACACACCAATGTTTAAATCGTTATGATTTTAATTAGTGGGCTGAGCTTTCTGAGAATGCCCAGATTTGAGTGCCATGTTCCCTTCCTTGCATTGGGTCAGCAGGTAGGTACATTACAGTTTGGTATCAAAGCTGCTGGTTGCATCATTGCGCCTTTATGGGCTACCTATCATAGTTGCAGAGGTAGGTATGCTTCCTGCTCAGCACTGATAGTTAAGAAAAATTTCAAAAAATTTTCAAATTCAAAATTTTTCTAAGTTTCTAGGAGTTCGGGAATGTCTTCCGAAACTGCGGAAGGATTCCGCGAACGGTTCCTAAATTGTGGAAGAGTTCGGGAATGTCTTCCGAAACTGCGGAAGGATTCCGCGAACGGTTCCGCAACGCTGAAGAGTTTCGGAATGTCTTCTGAAACTGCGGAAGGATTCTGCGAATGGTTCCGAAATTGCGGAAGAGTTCGGGAATGTCTTCCGAAACTACGGAAGGATTCCGCGAACGGTTCTGCAACGCGGAAGAGTTTGGGAATGTTTTCCGAAACTACAGTAGGATTCTGCGAACGGTTCCAAAATCACGGAAGAATTCGGGAAAGTCTTCCGAAACGGTGGAAGCATTCCGCGAATTGCTCTGCAACTATGGGAGCATTCACCAAATTGCTCCGCAATGGAAGCATTCCATGAATCGCTCCGCAACTGCGGGAGCATTCGGTGAATCGCTCTGCAACGCGAGTATTCGCCGAATGGCTCCGCGATTGTGGGAGCATTCGCCGAATGGCTCCGCAATTGCGGGAGCATTCTCCCAATGGCTCCGCAATTACGGGAGCATTCAGTGAACCGTTCCGCAACGGCAGTGGGCGAAAAAAAAAAAATTTAAAAAAAAAAATAATGATTCCTGACTCAGAATGAAGGATACGAAAAAAAAGTGACCAAAACATAATTTTTGGATAGAAGGAACATCCGGACTCAGAATGGAATGATTCCTGTGGGGCTCGGAGGCCATTGACGAAGGCCATGAAAGAACCAGTGAAGACCCCAAGCCCATTACACTCCGATTTGACAGAAAATGGATAATAGTTACTTTTGAAGGACGGATTCCCGAGGCTTGATGGAAGATCGGTTTGAGCTGAAATTGATCAGGCACGGCCATGAAGCAGGCATGATGTTAAGTTCAGAATCTTGGAGCCAAAATCCAAGGGATGTGAAGTCAGGGTGAGAAAGAAGGCCAAAAAGCACTGTTCTGGGCCACTTTTTCGGGATTTTGAAAAGCTGATGTACAGTAAAAGTGACCCTAGATGTGGGAATCAGAAATTTTACTTAACTAGACATTTCATATTCTCATTAAAACGGACAGTTTCCGTTTGACGAATATTTCCCAGAAACTCACCGTTTGGGAGATAGCCATTTTTTGCCCAAAATTTGGAATTTTGGAAAAATGTGAAAAGTGAGAAGTAGCAAAACCCAGAGATTCATAGAAGATGAATGGTGCATCGGAATTGAAATCCGTGAATTACTTATTGTTCCTAGTTATATGGACTAACTTCACCTGATAGATAAGTTTTTGTGATTCCTCATAGATTTTCTTCCGCGGGTGGCTAAAGTTGGCATTCTGGACCAAAATGCAACTATGTAAAATGTGCAGAATTGGAGTGAAAGTTGTCATTTTGAAGAGATGCAGTTTCCGCACCCGATGTCGGAATGGAGCATGAAGACAGCCATTGGAAAGCTTGTCTAGCAGGGAACAATTATGCATGACCAAAGTTTGAGCGAGGTCTACATATATCATAGATATTTAGTGTAGAAGAGTGCCAACGACTGTTTTGACAAAAAAAATTTGTTGTCAATATGGGCAATTTCTACAATTGCATGATATGGAAGAGGAATTCCATGTTACAATGAGGGATTGAAAAGGGAAGAATTCTTTAAAACCCCTATTTGTTATCATACTTATAATTATGAAATTGTCATATGGCATAAAAATGTTAAAAATGTAAGGGATTACATAGATGTATATGCACTAGATGGCATCTTAACAAACATTGCATAGTGCATATGGAAATGCTTGTGCCTAAATGGGATATTGCATATTGGTAGAATAATGAAGTCTGCATATGCAATGAACCCCTAATGGAGAACATTGTGGTTGATAATCACTGTTGATGTTGGTATTGGTTGTAGGACCAAAGATAACAAAGAGCATGGCTAAATGTGCTGAGGATGTTGTTGCATGAAGCCAACAACCTTATGCAGAAAGGATGGTGCAACAAATCTATAAGTTGGGAAAATGACTGAGCAACCTTGGTAAGAGGCCAACTAACCAGGTAACATCAGACGATGTTAATGGTAACCATGCAGGTAATGATTATTGGTGCCAAATTGCATGAGTGTTGAAAGAGGATTTGGTAAGATCTCCTCAACCATGTTTGAGCTATGTTGAGTTAGTTTGCATGTGATATTGAATACTGATTGGGACTGTTAACCTACCAAGCTTGGTGAGGTGTGGGTAAGTGAAGGAAATGATCCTTACACCCTATGATTGTTTAGAAATCTCAATGCATTCATATGAATTTATATCATGCCATGTGTATGTTGGTTATGTGCTTAATAACCAAAGCAAGTGAGGATTGGTGGTCCTAATTATGGTATTGCAAGTTATATGAGATAGTCATGTTTCAATCATAATATGCTTGAATGCATAGTACTCATGAAACAATGCAAGGTAGCATTAAGTAGATGAGCATTAAGAAATTTTATAAATCTTGTGATGCATTGTATGAGTGCATAAGGATGATGCATATGTTATTGCAAAATAAATAATGAATGAAATGATGAATTGATAATAATTCTAGGATCATTTCATGGGCTGTTATGAGTGCAGAATAGTAAGTGCATGAAGAGCCCAATCATGATCGATGGGATGCTAGAATTCTCTGTGGAAGGACAGAGTTGTATGAATGATATGACTATGAAATAATGAGTATTTACGATTTATTTAAGTTGCATGGATAGTGTGACTATGTCTTGAAATTCTATTGTGGTAATGATGCATATATAGAAATGTATATATATTTCATTGCATTTCAAATGTTAAACAGCTGAAGGTGTTTGAATTATTGAGTATTATAATTCTGAGATCACTTCAGTCACTGTTATGGCAATGAATGATTATGTGCGTAGATACTCACAACGTGTTTGACTGACTGAAGTTTCAGTTTTCAAGTAGAAAAGTCTTGCGTATGGCAATGAGGATAAATCCATAGTAAAGATCGGGATCTACCATGTGCAAAAGCCAAAGGTTATGAGAAGGTTCTCATGGTTGTAAATTTACGCATGAAACAAATCTGAAAATTGCCTGGTTTAAGTTTATGAGAATAGTCTCATAGTTGCAAATCTAATTTCTGTAGGAAAACAGAGTTACAAATTTCAGATTTGAGAATTTGCTTATAATTGCTAATGATTGTTTGGCTTATATAGAATTGTGTCAGGAAGACATGCTGTAGGTGGATGTTCAGGTATGGTAGCAAGGGTGAAACCATAATGGGCAGTGTGATACCACTTACAAGGGCCAAACAATATGAGGAGAGACTCATTGCTAAGCAAATCAATTTCTGTAGGAGACAGAATTGTAAATTCATATTGAATTTAATTATTAATGTTATTGATTGGTTATGGAACAATCATATTTGAAGCTTATTGCTAAACGTTGCTGACTGTTTGGCTATTTGATAAAGTGTGCCAGGATGACACATTGCAGGAAGACCATGTGTGATGGCCTGCAGAAGCCAAACTAGATGGGGATGATCCCATGCTCTGGAAATGGGTTTCGGGTGAAACGCCATTGATAATGCCTCAGCCAAACCGCACGTCGGTAAACCATGGAAGTGAAATGGTAAAGCTATGCCCAGAAGGCATGTGGGACACATATGCAAAATGAATGAGTATTCTGTGACCCTAGACAAGAACATGCATGTCTAAATTATTAGGGTTAATATGCAGAGCATGCTCTATCTTATTTATATCATTGCAAATTGCTTGAGTATGATTAGGGCCTACATGGCACACATCAGAAAGGGGGTGCACACCTTTTCTGGTGCTGGGTCATGTTAGGGTTTTCAATATTGACTACACCCTAAGGGAATGGACGCATTCTTGGTGTTTCAATACTTGATAGTGAATGATATGAAATATGATTACAATTTTTGAGCAACAATACTGATGAGTCTGCTTATCCTTCTTGTGCTATCAGCTTACACAGATGCAATTTGGTGTTGCAAGTAAGAGGCAAAGTGAAGAAAGGGTGCTCAAGAGGACTGTATGGGCAGTGGTAACCTTTCTACGCTCACACTAAAGGACACTAGAAGGGATGGATAGGCCCGAGGAGTTGTGTTGCAGAAAAGGGGTATCATCCTTGTGTAGTGTGAGTGGGTATTGTGGGGCCATGCTAGCCTATAGTCAAGTGAGTCACCTATGGAGTTCCTGGAGGGAACCACTGATTGCACAAGAGAAGGAGCCACGTAATCATATTATGTTGTTCATATTGCCTGATAAACCCAGTCGATGTACTGGCTTGGCAATAGTTGTTGTATGCCTGATAAACCGAGTCGACATACTGGCTTGGCATTGGTTATTTGGGAGTTGTGGCGAAAGGTTGCTAGATGCTTGATAAACCCAGTCGGTGTACCGGCTTAGCATGTTGTTAAATTAATGCCTGACAAACCCAGTCGATGTACTAGTGTGGCATTGGTTACTTGCATGTTGTGGAGGTATTGGTGAAGGGTGTTATTTTCTGACAAACCCAGTCGAAGAACTGGCTTGGAAATGATTATTGTATGCTTGATAAACCCAGTCGGCGTACTGGCTTAGCATACTGATTTTTGAAATGCTTGATAAACCCAGTCGGCGTACTGGCTTAGCATACTGATTTTTGGGATGCCTGATAAACCCAGTCAGCGCACTGGCTTGGCATTGCCTATTCAGATGATGTTGTGGAGCAGCATGTGTGCTGGCCAAGCATCCACCCCATAGGTGATCCAAGGCTTGTAAAGCAGAGAAGGAAACCTGTGGAGTAGCGAGGAAAATGCACAATACAAATAAGTATTCATTTTCATTTATTTCTTGTCTGGAATAATGAAGATTTCAGGTACAAGTCTTCTCACAACCAAGCTAATACACTGTTGTTTCTTTGTTGGAAACCTTGGCCATTACAGGAAGCAAGGACCCTGAAAGAACTATAAATGCTTGGTAAAGCCAAAGAGTAACTGGTTGGAACTATAAATGCTTGGTAAAGCAAGAGAGTAACTAGTTGGAGCTATAAATTCTTGGTAAATCCAGAGAGGAACTGGTTGGGAACTATAAAATTCTTGGTAAACTCAGAGGATAGTTGGTGGAAACATTAACCAGTTGATGTTGTGGAGCAGCCGGAGTGCTGGCCAAACATTCCCTTAAACAATTGATAAAAACCAGTCAGCGTACTCGCCTGACATTGCCTATTCAAATGGTTGTGGAGTAGCCTGCGTATTGGCCCAACCTTCATTGTTGTATCCACGGGAAATCCAATGCTTGGAAAGCGAAGAAGGATCCTGTGGGATAAAGTGAAGACATCCAATAGAGATAAGTATTTGGTTATCTTGCAACTCTTGCTTATGAATATACATGTGTATATGATTTAATTACAAATTCTTAAATTCTCATTTGGAAATAAACCCTATGAAAATACACTAAACATGTGAATTGACTCAATGTTTGAGTGTGGGTATTGTTGGAAGCAAGGACTATGAAAGCATCTGGAGGATGCATGTGGACATGTGACTGTCCTAAAGAGCTCAGTATGAGCAGTAATGAAAGATGGTGCTAGTGGAACTGTGTGGATCCTGGAAGCCAAAGGTTCTGTAAGTGACAATGGGGGAAGGGTTCCCTGGGTTCTGTAAGTGACAATGGGGGAAGGGTTCCCTGGCTGAAAGCCATTAGACAGACCTTAGACACTAAAGTGTCATAGCCAAGAAAGGGTAAGTCAAGCATTCACATTGAAGTGAAAGAGGCCAAGGAGCATAGAACCACTAGTGATGGTGTGGCTCCGGATTGGAACAAGACTAAGAGGGGGAAAACTCTTAATCTTCTCTTTCTTTTGACTGATGCATCTTAGAAACAAAGAATTGTTGAGTGCATGTCATAAATGAAAACAAATTGTGTTTCATTGCTTGAAATGAATTGTGAACACTAAAACAGTTATTTTCTTGTGAAAGGATGAACATGAATGAGTTCATGTGTGTGTGGGAAAGCATGAAATGGGTGGAAGTCTCATGAGTAAAGCATAGACGTTCTAAGTCAATTAGGAAAATAATTGACTAATTTTATTATTGTGTTATGCTTGTCCTAGCAGGAATTTCCATGATAAGTCTCACAGATAGTTGCCGGGACAACAAGAAAGATGGCATCCATGAAATTCCAGACTTGTAGATCAGCTGGAAGATAAACAAATGGAAGGGATTGCTCTGGAGCAATGCCCACTTGTGGAGCTGGAAGACCAAAGCTAGCAGGAGAAGCTTGTGGAAGCCAAAGGACTTGATCGTGAAAGGTCAAAGTAAAGAGACGAATTGCAGGACAGACCTGCCACCATCTGTGAATTATGAATCATGTGAAAAGTAGGTATATAGTCTGAAGTGTTGAAACACCGAGGACAGTGTTATTCCAAGGGGAGGGGAACGTAATGTCCCCAGTTTGACACCATGGCATTAACATTATAAATGATGTAATATTGTTATGAAATCATGGTGAGGAGCTCAAGGCCAAGGCCCCGCCATCGATTTAGTGATGCATATGGTTTGTGTGCTAGCAATGCACATTGGAAATTCAAATATCATGTAATATGCATTTTAATAAAAATACCCACAACTAGCTATACAATGCAACAAAGAGATGGGGGCATGATTTCAAAAGGAATTGGGAGGGAAAACATTCAAACCCTTGAGCCACTAGAGTCAAGCCAAGTGTCAATGAGAAAACCCATCAAACCCTCAACTACCCATGTTGACTTTTGTACCCAACCATTGATTTGTCCCAAGAGTTAGTTGAGGAAGTTAATGCCTTGGGAATGGGGGAGGTATGGCTGTCCAAAATCGGGTATGGGAAAGCCAACCTTCATGGAAAATCGTGTTGGTCTCCTTAGGCAAGAAGAGAGCCACGAAATTGCTCCCTAATCCATTTTTTATGCAACCATCAGTCTTGCTCCCTCACGCAGCTCTAGCTGCCTGGGCGTTTTCCTCCATGGTTTTTCTGGTTTTTCCCTTCATCTTCTTACCTGGGAAGGGGCGTTTTTGTATTGATTACTAGTGGGGAAGAAAACAAAACGTTAGGGAGTCTTCCTGGAGGTCGTTTAGGCGATTGGGAATGATCCTAACCAATGGAGAGAAATCGGTTTTGCTCCCTGGGGTTGAAATCAAAATTCCACAGTTCATTTGGGTGAACCATGAGTTGGAAGAACCAATGTGGACTCTGTTTTGTGAACACCTCTGTTGTAAATGTGTAACCCTGTCAATGATCGTTTTGCTGTGAGAACAAAGAGCATGTTGGGGTATGGGTAATGGGTAATCCATTGTTCTGGCTTGAGCTTGAGAACAAGCATCCATTGTTCAAGTGTAACCTGATAAACCCAGTTGAACTGGCTTGGCTGAGATGAAATGGTTATTAGACTGCGTGTGAGCTGGAATGTTCCCTTTCCTTGTAAGAATCATGCCCAGCTCGGGGGTGGCCTTCGGACGGACTCAGTATAAGTTGTCGAAGAGCCTATGGTTGGGTGGAATGTTGCAGCGACATAGCTAGTTGCTTGGGGCAGTTGCAAGATGAAGATAAGTGCTTTTATGTCTATGTATTTACTTCTGCAAATGTTTAATTAATGATTATTTTAATATGTTGAATGAGCATGAAGTGTGTGTGTGGATTAGTTTTAAATTCCGCTGTGCATATTGCCTAATTGTATCTGCACACCAATGTTTAAATCGTTATGATTTTAATTAGTGGGCTGAGCTTTCTGAGAATGCCCAGATTTGAGTGCCATGTTCCCTTCCTTGCATTGGGTCAGTAGGTGGGCACATTACATGCAGTTGTTGGCGGCCCCTGCATACAAATTTGTAATATCATAGTTTAGTAGACAAAAATAAAATTAAACCATAGTATGTCGTAACATTTCAAATTAAAAGAGTTCTTTTAACTACATATTATACCTGTGTATATTGTGATCTGCCTATCCCTGGAGGATATGGCTCATCATCATAGTCTGTGCATACCTGTGGACACCAAAATGCATGCATGTTATGAACATATTAAACAAGTAATTATTAAATGTCAATCAAAATATTAAAAAATATTGTACGAACTATCATCATGTATGTCATAAATATAAATATATAAAAATAGAAATGCCATAAGTAATAACAATATTGTGTGAGGTACTGAAAATACCTTCGTGTGAGGTGCCACAATTTCAGCTGTAGCTACCATTGCTGCATCCAAGTTGGGAGATCCTACATTCTCCCATGACGAGGTCTCAGCTCTAAATAACTATACATTGAAATAATATTTTAAGTCAAACACAAATACTTTAAAATTACTTTACAAATTATCAAGTGATAATTGAGAATACATTAAAAAAGTGCTAACCTACTTCATATAGCAGCGATCGATCGGGACAGGGAAAGTGTGCCCGCAATGGGGACAAAGATGTGGCATTGTCCCTGTTGAACTAGAAGACCCAACATGGCTACCAACAGTCACAGATCTATCCTAACTCTGTCGTGAAGGCCATGCACCTGCGTCTCTATCAGGGTCAACCTGTCTCTTCACTGTAGTAGCTGCTACAAAGGAAATCTGTCTAAGAAGTTCACGTGCAACACTCCTCATCATCCCCTCGATTTGATCAAGTTTGTGGGGTAACTGAGGTGGTTGGGGAGAGGGTTTGGGCTTGCACCTAGGATCCAGTGTCCCTCTCAGTGGGTTCCTCCTAGCAGCAGGTCAATCCTGGGTAGAGCCACACCCAACACCCTGGAACTCGGTTATGTCAAAATAGTTGACATGTAAACTAACTAGAAAATCATCCCACATATGTCGAAGGAAGTACTGTGGAGCCTCCCTATTATTGCATGGAGGTTTGTCGTAAACCATGAACCATCTATGCATCCAATTGTCCCTCTATTGTTGGAAATGACACCAATCCATGCAAACACATGGCTTTCTATGGTCAGGTAGTTGTTGTGTTCTTCGATTGGTGAACATACTGTATAATTGGGCCTTTATAACATGCAATTCTCTTACTTCCTCCTTGGAAATTCCTGTGGAATAATACTCCCGCATCCTAGCTCTATATTTAGTCATATCAGTCAATTGGCGATGTGCATGGATGAGGGAATCAATTGAGCTCTCACTTGAGGTGGCAAGGGACACTTGAGATGGTTCCCCTGTATTTCTTAGTTCTCGAGTGTACACTCTCATTTCGTTTACATAATGGTTCAAGTCGTCTTGGTCAAAATTTTGTTGGGGGTTTTGATTTTCTTGGGAATTTGGATTTTGTTGAGGGTTTTCATTGGTTCCAAGATTTATGTTTTCTTGTGTTCCACCGGACTCCATGTTAACATTTTGTTTATTAATTGTGTAGGTTTACACTCTGCAATTGAAAAATTCTCTATTATTTTACTAATTTGAGAATTATTACAAATTTAATAAACAAACAAAATTGAATAAAATGACAAAAACATGAAATTTACCTATTCAATTCACTTGATGATGACTTGGTGGATGGATTGAGATAGTTCTGGAGTGGAAATGGTGAATTTGGTGGTTTGTAACGCCGTTCATGCTAAGAGTGAGTCACGCTTGGCCGCAATAGAGAGAATTACAAAGACTCTGCCCTGTGTTTTTTATAATCTTAATAGGTGCGCATGCACACATTTGAGCACATATACGCTAGAAACGTGCACATGCCTCGGTTTTGTACCGAACCTAGTGATGCATGCGCGCTACCTTAGGTGCATTAAGAATTGAATATCATGTTAAAGACTTTAAATTTTTATTTCAAATCTAATCTATTTTTAATTGAAAAAATATTTATATTAAAAAAAAGAATGTACATAAATTTATCCACATAGCCTCATAAAAATCAAAATACATTTCCATGCTTTACGAGTCTATTCAAAATTGTTTCATATGAAAAATACAAATACACTACCCAAACTTCAATAGTAGCTCAAAAAAATAATATGCTTCTGATATTTTATGAAAGAAGCAAAAAGAAAGAATAAAAGGAAAGTTTGGTCTCAATTCAGAATAGATCTTGATATTCTAAACCTAGATTGAAGAGTGGACGCCATTTTTTCTAGAAATATGGTGGAAACTTTCACTTTAGTTCGCTTTTGGCCAAGTAATTGTTTAAGTTGGAGGCTCCCGTTACTTGCAACTTTTTTATTCCCTGCCGGTTTGCACAAGAAAGCAAAGTCAAGTCTAATCTCACTCTTATTTCCACAAATGAGATCAACCCATGCTTGACTTCCTTTGTACTAATTTTGTTTAGCTTTATTTAACAAATGAAGCCTTATTTCGATTGCCTTTGTAGAATGTCAAAATCTTTGATAAGCTGTTCGATTTATATTTATATTTAATTTTAGAATATGTTTTGAAAAAAAAAAATTTAACTTATTTATATTCATATTTTTTTTATTAAATTTTGAAAATAAAAGATTTGATGTTTTTTATTTTTTCAATATAATTTTTAACTTCTTCCAATGATTTATACATACTTTTTCTTAAACTTTGTTAAATAAAATTATAAAAAAACTAATAATTATTCTCTATCACAGTCAATATCATAAATTAAAATTTTAAAAATTTATTTATTAAATTATAATCTATTTATTAAAATATTTAACTATTTTAGTCATGTTAGTTTAGATACTCTATCAAGGCTAGGTTCAAAATTCTAATTTATTTAAAAAAAACACATACTACAATCATATGATATATCTATAAATTATTTTAAATTTATTAAAAAAATATTTTATAATAATTTAAATTTATTATAACCAATATTATAAATATAATTTAATATATAAAAAATTTAACATATTTTTAATTTAAAGAAACGAAAAAAAAAAAATTGAAGTTGACCAACATTTTGTTTGGAGTTTAAGAATGACTTAATACGATGACAACTATTCCATTATCCTTGATCATCGAACCAACAGATGTGGTGCAGCTTCACAGAGATTTCCCGCATATTATAAAGAAAAAAGAATTTGCCTTTTCCTGTACTCTCTCTACGCGGAGAGAGACAGACTTTGAACAAGAAAAAATGTCCAGGCGACTTGTCTACGGCCATTTTAAGAACAACTGTTCATAGTATTCACTGCCTGCCTTTGCCTTTGCCTGTACGCGTACACCACTCTATTCCTTCACCCCACGTTTCCATAAATCCTTGGCGCGGTCAATTCCTTTGAAAAGATATCTGACTTCTCTACCTATAGCAACTTGCATACGTCAAAATATGTATATATAGAGAGAACATGCTGTGGTAATTCAGATAGGTTCTTCAAAATAGATCAGATGGCCGCCATGCATGAAGAAATATACAACAATGGGAAGGTACAGGGAGAGGAGATAATGGACCTTCCAGGCTTCAGATTCTGGCCCACAGAGCAGGAACTATTGAGCTTCTATTTGAAGAAAAGGGTCCAGGGCTGTCACCCTCTGAATCTCGATATAATCATACCAACCTTGGACTTGTATCAATATGATCCATGGCAGTTACCGGGTATATTTTACTTTTCTTTCTTCTTCTTCCATGCTATTGATTTGAAAATGAATTTTTCCATAGTAGTGACGGATTGATCGTATTTCTGCAGGTTTGGCCCATGATTTTGGGGATAGACAATGGTTTTTCTTTGTTCCAAGAGAACATAAGAAGTTCTATCCTCGGCCCAACAGATTGACGGCGTCGGGTTACTGGAAGGCTACGGGCTCAGACAAAGCAATTCGCAACGAGCTGCTTCAGTGCATCGGCGTGAAGAAATTTCTGGTTTTTTATAAAGGAAAAGCCCCTTGTGGGAAGAAGACAGACTGGATCATGAACGAGTACAGGATGCCAGATTTCAGATTGCCCGCGACCAAGGTAATTATCAGTTTTCCTCTCATACTTTTTTAATGCAGATCTCCCTTCGTGCGTGTAACTTTTTGTTTTAAATATGACCAGAGGCTTCAGGCCCTATCCATGAATGGTTGAGTAGGTTTTCACTTGCCGTTACTGCTTACAGTTGTTTTTATCATTCCAAGGAAAACAGTTTCAGTTTTTATAGGTTTGCATTGGGAAGCTTAGGGGATTAGTTTTTATATGCTCTTTACACAGATGAGAGGTTTTCAATGGGAATTTGAAGGGATTGTTATCAATGTCAATGTTATGTTGTTAATGTTATTAGCTGTTTGGTTAGTTCCAGTTACTGTTAGGATTTGAATTAGGGGTAGCTTTTTCAATTAATTTTAATTATATAAGTATTAACAACATAATGATGATTATAGCAGTTGGAAATCTTAAAGTAAAGAGAGGATTGCATTTGGAGTATAGCACACTTATACAAAGTCTTTATGTTTTTTCTTCATAATTAGTCACAAGAGCTTTGCATATGAAGAGGAGTAAAGAGAGGTTTGCATTTGGAGTATAATACATTTATACAAAGTCTTTATGTTTTTTCTTTATAATTAGTCACAAGAGCTTTGCATATGAAGAGGTTTTTAAAGATTTAAGTTTTTGAAAAACTTATATATAAATTTATTTTATATAATTTGTCTAAGTTTTAAAGTATTTTTATAAGTTTAAGCATTACATAGATTTGTACATTAATTTATTCAATTTGTCTAATTGTTAGATATTTACATTTAGATGTTTTTAATTTTAATTTTTAATTTAAATAAAAAATTCAATTTCTATTTATATTATAAAAAAAAATATTTACAAACCATTTCACTAAACAAATCTTAACATCTTTTCAAAATATGTTTTAATATGTTACATGAACAAACAAACACCTATTTTTAACCATCTAATATGTAGGTGTAATGATAAAAAACAATAGGTCTAAATTAAAATCTCCTCTTAAAAAATTAAAATAGAAATTATTAAAAAAAGCCTTAGAAGTCATAAAAAACCTTCCCTACTTTTCAAAAGATGCTTTAATATCTTACATTTAAAGCAAAGTCTATCATCTTCCAAGATTACAAGTCTTAAAAAACCTTCCCTACTTTTCAAAATATGCTTTAATATCTTACCTTTAAAGCAAAATCTGTCATCTTCCAAAAAATAAGCCTGAAAAAAACCTATTGGTTCAAATTAAAATATGTTCTGAAAAGAAGAAATTATTAAAAAACCCTGAAAGTTAATAAAAGCCTTTCATATATTCAATCTTTTAGATATTAATTTGAAAGATAAAAGTGATGCCATCTCAACTTTATACCCTTCTTTCTTTCCATCTCAACTTTATACCCTTCCTTCTTTCCATGTTTAGTTTTCTTTACACATGTATATAAAAAATCAACTTCATACCCTTCCTTTCTCCCATGTTCAGTTTTCTTTACACATGTACATAAAAAAACAACTTTAAAAAGATTGCAATATATATTTACAGGCTGAACTGTATCAGTCATCCACATAATTATCAGAATGGAGTCTCAAACTTTTAGATATTAATTTGAGAGATAGAAGTGATGCCATCTCAACTTTATACCCTTCCTTCTTTCCATGTTAAATTTTCTTCAACTTTATAGGCTTCCTTTCTTCCATGTTTAGTTTTCTTTACATATATATATATAAAAGGAACATAAAAAATATTGCAATATATATTTACAGGCTGACCTCTATCATTCATGCACATAATTATCAGAATGGAGTCTCAAACTTTTAGATATTAATTTGAGAGATAAAAGTGATGTCATCTCAACTTTATACACTTCCTTCTTTCCATGTTAAGTTTCCTTTATACATGTATATAAAAAATCAACTTCATACCCTTTCTTTATCCCATGTTCAGTTTTCTTTACAAGTGTATATAAAAAAACAACTTAAAAAAGATTACAATATATATTTACAAGCTAACCTGCATCATTCATCCACATAATTATCAGAATGGAGTCTCAAACTTTTAGATATTAATTTGAGAGATAGAATGATGTCATTTCAACTTTATACCCTTCCTTCTTTCCATATTAAGTTTTCTTTACACATGTATATAAAAAATCAACTTCATACCCTTCCTTTCTTCCTTGTTCAGTTTTCTTTACACATATATAAACAAGCAACTTAAAAAAGATTGCAATCAGCTGACCTTTATAAAAACAACTTAAAAAAGATTGCAATCAGCTGACCTTTATAAAAGCAACTCAAAAAAGATTGCAATCAGCTGACCTTGACCTGTATCATTCATCCATATCATTATCAGAAGGGAGTCTCAAACTTTTAGATATTAAAAAAACTTTTAGATATTAATTTAAGAGATAGAAGTGATGCCATCTCAACTTTATACCCTTCCTTCTTTTCCTATTAACTTTTCTTTATATATATATAAAAAATCAACTTCATACCCTTTCCTTTTATTTTATTTTATTGTATTGATTTTAACTTTTTTTATTAGGCACGTTGAGAATCTCACAAACCGCTCTCTTTTAGATATGTTAACTGACCAATTTCTTAGCAAATTTGTTGAGCAAAGGAACAGCTAACCCTTAAATACTCAAAAGAGAGAAAACTCTCCCTTCCTTGATAAAGAAAAATTCGTCACCCATCCTTTATACACATTCCACTGAATCTCCCAGCCACCTCTCCTTTAGATTTAGATCTGTTAACTGAAAAATCCCTTCTCAATTTTATTTAGCAAACGAACACTTGATGAGAAAATGATTTATCACTTCATGGTGGTCGATACTATATTTAATAGTGCTAATGGTTTAAATCTATAACATTTTTATACTTATAACTGGATGATAGTGCCTATATGTATTTTACTGAATATTTTCGATCAGCTGATAGTGAATGAAATAGAGAGTTCTGCATCTAAATATGTTCCACTTGGAGGGCTGTTTTGATGATTCTGCTAGACTGCAGGCTAAGATGAACGTATTTAAAATTTTCAGGGTTTTGTTAAGATTTATATTTCTACTGAGGAAACTGAATTTGCTTGTCCAGAAGACAGATATTGTTTTATGTCGGATATACAGAAAGGCTGCTTCTCATAAGTCGATGGAACGGCAGGCAAAACAGAATTACTTTGACAAAGAAGAACCAGTTATTTCAGGGGATGAATACGGAGAGAAGTCTCATTCAGTCACCCTTCATGGCAGCTGCCAATTATCGAATCCAGTGTCAAAGAGTGAAGTTTCTTGGCTAGTAGATTATGATGAAAATCTGGAAGAAGTGTGCTCTTCTGATCCAGGTAAAGCAAACAACCAAGTTGGCTTGTTTGAGTGTCTGGAACCGATCATATTATCTGAAGAGACAATGGCATTGAAGACCCCTAAAGCCTGCATGCCAGCGCAGCTAGAGTTGCCCAAGTTGTCGATGGACTCCTGGTTTACCCACCTAATATCGACTCCCTATTCTCTTCTGCCTACCCCGTCTCCGTTCCATATTCCATTACTATAAATAGCGTTACACCAGCGCCCTGAACTGATGAGTGCTGTACATTCATTTCTGAAACTAATTCAACCTTCTAAGGTAATAACGTTTTTGGCGCTGCATTAGATATAACATTTCTCTTAGTCTGTTCAATTCACGGGTTGATGCATTTCCATGTGAAACTGCCCAATAACGTTTGTGGCGCTGCATTAGATATAGCATTTCTCTTAGTCTGTTCAATTCACGGGTTGATGCATTTCCATGTGAAACTGCCCAAGTGTGCTTTAAAGTACAATTAATTCAATTTTTTGTGTTACGTTTTTACTGTTGTGTCATGTTAAGCGTAGAGTGAATCATATAAAGTGGGATACTTTTAATTATTTGTCTTTTTGGGGGCAGCATGTTGCCTTCCTAGGGAGAGAAAATTTTCCATTTCATATTTTTTTAATTGTAATTTGATATTTATTTTTCAAATTTTATGAAATAATTGTTTAAATTACTATTTTGAATATGTTAAAATATAGTAAATATTTAGAGGAATCTAATTTATTGAGGTGTAAATTTTGTCTTGATGTGTAAAAAATTTAAGATAAAACAAATTTACACCTCAAGAAATTGGATCAATTTCACTACTTCATATAATCCATATTTATAATTGATATATGTTGGTTTTAATTTTTATTTTATTTCATATGAGCCTACATGAATTTTGTCTTGTTGTATAAAAAATTTAAAATAAAAAAAATTACACCTCAAACAATTGCATCTCTTTGACTGCTTATAGATCAATGCTGATTTTAATTACTTTTTTATTTTTATTTTTAAAAACGTAAATTACTTCACACTTGAGGTGACAACATCCACTCTCAATACAATTATTTAATAATAACAATAATATTATTACTATTCTGAGTATGTATTATTATTATTACAATATTAATATTGCTTAATAATATTATTATTATTATTATTATTTTTTAACATGAATTAGATTTTTTCAAATCTCTTATTTCATTATCAGAACTTCCTCACTTACTCGTGTAGGCTTTCCTTCTCGTGTCACGTTACTCATGAAGATGCTGCCGCGAATCATGTCAAGTGGAACAAAACTAATTTAGTCGTCTTATTTTTTTAAGGATGGTTGCTTCCCTACATATTTCTATCGATTAATAACACTTTGTGTACTTTATTATTGCTGTTGGTTGTAATTGGACATTTATTTTTGAAATTATATGAGAGAATTGTTTTCAAGTTGTAATTATTCTTTAAAAAAGGGTAAGCTAAACGAGAGTTTTGAGAGTTTAAAACTGGTAAGCTAAACGAGAGTTTTGAGAGTTTTAAAGGGTAAGCTAAACGAGAGTTTTGAGAGTTTAAAACTGGTAAGCTAAACGAGAGTTTTGAGAGTTTTAAAGGCGATTTTTTCGGTCAACTGGAAATGTTAAAATTGTAAATATATTGTTAAAATTGTACAATATAAGTGTTCAAAAATTTTGCAAGTTCGTCAAAAAAAACTAATTTAGTCGTCTTATTTTTTTAAGGAAGGTTGCTTCCCTACATATTTCTATCGATTAATAACATTTTGTGTACTTTATTATTGCTGTTGGTTGTAATTGGACATTTATTTTTGAAATTATATGAGAGAATTGTTTTCAAGTTGTAATTATTCTTAAAAAAGGGTAAGCTAAACGAGAGTTTTGAGAGTTTAAAACTGGTAAGCTAAACGAGAGTTAAAGGCGATTTTTTCGGTCAACTTGAAATGTTAAAATTGTAAATATATTGTTAAAATTGTACAATATAAGTGTTAAAAAATTTTGCAAGTTCGTCAAAGTGATTAGCTTAATTTTAATTTATGAAAATATTTAGATTTTAAATTTTAATTTCAAAGTGATTAGCTCAGCTTACTTTATGAAAAAATTTAAATTATAAATTTGAACGTCAAAGTGATTAGCTTACTTTATGATAAAATTTAATTTATAAATTTGACTCTATACAAATACAGTTTTATGATTATTACTATTTTTACAGTTTTATGATTATTATTATTTTTGCACAAAAATTATTGTTACACCGAGAGAGAGGCTCTACAGCTCACTATGAGGGAGATCTTGTAACCTTTATCCATGTTTGTCCTTATTACCAGCCATATCATGTTTATCCTTATTATCAACCATAATAAATAACATTTGTCTTTAACATGTTGACCATATTAGACCATATTATTTTTCAATTGGATCCCAACTCCTCGCCTTCGCAGACCTCCCCACCTAACCTCCGCTCCCCTCCGCGAGCTTCCCTCCCAGCTCCTCCGCTCCTGCGCCAGCTGCCATCCCAGTTCCTCCACGTAGCTCCTCCCCTCTGCTCCCCTCCGCAGACCTCTCCTCCACGCGCTCCCCCCAGGTCCTCCGCGCAAGTCCTGCGCCTTATCCCCTGCACGTCGCCTCCCTCCCCTCCAGCCTTCCCTCCTGCGCCTTCCCGCCTCCACGTCGCCCCCCTCCCCTCCAGCCTTACCTCCACGTCGCCCTCCCCTCCAACCTTCCCTCATGCTCCTTCTCCCCTCCACGTCACTTCCGTCTCGTCCTCCCCTTACTATGCAGGCCTGCACCATAAAAAACAATGTTTAAATTTGTTTTATTTTAACATATTAAAATTAAATTCTATTTTTATTTTTGAAATTTTAACAAATTAACTTTATAATATAATTTAAATTATCTTTCAATTTTAATAGGTTAAAATTAAACTAATTATAACATATTAAAATTAAAAGATAATTTACATTTTTTAATTTTAACTTATTAAATTTAAAATATAATTAATTTTTTTTAATTTTTACATATTTAAATTAAAAAATAATTTAAAATAAGTATGGGGATTATAGTTAAATATTATTATTATAAGTATATAAATAAGAACTTCTAGGTTCTATCAAGTGTCGAGAGGGATCAAATCCCCTAAGGTGCAAACCTCTCCTCGAAAAGCTCTTTGAGTGCAATACCTGAGAAGAGGTTTGCACCTCGGCAGATTTGATCCCTCTCGGCACTTGACGGAGCGGAAAACTTTTAATTGTTTATCTACTTTTTTGAAGCATGTTGATTTTCTAGATATTTATATAGATTAATAAACTTGTCTTATTTTTTAGTGTTGAAAAGGCTATTTGCTCTCTTGGCACTAGGGTGGAAAAGGGAGAGGTTGTGTCCTTAGGATTCAGTATGGAGGTGGAGCTTGTTGGTCTTTTGATACCCCTAGTCGTTAAGACTATAGGGGAGCTGGCAAATGGAGTAGAAAGAGATCCCTCCATTTTTGCGGGGATTCTAGAAGCGAGTCCTAACCAGTTATTAGACCCTACCCTTTCGGCTGATCCAGTTTCCTTAGTTGTGGATCTAGCGGGTGAGTCCCGGGAGGATCCCTCGGCCTCTGAGCATTTGGAGGAGGTTATTAATACCCTTCTGCCTTCATTTGGAGATATTATTATCAAGAAACCTATTTATGTTTACGATGATGCTATGTTAAAAAGGGATGTTAATAAAGAGACAGATTTAGAGGTTTCTATCCCTATTCACAAATCCGAAAGGATAAAGATCTAGGCTTGTAGAAAGGGGGCGATTATGGGGGACTAGACCCTGTTTTGTGTGATGACTCCTTGGCATACTAGGGGGGTTTAAAATATAAGGATTTGAGGGAGAGACCCTCGAGTGGCAGTATGGTTGGTAGTGTTGGGGACCTTACAGCGTAGAAGGCCCTTGGTGTCACGTCCCCAAATTTCACCAAAATTTAAAATTTTTCTAAGTGGTCTAAATACCAATAATTTATATGCAGAAATATAAAGTAGGGGTTTAATTTCTTTAAATAATAACAACTTTACGACTTTTATTCTTGTTACAAATGTCTTCATGATAATCAATGAAAAGGACCCCTTAAATGTATTTGATGTGTGATAAGTCCTATCTCCTGTCATATTTGCACAAATAAGATTTTATTTTCAACTGTAATCCAATTCTTAATTTGAAATGTCAACCCCTTAATCCTTGCGGAAACACAAAAAATTCACTATGTTTTAACATATATAATTCTTCTAAATTCGACGCATGGTTCCTTCCCGTCAAATCAACTAACTCTTCACACGGGCACATAAGATACAATCTCCAAATGACAATAGTTCCATTTTTGCTAAACCTTTCTCCTTCATGAGGGTATAGACCAAGACAATTATATTTAGGCCCCATACTTCATTTAAGCAATTCATTATTTATTCGTCATAAAAATGCACTTCAAGATATTAATTCCTTTTTAAGAAGCATGTACATCATTTATCAGTTAATCGTACCAAGAGAACACCCTAATGATAACAACATAATCGTAAGGGAAACATATTAGCATTATTCATCATATAAACAGCCAACCTTCTATATGAACCGTAAACGTCAAAGTAATCATAAACATTTTAAGAAAGAAACAAGTACTCATACATAAAGACACAATGAGGAACACCCTAAGGATAACGTGGTTCACCCGTAAATGGGCTAGTTGACAAAGATGTGTGCATAATTTATTTATTCCAAAACAAGGTGGTTACAAGTTGCAACTTAGTTGTTGCGATAATTTCTTCCCTAAAATTTCTCATCAAGGGAAGCCTTTTACATAAGGGTCAACACTAGCCGCACCCACAGTTACAAGGTTTTTGAATAACAAAAGAGTCTTTTGATGCTAGACCAAGGATTTATTAGTCTTACTTACTTTAATATTATTTTAGCTTTAAATAATCTATTCAGGGCATAAACCCTTTTAGATGATGTATTAAAGTCTCAAAAGTGGCTTTATAAAATTCGCATAACTTATATCACGAGTAATTAATTTTCCAAATGTACAAGTAGGAGTTATTTTAAATTCTTACTTTAATACCCAAAACCCTACACTAGCATCAAAAGCTGAACCAAACATTGAATCTAGCATGCTAAGCTTAATTCCTTTGGTCAGGAGTAAATAGGATAATGTTTCTCCACTTAAATGAATTAAAAAGTTGTAAGGACTATTAATTACGATTTTCACCACATTCTTTCCTGAGTGCACTCGTTGTCACCTTACCTGAGATCTTAGTCAAATCATACTTTAATAAAAATGCCAAATTCTAAAATTCTTCCAAGAATGGTCCAAGTATCTATGCATAGTTCAAAACTGTTGATGTATATGTAACTTCGGAATGTATTTCATATATATTTATTGTACCCTTATTAGAGATGTGTTATTCCTCTATAAGGAAGTGTCGTCATGTGGATTGACAAGTGTCGCAAGTGTGTGTACTTGTCGATGGGTTATTAGACCACCATGTGTGGGGTCGGCCCTGAAATATATATTATATTGTGGATGTATCTAGATAGACAAGTCGGCTCCATAGTGTAACTGGGCAAACAGGTTAAGTATAAATAGAGATCGGGAGATCTCTATTTGGATCATTCGGAAAAACACACTTCTCTCACTCAGAAAGTGGCGCACTAGTGAGGAGGAGGACCATCTGCTCTAGGAGACTATCTCAAGTGTATTTTGGTTGTACATTGGTTGAGCCATTGCTCTCTCTATCTCTGAGGAAGTTGTGGGGTTTTTCACCTTAGGGTTTTCCCCATAGAAACTCTGTGTCTCTTGTCTCTCATGCTTTTGATTCTTGTGATGCTTGTGATGCTTATTGTGATTGTTATGCATTGATATACTATATATGTTATTCTCTCAAGAAAGATCCTAGAGTATTGTGAACTAATGCTCAAAATTTAACATGGTATCAGAGCTAACCTGAGAAGAAGACATTTTGCAGTGACAGAAACTTGAGTTTCTTGTTTATTGGGTTTCTTTCCACAGTATTTGGAAAAGTCGTATAGTAGATTGACTCTACTCATCAAGGAGAATCTATCTGTCAAATCAGAATTCAATTCTGAGCATTTTCAGATCTGGCCCTATAAATTAGGGTGTCCAAAAAAATAGGAATTTCTGAAATCTGAAGACATAGCTGGAAGATCCTTACAAAAATCAAACTTTAGAGATTTGGATCGAGATTTTTGGCTGGGTAGATCTCCGGGAAACGCAAACCCTAATTGAGGGCTCTCCCTAGTGAACCCAAAAGGACAAAAAAGAAAATCTGAAGGATAAAGCTTTGCTGATCTCAAATTCTGAATACACCAGGCTGATCAGCTCATCAAGGCGCATCTTTCTATCCTTTCAAAAAGTTGAAATTCACATTTTGAATTTGTAGGGTTGTTCCGACAAACCCTAATCTGAGACCAGATCCAGTTTTCAGCATTTCAAGTGGTAAGACCTAAATCTTTTCTATTTCCATTTGAAGTACTATTTAGGATGTCTCACCACACCAAGCTTGATGGAGCTGATAACTTTCAAGCTTGGAAGTATAGGATTGGGTTAATCCTGGAAGACAATGAGTTGGACTCATATGTAAAAGAAGACATCCCTATCCGAGAGGATGAAGAGGCTAAGGTATTGCATAAGAAGAACTTGGTCAAGCGAAAGAGAATCATTGTTGATTCTATCAAAGACCATCTCATACCCCATGTGTCTTCTCTAAAGACACCCAAGGAGATGTTTGACTCTTTGACCAAGCTATTTGAAGGGAAGAACATAAATTGGAAGATGACCCTGCAGAACCAATTGAAAGGAGTAAAGTTTCAGAAGGGAGAAACCATTCAATCTTATTTTTCAAGGGTCTCCCAAATCAAGGAACAACTAGAAGCAATGGATGAAATGGTGGAGAATGGTGAAGTGGTGATAACCACTCTAAATGGCCTACCCAGGTCATGGGAATTTGTGCAAGGAAGAAGTTGATCTCCTTCAACAGATTGCGGGAAGAATGCTCTCAAGAAGAAGCTAGGCTTGTAGCTCGAGAAGAAAAGATGGGAAATGAAGATCAAGCTCTCACAGCACATACCAGGAAAGGAAAGTCCAAGAAGGAATCATCTCATAACAGGAAATTCTCACACCACCATTATCATAAAGATAAGAAAGATCTTAGATGCTTCAATTGCAATGAGAAGGGACACTTTGCTTCAGATTGTCCCAAGAAGAAGAAACACAACAACAACTTCAACAAGAAGAAGAAGATATCATGCTCATGCTACCAAAGATGATGAACCCCCAAAGAAGAAGGCTAGGGCATAAAGTTATAGTGATGATGACTCATCAAGTGAAGAATAGTATGTTCTAATTTCCGCTCTCACGGGTACTATCTCCCATGGTTATAATGATTGGTTGATTGACAGTGGGGCTTCCAAACACATGACTGGGTTTAAAGAATCTTTTGTAAATCTGTCTGAACATGAATCACCCCATAAAGTGAAACTTGGGGATGATTATCAATACCCAATCAAAGGAAGTGGTGAAGCCTCCTATAATCTAGATTCTGGAAAATCTTTGAAGATGAAAGAAGTCCTTTATGTACCTGGGCTCAAGAAGAACTTACTCTCCATCTTTGCATTGGATACAAAAGGTACGAGGGTTGCATTTGTGGATGGCCAAGTCCTAATGTGGCCAAAGGGAAAGACCATAGATGATGCAGTAGTGATTGGAGAGCAAGAGGGAGTTTTATATAAATCAAAGGAACAACCTGAACATGCCATGGTACATGAATCCATGGAGCCAAGTGAACTTTGGCATAGAAGACTTGCTCATATGCACTATAGGGCACTTCCAATTGTAAGCAAGGTTGTAGAGAGTCTTCTTGAGATGAAGACCAAACATGAAGGTGTTTGCAAAGGATGTGCAAAAGGCAAGAACATTAAGAAGGATTTCCCAAGCAGTGGAAGCAAGGCAAAAGACATCCTGGAAATCATCCACTCAGATGTATGTGGTCCTATGTCATCCAGTTCTCCGAGTGGGTATGTTTACTATGTCTCATTTATCGATGACTTCTCCAGGAAGACTTGGGTATACTTCTTGAAGAACAAAGATGAGGTGTTTGATAAGTTCAAGCAATTCAAAACCTTGATGGAGAATCAAACTGACAAGAAGATCAAAACAGTCAGATCCAAAAATGGTGGAGAATTCACCTCAGGTGACTTCAAGAAGCTTTATAGTGATTCAGTGATTAAGAGGGAGTTGACTGCTCCTTATAATCCTCAACAGAATGGAGTTGCAGAAAAGAAGAACAGAACAATCATGGAAGCAGCAAGGGCACTGCTTCATGACCAGGATCTACCTATGCATCTATGGGCAGAAGCAGCTAGAACAGCTGTATATGTGCAGAACAGAACACCCCACAAGATATTGGACAACAAAACACTAGAAGAAGTCTTTTCTGGTAAGAAACCTGAAGTCAGCCATCTCAGAATATTCGGTTGTCCGGTATACACATATGTCCCAAAGGAAAAGAGGACCAAACTAGATCCTTCAGGAAAGAAGGGTATCTTTGTGGGTTACAGTGAAAGCTCGAAGGCTTATAGAATATACTTTCCAGGGTTCAAGAAGATTGACGTCAGCAGGGATGTAACATTTGATGAAAACTCAGCATTCATCAAATCAAGGAAGGCACCTATCGAAGTTTATGAAGAACCTAAGGAAACTAGATTTGAAGACACTACCATGACTGAAGCAATTTCAGAAGTTGTTCGTGAGTTTGAAGATCCGGAAGAACCTGTAGATCCATCCCGTGAGGATAAGTCTCACAGGAGGAAACCTGCATGGGCTAGAAAGCTCATTCAAGATGCAGAAAGATTTGGCATTCCAGAAGAAGAACACAAAGCAAAGAAGAGATCCAGATCACATACCAGCTACGTTGCTTTACTCTGTGACATTATGAACAAAGAACCTTCCATTTATGAAGAACCAGTGGAAAAGAAAGAATGGAAGGATGCCATGATTGAGGAATACCAATAAATAATGACGAATGATGTTTGGGATATTGTCCCAAGACCTAAAGAGAAGTCTGTTGTGACTTCCAAATGGATCTACAAAATCAAGCATGCTGTAGATGGCAGTGTAGAAAAATACAAAGCAATATTCATAGCTTGTGGCTTCTCTCAGAAAGAGGGAATAGATTATGAAGAAACTTTTGCACCTGTAGCTAGGTATACTTCCATCAGGACAGTACTTTCCCTGGCTGCAGCAATGAAATGGAAAATACACCAGATGGATGTCAAGACTACCTTCTTGAATGGTGTAGTTGAAGAGGAAGTATATGTGGAGCAGACACTCGGTTTCAAAATACATGACAGGGAGTCGTATGTGTGCAGATTGAAGAAAGCATTGTATGGCTTGCAGCAAGCTCCCAGAACTTGGTATGGTAGGATAAACAGTTTCCTATCTAGTTTGGGCTTTACCAAGAGTAAAGCGGTTTCCGACCTTTACTACAAGGTTGAGGAAGGGAATCCTATGATTCTACTCCTGTATGTGGATGACTTATTTGTAATAGGAGATGACAGATTGATTGTAGATACTAAGAGGAAGCTTACTGCTGAGTTCGATATGAAAGATTTGGGAATGATGCATTATTTCCTAGGTATGGAGGTGTGGCAGAGTGCAGGTGGGATCTTCCTTGGTCAAGGGAAGTACACAATAGATATCCTGAAGAGATTCAGGATGATGGATTGCGAGGCCATGGCCACACCTATGGCATTGAATCTGAAGCTTCTATGTGATGCTTCATCTGAGCCGGTTGATGTCTCTATGTATCGTTAGATGATTGGGTCCTTGATGTACTTGACGAACACGAGACCCGATATTTGCTTTGCGGTGAACACATTGAGCCAGTTCCTGACGGATCTGAGGAGTGTTCACCTAGTTGCTGTAAAGAATGTTCTGAGGTACCTGAAGGGTACAGTGGATTATGGGCTCAAGTATGAAGCGAATCAAAATTTTAACCTGCAGGGTTATGTCGATTCAGATTGGGCTGGCAGTGCTGCAGAAAGGAAGAGAACATCTGGATGCTGCTTCAGTATGGGATCAGGTGTGATCTCTTGGTTTAGTAGGAAGTAGTCCTACGTAGCACTAAGTATAGCTGAGGCAGAGTATGTTGCAGCCTTTTCAGCTAGTTGTGAGGCAGTATGGCTACGGAAGCTACTGTCTGAGTTATTTGATCTCCCATTGGATGCTACTGGTATCTTTTGTGATAACCAGAGTTGTGTGAAGTTGTTCGAGAACCCAGTGTTTCGTGACAAGTCGAAACACATAGAGATCAAATATCACTATACCAGGGATATGGTGCAGAGATGAGCTGTGAAGCTCCTGTATGTTGCGATGGATGAGCAGATTGTAGATGTGCTGATGAAGCCACTAGCCAGGGTGAAGTTCGAGTACTTCAGGGAGAGGCTTGGCATTCTTCAGATTGATGACACTTCGAGGAAAAAGTGATGGTCACATTTACTGAAGCCATTCCAAGCATGTTGGAAGGAGGATCCTTCACATGGCTGTGGATGTAAGCGCTCGATGATGAGCATCAGGATGATGTTCTGGTTTCTTCTTTGTATGATCAATTGGATCATTTATATATGTATGTATGCATCATGTTGGATGCTGGATATGATCAGTTGGATCATTTATATGTATATGCATCATGTTGGATGCTGGATATGATCAGTTGGATCATTTATATGTATGTATGCATCATGTTGATGCTGGATATGATCGGTTGGATCATGTGCATGTATTTTGTATATGCATCATGTTGGATGCTTGGACCATGTATCTGTATATGTATCAGGCGGATACATTGTATGATCAGGTAGATCATGTATGTTGATATGTATCATGTGTTTATATTTGTATCAGGTGGATACATTGTATGATTAGGTGGATCATGTATGATGATATGTATCAGGTAGATACTTGGTATGCATCAAGTAGATGCATTGTATGATCAGGATGACGAGCTTTAGGATGTTGCTCCAGATGACATGCAGCAGGATGTTGCAGTGATGACGATCAGAATGATCATGTGTACATCAGGATGATGTATGGTGAGTATCAGGTTGATACTCTGTGGCCATGGAATAGGTTGTGCAGATAAGCATGTAATTTGTGCCCTGGGAGATTTGCAGATAGTCTTTCGAGCTTTTTCCTATGGCATGTAATTTGTACCCTGGGATATTTGGCAAATGCTCTTTCGAGGTTTTGCTTGGGAGGACATATAATTTCTACCCTGGGAGATCTGCAGATAGTCTTTCGAGGTTTCGCTTATGGCATGTAATTTGTGTCCTGGGATATCTTGCAGATGCTCTTTCGAGGTTTTGTCCTATGGCATGTGATTTGTGCCCTAGGAGATCCGATAGGTTGAGCCATGTGCTCGTAATCAGTCCTGGGATGCTCTTTCAAGTTTTTACCATGAGCACATGTAATTTGTGCCCTGTGAGATCTGATAGGTTGAGCCTTGTGCTCGTAATCAGTCTTGGGATGCTCTTTCGAGGTTTTGTGGTGACCACATGTAATTTGTGCCCTAGGAGATTCGATAGGTTGATCCTTGTACTCGTAATCAGTCCTGGGATTCTCTTTAGAGGTTTTGTGGTGGGGTCACATGTAATAAGTCCTGGAGATTTGGACAGGATGAAAAAGGCCTAAGATGCTCTTTAGGGTTCTTGCTAGTCAAAAGACTCTTTTAAGGTTTTGTGACGCACGTAATAAGTCCTGAGATTTCCACGGTATGGTCAGTGATGACGAAGACCTGCAGGTGGTGGGCCTACATCCAGTATGAAAAAGGACTATCTCTGTAGAACTTCCTATGATGAGTAGAGTCAAAGATTGGTTGAGATAGCAGCAGCAGTGACGATGATGATGATGATGATCCTGTGAAGAAGACTTGTCTAGCAGATCTGTGTCGAGAAATACCTTCCTAGTTGAGAGGGAGTGTTAATGTATATGTAACTTTGGAATGTATTTCATCTATGTATTTCATATATATTTATTGTACCCTTATTAGAGATGTGTTATTCCTCTATAAGGAAGTGTCATCATGTGGATTGACAAGTGTCGCAAGTGTGTGTACTTGCCGATGGGTTATTAGACCACCATGTGTGGGGTCGGCCTTGAAATATATATTATATTGTGGATGTATCTAGATAGACAAGTCGGCCCCATAGTGTAACTGGGCAAATAGGTTAAGTATAAATAGAGTTCGGGAGATCTCTATTTAGATCATTCGGAAAGACACATTTCTCTCACTCAGAAAGTGGCGCACTAGTGAGGAAGAGGATCATCTGCTCTAGGAGACTATCTCAAGTGTATTGTGGTTGTACTTTGGTTGAGCCATTGCTCTCTCTATCTCTAAGGAAGTTGTGGGGTTTTTCACCTTAGGGTTTTCCCCATGGAAACTCTGTGTCTCTTGTCTCTCATGCTTTTGATTCTGGTGATGCTTGTCATGCTTATTGTGATTGTTATGCATTGATATACTGTATATGCTATTCTCTCAGTAAAGATCCTAGAGTATTGTGAATTAATGCTCAAAATGTAACAAAAACAGGGTCGCTTACACAGAGTTGAGCAATTATCCAGTAGTAGGATGACGTAAACAGGAATACGATTTATAATATATACATATATTTCTTTTTAAGATTAATATCATGAACCCTCTTCTGCGATCATTGAAGTCGGCAGCCAAACAGACAAGCATTAAAATGTAAAGGGATCATGCCCGTTTCGAACTAATAGTAGATTTAGGGATTGATAAAACTGTTTTCCCAATACTCATGACTATTTCCTTAGTAACTAAAACTGCACCCGAGTTCCTTCTAGGCACTCGACTCCATATCATTTTCAATGAAAAGTTCAGTATTTTGATATAATTCCTTCCAGACATTCATAATTCTTTCTAGACATTCAGGATTACACCACCATTATTACAACGATCCATCACAGTCCCTTCCAGGCGTTTAAAAGAAATTTTTTGCAGAGATAATTAAGTCAACAACAAGCATACAAAGATGAAAACATTCCAACATTTTATTTCCTCAAGAGACTCTAGGCATTCAAGGTTATACCACTGAGATGATTGTGGCCTACCTTAGGAGAATGATTCCAGAATTTAATGTCTCAAAACCAATACGTTTTCAACAAGCGAATAATGTACCAGAAGTACAACCCGTGGAAAGCCAGGAAAATAACCCCAAATGGAAATACGATTTTAACCGCAGCAAAAGAAAACTCTTCCAAATGGGAATACGATTCAACTAGCAACAAATGCAAACTCCTTCAAATGGGAATACGATTTCAACCAAGGTTTACTTAACCCCATACAAGAAGGGATCGATACTCTTTGAGGATATATCTCCCAAACTGGCTTATCTTTAAAGCTAAAAAAAAATATAGCAATTGTATATAGCATACAAACTCATTCAACAGGGATATGCACTAAGTAACCCTGGATCAAATCGTAGGAGCAATTGCTAAATTCGTGAAGAGTGAAGATACATAGATCTATCATACAGAGGAACTAAAGAGAAGACATCTACCCACAGGAGGCAAATGCATGGCTTGGTGGCAGCATAGACTAATACATGGCAATATGGACCCACTACTATGATATCGAGTAGATATTTCTTTTTAGGGTTTAATATATCTTATCCTACAGTATACATGAATATGCATAGGAATATTGAATCCGGTCCACCTACCTGGATCATAATGAGATCCATAATAAACAAAATAGAAAAATCTTACGTGAAAAAACAATGATCTCTGATATAGATATCTAGATTCTACTTGATCACAGAGATCCAGTTTTAATATAACAGAACCTTGGATGCCAGATATAAAAATCAACCAACATATAAGAAGGAAGTCGTCCTGTATCTCAAAGTATACAGAATGCGTCTTTCACAAGATCATACGAGTAAATCCACCATAGGAGTCGCCTCTCCCTATCCACAGGAAACGGTACAGTAGAGGATTAAGTGAGGTAGCACAGAGATTAGAATCCTCTATCATAAAATTAATGACGGGATATTACAAAAGCGCAGAAATGCACTCAACATGTTAGGGAGAAGCGATTAGCATTGTATCATCACCATAAACAATATGGATGGATTCATAGGGGTTCCAACCAGACCCTGCTATAACTACCAAGTAGCTAAAATAATCACAGGATAAATATATATATATATATATATTTATGAAATGCCAACAGGGATCCTAGGTTAATTCTTCACAGAGATATAAATTTATTTATAGATCTGATTAGTTAGGGTAGAGATCCGATACCTTGAACTTAAAATAATAAATAAATAAAATAGTACAGCGCTCAAGGAGTGCTGGGATCACTCACATTGATCAGCAATAGGGTACATAAAGATAGACCAATGTAAAATGGAGAGTATAATTGATCACAATTCCAATTATCTCATTCCAAACTTCAAAGATTATAAATTGATACAATACTGAGATGGTGTGGATCGAACTTTCCATCAGCCGCCTGAATTCCCATTCCGTTGGCATTCTCTATTCCCCAACACGTCGAGAATTCCTTCCACGCAGGAAAATAGATAAACAACTCTCTCTCGCTCCCTAAAGGATCATCAACTCCATGATATCCTATGGATCAACTCTCTAAAGGAGGTATCTTTACTTCTTTCTTTTCCCCAATACTGAGATCTTTTCTTAGTCGACAGTTTGTCAAAGGAGAAAGAGATTTTTTTTTCCCTTCAGAGGAAAACTAAAACATTTCTCGATGAACCCTCCTAAAAAAAAAAATGTTCCTCCTCAAAACTTTCACCACCCATGTCTAAATACCCCTACCATCACAAGAACTGGCAGTCAAGGTAACTTAGGATTCTACAATAGAAAACGGTTGGCAGAAAACACGTCCCTCAAGTGATGCTGTGTGGCCATGGTAGTTCCCCACTACAGAGACAAGATTACAACATTTAATCCCCACCTTTACAGTTGTTACACATACAGTCATCAACAAACGATAACCATACCGAAAAGCTCTTATTTTGATTATAAGCATTTTTACCAACATACATCATCTTCATCCTCTAAAATATAAATATATATAATATTGCTCATTAGTATTTTTGTCCCTACCATGCATATCATCATGTATATAAAAATTTAAGAAGGTAGCCTTCCTCTAAAAGAATATATAGTCCTATCAAAATCAAGGTTATAATCTTATCCATTTACATAATTATGTATCTTAATCAATTTGTCGTTATTATTTTCTTAGAATTATCAAGTATAGTCCGAATATATATATCCATATAACACATATATATATATAAAGGTTCTATTATCCTTTTTATTACTTTTATCACTTCGGAGGATGCTTTTATATATGGATATATGTCTAAAAATATTCCATTCTCCTTGAAACACTAGGATGCCAATCTCCTTTAATCCCTTCCTATATATATATGTACCTATAATGTCCACCACTTTACATATATATAATACACATTAGTTATTACTACTATTTATTGATCGCTCACATAAAATATATATATTATCTATAATAAGCTAAATTCTTTTTAGCGAATCTAATGGACTCTCTTAGCATTTTCTCTCGGAAATGCTTATAATCGAAAAGATGACCATTTTGAGATACTTAAATGGATATCTTAATATGAAGTAAGATAATTTTCCTTATCATAAGACTTGTTACTTAGATCTTTGTCGCAAGTCACCCAACTATTTTAATCTATTTATAACAGCTGTTAGATTTTTCCCTTTAGGATGGTAGGTTAAATGCGTGGAATTAGGTCGAAGCAGCAAAAGTTTACTATTTAAATATAGTAGTTTAGGTCCTCTACTTAGGGCCAAACTCTATTCGGATGGTTCCCTAATTATTTAAGTCATTTTAAGGAAAAAAATATTATCATCTTCATGTACCCTAGTCATTAGAAAACTTGATTCTCATGGCTTCTTTGCCATCTCATCTTTTCTTTTGGATGGGTTTGGTCATTTATCGTTTAGTCGTATTTACTATTCTTAATTTTGTATTCTTAACTAAGACTTATAATCATGAGACTAACTCGAGGACCACTGGTGGGGCCTTGGCCTTGAGCTCCTCACCATGGCCTATTTACACAATTACATTTACAAAATAATAACAATAGGGGTGAAATTGAGGGATGTTACACACTCCACCCCTTAAAGATAACACCGTCCTTAGTGTTCAACTGTTTGTCTTTTGCACCCTTCACAATCATTTGCTTGCTTTATTTTTATGCTTTGGTTGTCTTCTCATTTTCGCGATTTCTGCAAGCTCTTATCACTTATATCATGCACATTATATAGATTGTACAAGATCTTCCAACGTTCTTTAGTACTATATGAGTATACAAAACTTCAAAACAGTAAATGCTTGTCATTCTTATTTATCCTTGAGGGGATATTTGCTTATTCTAGCATTCATAATATTCATACATAAATACATCTCATAGTCTAGTTACAAGACAATCATTATCATTTTGCTCATATCATAAAACAATTCTTTCAACAGAACTTTGAAATCATCAAACCTCTTTGTACTTCAGCAATCATGGAGACTTGCATACAATGCTCTTATGTATTTACAGCAATCATGAATACTTTCCATACATATTCTGCTCATGTACTTCAGTAATCATGTAGACTTGCATACCTAGCACTCTTTTGTATTTTAGCAATCATGGAGACTTGCATACAAAAACACGAGTCCTCTACCAAAACTTGGCAAGAATACCATCTACATACAACATAAATATGACAGTCTTACTCTGCAACTAATGACATAGCTTCCCCTCATTGAATCTCTCAGTCATCACCTGATGCACATGAGGAAATATTTCTACAGAAATATTGTAGAAGAGCTACCTGCTCAATTCGATCGATATAAATTTTGGCTAGGTCTTTTGGGTCAGTATAACATTCAACGAGCTACCTGCTCCGTTCCACTTCCATGGGGAACATGACCACAATAAGGGTAAGTTGTCCCATAACAACAAGCTAGTTATTGAGTTCATGATGTTGTCGGCTCTACCTGAGCACGGTGATAATTTCCCTTCCTTTCAAACCTTCTCCTTTGAGTCCAAGAAACACCTCTTTATGAAAACCATTTATTAATTCCTGTATGCCACAAAATAGAAACCAAATTAGATTCGCCCATCATATTCTTTGCATTTTGATGATTACAGATCATCAATCACAACCCTCATCACTACTCGCGATAAAATAAAAAGTAAATCATTACTTACTTTTGAGCGTTTTAGCTCAACTTATATGTATAAGTGCATTTATACTAACGTTCTTCTTGGTCATGTCATCAGTTGAATTAAAGATCACTTCCTAAAATGTTAGTATAAGGAAAAATTTCTTTGCCTTAGTTGTTCAACAATTGAACACATTAGTTCCATACCAATATATGCATGCTTGTTCACTTAGCCTATGCATCCCCTTCAATTCATCCTGACATAAGCTCATCATCACCCTTAGTGTGAGTCTGAGGCCAAATCTGCTATTAAACAAACATGTTAGCACCATAGTTTAAACATTTAGTTGCATATAGATTTATTTCAAATTGATACTCATCATCCAAATATTCTAGTAAACTTTTCAAATGCTAAAGATTTCGTGCTCAATCAATCTCAACAATGTTAGGACTCTTCTTCCCTAAAAAATCAAACTCCTACTAGAAGATAAATCCTATCGATATTCTATAAAAAAAATAATTAAATTCATATGCATTCTCAAATAAGTTTACTTTAAACTCCTAGAAAATATTTCTATGCAATAATACATTTTTAGCCTTATCCTTATCATTCTAATAACTGTAAAAATTTCTGAAATGAAACACAAATATTTGTTAAGTAATAAAATCTTAACCTTTAACAAATTAATGATTTTTTTATAAGGGTAATATTCAAACACATAAGTCACATGAATTGATGTATAATTTTGTGGCCTAGTATGTCAAATTCATTTTGGATATTAGCATTTAAAGGAAGAATTACTTAGGCGACTCTATACAGAAGAGAATGAAAATAGTTGATATAAATTTTGCAACTATCAAACTTAAGTAAAACCATGTTCAAAATGCATATTCTATTATATCTACGAGGCATTATTTCTTGATGTAGCATTATATGAATCTGTCATAATTACCTTGCAATACTAACTAAGATTTAGTTACTATAAATGAATATGCTTAAGTAACCTAGCCTAACTGAACAACCTCTCTTCTTTTGGAGTTTACTAATACGATATTCTTAACCAAATGAAGTTCATAGGTTCTGCACCTAGTGATAAAATTTCAATGACTAAAATATGAAATTCTATGATACTTCTATTCTCCTTAACACGGTCAATCATTCATAATGCATGAATCTTTACATTTTAAATGAAATAATTTCAACTAGATATCACATTCCATGATAATACTATTCAACAAAGTGAAAACTTATGACAAAGATAACATACCTTCTCATGATTTCGTAAATAAAAACAAAGGTTGAAAAATACTTATCCTTACTCCTTTTTAGAGACCTTGAAGTTGAACTTGGACGACATTAACTCCTCGTCCATCCCAGTCCATGCATCCAATATGAAACAAAACAAAACAACTTGATTTGATCAGTTATTAACCTTCATGCTTTACTCATTCTATGTTGATCCTAATAGGCCCGAGTGTTTTAACCTAGTCCATATAACATATATATATATAAAAGGTTCTATTATCGTTTTTATTACTTTTATCCCTTCGGAGGATGCTTTTATATATGCATATATGTCTAAACAGATTCCATTCTCCTTGAAACACTAGGATTCCAATCTCCTTTAATCCCTTCCTATATTTATATGTTCCTATAATGTCCATGAGTTTACATATATATAATACACATTAGTATCTCTCACAACAAAAATATATATATATTATCTATAATAAGCTAAATTTGTTTTAGCGAATCTAATGGACTCTCTTAGCATTTTCTCTCGGAAATGCTTATAATCGAAAAAATGACCATTTTGAGATACTTAAATGGATATCTTAATATGAAGTAAGATAATTTTCCTTATCATAAGACTTGTTACTTAGATCTTTGTCACAAGTCACCCAACTGTTTTAATCTATTTATAACAGCCATTAGATTATGCCCTTTAGGATGGTAGGTTAAATGCGTGGAATTAGGTCGAAGGCGCAAAAGTTTACTATTTAAATATAGTAGTTTAGGTCCTCTACTTAGGGCTAAACTCTATTCGGATGGCGCCCTAATTATTTAAGTCATTTTAAGGAAAAACATATTATCATTTTCATGTACCCTAGTCATTAGAAAACTTGATTGTCATGGCTTCTCTACCATCTCATCTTTTCTTTTGGATGGGTTTCGTCGTTTATTGTTTAGTCGCATTTACTATTCTTAATTTTGTAGTCTTAGCTAAGACTTAAGACTTATAATCATGACACTAACTCGAGGTCCACTGGTGGGGCCTTGGCCTTGAGCTCCTCACCATGGCCTAGTTACACAATTACATTTACAAAATAATAACAATAGCGGTGAAATTGAGGGATGTTACACAATCCACCCCTTAAAGATAACACCGTCCTCGATGTTCAACTATTTGTCTTTTGCACCCTTCCCCATTTTTTGCTTGCTTTATTTTTATGCTTTGGTTGTGTTCTCATTTTCGTGATTTCTGTAAGCTCTTATCACTTATATCCTGCACAGTATATAGATCATATAATATCTTCCAACGTTCTTTAGTACTATATGAGTATACAAAATTTCAAAACAGTAAATGTTTGTCATTCTTCCTCATCCTTGAGGCAATATTTGCTTATTCTAGCATTCATAATATTCATACATAAATACATCTCATAGTCTAGTTATAAGACAATCATTATCATTTGCTCATATGATAAAACAATTCTTTCAACAGAACATTGAAATCATCAAACCTCTTTGTACTTCAGCAATCATGGAGAATTGCATACAAAACTCTTATGTATTTCCAGCAATGATGAAGACTTGCCATACATATAATGCTCATGTACTTCAGTAATCATGTAGACTTGTGTACCTAGCACTCTTTTGTATTTCAGCAATCATGGAGACTTGCATACAAAAACACGAGTCCTCTGCCAAAACATGACAAGAATACCATCTGCATACAGCAGAAATATGACAGTCTTACTCTGCAACTCATAACATAGCTTCCCCTCATCGAATATCTCAGTCATCACCTGATGCACATGAGGAAATATTTCTACAGAAATATTGTAGAAGAGCTACCTGCTCAATTCAATGGATATAAAGTCTGCCTAGGTCTTTTGGGTCAGTATAACATTCAACGAGCTACCTGCTCTGTTCCACTTCCATGGGGAACATGACCGAAATAAGGCTAAGTTGTCCCATACCAACAAGCTAGTTACTGAGTTCATGATTCTATCGGCTCTACCTGATCCTGGAGATAATTTCCCTTCCTATCAAACCTTCTCGTTTGATTCTAGGAAATAGCTCTTTATGACAACCATTTATTAATTCTTGTATGCCACAAAATAACAACCAAAATTAGATTTTCCCATCATATTATTTGCATTTTGATGATTACACATCATCAATCACAACCCTCATCACTACTCGCGATAAAATAAAAAGTAAATCATTACTTACTTTTGAGCGTTTTAGCTCAACTTATCTATATAAGTGCTTTTATAATAAACGTTCTTCTTGGTCATGTCATCAGTTGAAGTTAAGATCACTTCCTGAAATGTTAGTATAAGAAAAAATTTCTTTGCTTCAGTTGCTCAACAATTGAACACATTAGTTCCATAGCATTATACGCATGCTTGTTCACTTAGCTTATGCATCCCCTTCAATTCATCTCGATATAAACACCTCATCACCCTTAGTGTGAGTGTGAGGCCAAATCTGCTATTAAACAAACATGTTAGCACCATAATTTAAACATTTAGTTGCATATAGATTTATTTCAAATTGATACTCATCATCCAAAGATTCTAGTAAACTTTTCAAATGCCAAAGATTCCGTGCTCAATCAATCTCAACAATGTTAGGACTCTTCTTTCCTAAAAAATCAAACTCCTACTAGAAGATAAATCCTATCGATAGTCAATAAAAAATAATTAAATTCGTATGCATTCTCAAATAAGTTTACTTTAAACTCCTAGAAAATATTTCTATGCAATAAAACATTTTTCGCCTTATCCTTATCATTCTAAGAACCGTAAACATTTCTGAAATGAAATACAAATATTTGTTAAGTAATAAAATATTAACCTTTAACAAATTAATGATTTTTTTATAAGGGTAATATTCAAACACATTAATCACATGAATTGATGTATAATTTTGTGGCCTAGTATGTCAAATTCATTTTGGATATCAGCATTTAAAGGAACAATTACTTAGGTGACTCTATACAGAAGAGAATGAAAATAGTTGATATAAATTTTGCAACTATCAAACATAAGTAAAACCATGTTCGAAATGCATATTCTATTATATCTACAAGGCATTATTTCTTGAAGTAGCATTATATGAATCTGTCATAATTACCTTGCAATACTAACTAAGATTTAGTTATTGTAATTGAACATGCTTAAGTAACCTAGTCTAACTGAACAACCTCTCTTCTTTTGGAGTTTATTAATACGATATTCTTGACCAAATGAAGTTCGTAGGTTCTGCACCTAGTGATAAAATTTCAATGACTAAAATACGAAATTAAATGATACTTCTATTCTCCTTAACATGGTCAATCATTCATAATGCATGAATCTTTACATTTTAAATGAAATAATTTAAAGTAGATATCACATTCCATGATAATACTATTCAACGAAGTGAAAACTTATGAAAAAGATAACATACCTTCTCATGATTTCATAAATAAAAACCAATGTTGAAGAATACTTATCCTTACTCCTTTTTGGAGACCTTGAAGTTGAACTTGGATAGCATTAACTCCTCATCCATCCCAGTCCATGCATCCAAAATGAAACAAAACAAAACAACTTGATTTGATCAGTTATTAAGCTTCATGCTTTACTCATTACATGTTGATCCCAATAGGCCCGAGTGTTTTAACCTAGTGCTCTGATACCATATGTCATGTCCCCAAATTTCACCAAAATTTAAAATTTTTCTAAGTGGTCTAAATATCAATAATTTCTATGCGGAAATATAAAGTAGGGATTTACATTCTTTAAATAATAACAGCTTTACGACTTTTATTCCTATTATAAATGTCTTCATGATAATCAATGAAAAGGACCCCTTAAATTTATTTTATGTGTGATAAGTTCTATCTCCCGTCATATTTGCACAAATAAGATTTTATTTTCAACTGTAATCCAATTCTTAATTTGACATGTCAACCACTTCTTAATCCTTGTGGAAACAAAAAAAATTCACTATGTTTTAACATATATAACTCTTCTAAATTCGATGCATGGTTCCTTCATCTCAAATCAACTAACTCTTCACACGGGTGCATAAGATATAATCTCCAAAATGACAATAGTTTCATTTTTGTTAAACCTTTCTCCTTCCTGAGGATATAGACCAAGACAATTATATTTAGGCCCCATACTTCATTTAAGCAATTCATTAATTATTCTTCATAAAAATGCACTTCAAGATATTAATTCCTTTTTAAGAAGCATGTACATCATTTATCAGTTAATCGTACCAAGAGAACACCCTAATGATAACAACATAATCGTAAGGGAAACATATTATCATTATTCATCATGTAAACAACGAACCTTCTATACGAACCATAAACGTCAAAGTAATCATAAACATTTTAAGAAACAAACAAGTACTCATACATAAAGACACATTGAGGAACACCCTAAACAAACACAGGAGACCAACGATAACGTGGTTCACCCGTACACGGGCTAGTCCACAAAGGTGTGGGCATCATTTATTTATTCCAAAACAAGGTGGTTACAAGCTGCAGCTTAGTTGTTGCTATAATTTCTTCCCTGAAATTCCTCATCAAGGGAAGCCTTTTACCTGAGGGTCAACACTAGCCGCACCCACAGTTACAAGGTTTTTGAATAACAAAAGAGTATTTTGATGCTAGACCAAGGTTTTATTAGCCCTACTTACTTTAATACTATTTTAGATTTAAATAGTCTATTCAACACATAAACCCTGTTAGATGACGTATTAAAGTCTCAAAAGTGGCTTTATAAAATTCGCATAACTTATATCACGAGTAATTAATTTTCCAAATGTACAAGTAGGAGTTATTCTAAATTCTTACTTTAATACCCAAAACCCTACACTAGCATCAAAAGATGAGCCGAACGTTGAATCTAGCATACTAAGCTTAATTCCTTTGGTCAGGAGTAAATAAAATAACGGTTCTTCACTTAAATGAATTAAAAAGTTTTAAGGACTATTAATTACAATTTTCACCACATTCTTTCGCGAGTGCACTCGTTGTCACCTTACCTGAGATCTTAGTCAAATCATACTTTAATAAAAATGCCAAATTCGAAAATTCTTCCAAGAATGGTCCAAGTATCTATGCATAGTTTAAAACAGGGTGACTTACACAGAGTCGAGCCATTATCCAGTAGTAGGCTGAGGTAAACAGGAATAAGATTTATAATATATACATATATTTCTTTTTAAGATTAGTATCATGAACCCTCTTCTACGATCATTGAAGTCGGAATCCAAACAGACAAGCATTAAAATGTAAAGGGATCATTCCCATTTCGAGCTAATAGTATATTTAGGGATTGATAAAAATGTTTTCCCAATACTCGTGACTAATTCCTTAGTAACTAAAAGTCCACCCGAGTTCCTTCTAGGCACTCAACTCCATATCATTTTCGATGAAAATTTATGTATTTTGATATAATTCCTTCCAGACATTCATAATTCATTCTAGACATTCAGGATTACACCACCATTATTACAACGATCCATCACAATCCCTTCCAGGTGTTTAAAACAATTTTTTTACAAAGATAATTAAGTCAACAACAAGCATACAAAGATGAAAACATTCCAACGTTTTCTTTCCTCAAGAGACTCCAGGCATTCAAGGTTATACCACTGAGATGATTGTGGTCTACCTTAGGAGAATGATTCCATAATTTAATGTCTCAAAACCAATACGTTTTCAACAAGCGACTAACATACCAGAAGTACAACCCGCGGCAAGCAAGGAAAATAACCCCAAATGGAAATACGATTTTAACCGCAGCAAAAACAAACTCTTCCAAATGGGAATATGATTCAACTAACAACAAATGCAAAATCCTTCAAATGGGAATACGATTTCAACAAAGGTTTACGTAACCCCATACAGGAAAGGATCGATACTTTTTGAGGATATATCTCCCAAAACGGTTTATCTATACAACTAAAAAAAATATAGCAATTGTATATAGCATACACTCTCATTCAACAGGGATCTGCACTAAGTAACCCTGGATCAAATCGCAGGAGCAATTGATAAAATCGTGAATTGTGAAGATACAAAGATCTATCATAGAGACCAACAAAAGAGCAGACATCTACCTACAAGAGGCAAATACACGCCTTGGTGGCACCATAGACTAATACATGGCAGTATGGACACACTACTACGATCTCAAGTATAGATTTCTTTTTAGGGTTTAATATATCTTATCCTATAGTATACACGAATACGCAGAGGCATATCAAATCCGGTCCACCTACCTGGATCATAATGAGATCCATAATAAGCAAAACAGAAAATTATTATGTGCAAAAACAATGATCTCTAATACAGATATCTAGCTTCTACTTGATCGTAGAGATCCAGTTTTAATATAACAAAACACTAGATGCCAGATATAAACATCAACCAACATATAAGAAGGAAGTCATCCTGTATCTCAAAGAATACAGAATGCGTCTTTCACAAGATCATACAAGTAAACCCACCACAGGAGTCACCTCCGCCTGTCCACGGGAAACGGTACAGTAGAGGATTAAGTGAGGTAGCACAGAGATTAGAATTCTCTGAATTTAATGACAGGGTATTACAAAAGCACAAAAATGCATTCAACGTGTCAGGGAGAAGCGATTGGCACTTTATCAATGCGATAAACAGTATGGATGGATTCATAGGGGTTCCAACCAGACCCTGCTATAACTACCAAGTAGCTAAAATAATCACGGGATAAATATATATACATATATATTTATGAAATGCCAACAGGGATCCCAGATTAATTATTCACAAAGATATAAATTTACTTATAGATCTGATGAGTCAGGGTAGAGATCTGATACCTTGATCTCAAAATAATAAATAAATAAAATAGTACATTGCTCAAGGAGTGCTGGGATCGCTCACATCGATCAGCAATAGGGTACATAGAGATAGACGAATGTAAAATGCAGAGTATAATTGATCACAGTTCCAATTATCTCATTCCAAACTTCAAAGATTATAAATTGATACAATACCAAGATGGTGTGGATTGAACTTCCCATCAACCGCTTGAATTCCCATTCCGTTGGCATTCTCTATTCCCAAACACGCCAAGAATTCCTTCCATGTAGGAAAAGACATAAACAACTCTCTCTCGCTCCCTAAAGGATCATCAACTCCATGATACCCTATGGATCAACTCTCTAAAGGAGGTATCTTTACTTCTTTCTTTTCCCCAATACCCAGATCTTGTCTTATTCGATGGTTTGTCAAAGTAGAAAGAGTTTTTTTTCCCTCTAGAGGAAAACTAAAACATTTCTCGATGAACCCTCCTCAAAAAAAAAATGTTCCTCCTCCAAAATTCCGCCACCCACGTTTAATTACCCCTACCATTGCAAGAACTGACAGTCAAGGTAACTTAGGATTCTACAATAGAAAACGGTTGGCAGGAAACGCATCCCTCAAGTGATGCTGTGTGGCGATGGTAGTACCCCACTACGGAGACAAGATTACAACATTTACTCCCCACCTTTTCGGTTGTTACAAATACAGTCATCAACAAACGATAACCATACCGAAAAGCTCTTATTTTGATTATAAGCGTTTTTACCAACATACATCATCTTCATCCTCTAAAATATAAATATATATATTATTGCTCATTAGTATTTTTGTCCCTACCATGCATATCATCATGTATATAAAAATTTAAGAAGGTAGCCTTCCTCTAAAAGAATATATAGTCCTATCGAAATAAAGGTTATAATCTTATCCATTTACATATATGTATCTTAATCAATTTGTCGTTATGATTTTCTTAGACTTATCAAGTATAGTCTGAATATATATATATCCATATAACACACATATATATAAAAAGGTTCGATTATCCTTTTGATTACTTTTATCCCTTCGGAGGATGCTTTTATATATGCATATATGTCTAAAAAGATTCCATTCTCCTTGAAACACTAGGATGCCAATCTCCTTTAATCCTTTCCTATATATATGTGTACCTATAATGTACACCACTCTACATATATATAATACACATTAGTTATTACTACTATTTATTGATCTCTCACAATAAATATATATATATTATCTATAATAAGCTAAATTCTTTTTAGCAAATCTAATGGAATCTCTTAGCATTTTCTCTCGGAAATGCTTATAATCGAAAAAATGACCATTTTGAGATACTTAAATGGATATATTAATATGAAGTAAGATCATTTTCCTTATCATAAGACTTGTTACATAGATCTTTGTCGCAAGTCACCTAACTGTTTTAATCTATTTATAATAGCCATTAGATTTTTCCCTTTAGGATGGTAGGTTAAATTCGTGGAATTAGGTCGAAGCCGCAAAATTTTACTATTTAAATATAGTAGTTTAGGTCCTCTACTTAGGGCTAAACTCTATTCGGATGGCGCCCTAATTATTTAAGTCATTTTAAGGAAAAAGATATTATCATCTTCATGTACCCTAGTCATTAGAAAAATTGATTCTCATGGCTTCTCTGCCATCTCATCTTTTCTTCTGGATGGGTTTGGTCGTTTATCGTTTAGTTGCATTTACTATTCTTAATTCTGTAGTCTCAACTAAGACTTATAATCATGACACTAACTCGAGGTCCACTGGTGGGGCCTTGGCCTTGAGCTCCTCACCATGTCCTATTTACACAATTACATTTACAAAATAATAACAATAGGTGTGAAATTGAGGGATGTTACACTTGGACAGGCCAAGAAATGATAATTGTCTCTTTCAATACCAGGGGTATGGGAGGGAAACATAAACGTCTTTCCCTTCATTGTTTTTTTACCTCTTTAAATCCAGATGTTATCCTCATTGAAGAAACCATGGCTGATGGAGAATGGGCATGGGGTGCTTTCTCGAAAATTATACCAAGGTGGGAAATATAGTCTTTGGATGTCGCCATCCATTTTGGGGGTTTTCTTACTACATGGAACCCTCTTATCATGAATTGTTCTCATTTTTTTCCATTGTAGGCATTTTCTTGATTGGAAGGTCTCAAGACATAAAATCTATAGATGTTTCCTGGTAAATTGTTATGGGCCATATGTTGATAGGCTCTCCTTCTAGGAAGGTCTGAAGGTGGACGGGGTTTTGGGCCTCAAAAATCATATTTTGGGTGGAGACTTGAACCTCACATTGTTTGGAAGGGAGGTTTGGGGTCAAAGAGACACTAAGTGATTTAAGGGCTAGTTTTTTCAGAGATTTGTTTGCCAATGAGGGGCTGTTGGATGTGTTCCTGGCTCCTTTGGCTCCAACGTGGAGGAATGGTAGATGAGGGCATTCTAGTGTTTCTAAGCGTCTTGATTGTTTTTTTATGGCTGAGCATTTTCTAAGCATATTAAATCATTATAGAGCATGGATTATGAATACTGAAATCTCAAACCACATGCTGGTCATATTACAACTTGACTCGGCTCCTGGGGATTACTAAGTTCCCTTTTAAATTTAACCACACTTGGTTGGAAGAGGTTGATTTTGCGGATCTTATTCAAAGTAAGTGGCTTTCTTTCTCTCGGGGGATTCCCTCTGCCCTATCTCTTAACTGGTTCAAAAGTTAAAATCTTTAAATTTAAAGTTTATTCAATGGGAGAGAAAGAAAAATAAGGCCCTAAATGTTGAACTACTTCATTTGGAGCAGGGAATACAGGACATTTTCAGTAATGCACTAAATGGCATTGTTTACGATAGTGAAACAGCTACCATAAGTTCCATTTTTTTCCAGAAAAGTGAAATTGCTTAAAATAGAGGAGGAGACATGGCGGCTGCAGAGTAGGGCTATATGGCTCTCGTAAGGGGATAGAAATACCTCGTTTTTTAATAAGTTCACAAAGAGGTGAACAATCACAAATTCCCTTTGGGAGATTAAGGGCCTAGATGGCTCTCTCATTTCTTCTCGTGAAGATATATAAGCACTAACCATTACACATTTCAACTGTTTATTTTGGGCAGATGATAGTATTCCCATTCACAACTAGCTCCAAGTCATTCAACATTTCCCAAGATGTTTTTTGAGGAGGAAGGTGTAATTTTAGGTTCTTTGGTCTCTATGGAAGAGTTAAAAAGGAGTTATGGATTTTTGCAAAATCAAAAATCCCATTTCCAGATGGATATCCTGTGGAGTTCTTCATTGATTTCTTTGAATCTTTTGGCCCTAACCTTCTATATTTGTTTAAGATTTGAGACGTCGGGATAAGGTTTATGGATCCCTAAATGCCACTTTCCTAGCTTTAATCTTAAAAATCTCTAAGATTATTTATTTTGAATAATTTAGATCTATATCGTGCTGCAATTTAGTTTAGAAGCTCATTTCTAAAATTATAGCATCCAAAATCAAGGATCAACTATCTTGAAGTTTGTCAAAGGAGTAATTTGGATTTTTATAGAAGAGGCAAATTCTAGATGATATTGGGGTAACCCAAGAAGGCTACTATTTTATAAAGATAAAAATCATGAAGTCATTGGTTCTCAAGCTAGAGTTAAAGAAAGCTTATGATAGGGTGGATTGGACGTTCCTTAGATTGGTGCTTCTTCAAATTAGTTTACCCCTCAAGTTCACAAACTGGGTAATGGCATGTGTAACATACCCTTTTTTGCTGAAGAACATTTTATGTTGGAAACATTATGTTAAATTTTATTCTAAAGTTTTATGTGGACAGGTGTCCAATGATGACTATAATTTGCACAATATTTTATTATTTAATAAATAAAATAGGAGAGAAACACCTAAAAGGACCGTCGAAAGAGTGGTTACCGACCCACTAGGTGGAATGGAATCTGGGGTAGAAGGCAATGGACAAGTGACAGCATCATGATGCAACTAACTAGTTGTTGGTATGGGACAACTCCCTTGAAATGTGGTCATAGTGCTCTGAAAGATGGGACTGGAGCTTGAGGCTCATTTATTCCAAACTGACCACTAAAGACCTAGGCAGTCTATATAATAGCCATCAAATTATGAATTGAGGTTCATCACTTTTCCTGACGAGGAAATTTAACTTGGGGTTTTGCTGTGTTTGCACCCAAGAGATTTGATGAGGGGATATGCTAAGTTGTTGATCATGTTGTGAGTTTGCAAAACTATATTGGGTTTCAGGAGTTTGATGCTGAGCGCTGAAGGCATGTTTTGAATTTAGGAGTTTGATGCTGAGTGCTGAAGGCATGTTTTGAATTTAGGAGTTTGATGGTAAGTGCTTAAGGAATATTGAGTGCCCAGGGGGGGTTCACTTAGTGAACTTGTTACATAGCACGATCGTTCACATGATATTAAAGAATACCCCTAATTTCTTGAAATATTGGAAAATTGCTCCTAAAATTTTATTGTTGAAACCCCCTCCCAATATGCCTTTCCAATTAATAAAACCCCTAGTTTCACTAGATATTGTAAGTATCCATTTTTATCAACCCATTTTTAATACCCCTTATTTATCATATTATTAAGTTGTAACAAACAAGAGCCCTAACACATCTTAGTATAAGCAAACAAGATGCTAAATAAAATAATAGTATAATGCTAATAATGATCCCACTAGGATTTCAGGGGTGACTAAACAATTTGTAGCATTGGATAGTGGAACACCCAACAAAATCATACTAGGGAAGGCAAAATGCGTAAAAAGAAACCAAGTCAAGAGATCAACATAACAAAGAATGTAAAAGCATTATAGTCTAATATTTAGTGCAATGCTTAGAAAATATGAGAATTGCAGATGTTTCACACCACAACCTACCAATCTACCAATTTTATATCATGTAAATATAAGCATAGCCATAGAGAGCTCATGTTTTATACAAGCTTAATAAATTAAAATCTATAAAAAAGAAAAATTGAAACCCTTTTGTGGATGGACTCCCTTACCTTCTTATCAAAACAAACATTATTGATGTTTGAACCCAAATGAACATAGAAAAATTCCTCTTACTTTCCAATAACACCATATAATCTTATGCATAGCTTGGATTTGGGTCATTCACAAGATGCAGTGAATTTCCTCCACTTCCTCTACAATTATTCTTGCAATCAAGGGAATTAACAACATTTAGTTACCTTTTCTTGGGCTATATCTTTTGTTTATCTTTATAGGAGAGGTAAAAATCTCCATTGTTAGCTTTCAAGCATGCAATAGTTATAAAGATACACAGATGGTGAAACTTATATGATACCATTTCATGGTAACAATAACACATAGGGTATGTAAATAAGAATTTAGATTTTCAACTATGTTCATGTCAGTTCCAATACAATATTAAGACGGATGCCTTGCATTTAAGAATTGAAATTAGAATTATGAATGTGCCAAATATAAGGCTCAATTTAACAACTCTACATAACTGGCAATGTAAAAATGTTAAAGAAGAATACAAAAAGTTGAAAGAAATAATTAGCCAAGAAAGATTGATCTAACTTTTCTTGGTTCCAGTGAGCCAAAAAGGATTGATCTCACTTTTCTTGTTTGTCATAGAGCAAGGTTTGATTAAATCGCAATACCCATATAAACCCCAACCCAAAAAATGAAGAGTTGGATCTTTTACTTGAATGCCTACAAAAAATACAATACAATTGTTCAACTCCAGAACTCCCAATTAGCTACCTCCCTTAAATTAAAGATGAAAAACAATATAACATCAATTCAAACAAAGCCTAAATGAGCTATTAAATCTTGATTGCTTAATGCCAGTAATCCAAGGAGACTTCCATTGATATTATCATTGGTACACTATTATTAGCTTTATGCAAAACTTAGGATCATAAGAAATATCAAATAAAAATGGGGGTTCCTTAAGTTTTAGATGAGTGTGAATTGATCCCATGATTTGGAGGTATGAATCTATCCCACGATTTGGAGGTTATTCCTCATCCCACCCAAATAAAATAACCCCCAATATTTATATTACTATGTCAAATTAAAACTCCCCTTGACCCCTTAATACATGGCAATATATTTTTGAGGTTTTTAAGAGTATTCAAACCCCCAATATGAATGGACGTGATATGATATTGCTTCACTAGTGAACCCCCCGTGTGAGTGCCTTACTTTGACACAGATTCCATCTACTTAGTGGTTTAGTAATCAGGCTCGGTGGTTCACAAGGAGCCATAAGTTAGGCTGCTTCTTCTGAAATAGGTTCGGAGGAACATGCCTCCTTGGGTGTTTGTCCGCCCTATGTTCATCTACAAGTTCCATTATCTTTTCTATCTTCAAACATTTTAAAGTTTCTAACTGAAATAAAATTACTGTTTTATTTTGTAAGTTTATTTAAGCAAATGCAATTATTTCAGTTTCTTAGTAAGTTAAGATTCTGTATAGAAATGATTTTGATTGAATGAAATAGTTCTCTACATTTTTCCCCATGCAAGTGGATATGCATCGTACTCTAGTACAGAGACAAAATAAGTTAGATAGATAAATGATAGGCAAAATATCCATGTGATTGAGAAGATAAAAATGTTATATTAAGTTTATGCTTACTGTTAAATTCCTATGTATACATGTATCAGTGTTTTCCTTATCATTTTTTGTACAGATAATTGTTTTTCAGAATTCATAGTAATGTTTTCTTCATTCTATAAATATCAGTTTTCTAGAAACAAACAGGTTTCCCTTTCTAAAAGTATGAGAATTATATTTCTATGTTATAGTATATAAAACATACATATATGTTTATATCATAACAGTTGCAGATTCAATCTCAACATATAACATATAATTATTATTTTCCCTTTGAAAACAGTGCATCGTTAATAAGCACCAATTTCTTCATGCACAAAATTATCTATTACTATGCTATTTATTATTTCATTTTAGCAAACAATCTTCTTGTCATACAATAGAGTCTTATATTTCAAACCTATGGTTTATACATTTAACTTTCAAGTCAAACCTTCAAACTATTAAGTTTTTTGTTGAACGATAGCAACAAAATCATTAAAGAATATCAATACATTCCAGACAGAACCGAGTTATGGCTTCAACATCACAATAGGTTTCCAAACTTAAGATTTCGTTTCTTCTTCATAGTATCATCAACTCTTGGCTCACGGCAAACATTTAAACAGTTCATAAACATAATGTCAATTACATATTTTATTGCCATAATACTATTCTTACAAACTGCATTCGTTTCTATAGATCTTAACGAGGAGGAAAATAAAAACCATATGCTTTAAACAGAGTCAAACCCTAACCCTCAAAGTTCTTACAAAATGAAAACGCAGCATTTATAAAATCGATGAACTACACACAGGCCGAAACCCTTCCATAGATTTCAAACATCTACCATTTTTCATTGAAACATATGATTTTTACATTATCCAAGTCTATGAATAAGAACAATTCCCCACGACTGTTACAGATAAAAAACAATAGGGATCGTGCTTTACAAATCAAAATCAATAGGGTTCGTGCCCTTTGGGTCGAGGTACTATCCTCCCCAAGCTATTACATTTCTACAAACCCTAAATAGGAGAAATACAAATTATCATAGATAAACACGAAGATCTCATAATGCACATTCGCAGGCCATCACTTCCATCTAACCAGAGTTACAAGGCAACCTCCGAGGCTTACCGGACGGGTAGAAAGAGCCAACTATCAACACCCGGACTAGAGAAGCCACCGAACCTCTCCACCTGCAATTACATGGGATTTGTGGTTAAAAATGAGTTTCCCTATAAAGAGAATGATTTCAGAATCGATCAAACAACTATTACTGTATTAATGTTCGAGTATGGAAGCTACAGGAAAGGTTTTCGAAGCGCATTACCTTTTTAATGATAGCACAGAGCAGAAACGCGAGACAAGTACAACTGCAACTAATACTCCATGGACAATACTTGAATGCAAAGAACGAAGGAAATAACTCTGAGTTCAAAACCATTGAACAATTATGAAGTGCCGAGACTTGTATCAGCCCTTGCGAGGACTTTCCCTCTCATTTCAAACCTTAAAAACAACGCTGTAGTTGTAAGCTTCACAGGAAACGTGTTCTAAAAAGAAAAAATCTCAATAGGTCTAAGTTTCGAATCACCACCAAGAACCAGACTCTAAGCTACCAACCATGGAAACATATCACTGTGAGAGACTCGGCCTTTAAAACCTACTACAGGTCATGGGTTCGAAACATAGGCATCACGCCTCCAAAATGCAAAACAAGAATCCTTAAGATCCTTAGCCTATCGGCCAAACGCAGAGCCACTACCACTGAATGCCAAAGAAACAATAGACATTAAACACAATAAATGTAGTGGAGGTAGGGTTTATCCTCATCCATCGAAACTCTGCTAGATCAATGGTGGAGATCACTGGGGGAGCTTCACGAACACCAAACCAACCTTATTAATTGAACCATCATTACTACTGCCACGAAGGAGCCAGCTCGGTGAACCATCGAACCAGTATATTTACAACTCATCACAAAACTGTTAACACCATGATACTATCACGTGCTCAAGCTCATTACACCATCCACGGTGGAACTCCACTGTCTTGGCAGATGTGAGCATTCAATGCATAATCAACGTTAACATCTGCCAACCTGTGACATTAGTAACGTTCACATCACAATTTTTATTATGATGAACAATGTTATATGGTAAGTCGTGATATATGACTTGTAACAATATCGTATGGCATGGTAAAATGCACATAGTAGTGTTGCTAGGGTTTTGTAGTATCACATAGGGTCACGTTAAATGCACACAACACATATCACATAATTTAATAGATAAGAGTTTGTTTAATGTTTTGTACACATTGCAATAGATTATATGGATAATCTAATAAATTGCACAGACATATGTTTCATGGTATAGTGTATTGAACTTAGTAACTCAACAAATCCTATTATCACATGGAACTATAATAGATTCATAGAATTTAGTTCCTTGACAAAATATTAAAGCAATTGTACATAGAATTTCTATGATTTGCCATTGAGATAAGCAATAGACATATATTTCCAGTTCAACATGAAATGAAATCACATATCTTTTTGAGTAAAGAACTGAGTCTTGATTGATATAGACATTCTCTAGAATCAAATACAAACTTATAGTTTACATTTAAATGAGATGCACTATTTGCATCAGCAATCATATCCAGATATCGTTATCTTGAACGTTTAGTCTTTAACCAAAGTTTCTCATCCGGTAGAGTGCTCAATGTCTTATCTCTCAAAACATTTTTACAAAGGAGAGTACTTAAAAACTATTCGGTCACTTGTCATAAACATTAGTCCTTACCTGTAAGCTACCACAAGTACGAAATTCACATACTTTAGCACGAATGCTAAGTAAGCCTCGGGGCATCCGTAGGACCCCTTCATCATCAACAAAAGAACATTACTCAAAATAGTTAAACCGTCAATCATAGCAGCAACAATAGAAGTTTGTAATAGTACAGCTGAGTACGAATAACATTGAGACATAAATTTAAATCATTTAGTCATGAAGCTTACACTATAAACCAGCTTGGTATTTAGTACAACAAAACAACTTTTATGCATTATTATATTCTGCACAAATTAAATAAGCATTAATTGTTATGTCGAAAAATTTTAAATTTTTGTGATTTTTTTTTGGGACGTTACATGTGGTATCAGAGCGCGAGTTCAAACTATAGGCCTGAATTAGGCTCACGCGTGCAAAACAGAAAGTTTATGTTACTAAATTTTAATTCAATTTTATTTTTGCACAGAACAGATTGACCTTTAAATTGCATGTATGGAAATACTAAAAGAATCAGCAAAGGATAGATCTCCTGGTAATGAATGTATTAATAATAATAATTCTGAAGGAATTTATGTTGAATTAAATAAAGTCTTCCGAAATTTTATGCACTGTACATGATTTAAAATCTGAATTAAGAGCTGTTAAAGAAGAGAATGAACGGATCCTAAAAGTGCAAGAGGAGCTACAACAAAAATTTTGGGAGAGTTGTCATAATGATGAAAGAGGCAGAAAATCAGAAATGAAGGCTGATTCTGAAACAATGTCCCACAAACATAAGCATAAGAAAGAAAGAAATGATAAAAGCAACAGTTACTCATCCTCTAAATCTGATCCAAGTAATAATGACTTTAATTATGTCAACAGTAACAGTGAATGCTGCTCTAAAAAGAGAAAACATAAACATCATGAATAGATTACTGGAGAATTTAAAAAGATTAAGCAACCCACCTTTAATGGTGAAAGTGAGAAGGGTGAGACAACTGAAGCATGGTTGTCTGGAATGAAGAAGTACTTTAATATTTATGACTACTCTTCTCAGCTAAAAGCCAAGATGGCTATTTACAATCTGACCGGAAAGGCAGATATTTGGTGGTAGGATCTTAAAAGAATTGAGAGTATAAAAGAAAAAGAAGTAACTTGGAATACATTTAAAAGGAATTTTTTGTCGGAACAATATTTTGAAGATAAGTCAAAGGAGTTTTACAATTTGAAGTTGGGTACAATGAACATGAAATAATTGTGCAACAAGTTCCTTAGCTTGCTGAGGTATGTGCCTTACATGGTCGAGGAAAATCCTAAGGTGCAAACGTTTCTCAGTTGTCTACCTTTCAATATAAAGGACTGTATCGAATATGACAACCCTTCCACTTTGGAAGAGGCCATGAGAAAATCCAATTTCCGTTTTGATCAAAACTGAAAAAGAGAAGGAACAACTGGCTAGTAGAGCAGTAAGACTAATCAGCTTGATTATAAAAAGAAGAATTTTAATCATAATTCTGGAAATTTTAAGAAAATTTTTAATAACAGAAATTTTCCTAGTCATAATAATTACAGGAATAATGCATCTCAGAACTTTACTGCTGCAAGAAACGTACCTAACAATAATAATCACAACAATAACAATAATAATAACAACAGGTTTGCTGAACAAAAAGGACCTATGAAGTGCTATGACTGTGGCGGACCACATAAGAGAGCAGATTGCCCATGCAACAAGAAAACATCCAACAATATTCACACTATGCAAGCAGAACCTACAGTTGGAGATATCGTAAGAGGAATGCCCAGGATAAATGTAGCGCTGGAAAATCATCAAGCTCACCATCAAACATCCATGGTCGAAATTGAAGGTATGATACAAAACGAGTCTATTTCTATTCTGATAGATCTAGGTGCAAATCTGAGTTATATTTCACCTACTTTAGTAAACCGTTGCAAGTTAAAAGTAGAGAAATTTGATAATGCATGGTTAGTTAAGCTTGCAACTGGTACAAAAAGAAAAGTTACAGATTTTGTCAAGGATTGTGAAGTATTTATAAGTTAGTTGAAAATGCAAATTAATCTGAATGTTTTACCCTTAGGGTCATATGACTTGTTGATTGGTATGGACTGGCTTGAACATCATAGAGTTTTACTAAATTGTTATGAAAAATCTTTCACCTGTTTTAATAACAAAGGTAACATTGAAATAGTAAAAAGAATTCATAGGAAGATTTCAGTAAGACAAATTTCCGCTCTACAAGTAAAGAGAGCTTTCAGAAAGGGCTGTAAAATGTTTGTTGTTAATGTTATCAATGACGAGTGCTCATCTAAAGAAGACAAGTTAAAACTAGAGGATATTCCCATCCTTAGGGACTTTTCTGACGTATTTTCGAAAGAAATTCCAGGATTACCTTCGAAAAGGGAACTTGATTTCACCATTGAGTTAGTACCCGGTGCGGTACCAAACTCGAAGGCTCCCTACAGGATGAATATTCTGGAGTTAAATGAGTTAAAATCTTAGCTGAAAGAATTAATAGATAAAAACTACATAAGGCCTAATGTGTCTCCTTAGGGAGCACTAGTAATTTTTGTTAAAAAGAAGGACGGTACCATGTGATTGTGCATCGATTACCGTCTGCTTAATAAAATGACAATTAAGAACAGATATCCCTTACCCCGCATAGATGATCTATTTGATCAAGTACGTGGATCAGAGATATTCACTAAAATTGATTTAAGGTCGGGGTATCATCAGGTTAGAATAAAAGACGAGGACATATTCAAAACTGCATTCAGAACACGTTATGGACACTATGAGTTCGTAGTTATGCCGTTTGGGCTAACCAACGCACCGACAGTGTTCATGTGTTTAGTGAACAACGTTCTGCATAAATATTTGGATAAGTTTGTAGTGGTATTCATTGATGATATTCTGGCTTACTAAAAAACTAAAGAAGAGCATGATGAACATTTAAAAATAATTTTGCAAGTACTAAGAGAACATCATCTTTATGCTAAGTTCAGTAAATGTGACTTTTATAAAAATAAAATACGGTATTTAGGTCATATAATTTCTAAAGACGAAATTTTTGTTGACCCTGATAAGATAAAAGCAATTAATGAATGGCCTATTCCCAAAGATGTAACTGATGTACGGTCATTCATGGGGATAACAGGTTATTATAGAAAGTTTATTGAAGGGTTCTCTAGAATTGCTAACCCCGTCACTTTTTTGTAGAAGAAAGGGAAGAAATTCGTATGGGATCAAAAGTGTCAAGAAAGATTTAATAAGTTGAAAGAATTATTAACTACTGCACCCATCTTAAAAATTGCAGATCCCAATAAGGATTTCATCATATGCACTGATGCATGCAACGATGGACTTGGAGGGGTCTTAAGTTAGAAAGGTCATGCCATTGCTTTTGAGTCAAGAAAATTAAAAATTCATGAAAAGAATTATGCGACTTATGATCTTGAGTTGGCAGGCGTGATACATGCACTGAAAAATGTGGTGCCATCACTTGATTGGAAGAAAATTTATTGTAATGAAAGATAATAAAGGCCTAAAGTATTTATTGGATCAAACGAATCTTAACACAAGGCAAGCTAGATCGCTAGCTTTCCTTAGCGAGTATGATTTCGAGATTCAACACATCAAAGGGAAGGAAAACAAAGTTGTTGATGCCTTAAGCAGAAATGCCAAATTAAACTTTGTGGCAGCAATCAGCATGTTTAAGACAGATCTGGAAAATCAAATCGAAGAAGGAATTAAGCAAGATGAAAATTACCAAAAATTACATGCTAAAGTGGCTGAAAATTTAATAGCAGATTACAGTATTGATGAAAAGGCTTCTTAAATTATAAAAACAAAATTTATGTGCCTAATATGTCGAAATTTAAGTTGTTGATTTTGGATGAAATTCATAAAAGTCCTTATTCAGGACATCCTGGTTATCAGAAAATGATAACTATGTTAAGAAAATATTATTTTTGGCCCAACATGATGAATAAAGTAGCCGAATACATAGCTAGATGTTTTGAATGTCAGACTATTAAGGCTGAACATCAACATCCAGCTGGACTATTGTAGCCCTTACCAATTCTACAATCAAAATGGGAGATTATAAGTATTGACTTTATTACAGGTTTGCCTAAAAATCACAAACAGAATGATTCCATAATGGTGGTGGTGGACAAGTTAAGTATGGCTGCTCATTTTATTCTTGTTAAAACCACTTTTAAAGCTTATAACATTGCAGATGTATTCATGAAACAAATTTTTCGCTTGCACGGAATTCCAAAGGTAATTATTTTTGACTGGGACTCTAAGTTTAGCAGGAATTTCTAGACAACATTGTTTAATGGATTAAATACTAAACTAAATTTCAGCACTTCTTTCCACCCACAAACTGATGGTCAAACAGAAAGGGTAAATCACATTTTAGAAAACATGTTAAGATTGTATGTTAAAGATCGACCATCTAAGTGGGAAGATTTCTTACATTTAGCAGAATTTGCATACAATAATCATTATCAAGCATCTACTAAATTAAGTCAATTTGAGATTTTGTATGGAAGAAAATGTTGTACTCCTATTTCTTGGGATAATCCTGTAGACAGATTAATGTTAGGATCATATTTATTGAAAGAGGTGGAGCTAACCGTGAAACAGGTTCAAGGTAACTTAAAGGTTGCCTAAGATCGGTAGAAAAGCTATGCAGATTTGAAATGTACTAAAAGAGAATTCCAGGTAGGAGACCATGTTTTTATAAAGGTAAAACCCAAGAAAAGTTCTTTGAAGCTTGGGAGTTGTGCTAAACTAGCACCAAGGTATTGTGGACCATTCGAAATCCTATCAAGGATTGGAGCTATTGCATATCAATTGGCATTTCCATATAATTTAAAAATCCACAATGTTTTTCACATTTTTGTTTTAAAGAAGTATGTGCATAATGCTACTCATGTGCTAACTTGGAATGACATATAGGTGGAACCTGAAGGATATTTTCAGGTGGAACTGGACTATATTATCGACCGGAGGGAAATTATGCTTCGGAATTGCACCATAGGGCAGGTAAAGGTGCAATGGAAGCACCTTAGCCCTGATGAAGCTACTTGGGAACTACAAAGTGAAATGGGGGCAGCATATCCTGTTCTGTTCCATGAGGAACCTGATGAAGAATAAGCAACATTGAGGATGATGTTGAGCTTAAGTGGGGTGTTTGTAACATACCATTTTTTGCTGAAGAACATTTTATGTTGGAAACATTATGTTAACTTTTATTGTAAATTTTTATGTTGGACAGGTGTCCAATGATGACTGTAATTTGCACAATATTTTACTATTTAAAAAATAAAATAGGAGGCAAACACCTAAGAGGACTGTTGAAATAGTGGTTACTGACCCATTAAGTGGAATGGAATCTGGGGTATAAGGCAATTGACAAGTGGCAGCATCATGATGCAACTAACTAGCTGTTTGTATGGGACAACTCCCTTGAAATGTGGTCATAGTGCCCCGAAAGATGGGACTGGAGCTTGAGGCTCATTTATTCCAAACTAACCACTAAAGACCTAGGAAGTCTATATAATAGCCATCAAATTATGAACTGAGATTCATCACTTTTCCTGATGAAGAAATTTACCTTTGGGTTTTGTTGTGTTTGCACCCAAGAGATTTGATGAGGGGATATGCTAAGTTGTTGATCATGTTGTGAGTCTGCAAAACTCTATTGAGTTTCACGAGTTTGATGCTGAGTGTTGAAGGAATCTTTTGAATTTAGGAGTTTGATGCTAAATGCTAAAGGCATGTTTTGAATTTAGGACTTTGATGCTGAGTGTTGAAGGCATATTGAGTGCCTTGCTTCTACACATATTCCATCTACTTAGTGGTTCAGTAATCAGGCTCGGGGGTTCACAAGGAGCCAGCAATTAGGCTGCTTCTTCTGAAATAGGTTGGGAGGAACATGCCTCCTTGGGTGTTTGCCGGCCCTATCTTCATCTACAGGTTCCATTATCTTTTCTATCTTCAAACATTTTAAAGATTCTAACTGAAATAAAATTACTGTTTTATTTTGGAAGTTTATTTAAACAAATGCAATTATTTTAGTTTCTGAGTAAGTTAAGATTCTATATAGAAATGATTTTGATTGAATAAAATAGTTCTCTGCATTTTTTTCCATGTAAGTGGATCTGCATCGTACTCTAGTACAAATACAAAATAAGGTCGATAGATAAATGATAGGCAAATAGCCATGTGATTGATAAGATAAAAATGTTATATTAAGTTTCTGCTTACTGTTAAATTCCTATGTATACATGTATCAGTGTTTTCCTTATCATTTTTTGTACAGATAATTGTTTTTCTGAATTCACAATATTGTTTTCTTCATTCTATAAATTTCAGTTGTCTAGAAACAAATAGTTTTCCCTTTCTAAAATTATGAGAATTGTCTTTCTATGTTATAGTATTTAAAACATATATATATGTTTATATCATAACAGTTGCAGATTCAATCTCAACATACAGCATATTATTATTATTTTCCCTTTGAAAACAATGCGTAGTTAATAAGCACCAATTTCTTCATGCACAAAATTATCTATTACTATGCTATTTATTATTTCATTATAGCAAACAATCTTCTTTTCATACAATAGAGTCTTATATTTCAAACCTACGGTTTATACATCTCACTTTCAAGTCAAACCTTCAAACAATTAAGTTTTTCGTTGAACGATAGCAACAAAATCATTAAAGAATATCAATACATTCCAGACAGAACCGAGTTATGGCTTCAACATCACAACAGGTTTCCAAACTTAAGATTTCATTTCTTCTTCATAGTATCATCAACTCTTGGCTCACGACCAACATTTAAATACTTCATAAACATAACGTCAATTACATATTTTATTGCCATAATATTAATCTTACAAACTGCATTCGTTTCTATAGATCTTAACGAGGAGCAAAATCAAAACCATACATTTTAGACAGAGTCAAACGCTAACCCTCGAAGTTCTTATAGAATGAAAACATAGCATTTATAAAATCGAAGAACTACACACAGGCCGAAACCCTTCCATAGATTTAAAACATCTACCATTTTTCATTGAAACATATGATTTTTACATTATCCAAGTCTGTGAATAAGAACAATTCCCCACGACTGTTACAGATAAAAAACGATAGGGCTCGTGCTTTACAAATCAAAATCAATAGGGTTCGTGCCCTTTGGGTCGAGGTACTATCCTCCCCAACCTATTACATTTCTACAAACCCTAAATAGATGAAATACAAATTATCAAAGATAAACACAAAGATCTCATAATGCACATTTGCAGGCCATCACTTCCATCTAACCAGAGTTACAAGGAAAACTCCGAGGCTTACCGGACGGGTAGCAGGAGACAACTATCAACACCCAGACTAGAGAAGCCACCGAACCTCTGCACCTGCAATTACATGAGAGTTGTGGTTAAAAACGAGTTTCCTTTAAAAAGAATGATTTCAGAATCGATCAAACAAATATTACTGTATTAACGTTCGAGTATGGAAGCTACAGGAAAGGTTTTCGAAGCACATTACCTTTTTAATGATAGCACAGAGTAGAAATGCCAAACAGGTGCAACTGCAACCAATACTCCATGGACAATAGTCGAATGCAAAGAACGAAGGAAACAACTCTGAGTTCAATACCATTGAACAGTTATGAAGTGCCAAGACCTGTATCAACCCTTGCGAGGACTTGCCCTCTCATTTCGAACCTTAAAAACAATGCTGCAACTGTAAGCTTCATAGGAACCCTGTTCTAAAAAGAAATACTCTCAACAGGTCTGAGTTTCAAATCACCACCAAGAACCAGACTATAAGCTGCCAACCGTGGCAAGATATCACTGTGAGAGACTAGGCCTTTAAAACTTGCTATAGGTCATGGGTTTAAAACACAAGCATCACGCCTCCAAAATGAAAAACAAGAACCCTAAAGATCCTTAGCCTGTCAACCAAACACAGAGCCAGTGCCACCGAATGCCAAAGAAACAATAGACATTAAACACAATAAATGTAGTGGTTGTAGGGTTTATCCTCATCCATCAAAACTTTGCTAGATCAACGAGGAGATCACTGGGGCAGCTTCACAAACACCAAGCAAACCAACCTTATTAATTGAACCATCATTACTACTGCCATGAAGGAGCCAGCTCGATTAACCATCGAACCGGTATGTTTACAACTCATCACAAAACTGTTAACACCACGATACTATCACGTGCTCAGGCTCATTACACCATCCACAGTGGAACTCCACTGTCTTGGCAGATGTGAGCATTCAATGCATAGTCAGCGTTAACATCTTCCAACCTGTGACATTAGTAATGTTCACATCACAATTTTTATTATGAAGAACAATGTTATATGGTAAGTCATGATATATGACTTGTAACAATATCGTATGTCATGGTAAAATGCACATAGTAGTGTTGCTAGGGTTTTGTATAGTATCACATAGGGTCACGTTAAATGCACACAACACATATCACATAATTTAATATATAAGAGTTTGTTTAATGTTTTGTACACATTGCAATAGATTATATGGATAATCTAATAAATTGCACACACATACGTTTCATGGTATAGTGTATTGGACTTAGTAACTCAACAAATCCTATTATCACATGGAACTATAATAGATTCATAGCATTTAGTTCCTAGACAAAATATTAAATCAATTGTGCATAAAATTTCTAAGATTTGCCATTGAGATAAGGAATAGACATATATTTCTAGTTCAACATGAAATGAAATCACATATATTTTTTAGTAAAGAACTAAGTCTTGATCGATATAGACATTCTCTAGAAACTTATAGTTTACATTTAAATTAGACACACTATTTGCATTAGCAATCATATCTAGATATCGTTATCTTGAACGTTTAGTCTTTAACAAAAGTTTCTCACCCGGTAGAGTGCTCAATGTCTTATCTCTCAAAACACTTTTACAATGAAGAGTACTGAAAAACTGTTCGGTCACTTGTCGTAAACATTAGTCCTTACCTGTAAGAGTCCACACGTACGAAATTCACATGCTTTAGCACGAATGATAAGTAAGCGTCAGGGCGTCTGTAGGACCCCTTCGTCATAAACAAAAGCACATTAGTCAAAATAGTTAAATCATCAATCATAGCAGCAACAATAGAAGTCTGTAATAATATAGCTGAGTACGAATAACATCGAGACATAAATTTAAATCATTTAGTCGTGAAGCTTACACTATAAACTAGCTTGGTATTTAGTATAGCAAAACAACTTTTATGCATTATTATATTCCGCACAAATTAAATAACCATTAATTGTTATGTTGAAAATTTTTAAATTTTTGTGATTTTTTTTGGGGATGTTACAGCATGTGTCTCCTCCTACAATTTTGTTGTTCTCTGCACCAATGAAGTTTCCAGATATTTTTTTATGTAGCTCGAGAGGACTAAGAAAGGGGTTTCCTTTGACCCCTTTATTGTTTCTGCTAATTGTAGAGGGACTAGGTAATCTTATTGGCAGGTCTAGGATGGAAGGAAAAATAGAAGGGCTAAAGATGTCGGATAGCATGAGGATCACTCATTTATTATTTGTCAATGATGTTTTGTTATTTGGAAAAGGAAATTTTATGGAATGATCTGGGTTCAAAGAACTGCTAGATCATTTTTGTGAAGATTTAGGCATGTTCATAAGCTTATCAAAACATTTCTTCTTGGAGAAATAGGTTGAGTTAAATACAAAAGCTCAAACTGCAAGGTTATTCCCATTTCGGTTCCAGAATATTGAGATGGGGTGCAGATATTTGGGTTATTTCCTAAGACCTAATTTGTACACAATCCAGGATTAGGGATGGTTGTTGAATAAAATCGACAAAAAATGCATAACTAGACTTTCAGGTGGTTATCCTTTGGTGGAAAACTTATCCTTAATACATTTTTTTTAGAAAAAATTCCTATCCATTGGATATCCCTATCAAAATGTCCTAGATCTATGTTGGAGAAAATAAGGCAAATTTTTTTTTCCTTTCTTTGGTCAAGGTGCAAGAAAAAACAATCGTTTCACTTGGTAAGTTAGGAGAAGATGGCCTCTCCAAATCTCATAGCAGGTTGGGGCCTAAAAGTGTTTTCAAATTTGGGAAGGCCTTGGCCTCTAAGAGTCTATAGAGATACCTCTTTAAAGGGGTTTATGGTGTGAAGTCATCACAGGCAAGTTAAATTCTGAGTTTAACTTCAACTAATATAGGCAAGTTAAATTATGATCAGAGTTATTTTTTGAGTATAGAGATGTTAAATGAGTTTGATTGCTGAAATAGAGTATTAGTCAAGTTTTATGAATGTAGGGGTCATCAAAACATAGTTAAAACAGTCTGCTGTAACAGTCCTATAGATTATTGTTTGCTAAAACAGTTGCAGAACTTTATTTTCTTGCTGAAAGTCATCTTGTAGGTGAAAATTTCCGAGCTTATAGATCTGTGTGTGTTGGTGTGAGTAAAAGAAACACTTCCCTGCCTTCCCACAGTAGTATCAGAGCGTGGTTAAGTTTTCTTTCTCATTTTTCTGTTTAGAGTAATTTGGAATTTAATATGTGATGGCTACTAGCAACAGTGTAGTGCAGCCACAAATTTCTGTGTTGACTTAGAGAAATTATGATACATGGTTTATTAAGATGAGAACTATCTTGTGTGCTCGGGATCTTTGGGAGTTTGTTACGATTGGGTACCTAGGGCCAACTGATCAAGCTGCTGAATTGGCTTTGTCAAGTGTTGAGCATGTTCTGTTTAAGAAAATTAGGAAGATGGACAACAAAGCTCTTGACCTTATACAGCAAGGCCTAAGTGAATCCATATTTCCGAAGATATCAAGTGTTGGGTCATCAAAGAAAGCTTGCGACACTCTTGAAATTTGTTATCAAGGTGTGACCAAGGTGAAGAATGTTAAGTTGTAGAACTTGAGAAGGGACTTTGAGAATTTGAAGATGAAGGACAGTGACACTGTTGATAATTTTATGACTCAAGTTATGAACATTGTAAACCAATTGAGATAGTATGGTGAAGACCTCTCAGATCAGCGTGTGATTCAAAAATTGTTGATATGTTATTCAAAGAAGTTTGAAGCAGTGGTTGTTCCCACTGAAGAGTTTAAACATCTCAGTCAAATCCACATTGATGAGCTTGTTGGAATATTGGTCAATACTGAGAGCGGGGGGGTGAATCAGTATTGTTAAATTTTTACCATTTTAAACCACTTATTAAACTTATTGAAAACATGGAATCAACAAGATACACATGACACAGATTTTATCGTGGAAACCCAATTGGGAAAACCACAAACTCTTTCTATACTGTAAAATTATGTTTACAATAGTTTTTTCAAGCTACAACTTGCTGGAGACTTCAATCCCCAAGTTTCTCAGCTACAACTGAAGGATGCTAGAACACCCTGGTTGTTTCCTGCTACAAAAAGCAAGGATACTACTACACCTTGTTTACCAGCCACTATTGGAAGGAGGCTACAACCCCCTAGTTTATCGGCTACAATTGAAAGGATTCTTCAATGCCCTATTTACCAGCCACTATTGGAAGGAGGATACAACCCCCTTGCAGGATTGTAGCCTTCCATAGAACCACCCTACCTCCCTAATTTGATTTTATAACTTCAATGGGATATACATCAGTTTATACTTTCTTTGTCCTCTGTTTCTGATCTTCAATCCAAGCTCCAAAGACTACCCCTGTTCTTTTTATTCTTTCTCTGATATCTGTACTGATTCAGATCTTTATTTAAACACCAAGTATACACTCTCATCTTCTTCAATATTCCCCTAGCAACACCAAGCCATCCTTTTTTTTGTCTTCTTCAGTTTTCCAAAACATCTTTTCTTTAATTTTTCTTCAATTCACTGATCTCTAATTGATCTTCCTTCTTCTCTTATTTGGGCTATGAATACATCTTCCTTCCATCTCAAATGATTTATTATATATTATATATCTTATCTTTTAACCATTTCATCACTTCAATATGGGCTTGTGTCTTTTCATACTTGTGCCTCTTCAAATCTAGAAATTGTCTTTTTATCAAAACACACCACTTCATAAAAAAAACATACTTCTTGGTTTAATTAATTTTCTTTAATAAATAGCTGGTAGTTAATTTCCTCTATTTCATAACATTTTAATCATAACTTATTAAATTGAATTAGGTGGGAAATTTAAACAAAAAACTTGTTTAACATGTATTTTCAAATTTATTACTGGCATATTTAGATTATGTGTAAAATAGAATTTTTCTTCAACTTGAGAGGTTGATTTTTCACATGTGTGAACTCCAAAGAGAAATATGACACCAAGGCTAAATGGCCAGTTCATCATGGAACATACCCATGCTATCTGTATAATTTATAAGAACAAGGACAATTTATGGCAGGAATTTCCAAATAGCCTTTCAGATCTCTTATGTTTAACACTAAAACAGATTTTATTTATTTTAACAGGCAAACATAATTTTTCTCAATTTGGCAGGTTTTTATTTCGCACATGTAACCTCTAGAGAAAAATATGAGATCATGAATAGATGGCTGAATCATCAAGGAATAGACCCATGCCATCTGATAAAATTATCATCTCAAGCACAATTTATGGTGGGCATTTCCAAATGCCTCTCAACCTTTTTTAGACAGCAAAAATAAGCTTTTTTCTCATTTTGGCAGGCTTTATTTTTGCACGTGTTAACTCCATAGGAAGATCTAAGCTCATGGTTAGATAACCAATTCACTAGAGAACAAGCCTATGCCATCTGATTAATTTTATCAGCACATGAACACCTCCTTGTGGGCATTTCCAAATGGACTCTTATCCATGAACACTAAGTTTCCTGCACTTTGGCATATTGATTTCTTTCAGATATGATCACCATAAAGAAAACTAAAGCATGGATGGATAGTCACTTCAACAATCAACAAGACCATGTCAATTGATGAACTTATTGGCAAACACAAAACATTTGACGAATATTTGAAAATGGTCTTCCAAACTATTGATTTGACACTTCGACAATTTTTGCACTTTCCTAGACTTGGTCCAATCTACCTGAAACATTGTTTTGGTAGATCCATAACTTCTTCTTCAAGCATTTTCAAGTCAATATGAGAACATGGTCAGGTAGACAAGACAACAACCTACAAGCTAACTATATGGTGTGGAAATTTTATTCAACCCACAAACTATGGAGGGCATTTCCCTAAGGCCACTTAGGCAATTTTTCTACTTTGCTGTAAATGCAACCTGAAACCCTGTTTTGGAAGGATGTTAACTCTGTCATCAAACACCTTATGTGAAAACTAAGACCATGGAAAGATAGCCTCTTTTAAAAGATAGAGCATGATAGTTCCAGATAATTTTTATCATTCTCCCATGAGGTACGCCAGGCATTTTCCCAAGGCCACCTGAACTAGTTTTCCAACACCTAGTCATTTTAAAGAATTTCTCCAAAGATTATTTTGAAACCCTATTTGGCAGACTTATAACTTTCTCCTCGAAAATAATTAAGGAAAACTGAGAGCATGATCAGATATCCACTTCAACAAGATATAGCCTGATATGATGGTGCGTGCATTTTTCTCAAACCATGAATTATGGCAGGCATTCTCTTAGAGAATTTTTGACTAATTTTTCCATACTTAGTCAATTTCCAAAGTTTCACGAGCTTGCCATTCTTTTCCAGAATGATGTGAGATAGCACGAGAACACCATCATGTGTCTTTCTAGCTTCATCACACATGCTAGATCATCATACATGCCATGTCATCACTTCCTTTGTCGTGCCTTTGTCTTTCACTGAGTTTTCCTTGTCATCATGTCATTGGTTATTCCTTTGTCATTACTGAACTCCTTTGACATCAATCACAATCATATTCAACAGAGCTGACTGGTTCTTTGATTGCTCATGAATAAACAATGAACAGGTATGATGATACTCCATTAGAAAATTCTTTTAAATCTCAACTACATTTTACTAGAGGTAGAGGCAGAGGAAGGTCTAGTAGCAGAGGAAGAGAAGGTTCAACTGTTGATCATAGTGACAAGAAAATGATTCAGAATCTGAAAAGAAGTTACAGCAGAATAATCCTAGTGTGAGGCAGGGTAGCAGTAGAACATGGCAACCAAGAAATCAAAGGTATGATAGATCTAAAGTTCAATGTTTCTATTGCAAGAAATTTGGGCATTTTGCTAAAAAGTGTTGGAAGAAGAAAGCACATAATAGTAAGTTGTCTATGCACATTACAGAGGAGACTGAGAATGAGGAGGATCCTATGTTTTTAACTTGTAATGTCACCTAGGAGATTTCAAATGATAAATGGTTCTTGGACAGTGCATGCAACAATCATACGACTGGAAATAGGGAATTTTTTTAAAGTATAGATACAATCATTCAGTCTGAAGTGAATTTAGGTAATGACAGTAAGGTAAAAGTTAATTGTAAAGGTGTGATTGTTGTATATTCCAAGAATGGTAAAAGAAGAACAATTCATGACGTTTATTATGTTCTTGGTTTAATGTGTAACTTATTAAGTGTTGGACAGTTGTTAGAGAAAAAGTACAAAGTGTTCTTTAAGAACTAGGTATGTACTATTTATGACAAATATCCAAGTAAGCAGTTGATAGCCAAAGTAGAGATGACAAAGAATATAATGTTTATGTTGATTATGAGGAATGATTTGACTAACTCTTTGAATGCTTATAAAACTAAGAGTTTAGATCAATCATGGTTATGGCATTTGAGGTATGGCCATTTACATTTTCGTGGCTTAGATTTGCTATAGAAGAAGCAGATGATAAAAGGGCTTCCCAGTATTCAGCAGCCAACAAGATCATGTGAGAGTTGCATATTGGGAAAGCATCATAGAGAGAAATTCGTCTTTGGAGTCTCATACAGAGGGAAAAACCATTGTATTTGGTACACACAGATTTGTTTTGATCGATGCAAACACCTTCTTTGACTGGTAATGTTTATTTTATGACTTTCATTGATGATTTCAGTCAAAAAACTTGGGTGTATTTGCTGAAACAGAAATATCAAGGTTTTGATGTGTTTAAAAGTTTTAAAGCTATGGTTGAAAAGGAGAGTGACAGATTTATTAAATTCTTGAGATCAGATAGAGGATGTGAGTATATGTTAATTGATTTTTTGGAATTTTGTCTATATTATGGAATTAAAAGATAGTTTATTGATCGCTACACTCCACAACGAAACAGAGTGGTAGAAAGAAAGAATCAAACCATTATGAACATGGCTCAAAGTATGATGAAGGAGAAGCATCTTCTGGAGGAATATTGGGGAGACATTGTTACTTGTCCAGTGTACATTTTGAACAGAATCCCAACTAAGAGTGTGAAGGATCGAGTTCCCCCGCAAGCATTGTAACATACCCACCGTGGTACCAATGCAAGGAAGGGAACAGGATGCCAATCTATGGGGATTTTCATAAAAACTTATCCAACTCATTAGATTCATACAATTAAAAACCATTGTGTGCAGATGCAACTCAATTGAATATGCAGAGCGAAAATAAACAAATCATCCACACACAGTTTATATGCATACAACATATCAATATAATCATCAATTAAACATTGCAGAAGTAAAATACATAGACAGAGAACACTTATCTTCATTGTGAAATTGTCCCAAACAACTAGCAATGTCACTGCAACGTTCCACCCAACCGTAGGTATCTTCCAAGCCTGTATTCTTTCAACACTCAAATACCACCACTGAGATGGGCATGATTTCTACAAGGAAAAGGGGACATTCCAGCTCATTCACAACCAATTACTCATTTCATCTTATCCAAGCCAGTCCACAGCTGGGTTTATCAGGCTACATTTGAAGCCTAGAGGCTTGCACTCAAGCTCAAGCCAAAGCAATGGATACTCATAACCCATACCCACATACCCTTCTCTCACACAACAAGCACAAACATTGGGCATGGATACACATTTTAAACAATGCAATTTACAAATAATATGGCCATGGGTTTTCCCCAAAATGTTTCCAACCAAAAACAAATTGTGTAATGGGGCAAACAACCCTAGGGAGCAAAAACTATTTCTTCCCCAAATATCTCAGCATTCACAACCCAGACGGTCTCTATTGAACCCTAGTTCAATTCCCCTTCTTCCCCACTGGTATACAAAAAAAAAGCCCTTCTCCCAGCTGGGGATCAAGGAAAAACACATAAAAACGTGGCTGGAAAATGCCCAGGTAGCTCCCCACTCATGAGGAAGGGAAACTGGTTGAGAGATAATGACTTGGGGAGCAATTCATGGCTCTTTTCTTTCCCAAGAAGAAAAACACGTGTTTCCATGCAGGGTGGCTTTCCCATACTCAAATTTGGACAACCATACCTCCCATTCCTCAAGGCATTAACTACCTCAACCAACTCTTGGGAGAAATCAATGATTGGGTACAAAGGTCAACATGGGTAGTTGAGGGTTTGATGAGTTCTCTCATTGACACTTGGCTTGACTTGATTGGCTCCAAGGGTTTGAATTTTTTCCCTCCCAATTCCTTGTAAAATCATGTGCCCATCTCTTGTTGCAATGCATAGCTAGTTGTGGTTATTTTATTTTAAATGCATATGTACATAATATTTGCAATTCCATTGCGCATGGCTAGCACGTGAACCATATGCATTGATAAATCGATGGCGAGGCCTTGGCCTTGAGCTCCTCATGATAATTTTATAACAATATTACATCATTTATGATTCTAATGCCATGGGGTCGAACTGGGGACATTACATTCCCCTCCCCTTGGAATAACACCGTCCTCAGTGTTCCAACACTTAGGAATAAATACCCACTTTACACATGCCTCAAAATTCACAAATGGTGGCAGGTCTGTCCTACATTTCACCTCTTTACTTTGAGCTTTCAGGACCAAGTCTTTTGGCTTCCACAACTGCTCCTGCTGGCTTTGATCTTCCATCTCTGCAGGTGGGTGTTGTGCTATAGCGATCCCTTCCGTTTATTCACCTTTTAACTATTCTACAAGTCTGGAACTTCATGGCTATCATCTTCCTTGTTGTCCTGGCAACTATTTGAGTAAGATTTTCAGCCGAATTAAATAGTTGTTGGTCTGCTGCCATGATTAGTGTGCACAACTGGCTCTCACTTTTCTCACTAGCCATCATTTGGCTAGTAACAACTGCAACAATGGCTTTCAATGTCTCACCTGTGAGACTCATCATGGAAATTCCTATTAGGACAAGCATAACATAATATAAAAATTAGTCAATTATTTTCCCAATTGACTTGGAACGTCCATTCTTTACTCATGAGACTTCCACACATTTCATGCTTTCCCACATACACATGAAATCATTCAGGTTCATCCTTTCATAGGAAAATAACTAATTCGGCATTCACAATTTATTTCAAGCAATTAAACACGATCTATTTTCAGCTATGACATGCACTCAACAATCCTTTGTTTCTAAGATGCATTAGTCAAAAGGAAATAGAAGAGTAAGAGTTTATCCATCTTAGTCTTGTTCCAATCCGGAGCCACACCATCACTTGTGGTTCTATGATCCTTAGCCTCTTTCACTTCAATGTGAATGCTTGCCTTGCCCTTTCTTAGCTATGAAACTTAGTGTCTAAGGTCTGTCTAATGCTTTTCAACTAGGGAACCCTTCCCCATTGTTGCTTACAGAACCTTTGGCTACTAGGACCCACACAGTTCCACTAGCACCATCTTTCATTACTACTCATACTGAGCTCTTTAGGATAGTCACATGTCCACATGCATCCTTATGATACCTTCGTAGTCCTTGCTTCCAGCAATACCTATACTCAAACATTGAACCAATCCACATGTTTAGTTTATTTTCATAGAGTTTATCTCTAAACAAGAGTTTGATAAAAATCTTAACTAAATCATATAGACATGTATATTTGTAAACAAGAAGTTGCAAGATAACCAAATACTTATCTGTATTGCACGTCTTCACTTTATTCCACAGGCTCCTTCTTTGCTTTACAAGCATTGGATTTCCCATGGATACAATAATGAATGTTGGGCCAGCACACAGGCTACTCCACAACCATTCGAATAGGCAATGCTAGGCTAGTACGCCGACTGGGTTTTATCAATTAATTAGGGAATGTTTGGCCAGCACGCCGGCTGCTCCACAACATCAAGCAGTTAAGGTTTCCACCAACTATTCTCTGAATTTATCAAGCATCAATTACTCTTTGGAATTACCTTATAGTGCACAACCAGTTACTCTCTGGTTTTATGAAGAATTTATAGTGCACAACCAGTTACTCTCTGGTTTTATCAAGAATTTATAGTGCACAACTAGTTACCCTCTGGCTTTCCAAGCATTTATAGTTCTTTCAGGATCCTTTCTTTCCTGCAATGACCAAAGTTTCGAACAAGAAACAATAGTGTATCAGCTTAGCTGTTAGAAGACTTATACCTGAAATCTTCATTATTTCGAACAAGAAATAAATGAAGATGAATACTTATCTATATTGTGCATTTTCCTTTCTAGTCCATAGGATCCTGCTTCGCTTTGCAAGCCTTGGGATCTCCTATGGACTTGGATGTTTGGTCAACATGCATGTTGCTCCAGAACATCAAAAAGTTAATGCCCAACCAATACACCTTCACACCGACTGGGTTTACCAAGCATTTGTGGTGCCCAACCAGTGCCACACCTAGTTGGCCCTCTCCATTGCCGAGCCAACACATTTGTCGGGGTCATTTACCAATGGAAGGAAACTGCACCACCGACCATTATAGGTCAAGGCTCTACCACTTTGTCTTAGGCTTGCATCAGCCTTTCACACATGTCACAACCCTTCATGTACATAAAAATTCTTCATCCACACAAGGATGGCACTCCTTCACCCAGGAAAACCAACAGTTCACTTTAGGAACTCTATAGTTGACTTTATTGACTGCAGGCTATCATGGCCCCATGATACCCAATCACACTACACAACATCTAAGTAAATAATTCCAAACCAGTGCACTTACTGTGTTTATTAGGCATGCAACAACCCTTCATAACAACCTTCACAACACCCACAACATCCAAGCAAATAATGCCAATCTAGTACACCATCTGGGTTCATTAGGCATGCAAGAACCCTTCACAATAACCTTCTATTTTGATTCATCCGTGTGCAGCACCCAATTGCATCTATGCAAGCTGATAGCACAAGAAGGATAAGAAAACTCATCAGTATTGCTGCTCTAAAATTGTAACCACATTTCATAACATTCACTATCAAGTATTAAAACACCAGGAATGCGTCCATTCCCTTAGGGTGTAGTCAATATTGAAAAACCTATCATAACCCAGCACCAGAAAGGTGTGCACCCCCTTTCGAATGTGAGGCATGTAGGCCCTAATCATACTCAAGCAGTCTGGATTAATAATGAAATAGTAAAACATGCTCTGCATATTAAATCTAATAACTAGACATGTATATTTTGAGTTAGGGTTACATAATACTTATCCCTTTTCAGATGTATCTTTCCTTCATTTGCGAAGAATGGGGCTTCCTTCTCTGAGTCAACAATACTTCGGTTTGCCACCCCAATATTTTCAGGTTCCTTAACCCACACATGCCTTCTTGGTATAATTTTACTGTCTCACTGACATGGTTTACCAATATGCAGTTCGGCTGAGACATTATCAACATTTACAATGGCGTTTCACCCGAAACCCATTTCCAAAGCATCAGATCCTTCCCATCTAGTTTGGCTTCTGCAGACCATCACACATGGTCTTCCTGCAATGTGTCATCCTGGCACACTTATCAAATAGCAAAACACATTGTGAGTATCTATGCTTATAATCCTTTCATTGCCACAACAGTCACTGAAGTGATCTCAGAATTATAATACTCAATAATTCAAACACCCTCAGCTGTTAACATTTGAAATGCAATGAAATATATACATTTCTATATATGCATCATTATCACAATGAAATTGCAAGACACAGTCACACTATCCATGCAATTTAAATAAACTATAAATACTCATTACTTCACATTCCATGCAACTCTGTCCTTCCAACAGAGTGCTCTGGTAGCCCATCAACATGTCCACCCTCTTCATGTAGCCTTTCTCCTGCATTCATAGCATCTCATGAAATGGTCTCAGGATTAATAATAGTCCACCATTTCATCAATTATCTAACTGTCTTGAAACATATATATGTCACACCCATGCATTCACACAATGCATCTCAACATGTGCACCCACACATATGCATGCACATTCACAATATTTACATAATCTTTTAATGTGCATTCACTCAAAACATAACCCCTCGATACAACCTTGCATTAATCCATGAATAATAGGCATTTCAATATGCTATGGTCTAACCATGCTTATCTCATATGGCATACACTACAATAGGACCATAAGTCATCACTTGCTTTGGTTGTTAAACTCACAACCAACATACACAAATGGGATGATATAATTTCATATGAATACATTGAGGTTTCTAAGAAACTATAGGGTGTAAGGCTCCTTGCCTTTACTTACCTGCACCTCACCATACTCAGTAGGTTGACATTCACATTCAGGCACTTAATACCACATGCAAACAATTCAACATAGTTTAAACATAGTTGAAGGGACTTTACCAAATCCTCTTTCAACATTCATGTAATTTAAGCACAAATAACCATCACCTGCATGGCTGTCATTAACATCACTTGATGTTACCTGATCAGTTGGCCTCTTACCAAGGCTTCACAGTCCTTTTACTAACCTCATGATCATGGATTTATTGCACCATCCTTTCTTCACAATGTTGTTGGTCATATGCAACAACATCATCCTCATCTTTAGCCACAACCAATGCAAGCACAACCAATTATTAGCAACGACCATAATGATCTTAAGTGGCCCATTGCATATGTAAAACCTCACTATTCTACCAATATGTAGTATCATATACATGTACAAACATTTTCACATGCATTATGCAATGTCTATTAGTATTCCAGCTAGTACATATTTACTTCATCTATCTATCATCTTGCATTTTCAATCATGCTTCTACAGTCTGATTCGTACAACCATTATCAACAACACTACTGGTGATCAACCATAGGCACTACCGTTAATGGGTTATTGCATGTGTAACTTTCACTACCTTTACCCATATGAAACATCATGCTCATGCATAAGCAATCCATATGCCCCATGCAATGATTCTTTAATCATGCCCACTAATTCATATGCATTTAATCTTCTACTCTATTGCATTTCCAATATCCCTATGCCATAACTTTCAGTATATAAAACTCAGAAAATATAATACAATAGCAAGAGAGGAGTTAAGAAATTCTCCCTTTCCAATTCCTCCTCATGACATGGAGTTCCTCGTCCACATCATAGCTGATCCTTTTCTTGGCTTCCCTACCAAGCATACAAGCAATCATTAGCTATGGTCTTCTCATGAATTTGCAATTCAATATATATACATACGTGTATAACATTTATTCTTGCTATTTTTCAAACATGCAATTCTTATGATATAAACGGAAATATTTTAAGGTGAGGAATTTCCCTCTTATCAACATTGCCTTGCTACTCCCATGGCTCTTCCGCAATGCATATTACAGCCAATTACCCTTAATAAGGCCTCCAAAATATTCTATGCAATTCCTGCTTCTCATCCCAAGCATAGAGAATGCATTTCACACTTTAAATGATTGTCTCCGGGGGACGACGGGGGTCAAGGGTGCACGGCAAGTCGAGGGAAGTGCCCTCATTTTTTTTTTTTTGTAAATTCTCTGATTTCGCACAATCTAGCACATGAGTTCAAAGCCATTTTTCAACTTCAGTACTAGAAATTCACCCTAGAAAACAGCTGAAATTCTATGTTTCTGCGGACTTGGCAATTCTCTTCCGACTTGTTGCAGAGAAACTTGCGGAGTTCTTCCGGTCGAAAACTCAGCTTTTCCTTTCGTCATTGTGGTGGAACTCACCAATTCCTTCCGACACTGCGGCGCAAACTCACCAATTCCTTCCGACACTATGGTGGAAACTCACCAATTCCTTCCGACACTGCGGCAGAAACTCGCCAATTCCTTCCAACACTGCGGCGGAAACTCACCAATTCCTTTCGGTACTGCGGCAGAAATTCGCCAATTCCTTCCAAATCTACGGTAGAAACTTGCCAATTCCTTCCAAATCTACGGTAGAAACTTGCCAATTCCTTCTGACACTGTGGTGAAAACTCGCCAATTCCTTCCGATGCTGTGGCGGAAACTCACCAACTTTTTCTGCCGTTGCGGCACAAACTCGCCAGCTTCATTCAACATTGTGGTGCAAACTCGCCAACTTTTTCCACCCTTGCGGACAAACTCACTGAGTGTCACCGTCGTTGCGGATGAACTCGTTGAGTTCTTCCGATTTGGTGAACTTAAAAATTTTCGGTCCACCATTTCATCAAAAACTCGTCAGTTCCTTCCGTTGTTTCGGTGAAAACTCATAAGTTCTTTCCAATACAAACTTAGAAATTTTTTCAAAAACACTTCGAATTTTTTTTGAAAATTTAAAAGTTTGAAATTTTTCTTAATGGTCTATAATGAGCAGGAAGCATACTTACCCCTGCAAGTTGTGATAGGTATCCCATGAAGGCCCAATGCTACAACCAGCAGCTCTGATACCATCTGTAATGTACCCACCATGGTCCCAGTGCAAGGAAGGGAACAGGATGCCAATCTATGGGGATTTTCATAAAAGCTTAGCCAACTCATTCGATTCATACAATTAAAAACCATTGTGTGCAAATGCAACTCAATTGAATATGCACAGCGAAAATAAACAAATCATCCACACACAGTTTATATACATACAACATATCAATATAATCATCAATTAAACATTGCAGAAGTAAAATACATAGACAGAGAACACTTATCTTCGTTGTGAAATTGTCCCAAACAACTAGCTATGTTGTTGCAACGTTCCACCCAACCATAGGTATCTGCCTAGCCTGTATTCTTTCAACACTCAGAGACCACCCTCGAGCTGGGCATGATTTCTACAAGGAAAAGGGGTCATTCCAGCTCATTCACAACCAATTACTCATTTCATCTCAGCCAAGCCGGTCCATAGCTAGGTTTATCAGGCTACATTTGAACCCTGGAGACTTGCACTCAAGCTCAAGCCAAAGCAATGGATACTCATAACCCATACCCACATACTGTTCTCTCACACAGCAAGCACAAACATTGGGCATGGATATACATTTTAAACAATGGGATTTACAAATAATATGGCCATGGGTTTTCCCCAAAATGTTTCCAACCAAAAACGGATTGTTGGATGAGGCAAACAACCCAGGGAGGAAAAATGATTTCTTCCCCAAATATCCCAGCATTAACAACCCAAATGGTCTCTATTGAACCCCAGTTCGATTCCCCTTCTTCCCCACTTGTATACAACACAAAAATTCCCTTCTCGCAGCTGGGGATCAAGGAAAAATACATAAATGCATGGCTGGAAAACGCCTAGGTGGCTCCCCACTCGTGAAGAAGGGAAACTGGTGGAGGGATAATGGCTTGGGGAGCAAGTCGTGGCTCTTTTCTTGCCCAAGAAGCAAAACATGTTTTTCCATGCAGGGTGGCTTGCCCATACTTGAATTTGGATAGCCATACCTCCCATTCCCCAAGGCATTAACTACCTCAACCAACTCTTGGTAGAAATCAATGATTGGGTACAAAGGTCAGCATGGGTAGTTGAGGGTTTGATGAGTTCTCTCATTGACACTTGGCTTGACTTGATTGGCTCCAAGGGTTTGAATGTTTTCCCTCTCAATTCCTTGTAAAATCATGCCCCCATCTCTTGTTGCATTGCATAGCTAGTTGTGGGTATTTTATTTAAAATGCATATTTACATAATTTTTGCAATTCCATTGTGCATGGCTAGCACGTGAACCATATGCATTGATAAATCGATGACGGGGCCTTGGCCTTGAGCTCCTCACCATGATTTTATAACAATATTACAACATTTATGATTTTAATACCATGGGGTTGAACTGGGGACATTACAAGCATGGAGTGATAAGTGTAGCAACATATCTCATTTAAGGATTTTTGAGTGTGTAGGTTATGCACATGTACCTAAAGCGATGAGGAGAAAGTTAGATGACAAAATTCAGAAATGTATTTTTGTTGTATATAGTGAAGAATGTAAATCATATAGACTCTATAATCCCGACACCAAGAAATAGGTCATCAACAGAGATGTGGTGTTTAAGGAAGAAGAAGTATGGCATGGCAGCATAGATAAATTGGTTGCAGAGGATGTTGTTATGCCTCATGCAAAAGATGAAGGAGATGAGTAGAGAATATAGGATGGACAATTGACTCCACATGCATATACACCAGCAGTAATAACACCTGTCAGAATGCCCAGAATTCATGAACATGGTGAACCATCAAGTGTTGGTGCACAACAAGGAACAGGATCAGAGGTAAGTAATGAATCAAATCCTACACTAGCTTCATTAAGAAATAGAGTTAGAAGTCGGAAGACTAGAAGTTTAAGAGAACTATATGAGCAAAATGAAGAAGTAGATCAAGTTTCAAATTTTGCATTTATAGCATTTGATCCAATAAATTTTGATGAGGCCATTAAAAAGGATGTTTGGATAAAATAAATGGATAAAGAAATTGATGCCATAGAAAGAAATAATACTTGGGATCTTGTAAATTTTACTAATAATAAAAATTGTATTGGTGTCAAATGGGTTTATGAGACTAATTTATATGTTGATTGTGAAGTTGAAAAATACAAAGCAAGACTTGTAGCTCATGGGTTTAGTCAACAACCTGGTATTGATTATAATGAGACTTTTGCACCTGTAGCCAGACTTGATACAGTAATGAGGGCATTAGCTACTGCTGCTCATAATAAGTGGTATGTACATCAAATGGATGCAATGTCTGCATTTTTGAATGAATCTTTAGAAGAAGAGGTTTATGTGAAACAGCCTTCTGGATATGAAATTGATGGAAAAGAAGGCAAGGTCTACAGATTAAATAAATCATTGTATGGATTGAAGTAGGAACCCGGAGTTTTGTACAATGAGATTGATGAATATTTGAATAGTGAAGGATTCAACAGAAGTCCAAGTGAGCCAACCTTGTATACAAAGGTAAACCAAGAAGGTAAAATACTGATTGTTTGCTTATATGTTTGCTGATTTGATCTTCACTGGAGATATTTCAGTAGATGAGTTTAAGAAATCCATGAAAACAGAATTTGAGATGATTGATCTAGGAATGATGAAATATTTTCTTGGTATTGAAGTAACTCAATCTGAGGATGGTATTTTTATCAATCAAACTAAGTATGCAAATGATGTACTAAAAGATTCAGAATGATGAATTGTAAGCTAGCTATAAATCCAATTGCAACTGGTACAAAACCCAGTAAGGAGGATGATGGGTCAAAAGTTGATCCAACATTGAATAAGAGACTGGTAGGAAGTCTCATGTACTTGACTGCAACAAGACCTGATATAGTATTTGTAGTAAGTTTGATTTTGAGATTTATGGAGTCCCCAAAGAACACCCAATCGCAAGCTAGAAAGAGGATCTTGAGATATATTGCTGGAACAACAAAGTTTGGTATCCAGTATACATCAAACTCAAATGTTAAGTTGATTGGATATACTGATAGTGATTTTGCAGGTTCTACAGATGATAGAAAGAACACATCTGGATATGTATTCAGTTTTGGATCGCTATCAGTGACATGGGCTTCAAAGAAGCAAACCATAGTGACATTATCCTCTGCTGAGGTAGAGTATGTTGCAGCAACAATAGCTACATGTCAAATGTGTGGATGAGAAGAAATCTTTCTGAGTTGCAGCATGAACAAGATGGACCAACTCAGATTTTCTGTGACAATAACTTAGCCGTTGCACTATCAAGAAATCACGCCTTTCATAAAAGAAGTAAGCATATTGATACAAGGTAACATTTTATTCGATAATTGATAAACAAGAATTAAATCAATATGGAATTTTGCAGACCAGAAAATCAGTTTGCAGACCTATTTACAAAACCTCTAGGGAAAGAGTTTGAGTTTCATAGAAAAAACACTGGGGTTTGTAAGCTGTAAAATAAATATAGTATTACAAAGTTTTATTTTTTGGGTGAAACAATTAAGGGGGAGTATGTTGGAAATTAATTAATTATTCCACCACTTAAGATTGGTAACCGCCAATATTTCAAAGAGTCTCCACTGCCACACTGCTTTATTCATTTAAGTATTTGAAGAGGCAGTCACTGCCTTGGGTCAGGTTATTAAAATTGTGAATAGACACTATCATTAATGCATTTTGATGCTACAGAACATGAAGACTCGATGCCAACAATCGCATTCATCAACTATATTTCTGAAGGGCCAACGGAGTCCTCATTTTGTCAGCCTGTAGAATTGCAATGAAACAGAGCATTTATTTCTACAGAGATAGTTTTGTAGTGAAGGGTCAATTAGCATTTAATGTTTGATTACCCTAAAGCACTATAAATACTCATCCTTGTAATCTTGATTTAGATATAGAGTTGAATATGATTATCAGTTGAGCTTAAACTCATAATTTTTACTGTGTATTTTTGGTTATACGCCATTATTTGAGTTTCAAAACTGTTATTCATTTTGAAGTTATTTTTGTTGTAGCAAGTTAAGAGATCAGAGTTATTTTTTGAGTATAGAGATGTTAAATGTGTTTGATTGCTGGAACAAAGTATTAGTCAAGTTTTATGAATGCAGGGGTCATCAAAACATAGTTAAAATAGTCTACCGAAACAGTCTTGTAGATTACTGTTTGCTGAAACAATATGTTGAAACAATCTTGTAGAATGCAGTTTGCTTAAATAGTTTGTTGAAATAGTTGCAGAACTTTATGTTCTTGTTGAAAGTCATCCTGTAGGTGAAAATTTCTAAGCTTAGAGATTTGTGTGTGTTGTTGTGAGTAAAAGAAACACTCCCCTACCTTCCCACAGATCCAAGATGGGTCTTTGTATTTTATGCAAGAGAGATTTTCTGGAAAAATCGACAACTTATTTGTGCACTATGAATTCTCCAAAGTTGTTTGGGCTGAGGTGAGACAAGTTCTAAAACTCACCAATAATTTGGTTTATGAGTCCTTAGTCACGAGTTTCATCTCATGGACAATATCTATCCCCCACGCAAATCTTTGCCTTGTTTTATTTTATGGAAATATATGCCTCATGAAGAACAAAGTTTTGTTTGAATATATTTCCTCTTCTTGTCATAAAGTAGTATTCTCCATTATTGGCTCATACAGGGATAGTCAGTCTCTCCCAAACATGCAAAATTGACTCGTCCACACCCTCCTTCTTTTGAGACAAGTTTCCCCATTGGATATTTCGATCGGGCGTCTTGGGATAACAAGGATAAAGGTGGGGAAGGATTTATTTGGTTGTATAAAAAGGGTGTTTATTCAAAATTTGGATGGGTTGTGGTCTCATTTCGAATACTAGATCAGAGTTGTTGGCATTATGGACTGTTCTATTTTTTCCCATAAAAAGAAACCATCTCATTTGCGGGTGGATGAAGACTCCAAAATTATAATTGATTGGGAAAGATACATTTCTAGATTGTAGGGGAATGCTAGCTGAGTGGCAATGTAGAATTAGAGCTCTTCAAGGAAATTTTGAAGTGATTTCCTTCCATCACATTTTTATGGAACTTAATTTCAAATAAGATATATTACCCAACATTGCATTAACTTATCCAAAATTAACATAGGGCTCGATGCAGGAGTTATCCTTTTGGAGACTTCCTAGTTTTGTTCTTTATATTTATGTTATCTATGGTCTGTCGACACTTGTTGCAGACCTTTTTCTGGCCCTCTGCTACAGCTTTGTTGTGCTATATGTTGGAATATATATTTTTGTTTAGTTTTTCTTTGTCATCATGTGGAAATGTAACATCACTAAAAATCACAACTAAATGTTTTTACTTGTGTCGCATTTACATATACAATGAAATGATGCATATGTTTAAAAGGAAATAGTGTGCCATCTATGAGATTTACTTACACTCTTGATAACATATTATTAACCTATCTTTTGATTGCATTACTGGAGGTATAAAATGTGGACTGCATTCATCAAATCAAGGTTAATGTTCAATATTGGTTTAGCATATGCACTATTACCTTTGTAACCCTGGAGAAGGGGTATCACACCACTTTCTATTGGTATATGTTTACATGTTTATTACCCATATTAAAAGTATATATTACTGTACATTACTTTAAACAATTCCTCGTTTATCTATTAACCTATGTTTCTTGGAGCTTAATAATTATAATGTTAAGGTGCTTGGATAGAACATTTCTCCTTCCTCTAGTCAAATCCTTTAATATATATATATATATATATATATATTCCAAAAAAAATTTGTATAATATTAAACAAGGTTAAATACACTAACCAAGATATAAATACATACAATATTTAAATGGATTAATCCAAGACTCATGATGATATCCAAGTTGGGTCTTTAGACTAATGATAAAACATGTTAATATAGATTTATGGTTAACAATGTGTGAACCCATAGAGGATTTGATGGGATGTGCCTGGGGCTTCACCTCTCACCCTGCATGGTCAACACTTGAAACATAAAATAGGACCGTGGAGAGGAAATCCATCATCTTCCCACCTAACGCACACTTAATCATCCAACTATATAGAGATGGCTCATTAGAGGAGCCTCTAGCATCTGTCGAGATGGAAACATCAACATATTGCACTTAGTATACTCATACTATGTTTTAATGAGGTTGTGTTCCTTCATTGAATTCAACTTGGGTTGGGTTAAGCCTCCGAATTTCTAGCAAGTTGTTTTCCATTTGGAGAGTTTGAGAGTGAGCTTGGCCTTGCTCTACAAGGTTTTGAAGCATGAATGCAGGTTTCAATGTGAAGAATATCAGTTACAGGGATCGACCCTATGTTACAAGTTCTATGTTTATCTTATGACTAAATTAACATTAGTCTTGGCTACTAGGTAACCTTAGAGGAATTGAACTGGCTTAATCCTTCACCATTGTTCAACCAGTGGCAACCATTTGATCTCCTTTGGACTTGTTGAGGTGTGATTCTTAGCACTTCGATTTGGTTATTATTTACAACTTCATAATTGTTATTCATTATGTAGCTTCGATACTAAATATATTTGGGATAATATTGATGGTAGTTTTTGTCGTTTGAAAGACAAGGCGAGGTTGCTCTCTGTTTACCCTAGGACAAGGTCATTATCACTGATGGAGCATCTCTCGAATGCTATCATACTTCCAGGTATGCCGAATGCACTTAGTTACCTCGTGAAGAGGGTTTCAAACATATTTTCCACAACATAGTTTCATATTTTTATCAAATATAACTCGTAAGGAATATCTTGAGCAATAATATCAAAATTGGATATCAAAACCTTGCTAATCTTCACTTTAAAAATTATGACTACTCCTAATGGGCTCAAATTAGAGAACACAATTATTTCATATAAACATAAATTATATCTTTTAAGCATGAGGTATGTATTTGAAAGATTCAAAAAGATAATACGATGTTGCTTCGTGATTTATGTGGTAATTTTTTAGGTTGAAGATGGAATTTTTTTGTATTGATCCCTACATGGAAAAAAAAGCCTTTCTTTTGTTCAAACCACTACGTTATATTCAATTGGTTTTACAATTATCTTTTAAAATTAAGCAATGTGCATGTATTCCAACGTTTAATGATTTGTTGATCAATTTTTAGATATATGTGGATAAAGTATTAAAAAAATGATAGCATAGTATAGGATTATCTATCTTCATAGTTTAAGGGTTAAATTGTTATACTAAGATATGTATTAATTTTATTTTGGTGAAATGGATTTCTTTTTTATCATCAAATGAAAAACATTATTTATTTTAGCATGTCAATACATAAGTGTTAAATCATTAATAGACCATCCAATTTAAATAAATGACCTTTCCCTTCAAATTTGATCCCTAGTCGAGATCGCCTCATTGTTAGCTTCAGGAGGCAATACTTAGTGTAAATAGAATGCTCTATGAAAAAGGATCCAATGGGTGGACTTGGATATATTTTTGCGATAAGAGCCATTAAATTTTCTCTCCATTAGCATTGGCACCTCATTCATGGGAATTTTCAATGGCACTGCCATCTTTTCTTGACTAGAGGTATGGAGGATCCTTTCTATAATTGGAAATTAAAACTCGATGGGTACATTTATGGATTCATGATTTGATTTATGCCAGAAAAAGTGAAGGAATCTGTAAATTCCAGTAGTATCTATGATAACATCTATAACTTAGATACCTTGATGAATCCTTGAGAATCTATCTTGGTGGAGGAGAAATCCCCTTAGCATGAATGGCCAAGATTGCTTGTCGTCGATACAGTAATGTCAATATTCACCATGGCATAGGAGGGATTTCTAGAAGGAAAGTGCAATCACTACCAGCATGGATGGTAACGATGGTGGGTTGAAATAGGGCTAGATATAATCTAAGTGGTTCACATTGGGGGGTTTTCTATCTATTTCATGTATACATTTTTAAGTGCGAATGGATATGAGGAGATGGGACATTGGGAAAGATTTGCTTGCATATATTAGTCATTGATGTGGGATGCCTCCTTATTATATCCCATGCAAGTATTTTGATGAAAATGGAGAGGATGAGAGGGTGGAGAGTTGCTCGATAGATATTATCCATTCATGTTCGACGCCTCCTTATTATAACCCAAGAAAGTATTTTGGCGTGAATGGAAATTATTAAATATCTCCAATATTCAATAAGATATGCTACGTTCATTCATTCACATCCTTTTAAACCCATGCCTAATTTCATGCATGCAAAGAGTTGTGATTGGATCTTATGGAATTGCTCAATTCATCTGGTCCATCCAGTTGCTTTATCTCCCACCTTAGATTGAAGAACCATAGCCTTTTTACAAAAATATATCAAATAGGATTGTATTGCTTTCATGCTATAATTTTAGTTTCTCCTTCCTCAAGTAAGAATATCTTTGTGTTTATGGAGAGGGGATCTCTCAAAGAAAGAATGCCCGCTCCTTTTTCAAGGGGGTTTATTTTGTGGGTGGCAAAGTAGATTATAATGAGAAAGAGCCACTTCTCTTTTCCCGGGTAGGTCTATTTCAGATTTCCAGGACTTTAGTAGATCATATAGGATTTTTGAACAGGATATAATCATAGAAAGAGCATCCACCCCTTTGAGGAAAAAAGGGGTCTAGTTGGAGAAAGAATACCCATCATTTCCTAATCCATTCCAAGGGAATTCATAGTTCACAAATAGAAAGAAAGACACACACACACACACACACATGTTACTAATATATAATCATTATAAATGTTACCAAAAATTTATAGTTCGAGGGACCCTTTTAAGAATGAATGATTACTTCTTCCTCAAAGATACCTATCTTGGGGTTGTGGATGACATGTTCCTTGTATGATTAGGAATTATTCACTCCTGATGCGATATAATTTTTTTAAATGAATTTCCATAAGGGTATGGACCATTTGACAAAGGAATCTTTGATACTTCTAATATTGATTTCCTTCCACATAACAAAATAAAGGACACGATAATGAGGGACAGATACCTCCTCTAATGGAATATTTATTTTGGGGAACCACCATATTTGACCCCTTCATGAAGGAACGATCACTCTTTCTTCATTGATCAATTATGAGACAACAACAATAGAGTACATATTAAACTTTATTACTGCCACTTGCATGACGACACTTAAGTTAGCCACCTAACTAAGTGGGAAAGATTTCAGTTAAGGGGTGAGTTCATCCTAAGAATCACTTCAGTGAGTTAATGTATTTCATGAGAAGTGGGACACACTTCTTCATGCAAGATCAATGCATCTAAATGGAGGGAAATTTCATCCTCAATTCAGAAGGTAAAGGTATAAGCCAATGCATGACAAGAATATATAAATATGTTATACAGGATTGATGAATCCAGTGTGAAGCGAATTCTCTTCTCTCTTGAAGGAAAGGCACTTTTATTTTTGTAGGATATTATCTTCAGTCTCTCTTCTTTATCTTTCTCTTCCTCTATAATTGCGCCAGGGGATCTTGATGTAAAATATATTCTCTACTATCTATCAACATACAAAGGAATTTTTTGTTGGTGTTTTCTCCCTCAAGTCATAGAGGTCTTCCCTAGGGTAAATTCATGTGTCGAATGTGATTTATTATATGTATGATTATTATTTGATTTCAAGTACCATTTCATTTCTGAATTAAAGATAAAAAATTAACAGGTAACACCCTAGGTAAATTTATCAAGAGCTCATAAATAACAAAAAGAGGCCACTATAACTCCTATGTGCAAATCTGTGCTCACATGAGCATTGTAAATCCCCTCACTGAATCCATTTGCCTCATCTTTTACGATGAAGAATGAGTGAATCCCTTAGATTACAATCACATCCCCTTCATATGTCGACATTGTCATGAGTATGGCCATCTCTATCGATACTTCCCCCAAACCCTATTACCCCCACCCGAGCAAGCCCCCCCACAACAGTACCAGGATAGATTCACAATGATCAGCTGTAAATAAAAAGTAGGAACCAAGCCCCAGTCATCTCCAACAAATATGGGAATTTGAACTTTGAATCCCTTTGCTGTTCTTCAGGAAATGGAAACAGATCAAGAAACAAACCAAAAACCAAATCAACCCCCCTAGGGATCGAAAGTTGTGGAAGAAGATATCGATCAATTAGAAAGGAGAAAGTTGGACCATACGGAATACATAACCAAGGAAGAAAGAGAAGATCCTAATATTAATGAAGGGGAGGATGATTTGGACATCACTGACCATGAGTTGCAGAAAATTGTGGAAACATACAATGTCGGATATCTTAAGGAAATACCTAAAACCCATATTCCAATCATAAGGATGGCTCTTCAAGAAGTGGATCATAACTCTCTCAAACCTATCGAATCATCAATAAATATCACCAACAATATCGGCATCCAATCAGCGCACTCTCCTCCTTTTACCAACAAGAAATATGAAAAGAGAGGACAAAAAATGAATCATTAGAGATTAAAAGAGCTAGGGGAAACCCCAATGGCCTTAGGTAATCATATGTATATAACGTACTAGTTACAGTCTCTTTACCCCTCTCAGTAGTTTTTTCATGAAGATATTTTCTTGTAATATTCGTGGTGACCTTGGGGGGAAATAGAAAAAAAAAACCCTCCTAACCAAAATCAACAGGGAAAAACGAACACTGGTATTTTTTCAAGAAACCAAATTCTCTTTGGGATCTCTATCATCCCTCTCAAACTTCTATTGGATGGGTTGTCAATCAATCTCCCTTGATGTTGTAGGTGCAACAGGTGGCATAACTATTCTTTGGGATCCATCTTCGATCCATCTCTTCAAATTATCCTCAACTCCCTAGTCCATTTCTACCTCTTTCTATATCCCAACCTCTAGTATCTTTGGATACCTAACTAATGTATATGGCCCCTCTATTCCCTCCATAAAAGCTAGATTCATCTCCAAACTTTCCTATCTAAAAGAAAATATCATTTAATATTCCCCTTGGATTGTTGAGGGGGACTTCAACTTGATCTCCAACCCACTGAAAAAAAGGGGGCATTGGCATTTTGGACTCAGAAAGCATAGATTTCGTTCCCCTTATTACTTATTTAGATCTTGTGGACATTTAGCCAAAGAATGGCTCCTACACCTAGAACAACAAGAGAGGTGGGATTCACCAAGTTGCATCTATATTAGATATATTTCTCCTCTCAACCAACATTGTGCAATCTAACTCTATCATTGATTCAATCAACTGTCCGGGTGAGGGATTTAATCATTGGCCTATCTACCCCAAGGTGGATGAATTTGTCACTGTTGGGAATCGGCCATTCAGTTTTGAAAACGTTTTTCTAATCCACCCCGCCTTCCTTGACACATTCACAAACTTGTGGGAGGAAGCACTCCACACTTATGGATTGAAGATGTACAACATTCAACAGAAGATCAAATGGGTAAAAGGAAATCTCAAGACTTGGAATAAAGAGGTATTTGGCAATATTTTGAAGCCAGGAAAAAAATTGAAGTGGATTTGATAGAAGTTCAATAGGAAGACATATCTCAAGGATACTCAGAATAATTACTACAAAAGGAAAGAAATATCTAGCAAGCCATCAATCAAAGGCTGGATTAGGAGGATTTCCTATGGAGGTAGAAGCTGAGAATCAAATGGCTCAAAAAGGGTGAAAGGAACTCCAAGTTATTTCATGACTCTATGATCAGCGGAGATCTCACAATCGAATCACCAGGCTCCAAGATGATGGGGGGAAGAATCTAACAAAACAAGAGGATGTTGTGGAGGAGTTAGTCTTTTAATATTGCCAAATTCTCACAGATGAAGGAATATATAGAGAAATTTCCATGAACACCATCATTGAACATATTCCAACTTTAGTCACTACAGAGAAAAATGAAAACAGTATGCAACCCATCTCTGTTGTGGAGGTAACCAAAGATGTGAAAGACATGCCGACAAGTAAGGTGGCAAGACCTGATGGCTTCACGACTGACTTCTTCCACAACTATTGGGACATTGTTCAAAATGAGGTTTGGGAAGCTGTTAAGGAATATCACATGAGGTTGGTCATCCTTCTTGCTCTGAATGCCACCTCCCTTACTCTCATTCCAAAGGAAGACAACTCTATCCATCCAGGTGAATTTCATCCCATTTCTTTGTGTAATGTTATTTATAAAATAAATCATTACAAAGGTCATAACCAATCATTTGGAACCTATCCTTCCTCACCTCGTCTATGAAGATAAATATTGATATGTGGAGGGTTTTCAAATCCTATATGGGATTCTCATATCCCATGATACGATCCACACTCAAAAACATGAAAAAAATCGGCATGCTCATAAAACTCGACTTGTCCAAATATTTTGATAAAATATCTTGGAAATACATGGAAGAAGCCCTCATCACCTTTGGTTTCTCTGCTCAATGGATCAACTGGATCTTATCCCTCTCATATTCAACATTCTTTTCCATCTTAGTGAATGGTTCTCCCTCTCATACCTTCTCCTTTTCTACAGGAGTGCATCAGGGGGATCCTCTTTCCCCACTTCTGTTCATTCTAATGGTGGAGGGCCCGAGGAGAACAATGAAGGATGCTATTCAAACTAATACTTTGTCTGGTATCATGAGTCATGCAAATGATGAAAATAAGGCCTCTCATATCCAATTTGTAGACGATACCATGGTCCTAGCTACTGCATCCATGAGGGAAGATCGATCCTTTAAAATATGTACTATCCACCTTCTTAGACACTTCAGGCCTCTCCCTCAATAATGAAAAGTATGAAATATTGTTTTTGAATACCCCAATAAGGATTCAAATAACAATTTCTAGAATGTTGTCCTTTTGAAGAGGGACTCTACTCTCTTGATATCTGGGAGCCATGCTCATTGTGGTCTCCACCAAACAAGGATCTTGGTCACTTCTCATTAGCAAAGTGGAAAGGAATCTAGACAACTGGTCCTTTTGTTCTCTTAACATTGCAGGTTGACTTGTCATTCTGAGCTCTATCTTGATAAGCATGTGCACTTACTTGTTCTCCATATTTGCATCCCTAGAAAAAATTCTGAATGAAATCAGATCTTTCTAGAGAACATTTCTTTAGGGAGGATCAGAAACCAAGGGTTGAAAATGGGCCCTCATGGCTTGGGACAATTTATCCAATCCCAAGATTTTGGGGGATTGGGATTAAGGGATCCTGAGCTTGAAAATAAATTCACAATGGCTAAACTTTGGTTGAGATGGCTAACCACCTCTGAAGCACTTTAGTCCAAAATCTAGAATGGTAAGTATGCGAACATAATACACCATCAAGATCTCATATGAATGCAGACTAGTCCTAATGGATCATGAATATGGAACAACGCTTGGAAAAATATAAACATAATCTTGGATAATGCCTTATGGGAAATCCACTATAGCCAGATTACTCTCTTTTGGGATGATTCCTCGCAACAAAGAGCAAAGCTTTCATGCATTGAATTCATCCAACCTTTGAAACAAGCCACTCTTTCATAAAGCAAATCTATCAAATCACATTTCTGGAGCACCGATATCAACACCACCCAATGGTGAAGATGGAGTGCAAAAAAAGCATGGCAAAAAATTATTACTGAATCATAGTGGGGCTTGTTCTGGGAAGAATTACAGACCATACAAATTACCAAACAGGGAGGCAAGGACATTCTTCGATGGGGGAATTCTGGTAGCAGATCTTTCAGCCTTAAAGAATCCTATTCACTCCTGGAGGACTATAGGAAGTATCATACTGGCACAATCCGGCCTAAGATATGGAAACAAAACCTATGGCCAAAATTCTCAACCTTCCTCTGGATGGTGGCCTGGAACCGAGCTTTAACCTGGGACCGACTCATCAAAAGAGGCTTTGAAGAACCCCCAATTTTCTATCTCTACTATGTCAGGGCATAATACTTAGAGCACCTACGAAATTCATGCCCTGTCACCAGGAAAATTTAGTACCAAACAACGAGCATATTTCTCCAAACTAATTAGAATAGTGCAAGCATCAAAGAAATCTTGACCAACTGGAGACAACAAATTTCCTCAAACAACATCATAAATAGAGTTTGGAAAATTTTCCTTGGCTTCCTTTTTTGGGAAGTATGCAAATAGAGGAATCGCCGCATCTTCCATAACTCAAGTCTATCTATCCATCAAGTCTAGAACAAAATACAACTTGATATCCAGGAAACAATCAATTCTACCCAATAGACTCCTAATGATGAGAACGGTTCTAATCTTGATATGGTGATTCTTCAAGCCTGACATCTTCAACAAACCCTTCACTCTAACAACAACCCACCTCAAAGTGCTAATCCCGAAATTCTGAATTCATGGACCCCCCGAGAGAGTGGATTTATGAAGATAAAAATTAATGGTGCAAGTAGGGGCAATCCTGGCCCTTAAGCTTTGGAGGTGTCTTTTGGGACCACAATGGTAGAATTCTCATATTCTTCACGGGCTTGATGGGAACAGATAGCAACAATGTGGAAGAATTATTTGCAATGCTGAAAGGCCGAATCATTGTTGTTGGTGTCCATTTTGTCACCACTTTCGATCATCAAACACACTCTTATTGGCGTTATTTTTACTATTTTCTCTATGATAAATCATTCTCTTTGCCATTCAGACTGTCAATCAGATCAAGTATGCATATATTCACACATCACATGAATTTTGGGTAAAAACCATTATATTGTGATTTATTGATGTTTATTTGACATTTCTCGACTTGATTGGCAACTAGATTTTGTTCTCCAGTCAATAAGTTTCAAATGGACCTCCACTCAGACGCGTGTTCACGTTGCAAACGTTCAGCCGCATCCAATCCACCGTTCAGACCTTCATTCAGCCCGCGAGATCGTCGGTTCGAATATTTCTAGTCATTAAAGGCAGAAATGGAAAGGTGGGTTTTGTTAGCAACGTGGCTGTCATGGTTGGTGAGCGCCTTTTCTAGAAGACTCGCCCTCCTACTCGCCTCGCTTGGAAACACACCTGCAGCTCATCTCAACACTCCAGAAGTTTCATCTTTCCTGCATGCTCAGCTCAATAACACATTTCTCTTCCCACGTCAAAGGAGGACCAACGCCTCAATGACCACGTGAAGGAAACGAATGTCGTGGAACCTAGTAGATGCTTCGTGCACTGTCATAAACTGTTATGGGGCCATTCCTTGGCCATGTGTTGTCGTGAGTTGTTAAGCAGAGCCATTTTCTAGCATTAAGGCTGCCTATTATTAGAGCAGTCGACCACTAAAGGGTCGACTTGCTCTCCAATTGTAACTCTGTATATATAGACGTGTTCGTGACTGAGACGAGTTAGTCTAGAAGAAGTTTTTAGTCTTTTTAGCTGCAAGTAAACATAGAAACACTGCAGCTCTATTTTTAATTTAATATACCTTTGTTTTAGTTTTATGAAAGCTCAGTAGCGTACGTGGTGATTGATTGACTAAGGCACAACCTCTGATTGTTGAGAAGGGCCCCTCAAGAACCAGTGGTCTTCCATCTTTTTACATAATTTGTCTTTGTCTTTTGCAGATAAGTTGTGTTATTTGTTTAATTTATGCATTTATTTTGTATATGATATATTTGTCTTGTAATATATGTTGTTTTACCACTTATGTAAATGATACCTCTGTTTTATGATATGTATATCTCATTTGTTTTTCACGTTAATGATATTTCCACTTAGTTCACTTAGTTTGCTTACATTGTTTAGTTTCCTTAGTTTGCTTCTAGTCATATTATTTACAAATACCTAGAGTTTAGTTAGCTTAACATTCCAAGTTCATTCGTAATTAGAATTAGTTCTGTTATTTTCTTTCCTGTAGCTGTAGGTTAGTTTTATTTATTTCAGTTTTGTTTTCTTATTCCATAGAAATAGTTCATTCCTTAGACAATGATTTGGAATAGGTTACTTCTTGTTATCTTAGCTCCAAAACACTCTATTCATTGCTTCCTTTGTTTATGTATATGTAACTTCGGAATGTATTTCACCCATGTATATTGTATTCCTATAGAGATGTTATTATTGCTCTATACATAAGTGTTTGTATTCCTATAGAGATGTTATTATTCCTCTATACGGAAGTGTTGTCATTTATATTGTAAGTGTCGTAACTTATACTTGATGGGTTATTAGACCACCTTGATGGGGTCGGCCCTGTATGAGTCATGTGGGTAAAAGGGTTATTAGACCACCAAGTGTGGGGTCATCCCGGATTAAGTTAACCATGGGTTATTAGGCTAAGCTAAACAAGTCAGCCCCATTAGTTTATCTGGTAGGAGAGGACAAGTACAAATAGAGATCGGGAGATCTCTATTTGATCACTCATTACTCACACTTCTCTCATTCGGAAAGTGGTGCACTTGTGAGGAGGAGGATCTGCTACTATGAGAGAACTATCTCTTGTACTTTGGTTGTATCATTTCTCTTTCTATCTCTGAGGAATTTGCGAGGTTTTTCACCTTCTTGGTTTTCCTCGATGAAACTCTGTGTCTCTTGTGTACTTGCATTATGGTGTCCATGATTGATATGCTGCAGATATGCTGTAGATATGTTGTACATGTTATTCTCTCAGTTAAGATATTAGATCGGATTGAATTAAATTCTGAAAAACTAACATGGTATCAAAGCTAGCCTGAAAGAAAGCATGGTGTGGCATGTATGACACTTGTTGCACTTGCGATGCTAGGGATTCATATAGCAAAACCCACACAACTAGCACTTTCTCTATAAATCCATTTTGGAGATGTTTTCGGATCTGAAACTTTTAAAGTTCGAATATCAAATCCCCATGTACCTTGTGTCCAAAGGACAACTTCTAATTCGTTGTATTTTGTGTTTTATGATCTGTATAATCTAGGGATTTTGCCTCTTCCAGATCCGAGTCATAAATAGGTGACCTAGGAAAAAAAGGTCATAACTTGGGATAGGAAGCTCCAAATTAAATTTCGTAAAAAGTGACAGGTAGGGCATGGACTGTACTTTCACAAGCCAAAAGTTCAGAGGCCGAAAGTGAACCAGTGAGACGTGGCACTCTATACAAGTTCACTATATTGTTTTATCCCATAAACAAGTCACATTGCGACACCTGGAATAAATCTCTCTCAAAGAATCTAATTGAGGTCAAAACTATGGGTTTGGAAAGATGATAGGTCAGGATACCACAGGTAGAAGTTTCAGACGCTATGGATTTGTAATTTCAGAGTTACACCAGAAACAATCAGGTGCATATTTCTGTCAAAATATAATTGGATTTTGAGCACCTTCATTTCATGGCTTTAGGAATTAGGGTTTCAGAGAAAGTTGGTATTTTTGTAATCAGAGACCATGGATGAGTGCTACTCATCAAAATCAAAATTTAGAGACCAAGATCAAATTGTTTTGTTGGGTAGAAGGCCGGGCTTGATCAAACCCTAGTTCGGGACTTTGATCAGAAAAATGGAAAATTAGGGCTTCTACAAAAGTTGGAATTTTTTAAGTCTATGACCACGGCTGGAAGCTCCTCAGAAAAATTGAAGTTTAGAGCTTTGGATCGAACCTTTTGGTTGGGAAGAAGGGTGGGCTTTATCAAACCCTAGTTCGCGATCCTGTCTAGAAGATCCAAAAGTTTCAAAGGCAATTTTGAGGGGTGAAACTTTGCAGTTTTCAAATTCTGAGTATATTGGATTGATCCGCTCATCAAGGCGCATCTTTCTATCCTTTTAGAAGTTTGAAATTCAAAGTTTGAATTTTTAGGGTTTCTCTGACAAACCGTAATCTAGCTCCAGATCTAGTTCCTGCAAATCAAGTGGATTGGGTTAATCCTAGAAGAGAATGGATTGGTCACCTGCATAAGTGAAGAAGTTCCTGTTTCAGAGGGAGATGAGGCTAAGGCCTTACATAAGAAGATTACAAGCAATATCGGCAAGTATGACTTATCCAGGTATGTTTCTATATTTGTTCATGATTAAGTTTATGGTATGTTTGTCTTCATATTATTACGGTTAGTAGAATCTTGATTAAATTTAGACTTGTCATATCACCTTTATAAAATTATGAATACATGATAGAAGATATTCATTGATTAGGGTGTTGACACTTATGATGGTACTAATGCATTATGGTGTTGTATGAGGTTTATGTTGTTTGCTAACATGAAAGGTACACCAAGAAAGACAAATCATGTTCTAGTTCAAGAACATATGATCATGGTGACATGAAGACAAAGATTCATCCATTGTCATGGATCACTTAGAAGATCTATTTACGAGGTATGTAATGGTTAACTTATGAGATATGCAGGTTACTAGCACAAGTCATTGAAGAGAACAAGAAGACATCATGTGGGTATGTTAGACATAACTAGCTAACATACTAATCCAGGTATGTTTTTCCTCTATCAAGTTAGAATCCTACCTTGTGATAGGATCTCTTATATAAGTATACATGGCATGATTGATAATGATTATTCATAGGTTTGAATAATCATGGGTGTATGCATATTATGTTTATTGCCTTAATTGATGATATGACTAACCAAAAGAGTCATGAAAGTATAGGTTTGAGTAATAACGGGTTTAGGCATATTATGTTTCTTACTTTAATTTATGATATGACTAACCATAAGAGTCCTTGAATACTAATGCTTATTATTTCTGTTTGAAATGATCATGACTATACATGCTTAAGATTATTGTGTTTTTATAGTATTGAGAATATACTAATAAATGTATTATTATGTATGAGATCTTGAGGATATCACAATAATGATACCTGTAAATATGCATAGTGATCGAGGATGGATATAAGTTCAAGGATAGGTAATCCAGGAAGTAAATATCAAGAGGGAGCACACTCCAGTAGTTTTTGCAAGGATGTAGATATTCACAGGGAGTCCACCCAACAACCAAACAAAGATAAGTATTTGAATTGTCATTTCTTACATATTTGTTTGTTTAAATAATGTTGTTCAATAATGTATATGCTTATGTTCCTAGACTTAGGTTGTGTATTATGCATATTAGAATAATTGCATTAATGAACAATATAGTACTAATATACATGTGATGGGTAAGTGGCCTATGGCACTGTACAACATTCCATTGCTACTTATCTAGAATGAAACCTCTTTGTTTACATGTTGGGAGTAGTGCAAACTCTTAATAGTGTTCTGGTAGAGATTGGAAGGCATCTAGAAAGTTACAGGATATGGATGAATGTTGTATTGAAGCATTGTCTAAAATGATTGCATGACTGTATGACATATTTCTTTATGTGTAAGAATTTGTTCTGAAAACTATGAGATATTTCTAATCATGCAATTTAACTTGTTTTGTAGGAAAGATCATATATCTTCACCTACAAAAGAAGAACTACAACATTGTTCCAGCAACAAAGATATAAATTGAAGATATTGAAGATATTGAAGTTCCTAGGATCTGGGATGAAGTAATGGAAGAATGCCATGATTAGTTGATCATGAAGAATGATGTTTGGGATGCAGTCCCAAGACCTGAATGGAAGTCTGTTGTGACTTCCAAATGGATCTATAAGATCAAGCATGCTACAGATGACAACATAGAGAAATACAAAGTGAGATTTGTAGCTCGTGGCTTCTCACAGAAAGAAGGAATCGACTATGAAGAAACTTTTTCTCCTGTAGCCAGATACACCTCCATCAGATCAGTACTTGCTCTGGCTACAGTGATGAAATGGAAGATACACCAAATGGATGTCAAGATAGCTTTCTTGAATGGTGTAGTCGAGGAGGAAGTGGATGTGGAGCAGCCACTTGGTTTTGAGACACATGACAGGGAGTCATATGTGTGCATATTGAAGAAAGCCTTGTGTGGCTTGAGCAAGCTCCTAGGACTTGGTATGGTAGGATGGACATTTTTCTATCCAGTTTGGGCTTTGCCTAGAGTAAAGCATATTCCAACCTTTACTACAAGGTTAAGGAAGGCAATCCTGTGATACTACTTCTGTATGTGGATGACCTGTTTGTTACAGGAGAAGATAGTTTGATTGCTGATACCAAGAGGAAGCTTGTTGCCGAGTTCAAGATGAAGGACTTGGGGATGATGCACTATTTTCTAGGTATGGAGGTGTGGCAGAGTGCAGATGCTATCTTCCTTGGACAAGGAAAGTATGCAGTAGAGATCCTGAAGAGGTTTGGGATGATGGACTGCAAGGCCATGGCCACACCTATGGCATCGAACATGAAGCTTCTGTGTGATGCTTCATCTAATCTAGTTGATGTCACTATGTATCATTAGATGATTGGGTCCTTCATGTACCTAACGAACACGAGACCAGACATTTTCTTTGCGGTGAACACATTGAGCCAGTTCCTGACGGATCCCAGAGGTGTTCACCTGGTTGCTGTAAAGCATATTCTGAGGTACCTGAAGGGTACATTTGATTATCGGCTCAGGTATGATGCGAATCAAAAGTCTAACCTGCAGGGTTATGTTGATTCAGATTGGGTAGGTAGTGTTGCAGATAGGAAGACCACTTCTAGGTGTTGTTTCAGTATAGGATCAGGTGTGATATTTTGGTTTAGAAAGAAGCAGTCTTGTGTAGCACTGAGTATAGCCGAAGCGGAGTATGTTGCAGCTTGTTCAGCTAGTTGTGAGGCAGTATGTCTCTGAAATCTACTGTCTGAGTTATTTGATCTCCCGCTGGAGGCTACTGGTATTTTTTGTGACAACCAGAGTTGTGTGAAGCTGTCTGAGAACCCGGTGTTCCACGACAGGTCGAAGCACATTAAGATCAAATATCACTATATCAGGGATATGGTGCAGAGAGGAGCAGTGAAGCTCCTGTATGTTGCGATGGATGAGTAGATTGCAGATGTGCTGACGAAACCACTAGCCAAAGTGAAGTTTGAGTACTTCAGAGAGAGGCTTGCTGTTCTTCAGATCGATGACACTTCGAGGAAGAAGTGATGGACACATTTACAGGAGCCATTTTGAGCATGGTGAGAGGAGGATCCTTCCATGGATGTGGATATAAGCGCTGGATGATGAGCATCAGGAGGATGCTCCAGTTACTACTCTGTATATGCATCATGTTGGATGCTTGTTATGATCAGTTTGATCATTTATATGTATGTATGTATGCATCATGTTGGATGCACTATATGATCAGTTGGATCATTTATATGTATGTATGCATCATGTTGGATGCTGAATATGATCAGTTGGATCATTTATATGTATATACGCATCATGTTGGATGCTGGATATGATCAGTTGGATCATTTATATGTATTTATGCATCATATTGGATGCTGGGTATGATCAGTTGGATTATGTGTATGTATCTGTAGATGTATCATGTGGATACATTGTATGATCAGGTAGATCATGTATGTTGATATGTATCAGGTATGATCAAGTGGATCATGTATTTGTATATGTATTAGGTGGATACATTGTATGATCAGGTAGATCATGTATGATGATATGTATCAGGCAGATACTGTGTATGCATCAGGTGGATGCATTGTATGATTAGGATGATCATAGATGACGAGATTCAGGATGTTGCTCCAGATGACATGCATCAGGACGATGTAGTGCTGATGATCAGGATGATCATGTGTACATCAAGACAATGTATGGTGAGTATCAAGTTGATACTTTGTGGCCTTGGAACAAGTTGTGCAGATGAGCATGTCTGGGAGATCCTATTGGTCGGATTTGTGTACCCATAACAGCCTGGGATGCTCTTTCGAGGCATTGCTCTGGGAGGACATATAAGTAGACCTGGGAGATCTGGATATGATGAAAAATGCCTCATATGCTCTTTCAAGGAATTTTCCTATGGCATGTAAGTAGACCTGGGAGATCTGAACAGGATGAAAAAGGCCTCAGATACTCTTTCGAGGCATTGCCATGACCACATGTAATCAGACCTGGAGATCTGGACAGGTTGTGCTAATCACATAAAAGGCCTCAGATGGTATTTAGAGTTCTTGCTTAGCAAGACACCCTTTTAAGGTTTTTTGGTAGGGGTCACATGTAATCATACCTGGAGATCTGGACAGGTTGTGCTAGTCACATAAAAGGCCTCAGATGCTCTTTAGGGTTCTTGCTTGACAAGACACCCTTTCAAGGTTTTGTGACAATCACATGTAAAGGATACTGGGAGATCTGATAGGTTGAGCCGTGTGCTCGTAAAAGGCCTGGGATGCTCTTTTGAGGTTTTGTTGACGCACGTAATAAGTTCTGAAGATTCCACAGTATGGCCAGTGATCATGAAGACTTGTAGGTGGTGGGCCTGCATTCAGTATGAAAAACGACTGGCTCTGTAGAACTTCCTATGACGAGTAGATTCAGAGATTGATTGAGATAGTAGTAGCAGTGATGATGATGATGATTCGAGGACAATGATTCGCTGATGATGATCCAAAGAAGAAGACTTGTGCTAGCAGATTTGTGTCAAGAAATACCTTCCTAGTTAAGAGGGAGTGTTGATGTATATGTAACTTCGGAATGTATTTTACCCATGTATATTGTATTCCTGTAGAGATGTTATTATTCCTCTATACATAAGTCATTGTATTCCTATAGATATTTTATTATTCCTCTATACAGAAGTGTCGGCATTTATATTGTAAGTGTCATAACTTATAATTGATGGGTTATTAGACCACCTTGATGGGGTTGGCCCTGTATGAGTCATGTGGGTAAAAGGGTTATTAGACCACCAAGTGTGGGGTCGGCCCGGATTAAGTTAACCATGGGTTATTAGGCTAAGCTAGACAAGTCAACCCCATTAGTTTATTGGGTAGAACAGGACAACCATAAATAGAGATTGGGAGGTCTCTATTTGATCACTCATTACTCACACTTCTCTCATTCGAAAAGTGGCACACTTGTGAGGAGGAGGATCTGCTGCTAGGAGAAGACTATCTCTTGTACTTTGGTTGTATCATTGCTCTTTCTATCTCTGAGGAAGTTGCAGGGTTTTTCAACTTCTTGGTTTTCCCTGGTGAAACTCTGTGTCTCTTGTGTACTTGCATTATTGTGTCCATGATTGATATGATGTAGATATGTAGTAGATATGTTGTAGATATGATGTACATGTTATTCTCTTAGTTAAGATCTTAGATAAGATTGAAGTAAATTCTGAAAAACTAACATCCTTGCACTGTAGGTTCATAGGCACCAGTCAGCTGACGTTAAGATCATTCAAACTGCTTCTTTCCTTAGTTTAAATTGTTTTCCTCCATCCAGACTGTCATTCGGTCAGTCATCTGAATCACCATACAGACCTTAATACTTTCTGCATTAGTTTTATGCTTATTTAGAATCTAGTTTATTAGGTCTTTGAACTATAATATTTCTTACCTTTAATTAGCCTCCTTAGATGTAATTATGATCTCGTTTTACACCACTTAGAGTTTTAATTAAGTTTAGTCATCATCCTTAGTTTTCATTCTATCTTTCCTTAACCTTGCTTCAGTTGCTTTACAAAGTATGTTTCTCTTATGTCTGATTCATTAATGCTTTACTGTTATAGAATTTATCAGTTTCATTCTTAGTGTAGTTTATCATATGTCATTAAGATTAATATCAGATTAGGTTTAGCAATTTCATTCTCCAAGTTATCTCAGTCTTGAATCATTTTTTCCATTCATACAGTTAATGAAGATGTTCATGAAATAGGGTTTGGTTCAGAAATAAATATATTTATCAAGTTTTCTAATTGTTTCTATATAAAATATCTTTATCAAGTTTTCTACTTGCTTCCAAATCAAATTCAGTTCAAGTAAATATCTTTATTAAGTTTTCTACTTGCTTCTAGATTTCATTAGTTCCAATCATTTGCTCATGGATGAAAGATAGGTCATAATGTTTAAAGTTAATTGTAATTGGTCTCTTTGTAGTTTACATCTCTTTGTAGAAATTAGGTTAGATTTACTACCATTTTGTTTTACTATTACATTTGAAATCAACTTTGATTCATTTGCTCCCATTCCTATTACATTTGATACACTTCCTCGGAATCCCCAAGGAGAATGGAATTACATAGTTTAGTGTAGTCTTGAAATATTAATTGAATGCCTGAATAGTTGTTGAATTCACTTAGTCGTTTGTAGTTTGCTTTAAGTTCTTTGTTTCATAGTTAATTGTCAATTGGATTATCTCATAGATAGGTTTCTAAACTCATTTACAGTTGTTTCTAATTCCTAATTTAGATTTTTAATTAGTAGTTTTCAACTTCATTAAAGTAGTTCTATTTTTTATTCAGTCTTGCTTCCTAGTATAACTTTGCTGCTTTTATCTTTCCGGTTGTTATCCATAGAGTAGAGTAGTATACCTTGATACTATTCTGATATGTTGGTTTAGTTAGGTTTAATTAGTTCATTTGTTGTATTTCTGACGTTTGACTCAGTTTTTCATTTTGAAAGATCTTTCAATATTTTCTTTATTAAAACATTTCTAAGGTCTGTTGAGCTGAAACAATAGGTGCCATTCTACCTCAGCATATACTGTGCCACAACTCTAATATTACCAACCCTGGTCGATAATTAAATATTTTGGTGATTCTTTAAGACAATAATTACACCTCAACATTTTGGTGTCGTTGTCAGGGAGTTGTAGATAGGTAGAATTCAACTGTAGATAGGTAGAACTCAATTGTAGATAGGTAGAACTCTCTTTTGAAACTTAGATATAGATTTGAATTCTCTTCTTTGAAATTTAGAAATACGTTGGTGGCGGCTGAGCGGTAAGACGAGAGGTAAGAACCTGCGCATCTGTTATAACAGGCATCCCCAAAACTCAGCAATAGTAGTATTGCAGTTAGAATCTATTTCAGTTATAGTTTGTTTTCATGAGTAGGTCTAGAGACTCAAAAGGTAGATTTATTAAAACTGGCCCTCCTACTAGAATCCCTACTAAAATTCCTACTAACCTATATGAGGGGCGTGCCACCCCAACTACTAACTCAACAGAAAGGTATGGGAAGACACCTAAAGGGGATAGTCCTACTTGGAAAGCAAAGAAAAACTTTTCTAGAAATCAATTAGGGGAAACCAGGGACATCATAATAGTTTTTTCATAAATAAATTCCACTAGAGGAACCTCAAGCTCATATTGAGACTGAACTTAGACAAGAGGAAACTCAAAAGGATAACACTTCAGAACCTCTTAACCCTCCCTAGTAGGTGGTCCAAACAGAGTAGGTGGTCCAAACTTAGTAGATTTTGTTGATCCTGCATAAGTAGACACTCCTTTTGAAAATTCTGTGAACATAGTTCTTTCACATATTGAAACAAAAATGGTAGGACCTTCAAAGATGGACTCCCACGTAGCTGGTAATTCTCCTCCTTAAAAGAAAAATATTTTCCCTGAAATAGAATGTTGGGATATCCCATATTCTCCAAGAAAGGATCTTCCTAAGTATTCTCTCTTTGGAAATCAAATCTTCATGCAGGATGAAAATGAAGATCGTGTCCGACAAGATGAAGAAGAGGGAGAGGTTAGAACTGACGGTACTTTTGGATTCCCTATCTTATACATTGCACAAGATGTAATTATGAAAAACATCCCTCGCTCCTCACTACCTACCTTCTATGGGAAGAGTAGTGAGGATCTGGATACATTCTTATTTGAATTTGACATTTTGTGTAGGAGCTATAATTACCTACAAGATGGCCAAAAACTAAAACTCTTTCCTGCCACATTAAGAGATTCTTCTCTCCGACGGTTCATGGGGTTGGGAGAATCTAGTATTAGAACTTGGGAAGACATGAAGAATGCATTTCTATGGAAGTATCGGGATTATTTTAAACCTAAGGACTCTCGCAATGATATTTTCAAAATTCAACAACTTGAAGATGAGAGCCTAGAAGACTATCTCGAAAGATTTAACTATGTGTTACATAAATCCAAATATAGTGATCTTCGGTAAGATGCAGTGAGAACACTCTTCCTCAAGGGAATCTCAAAAGAATTCTTAGAAAACCTTAATCTCATGGCAGCAGGAGACATCTCTCATAAGCCTTTTTCACAGATTTGTGAGCTATGTAGGAATTACTCTAGGAGCAGAGGGAAAGGTGGAAGCTATGTAGGAATTACTCTAGGAGCAGAGAGAAAAGTGGAAGACACTTTCGAGAATCTTATGCTAGGAACCTAAAAGGAAACACATCCAGTCCTGGTGGAGTTACAAGGGTAGAATTGTTAGGATATTCCTATACTCCATCCTAGTCCCACCAGTAATTTGATCATTTACATTTTCAGTCATGCATGCACCTTTTAGGGTTTGCATGCATTCTATGGTTTGCATACATTCTGCATGCATCCCAGTCATCAGTCCAGCACCTAGCCCTCAGTTAGCCAGCCCCCAGGAGCTTCTCACTATTCAGTTTTAGCCCTCCAGTTGCTTAATGTGCCCTTCTTTCTTGATTTTAGGGAGCAACTCGCCCTTCTTCACCTACCAGTCCAGTTGTCACTCAGTCACACTCAGTTACAGTTAGTTACACTCAGTTACAGTCAGTTACAGTCAGTCACAGTCAGTTACATTCAGTTACACTCAGTTACATTGAGTTACACTCAGTTACACCTACCAGAGTTAGTTTGACTGATGGTTGACAGTTACTTGAGCATTGATGACTCCACTGATGATGATGAAGACTTCCAGTTGCGCTCCGATGATCATGAGGACACCTAGTTGTGCTCCGATGACACTCCAGTGATCCTTTGATCACTCCATGAAGGCTAATTCGAATTTCCACCTTAGGCATTCGAATTCCTCATGCATTGTATTATTTATATGTCCATTTGTGATTAATAATTAAGTATGACCGAAGTATTATTGCTTCTATCTGAGTTCTACTGTACCATATTATTCTGTTGCTCATTATACTGCATGTATCACTCTTCTTCTATTTTCTTGCTTAATCATAATTATTCTCTTGTGAGATACATCATCTCTTAGATCTGCTGTGAGGATTTTCACATGGTATCAGAGCATGTTGAGAGTATTGTTTATCTCCATTCTTGAGAGTTTTTTGCAGGTTATTACCAAGATTTCGAGTGCAGCAGTTGTAGCAGAATCTGCATTTTTGCAGCAGTAGCAGTTGCAGTTATTCTATATTGTTTTTGCAGGTCTTCTACAACTTCAATGAATTTAGAAGAAATTACTCCTCTTTCTCTATTCAACTATGATGAATGGAAACCAAAAATAATAGCATATTTAAAGAGCCATGATCTCTTTGATTTCTATTTTGAAAGAGAGTTCGAATCCTCTACAAAGAAGATTAAATGGTTGAATAAAGGTGACATGCACATTGGAAGAATGAAGCTTACTATGACTGATTACATATTGTACCCGACCATCTTTGATATTGAAACTCCAAAAGAGTTATGGGCTCATCTGGATGAAAGATTCGGCAAAAAGAATGATGGTTTTGGTCCAAATCCCTTCAAAAGCAAGCAAGGTGATGCATTCGCTCCACCTGATGGTCTCTCAGATCATGATGAATTCGCTCCTCCTGATGGTCTCTCAGATCATGTTGCATTCGCTCCCCTTGATGATCTCTCAGATCATGAACCAGTATCATCTCATATTGAAGTTGTTGACAAAGAACTTGCAGATTCTCCGCTCATGCTCAAACTTTCTTCTCTTTCTGTGCCAGCTCACACTCTAGATATTGCAGAAGGTCCTAAATCCTCTCTTGCACCAAAGTTTGTTGGTTTGCATCATGATCACATGATTATTTTGGAGGTAACATCAGCTATTGGAGGTAATGCATTTGCTCCTCTTCAGCAAACATCTCTTATTTACTACTATATGATCATTAGCACATGCTTTCAGAAGGTTATTGAAGAATATGGCCATTGCCACCCGCTTGAGATAATTTCTCATGCATATGATAGTTTTGATCTCACCCTTGCTAGTTCAAAGGAGATCTCAAGAAACTGTTTTGAAAGTCTTAAATCTGATTTTGATTTCAAGCAAACATGTAATAGTTATTTTTGGCATAATCTCACCCATGGTGGTTCAAAGGAGAAGACAAAAGACTATATGCACTTTCACAGATTTGATCCTACCTCAGCTGATTCGAATCACAGGTTCAAGGATCATTCTCATACTATTGGATTTGTTCTCATCACATTCGATCTGAAGAGCAAGTACAAGCACATGCTTTTTGAGCATGATCCACTTCTTCCCAAGAAGAAGATACCTCCAGACATATGACCAAGCATCACACATGCTTGAGTTTGGAGCATTTATTTTTATGTGTGCCTTACAGTCTATTTTTTGAGGAGGGGGTATGTTTCCCATGAAATTTTCTCACTTCCTTGGTTTATTGATTGTTATTATTCATTGTATTGGGTGACCTTTGGTCTTAGTTACTAGGGCCCAGGATGGATTAAGGGGGGGTGTTAGGATATTCCTATACTCCATCCTAGTCCCACCAGTATTTTGATCATTTACATTTTCAGTCATGCATGCACCTTTTAGGGTTTGCATGCATTCTAGGGTTTGCATACATTCTGCATGCATCCCAGTCATCAGTCCAGCACCTAGCCCTCAGTTAGCCAGCCCCCAGGAGCTTCTCACTATTCAGTTTTAGCCCTCCAGTTGCTTAATGCACCCTTCTTTCTTGATTTTAGGGAGCAACTCGCCCTTCTTCACCTACCAGTCCAGTTGTCACTCAGTCACACTCAGTTACACTCAGTTACAGTTAGTTACACTCAGTTACAGTCAGTTACAGTCAGTCACAGTCAGTTACACTCAGTTACACTTAGTTACAGTCAGTTACATTCAGTTACACTCAGTTACATTGAGTTACACTCAGTTATACCTACCAAAGTTAGTTTGACTGATGGTTGACAGTTACTTGAGCATTGATGACTCCACTGATGATGATGAAGACTTCCAGTTGCGCTCCGATGATCATGAGGACACCTAGTTGTGCTCCGATGACACTCCAGTGATCCTTTGATCACTCCATGAAGGCTAATTCTAATTGCCACCTTAGGCATTCGAATTCCTCATGCATTGTATTATTTATATGTCCATTTGTGATTAATAATTAAGTATGACCGAAGTATTATTGCTTCTATCTGAGTTCTACTGTACCATATTATTCTGTTGCTCATTATACTGCATGTATCACTCTTCTTCTATTTTCTTGCTTAATCATAATTATTCTCTTGTGAGATACATCATCTCTTAGATCTGCTGTGAGGATTTTCACAAGAATTGGGAAACCTATTAGAAAATTTCAAAACAGATATCTTAGGAGCTATGGGTTCTCAACTAGATTCACTAGAAGCTAAAAGGAGATAGGATGAAGAGCGGGCAGCAATGAGTTTTTTCTATCCTAGGTGTAGAACTAAACATTTCTAATGAGAATGTCCATTGAATAATGTTTCGGTTTGTCACCTTTGTACAGAAGAACATCCAACTGATAATTGTCCATCATTGCCCAGGTTGCAAGCTGTATACAAGAGTGGAAACTTTGGTGAAACATCTAGATCCCTCGAAACCTAGAGATCAACCATCATATCAGGACCCATCATCACAAATTCCACCCTATTACTATTTTTATCAACCTCCTCAACAATGGAACACTTCAAGTTTGCAAAATGGGCCACCGTAGTACCCTCCTCAAAATGCTCAACAACAGCAATGGCCACATGGGTGGAGAGGAAAATATTATGCTCAAACACCTCCTCATATGCCTAACTATCCTTACCCACCTAATATCCATCAACGTTTGCCTTGATTTGTACCTCCTTCACTACACCGTATCCCAAATCAACCTCACCATTTCCAAAATATGAATCCTCCAATACCCACAATATTACCTGCACAACCGATACCAAATCCTAACAACAAGCCAACCCAAGCTATTAATAGCATTGGGTTGTTACCTCTTCCATTATATGCCATTTCTACCGCACCAATACATGAGATTCACTGCAGTCTAGAAGAGTTTTGCAAGATCAACCCAAGTCATCAGTTGTTATTCGAGAAGAGAATAAAGAAGAAAACATACCTAATGAAGTTTTGAATGATGCTATTCTTGAAGATGTGGTTATTCCTAAATATACAACACACAACCATCCACATAAAGAAGTAATTACAGGAGAAAAATCACCCCCATATCCAGACCGTCTAGTAATAGAAAAACCTGTAACTTATCCAAAGTATGATATCATTAACGAATTGAAAAATATTTGTATTAAGATCCATTTGTTACAAGCCATTAAGGATATCCCAATCTATAGTAAAGTAATAAAGGAAATCTGTATTAAAAGACCAGAGAGAAAACAAAAAGACCCTTCGACGATTCATGTAATAAGAGAAATGTCAAATTGCATAGCAAACCAACTTAGAATCCCCAAGTATTCAAACCTAGGAAACCCTATGGTGACTGTTAGCATCAATAACACTACCATAAGAAATACACTTATTGATCTAGGAGCTACTATTAACCTGATGACTACCACAGTTTTAGAAACTCTCCATTTAGGATAGTTCCTTTTCCCTACCGCAACAATGATAGAATTAGGAGATCACATTATGGTGCAGCTTGGGGTCTTAGATGGCATCACCGTATCAGTAGATTCATTGGAATATCCCGTGGACTTCATGGTGATAGAATCAAAAGACCCTTCAAAAGGTCATCCCATTATTCTGGGAAGACCTTGGTTGGCTACTACCAATGCATTTATAGGATGTAGGAATGGAGATATGATTATCTCTGATGGGTTATCTACAAGAAATCTAGCTTTATGCCCACCAGCATAGCCAGTAACTGAAAATCTATTTTGGTTAGATTATCCTTTGGGGGATGAGAACTTGGAAGAAATTTCCCTTGTTAGTGATTTCTCCTGGGCACTAAAAGAACAAAATAATGAGAATGTGTTGAACCAATTTATCTCTTCCACAACATGTATAGACTTTCCTCAGTCTTTCTCCCAACTTGACAAAATATTTGGAGATGAATTCCAAGAAAACATGAGCCTCTCAACATTTACAATTACACCCTGTGTCTTCGCAATTGAAGAACATATGGGAACCTATAGCATACCTTGCAAGGTTGGTTCTGAAAAATTTCTACATATAAATGTAGGTTTAGATGAGAGTCAGCAAAAACAATTACTAAAAGTTCTCAAGAGTCAAACTGGAGCATTTGCATGGGAATATACCGATATGAAAGGTATACACCCAGATACCTGTATCCACCACATTTACACAGACTCAAACATACCTCCTGTCAGGGAACCCCAGAGAAGAATCAATCCAACCCTAAAGGATATAATCAAGGATGAATTACAAAAACTCCTTAATGTTGGTTTCATCTACCCAATTTCCAACAGTAATGTTAGTTTTTCAGAATTTACTTCAATTTGATCTAGGATCTTAACTAAGAGAACAACATGTACAACATATCAATCATGGACACAATAATGCAAGGACACAAGAGACACATAGTTTACTTGGGGAAAACCATAAAGGTGAAAATCCCCAATAACTTCCTTAGAGATAGATAGAGCAATGATACAACCCAATTACAGAAACTCCTTAATATTAGTTTCATCTACCCAATTTCCAACATTAATGTTAGTTTTTCAGAATTTACTTCAATCTGATCTACGATCTTAACTGAGAGAACAACATGTACAGCATATCAATCATTGACACAATAATGCAAGCACATAAGAGACACAGAGTTTACTTGGGGAAAACCATAAAGGTGAAAAACCCCAATAACTTCCTCAGAGATAGATAGAGCAATGATACAACCCAAGCATAAGAGATAAACATCTCCTAGTAGCAGCTTCTCCTCCTCCACAAGTGCACCACTCTCCCGAGAGTGTGAGAGAGAATAGAATGATAAAATAGAGTGCCTCTCGCACTCTATTTATACTTGACTTGACTTGCCTAATAACCTTTACTAGGTCGGACTCAACTTAACCACATAACACAATGCTGATTGGGACGACACCCAATACGGTGGTCTAATAACCCTTTGACCCACATGGCCGACCCCCACTAGGGTGTCTAATAACCCTTCAACCCACATGACTTATACAGGGCCAACCCCAACAAGGTGGTCTAATAACCCATCAAGTATAAGTTACGACACTTACAATATAAATGACAACACTTTCGTATCGAGGAATAATATTATCTCTATAGGAATACAAACACTTCCGTATAGAGGAATAATACCATCTCTATAGGAGTACAATATACATATATGAAATACATCGATGAAATACAATCTGAAGTTACATATACATGAACACTCCCTCTTAACTAGGAAGGTATTTCTCAACACAGGTCTTCTAGCACGAGTCGTCTTCTCTAGATCATCGTCACTGGATAATCATCATCAAGTCATCGTCATCATCACTGCTGCTACTATCTCAATCAATCTCTGACTCTACTCGTCATAGGAAGTTATACAGAGCCAGCCCTTTTTCATACTGGATGTAGGCCCACCACCTGCAGGTCTTCATCATCACTGACCATACTGTGGAATACTCAGGACTGATTACTTGCCCCACCAAAACCTCGAAAGAGCATCCTAGGACTGATTACGAGCACACTGCTCAACCTATCGGATCTTCCAAGATATTTTACATGTTGACCTTCACAAAACCTACTCAAAGCATCCCAATATGTTACGAGCAAACCGCTCTACATGTCTGGATCTTGAGAGAGCATCCCAGGATGTTACGAGCACACCGCTCTACCTGTCCTGATTTTAAAGGATCTTTTCTATGTGAACTTTTGCAAAACCTGCTCAGAGCATCCCAAGATGTTATGAGCAAACCGCTCTACCTGTCTGGATCTCAATAGAGCATACCAATATGTTACGAGCATACCACTCTACCTGTCTGGATTTTAAAGGATCTTTTCTATGTGAAACTGTAGCAAAACCTACTGAGAGCATCCCAGGATGTTACGAGCACACCACTCTACCTATCCAGATCTCGATAGAGAAACCCAGGCTATTACGAGAACATTACTCTACCTGTCTGGTTTTTAGAGGATCTTTTCTATGCTACCTGCACAACCTATCCATGGCCACAGAGTATCAAACCGATACTCACCATACATCATCCTGACGTACATCATCACATGATCAACTTGATCATCATCATAGCATCAACCTGATGCATATCATCTGGAGAAACATCCTAAAGCTCGTCATCTGTGATCATCCTAATCATCATCATATCATCAACCTGATGCATATCATCTGGAGCAACATCCTGAAGCTCGTCATTTGTGATCCTCTTGATCATCATGCATATCATCTGGAGCAATATCTTGAAGCTCGTCATCTGTGATCATCTTGATCACCATCTGATGCATACAAAGTATCTACCTAATACATATCATCATACATGATCTACCTGATCATACAATGCATCCTCTTGATACATACATCAGTACATGATCTACCTGATCGCACAATGCATCCACCTGATACATACATAAGTACATGATCTACCTGATCATACAATGCATCCACCTGATATATACATACATGATCCACCTAATCATATCAAGCATCCAACATCATGCATATACAAATACATGATCCAACTGATCATATCAAGCATCCAACATGATGCATATACAAATACATGATCATAATGATCAAGGCATCCAACTGATGCATATACAGAGTAGTAATTGGAGCATCGTCCCGATGCTCATCATCCAACGCTTACATCCACAACCATGGGAAGGATCCTCCTCTCACCATGCTTGGAATGGCTCCAGTAGATGTGTCCATCACTTCTTCCTCGAAGTGTCATCGATTTAAAGTGCACCAAGCCTCTCTCTGAAGTACTCGAACTTCACTATGGCTAGTGGCTTCGTCAGCACATCTGCAACCTGCTCATCTGTCGCAACATACAAGAGATTCACTACTCCTCTCTGCACCATATCCCTGATATAGTGATATTTGATCTCAATGTGTTTTGACCTATCATGGAACACCGGGTTCTCAGACAGCTTCACACAACTCTGGTTGTCACAAAAGATACTAGTAGCCTCAAGCGGGAGATCAAATAACTCAGACAGTAGCTTTCGGAGCCATACTGCCTCACAACTAGCCAAACATGCTGCAACATACTCAGCCTTGGCTATACTTAGTGCTACGCAGGACTGATTCCTACTAAACCAAGAGATCACACTTGATCCCATACTGAAGCAGCACCCAGTTGTGCTCTTCCTATCTGCAGCACTCCCTACCCAATCTGAATCAACATAACCATGCAGGTTAAACTTTTGATTCGCATCATACTTGAGCCCATAATCAACTGTACCCTTCAGGTACCTCAGAATATGCTTTACAGCAACCAGGTGAACACCTCTGGGATTCGTAGGAACTAGCTCAATGTGTTCACTGCAAAGCAAATATCTGGTCTCGTGTTCGTCAGGTACATCAAGGATGCAATCATCTGATGGTACATTGTGACATCAACCGGATCAGATGAAGCATCACACATAATCTTAAGGTTCGATTCCATAGGTGTGCTCATGTCCTTACAGTCCATCATCCTGAACCTCTTAAGGATTTCTACTGCATACTTCCCTTGTCAAAGGAAGATTCCATCTGCACTCTGCCACACCTCCATGCTTAGAAAGTAGTGCATCATCCACAAGTTCTTCATCTCGAACTTGGCAGCAAGATTCCGCTGCGTGTCGGCAATCAATCTAACCTCACCTGTAAGAAACAGGTCATCCACATACAAAAGTAGTATCACTGGATTGCCTTCCTCAACCTTGTAATAAAGGTTGGAATCTGCTTTACTCTTGGTAAAGCCCAAACTAGATAGAAAGTTGTCTATCCTACCATACCAAGTTCTGCACATATATGACTTCCTTTATTGTGTCTCAAAACCAAGTGGCTGCTCCACATACACTTCCTCTTCGACTACACCATTCAAGAAAGCTATCTGGTGTATCTTCCATTTCATCACTGCAGCCAGAGCAAGTACTAATCTGATGGAAGTGTGCCTGGCTATAGGTGTAGAAGTCTCTTCATACTCAATCCCTTTTTCCGGGAGAAGCCACGAGCTACAAACCTCGCCTTGTATTTCTCCATGCTACCATCTGCAGCATGCTTGATCTTATAGATCCATTTCAAAGTCACAGCAGACTTCCCTTCAGGTCTTGGGACTGCATCCCAAACATCATTCTTCATGATCGACTGGTACTCCTTGATCATGGCATTCTTCCTAAATCCTAGGAACTTCAATATATTCAATATCTTCAATAGATAACTTTGTTTCTGAAATAAATGTTGTAGTCCTTCTTTTGTAGGTGCTCGTATACAATCTTTTCTATAAAACAAGTTAAGTTGCATGATTAGAAGCTTCTCATAGTTTTTCAGAACAAATTCTTACACATAAAGAAATATGTCATATAGTCATGCAATTATTTTAGCCAATGCTTCAATACAACATTTATCCATATCACGTAACTTTCTAGATGCCTTCCAATCTCTACCAGAACATTGTTAAGAGTTTGCACTACTCCCAACATGTTAGCAAAGAGGTTTCATTCTAGATAAGTAGCAATGGAATGTTGTACAGTGCCATAGGCCACTTACACATTACATGCATATTAGTAGTATGTTGTTCATTAATGCAATTATTCTAATATGCCAAAATACACAGCCTAACTCTAGGAACATCAGTATATACATCATTGAACAGTATTATTTAAATAGTCAAATATGCAAGAAATGATAATTCAAACACTTATCTTTGTTTGGTTGTTGGGTGGACTCCCTCTGAATATCTGCATTCTTGCATAAACTACTGGAGTGTGCTCCCTCTTGATCTTTTCTTCCAGGATTACTTGTCCTTGAACTTATATCCATCCTCGATCACTATGCATGCTTACAAGTATCATTATTGTGATATCCTTGAGATCTCATACATAATCATACATTTATTAGTATATTCTCAATACTATCAAAACACAATAATCTTAAACATGTATATTCATGATCATTTCAAACACAGATAATAGGCATTAGCATTCAATGTTTTAAGGAAGACTTCTCTTACTCATTGCTAAGTTTTAATATTGTAAGATAGAAAATAGCAGCATTGCATTCCATTTCTACCATAATAGCATATACAGGATCACTAAAGAAACAACAAGCACAGCATAAACACAAGAGACATAAATTTATCCTGGGAAACCCTCATGGGGTAGAAAACCCAGCAAAGCTTCCTCAATATAGATGACCAACAATATACAAAGATGTAACCCTGAGCATAAGCTCCCCCTTCTCCATAGCAGACCTCTCCTCCACAAGTGCGCCACTCTCAAGTGAGTGAGTGTGTGTAAAATGAGGAATACACCTCCTCTATTTATACACTACTCTGACTTGTCTTTTACACAAAGCATGTAGGCTCGTATTTAACCAATGGGTTAAATACCCCACTACAACTGACTGGGCCGACCCCTCTAGGGTGATCTAATAACCCTTTGACCCACATAACACATACAGGGCCGACCCCCACTAGGGAAGTCTAATAACCCAAGTTACCACAATCTGACGGAGGAATAAACATCTCCGGATATACAATAAGATCTTCACGGAGGAATGAAACATCTCCAGAATAGTAAAGTACAAATATAATATTCTTTGAAGTTACAATATATCAACACTCCCCCTTAACGAGAAGGATATTATAACAACATCTGCAGGAGCAAGGAGCCATCAACATGATACATGATACATCTATAAATCATTGGAAGCTTTCTCAACATCATCAGTAACTCAAGCAGTTACTGGAACATCTTCAATACTGGAACATCAACATCTTCAGTACTGAGTCTTTATCTTCTGCAGCACTCGAACAACTACAACAACATCAACATTTGGATCCTCACAATCATCAGCATCGTCATCATACGATCATCAGCATCGTCATCATACGATCATTAGCATCGGGATCATCTCGATCTACAGCATCTGGATCATCTCGATCTACAGCATTTAGATCATCTCCATCTACAGCATCTGGATCATCTCGATCTACAGCATCTGTATCATCACGATCTACAGCATCTGGATCATCTCGATCTACAGCATCTGGATCATCTCGATCTACAGCATCTGGATCATCTCGATCTACAGCAGCTGGATCATCTGTATTAGTATTCACACCAATACATTTATCATCAAAACATGTATTCTTACTAATGCATATATCATCAAAAACATGTATTCTCATTAATACATCTATCATCAAAAGCATGTATTCTCACTAATACATCTATCATCAAAAGCATGTATTCTCACTAATACATCTATCATCAAAAGCATGTATTCTCACTAATACATCTGTCATAAAAAGCATGTATTCTCACTAATACATCTATCATCAATACATAGCAGCATACCCTGCAACACACATGATCCAATTACAGGATAGTCAATCCCTCTCACTTTAGGACATAGGTCCAAGGATGATACAATCCTGATCCACTTACGGGATGATCAATCCCTCTCAATTTAAGACATCTCTCATGTCTATGGACGATGCAATCCATATCAACTTACAGGATGATCAATCCTTATCCTTTTAAGACACCTCACCATGTCTAGGGATGATGCAATCCCGAATCAACTTACAGGATGATTAGTTCTTATCACTTTAAGACACCTCACCATGTCTAGGGATGATGCAATCCCAATCTACTTACAGGATGATTAGTCCTTATCACTTTAAGACACCTCACCATGTCTAGGGACGATGCAATCCCAATCTACTTACAGGATGATTAGTCCTTATCACTTTAAGACACCTCACCATGTCTAGGGATGATGCAATCCCAATCTACTTATAGGATGATTAGTCCTTATCACTTTAAGACACCTCACAATGTCTAGGGACGACGCAATCCCAATTTGCTTACAGGATGATTAGTCCTTATCACTTTAAGACACCTCACCATGTCTAGGGACGATGCAATCCCAATCTACTTATAGGATGATTAGTCCTTATCACTTTAAGACACATCACCATGTCTAGGGACGATGCAATCCCAATCTACTTATAGGATGATTAGTCCTTATCACTTTAGGACATAAGTCCAAGGATGATGCAATCCCAATCCACTTACGGGATGATCAATCCCTATCTCTTTATGACATAAGTCCAAGGATGATGCAATCATGTCACGTACATTCTGAACCAAATGCTCAGGGACGATGCAGTCCTATCACGTCCACTAGGGACCACTTTCTCGGAGACATATGTCTACAGATCTCTTTTAGAACATGTGTCCATGGATGATACAATCCTCTCGTCCACTAGGGACCACATTTTCGGAGACATCTCTCTACGGATCACTTTAGAACTGAAGTCCCGGGATGATACAATCCTCTTGTCCACTAGGGACCACATTCTCAGAGACATCTGTTTACGGATCACTTTAGAACTGAAGTCCAGGGATGATACAATCCTCTCCTATCCACTACGGACTTCATTCTTGAAGACCATACGTCTACGGATCCTTTTAGAACATGTGTTCAAGGATGATGCAATCCCCCTTCTTTCTCGAAGACATATGTCTACGGATCCTTTTAGAACATGTGTTCAAGGATGATGCAATCCCCTTGTCAACTTAGACCCTATCTAAGGACCATCCACCAACCTCTCTGTCGGCATTACCAATATAGGTATCCACATCATCAACCTCACTGTCGATGTAGGCAATCTCGTCATAATTGACCACATCACTCCCCCTCTCGAGGAGGGTCCTACCAAGCTTGTCTCGGAAAATACTCAAACTTTTTCTTGAGGTAGAGGTTTGGTTAGTACATCGGTAACTTGTTCACTTGAGGTATAGGTTTGGTTAGTACATCAACAACTTGTTACAAATTCAAAATTTATAGTTCCTTTCTGCGCCATATCATGGAACACTAGATTCTCTGCCATCTTGATACAACTCTGTTTGTCACATAGGATCATAGTTGGGCCTATCTCTAAGTCAAACAATCCAGAGTCTACTTCACAACTAGTAGAGCAAGCAACTATGTATTCTGCTTCAGTTGTGCTGAGAGCCACACTAGACTGCTTCCTGCTATACCACGAGATCATGGCTGATCCCAGGTAATAACATCCTCTCGATGTGTTCTTCCCAATTAACATCTGTGTAGTCATCTGAAGTCATGATCTCCAAGATAGAATAGATCAAAGTCTATCATATCCTTTAGATGCCTCATCACATGCTTTTGCAACTATCAGGTGAACATATCTAGTTTCCACTAGATACTGACTCCAGCTGTTCTCAACAAGGTATATATCTTGCCTGATATTCGTCAGATACATCAACGACCCAATAATATGTATGTACAGAGTTATATACACTAACTCTGATGAGTCATTCATTAAAAGCTTCAAGTTGGAATCCATGAGTGTGGTCATTCCAACATATCAAGTCCTTTTAATATTTCTCAGCATACTTTCCCTGATTGAGAAAGATTCCTTCTGAGCCTTGCCATACTTCTAGACCTAGGAAGTAATGCATCAATCTGAGATCTTTCATTTTTCATTTCTGCAGCCATCTTCTCCTCTTTTTTTTTTTCATGATCTATTTCTCATTCCTTGTCAGAAAGAGATCATCGTCATACAATAATGGTATGATCCACAACCTTAAGGTAAAGGTTAGGATCAGCTTTACTTCTGGTAAAGCCCAAGCTTTGTCAAGAAGCTGTCAATTGTCCATCATTCACACTCTACATTGAGTGATCTTTTGCATATCTATCTGAGCCATCTCTCGTCAGATGGGTCTATTGATATGAGCCTCAAAATCATTCGAACTCTGTGGTGACTTCCTTATTGCATCCATGTCATATGTGTATAGAAGCCATATTCAACCTTGTAGAAAAGGTTGAGATCCACATCACCCATGGTGATCATTAAGCTCATCAATTGATTATCGATCCTGGGAACCCATACAGAACCTGATTCACACTTCTTATACTATTAAGAGAATGGTCTTATCTAGCCACTTGGAGCAAACATCTCATCATAATTCTCTTCCTCTTTCTAAGAGAATCTTCTAGCCACAAGCCTTCTATAGTGTGTTCGATTTGTAAATCCTTTTGTTGAACATCCATCGCTTGTTCAGTGTTTATCATTCATCATGATCTTTCCTACAAATCAAAATTAAGTACATGATTAGTAATACTTCATAATCATCAAATCATATTGACATGATAACCTATTATGCATACAGATATCATTTACATAGTTATGTAACTATTTTGACCAATACTTTGGCACAACACTTTCCCATATCCTGTATGCATACAGTGGCTATCTAGATGCCTTCCATCTCTACCAGAACATACTATCGAGAGTGTGCACAGCTCTCAACATGTCAGCAAAGAGGTTTCATTCTAGACAAGCAACAATGGAATGTTTGTCCAACTTACCAATCATATGCATATTAGTAGTATACTGTCCAATGCTCTATGAATGTTTACACTCAGCATGATATATTGTAGGAATACAAATATACATACAAGCAATATCATTTACTATTTCAAATAACAACTCAAATACTTATCTTTTATGTTTGTGTGGTTGCCTCCCGCTTGATCTTCTATATTTCTTTTGAACTTCTATTCATTTTGTACCACTGTGCATGCTCAAGTGTGCACTGGTGTCATCCTCATGATCTCATACACAAACATACATTCATTAGTATATTCTCAATACATTTTAATTCTAAATAATCTTGAATATGTATAGTCATGATCATTAGTATTCAGGGTTTCAAGGAAGTCTTCTTTTACTCATGAATATTCTTGTTTGATCATAGTACTCTTCTGGTTAATTAAACCATCAAGATAAGAGACATAATATGCATAAACCCTTGATTACTAACTTTATGAATAAGCATAACCAATCATACCAAGTATACTTATCTAAGGGATCCTAACACAAGGTAAGATTCTAACTTGACATAGGAAAACATACCTGGATTAGTATACCTGCTTAGTTATGTACGACATACCTAAACAATCTCTTCATTGATTTAGAGATCCCGAGCTAAAACCTACATGTCTCATAGGTTAAGCATAATATAACAAAGTCATACATACCTCATAAGTAGAACAAATATTATGGATGATTCTTTGTCTTCATGTTGTCATGGTCATGGAACTTGATTTGTCTTTTGTGATGTACCTGTATCTTGTTAGCAGACAACATCAACCTCACACAACACCATAATGTATTAGTACAATCATATAGCCCTAATCAATGAATGTATGCATTCATACTGTTACTAGGGTGATAAGACAATTCTAACATTAATCAAGATTGTACTAATAAATAATATGAAGATAAACACATTATGAACTTAATCAAGAATCAAATTTCAGGACATACCTGAACCTCCTTAAGTCATACCTGTCGAGACTTCTTGTAGTCTTCTTATGTAAGGCCTTAGCCTCAAATCCCCCTAAAACTTGATCTGGAGCTTGATTAGGGCTTGCTAGAGAAACCCTAAAAATTCAATATTTGACTTTCACACTTCTGAATGGATGGAAGGATGTGTCTTGCTGAGCTGATCAAACTAGCATACTTCAATTTTGAAATCTCCAAAATTTGACCCCTCAAAAGTGCCTTCGAAACTTCTGGATCTTCTGGACAGGAACCCGAACTAGGGTTTGATGAAGCCCACCCTTCTTTCCAATCAAAAGGTTCAATCCAAGGCTCTAAACTCTTATTTTTCTGAGGAGCTTCCAGCCGTGGTTACAGACTTAAAAAATTCCAACTTTTGTTGAAGCCCTAATTTTCCATCTTTCTGATCAAAATCCCGAACTGGGGTTTGATCAAGCCCGGTCTTATACCCAACCAAAAAATTTGATCTTGGTCTCTAACTTTAGATTTTCCTGAGTAGCATTCAGCCGTGGATTCCGATTCCAAAAATTCTAACTTTCTATGAAACCCTAAATTCTGGAAGCCATGAATGAAGGTGCTCCAAAAATAATTCTGTTTTGACAGAAATATGTACCTGATTGTTTCTGCTATAACTCTGAACTTTTCGCTCCACAGGGTCTGAAAAGTTTTTCTGTGGTAGCCTGACCTGTCATCTTTTCATATCGATAGGTCTGACATCAATTGGATTTTCTGAGAGAGAGTTATGCCAAGTGTCGCAACGTGACCTGTTTATGGGATAAAACAGGAGAGCAAACTTGTATGGCATTCCACATGTCACTGGTTCAGTTTCGGCCTCTGAACAAGTTTCCTGAGATAGTACAGTCTGTGTACTACTTGTCACATTTTACTAAATTTCATTTGGAGCTTCCTAGCCCAAGTTATGCCAAGTGTCACAACATGACCTGTTTATGGGATAAAACAAGAGACATAATATGCATAAACCCATGATTACTCAAACCTATACTTTCATGACTCTTCTGGTTAGTCATATCATCAATTAAGGTAAGAAACATAATATGCATACAACCATGATTATTCAAACCTATGAATAATCATTATCAATCATGCCATGTATACTTTACACAAGGTAGGATTCTAACTTGATATAGGAAAAACATACATGGATTAATATGTTAGTTGGTTATTGTCTAACATACCCACATGATGTCTTCTTGTTCTCTTAAGTGACTTGTGCTTGTAACCTGCATATCTCATATGTTAACCAAGTTATACATATCTCATAAGTAGACTTCTATGTGACCCATGGGAATGGGTGAACCTTTATCTTCATGTCACCATGGTCATATGTTCTTGAACTAGAACATGATTTGTCTTTCTTGATGTACCTTTCATGTTAGCGAACAACATAAACCTCATACAACATCACAATGCATTAGTACAATCATAATTGTCAAAACCTTAATCAATGAATATCTTCTATCATGTATTCATAATTTTATTAAGGTGATACGACAAGTCTAGTAATTAATCAAGATTGTAGTAACCGTAATGATATGAAGACAAATATATCATAAACTTAACCATGAGAAGAATTCGAAACATACCTATAATTCATACCTGTCGAGATTGCTTGTAATCTTCTTATATAAGGCCTTAGCCTCATCTCTCTCTGAAACAAGAACTTCTTCACTTATGCAGGTGACCAATCCATTCTCTTCTAGGATTAACCCAATCCACTTGATTTGCAGGAACTGGATCTGGAGTTGGATTAGGGTTTTTCAGAGAAACCCTAAAAATTCAAATTTCTAAAAGGATAGAAAGATGTGCCTTGATGAGTTGATCAAGCCGGTATACTCAAAATTTGAAAACTGCAAAATTTCACCCCTCAAATTTGACTTTGAAACTTTTGGATTCACTGGACATGACCCCGAATTATGGTTTGATAAATCCCACCCTTCTACCCAATCAAAAGGTTCTATCCAAATCTCTAAGCTTCTATTTTTCTGCAGAGCTTCCAGCCGTGGTCACATATTTGAAAAATTCCCATTTTTGCAGAAGCCTTAATTTTCCACTTTTCTGAGCAAAGTCCCAAACTAGGGTCTGATAAAGCTCGGCCTTCTCCCAAACCAAAAAATTTGATCTTGGTCTCTAAATTTTGATTTTGATGAGTAGCATTCAGCCGTGGTCTCCGATTACAGAAATTTCATCTTTCTCTGAAACCCTAAATTCCCGAAGCCATGAATGAAGGTGCTCAAACAATAATTCTGTTTTGATAGAAATATGTACCTAATTGTTTCTGGTGTAACTCTGAAATTTCCAATCCACAGGGTCTGAAACTTCTACGTGTGGTATACCGACCTGTCATATTTCCAACCCCATAGGTCTGACCTCAATTGGATTCTCTGAGAGAGAGTTATTCCAAGTGTTGCAACGTGACCTATTTACAGGATAAAATAGGAGTTCAAACTTGTATGGCGTGCCACGTGTTGCTGGTTCAGTTTCGGCCTCTGAAAACGTTACCTGAGAACGTACAGTCCATGCACTACCTGTCACTTTTTACAAAATTTCATTTTGCGCTTCCTAGCCCAAGTTATGACCTTTTTTCCTAGGTCACCTGTTTATGACTTAGATCTGGAAGAGGTAGAAACTCTAGATTGTACAGATCATAAAACACAAAGTACAACGAATTAGAAGTTTTCCTTTGGACACAAGGTACATGGAGATCTGATATGTGACCTGTTTAAGTTTCAGATCCGAAAATTTCGCCAAAATGGATTTATAGAAAAAGTGATATGATGACTAGTTTTTCTATATCAAGGCCTAGCATCACAAGTGCAACAAGTGTCATACATTCCATACCATGCCTTCTTTCAAGCTAGCTATGATACCATGTTAGTTTTTCAGAATTTACTTCAATCTGATCTAGGATCTTAACTGAGAGAACAACATGTACAGCATATCAATCATGGACACAATAATGCAAGCACACAAGAGACACAGAGTTTACTTGGGGAAAACCATAAAGGTGAAAAACCCCAATAACTTCCTCAGAGATAGATAGAGCAATGATACAAACCGAGCATAAGAGATAGACATCTTCTAGCAACAGCTTCTCCTCCTCCATAAGGGTGCCACTCTCCCGAGAGTGTGAGAGAGAATAGAATGATAAAATAGAGTTCCTCCCGCAATCTATTTATACTTGACTTGACTTTCCTAATAAACCTTTACCAGGTCGGCCTCAACTTAACCACATAACACAATGCTGATTGGGCCGACACCCAATAGGGTGGTCTAATAACCCTTTGACCCACATGGCCGACCCCCACTAGGGTGGTCTAATAACCCTTTGACCCACATGACTTATACAGGGCCGACCCCAACAAGGTGGTCTAATAACCCATCAAGTATAAGTTACGACACTTACAATATAAATGATGACACTTCTGTATAGAGGAATAATAACATCTCTATAGGAATACAAACACTTTCGTATAGAGGAATAATACCATCTCTATAGGAGTACAATATACATATATGAAATACATGGGTGAAATACATTCTGAAGTTACATATACATCAACAAGTAAATGGGTGTCTCCTTTGGTGGTAGTTCCAAAGAAAGTCACAGGAAAATGGCATATATGTGTTAACTTTCGAGAATTGAACAAGGCCACTCTTAAGGACTGCATCCCTTTTCCTTTCATTGACCAGGTGTTAGACACCTTATTAGGGAAACAATATTTTTCGTTCGTTGATGGGTTTAGTGGATACAATCAAATATTACTAGCACCTGAGGATCAAGACAAGACAACCTTTACTTGTTCTTTAGGGACATACGCCTATCGAGTGTTACCATTTGGCCTATGTAATGTACCTGCTACCTTCCAACATGCAATTCTAGGAATCTTTATTGACCTTATACATGATTGTGTAGAAGTTTATATGGATGATTTTATAGTTTATGTCAATACCTTCCAAGAATCCCTTGATAACCTTGAAACGGTTTTTATACGATGCCAAGAAATGAACTTAGCTCTTAGTCATGAAAAATGTAATATTTATTAACTGAGGGCATAGTTTTGGGACATCATGTCTCTCTTCAAGGTATCAAGGTAGATCCTGCCAAGATAGAAATAGTTGTTAATCTTCCTCCTCCAAAAACTTCGAAGGAAGTAAGAAGTTTTCTTGGCCATGCAGGCTATTATAGACGTTTTATTGAAAATTTCAATAAGATAGCCACACCTATGTTCAAGCTACTCATGAAAGATACAGAATTCCAATGGACTGAACCGTGTCAACATGCCTTTGAAACTTTGAAGGCAAAGCTATCAGTGGCACCAATACTTAGGGGCCCCAATTGGTCCCTTCCCTTCTATATATCCACTGATGCTTCTAACATAGCTATAGGGGCAGTCTTAGGTCAAAAAGAGGGAGAAACATCACATGCCATCTACTTTGCTAGTAAAAATTTGACTCCAGCAGAATCAAAATACATTGTTACTGAAAAAGAGTTTCTAGTAGTAGTTTATGCCATCAACAAGTTTCGTCATTATATCACAGGATATGAAATTTTCATACATACCGACCACTCCACCATTATATTTTTTATGAATAAACCAATCACCAATGGCAAGGTGACTCAGTGGCTTCTTTTGTTACAAGAATTTAACATCACCCTTGTTGATCGTCCTGGTCGAGAGAATGTGGTAGCAGATTTTCTCTCTCGAATTCAAACTGGCGATAATGCTAGTCCTGTCGATGATAGATTCCCATATGAACATTTGTTTGCTGTGTCTGTTTGAACCCCATGGTTTGCAAACATAGCCAAGCATTTAGCAACTGGAAAGCTACCAAACCATCTCTCCCCACCTGAGAATCGTAGGATCATAGTTCAAAGTTCTAATTATTCTTGTGTGGACAATGATATTTTTCATACTAGTTCTGATCTCATTATTAGATGATGTGTATGAGAGGATGAGATGGTAGAGATCCTTCATGCATGTCATGGTGGACCTTGTGGTGGGCATTTTTCTGACAAGAGAACAACATACAAAGTGTTGCACTCTGGATATTACTGGCCAAGCATTTTCAAGGATGCTGCCAAGTATGTCAAGGGGTGTGATAGTTTCCAAAGAATGGGTAGACCTATGCCATCCAATGAGATGCCTTTACAAACCCAAGTTATGATTGAGCCTTTTGAGAAATGGGCTCTATATTTTGTTGGGTCAATTTCCCCTATGTCTTGCAAGAAGAAGTACATCCTAGTCTGCGCAGATTATGTCACCATGTGGGTAGAAGCTAAAACCTTATTTTGAGCCACAGAGAAATCTATGGTAGAGTTTATATATGAAGAAATATTTACCTGATTCGGTGTACCTAGGGAGATTGTAACCGATCAAGGATATCAGTTTACCTCCAAGTTGATGAAATAGCTTACTGACAAATATGGTATTAGACATTGTAAATCTTCACCATATCATTTGAAAGCCAGTTACACCACAAAGGCTGGGTAGATAGGCTTCCAGAAGCCTTGTGGGCTTATAGAATAACTTGGAGGAATACCACTGACCACACACCTTATGAACTTGTTTATGGTAAACAAGTTCTTCTACCTATTGAATTTCGAGCCAAAACCTTTCATATGGCTGCACAATTAGGGATGAATCTAGAAGAAGCACAGAGACAACGAATCCTGCAGATAAATGAATTAGACCATATTAGGAAAGATGTTATTCAACGCACAATTTTAATTCAAAACCAACGTAAAAAGTGGCATGATAGATACATTAAACAAAAATAGTTCAAAACTGGAGACTGGTCATTGCTTTTTTATTCAACGTACAAAAACTTGAAAGGTAAATTAACTACTCGATGGATGGGTCCATATGAAATTTTTACAGCATTTGATAATGGATCTGTTAAAATTAAGAAAATTGATGATTCATAAATTTCCTTTGTTGTAAATGGACATAGACTTATACTTTGTCATCAACCAATATCTAAACAAGATTTTGTGTAGAATGCCTTACAATAGGAGGAAATGGAGTTGGTAGAAGAGGAAGTCATTCCTCCTTCTCCTGGTTCTTGAATTATTTTGGGTTATCTTCCTTTGTATATATGTAAATATATTTTTGTTTTCAATAATAAGAGTGGTTCTTGATAGTTGATTGCATCTATACAAGAAATTCACTCTCATGATCGGCTATGAAATTTTGTCCATTAAAACAGGAAGACTTTTTTCCCTTTTTCCTAAACTTCATATGACTTTTCTTTGTACATATGTTTTTGTTTTGAATAAATTTGAATAATCTAACAAGTGGTTTTTTAGTTTGATTACAAGAACCTTATAATCAGCTCATGCAATATTATCTGAAAAGGGAAGTTCTCTAAAAGAATTACTTATAATTCTCCGTCTCTTTCGATTATTGTTGAAAACTGAAAATTTATAGTGAAATGTTAAAACGTTCTTTACATCATTTTTAACCACTTTCTTTCATGATTATGTATATGGTATTTAATTCAGACATGTACATTTTTTATTTATCATTAGAACAATTGCTTAAGACCTATCATCATGATTTTCAAAAGTTCTATCTTTCACCTATGGACTACTAGTTCATCCTAGACTCACTATGAAAACTTGTCTCTTAAAGCATTCTTTAAAAAAAGATAGCCCAAAAGTGAGTGATACTTCTATGTTGTGGGGAACATTACTGATCTTTCATGAAAAACATGTACTGAGAATTCACAAAATAGCTTTAGGTTATTATCTTTTGACATTATCTATAATCCAAGCTATTATAAATAAATTTACTCATAAGGTTCACTCTAAAAATTTGAATTATGTGTTTAGCAGGCTTAGCAAACTCTAGTGCCAACCGGCTTCCTTACAACAACAAAAAAATTATATATATATCATTATATGAGGCAAACCCATCGGGGTACTGAACAGGCTCGCTAGCAGCGGGTCCATGCTAAGTAAAATCTTAAACAAGGAAGCTCGGTAAATGCAAGTGAGATCGTCGGGTATTGAACAGGCTCGCTGGCAATGGGGCTATGCTTGCATGGTACAAGATAAACCCACCAGGGAACTGAACAGGCCTACTGGCAGTGGGGCAATATCGGGTAAAAGAGGTTTGGATAACGCATTGCTATACACATGGCTCATAAAAAAACCTGAGTATACAAACACATGTTTAGGCCAATTATTTATACTCTCAATAGAGAATAGATGTAAGTTGGACTTGGACACTGTCATCTAATTCAAACAATACCTAGGGTATGACTATCCTAGAAATGGGACCCATAACTACGTTAATCTCACAAACTCTAGGGTGAACTTTATCTATATTCTTTGGATGACAAGAGATCTTTCAAATGAGTCATGGATGGCTAGTTTTCCTATGGCATTTTTCGCATCCATTGCACTATCATTCTTCATATGGTCTTCTTAAGCACTATTGTATTCTTTTTTATGAATGTACATATCTGAATCATCTCCATTTAATAGTTAATATTTCATTTTCTTACAAAAATTATCACAACATTTAAAAAAAAAAAAAAACTATTGCCTAGATCATTAATTGAAATATTTGAATATTAATCAAATTTTCTTTGATGGCTTGAGGACACACCATATTTTTGGTTGAACCGTTTTTTCCTTCTGAATATTTATGAAAAATTTCATTTATCTTTGACAAAATGATAGGTGTTTTCAGGATAATGGAAAAAGCAAAAGGAAAAATTGTTCTGATCAATGAGAAATAAAGAAGAACGCGACTAAAGTTCCAGAAAAGCAGGTTTACAACATCTCTTGTGTGCTAACAAGTCCCAGGTTTACAACATCAGTACCAGTCAGATCCATTAAAGCACATTTATGTACAAAGGTTTATATGAAGGGTTGAATGAAGGGTTGAATGAAGGGTCGAATGACGATCCGAATGAGGAAAATGGGAATAACGATCTGAATGAAGTGCCGAATGAAACCTCAGCTTGTAATGATATTAATAAGTGTGCTAAGATATTTAAAATTTTGATTTTTACTGATATATCTAATCAAATAATCATGTCAAGGATCAAATTAAATGCCATTGTTTCATACTCATTTCATTTCATCAAATGAATTGATTAACCATCATATGGCTATCATACGATTTTAATCCTCCATTAAATTATATCATGCGATCTATCATTTCATTTATTAAGTCATCATGATTTTTATGTGTAATTTGTGTCTATAATTTCATAATGAGGATTACGTTCAACCTGACCAAAGTTTTACTTTGGACATGGTTGAACATATCATAGCTATGTGGATTCACTAACTCAAGTAGTTCCATGACATCACACTACTCAAGGTAACTAAACGATAGCGTATCATTTGAACGTGCCAAATCTATCCCCACGATCCTTCGATCGTTCAAACAGATCTCAATTTAAACTGACCCTTATGTAAGTTTTGCTTCATCTTGCTCATTTTCCATCTACCCGAAACCTATAGGGCTCAGGCATGTCCCAAATTTTGCATTGGGTCACAATGGACTAATCACATTGGCCATATTCATTAGAGTTTGTCAAATTGATGTTAAGGGTGAAATAATTGCCAAGGAGGAAAATTACTAGTTTCTTAGGTTTACGGTGGAAGCTTTGGGATTTAGAATAATGGGGATAATAAATGATGTTGGAACATTAGGATGGAATAAATATTTAATAAACGAGATAAATAAATATATACAAGTGAAAATCAAAGATGCATTTGATCATGAAGACACATGCAGGAAGTGGGACCCACACAAGCTAGAATTTATGTGCCACATGGCATTCTCTTCTTGCAATTTTTAATCCACGGGAAGCCTAATGTTATTTGGATGATTTATAAGGTAAATAATAGTTCGCATGAGTCAATTAGGTCTAAATATAGAGGAAGAGTAACTCCCATGGAAGAGGAAGAGGCAATTCGGAGCTAGTGAGACACTTGCGCTACATTCCCTAGCTCTATGACAACAATGATGAAGATGCTATGACACCTATGACACAAATTAGACCTGAAGGATGACATATGACATATATGACATGTCAGGGCTAATGATAGAATCCAAGAGGGAGCTCAAGGGCATTAGGGCAGCTAAGATGCTTCCACATGTGATTTGGTGGAAGTGGGAGACTAGGAATTGTTGTACAAGTGGCGTTCTTTGGAATCTCTTCCCAACTTGAGTTGGAATGAGTCTCTTGGAAGGAATTTGACCCATGGAGGACATTAGCAATTTATAAATTTCAATAACAAAGAAGGAAACCTACTTTTTATCATTGGTAGAATTTGCAATTGCATTTGTGAAGAGGGAGAGCTAGTGGATGACTAGTTTCTTGCCTTAGCCAATTTCGAGGGTGAAAGATTCCCATCCAATTTTGTAATTGGAAAGGCCATTCAGAGCTATCATTTGGAGATTTAATGCAGTCTTTATTCGTAGGTGTAAGCTACAGGGCAGCTCATGGTTTCTTCTATTGCAGCTTACTCCTTCAACCATTTCCAGTTTTGATGGCATATTCTTGATCCTTGAGGCAGGGCGTTTTTGGTGAGCTATTGCACTCTTTGGGGGAGATTCTAATGCCCCATTTCTTTTTTAATATGAATTAAATACTCTTTTATTCATCTCCAAAAAATTTCAGGTCGAAATTCCAAGTAGAAATATGCAAATCGCATTTTTAATGAAAGAATAGTGCCATTTCCCCACTACCTTGTTGTGAACCAATGTAATGCGGATGATTTCGAATGAATGGATGGTTCTATGATACATTTGTTATTAATGGACTTGCATGGATGTATTTTACAAGTTTCATGTACTGTACTTGAGCATTTGAAGTATTTTTACTCAGTGTCATTGCATTGGGAGAAGAAATAGTGTCATTTCCCCAAGGGCCGAATGGGTGATTTTTGCAGCTGAATGGGAGAGGGTTGGAGAAGATATAATAATAAATTAATGGTGCAAATTAGAAATTAATAACATCCGTAATACATTCCCTACTTTTGTTCAGAAATTTGAGTAGGTTTGGAGGCATTTGGGAAGCCATTTTCAGTACTTACCCCAAGGGGATTTGAACCCAAAATTACTAGTAAAATTGCATACTTGGCCCAGAATCTTAAGAGAGTTTGCAGAGGTATTTTGGTGGCCAAATATCATACTTGAAAATCATATTGAAGTCCTAATATCATTCATACACCTTCCTTGAAGATTTGAAGGCATTTGGAGTCAATTTGAGACCTCTGAGACAAATACTAGTCAAAGGGAAATTACTAGTAAAGTTCCCTACATTGGCCAGCATTGAAAGAGGATTCTCAGAAGTGTTTTAAAAGTCCAAAATAATCCCTGAAATACATATTTATCTTCTAAAATCATCCATATACCTTCTCAGAAGATTTGGGAGCAATTGGAGCAATTTGGGGACCTAGAGCTCAAAACTAGTCAAAGGTCTAACTAGGGAAAAAAGTGAAAAATTGCCATTTTAATAAAATTCCTAACAAGGGACATTACAGTGGCCTAATCACGTTGGCCATATTCATTAGAGTTTTTCAAATTGATGTTAAGGGTCAAATAATTGCCAAGGAGGAAAATTACTAGTTTCCTAGGTTTGGGGTGGAAGCTTTGCGATTTTGAATAATGGGGATAATAAATGATGTTGGAACATTAGGATGGAATAAATATTTAATAAAGGAGATAAATAAATATATACAAGTGAAAATCAAAGTGGAGTTTGATCATGAAGACACATGGAGGAAGTGGGACCCACACAAGCTAGAATTCATGTGCCACAAGGCATCCTCTTCTTGCAATTTCGAAACCATGGGAAGCCTAACATTGTTGGGATGAGCTATAATGTAAATAATACTTGGCATGAGTCAATGAGGTATAAATATAGAGGAAGAGTAACTCCCATGGAAGAGGAAGAGGCAATTTGGAGCTAGTGAGACACTTGGGCTAGATTCCCTAGCTCTATGAAAAAAATGATGAAGATGCTATGACACCTATGACACAAATCATACTTGAAGGATGACATATGACATATATGACATGTCAGGGATAAAAATAGACTCCAAGAGGGTGCTCAAGGGTGTTAGGGAAGCTAAGATGCTTCCACATGTGATTTGGTGGAAGTGGGAGACTAGGAATTGTTGTACAAGTGGCGTTCTTTGGAATCATTTGGAGATTTAATGGAGTCTTTATTCGTAGGTGTAAGCTACAGGGCACCTCATGGTTTCTTCTATTGCAGCTTACTCCTTCAACCATTTCCATTTTTGATGGCATATTCTTGATCCTTGAGGCAGGGCGTTTTTGGTGAGCTATTGTACTCTTTGGGGGATATTCTAATGCCCCATTTCTTTTTTAATATGAATTAAATACTCTTTTATTCATCTCCAAAAATTTTCAGGTCGAAATTCCAACTAGAAATGTGTAAATCTCATTTTTAATGAAAGAACAGTGTCATTTCCCCACTACCTTGTTGTGAACCAATGTAATGCTGATGATTTCGAATGAATGGATGATTATATGATACATTTGTTATTAATATAATTCCATGGATGTATTTTACAAGTTTAATGTACTTTACTTGAGCATTTGAAGTATTTTTACTCAGTTTAATTGCATTGGGAGAAGAAATAGTGTCATTTCCCCAAAGGTCAAATGGGTGACTTTTGCAGCTGAATGGGAGAGGGTTAGAACAGATATAATAACCAATTAATGGTGCACATGACACCTTAATAACATCCTTAATACATTACCTACCTATTTTCATAAATTTGAGTGGGTTTGAAGGCATTTGGGAAGCCATTTTCAGTACTTACCCCAGGGGGATTTGAACCCCAAATTACTAGTAAAATTGCATACTTGGTATAGAATCTTAAGAGAGTTTGAAAAGGTCTTCTGGTGGCCATATAGCATCCATGAACATCATATTCAAGTCCTAATATCATTCATACACCTTCCTTGAATATTTGAAGGCATTTGGAGTCAATTTGAGACCTAGAGACCAATACTAGTCAAAGGGAAATTACTAGTAAAGTTCCCTACATTGGCTAGAATTGAAAGAGGATTTGCAGAAGTATTTTAAAGGTCCAAAAGAATCCCTGAAACACATATTTATTTTATAACATCATCCATATACCTTCGCAGAATATTTGGGAGAAATTGGAGCAATTTGGGGACCTAGAGCTCAAAACTAGTCAAAGGTCTAACTAGGGAAAAAAGTGAAAAAATGCCATTTTAATAAAATTCCTAAGAAGGGACATTACAATCTCCATCCTCTGCAATTTCACGCATCCTATCTATCCATATGCATCCTTTGACCTCTGTTCAATATGCCAATCTATTACGAGCCTGGAAGTTACCAAGACCTCCTCCGTAGTCCCGAATTCAAGGCCTGTCATGAAGTATTTTTGTGAGCCGGATGGGGTCCATTTATTCATCCTCTTGACGGCCATGATGCCGAGGCTTCACTCCCTTTTTCTAAGGGTTTTGATGGAAAAACCACTAAGGTTAGCCATCTCACCTTTTCCATGACAGAAAATTCCATTGCATCGACCACGAAACTGCCTAGGGAAGGAGCCCGTTGGCACAAACATATTTTTCTTCCACGAATGGAGCTCGAGTTTGCTCTTAAAGCCAATTATCAGCATGTTGCTGGCACCAAAGGATTCCATAGAGAATGGGTGAAGCCTGAATATCTCGAGCCATTGACTATCATTATCCATTTGATCACTTGTGAGGGTAAGTACACTATTTTCAAAGCCTGTCACTTTAGGCTACTAGCACATTTTGTTAATGGTTAGGCTCTTAATTTCCCCTTCTATTTCCTAAAGATCCTAGAGAAAATGTCTAGCCAGGCTAGGAAGAATACCACTAACCCCTCTGGAAGGTTATACCACCACTGCTTGATTAAAATCTTGATCACTCACTAGTTGGAAGGAAAGGGTCAAACCTATGAATGCTTTATCTTTGAAGTCCTGAACCCTCATCTAGGCAATAAGCCTACAGTCAAATCCCCTGCCTCTCGTAAATGTCATCATTTCCTAACCTATGCTAATGAGCCAGCCCAAACCTATACCCAAGAAGAAAAGGTTACCAAGTCTGTAATATTTAGTGAGGGTGCCTCGGGATAAATACACCCTATTCATTCATCCTCTCCTGAGCATGTCCATGAGGATACAACTACAAAACCTCCATTTTTCTCCCCAATACCCACAAAATTGAGTAAGGCTAATCATGACCAGTCTGATGACCAGACTGTTGTTCAGTCCATCAATCAGTCCGTCATTCAGCCAATGCATTCGGACAACCCTGACAACCAAGAAAATCATCCCGTCTTTGAATCACCTCTCCTCACGTTGGCCAATTTATCAGCCAGTTTACTTGAAGACCCTGTCTTGGAACCTACCTCTGCACATATTGAAGATAAGGCCCTTGAGGCACACATTACATATGCTAATCCCAAATCATCTCTAAGGGGATCAAGCCCTCAAAAGTACCCTACGTCTCTTGTAGAAGCATTTGCTCCACTCCATCAGACTGTGGACATATTAACCAAAGACATAGCAGAGTTGAGAATCCAGAACGAGAAGTAAGTTGAGATAATTTCTGGGCTTCGTCAAGAGAACAAGGCATTACGTTTTCAGGTGAACTGTGTGGAAGATTTAAATGAATCCAAGATAGCCTCCAACCTTTCTCTCTAGTTGAAGCGTGATACTTTGAATGACAAGTTTCATAAGCTTAGAGCTAAATCCAATTCCTCTTCCAAGTCAAAGGCACGTGCTACCACACCTCAGCCTTCTTCCTAAATTATCTTTCTTTTTGCTTAGTGGGACCTGGCATGTCTCCGGTTTGGGGGAATGTTGGTGTCCATTTTGTCACCACTTTTGATCATCAAACACACTCTGATTGGCGTTATTTTTACTATTTTCGCTATGATAAATCATTATCTTTTCCATTCAAAACGTTAATTAGATCAGGTATGCATATATTCACGCATCACATGAATTTTGGGTAAAAATCGTTATATTGTGATTTATTGATGTTTATTTAACATTTCTCGGCTTGCTTGGCAACTAGATTTTGTTCTACAGTCAATGGGTTTCAAACGGACCTCCACTCAGACGCGTGTTCACATTGCAATTTTTTAGCTGCATCAATCCCGCCATTCAGACCTTCATTCAGCCCGCGAGATCGTCGATTGGAATATTTATGGTCATTAAAGGCAGAAACAGAAAGGTGGGTTCTATTAGCAACGTGGTTGTCATGGTTGGTGAGCCCCTATTCTAGAATATTTTCCCTACTACTTCCCTCGCTTGACAACACACTTGCAGCTCACGTCAACACTCTAGAAGTTTCGTCTTTCTTGCATGCTCAGCTCGACAGCACATTTCTCTTCCCACATCAAAGGAGGATCAACGTCTCAACAACCGCGTGAAGGAAACCAACGTCGTGGAACATAGTAGATGGGTTATGCTCTATCATAAACTATTATGGGGCCGTTCCTTGGCCATGTGCTATCATGAGTTGTTAAGCAGAGTCATTTTCTGGCATTAAGACTTCCTATTATAAGAGAGGTCGACCACTAAAGGGTTGACTTGCTCTCCCAATTGTAACTCTATATATATAGACGTCTTCGTGACTAAGACGAGTTAGTCTAGAAGAAGTTTTTAGTCTTTTCAGCTGCAAGTAGACACAGAAACGATGTAACTCTGTTTTTAATTTAATATACCTCTGTTCTAGTTTTATTAAAGCTCAGTAGCATGCGTGGTGATTGATTGATTAAGGTGTAGCCTCTGATTGCTGAGAAGGGCCCCTCAACAACTAGTGGTCTTCTGTCTGTGTACATAATTTGTCTTTGTCTTCTGCAGATAAGTTGTGTTATTTTTTTAATTTATGTATTTATTTTGTATATGATATCTTTGTCTTGTAATATATGTTGTTTTACCACTTATGTAAATGATACCTCTGTTTTATGATATGTATATCTCATTTGATGTTCATGTTAATGATATTTCCATAATGTAATTGGTGACCGGTCACGCTTAGTTCACTTAGTTTGCTTACATTGTTTAGTTTGCTTAGTTTGCTTCTAGTCATGTTCTTTACAAATACCTAGAGTTTAGTTAGCTTAACATTCCAAGTTCATTCGTAATTAGAATTAGTTCTGTTAGTTTCTTTCTTCTAGTTGTAGGTTAGTTTTATTTATTTCAGTTTTGTTTTCTTATGCCATAGAAATAGTTCATTCCTTAGACAATGATTTAGAATAGGTTACTTCCTGTTATCTCAGCTCCTAAACACTCTATTCATTGCTTCTTTGCACTGTAGGTTCATATACACCAATCAGCTGACGTTAAGATCATCCAAACTGCTTCTTTCCTTAGTTTAAATCGTTTTCCTCCATCCAGATTGTCATTCGGACTGCCATTCAAACAGTAATCCGAATTGCCATACAGACCTTAATACTTTCTGCATTGTTTTTATGCTTATTTAGAATCCAATTTCTTAGGTCTTTGAACTGTAATATTTCCTACCTTTAATTAGCCTCCTTAGATGTAATTAATATCTTGTTTTACACCACTTAGAGTTTTAATTAATTTTTGTCATCATCCTTAGTTTTCACTCTATCTTTCCTTAGCCTTGCTTCAGTTGCTTTACAAGTTATGTTTCTCTTATGTCTGATTCTGTGAAGCACCTGCAACAAATAATTAATAAGAATATGCGAAATAGCAAAAATGACAGAACTTAGAATCACTTTTATATTGATCACAGGCCACTTCGAGGGGGCAACCTCCTATGAGCAAGCTCAATACAAATAAATTCACAGTGCCTTCATAGGTCTCAACACACACTTATATACTAAGTCTAGGTGCCAATACTATGGGTCAAAACCATGGGCCACTACAAACTATGGATCAACAATAATACGGGCGACTTACAAAGCATATGCGGCAACAACAATAAGACAAACTATTGATCAACAAATACTACGTGACGAATTACAAAGCATATGTGTCCAACAACAATATACTAACAAAGTAAAGACATGGGTTCCTAACATCCCCTCCCCCTTAAAAAAAGATTTGTCCTCAAAGCTTTAGATGTGGAAATTTTTGTTGAATCTGAATGAGTGGTTCCCATGTAGCATCCTCTGGTTGCATGTCGTGCCACTGAATTAAGACCTCTGTGATAGAGCGAGAGCAAAGCTGACGAGGGCGCTGATTGAGGATGGCCTCTGGCTCCAAAAGGATGGATCCTTCATTATCCAGTTCGGGTAAAATCGTTTGTCCACTGATGTTGGTGCCAAGAACTTTCTTCAGACAAGAGACATGAAAGACTGGATGAATGCGGGAAGAAGGAGGAAGTTCCAATTTATAAGCAACGGACCCAATCTTCTGAAGAATCCGATATGGCCCATAGAACTTTGGAGCAAGCTTATGACGCCCTTTGAGTTTCAGGGAGGATTTCTTGTACGGATGGAGACAAAGAAAAACCATATCGCCTACTTGAAAAGTGCGCTTAGAACGGTGCTGATCAGCTTGTTGCTTCATGCGATTTCTTGCCATGTGAAGATTGTCCCGCAAAATGTGAAGAATCTGATCACCGTTTCGAAGGACCGTGTCAACTTCCTGAACTGGTGAACTATTGGGGGTGTATGGAAGAAGAACTGGAGGTGCCTGACCATAGACTGCTTCATATGGGGTCATTTTAGAGGCAGTGTGGTAAGAGGTATTGTTCAACCATTCAGCGAGAGCGAGCCACTTTTCCCACTGATGTTGTTGTTCATAGGTGAAGAAAAGAAGATAAGTTTCCAAGCATTTATTGATAATTTCAGTCTGACCATCTATTTGTGGGTGATACCCTGAACTCATCTTCAATTTGGTGCCAATGTGGCAAAATAGTTCTCTCCAAAAATGACTGGTGAAAGTCGCATCACGATCCGAGACAATGGAAGAAGGGATGCCATGAAGATGAAAGATCTGGTCCAGGAAGATTTGAGTGACTGAGGAGGATGTATAGGGATTGATGAGAGCACAAAAATGACTATATTTGGAGAGGTGATCAACCACAATGAGAATCACTGTCTTCCCACTAGATTTAGGGATCCCTTCAATGAAATCCATAGAAATATCTGTCCAAATCTGTGTAGGTATGGGCAAGGGTTCGAGCAATCCTGGAAGGAGTGTTGTTTCACCCTTATTGTGCTGGCAAGTATCACATTTAGCCACCATCTATTGAGTTGTCCTTTTCATGCCCTTCCAAAAGAAGTTACGTCGTGCCCGTTCATACGTTTTGAGGAACCCAGAGTGCCCTGCCGATGGAGAAGCATGGAGTTCATAGAAGACAGGCTATTGAAGATCTGTGCTCTGGGGAAGCACCAGACGACCCTTATATCTCATAGAAGCACCATACCAAGAGTAATGTGGTACAGCAGAAGGGTTGTTGGTCAAGCATTGGATGATTTGAGATAAGGAAGAGTCATTGACATAACCCTGTTGAACAGATTGCAACCAATTTGGAATAGGCATAGAAATAGTTGAAAGAGAACTTGGGCATCAAATGTCTGAGAAAGAGCATCTACCACAATATTGTCTTTACCCTTCTTGTAAGTGATCTCATAGTCATAACCCATGAGTTTGCTAACCCATTTTTGTTGTGCTGGGGAGGAGACACACTGTTCCAAGAAATATTTCAGACTCTAGTGATCAGTCTTGATGTAGAAATGATTCCTTAATAGGTATGGTCGCCACTTCTGTATTGCATGCAAAATAGCCATCATTTCCTTCTCATAGGTAGAGGCAGCTAAATTCTTACCTGAAAGGGCTTTGCTGGTGAACGCAATGGGGTGTTCATCTTGAAGGAAAGCAGCACCAAGTCCATTGCCGCAAGCATCACTCTCAATAGTGAAGGGCTTGGAAAAACCGGGCATAGCTAGAATAGGTGTAGTACACATAGCTTGTTTTAGTTTGTCAAATGCACACTGAGCAGCATGTGTCCATATAAAAGCATCATTTTTCAATAGAGTAGTTAATGGAGCTGCAATCTTCCCATAATCCTTGACAAACTTGCGGTAGTAGCCGGTCAACCCCAAAAAACCATGAAGGCTCTTGAGTGTCTGAGGATGCGGCCAATTGTTCATGGCATCGATTTTGGCAGGATCCATGTGAACCCCTTGTGCTGAGATAATGTGCCCGAGATACTCAAGTTCCTTCTGTCCAAAAACACATTTAGACTTCTTGGCGTGGAGATGATGGTCAGAGAAAAGTTGCATGACAAGATCTAGATGCTGAAGATGTTCATCCCATGTTTTACTGTAGATGAGGATATCATCAAAGAATACCAGAATGAATTTTCGCAAGTAGGGTCGAAATATTTTATTCATTAAGGCCTGGAATGCCGAAGGAGCATTAGTGAGGCCAAAGGGCATGACCAAAAACTCATAATGGCCATCATGTGTGCGGAAAGCTGTTTTAGGGATATCATCCTCATGAACCCGAATTTGATGATACCCAGAATGAAGATCCAACTTGGAGAAAAAGTGAGCCCCATGAAGCTCATCAAGAAGCTCATCAACAACAGAAATTGGAAATCCTTGATGGTGAGCTGATTAAGTGCTTGGAAGTCAATGCAGAGGCGCCATGACCCATCTTTTTTGCAAATAAGAAGAACTGGAGAAGAAAAGGAACTAGTGCTTGGGCGAATAATACCTTGCTTCAATAAGTCCCGAACGAGCATTTCAATCTCTGTTTTTTGGTGAAATGGGTAGCGATAGGGCCTGATGTTGGGAGGAACGCTGCCAGGAAGAGCTGAATACAATGGTCTTCTGGCCTTGAAGGTGGAAATCCCACTGGTTCAGCAAAGACACCTGTATATCGATCCAGAATTTGTTGTAGATCCAAAGGAGTAGTGGAGACCGATGATGGTTGCATATGAATGGAATGGATCTGAGCGATGACACCATGTGAATTCTTCTTGAGGAGTTTTTCCATGCGATGTGAACTGATGATGCTGAGAGAACCTAGTTGTAATCCTGTCAATGTGTGTTTTTGTCCATTGATGGAAAACTGCATCCAAAGTTTAGCAAAATCCCATAAGATAGGGCCAAGTGTGCGTAGCCATTGAGTGCCCAAAACCACATCACATCCTCCTAAGGTCAAGGAAAACATGTCAGAGCACAAGGTATAATCTCCCATAGAGATACACACATTTCGACACTTCCCTTTGCAAGGTAAGGTGCCCCCATTGGCAACCATGACTTCAAAGTTGGAGCAAGGATGGATAAAACAATCAGCTTGTTTGGCGATCCGAGGGTCAATGAAATTATGAGTGCTACCAGAATCAATGAGTATTGTAAGAGGAAGCTTCTTGAAGTAACCCCTGACCCGCATTGTTTGGGGGGTGGTGATTCCAGCTAAAGCATGGAGAGATATCTCTGGCTGGTCATCCTGAGACAGAGGGTCAATAGGCGGGTCCGGAATGTCGACCTGAGCATCCATTATTTCTAGATATTCGTCACCAATTTTAGAGGCAAGCGGAGAATCCACATCCAAGAGATAGAGATTTTGCTGAACACATCTATGTCCCCGAGTGAATTTCTCATCACAATTATAGAAAATCCCCTTTTCTCTACATGCTTGCATCTCTTTTTCAGACAAACGCTTGATAGGAGTTGGTCGAGGAGCCTACGGTATAGGTGGTCGTTGAGAACCCATATTTTGGAAGGGAACAAAAGTGGGCTTGGAGCATTGTTGGGCTGCAATCTTGTCTTCTGCCAGCTTAGCCAACCCTAGGGCTTCCATCATTGTGTTGGGACAGAACATTTTGACCTTAGAGCGGATGGCATCCTTTAGACCAGTGATAAAACAACTTCGGTAAAAGTCATCAAACAATCCTTTAGTGTGGTTGGCTAGTTTCTCAAATTCAGTTTGATACTCTCTCACAGTGCCAATTTGGAGAATTTTAGTGAGGGCTCCTGTGAAGTCATCAAAAGCACTAGGACCAAATCGTTGCAAAAGGAGCCGCAAAAGTCTGGCCATTTTGGCTCTTCATGAGCCTTGATGTACCAACAGTACCATTGAAGAGATTTCTGTTCCAAATGAAAGGATGCAAGTGGAACTTTGTTAACATCAAAAGTATTATGTAGACTGAAATACTGTTTTGCACGATAGATCCATCCAGTTGGATTAGTACCATTGAAGCGAGGAAAGTCAAGCTTCGGACCACGAAAATTGCTGGAAGAAGAGAACCCATTATCTGATGAAGACTCGGACTGTCATTTGTTGTTCATAGCTGAATATTCAAGATGGAGGCCGAGAAATTTTTCATCTAGATCCTGGAGTTTGGCTTGGATGGCTGCAAGTGCTTCTTCCATGGTTTTTGCTCCTGCACGGGTGACAACCATAACCACGATTTTTTTAATTTTATTTTCTTCAGACTAGAGCGGCTACGGCTCGGAAGGGATCTAAAACAGATAAATCTACAATGGCCCAGAAGTGAGCGAAAATAGAGGGATCTGAAACGATGCCAAATGGATTGAAAACGGTTGTATCTGGAACGGCTTTCAGAATGGATCTGAACGGCTGTATCTGAAACGGCGCAACAATGATCGACAACAGTTCAGTTGAAAATAAATATGGACCCTAGGTATGTGCGGCTTCCTAACAATTCATGGGTTTAACTCGGCCACCAATGTTGTCTGACGGCTTGCGTATTGGGGCAGTACCCCTCACTCCACGGCTCAGGTAAAACTAATAACCTCTTTGCCACAAATGACAGCTCTTGGTTTGCCTCACGGGTGGGAACTAGTCAATCAGGTAGGGGTTGTTGCCCTTTTCGCTGGCAAGTCCTTTCAATGGGCCAGCTACTTTGGGGTTCCTGTGGTACTCCTCACAATGAGTTTTAGGGCTTATGCCCAAGTACTTCCCATATTTAAGTGGATAGGGATTATTCCCAAATCCGAACGTGCAATAGATGCAAAAAAAAAATTGGCAGAAATTTCACCCAGCGAGCCCAAGAAAGTGCTCTGATACCAGATGTGAAGCACCTGCAACAATCAATTAATAAGAATATGCAAAATAGTAGAAATGACAGAACTCAGAATCACTTTTATATTGATCACAGGCCACTTCGAGGGGGAAACCTCCTATGAGCAAGCTCGATACAAATAACTCCACGGTGCCTTCATAGGTCTCAACACACACTTATATACTAAGTCTAGGCACCAATACTATCAGTCAAAACCATGGGCCACTACAAACTATGGATCAACAATACTATGGGCGACTTACAAAGCATATGCGCCAACAACAATAACACAAACTATTGATCAACAAATACTATGGGACGACTTACAAAGCATATGCGTCCAACAACAATATACTAACAAAGTAAAGACATGGGTTCCTAACAGATTCATTAATGCTTTACTGTTACAGAATTTATGAGTTTCATTATTAGTGTAGTTTATCATATGTCATTAAGATTAATATCAGATTAGGTTTAGCAATTTCATTCTCGAAGTTATCTTAGTCTTAAATCATTTTTCCCATTCATACAGTTAATGAAGATGTTCATGAAATAGGGTTTGGTTTAGAAATAAATATCTTTATCAAGTTTTCTACTTGTTTCTATATAAAATATTTTTATTAAGTTTTCTACTTTCTTCCAAATAAAATTCAGTTCAAGTAAATATCTTTATTAAGTTTTCTACTTGCTTCTAGATTTCATTAGTTCCAATTCATTTGCTCATGGATAAAAGATAGATCATAATGTTTAAAGTTAATTGTAATTGGTCTTTTTGTAGTTTACATCTCTTTCTAGAAATTAGGTTAGATTTATTTCCATTTTTTTTTGCTGTTACATTTGAAAGCCAGTTTGATACATTTTCTCCCATTCCTATTACATTTGATACACTTCCTAAGAATTCCCAAGGAGAATGGAATTAGGTAGTTTAGTGTAGTCTTGAAATATTAATTAAATGCATGAAAAGTTGTTGAATTCACTTAGTCGTTTGTAGTTTTGCTTTAAGTTCTTTGTTTCATAGTTAATTGTCAATTGAATTATCTCATAGATAGGTTTCTGAACTCATTTACAATTATTTCTAATTCCTAGTTTAGAGTTTTAATTCGTAGTTTTCAACTTCATCAAAGTAGTTCTATTTTTTATTCAGTCTTGCTTCCTAGAATAACATTGTTGCTTGTATCTTTCCAGTTGTTATCCATAGAGTAGAGTAGTATAGCTTGATACTATTCTGATCTGTTAGTTTAGTTAGGTTTAATTAGTTCGTTTGTTGTATTTCTAAAGTTTGACTCAGTTTTTCATTTTTAAAGATCTTTCAATCTTTTCTTTATTAAAACATTTCTAAGGTCTGCCCAGTCGAAACTATAGATTCCATTATACCTCAACATATACTGTGCCGCAATGATAAGATTACCAACCTTGGTTGATAATTAAATATTTTGGTGATTCTTTTAGATAGTAAATACACCTCAACAATTCCTAGAGAGGATCTCTACTCCAAGCTGATTCTTGAAGGTGATTCACAGTTAATGGTCCAAATTCTTCTCAAATTTATCAATGGCTCTAAAATCAACAAAATAAATCCGAGTTGGCGACTATCATCCAAGATGAAAATGTTAGCCTCCAACCTTGATTGCTCCTTCGCCATTGTTCCCCACCATGCCAGGAGGGACACCAACAAGCTCACTGATAGGTTGGTTAATTGGGAGGTGGATCACCCTAGGGATGAGTGCAATCAATAATTGGAGGACAACTCCAGGGTTGATCTCAAAGAGGATTGTGACAGGACTCAATGACCATGACACCACCCCCCACGATGGGTTCCAGGAGGGTGATTCAATTGATGGTAATGAATAGCCTCAAGTTTGACAAGTCATCCAATGCATGCAGGGAGGTGCATGGCAACAATGTGAAGGATATATTTCCTCATCAAAGGATGAGATTTCGTTAGTGTTTAAAAATGGGGCATGATTATGGAAGTTTCCTTGGTTTTCCTATACATGATGTTGTCAACGTGCTTGTGCAAGCTTTCATGGACGCCCAGGCTATCCTTAATCGTTATGAGAGCCCAACTTATGAGTATGCTCAAAGACTTTAGAACAGTTGTTATCGACTCCAACACCAGCTTGAAGTTGGTACCAGGGATAGAATCCATAACCATCAGACCCATTCTCTGCACTGGACATTTATCGCCTAGCTTGGGCATTTGAATCAGGGATCATCACTCTAGGTGTTGGCTCCCCAAGACAACAAAATGGAAAGAGTGAAAGTCATTAAGAAGAAGATGACAAATGCCCCAAGAAGGACACATATGTCATCTATTCTAAAAGAGATGTGGAGAGTACAGGGGTTCTTCAAGAATTAAATTCCTCCCTTTTCCATGGTGCACATTGCCCATCTAGAGAAATGCTAAAAGCTAAGTGGTTGTAGACCAGAACCTACATAGTTGGAGAAAAAATTTGGTAGGATGGTGGAGGATTCAGGGTCCTCTAGCACTAGAGAGACTCGTCACTTGAAAACCTTGGGGGTTCTCTAGACCATGAAGGCCCTTCTGACCATGGCTATGGAAGACTGCCTTCAAGGGAAGTTCCTAGACAATTTTGATACTCCTCCCCTGATGATCCACATTGCAAACATGGAAGCTGGTGTGCACAATTTGGTGAGGAACCATTGACTGGAGGTGGCTTACATCAATGATAAACTGAATGCTCTTGCTCGTCCATATACTCAGAATACCTTTAGCAAACCTTCACCGGATAGGCCATTGGATACGCAACTTGTGTTCAGGAGATGTCCCTTGACTTTCAACTAGTAGGTAAAGCAAGATAACTCAGGAGCTAGCCCCTCTCACGTCTTAATTTCTGATGATGAATAGTTGTTATGTTATTAAGGTAATGGGATGGTGCAAGGTAATGATACCCAATTATGACACGTTAGTTGCAATGAAATGCTGGAAAAACAAAAATATTATCATTAAAATGAATTATTAGAGGTACCTACAAAAAATTTTCATTCTAGGTGTAAGAAGATGAAATGTAGAATGACGGATCGCCTTCCGGAATATATAACTTTTATTTATGGAAACGTGGTATAACCACCCCAAAAATGTCATTATTTTAAGATTGGTATGTTATTTTTTCTCTAAAACATAATGCACATGTTTTAATTGAGGCACCTGTTTGTTATGTCTATTATCAATTTATGAGGAAAAAAATATGTAGAGGCATAGGAAACAGACAAATCTTGTGCGGCGCTATTTTTCCAAAATTTTAAAAGTTAATTTTATATTTTTTTTAAATTACGAAAGTCAGTGAAGCCCTAAAACGACATGGTCAATTGTTGGGCCATCACATCATGATCTGAACACAATAATTTTTTTTTCTTTTATAGCTTGTAGGTATTCTTGTACTTTTATGGGGGTTCGTTTCCATTCTCGAAATAGGTAAGCCAATCAAAAGTTACAGGCCAAATAAACAAGCTATGTTTTTTA